>CM076445.1:12410000-14810000 GCA_038419695.1 Scomberomorus guttatus
TGTGTGCGCCTGTGTGTTTGTGTGCATGTGTGCCAAGCATCATCCCTATCCATCCATTCACCAGGCAGGACAGACTTCTCCCCGACTCTAGTCCTCCACCCTAACACACACACACACACACACACACACACTCACCCAGTGGAAACACTGGCACACCACATCTCATCCACCTGCAGTCGGCTAGTGCCTAACAATTTTTCTCCGTCGCTCAGGGATTGCCTCTGTGTACTTAAGCTGTTTACAGTTAAATGGCCTCTTGTATTATTGATGGCTTCATATGTGGTTATAATATTGCCGCCTTGAAATCGACAAAAAAGTCATTGTGTTGTAATATTCAAGAAGCTTGGGTGACAGAATTCATTCTGATTACCCATTTCATGCCCACCTTGAAGTAGTTTCTGACTATTACAGAGATATTTTTCCTTGAAACAACGTATGTTTGTATGCATGCATGTATAAAAGGTCGAGGTAATTTTCAGCTTGAAACTAATTTACATTTTTTCCCTACATGAGAGCCAATGCAATTTTTTTTTTTTCAATCTATGGGACGACCCTGTGAGATGACATAAATAAAAAGACAGGGAGGGTCAAAGGTCATTATCAATTAGCATCTACCCAGATGAGCAATTACCAGTCAACAGTAGGGACTGAGATTGCACCATTTTTCATCAGCCTGGCTTTCAACAACACTGTTCACGTGCTTGTCGGAATCAGCGATGGAATACTGAAGAAGATGTTGTTTCTGATTAAGGCCATGTTCTTAGCTGGCATATTAAAACCTAACAGCTGAGCACTGCCTCATCACAATAACTTATTTGGCAACACTTATTTCCATTCAGGCCTCTTTTCACTGTGCCTTTACAGAGCTGTTATGCAGCTTGTGTGTCCATCGTGCAGTTGCGGGTGCCTCTGTGTGTTCCTACAATGGTGGAGGTTAGTGGGGCCAGCCAAGACGGAGAAACCATTCTCCTCTGCCTAACAATGGCCACATGTATCAGAATTGAATGTGGCTTTTGATACCCATTCTGATTTAAAAAATCATTGCTATAGGCATATCCAGTGGACACCTCCAGTCTAGCCTATATGTCACTCTGATTTGTATCTCAGTGCTTACATTAACAAGGTGGCCAACACCAATGCGCCATTACCTGAGTTTATGAACAGTATATCACACACCTGTACTCAGCCCAGACATGGCTTTACTGTGGTGTCTGTGTTTCTTTGGCAGACGCGTCCCCAGCCAGACCCTGACGAACATTTGGCCGGTCAGGCTAGACGTCTAGGGGAGTGTGTGGTGGCCTGGACAGGCCAGAGACAGGAAAGAGGACTTCTAAATCAGCCAGCAATCCAAAGGCCTTCCATAAATCTTCCAAATGGGCTCGGGTGGGGGACGTAAAGCACACCTGCAAGACTTATGTAAGTCTTATTAAACCATAAATTGCTAACACCAGCCCCTCACTGGAGCAGCTCTTGGCTGGAATAAATCTCAGAGAGTGCCCGGTAAGGAGAAAGAGAGAGTGAGAAAGAGAGATAAAGCAGTTGAGAGAGAGAAAGATATAGTGGAGGTTAGAGGTAGTGAGAGTGAGGTGGAGGATACTAAAGGTCTGACAGCAAAGTATTGCTGTTTGATGATAGGGCAGACAATACTGGGCTTTGATTGGAGTTTACACCTACCACTATAGCTGCCTTAGGGTGGGGGTGCTTAAGGAACAACTCCAAGAATGTCATGCTCACTAGACTGTTAATGTATCGAATATTTTTTATGGTATCATCCTCAGTCTGGCCAACGTAACGATCAAACCACTGACAGATCATCTTCCACACACCTTCAGGCCCTGCATGGAGTAACTCAGCAGTCACAGAGACAGAGACCAGTGTGGGCAACACAGGGAATATTTGTAGGAAATCAGAGTTCCTGAGCTCCTGAGCCCCGGTGAGTTCCCAACACACCCACGCTCTCCTCCCTGCCTGGTTGTGGGTCCTTGAATTAAACATCAAAGCACACAGGAGCGTAGGGCCCAACTGCCATAAATAACAGTGCGCTTGGGGAGGGGAGGGGAGGATGTTCAGATGGGAAGAGAGCAGGTCACCCGATCGCTCATACACGTACTGTCAAAGCAAATTCATTTGTTCACAAAATGGGTGATGTTGTGTGAGGTTATTGATTTCCGCATGCCATCTGTCTTCTCTGAGGCTTTGGCAAGCAGGCTCTGGCACTACCAGCCTCAGGTTCCCCCATATTAGTCTCTACAGCTCAGGTGGACAGAAGGGAGACATGCAGCAGGTATTGGAAGCAAACGGGTGATGGCTTATGTGACACCAACTCAGACACAATAATTTCTGGCATGAGAGCAAAACTCACTGTTGAATATTATTGGGGGGCTTTGAGGGTTTTATTATGTCAATATTTTTTATTATGTCAGAGTGACCTAGAAAATACCATCGCATGATTTCTCAAATATGAATGTAGATGTTTCTTGCATTCCTGGGTTAAGAAGAAAATGATCAGCATTTTAAAATATAGAGCAATGACTTCAGCAAAATTCATCATTTGTCCATAAACAGCAATAACTTATCAAAAGACATAATTTTCAGTGAAAATCCATGCTGAAGGTGGTGATTAACATCTCATTTGTCACAGACACCTGCATACACAAGTTCAGGCCCACCCTCAATCTCCTCCTCCCACTAACTAGTCTAGAAGTCACAGTGTACCTCCATGTTGAGCTATGGAGTGTGGAGGGCAGGCCTTCAAACATGGGGCCCAGCTGCTGCTGTGTATTTTTGTCAGCCAACACACACACACATTGGCATCCCTTGGTGTTTGCTCTTGTGGAGGGCACATGTTACTGGGTAAATTATCACAGCAACGGTAAACAGTGTTTTTATGAGGGAATGTAGCTTAGTTGTTATATTTGAAGTCTGTGCTTTGTATACTGCTGTGCTATTAGGACAGATTGAGGATGTTTGCGCCTGGTGTCTGCACTCCGCCCATGTGGGGTACACACACGCACACACATATGCACTCAGTGTGACAGGCTCAGTTGTAGTTTTGAGTTTTAAATGGCTCTTTTGTTGTTTTCATCATAAGAAAAAGAAAAAAAAAACATCACAGCCTAAGAAGTGTGTGTCAGTGTCACACTCATGTCAGTCTCAGGGTAAATGCAGATGAACGGCAACAGCAGGGGAGGAAAGACTGAGCTTCGAAGTGCAGAAAAAGAATGTCAAGCACTGTGAAAAATATACATTGTGTGCTTCAATAAAACTGCCGCCAATGCAGAGACAATCTTTTAATGCATACTGATTGGGTATGCAGACATGAGCAGTCTGGTAATTACTCTACATTTTCAGCAACTGAGTCATGATATAGCTGCAATGTAGTACTTGAAAACACCATCAGAAGGTAATCAGATAATGATAGAGTCAAACAGATGGATGGCTAGGAGATAGAGGACTGGTGCTTTAAGGTCTTCCCTTTTCAATTAAACTCATTTGAACCATGGATAAGGGTCTCATTAATTCTGCCGACACCAAGGTCTATCTTGAGGCTCACTTAGATGCCTTGGTAACACCTGTGGTTCACTTGAATGGGAAAGTGGTCTCAGGCTCTTGGACCCTACTGTAGATGACTACCTACTCAAAAAGACAGCAGGCTTGTGTTTTTAGTCACAAACTTTCAAATGAATGGGAAAGTGGTCTCAGGCTTTTGGACCCTACTGTATATTTAATGTGCATACTATCGCAATTTCTCATACAAGAGGCAAAGCTCAGACAAAAATGTCTTTTTCGAAATGATAACTTTGGATACAAGTGGGGTACATTGTATTTTTCTTGCCACAGTAATAACGGTGAACAGTCACTAAATTCACAGAAGGGAGCAGATATAGAAATATCAGTAACATAGTAGAAGAATGTCATATTATTAAAATCTAATTTCTTAAAGACTATTTGGTACGGGAACTGTAGCCCTTGTTTGTAATCTGCAGTTAAATGGCTGGTGCATTGATTGGCCTTACTGCTGGCATCTTACCGTTTTAGATTTGTCCATTCTAAATTGATAGAGTACTCCATCTCCTCTATGAATGGAGGAAATGGAGGAAAGAAGGGAATAATGGTGATGACATTCTTCCCACTTTTTTTGAGCCCCAATTACCCACTAATGCCTGATAAAACCAGAAAAATGGACAGTCGTTATGTCTGGGGCTTTCCGCAATGGCAATATCATTCTTTCCCAGCCTCCCATTCTTTGGATGGGAATAATCATGTTTTGTCCCAAACACCTGCGCTTCAGTTGCCCTGACCTGCCGCCCAAATGAGTGCAATTAATGACAATTACCCTCCAGGTGTCACAACATAGACATGTACTGATAGGGACCTATCTGGAGGGAGCACGCGCTTGTCCTCCAAGTAAATATGTAATGATAACAGCTGTAACACAGTGGGGTGGAGGGGGGCACAATTGCTACCAGTGCAATCTATTTGAGTTTGCCTCAGCTCAGCACCACATTAACCAGTCCAGACAAACCAGAATGGATAGACTTGGTTTTCCCCCGTGGGACAGAGGGTAGTTGACTGGAGGTGTTGGGATTCCTCATCAGATGGAGATCAACGTGAATGTGGTCTAGAAATTGTTTCTGCATCAGGGCTTGGATGTATTTGTGCACTGGTAATCAAACATAGTTATTTAGGGATGGTGCATTCCACCCTAAACGATATTTCCAGTTTATTGCAAGTTATGTCTTATTTTCATACTTTTGGCCATCATTTGTGTTAGTAACAACAACCAATTGGAATGATGGCCAAGTTAATTGCTGAGATCTGGGAACATGGCAAAAAACAGTCAAATGGGGAAAGCAAGACCATAATTCTGGTGTGAAACAAACCCCAAGTTTTGGAAGCAAAAACAAAGGCAAATGAGGAAGTTATTGCCCAAAATGTCTGTTTTAAAAATGTATTACAAATTATAGACATATTGCTTGACTCAACTTTTGTTTATCCTACTTGATGTGGTTGCGCGCACACAAAGCTTCTATCTATCTATCTATCTATCTATCTATGTGCAGTGTTGTTTTTGCCCCATTGGACTTTGTTGTAGCAATGTCACCATGTTCACAGATCTCAGCAAGGTGAGTTCAATGACTGATAGAGGATGGCAAAAATGAACAAAAAAAGGCCAAAGTTTATTTAAACCCTTTAGGAAGTTTTTATTAACTAATAATTAATTATTATCAATATAAGAAAAACAATAAAGGTATACATGAACACCTGTACGTAGGAATGTAGAAACATTAAAGAACTGCTTCAGTCATTAATTACTTGGAATCAAACTTTGGCCTGATACTGTATGTGTATTCTGTAAATGGTAGCCACAGTATAAGCTTTTAGCCCATTTCCCTATGTAAAGGGAGATTTCTCAGGTGCAGAAGTCAACTTTAACCCTCCTCCTCCTGTGGGCTCACCGTCCTTTCCCTCTGAACCTGCATTAGCATAAAGGCATTAAAATGTGAATAGGAATTAATTTGGACTTTCCCCTCCATAGGAATTAATGGAAGTTTGTTCTGCCCGTACCCCTCAGACGGCTTGCGCTCCTCCACAGTCCATAAAATATTAATATTAATACGGCATCGCATTTAAAGGTAGCGCTTGGCTGAAGCCGTATACAGAATATTATTAGAGATCACGATACGTTTCTCATGAGAAGTACAGCTGAGTGAATGCATTACCTTGCCGTTGTGATCTGTAAAATCCAATCTTCATACAGCACAAAAAGTTATTTTCAGAGAGACGGAAGATTAGCAGGGCCGAATGGCTGCTGTCTAAAGCCATTAGGCAGGTGGGGATTTTTTTTTTCTATGCTGAGTTGAGAGAGAAGGGCCCACATCTTCTGCTCTATCATGGTACTGATTCACAGTCACACCACTGTAGCGCTATTATCATGCCCGAGCAGATCATCTCAGCAGATAACTATTATCACCGTCTCACCGCATCGCTCCAGTCCACTCACCCACATAATACAGACCACAGAAGTTTTTGACACTCTTCCAAATCACTGTATTCACCTTCTTTCTCTTCTTGCATGGTCTTTGTCACTTTCCTGTGAGCGCTGTGTGTGGTTGTATCACATATCTTCAATAGTACTGAGGTTACTGCAAAGCTGGGCCTCCCAAACCTGGGCTTGTATAATGTGCTTATGAATCACTGGTAGGGGCAATTAATACATATACAGGTTGACGCTGACGTATTGTAAACATGGATGTTTGGTAAAGGTGTCCTCTAATCCCATGAGGGGTGGGCCATGAGATGGCAAGACACTTTAATAAAAAAAATCATTCATTCATTCATATACATTTCTTTCTCTGCCTGACCAATCAACAAGTCCTCCAAATTAAATAACATGATCCATGCACTCCTGAACGACACGTTTTCTGTCGGTAGCAAGGCATAATATGTCTGTGTCTTCCAAAACTGTTACAAATCACTGTTAAAAAATAAATCTGTTTCATGTTGTGACAACGCCATGGTTAAGGTTTAGTTAGGCTTAGGTACAAAAATGACTTGGTTAGGTTTCGGGAAAGACCATGGTTTGGGTTGAAATAAGTACTATGTTAAGGTTAGGGAAACATCGTGATTCGGTTAAAATTACAACTTTGTTAAAATTAGAGGACCGGTGTCGTCATGGTTACAGTAAAAAAAATTCTGTCTGATTCTGTTGTTTTTTTGGGCAGGACAGTCTCAACTGATAGTTGCATCAGTTTGAATAAATCAGAATACACTACTGTAATTGTTTTGGTCCAAACTCTGTTTAGTTGACTGAAGCAAACAAAAGGGGTCGTGTCGATATATTCAGCAGGTCTTCTCTCCTCTGTCTTCCTGCTTGAGGAGTGCTGATCCTGACCTGTTATAGTGGGCAAGGTGAGACAACACGTTAGTGCTGAACCCAAAGCGGGAAGGAGGATAGAGCTGGCTTCAAAGTCCCAGTGTGTGGGTGAAAGCTGCATGCTGCCACCCCAGCAAGCTCAGTCAACAGTACCCGCCTTTAATCTTTGCTCCGTAATCTTTACTCTTCTCACATTTAGTCAATACACTCTCACTTTGTTCTTGGAGGAAGTAGGGTGTGAGGCTGAGAATGTATGATGTAAAAGAAAAGCACAACACAATACACAAATCAATTACCAGGGGCAAAGTGGGTATGGCCAGCTTGACGTAAGGTCAATACCATTTACATGCTGAATGATAATAGGCCCAAGCATGTTTCTTTTAAATGCTAAGTGTTATGACATGGTGATAATTCTGTTGACAAGAGCACAGTGCAATTACTTACAAGACTACACTGACACTGTGTTCAGAACTGAACAGCCAATATAAAATATAGAGGAACTTGAGTTCTGTATCACCATATAAATAAATGCACATAAATTATTACTTTATATTGTTGTGTTCTGCAATTAACAATTTTAAGAGTCCTTCATACAGGAGATGATAATAATGCAAACAAAGCAAAAATAGTTTTTAACAAAACATGAGTGAACTGCCTTAATCCTTACTACCAGCCTATGTTGTGGAGGCGTGCATGTTGTGGTAAGCTCTCTGAGCTGGGGTTATATTTGTGCATCAGGTCATTCCTGTAGCAGGCTGGTCCAGGTCGGCCCACTCCCCTCTGAGAGCCCTCTCATCAAGCCAGCCTCTCCTCTGCCGCCCTCTTCCCCACAATCCCCATAAACTCTCATAATTGCCACATTAAACTTGAGTTTATTATTTTTCTCCAGGTGCAGGTGTGCAGATGATATGAGCCCCAGGTTGCATTTACATACAAATTGAAGGTTTTTATTAATCAGGCAGGCAGCAGGAATCAAACGGCAACACTCCATCAGCCCTTTAAATACATTTGGTGACATTTTTACCCGGCATTAGCATGATAGGGCAAGCAGAGTATAATGTACCAATGATTGCTTTCCATTGAAAGCACAAACGGTTTCATTTTTCCTGTCATCTCAAATAAGTGTTAAAGAGGGTTTGGAGGCTATTGTGCGAGTGCCGTATGCTGGGGGCTTGGGACCACTGATGGCCATATTAAATAACCATTAGTGCCTGAGCTTAGATCATTGTGGCATCCGCCTCCTCTGAATTTATCCTGTGATTTCAAATGAAGGCAAGCTGTGCCAGCTTTCATAAAGTGCTTCAGCCCTCTCCATTTTTCCTCAAACTAAATGCATTACAACGGTAATTTTGTGACTGTTAAGATAACTAGCGTTAACAAGCACTTAATTAAAATGTACAATAAATAGCCGTCTGCAGCCTTATCTCCCCTCCAGAGCGACGCTGGTAGGAGGCTCCAATGCTCAGGCCGGCTGTTCCCCAGCTCGTTTGCAGATTAATTGCTTTTCTGTCTGGCGAAGCCTGCCTCTTCTGCAGCCAGATCGTAAATAGCCAGATAGGGAGTTTATCAATCAGGGCTCTCTACTTCACTGATCTCCCCCACACAGCCCTGTCTGTCAGACTGTCTGTCTGTATGTACATCTCCCGCTATCAAACAGGCTCTCCATAAATAAACTTCCACAAGCTTCAGTAACACTAAACCTTTAATTAGTGAATGGCTTTTATTGCAGTTTTTTGTATGTGCAACATTTCCCTTTTTACGTTACTTTTTTTTCCTTTTCATTGATGTACTATAGTAATTAAATATGTTCCTTTATCTGTCCGCGTTTGACCTTCTTGTAGCACCTGTATCTGTGTTAGAAATGTAACAAATGTAACATTGTTGATACAGGACTTATGTTTTTGTAACCCTTAGTGACACCATATTGATGTCTGTCTGTCTACAGGCGGATACTACTTTACGGCAATGTATTTTGTGCCCGTTTATGTGTATACTGGGTGTGTACAAATGGGCCTAGAGTGTATCGTAGGGGTTAATCAAACACGAGCCGCACATAAAAGCAACCAGGGGTTGTGTGAGACAGGGCAGAAGCGAAGAGAGAGTATTTACAGTAATAAAAGTTAACAGCGGTCAGCCCCTTGGGATCGCATTACTCCTCAGACATGTGGCTGCAGCTCTGTCCTCACAGCTTTATGGACTTTGGCCCTAGGTAAGCAACCTGCAAACTCCCTTGTTTTTCAAAGGAAAGAAAACACGTAAAAGCAAACTTGCCTTCTTGTAGACTGCTGCCCCACCTCCCTCCACCCCCCCTTCACACACTGGAGCCCCCACTCCTCTGCTGGTGTCCCACCCTTAACCTCTGGATGATAAATCTGCCTACAGAAGCTGTGAGGGGGAAGACCCCCATGCTGGAGGACCCCCATGTGTCCTCCATGACACATCCTGTTTGTGTAGTCAGGGCTTCAACCAGTGATCTTTACACTCATAATTCACAGAACAACAACACATGTTTCCTTACTATTTTTATATGCGTACATTTTAGGAAGGCTGGTTGTGACCACAAAGGGACCCATTTTTTTTACAATTAAGTGTGAAAATTTGCTTACCTATTCATTAAACTAAATAGAATTTGGAAAATTTCCTAACCAGTACAGTATAAGCACTTCATATTCAGTCAGCACATAGAGATACTTTCAATATTGCAACGAGCTGCAAAGCTTTCATTACCAGATTTTTCTGCTGTTGTCTATTTGGAGAGTTGAATTTTGCATTTACCCTGACATCAGTCCACTGTAAATTAGGAACGTTATGTAAAAGTATACTTTTGCTATCTGTTGAATAAACACTGATTTGCCAGGCACATTTAAACAAACATGTCCATGTGCTTGTCACATAGATTTCCCACAACGGGAAGGGTAATTGTTGTGTTTCCACAGTTTCTCTTCAATCTTGACTGACTGTAGGAAATTGGAAATGATGATTGTGTAGTGGCTGAAACTCTGTTTTGACAATATAACACACTGGCAAGGGCCTGTGGGGGCTTTCAGGACGCTTTGTTCATATTTTACTGTCAAATTGTCAGTTATACTAACAGTTGAATTAGTAGCCATGCAAAACAAATGTTCCTCCTGTATCCTAGTGGTACCCTGTTAAGGGATAGTGCGGACATTCATGGTGGGCTGAGGGCCTGTGGGGCTGTCTGGCAGGCAGATTAGGGGAACAGTCATTTGACAGTGATGCTACAGTTATCAGACCCACTGTAGCCAAAGTGATTTATAATGTGAGAACATGATAAATGTAGTTCTAAGCAACCTAGAGTGGGAGCTAGCTAAAAGGCCCGGGGGGTGGGGATGGTGGACAGTAGTATGAATCTTTCAGTTTGGGCTTCTGGAGGGAAGCGTCCCAACAGGACAAAAAAAACAGGAGGACAAGGCAGAAGCTGTGATCACAGAGAGCAGGGCATCCTGCACCCTCCACCTTGCCTGTCGTAAATCAGCTTGTACAGGCCTCTCTGCCCTCTGGCCCATGCTCCTGTCTGTCTTAACCTCTCTCTCTCTCTTACACAAAAAGACCCAAGTTCTGACCTCATATCTGAAAGTTTGTAATGTGTTTCCTGGCACTTATTTGAATTTGTGTCCATTGTTGCAGTGCAAAAAAACAGTCTAAACAAGTTTTTCCTGACCTGATTTAAACTTTATGAGCATGAAAGAGAAGTGTTGTTAATCTGGAAATTCATCTTAAAGGGTAATTCCGCTATTTTTCAACCTGGACCCTATTTTCCCATCATTTGGGGTCTAAGTAACTAATGGAGACAAAAATTTTTGGGATTGGTCCAGTATTGAGTGAGATTGCTTCAGCCAGCAGCTGCGAAGCTGGCTGCAATGTAATCTTTAGGGGCAATTGCGCCTGTCAAAGTATGTCCACTAAAAGTGCTTGTTTTTGCCACTGACAGGCTCAGATTGTTATTATAAGTATCTGACAATGAAAGTAAACACAGGAACACTGGTTTGTTTACATGTATGAGGTTGACTTTCACCGCTGTTGGACTGTAAGGAAACTTAACTAAGTGCAATGATGGATTATCCCGTGGACTATTATGAGGATGATCATGAGTCATTTCACTTTGACTGGCCAGATGTATTTATTTGAGCCGGAGTACACAGAGAGGAGAAAACATAGAATGGAGGCAGAAAGGCAACAGGACTGTCAGGAAAGTCAACGTACAGTAACAGTTACCTCAGACAAACTGCTTGTGTTCCGGCAGTCACTGCTCTCCTGACGAGTGAAGAGGAAAACTTTTTCTGCAGAGTAGGATCTATTTCTGCCAGACCTGGAAAATCTAGTTTCCACAGATGACAGTAATCCCAGCTGTGTAACTACTACAAATGGATTTACAGCGTTTATCAACATTGTTGTCCTGGAGAGAGTTTCACCTCCACAGAATCAACTGGATGAAAAGAGCGAGGCTGGCTGGACCAAACGTTCAGCTCAACACAGTAAGAAAAATGTGATTTCAACATGTTACTGTGTGAGGAATTACAGTATGTAAGTCTTTATCGTCCAGTGGTAATCCATGAAAACTGCACAGTGTGGATCTGGTCATTTTATCTTTGCAATTTGGAAACTTGCAGACATGAACCATTTTATTTCATCGACTAAGTTAATACTTCTCTAGCATGAACAGATGCTGAGCTATCCACAGCCACGGACGTAAACAAACTGACATGCAAACTGGCCAGATGTAGTTCACTGTGCAGTTACCTATAATGCTGCTACAGGTGGCTAGTTCCTGTTTCATTGTCAGACATTTATAATAATCTGGGCCTGTCAGTGGCAAAAACAAGCACTTTTATTGGACGTACTTTGACGGGCACAATTGCCCCCAAGGATTACATTGCAGCCTGTTTCACGGCTGCCGACTGAAGTGATCTCACTCAGTAATGCACCAATTCCAAAAATGTTTGTCCCCATTAGACAGTTAGACCCAAAATGATGGGAAAATAGGGTCCAGGTTGAAAAATACCAGAATTATCCTTTAAGTATTAATTTCAGAACAGCAAAAATACTGTACGTGCTGCCTTGATTGGTCTATTCCATCCCTGCTTATTGTGACTCTCTGTTGTGACAGCCACAGCAGATACAATCAATACATATATCAACAGTGGCCTAAGTGGGTCAACAGAGGAAGATAACACATCTTTCAGGGAGGTGCAGTAGCCACAGGAGAGTTTATGGAAAACAAAGGGCTATTGTAATAGATTTTGCTCAAGTTTTTCTTGTTATTGTTTAGACCTTGGAGAGGAAATTAAGTTATGAATGGAAGTTGCATTTCTATACACGCAGACAACTGCACACAGACTCATACATCCATATCTGCCTCAGAGTGAGTCACCTGTCACTTTGCAGGTGCTGTCTATGCACGATTTGTGTGGCCAGGCTCCTGTATAAATCCCCATGGTCTCCAGCGACAGTAATTCAACACAGCGTAGATTTTCCATAAATAATTTGCTGCTCATTGATTTCCAATGCGGGAGGAGAAATATGCCGGATCCACCTCAAGGGGCTGTGGATGTATCTGGTACTCACTTTTGTGGTCAAAGTTGTGACAGCTAGAACCCATATGTTGTGATCACAAGATCCAAATTTATTGGTGTTTGGAGGCCCAGTTGTCAGGAATGGGGCCATCAAACACAGTTTGGTGTGCAGTGGGGCCACCATTTGTATTTGTTGGGGTGATATTTTTTTGTATTTAGGGATTAAATCTGGGGATTCTTTGCATGTTTAAAACATGCAAAACAAGTTTCTCTTGTTATATTTGGAAAATGATAACATGATATCTAGACCGACTTCCCTCATTGTCCTGGTCTCCTGAAGAAGGCAGTTTGCCGAAACATTGATCTTCATCTGTTAAAATAAATTCATCTGAGTTATGACTTTGCAGCTTTTCCATTTTTTTATGTCTGCCTGCAAGCCAGCACCTGACTAGAATAGGTGTGCATTTTCCCTTATTTTTTTTTACTGGTTTCATTATCAAAATAGAATAAATAAATGCTGTAATATTTCATCCTGCTACTTACCAGTGCCACTGGTATTCAAATGCAAAAATGCAAGGGGCTGCCATGATGTGGGTATTTGGCAGTTTGAGTGATCAGACACGCGTTTGAAGGCATATCAGACAGCAAAACACTACACATTGATATTAATTATGATCCCATAATGCTTTAGGGATCAAGTGAGGAGCTGCCCTTCAACATTACAAATTTGAAATTGAATGGGATACGACCAACACTGATGCCCTAGCCCCAATGGTATAATTCCATTCTTCAACTTTTTTTCTTGAGTCTCTACCTGAGAGATTTTGGAACATGGTTCCCCTCACAGGTCAGGTAGATAGATAATCAACTAAATATCATGTTTAATATGTGATACTAGGTATGTCAACGGTTAACTGCCAAGAAGATTTTTTGACTGGTTATGCCTGTTGGTCTATAGGTTAATTTGCATACTAGGGTTGGGCACTGAACTCGTTACTCCACATTATTCACGTTAGATCAATTGGTGCCAAATTTCGGTACTTTGAGGGACTGAGAGTGAGCGCAGCCTTGAAATAAGCTTTAAAAACACACATTTCCCGACCAAAGCATCTCACATGGAGACTCCAACACCAACCCGCAGATACACAGAGATGTGACAGATCCATTTTACCAACCTGCACAACGGCTAGCAGCTAGTTAGCATGGCTAGCATCATTAGCATAGCCATGCTGTGCTGTGTGTAGCCCATAAACTGTATAAAAATAAGGTGTAGCTGTGTTGTTTCCGGTCTAACAGCACCGTGCTGGGCAGGTGACAGGTTGTGTATACAGTGTTTGTGTGCTCTGAAAGACTTCACGGCACAGATATAAAGTCACACAGCTGACAGACTTTTAGCCTAGCATGTTATTCCTTCGGTCTATAGGTGTTACTCTGTTATTAGGCCATCATTCAGTTGGTGTGCCGAATGATTGAGACCGATAATCAGTGTGGTAGAGGGTGATGGATTGAAAGAGCTAGTTTGGTACCTCAGTATGAGTATGATATGCCATCAAGAGCTACTGTGACAAAACGCTTTGAAAACACTGAGTTGAAGAAGGATGAGCTAAAAGTCAAGCTAACCAGAGCAGACAAGCTAGCTCTGACCACCGACTGCTGGACAGCTCTCACAAACGAAATCACAACTTTTCTTAAAAATTAACCGGTTAGTTACCAGTTAATGGGTGTCGCTCTATCGAAAGCAAATTAACTGAAACTGACATCCCTATGTGGTACTGTGCTTGTGCTTCATATATTTATTAGTAATTCCGTAGTAATTATATGGTTTTCTGAAAAGCATATTCTTCATTCACACCCTTAAATGCTAGTCTATTCAGACTCTAGCCTGACTGGATCAGCTCCACTGGGCCCAGTGGACCTTGATGACCCATAAGACCAGGTTCATTAACCGCCACCAAAGGCTGAAGCCCCCTCCTATACACGCAGAGGGGGGCTATAAGTCTGCCACTGTTGTTAGGTGATTTGGTGTGGCCATTTTGTTGTAGTGTCACCTTCTGACTGATCAAGTTGTTGATTGGGGTGTTTGCTGGCACCTCAGAGAGGGAAGGCAGGAATTGATGAGGTTTAATTGGTCTGTCTCTTGTCAGCTCTCATTAGTTCCTCATTTAACACTATCTGATGGTGTGAGTCTATTGCACCTACAGGGGCATGAGTATGTGTGTGAGTGTGTATGTGAGGTAGAGAGTGAGAGCTACAGAGAGACAATAGATATATAGTATATGTGGGTGTGTGTAAAACAGGTGATGTATGTGTGCCTGTGAGAGATAGAGAGGGTGTGTATGGATTGTGTTATTGAATCCAAGTGTTATCTTGGCTCACCTTGGGGTGTGGTGGTGATTCCTTTGTTATAAATAGGGAGAAATCCCACCAGAGCAAAGCACACTAATTTCACCCTTTTTCCACTAAGGACCAAGGTTCAACCCGTATTTCCCAACACACTGCTGGGTATTGTGGGACAGTTTTGTATGCAACACTGTGTTCCATTGACATCTATATGTTAGTTCTTTATAGTGTAACGTACAATATTTCAGACCCCCCACTGTTAGATTAATCTTTAATAACTGGTATTACAAATATGAATCTACAATTAAAAAACATTATAAAACTTTGGAAGTCTTTGTAAAAGGTGTTATTGGTGATGTTCAATTTTTGTTTGACTGTATTTAAGGTTAAAATAAACTCCATATGAGAGCAATATTTTCCTCCGTATGAAATAAATATTTAAACTTTTGGACAGAGTTAAAAGATCACCTTTCAGGAAAGGTCAATCCCCAGTCTTATTTTACCTCTGGACTAAAGTCTAGTATGATTGTAAAAGAGTTTATTCCAAAGACCAGAGTTTCTTGTGTATTTAGAGTTGATGAGTGCTTGAAAGATCGTGTTCAGTCTTGTCTGCTTTGAAAACAGTTCTGTCAGACTGTTTGAGCGTATTACTCATTTATTGCAATTTTCTTCACAGAGATCATACAACAGGCATAATTATAATAATTCATGATTATCATCATTGCCCTTTTTTCTCACATTGTTGGTATATGACAAAGGTACTGTCAGAACGGCTTGGTAACTATGATGTCATATTGTTAGCACAAATTAGCATGTGTGGATACCCATACCTCCCATCATGCCTTGCCCTGTGAGTGACAGCTGTTAAGACGCCTTCGACATGGTAGTGAGAATTGGTGTGGACGTGGCGGCGAGCTGTGGAATTCACCGCTGCTGCTTGCTGATAGCTCTCCGAGGGCTTGGGTGTCACTCCAGTGACGGCCTAAGAGCCATTAATTTTAGCCTCTGGAGTGGCTGTCGTAACGAGATCCCACACCCCCCTTTCCTAACAGCAAGGCTTCCTAAATATACATTTATTTTCAGAGGGAGTTCCCCTCGTCAGGATATGATGGATGTCGACTAATCGGATGGCGTGCAAGTGTATGTCCACAGTCAGGCCCCTCTACATTGGTTGAGTGGCTGGTGTAAATCTCTGCAAGGGCGCTTTGTTGGGGTCTTGTCTTAGGTAAGGATCTTAGAGATATGATACCCTGTGCTGTTGCTGCCTGAGTGGGTCTATCTTAAGACTCCACATGGAGGTCTGGCATTCAACTAAGTCTCCATGGGTTTGAGGGCAGGCAGCAGGAGGGCTGCCTGTGGCCTACAGTTACTCCAAGAAACACTCACCATGTGCCCCTCATCTATTCTTGCCTCTGGATGGCGCAGACCCACGCACATATCTAGATAAGCAGTCCTCTTGCTTGGCTTTGATGTTGGTGTAAAAATTACCTTTGTCACTTAGCTTGGATGTTGACTGGCAATAGCCATCAATATATTATCCACAGATTTAAATATCTATACATTTGAAAGATAGTCTGTGTCTGTTACACACACAGGTGTATCTGCTTGTGGATGTTTATGTGTGCTTGACTTAATGAATAAAGTTTTATGTTTGCTGTGTTTGCAGTTGTATATATGTGTAAGTGTGAGGTACAGTATAGAGGCACCTGCATCATCCTGCTTTCTGGTGCTTGCTTCTGTAGAACACAGATCCCCTCTGACAGGCTGCTTCTCCCTGCGACTGGGTGCTGGGTGCTGGATGCTGGGTGGATGGGTGGGGGGATAAGCAGGGCTGCTGCTCACAGGCTCTGTGGGGGTAGATCCTGGCAGCTCCTGGGGCACAGCAGATGGTTGAGGGGCAGGATGGGGCTTCCTGGCTTGGCTGTCTTTGACCTGCAGTGGAGGAGAAGAAAAAAAGGACGGCTGGGAGACCACTTGCTGACTTTTCCTTCTTTTTTTCCCCTCCATCTCTCCATCCTCTCACATAGACACCATACACTGCAAGGGTGCTATGATGACACAAATGTACTGGTATGACAATAGTTGCAATTAGGGTGTTCACTTCAAGATTCTGATTTCATAAACAATACATAAACAATGTGACAGTAGTGTTCCAGGCCAAGGCCCCATTTTTACCTCCTATCTATGTGACTAAACCTCCATCTCCTCTAGCTTTGCTGTGAGATTCACTATTAAAACCTTAGATGGAGAGAGAAAGAAAGAATAGAGAGGAGAGAGGGATGGAGGAGGGGGTAGGTGGTGTTGTTTAAGTGGAGAGCGTGGCGTGTCCTGGAGGATCTAATAAGCAGGTTGAAGCCTGATAAGGATAAGCTGTCCCTCTGGCTCTAGGGAGCCTTGTTTTCACCCCCCTCCCTGCTCTTCTCCCCGCCTTCCCCTCCAGTTTTCAAGATGTGTACTTGTCTGAAAACAAGGAGAGCAAAGAGTAGTCAAAAGGGAGAAACAGATGGAGTGAAGGGACGATGAACATTGTGAATAGGAGAAGGGAGAAGAAGAGAGTGAATGAAACTGGGAAAGGAGGGAGAAAAGGAAGCAAAGTAGGCAGGAGGATTAAAAATGAAGGAGTGCACGAGGAGAAGGCATGAGAGGGCAATGGGAACATGGGAAGGGGAGAGAAAAACGAGCCGAGGAGAGGAAAGAGGACAAGGATAGAGAGTGAGAGAGAGTGCAAGAAGAGAGGGGATTACAGGGGTAGAGAGGACCAGTGGGTGCAAATCCATGCAGGAAAATCAGAAGAAAATGTAAAGGAAGAGAAACAGTGGCAATGGAAAAGTGTGAAGGAGGGATGACGTGAAGAGACATGGGGATGGATGGAAAAGAGAGGAGCAGAGAGATGAGAAGAGGAAGAGAGGAAGTTCAGCGTACAGAGAGCTTATAAATGGGCTGAAAGGGACCTGCTGGTGTGTCAGAGCTTTAGATCCCACCCCCTCCCCTGGGGTTTAAGGAGAGAAAGGATAGAGGAGAGACATTGACCTTGCATTATTTATGCTTAGCACTATTGGCCCAGGCAGACGCTGCTTCCCATTGTGTCTTCATAATGAGGAACCGCTATGAAGCTAAGGAAGAGGAAACACAACCGGGAGGGTTGTTAGAAGTTAGTGTGTGTGTGTGTGTGTGTGTGTGTGTGTGTGCATGCTTTGGAGGTAGGAGGTCATTACAGTGTAGAGAGCAGACAGTTTAGTGAACAAGGATCAGGGGCACAAGAAAACCCATGTATGTACTGGGCAGGTAAAGCACACACACATACACACACACAGACTGGTGTTTTCTGTGTAGTGATACAGGCCTGTGTCTGTAAGGTGTTTACAGGGTGAGTGAATATGAGGGGAAGGGGAGAGCAGAGAGGGTCAGCTGTGATTTCCTGAGCTCCACCCTCATTTTCTTATAACAGCTGAAGGCCAGCAAACATGGAGAAAGGACAGTGTGCATCTGTAGAGAAACTGTATTATGCTCTTTGTGGTCGGCTGTCCTTATCAGAGACAGTCAGAAGTTGATACAAGGTTTCCTAAAGAAATATAACAAAGTCTTGCACATTGAAAATCACCTCTGCAGCAGTCTGGTGCCTTCATTTTTTTTACGTATTTTCTCCTCTCTCTCTGAAATTGTGGTAAAATTTTGAACATGCATGATATTGAGCCTGTGTTAAAGGGTCAGTTCTCTCAAACTTCATAAAAAATATGTTTTCTAACTTACCTCTACTTACAAAGCTGTGCACATATTGTTTGTCTAATTTTCCCAGATCTTGATGCATCTGAGATTTCTGCCTCCACTCCAACACAACTCAGCAAAGCTGAAGGCAATGAAAAAATATATGTATATTTAGAAATCAATAGCAACAGCAACAGACAACATGTCTTTCCAGAAACAGTGTTTTACTCTGGATACTCCACAGACCACAGTTTTAATAGGAACTACCATCTGGAAAGTGGTGTTGCTGTTGACATTTTAAATATCAATCAATCAATTAATAATTGACCTCAGAAAACAGTAGTATGACAAAAAAATAAATAAAAAAATAAAGACAATAAAAACCTTAACTCAAAATCCAATTACTAGGTTCTTCCTGAGCTTTCAACTGCATTTTATGGTCTTTCTCAAAGCTCTGAAAAAAGTAGACCTTCAGTTAAGTTTTTTTTTTTTTTTAATTAGGGGCAGAAATCTCACAGATGGATATCTGAAACTACGGAAAAATGAAAGCAAGACCCTCTGCTTGGCTATACTGTACCACCAGAGGTAAATGATAATTGAAATTACCAATATTTACTCTGTATGTTTTCACTCAAAAGCACTGAAAACAGCATCAAAAAGAAATGGAGCCTTTATATATAAATACAGGATATACTGATGCCTCTTTTGTTCACACATAAATATCTGTCCACATAATTAACACTACAACACTCATAAAGTAATAAAGTAGGCAGGGGGCTTAGGCATAGGGTTTTGAATTCACCCATCTTAGAGATCAGTAACAAATGTGACACTCTGGCCTCATTAAACCCCAGAATGGCCCAATTTTGAGCTCCTCCAACTTACCTTTCACCCCCACCGCGTGTTTGTATGATAGTACTGTCAGTTTCAAATTTAATTACACACAACTTGACATACATAATCCTTACCCTGTCATTACCCCGTCTGGGTCCACCCACTCATCATAGATCTACATCCACACGCCCCTGAGAGCTGAAAGCAACCTGCCTCCTGCTGACTGGTTATGACAGTGGATGTAGTCTATGTGTAACTGTGTTTGTGTGTGTGTGCAAGTGTGTCCCCCTCTCGCTGTTTCTCCCATTGCCTGGGATGTGGAGATTTGTATGGCGTGTTAGTCACACCCTGTGTTATCAGCATCTCTGTGATGAGCATAAGCATAGCCTGAGGGGACTGGGGGTAGTGTCACAGATGGTACAGTGTCAGGGTCCCTGAGTGTGGTTTAGATGATGGTGGGTAGCTCTTATCCCCTTTCTCCCAAGTTCCGTCACCTTGCACTCTGGCACTGCCAAAGTGCCATCCTCCCTCACACAGGGTAAAGGCCGAGCTCGTCTCACCCCGTAGCCAGTGACCCGTGTTGCACCTTCTTTTTAACCAGCCCACCAAATATGGCAATCGATGCTTCCCAGAAACCCTGACCTAATCCTGTTATCCTTTTCCTTCAACAACCTGGAAGGGACAAGGGGCGGGATCCCAAAAGTCGGCAACCAAGAGAGCCGTGCAGAGCCTGCCCCTATCGCTGTGAAAGCGGGCTTAGCTGAAACACAATAGGTGTGTAATTTCAGGTTTTTGTTAAGCCAAAATCCAATCACATACATGACTGCAAGATCACAGAGAAACACAACAGGAGAAGGGGCCTCGGAGGTGGAGGTGTCTCTACCTCACACAAACAATCTCCACACAACTGAGATGCCATTGATGACAGCAGGGGTGATTCCAGGATTTTTTAAAATGAGGTGGCACAGGGGGGACCAAGAACCAGTCGGGGGGGGCCCCCATGGGAAATCTGAAAATTCTATCAGAAATAAATATAGCATTGAAGATTTGCTTAGAAAACATTGGGCATAATTTTCAGGCTCTTGTGCAGCACCTTGTGCCCTAATACAGGTAGTATTACATGAAAAGTGGCACTGCACAAGAGCCTGAAAATCGTTTTGTATTGAGTAACTGTTTTGCATGGATAGGACAACACAATTTTGTTCTACTAAATAAAAAACATCAAATAGGCATTGAATTATTCATTTAACTTGTTTTATTTTCAATACAAACATTGCAGTGTGTGTGTGTGTGTGTGTTCTCTGCACTCCATGTTCTGTGCTTGAAATCTGTGTCTGTTCATGTGGGTTAACTGCACCGTCACACATGTAGGCTATGCTCTGCCTCAGAACAGCTGTATTCTGTGGTTTTTGTGCTGGCTACTAAAAAGTTGAAAAAAACTTGTCCATATCTAGGGACTGAGGCTGAGCACTCCCAGGTCACTCAGTCAAGCATCAGTCATGGTTGTTCATAGGTGATTCTCGATCAATTTCAGGGTGGAAAAACTCTGTTCACAAGAAGCACTGCTTACTGGTATTGCAATAGCAATTTTGCACAACCGGAAAAGTTCATGGAACACCTCTTTGAAAGGTTTCAAAAACACAGTGAACTCCAATATGCTGGTCAGACTTTGCACTCCTCCTTTCCTTTTCCTCTACAAAATCCTTTTGGCTTGGTGCAGCTCATGCCTCAGATCATCTGAGTTTGACTTATAGATCTCTTCGAACAAAAAAAGATTGATTCTTCTTCTGCTGTTGGGATGGAATGCCTCTTATTATGTTGCAGTTGGATTTGAAGAAGCGTTTCTGTAACTCCCCAATCACAGAGTCAAGGATTGGATAGGAAATCTTTCGAAAACCATCCTTGTCATCTTGGTAACTCCCACGCTTGCCAACAGTGGTTGTCACTACAGATCCTTCTAGTCTAGAGCTGGTCTTCCGTTGCCCTTTTTTCACCCTTTCAATGCTGATATTGCATTGAGCTGTGTCTAAGACCTCTCTCCATAGCTCATCAAAAAGGATTCCTCTCTGTAATTCTGACATATGTCCTGAAGTGCTTCAATAAGCTCAACAGCTCTCGCTAGGTCCAGTGATGGTGACTGAAGCACCAGAAGATAGAAGCTTGGTGTCACCCAGCACTTTGTGGAATGTTGCTAGATGCCCAATGAAAGGTAAGTCAGTCTGGGCAGGTGGCCCCATGCCTCCACAGACCTGTCCCCACTTCTCTCATCAGCAATATCTTCAAGGACACTGCTGCACTGCTGGTAGCCTGTCCATCATATTACGGCAGACAAAGTGCCTGCATGCCCATCTTGTGTCGCTTCTGAAGCTCTCTAGGCTGACCTCCATACATTTCTCGCTGAACTTCTAGCCATTTGTGGTGAATGGACGAGCCTGACATGAAAATGTATAGCTTCTCTAGTAAAGAAAATAAACATGCTGCCTCAGGTACTGACTTGACAGTATCAACTAGAACTAAGTTCAGGCAATGTGCATTGCAGTGTTTTCCACTCATTACGGACGCTCTGTCATATCCCTGGCCTACAAGATTGGTTTTGCACCAATCTTGTAGGCCATATCTCCATATCTCTCTAGAGAAGTGATGATCTTCTCTGTTAGGCCTGCAGCACCTAAACTATCAGCTTTTTGAAAATGCAAAAAACTCTCATGTACTGCCCCCTTATAATAATATCTCTGAACCAGTGAAATTTGTTCTTATTTTCGTGTCCTTAGTTTCATTGGCTAGAACACTGAATGCCTCATTTTCTTTGACCTGTTGAATGATATTATGCTGAACCATCTCCTCCAAACACTCAAGGATTTCTTTTTGCGTGGTATTACATGTGTATTTAGCATTTCCGCTGGACATTTTTTTCTTCACTGCTGGGTCATGTTTTGCGATTTGTTTTAATATGGCCAGAAAGTTCCCCTTATTCTCCGATTCCTCTGACTCACAATGGCGTCTTTGGGGAATACTTTGTGTAGCAGTAAGCAGGAGAACATCTGCACAGTTTTATATACGGTAGTCCTGATTCGCTTTCGCTCTTTTTTAGTACTCTTTTGGTACTCTTTATTCATTGATTGCAACAAAGATGTGTTATTCTCAGCTCCTCTTTTGTATTCAGACCATGCCAACATGGCATTTCCATGGTGCTCTGATTTGAAATGTATTGCAAACCCATCGTCCTTATATAGTGCTTTTTTTCCCAGTTTGCAAAACCAGAGAGTGAAGTGAAGGCAGATTGAGGGGCAGAGGGGAGTGAAAAAATGTCTGCATACTAAACAATTGGCTGAGTCCTGACTTTGTGAATATTCTATCCATGGATATTCTTTTTTACCATGTAGAATTAAACGCCCTCCTCTTGGTACCTTGTCCGTGTTGTGTTCTAGGGAACATCTTCCAGTTAGGCTGCACAGGGACCCACCACTCTGGATTAAAAATATAAATACACTAAAGATTAGTCCCTATTATTTCATCATCAACAGTGTTCATAGTCAAATGGTCTAAAGCACTGGAACATGACATTTGTCAATATACCTTAAGGTCCAACAGGAATAGCAAATTCTGATCCAGATGGGACTGGGTGGTGCTCTCTGTCACTGTCACCCTCGGAATCTGAACGACTTCTGCTGCAAAGCCTGCTCTGAGACTGGTCCTCTTCTCCCTCAGAGGTTTGGTGGGAGCTTTCATTACTGGGTATATCTAAAACATTGATCAATTACCATGGTTAATATGTTTATTTGAGAAGTGGTATCTTGTGAACTGGTTGTGAAAAGGAGGAAAACGCATAACAGGCTCATGTTCTGACTTTCACCTGTTGCTGCAGATAGATGGCTGCTGGTGTAGCCCTCACTGGCCCTCTCAGGCTGGCTCTGAGCTGTGCTGGCAGGTCCGTGGCTGCTAGTTTGTTGGCCCTGACTGGTGGAAGGTTGGCTCTGACCTGCATTTGACTGCACTGCATTTGTCTGACTCTGAAATGGGTTCTTCTCAAAGAAAACTGATTAAAGGCAGAATCATTTTGGATATGCAAATAAAGTGAATACCTTGCATGACTCAGGGGCTTAATTTCTCCCACCACACACCAAGATAACATTGTTTTGTTCCAATACAAACGTAACAGTATACACCATTCTACAGCTTAAAATTCCCAACATCATTTGATCAGATCACTAAATTAACATTCTCAAACCCCACATTTCAGTGTTTACCACTTTATTGTAGCCTATTTGGGAAAAGTGATTGAGCCTTTAATCTTTGAACAACAGCAAGAATCGATAAAGTGATATTTAACTATTTATGTGGTGGTGCACCACTGCTGAATAACATGGGAAAGGCATACTCATAGGTCACTACTATTCACTAGTCTACCAAAGTTATGTTAGTGAAGCTAACTAACTAGCATGATCCGGGGGATGGGGGGCACCCCATGCCACCTCTTTGGTTACGCCTCTGGATGACAGCCTGCTAACTAACTAACCCTCAGCAGAGAGATTAGCCTGGCTCTCTGTCCTAGATTTTAAATGTAGGGATGGGCTGACACCTGACTTCTCTCTAACCTGGCAGTTTTTGGATCATTAAAAAGAAAAGGATATTTATGGCCCTTAACTGATATGTCTTTACTTAATAAGCGAATAGAATACACATCAGACAACACCGGGCATGAATGCTCCAAACTATTCCATACAATTTTGTCTTTTCATCTCACTAATTACAACTATTATGCTAAATCAATTCCAAATGAAAAAGCATGGTTTTAATCTCACCATATTCATCTCATAAATACTTGCATAAGAACTTAAAATTAATAGTATAGTCTATTGTCTTTTCCTAAGACTGATTCAAGCACAACTGAAGATTTGTGATAGTTTGCAGTTGTTTTTGCCTCTTGTTTTTGCAGATGATAAATGAAATTAATACATGCGTTTAATATTTGAAATGCTGAAATGAATAATTTATGACTCCACGGCAGATTAAAAGTAAAGCATAAAAAAAGAGAAAATCAGTAATCACCAGTACACAAATTCAGGACAAGCCAAAATGAATTTTTAACTGCTTGGGCCCATTGGTCTCTCTGTTCTAGTTTGTGTGTTGGGAGCTGTTGAATTAATGGTGTGCATCTTGACCTCATTCCACCAAATGCAGTCTGAGAGTTTTCCTTTGAAGCTGATTTATAGCCAAAACATAAAGCCTAATGCATCTATTCAGGAAGTCTAATGAACGCAATACCTTAATACCAAGTAATGCTAATCCATGCTTGCTCACAACAGACAGACATGATCATTACCATCACCATCATAATCATTATTCATGTAAGGCAATTACTGTTGCTGGTACCTCTATTCTGACGACTTCATTAGCATGGTGTTAAAGCAGTTATGGGCAGATTTAAAAAGTGGCTGGGAGAGCTTTACTAACTCAGAAATATGTATTATTGATAAAGGTGTTGTTTCCCATGATGCCACAGAGTTTTATTCCCCAATAACCTGGACAGTGTTGTCCAGGAATCCAGGAAACTTTTAGGTCCTCCAAAAGGATTTTAAATCAATTAGGTTTTGAAGACACAGGGGTTTGTATAATCATCCTTATAGCAGATTACATTGAACATTTAACTAATAAACGTGTCATACTACTCTAAACTATACTTACTGTGTTTATGCTAGAGAATATGCAACTGTGGTCAGGCCAAATAATCCGAATATTTCAGAGGTGATTGAGCATTTTCCATTGTTGGCCCTAAACTGTGGAACAGTTTGCTTCTCATTATTAGATCCTCCCCCTCAACTGATATTTTTAAAACTCATCTTAAGACCCATATCTTTTCCTCAGCATTTTAATAGTCATCATCAAGACATAAAAGGTCACACTCTGTTTTTATTTATTGATCTTCTCTCTCTCTCTCTCTCTCTCTCTCTCTCTCTATTATTTATTTGTTCTTGTGCAATGCTGTTGTGTTTTTAGGATTTAATCATATTTTTTATTTATTTTATTCTACACTTTTATTAATTTTCCCCTTGATCTTCATAACTGGCTGTGTTTTTATTTGATTGTAATTCTCAGTCTCTGCAAAGCATTTGGTCAACTCTTGCTGTTTTTAAATGTGCTCTATAAATTAATTGACTTTATTTGACTTGACTAATATGTTGGATAGGGTCAAATAAACAAAGTATCCCCTATAGCTTTTTAAAATTATTATAATTTTTAAAGAAGATTTATCACAGATAATTTATTAATGAAAAAACCCAGCAATATAAGATTTCTTAAACAGAGCAAAGCTCTCAAATGTATTTATATATAGGAGTAAATAATGTGGACTGGCAGGTTAAATCCCTTGAAATCTAGTGTGTCCTGGCACTGGTTGAAGTCTCCCAGTCAAAATAAGAAGTGAACTAAAGGCAAGATAAACAACCCGACCAACCTGTTTTCACTTAGGATACATATTTGCGGCCATTTACTCTGATTTTCGGCGCATGGAAAAGTCTCTGAACATGAAACTTTTAAAACAAAAAAAAAAGTGCTTTCAGGCCTATGAGAAATACGAAATGAGAGCTTGCAGTGTTGTAATGTCAAAAAGAAGATTTCATGCAATTTCAGTTCCATAAAATGCAGACAAAATGCACTTGACCACATATTAATAGATTTCCTCAGCTAAAGGACACATGGAACCTATATCATTCTTATAAAACCTCTCCTGAGTTGTTGCTATTAATGCTGACAGATTAAATATTGAGATGGCTCCAGCTTTAAAAGTCAAATACCGTCTGTGAAATATCTAATATGAAAAATGTGATGATGATGTATATTCAGAAAGAATATATGCCAGGCACAGACTGAGCAGTAAAGGTAATAGGAAGAGCTTTACTTTGAAGGGGGAATGGGTAATATGTGCCATTAAGTATTGCAAAAACGGTGGTGATTATTGCACTGCACAGTTTAGAGAATATCTTTGCATTGCCTACCAATCGCAGTGAAGGGGGAAATCTCTCATCCTCAGGCCAACATTCATATGAGCTCTTGATCTGCTGTAGATGAGATCGAAGGACAGCTCACGATGAAGGGATTGTGTGTAGTGTAATTGTAAATGATTACTGTCTTTATACTACTAGGCCCTCTCTCTCTCCCTCTCTTTCTTTCTCTCAGGATGAGCAGCTGGTTGAAATTCTTTTATGGTTTCAGAGGCCAAAAAAGAGCCTAATTCCACCAAATGGTGAGGGAAAGAAAAAAAGCCACCCACTATAGATATTTCCATCCAGAGAAATGAAATATTAAACGTGTTCATTATACCCTCAATTTGCAGTTATTTCTCAATGCACACGGCCATTTTCCCATTTTCCCTGCTCTCTTATTGGCACGGCGCTCAGGGCCTTGAGAGAAATCTCTCTTTTATTATTTAAATCCATGCATGGGGGCTGAGCCAGGCGAATCATCTCACGTCTGCTAGCCCACTCCCTAATTCTGATTGGCAGCTTGATACACACTCAACGGATGGAGAGGGTGATAATGCCTGTGACAAAGAAAAAATATCTCCTCCCCGTTATGTTTTTATTGGTAATGGGGAATATGGAGTTCACACACAATAAAAGTAGCCTTAATAATTGGAAGTGGCAATGGGCTGTGTCCGTGAGTCTGTAGGGCTGTCAGCACAGCGATGTAAATTTCTTTGACATGTTTTTGTCTAGCTAAAACTTTAATGTCGTGGGTGTGACCAATCGGATGCAAATGTTGTTTTCATCCCTCGCCGATGAGATGACCTCTGTCATTTCCCCGGGGAAATCAAGCTTTTAAAAGTATTTGATAGCTGTAACTCCACACACACAGAAACTCACGTTCCTGCTCGAGCAAAATGCTCACACACAAACTGACATACTGTATGCACAAACAAACACATATCCGCAGAGGCCTGCATATAATGGGGTCGCACATGCAGGCGCAAATGCAAACGCGCATGCACTTCAGTAAATGTGTTTGTAAAGAGTGCGCACTGCTACACACACTCATGCACAGATATGCAGATACACTCAATTTTCACTGTAAGCATCAACACACTCATATCCTTGCGAAACTCCCTACCCACTCATTGATGCTTTGTTAATACATTCAACATGTGACTGTACTGTATGCCTCCCTGTACTCAAACACACTTGATTAGATTGAAAGCACTCTTTCACAGCAAGTATAATGGTTTTGAACACAGAAGGTGGACACAGCAGTTTCTCTGTCAGCCTGTCACAACCTTTGACAGGATAGAGAGGCCACAGCTCTCCCTATAACTAGTTCAGGCTCTGCTGCTTACAGGCATCCGCACCCAAAAAAGACAGGCACACACAACACATAGTTTTCTGTGTACATATTATGCATGTGTGTGTATGTGTGTGCTTGTATATGTGCGTGTCATGTGGATAATGCTGCATGCGAAGGCCAGCTTTAATATCGGTCTGGAATAACGGGCTCTTTTGTACATTGTGAGGCAGCCAGCATCTGAGACCAATAAAATAGTGGCCCTTGGGTCACTGCTCGAAGGATGAAGGAAGAAGATATAATCATACACAGAGGACACAACACCTTTTTTGTGCTTTCTCCGCATATTTGGGTGCAGAGAGAGTGCGGGTCCTTCATAAGTTTAATATTTTCACAGTGTGACCTTTTGTCACTAATAGAGTGGCTCGCCAATAAGCGTATATTGTATCTTTAGGGGGTGCAGCCATATTAGTGCAGCAATTGGCTGTAGAAGGAGGATGGAAGACTAGCTCCACGGAAGACACATGGTGTTAAGGCGGATGCAGACAGGAAACACGTGTGTGTGCTTATGGGCAAAGATGCGTGCCTGCATGTGCGTGATTGTGTGTTGGTGTGTGAGATTGCGCATGTGTTAGAGAGATTGTGTGTATGCATACATGTGTGTATGACTTTTTTGCAATATATCTCATAATGACATTTGGAATGTCTCTGGAAAATGGAGCATAAGCCAAGGAGGTTGACAGTCAGAAACCACAAGCTGGAGTTAAGCCTCAGCATTGCAGTGAACCATATGCTAAATCCATGTCATGCCCAACTCCAAAGATCCAGCAGCAGCGATTGACTAAAGCCTTAAGATAAACATTGCAGGCAAAACAATTTGAGGCTTTTTTGGACAATTTGTTTGATAAAAGGCACTAGTTTCCAGTTTGTGGAGATGATTTGGGCTCAGTTTCTTTTTGTATATGTGCCATGTTGTCTTAGTGGCGATGATGTCTCATTATTGTCTATTAGGCCCATGTGCAGATGCGCCCCCGACTGACGTTTTGCAGGTTGCAATATCCCTTGTGGCTTTCCATCCAATGATGTAATGGAGTCATAACTGCCTCCACCCCTCAGTTTTAGCAGCAGTGTGATTGGTCAGCAGGGACTGTAGCCTATGCTACTAGCACCTGTTGTGAGTGACTCCAGCAGTCTGAGACAAGCACTTTATCCCCTGTCTCCCCAACAATCATTACAGCCAGCTTACCGGGTTATTATAGCGCAACCTTAGCACGTTTACACTGACTGCCAGATATCCTTGTGGGTGTATTCTTCATCTGCTTCTTGATGTTATTTTCTTCAACCTATTTCATCCCCTAGGTTGCAAAGACAACTTCTCTTTATTTAGGGCAGGTAATAATTAGAGCAGACGGGTTGTTTGATTTCCACCTTGATCAGAATGTTGTCAGAGAGTGTTAACACATACCCGCTCTTAGTTTGGCTCCTTTCATTTGAATCATTTGTTCTTGTCTCTTTTTGAAAAACAGGTTGTTGTGGTGTTTGTATGTGTTTGTGTCTGTGTGTGCATTTTGGCGGTGTCAGTGCAAGTCTGTGGCTGCATATTGTGTTTTTCGACTGTGCGTGTGTCAGTGTTTCTCTGTGGTCGTGTGTTTTGTTTTTTTTTGTTTTTTTTCACGTGTAGATGTGTGTGTCTGTGCATATGTTCCATAGAGGTTAGGTTTTTTTGATCTTAGTGGGGAGACGTGAGTTGCCCTGGGCTGTGAGGCTCATTAGGTATGTACTCCTCTGAATGCGAAAGTATTTGTTAAACCACATGACAAGAATACCTCTCTGCTGCAACAGATGTGCTGTAATTAGAGAGGGCTTAAGTTGTCTTAGAGCTGTGTGGAAAGTCATCACCAGCTGATAAGTTTACAACAGTGCCCTACCCCTCCCTCATGCATACACACGCAAGCACACACACATACACAAGCACACACACACACACACATTATGTGCTAACCTAATCAGACAGGCAAACGCCACACAGACAAACACACATCTGACAAAGGAATGACAAATAACACTTACCACACACACATACACACAAAAGTTTACATTGCAGTAAAACAACATAAAGACTTATGTATTGGAAAAAGCAAATACCAAACACACGTTATGGGTTTAATTTAAACAGTACGCACACACATACATGTATGTATGTACCATATTATGTTTTATGTAAGAAAAAAAGATTGTAACTGCCATTAATATTTCTAGTAATTTATAAGCAAATGATAACATGACAAACACCTTTAAAACAGTAAATTGCACTTCAAGTGAGTACATTTATACAAGAAGAAATAAAACACATTGGGTTTTTTATTTCAAATATATCTCCTTGTTTTGAAAACATAACCACTGATGTTGTTTATATGCTGACAATATTTACTGTAAGCAGTTTATGGCTGAAATGAAATGTTAGCCTAGCATTCAGGTCTTTGGCCCTAGAGATAAAGAGGACAACTGATCAGAGCCATTATCCATTCTGCAGTGAATCAGGAAGATAATGGCCTATCTGTCAGCATGGGGCCTCCATAAAGCCATTAACACCTTTTGTTGTTCCCCTCCTGTTCTCCAAACGTGCTGGGCAGTTCAAAAAGGCAAACGAGCCAGTCTGTTAGCTTTGCCTAGACCCTTCATTCCCTCTTTTACAAGCTTGTGCACATACTGACAAGCAGACACACATCTAGGTAGCAACATTAATGTTTTTTTTTTTCAGATCTAGTGTCTTGTGTCCAGATCCGATTGTGATGTATTTGGGATGGAATGCAGTTAACGCCTGGCATCCAAATACATCTTAAGTGACCACTTGCCTAAAAAATACTGCATCTAGCCATACAAAACAGCTATGACATTCAAAACCTTTTCAGAATTGTTTGGCATTGGCAAATTAGCTGTGTTTGGAGGGTTAAGTGCTATACACATACTAGAAAGTTAGCATGGTTCCCCATCTATGTGGTCTAATATGCATTGTCCTCATCCTACATTGCAAACAGTATGTAGACACAACATCTCTGACGACCTATAAATGTGGCTTGGGCAGTTGGATCCCAAAGCATCCTCAGTGATTTCACACCTGCATTTGGGGACGTGACCCCTCACTACTAATTCTAACTATAAGTATAAGTACAGCCTCAGATACACGATCATAACAGATCAATACACAATGTCACAAGTCTTATCTTGCTGTGGACATGAATGCTCTGAACTTTCAATTCCTCTGCCACAAACTGGATCGCTGAAGAAAGTAGGCATAACTGTTTGATTTTCAGTTTTGTAAAGTAAAATAATTTTAAAAATTGGGTAAACTCCCCCCTTTTGAGCATCTGAAAGGATCTTTTTACCACTTTTATCACTGTCTGAACCACATTTCTGAGAGACTATATATTCGCTTTTAGAAGGATTAAGACATAAGCACATAGATGCACATACACACACACTTTGACTCTGACATTAGAAGTCTTTATTGTCCTTTGAAGTTTCAAGCAGTCAAATTAGCATTGATGAAAGACTCAGCATTGAACATCTCTGAGATCCAACTAAAAACCAGAACTGTGGACAATCTATCTTCATCTCTCTCTCTCTCTCCACCCTTCCACTCCATCTTTCCTCCTCCTCCCCACCCCCCACCCCCACCCCTTCACTACCATCATCCTCCCTCTTTCTCTGATAGCAGAAGCCCCCAGTGGCTCCCTCCTTCGCATCCCTTTTCTCTCTTTCCTCCTTCTCTTTCTCCCTCTCCTGTCTCTGTTGCCTTTGGCAAATTGGCAAATTGTGTTTTACTAACGTGGGTACATGTGTTAAGTGGGGATCAATTGTTTGTTTAACAGGGTGCCTCTATTAGACTGGGAGGGTGTAATTAGTGGTGAGGCCTTTTCTTAATACAGGCAGCATCAGTTAGGGGGAGGGAGGAGTACAGGCTGTCCAATCAATGCCAAATCTCAAGGAAGGATTGCTGCAGTTTGGTTTAGGGAAATTAAATTTATGATAAATCTCATTGGAGGGGTGGAGGCTCAGCATTCAGCGAAGTTGTCCTCAGTGTCCTACTGTGCATCCTTGGTTGCTAGCCTAAAGCCAAAATCCAGTATCCATAATGAACCTGCACAGGGCATGGATAAAAGCCCCATAATATCTGATTATTCCCATTGCCGTTTTACTGGTTTGCTTTGTTCAGATCAAAGGGGCTCTTTGAAACACCTCATACCTACTGTGGGCTAGGGTCCCTACACTTGCCAGCTAGGCGGATCAGCAAGCCATGCCAAGAAATTGCCTACAACAGAGAAACAAAGCCAATTCTGCCCATAGTCCCCCTTTCTGTCTTCTTCTACACAACAATCACACACGTGCAGAAACATTCACAACACACATACATGGAATATTCTTAAAGGGGACCAATTATGCTTTTCCTTATTTTCAGTCATATACTGTATATAATGTTACAATGTCAGATGTTCATATTAAACGTGGCCAAAGTGTCAAATAATGAGGTAAACGTATGTTGAAGTAATCCTTGTGAGCAAAAAACATGTTTTTTTCTACTTTCTTTATACGGTCATCTGCTCCGCGCACAGTATGGGTTCACTGCTCTGCTCCGCTAACATTTTGGCATTTTTCCATTGTTTTGGGGGTAGTCACGCCAAACCATGACTCCATTACACAGCACCGCAAAGTAAATTAAGTCGTCTGCAGCTCTTCATCAAACATCATCATCACTGTGGCTGTTTCTGCTTGCACTATTCCTCCCTGCATTATTTTAAACTTATCTGCTGAACAAATGGCTCCTAATATCTCCATATATTGTTGTGTCGACCTGTTTTTAGCACCGCTAAAGAAGCTCTGCTAATTCGCTGAGGAACACATTTAATTTCCTGTAAATTCTTCGCAATAAAAGTCTCTCATTATTTATTCATTTAAAAGCTTTTAAAATGAAGCAGTAAAGCAGGAAATGTTGGGTTTGCATCGGCAGTAACTTAACATGACTCTGATACCTGCTGCCCCTTGGCAGGCTTCCGGAAAGCTGGCCAATCAGAGCAGAGTAGGTTCATTGGCAGGGAGCCTTAGAGACAGGAGCTAAGACTGCCTGTTAAGAGACAGAGGCTGAACTGAGGGGCTGCATTAAGGGGAGGTACAAGATAAATAAGGAGTTTTTGAACTGTGAATCATGCAAATCTACTCTAGTGGAGTCCCAGAATAAAAATATATAGCTGGAAATGAGCACAATAGTTCCCCTTTAAAGAAACATTTGAAAATTTAGCAGTCCTGGTATCAAGGAGGGATGTACACCATTTGGGGCCCAATCTGCTCTAAAGACATGCATAAGGAGAAACTATTATTACTGACATCTGGCTTAGACAGAGCATATGAGCTGCAGATTGCTTTTCTAAATCAGGGTTTACTGTTTACCAACAGTAAAAGAGCGGGGCAGATAGGATCTGTATGCTTGTGGTCAACACAAAGTAAATAGACTAATATGTATAGTCTGTGGCAATGTAGCAAATGGATTATGTGTGCAAGCTTGCGTATATGTACATAGTACATGTAGCTTGTGCATATGTGTGTATGTGTGTGTGTGTGTGTGTCTGTCCAATTGCCTCAGGACAGACTGCAGCCTATTGGCAGCTCTGCTTGACAGTATGTCAGTATCCCTGTGGCATGGATTTTAATAGGGAGACTTATGGATATTATGGACATCTGATTCTCATAGATACTAGGCGCTTAGCAGTTGTGAATTCTCTCAACTCAAAAGAACTCATTTTCTGGTCACTTATGTACTGGGCATTTTACTTTCATGCTGCCTTCCACTGCACATAATCCATTTACAAAATTGACACTTGGCTGTATGTGGTGCTTTTTGCTGTGTATGAATCTTACCAAGATTGCAATAGTGTTTGAAGAGGCAGGATTGCAAATAACAGGTTGGTAGTGTGAATTCCTTTTTGGAAGAAGTCAATTTGACATGTTCTCTCACAAAAAAAGGTCTTCATGAGCAAGGCATTCCGGCTAATTGTATATTCCAAACAAAATCATATTTTGCATGTTCTCAGATGGCTGTCAAACATGGTGCTGCAGGCAAATACAAGTATACTCACTGCGACTCCAGTTATCTTCATTAAATGGCACCCATGTCAGATCAAAGAGCGTGAGTCACAGTGAGAGCAGATACGACTCAAAAGTTCCCTTAAAAGCAAGAAGTAAACAGAGATATCCTTAAACTAGTATGACTATATGAAAATAAAACAAGCAAAGTACTCAAAACAAAACCTGTGATACTGTTGGCTGGTTGTAGGCGACAATGTATTTAGGGTAGTGAATAAGTCAAAAACTTGCTAGCCAGCCCAAGGCTACACAACTGAAACGAACTTTGGGGCTTTTTTATTGTTGTTCAAAAACTCACGATTTTGCATGAGTGAGAGCACACTAAATTTATTTTTATTGAGTAGATTGCTAGTTTTCATCTTAAAATATTACAGAGGAAGTATTTTGAGCTCAGCAGTGTGGGAGTGTGGACATGCTAGGCTTTGAATTGTATAGATGTGAATTCTTATTACTCCAGTGCTAAGAAAAGTGTTTACTTATCCTCCCCTGAAGATGAAATTAAATAAAATATAGACAAAACATACTAAATGACTACAATGGAGTATAGTATGAAGATTTAACTTTTGACTCATTGAAAAACTCAAACGTGTGTGACTATTAATACTGTAATTACACAATATTGCTTTGTAATGTCTGCTGTTTTTAACCGGAGCTGTGTCTCTACTGACGTGACCATGCAGTATTATATCTTACATCTTGGTCCAGCAATCAGCTCAACTCACTGAATGCCTGCATACTTTCTCCAATAAGGTCGTGCAATATAACTGTGGATGCTAGAGGCTCATTGGATACTTCAACAGGGTGTAGTCTGAGTGTGTATGCTATGCTAACTGGCAGCTGCAGTGTGGCAACAGACATGGTGCTGAGTGAATGGCAGTCTCAGAAGCTGCATGCCAGCTGATCATGTCCTCTACCAATACCAACCTGGCAATGGCAACCATTGTTGTCACCCCTGATTTCACACACCAGCTAAATGGCTGCGGCTCAGCCAACTTGCCTCTGACACCAACCAGCTAACAGACTGCTGGTAATGCTAACATAAGAATAGAGGCAGTGCATGGATGATCTGCATGTATCAATGTAAATGTCCATTACAATTTTCTCATTTAAATCTCCCCCTAACTGACTTACAATGACAGTACAGAAGAAATATTAGTTGTGTACAGACACAGATGAGAATGTACACACATAAACACTCACACACACTTACTGTCCCACTCTCAATATTTGAATACAGTACACTGAATAATAATGTGATAACATAACAATGCATACAAATGAATGAGTATTTGTGGATAAATTGCTCCCACAACTATTTATTTAGAAGAGAACCCTGGGCAAAGGGGAAAAAGAGGGCATTTCCATAGGAAACACCAAGCTAGTTTTACTTTCATCACATTACAAATCTAAACAGCCCAGCCATTCTCCAACTAAGCAATAAGTGGCAGAGTGACATTCGAGTGGGGCCGCCCCCTCTCATCTATTGTCGCGGCTTTTGAAGTTCCTTTTCAGGTCATTAAGCTCCATTTCCCATTCACAGAGAGCTTGTGTGGCGGCCGTTTGAGCGCAACAATGGACCCTAATGACTTAACGCTTCTGTTTTCATTCTCCACCTCTCACCCAACCCGCCTCCCCCCTCCACCTCTTTACCCACTTCTCCATTCGCCCCCACAATCGTCCTCTTCACCTCTTTAATGGTGGCTTGCACCCCTCGTTTGGCTGCCCACGTTTTTTATGGGGCATTGTAATGAGCTGCAGCTGTGGGGTAAAATCTGGGTGTAATGTTAACCCAGGCAGAGCAGGGTGACCTAGTGGAGCAGAGGTCAACACATTGTGGTAGTGCCAGACCTAGGGTCTATTAGAGGCTATAAAGGTTATTTTTTGGAGCTACAGTATGCAATTGCCCCCACCACTTCACACACACACACACACACTAACCCCTTGTGATAGATAGAACCTTGTCAGATCCCCCCTGATGGGCCTTTTCAATGGGCTCAACTCTGTTGTGTCACAAAGTGTTAGGCTGCGTTCAGACTGAAAACAGCAGTGCGTAAAAATAGTACAAGAGGCTGCAGTGGTGGGGGCGTGTTGTTTGAGGTACCAGTGAGACAATGAAATACGATCCAGGAAGTTGAGTTGGAGTTACAGATTAATTGCATTTAAGGACTTATCAGAAGCCAAATCACTACAATGCGGTTTGTAATAGTTATCACGGTGGCAGCTGTTTTATCTTTTGTCACAACAATTGTAAAGTAAACAGTCAAATACGGCGTTCACATTACAAAGTAATCTACCAGGAATGTGCGTCTGCATGTATGTGATTGACCAACTTGCTGTGATTGCCTTGCCCGATGATGTCGGGTTGCGTTGTGGCAAAAGTTGAGCCCGGTTCAACTTTTTGCCAGACGACTGCTGCGTTTTTTTACTGAGCCATGTGCGGTGGCACCCCCACTGCGTGAATGCACTGCCCCCATTCAAATGAATGGAAGAGCTGCGTTTTTCACGCACTGCCGTCTTCGGTCTAAACAGGGTCTTACTAAGTTGGTAAAGAATGCACAGTTGGTGTGTATAAGAGGGCTGATAAATTGTGGTGGAGTGGAGTGCATGAGGCATTAAGGTGGATTTATACTTCTGTGGATGTCAGGGCTACAGTGGAGACGGAGATACCCAATGGGGACCGCAAAAACTGCAATTGGTTAGCATGAGCTGCTTGTGTTTTCTCCTACAATGATTCTGATGTCGGTGGAAAAGACAACATGAAGCAGTTGAAGACTCTGAGTAGCCTGCGTCTTTTCAGTAACACACGTCTAGCAAAGCCATATTACAGTGCAGACCTTCTGTTCACTCCGACCACCACTCAGTATGAATGAATGAACATAAACACAGCGATTGCACGGCTGCAGTCTCCTATTCAGTAATGAAACATGGTGAAAAAACATTACCTGGATGTAATTCCAGTTGTATGGTGCCCACCATCGCTGTTTTGCAAAGTGGGGAATATAATCATAACGATATGACCTGATCATGTACATAACGATGCATCTGGCATTGCAGTGGTGATATCAATAGCTAAAATCCCAATAATAATTATTATTATTATAATCTCAACTATAAATCAAAACCTACATTATTGGTATCCATGGGGGGACTCCAGCTAACCCCTTTGCGTCAACTATAAATCTGCCTTTAGTGGTAGCTGGGAGGGTCAAATGCATGTCCTTGTGCCTTCAGTTACAGTGTCCTGAGATAGTTAAACACAGCCAGACAAGTATGTTTTGAAAAAGTTGTCATTATAAATCTCTGTAGAAAAAGGGGTGAAGGGATATAGATGGACAGAGACATTCAAGCACAAATATGTACACAATGATACACCCGCACACAGGTTCATAAACACAGACATTTGACATATTCTTGCATGCAAAATGTACAGTCGCAAGAGGAAAAAGACACACACACACACATACATACACACACACACACACACACACACACACACACACACACTGGAGCATAATCTATCATAACACAGTGAGTAATATATTTACTCATGACTTAAAATAGGTGTGCCACAGTGGCCTTTCTCCAACAGAGCTGGTCAGGGCACAGACAGTTTATCCTCCTCCCAGTACGAGTGGCAGGCAAAGCAGTAATCCGAGCTGAAAAAACAAAAGGCACAAAGCCAATCGGAAAAATCAAACTGACCCCTGTCACTCTCTCTCTCTTCAACTGGCGTAATCTTAATTGAATCAGCCTTACAGAAAGATGTTGACACTGAGAGATTGCACAAACCTGGGAGGCCTTGGCAGGCCAAGGGAAGTGCTGGGGGAAAAAAAAAGTTGCCCCACCTATTCATTAATGTGTCCCCCTATGTCCCACTCCCCCATTTCTCACTGTCTCAGTGAGATAATGCTCCCCCTCCCACCCCACGACAGCCAATTTGATCACTCACTGTGGTCCACTGAGGAGGCCTCCAATTTTTCAACCATGTCCAGCTAATACACCCAGACAATACACTGTATACATATCCCCTGCTATTACAAGAGCAACACTCTACAATGCATCCAGGTGATCACACTTAAAGCAACTTAGATGTCATTCACGCCTTCATATCCTGTAGTCTTGCCTTATTTTTCAGGTCAGAACTGTAAAATTATCCATCTTGGTTTGTTGGTTACCATAATTCAAATCAATCAATGTTGGCTTCATATGAACAGCCAACAAATAAATGAGGTTGAAGTCTACGCTTTGGATTTAATGATATGTTTGTTTTCATGAGAAGCATTGATTGGCTGAGTCATTCCCATGAGACCCATCCATCATGGTGCTCTCCATTGTGTTTTTATTGGCACCCCATCGCAACATGTCTAACCTTTCAGAGTCACTAATAATCACTTCTACCCTAAGGAGTATAACGTTAATATGTTGATAAACACTGATATGTTTCTCGCAACATTAATTTAACTGCTCATCCATACAGTTGATCATTCATTAATTACTGTCTTCTTTTTAGTATACTGTGTGTTACGTGTATACTGCATCATGTTATTTGATAAATGTTGGTATTCAATGCTAATTTTTACTCAATGTGGAGAGCAATATAGTCTACAGTCTATCATGGATTAATTTCTAAATTCTAATGTCTAGATTTTGACCATCGCTTGGCAAATATGCTGGATCTGTTATCAGTTCAATCACATTTACTTCTAATAATGCTAGGTTTCTAGATTTCAAGAAATGAGATGGGATAGTAAACATCACAACAAATGCCAGCAACAAGGTTATCCATGCTAGTGGAAATGTCTACTGTGCGATGAGAAGTGACAGAGTTAGGAAACACCCTAGTCCTGGCTTGGCCAGATCTACATATGAATGGCAGGCTGCTCCATGCAGGTGGCATGCGATAAGCGCCCTAATCTAGATGAAAGACCTCGGTGCAGGCCTCCCTTATTAGCTCTGATGAAGCAGGGGTGCGGGTAGAATGCTAATACCCCGATCCCTCCCTCCACTTCCAGCCTGGTTTCCAAGGCTGACTCCCAGTTTTGCTGTAAGCAAACGATTGTAAACAAGGCCAGGGCACATTGCCGGGTGGATCACATCAAAAAGTGAGATGGCCAGCTTGGGCTCTGCTGCAGGAAGAAAGGCTAGAGGATGTAAGGCCAATGTACTGTGTGCCATCATTTGATCAGGCCTGTTTCCGCCACCATGTAGTGCCCATGTCCTGGACAACGCAGAGACGCCAGATTCCGCCTTGGGGCAACTGTCATGCATTATGCATGTGCATTATTCATACAATTATTGATAACGCTTTTCACATCGGTGATTATTCATACATTAATTATTGCAGTCCCTAATGTGTTAGCATTAAAGATATTGTTATTAATGTCAAGCCATTTGAAGAGTGTCTGTGTTCCCAGCGGCCTGTGTCTCGTTGGTTATTTCAAAGCCTGAAGTGGAAAGAGAGAACAGTGGAATTGGATTTTGGACAAGGTTGGACTGAAAAGGAGTTTATCAAAGAGCCAGGGAGGGGAAAGGGTTTAGGAAGAACTCCACACACTCACCAAAAAAGAGGAGGGGGCAATGTTTGCCAAAACTGTTTTGGGGGATTGTAGTCCCAGCGCTATAGAGATAGGAACTGAGTAGGAGTACATCCTTCAAGTTGAGCTATAGTGTAGGATGGCAACAGAGCAGAGGCTGAGGCATACCCTGGAGCACCTCTGATGCCAGGCAGGGTGTCTGATAGCAAGGCTGTCTCTAGCTCTCTCTCTCACTGTCTTCCCTTTTCTCACCTTCACCCTCACTCCCAGTGCACACACACATCCCTCCTTCGTTTTGATAGATCACATCCAAGAACATGGAGGGTAGGTCAATGCATCAATGCTACCCTAAATAATTCATTCTGCATGTGTACATAGTCTTAATTACAGTTAATTATTTATAGCCCTTACACCACTGCAGCAGTATTTCTTCCAAAAATTGGGGAGTTGATTTGGCTTTTTTCTTTTATGTGCTTGTAATGACGGCATAATCGAATAGTTATGTTCCAAAATTACAAAGTAATCTTTAATAAAGTCTTTTGACAAAACAGCAGTATTCTTTGGATTAATTTCCCTAATTTCTTTATTGTTTGGCTTAATTATTATCTATCTGTACTAATTATTCAACAGTAGAAGTGATAGTTACATTACTTTCCAAAGCCTCCATACCCACATGTTGCATCTTCCATATTTAAAATATGTAGAAATATAAAACAAGGCATTGTGGTATAAGTACCAAGCCTTTGGAGGAATTTACTGGATGTCATCAGCTAGCTTAGCCAAGGTGACTACACAAGGCACTCTAAATGTCCCACAGCCTCCAATACATAAAACTCAGGTAATTCCTGACTGTAGGCCTATCAGTGACTTGCTAGGAAATTAGAAAACTTTGGATATATTGCAAATATACAGAGCTACCAAGCCACTCCCCCCTACCTCCAGTCTTGGTGCCAAGTTAACATGCTTTGGACGAGTCTCTCCACAGAACACACAAGGCCCCCCCAAACTGACCAAGTAATGAGCGTTACTGGAACCCTAGTTCTATAAACACAGGCGGAGCCCTCCACTGGACTCTATGGGTAATACTCTCCTTCAATCACATGCACGTATTCGCCCACTGAACTTTGCATAAACGTAGCCAGCCAATCAGGACGTGCCTACCTGAATATGTATAAAGCCCACAGTATATAAGGCAGCGTGCCCACTGTCCATCATTTCACAGCCTCTTCAGCAAGCGGTGTAGGAGTGGCAGGGCCCGTAGGTGGAGGGCCTGTGCTAATAGAACTAGGGTTACAATATCATAACTTTCGTTCTATCTCACACAGGCTCCAACCTTCACTGGACTCCATGGGTACAGTGGGTGGAGCCTGATGAATGAACGCACTGCCACGACATAACATCCAACCCAGCCCCACTGATCCTGACTGGCTAAAGGTTAGTCGCTGCAGCCCACCTACTTCTATAGCCTAGGCCACCACAGCAGAGAAGTAGGGGGCACCAGCAATCCTGATAGTATACCACTGAACTGGGTGAGGCCATGGCAGGGGTCTACTGTCATGCAACAGACCCTCTGCACACCCCATTCCCCAGATCGTCAAGGAGCACGAGAAACATGCAGGTGTATTACGCCCAGAGGGGGGTCAGGTGAAACACAACTGACATACACACCCACTTTTTTCACCAGTCTTGAGTTGATCCAGCGAGCACAGACTGTGAAAAGGATCCTGACATGTCCAAGAGATAGAACTGAATGAACGGACAGAGCGTAGACCACGACGCTGCCATGCATATGTCCTCGACACTGCCATGCTGCATGTAGAGTGTGCGTGAACCACAGTGGGAAAGTCTCTTCCCGCCTGCCTACAAGCTTTGGAGATGCACTCACAAAGCCACCTAGCAAGGCATTTCTTGGATAGGGCTTTTCCAGCGACACCATCCCCGTAGCACATGGACAGCTGTTCTGTGTGTCTGATGGGGGCCATGCGTTCAACATAACACGCTAACGCATGAACTACGCAAAACTGATGCAATTATGCCGCCCAGTCCCCCGCGTGGGGTGGAGGGCAAAATGCATCCAGCTGAATAACCCTTGACTGGAAAGAACTCCATATGTTCTTGGGAACAAAGGAAGGATTGGTCTGAGAGTCCAAATCCACTGCGGTCACCACGAAGTAGCATACAGCTGGGGTGAACCGACAGGGCGCTTAGCTCATACACTGTCTTAGATGAGGTCAGAGCAAGTAGCAAAGCTATCTCGAATGACAACACCTTCAGTGAGGAGAGCTCCAGAGGCTCGTAATGATCCTTCACCAGAGCCTCGAGCACCAGAGGCAGTTCCCATTGGGGTGTAGAGGCACGCATCACCAGGCGTTGTCTCCTGACCCCCTGCAAGAAATGTTTCATAAGATGGTGGCTAAAGACCGGTCTGTTGACGGTCACTGCCGTCACTGTTGCACCCCATTCTGCATGAATTGAGCACAATCCCCAGATATTGTACCTGTTGTTGTGGCTGGGGGCTGCTCGCGAACCTTAACTTGGTTAGGTGCAGAATCAACTGGACTGTATGGAACATAGCCCATTCTTTGGACCTGGCCATGATAACGAGGTCATTGATGTAAAAGAAGACCCTCATGCCTTGGTTGTGCAATGGCTGAAGCGCTGTGTCCACACATCTGCTGAAGGTGCAGGGGGCCAGGAAATAGCAAAATGGCAGTCTGTTGTACTCATAGGCTATCCCCTGGAAGGCGATGCACCGGTTTAGATCCAAAATGGGTCTGAAATCTCCTGTCTTCTTGGGAACCAGGAAGTACATGGAGTAAAACCCCTTCTGTCTGTTGTGAGTGGGAATGACAGAAACAGCCTGTTTCTGTCTTGTATCTCTGCTGAGAGGGAGCCTATCTCCTCCTGGGAGGATAGACTCACCTCCTTGATGCCCATGAACAGAGGAGGGACACAGCAGAACTGGAGAGAATAACCCAGTTTCAGTGTCCTGTTCATCCACTCAATGCGGACTCACATCACCACACCTCGTAAAATTGCATCAGGGGGTGGGCGATCAGCTGCGTAGCAGCAGTCAGGAAGCTGTCATATCCTGCTTCTGCCCTCTCTGCCACCAAATCCACCATAAACGGGAGTTTGGCCTATGGGGGGCTGGTATAGAAAGGGCCGAGCCGGCAGGGAGGTCTGTGAACGCACCACCACCGGTCACCCTGTAAGTGTAGCAGCAGCAATAATCATGTCATTGTGTTCAGTCCTCCTTGTCTCTCGTGTGGAAATCGATGAAGCATAATCGGTGGGGGTCGCCCCAGAAAGCTGATCAGTGGGCACACTCGCCGATCGTTGAAGAGGAAAGGATGTTGGACATGTATTCAGGTAGACACATTGTGATTGGCCACCTTCGTTTATGCAAAGTTCAGTGGGCAAATATGTGCATGTGATTGAAGGAGAGTATTACCCATAGAGTCCAGTGGAGGGCAGAGCATTTGTGAGATAGAACACATTACTGTAACTGTTGAGGTGTCCTTGAACAATGCACTTTGATGGAAGGGGTTTTTCCAGTGATAGCTATGGCATGCTACAAAATGTATGGGTAGCTCTCACTTTGCATTTCAGAATATCTTCTCCAGTTGGTGGGCCAAACAGAGGACGGCTCCCAGGAATCTGCAACGTCCTTTGTTCTTACATACCAAACTGTGATGAGGTTGGACAACGGGATATGTTCTAACGTAGCTACGCGTGATTACTGGCTTAGTCAACGAGCCGATGGTCTGTGAATAGTGGAAAAGGGAACGAGACAGACAGAGAGACAGAAAACCGCTCTGATTCCAGTGTCAGTGTCAGATTGCCAGGGTATTCGTTAGGTTTGATCCCTATTCAATAAATAGTAAATCTAGTGTATTTCCAAAGCTGGACTTCATTGTCTGTATGGCCAGTGAAAGCTGCTGACCTCTAAGTCAGCTATTTAGTGAATCAACATTATCATTCCAAGCTTCTTTACCCCAGATGAAACATTAGCCCCTCTCAGGGCTGAGGCTTTCTGGGATGTTTCCAGTCTAGCCGCCAGCGGGGCTCATCCGGGGACTGCTGGAGCCAACACAGCGATCCAGTTACCCTTCTGTGTGTTGCATTACAAAAAGAGCACATTTGGTTCCGCTAATCAGCTGTAATGCTATTGCCATCGATAAAGTGTGTGAAACATCATTCTTGAGAGATATTCCTCAAGTCATTTAGCCTCGTAATTGACTTTTAAAGCAGTCTGGGCTTGACAGTGATACTACAGACCAGGTGGGCTGGATAGAAATATATCTATCATTTCTTTGTGTGTGTTGATATGATAGGATGGTGCAAGAGATCAAGAGACAATGTTGATGGGAGGTGGAGACAGACATCTTCCAGCTCCCCAAAAATAGGAGCATCTTCACTCACCCACTCTTTCTCCCCACGTGTGAGTTTAAAGCAAATAATGCAGAAAGCTACTCTCCTGAGCTGAGGAGGCAGCATATTGATTTTGTCTTAGATGAGGTCTCTGAAACCTCATTTACTCCCGTTGTCATCATGGTGGAACATCAGTGTCTGACAAGCTGCACTTCCCCCCTATATCTATCCTGGCGGCCATCTTGGAAACTGTTGAGGGATGCTAATGTGTGTGAGCATTAGCACTGTCCTCTTCCAGTAACACTGTTGACAGAGTGCTTGCATGATAAGATGTATAAGGTCAGATAATGTTGCTGCTGACTAACCATTGTGCTGTCTAAATAAAGCCCTGTGTTTAAGCACTGATCTGCTCTTATTAGGTTACAGTGCAAACACAGAGGAACGTCCCAGGTGGACCTGCCATCTTGGCATGTGGGTCACAGTGAAACACAGCACTCCTATGCCCAGAGCTCTTTGGGTATTTCATTATCCATGGATGATGCTGTCCAAGTTTCCTTCCTTAATAATCTTCAGTGATGGATTTTTGAATACACTATTCAATGATTAGGTCATGAAATGATAGCTATCAATGAAATTTCATTTTGCCTGAGGCATGTACAAATCAAGAATGTACAAGTCATGAAGCTTAAGAAATGATACATGCTTTTCTGTTTTAATCTAAGCAAGACTGGCATAATCAAACCAAACATGATACATTGTGTGAGTAAGCTCTTGCTTGGCTCACAGCACCACCCTGCTTTCATCAGCAAACAAAGCCTGATTGACAACAAAAAGCATATGAAGCGAACCAGCCCACAGATTCTGACTCACACTTTGAGCACCTCATAGTACAAGGCCCTCTTAAAAGACACCCACACAATTATACTTTTCTCAGCCAGAGGGCAGAGATTTCTATGTATACATAAATGGCAGTTGGGATTCTTTTTTCATTAAACAGGATGAAATTATGCACAAAGACGCGATTCTACGTAATTAAACTAATTAAAGAACATCATTAATAAAATATCAGTGAAGCCAGCTGTTTACAGTGTGTGGTGGGGCCTGGGGATGTGAGGAGATGGGAGAGAGACAGACAGTGTGTTTTTAATATGTGCTTTTAAGGGTTCCCTGTGGTGAAGGTCTTCTCCAGGGACAGGGGCCCCTTTGTAACAGTCCCTGTGGAGAAAACAACAGCAATATCAACAACATATTCAAACACCAAAATATGTATTGTAGAGGAAAAAGAATCCGCATTTCTTTTCTTTCCCTACAGATTTTAGTAGGCTGAGTCCACAGGAGAGTGCTGTATGGATACAATGTTGACAAGGCCTTATAGTATTCAAAAATATTTATATGACCTTATTTACTTTACATACATGTACAAGTACCTACCTATACACTTAAAATAATTAACAAATTTGGGTTTTGTTTTTTATTTTATTTATTGCATTTGCATGCATTTGTAGATTTTTTGTGATTTCTTATATTTGCAGTTTTGTGTATGTAAATGTGTAAATTGTAAACTTTGATGTTTACATTTTTTGTTTTTAGTTTATTTGCTCATTTTATATAATTTCCATAACTTTGATAAGTATTTTAATCATTTCAATCATTATTCCTAGTTTACAGAGGGACATTTGAAAGAAAGTACAAAAGAAAGTCATACTATTGAAACCAGTACAATAATTCTAGTTTTAGTACTAAAACTGTTTGTATATAGATTCATTTTATCAGGTCAAAGTATAACATAAGTGCACTCCAAACAGATCACGTGATTCTTTAAACAGTGTTATTGTGCACACACGTTCTGTCATGTCACTTATAATGGTAATGGCCCTTTTCTAAGCCGATAAATGAAGGATGACTCCGGTGATAGCCGACGTGCTGATAAAGGAGCAATGGACATAGTGAAACAGAGCCCAATTAATAATGCATTTGTGTCTGACTGTCTGGTCCCAAGGACGTGGCTGCTGAAAAATGGAGGTCATATGTCCTCTTCAAGTGGTCAGCCACCCACCCAGTGTTCAGTGTCCAGGTCCCTCAACTGTGAAACGGCACACTTGTGCATCCATTGCAAGTGCAACCAGTAACTGTATTTAAAGACTGGGAAATATGTTTGCATGTGCAGATGGTATGCTTGCATGTGACTGTGCATGTATGCTTTTATATACTAAATAGTTGTATACACTTACACACACACACACCACTGACAGGGAGTGTGTAATGGTGTTTCTGTGTGCGCCTGTGTGACGGATGATCGTGGAGGTGACCTCTCTTAAGAGCAGTCACTGGCGAGGGCCTGCTTGTGACCCTTGGCCACTTAGGCACATTAATCACAACCCTCTCCTTCTTGCTTTTATCAGCCTTGCTGAAAGCTACTGTCCAGCCTCCACCCCTACTCCCCCTTCATCACCTCTCTGCTTTAGCCATTCATAACGCTCTCATCAACTTCAGACCACAGGTATCACTCCATCATTACACATTTATCAGGGGCTGCTCTTATCAGCCAGCAGGACCTGAATATGGAAATGGGATCCCTGCCACTGATAAGGATGGCGTGGATTATCCCTGGCTCTCCTTCATCAGATAGCCACTAAGGAATGGTAACAGGCCGGAACATTCCGCCATTGTTTTGCAGCAGTGCTGATTGAAGAATAAGGGGGGGGGTTTGGGGGGGGGTGGTGGTGCAGTAGAGAAATATGCATGTGTTTGTGTGCACGCATGTACTCGTGTATGTTCATTAGTGGGGCAGAGTGGCTGGAAAAGAGTCAAGATGATTACAGAGTACCGATGATCATAATCATGATGATGGCACACACACACCTGTTTTGCGCACACACACACACATACACACACATACCCTGAACTCTGACCTAGTCGTCCAGGGGGATCCTAAAGTAGTCCAAGCCTACAGCTCACAGAAAAATCTAAATGCCAACTTCCTGCATTGACACATGCACTCCCGTACATATGCACACACACAAACATAATTAATTCAGAAATGCATAACAAGCGCACATAGTCTTGTGCAGACTGTATTCACACACGCTCACACTATCACACAGAAATTCATATAGACAGCATCCTTATACACACACATGAAAAGCATAAACACGCTCATGCATACACAGGCCCACACAAAAACACTCTCTCCTTAGCATGTGTTCAAACTAAAATAGGCCATTCCTAATTAGGACCTCACAACCTGAGCTGTTTCTTCAAAGGCAGCCGCTCCTGCGCTAATCTGAGGCATTGCTTCATTATGAATTCTTCAAAGTCCCACCCAGCTGTCAAGCAAGCTTGTTGAGAGGGCCGTTATTAGTGGGGCTAGTATAGCAGGTACAAAGCCTAGTCTGTTGTTCTGTGTTTCTCCCTTTCTGACACAAACACACACACACACACACAGACTGGGGTGAGCATGTTGACCCGCGATGAGTTCGTCGCCCTCAGGTGTGTTGACTTGGACACACTCTTTACAAAGGAGTATTGACATGGCTAGGAGGGTTCCTGCAAAATCCCTTGCATCAAGAGAGAGACCTGCCACAGCTTATCTTATCAGATGCATTATTAGCTACAATTGGCAAAACTATCAAAAGAACGTTAGCTGACAAAAGAGGCCCTGTCCAGTGCCCGCAATAAAGCGCACCTCTATTGGCCGTTAAGTGATTTATATGAGCGTCTTAAAATGGCTTTTGGTTCGGCTTTGATAAGACACAGAGGCAAGCCTGTGTGTAGTTGACACACTCAGCTGAGTATGAACTCAGTGCTACGCCTAGGGTCAGAATCAACACGGGCTACTACATGTTATAATGGGTCCATATAACTCATGTTACAGACAACTGATGTCTGCTTTTATCACTCAGTGTGCAGGGAGTGCACAGGAGATCCTCTGTTGACTAGAGCTAATGTCATGTAATTATGTGTGATATGGGCAACGTGATGAGCTGTATTGGGAAACATGACATATTGATTTTGAAAAAAATCTAAGAAATATTATTCCAGTTACTATCCACAAAGTATTAACCTCAATCAACCTCATCAACATGTTAAGTGATCTATTGTTTTCATTTTCAAATCATCTTGGCAGTGATTGTAGACATAGGTATAAAGGAAGCCAACACTTCATTTCACATTTTGTACCTATGGTGTAGGCCCTTATGACTTTCCTTCCTTTCTGTGTGCTCAGAAGATGTAAAACTTCTGGAAGAAAAACAGTGAAAACAGCGAAACTGTAATTATGACCTCCCTCTGCACAGGTAGACATAAACAAAACTTCCAATCAATAAAGCCATTACAAATATTTATGAAATTCCATCTTTCTCCTCCTACTATCAAATGAAAGTGTTTCTCTCCTCACTTGATATCCCAATGGTTTACAGTTTTTGTCCCGACGCAACACCCCGTTTCAACAGGAATTACATCATATTATGGATGTTAATACTAAGAGATTAAGAATTTTATGTCCAACATGAACTCATATCGGTAGGAATTTTACTCACTACCTTGCTACCTGCACTATGACAGGAGTTATTCATTCCAAAATGGGACTTTATGAAACTGTTTTGAAATCATACGCTTACCTTTTTAACCTCAAAGCTAAAACTGACCTATGTAGCCTTTTGCCATGGAGATTGAGGCATAATAATAGTATCTGACTTCCTTGACTCCTCAGACAGCCTGGTATGGGTGGGTGCATTCATGCATGCAGACAGCTAAACAGATTTTAATTGCTTCTCCGAATAGCTTTGGTAGTGATATCTAAGTATGTGGCAATGGTTCTTAAGCTCTCTCAAACAGGGTTGCCTAAGATATCACTCTCTGTACACACAGACACAGATACACACCAATAATACTGTAAGCATACACCCATAACACAATGACACATTAAGTCAAGCACACAAAAAGGTTAAAGATAAATGTAGTGGAAGCAAGCTCTCTCCAGGATCACAGGAGCCACAGAGGAGCGGGTGCAGGCATTTGAAACATGACTCTGTGACTTTTTAAGTGAACATTATCTTGTTTCCCTAACCCCAAATCCAAAACTCAGCCCTCTTGAATGACAAGAGCTGGTGTTGGCACGTCTCCGAACTCTTGCTCCTACATGTTTTTTTTCTTGCTGTAAAGATATGATCAAGTCCCCTGCTTGCTTCACAGAAATATCAGAAATATCAGGGACATGAAATCCTTGTTAAGCGGCTCACTGTCACAGGCTGGGTTCTTGATTGGCAAGCTTGACAGTGCACACGCTACTCGCAGTCTTTCACACATTTAGCGAGGGCCATATGCTGAACCGAGACAAGCCACAGAGCCATGTGACTGCGCCTATGGAGCGGCTGTATCATGATCAAATCTCCGTTTAATCGGCAATCTCAAGTTACCCCACACTTAATAAACAGCAGATTAGTGCATTCTTTGCTATGCCCAACACACATTTCCGCAACAGAAAGTCCCATGGGGGCAGGTCTCGTAGTTGGCATAACCAGCCATGTTAAACGGTCGGGGCTAGGCACGTCATCTGCTCCGCATCTAGCCCTCGGCTCCAAAGATTTGCTAGGTCAGTCTATAGCCATTGTTGTGGAAGAAACTCAGCCGCCTCTGCCCTTATGCCAACATGACCCCCTCTCATTGGAAAAATGATCTCCATAACCTTTTGTCTGGAGTTCGTCTGAGCCACATTTGGCAATATGTGCATTGTTCTCGTACATAGTGAAATGACAGAGAGAGAGACAGAGAGAAAGAGAGAGAGAGAGAGAGAGTGCAAGAGGCAGAGTGTAAATGCATGCTGCATGGTTGAAATTAGTGTGCGGTGTGAATGACAATAGGAAGAGATGTCATATTGAAAGGTTACTTAGGTTACTCCGCCGAGTCTGTCTGTCACCTCCATGCCTTCAGGGAGCTCTAATCACTTTACCCTATAATTACCTCCCCACAAAAGGCCCCGTTAAAGTTCCTGTAAAATAAACCTGATGCTATTGAGAAGAAGAGAGGCCCTTTCTTTTAATTAGGGCCATCCATCTTAACCTTGTCTACCTGAGGTGAAGTGAAGGTAGCCCAGGTCAAGCTCCCAAAACGCTCTTCCCTATTGTCTTCTCCTGCCACTGACTTGAGCACAATGTGGGTGCTAGCCTGCTCACCACGACAAGCCTTTTGTTGCCTGCTCGCTGGCTCCTGGTAGGATTTGCTGCTGAATGGTTTTTTTTTACAGTGACACAATACTTGCAAATACACAATGGGAACCCAACACTGCACGCATCACCGTTGTATGTGAAACATATGCAGTGGGTGACTATAAAAAATTAAGTGTAAGCTCATATCATTTAACAGCTGTTGGTGTGACGTAACAGTCTTGTTCCTGAATGGACAACTTGAGGCTTGTGGGAACAATGTTTTTTTATAGGGTGTTGCTGAGAGTAGTATCCGGGATTACATGTTTTTACACCTAATCCCTTGCTCTGCTGCTTGATACACCTCTGCACATACGCCCTGTGTGTGTTTGTCCGCATTTCGAGTTTAATGTTTGTGTGTCAGTGTGGCTCACAGCATGTGTTATCACCCAAGTGTGTTTAGTCAAGCACCAGACAGTGCGATGCTGTGTTTAGAATCTGTGTCTCTTCCCTAAAAGCTCCTAGGTGAGGAATAGGGCCTGATGATCAAACGTAGTGTTTGTTTTTTCTTTCCAACCCCGAGAGGGAGAAACGCCATGTCCCTGCAGAGTGCAGACGGGCAAACTGCCTCACACTGATCAGCTCTCATGAGAGGAATGCTTTCCCCTGTGTGAATATATATGTGTTGTGTGTGCTACTGTTTCATTGTTCCTTTTCCCTCCTTATCCTCACATTCTTCCCCCTTCTTCACTCTTTTCAGGTGCCGCTGGCTGCTACCTCGAGCTGACACTGATGTGTGCTGTCACCCCTGCTGCAGCTGGAGGTAGGAATGAAACACACACATGCACACACACGGAGGACTCAAAATCGCAGGCCTTTCCATGGTATCTGTATATACTCTCTTCCTCCTCCTCATCCTCCTACCTCCGCATCTCAGCCCACTGTATCCGACCCATAGTGCACTGCGTGCGCTTTCATCTGTGCTGAGGTGGCGTGGTCGTATATTATTCATGGGTCGTGCGATCTGAGGCGCGTGTCATATGGCAGAAGTAATAAGATGGAGTACTGGTGAGGAGATGATGAACACAACACTAGAGAGAGAGACACAAGCCCTCCTCTTGCATGGCTCTCTTCACTTCATATACACATGTTGGCGCACAGCACAGCTTTGATTTATACTGGAATGGATGGCTCAGAATGGGACAGCACAACAGGTGTTGTTTTGAAACAATAAAGACTATTCCAGTGAGTAATTGCAGACAAACTGGACTTATAATGTGGTGTGTCCAATCGGTATAACTTACATTTGTTTTTCATTTGATATTTTTGTTACTCTGCAAGGAGAGAAAGGTCTTTACCTCTTTCTTGAACATTGGCGATATACACAGTCAAGCAGCCATCTTGCTATTCTAATATTATGTCCCCTCTGTAGTAACCTTACAGTCTCTGAATCACTGTTAACATTACCAAATGACAGCAGAAATGAAAAAAAAATTTCCCTTTTATAAAGTAGAGGTATGTATTTAATGGTGGATAGGGTTGAAAAATTAGTAACTGTTCTGTTACATGCAGGAGCAAGACTTTTGACCTCCCACAATGCTGCTCAGCTTTGCACAGGGAGCAGGGGGGTCTTTTGAGGTTGGAGGGCAGGGCAGAGAGCAGACCAGCTGACCAGTTCCAGCGTATCAGAGACTGAGCCCCGGTGTGCAATGTCTGGAGGCGACATGTGGTTAACCACCTGGCCTCGCTGTTTGACCCACTGGAGTGAGAGAGAGAGAGAGAGAGGGGGGGGGGGCAAGGACAGCCTGTACAGCCATTTGCTCATCAATGGAGGGCAACACTGCCACTTAACACAGCTTATTGATCCGCACAGCCTGCAGGGCCTCTGTTGTGTGTCCATTTCCTATTGATTATTTCAAGTCTATTCTTATTGACCCTTTTCTCTCCCTTATAACCACTGCTCTCCTCTATCTGCTCCACCTGGGAATTTTTTTAAACAGTCATTTGAAATTATAATCTGTGTGAGTAAATGTCATAATCGCCCCTAAGGCCTGGTGCAGATTGGCTAGAGAGCAGAGGTCTCTGAGGTCAATGACAGTGGTCAATACTGATCCATTTGTGTTATGGCCAGTGCAGTGGTCACCTCAACCAAAATGGCTGACCTCAGTTCTCTCTGCACTGCATCGCAGCTTTTTATAGGCCCCGTGATTTCTTCATAAAATTCACTGAAGATGCAACACAAACTAATATCGCTGACATGACATGAGATAATTCAGTTGTTATTGGTTCAACAAAGAAGACCTGCCTATGGTGTGTGTGTGTGTGAGTGAATGAAGAGTGACACACTAGCCGACTGCTCATCAATGCTTCATAGGTTAGATCATTAGATCTAAAGCGACAGCGCGACACAAGGATGGGGAGTGGGGGTTGCTTAGATAAAGATTGGCATATTGCTATTGATTCACCACCCCTGGGGCTTCTTCTGTTACCATGGTTATAGCTGGGGGGGTGTAGGACTATGAATCTGACCCAGGGAGAGTGATGTAACCATTATGATTCTGATTTAAAATGAAAAATGTATGTTCACGTTTGAATAATCTCGTAATTCTCCTTAACATTATTGCTTGGTATAATCCTGATAACTCATCATTTGCCTGAAATGTATGGCACTGAACTGCAGAGAATCAGAGTTAGCGTGCGTCCAGTGTGCATGTCACTGCAAATAACCATCTGTGATCCTATAACCATTACTCTAACCCATAACAACGCCTGTGCTTTGGCTATATGAGTCAGGGTTTTCATTGTGAGCGGATAGGGGTCTGAAAAAGTCCCGTCGAAGCTCATGTTGGACTGCCAAACTCCTCAGCTGTCCTTCTAAAGCAGGCTGAAATAAGAGCAGGCCTCAAAAGCTCTTTGATCTTTTACTGCCAGGGTCAGGGCTGAAATGACGCGTAAATGAGGGAGGAATGAGTTTTCATTTTGTCAACCTGTTCTGTTATTGTAAAGCTAAGGGGCCTTTGGTGTGACATGACAGGAGATTGTTTTAAGTGCCCACACCAGCGGAACGGCTGAACATGTTTGGGTGTCACAGCCAAAAAGCTGTTCACCTACATTACATGCAGATATTTACTGTGTCTACTGAACAGCTGTGGGAGCTTACCTAGAGAAAATGAGTGTGTGTATGTGTGTCAGCTGATGCAAAATAGTCTACGTTCACATTTGCTGATGTGCACATATGCAGGCATGTGTATTCCTCCACAAGTCAGACTTGTGTAGGTATGAGTTCCTGTATTGTGTATGCGTTTCGCCTACTCCCTGAACACACCTGCTGGCTGTGGAGCACTGCAGAGAGATGAAGAGGATCCTCCATCAGTATGATAGGAGAGCAAAGCAGCAGTAGTAAATACTTGGCTAAAAGGGAGCAGCCTCTGTAGCTGTTTACGGCACTCAGATTTCCAGAGGAGTGGAACCGGTGCTGGGGGTACATAAAGGTAACAAAACATGATCATTATGGGATGCATTTGTACTAAATCGCTGTACAGAACATCTCCTTCCGAGTGCCGACATCACCCACGCATTGTTCTGACTACAGAGAGAAACCCCCGGAGCTGACAAAGGCAAAGGAAGAAGTGGAGGGGAGGAAAATCGGGTGCCATATCCATCGCTCAAGTCTCAGCTTGTGTTCAGTAGTTCAATATTACACCCACTCCACCCATTTTTGATTTGAACCTGACAGTTGTTTCTGAAGCGCTGTACTCCATATCACAGGGAGGAAATGAGAGCGCTGAATTCCACAAATGTGAAAGGTGAAAAATGGAGAAAAACACCCTCCCCCTCCAGAAAAAAAGGAAAACACCCAAACACAGAGTGAAAACAAATACATAAATAAATAAATCAACAATAGGAGCTGCAGCTGAGAAGGGAAACATTGCGAAAAATTGCAGTGGGGAGATTTTAAATTGCGGTTCTATCAATAATTTAGCTACCTGAGACACAGTGTTTTTGTTCACCATAAGGTTTGATGTGACTGAGAGAAGAGTTAAGATTAGGGAGACTTTTTTATTATTGATGCTGCGGTGCACTAGCTCACATCTGGTGTTACACTGCCAACCCCCAAACACTGCACAGCAATCCCCTTTGCAAAATGACTGCAACACTGTCAATTGTCTGCACAGTTGAATTGTTAGTGGCAGATGCTGTCAGGTCCAGGTTACAGAGCCTTGTGAAATACCAACAGTTTCTCCTCAGAGCAAATATAGACAGTTTATAAGTTAACTCCTGCACCCATTAAAGGAGAATGTGTCTTTACTGCTAATTAAATTGCTATTGCCAACGTTAAGTTCCTTTACCTGGCAAAAGTCAGCTAGTATGGGAGGCCTATCGCACTGCCTGAGCATCTGAATTCTAAAGGCTGCTATTAGAATATAAGCCTGGGTTTGATGGGTTTGACTTTGAGCTTTTGGCACATTTTGAACAAAGACCTGGCTGGGTAGGTGGAGACATAAAATGCTTATAGCTTTCTTGTAACCTCAACTAGACCTTGTAGCACACCCCATGATTCAGAGTCTTGTTATGCCTCCCTAATGCCATGTCAGTACCAATGCTCACGGTTAGCATCACTCCTCCCTACCTTCATCAGTAACTCGGCCAAGCACAAATGACCCTTGCCAGTGCACTGGGGGCTGGCGTGAACTTAATCACTTGAGCAAATTGAAACCACTCGCTCTGCAGTATTTTTACAGGGGTATAGCATATGACCTCAGCCTAGGCTGACTGACCTCTGCTTTTGAAAGGACTCGAGGCCTAAAAAACACACAAATGTTTTTTTGGTCATTCCATATTAGGTCAGAATTCCTGCCTTACCCCATTTGCTGTGTGATTTATAACACCGCTGTAATCCTCTCAAAGTTGACATTTAGAGGACATGGTAAAAGTGGTGTCCTCGGTGTGAATGTGTTTTTATCATCGGGGAGATCCACCACTTTTTGAAGGCCTTCCTGAGCCTGTAATAAAGTTTCTGACCCTGATTACTGGTTCCCAGCTCTGGTTCCTGTCAGCCAGGGGAGTAGGGTCAACAGCCCTCAGCAAAAAAAAACCTTAGTAAAGACCACAACTGATTTGACACAGTGCTTAAATGCTAGCTGACTGATTCCTGGTGTCCATGGGAAAAATGTGGCAAAGAGGAAGATTTCGTTTGCTTTGATTTTGTACATGAGTCATCTGCAGCTACACACGTGCTAAAAGACATGTGGCTGTCAAAACCCAAACAAAACAGCTAAACCAGGCAGACAAGTAACAGGCTAGCTGTTAGCACATGTTTACCTGTTTCTGCTCTTTTGTTCTTTATCCCAGAGCTCAGAGCTGGGATGTCAGGGGTATTGAAGGACTTACACACGGGTTCAACATGATCTGCTTTCACTCAGACTTTGTCATGTCACTATGTTGTTGCACAAAAGACATACATGTTTGCACAACATGCTTGCAGGGGCTACTCCTCAAGAGTTGGAATTCCAGGGCATACAGGGGCTCCCTTATAAAATCCCCAATGCTCTTTCCCGCCCCCTTCTTAATCGTAAACAGGCTAGCACATAGTACGGCCACTGCACCCTTAATACCTCTTCAAATAATAAGTATTTAGTCTTGATTTACAGAGGCAGTAAAACTCTTCAAAGTGCAGTTTAATCTTTCATTAGGGATCTTGAGGACGGTGTCAGCCATATCTGTTCTTCATTATCTTTAATCACTCAGTGTTTTACCTGTTCATTTTATTGTAACAGAGATCATAAAAACACCCTTGTTAAAAAAAACACCCGCCCGACTTTTAGATTATCTTGTTAACACAGCCTTACAAACTGGGCCCATTTAGCTTTTTTTTTTTATCACACTTTTTTTTCTCTGTAACTTATTTTGCTCATTCTCATTCTCCATTTATCTCTCTTCTCTCTCAGAGCCGAATGAATGTTTAAGTATACCATGAAAGAAACTAAGTTCATACAACTGTATGAATTATATAACTCAAGAATATTAAGAGGAGAGAGTAAGAGAGTGATGATAAGTAAAGTAAAACTTTTTAACAAAGCACAATAATTGACATATCACACAGAGAGTACTTTTGTGTGAGGTTTTCAATAGCCTCACCACTGAACCATGGTATTGATATCCCAATGTAAACCCATTCCCTGTGGTCTCAACGGGAACTGAGTTGGGTGTATTCAGGGTCCGGCCCATGACACTGACCACTGCCTGTCACTGTGACATGGGGGTTGGGCATCTCAGCTGAGGTATTTGACCCACCAGACCTTTGACCCTCAGATGATTGAAGTGGCGGCTTTCCCTGCTCTGGTGCTCCAGCCTAGAGACAAGGTGACGAGTCCTTTAGGAGCTCTCTGGTTGCAAGATTTTGGAGAGGGTAGAAGCACAGGGGGCACAGGCGCCGGTCTTTGTTGGGAGCGTTGTTGTAATCTGTCTGTTAGGCTTAAGCCTGAAGACATGTTGGCCAGTCATGAGAGAAGTTGGGCTGTGACCTTGAGTGGTCTCAACGAGTGTCACTGTGGCTGGTTTGCTCCAGGGCAACTTCTTACTCATGTAACCTGGATGACTCACTTAGCTTGGCTTGGGTAACACAGGATGTACTTTGTTACTTTGGTCAGTTTTGTAAACACACCAGGTAATGTGTGCGGACCCGTAGTGGTTAGCAGTATGATTGTAAGCTGTGTAAGTTTTATTTTTTTGCTGTGCTTTAAAAGGCTTTCTCAAAGGCAAGATAGCCCAATAAATGTTTCCTTTCTAAAATACTTGTCTCCTTAGATTCTTGCCATAATACTATTTACAACCAAATTATATCCCTTTTAGCGTGGATACATCCAGGTGTTATGTTACACTTCAACTAATCTAATAATCTCTCTTAGTTTTCACCTTGTCCATGCCTCAAGGTCAAACAACTTTTCTCTCTTTAGTGGTCTCAAATGTTGCTATGCTGCTCCCAGGGTCATCCCTACTAATCCCCAGTTACTCCAGTCCTGGTGGATTTCTCCCATGGGCAGGTGAAACCAGATCCCAAACCCTGAAGCTGGGCCAAGATGTCCACAGAGATAAGCATCCTGAGCCCACTCCCAGTCAGGGGTCTTAGGCAAGAATTCAGAGATACATCATCACAAATCCATTAAGGCCAGCCCACTACTTTAACCACAAATCCCAGCTGCAGCCACTAGACCTTGTAGCCCCATCTTGGAGTCCCAGGACCTGAGCCCCAATCCCAAACCCCAGCCCTGGTCTTTCCTGGACTGTACACCTTCATGTTCATTCTTCATATCAGTCCCAGCTCCGGTCCTAGTTGTCTCTCTCAGCACCTGCCTCAAGCTGAAATGAAAACCATGTACAACGGCAATGAAACGCTGAAGTATTATTTTTCAGTCTCCCTATCATATATGAGAGAGTTGCACTCTGAGGCTCATCCACAAAACATGTAAAGACTATAATAATTTGGTTTGTGTTATTAGTATTACTGGATGTAGTCCTGCTCTTGGTGAATCAGGGTTGAGAATGGTAAATGGCTGCATTTATATACCGCTTTTATCCAAAGTGCTTTACAGTTTGCCTCTCATTCACCCATTCATATACATTTGCACACCGATGGCAGCTACAATGAAAGGTGCTGGCCTGATCACTGGGAGCAATTTGGGGTTCGGTGTCTTGCCCAAGGGCAATTGGACATGGGGACAGGAGGAACTGAGGATTGAACCACCAACCCTGGGATTAGTGGACAACCGAAAGTGTCTCTTAAAACCTTGGATATAAGATGGAACCAGCAAGATACCAGCTGATGATGAACCAACACATGCATGCATGTTTAGGTATTAATACAGTATGGTGTGGGTTAACTTAACAGGGTCCAGTCATATTTTAATCTCACCTGGAAGATGCACATTTTGAAGAATAGATAAAGCGTACAGTATTATAAATGACTGCCTGCTGTGTTGTACCACAGTGTTTCTAATTATTGTAAGCTTGGTTGGAACCCATGTTCAGTGGCACTGAAAACAACAATGTATCCATCATCAGGCACTTGTCTAACCATCCTGCATGACCTTACTGTGTATTCGGTTACTTGATGGGATTGGCTTTATGGTTCTGCTGTTGTATTCGCATGGTGCCTGCGGCCTAGCCAACCGCATGACGCCTGTATGGAAACCAGGCGGTGGCTGTTAGCCACAGGGCGGTTGGGTTGACAATATATAGTGAATGGTGGCAGAATATTCTATTGTTTGTGGTGCAATGTTGTTTATGCAGCTCAAAAGGACAGCGCTTGTGTATACCAACCATAAGTGGGAGATTTGTCTCCTCATCTCTCCACATCTATCCCGCTTGTAGCCACTGTCCTCCACCAGCAGCATTGTGTTTTTAACTGCTACAGACGCCTTGCATGTACTTGGCTAGGTTTTGTGTCTACTGAGTCGGCTATACCCTTCAATTAACACAGCTTTTAGTGGGAATCTTTGAAACCACGATTGTGATTACAAATAAAACAAGCCTGAGCATTTTCAAATAGTTCATGTTAGGGTTTCAGGGTGGATGCACTGAAAATGTATTCTAGTTTTAAATTATCTTTACTGATGATGAGTGCAAAGCCTGTTTTTTTTGTTGTTGTTGCTGTTTTTTTGGTTTGCAATTTTCAGATTATTTGTGATTTTTTTAATTTTACAAGCTTCTCTCAACTAATAAGCAGCATTGCTGCTTGCTCAGTTGCTTAAAATGATTTCTTACATATTAGTTGCAGAAGCATGTTGGTTACTCATGTAAATTCTTAAGAGCTGCAAGCAAAATTGATATTCCCATCTAAAAAGTAATAGTGTAATGTCTCTGTGTGTAGGCCTTTTTGTTGCATTGGTATCTGTTTATAAATTATTTTGCTCCTGGTTCAGTGCTATAATGTCAGTTCTTATGTGTTCTGTGCAGTTTTTAGTGCATCCTTGGATTTTGTTTACATTATCAGTGCACAGTGACTTTTTAAACTTCATACAAAGGGACTCAGTAAAACTGATACCATATATGTTATGTGTATACATTAACAAAAATAATGGTATATCATGCACATTCTGTTAAAAAAAAAAAAAGTCAATTTTCACACAGCAAAATTGTTTTAGAATTTCACTTTTGCAGATATAAATTAATAATCTCATGCAATTTTCTTTTCTTATAAATACTTATTGTTTTGAAAATAAACTCACGTGTACACTGGGAGCATACTGTGGCTTAAAAAAAGAGCTCCCTTCATTATTCACAGGTTTGTCCATACGTATGCAGGTTCTTCTATTCTCCACTACAAGGGCATGTAAATTTGAGATTCTCAGGACAGAGCAAAGACCAGCCTGAACACAAGTACAGCCCCCATTTGTTATCAAGCATATGATCCAGTGTATAGTGTATGCTATCTATTTATACTGCAGCTTTAATGATCTAGTACTTCCTGCCTTTGAAGTGCGATCAATCAGCTCCTACCTGATGCCAGAAGAGGCCAGTACATGTGCACCAGGGGCACGAATCCCCCTATTTCACCTCCACCTCCCCCTTTTCAGCTCTGTTGTTCTTATTGTTCTTTCCAGCATTGTAACATAGCATAGTATGGATGGTAAAAGTAGAGGCTTAGCACCTCCAGCCTCTATAGTTGACCTGCTTTAATACCAGCCAGACTGACAGGACAGTATAGATATCAGCCAGGGTGAACCACTGGTGTTAACATCTTCCTGTCCAATGGGAACCTTCAACTCTAAAGTTAAATTTATGAAAATCTGTTCATTTTTTGATTATTACATTTATCTTCACACTAAATTGTCACAACGCTTAGTTGTATGTAAGTTACTAAATTGTGTTACATGTCAATAATTGATAACTCGCTAAATCAGTTTCTCTCTGTGTGCTAGCACATTTTAATACATGCAGACATCTCAGAGAGAAAACTCCAAGTCTCGTTTCCTGCACAAAGCATGTTTTCATTTACCAAAGGAGGAGCGGAGCCAATGAGAAAATCAATAGCACAGATAAGCAGCCCCTCTGCCCTCGATGTGTGACGGTGAACCCATATGGACACAGCAGGGTGCTGTGGCTAAACATGTCACTAAGAGGAAAGGATCCAGTCTCAACCAAATGTTTCTGCTATTATCCACAGACAAAAGGCTGTTGTTTGTTCATTAGTAAATATTAATTCTTCAACGTTGTAATTGAATGAGATTTTAGTGGTATAAATCAGAGACAGAAACAGGCGGAGAGAGAAAAGAAGGGTGCATGCTAGATAGCAGCTGTGAGTAAGTGAGTGAGTGTGCACGTCTGTAGCTTAAGGTCAGAGGTCGCATGAAAAAGCTGAAAAAAAAAAGGTGTATCAAAGAAACCCAGGATGGAGAATGTATACATGTACAGTCTGATCCATGATAGTCCATGCTTAGGGGTTTCTGTGCAATATGTTCTCTATTACATAGCCCAGGTGATTTCTGCCTGTCTCCCCTCAGAACATGATCTCCTCCAGGCCACGGCCCGCGTCTCGTTAAAGCGGCGCGGACCCAGCGTGGATTGAGTTTAAAAGTAATAAAAGAAGCGGACCTGCTGGCTAGGTGAAAAACCCGCTATCGGATTCCTAAGAGCAACTTTCTTTTCATGTGCAGACTGCATTCAACGAAGCGTTTAATTCAACAAATCCATGGTTGTGATCCACCAGAAATGGAGCTGGGGTTAGTTCAATTTGTACCAAACGATCTCCACATGATCAAAGCGCGGCGAGCTCTCCCCAACATACTGCTTAAATTAGACTAACACCAAAGTCTTTGGCTCTGGGACAGTATTTGGAATGTCTTACCAGCAGAGAAATTCTTTCGCACATATGGTTTCAATAGGCCCAAGATGCCAGCTTCACATCTTTAATGGGCTGACAGGGAACTTTGGTGCTAACTCTCTGACTCCCAAAAGTTTTTGGGCTGTCACCCGCAAAGCAGCGTTCATTCGAGGGTTTTTTCACTCCTCCTTCGCCTCCTATTACTAGGCACTGAAGAGGAGCGATTGTGCTGTGGAGGGAAGGAATTGTTCTCTCCCTCTCCTTGCTGCAAACATCATCCCTTGCTGTGAGACTGTCACTTCTCGGAGTGTGTGTCAACCACAGTAAGTCCTGACACAGACAGCCCTGTGGTCTGCTAGGAACAACTAACCAAAGTTACTGAGTTACCCCAACCAGACCCTGTCCTTCTGCTCTTCCTCCTCCTTCTCCTCCTCTTCCACTTGCTGATAGAGCCGACATATCAGGGCTCCACACTGTACTATACTGAGCCAAGATTTTGTCAGTCACACAGGCTGTCTGGGTTTTGTGCGTGTACTCATTATGGGAGTGCACATGTACCTCATTGTGTGCAGATAACTGGTGTGCATGTTAGCCAGAGTGGGCAGAATCCCTTCCTCCTCTACATCTGCAGGGCATGTGGAGCACAGAAAACACACAAACACACCAGCAAGAGAAAACAGGGGTGCGGTTCTCGTGTGCCTGCTGGAAATCGAGCACTCCCTCGGCATGTTGTAAAAGCCTCTCTTATATCAGTGTTATAACCAGACAGACTGTACATAGCATGATCCAGTTTTCTTGTCACCAAAGTTGGAGATATCACGCCCTGCACTTGATTATGACTTGTTTGGATGAGCGGATGTCACAGGCATTATAGATATAAACGGAATATCACACACACACAGTCCCAGATATTTCAGATTTCACAGCTGAATTGACTTAGGACTCTCAGGAGAGTTCAAAACGTGACATTTTCACTCTGTGTCTGCACTTTTATTACAACAGGCATAAAGAAAATCAGAAAAGTAGAACCAGCGGGGGGTTGGTAGGTGGGTTGTGGGTTGGGGGCGTCTCTCCAGGAGCACATTCAGACTTCGCAGCTCTATTTCTGTTCTAGCGCAATTAGTGTGTTCCCAAAAGACAAGGCTAGGGAGAGGCAATACATGAATACACGCTTGTTGGCATGTCACTCCATGAGTTCTATATAGTATAGTGGGAGTTCCAAGTGTGTGTGTGTGTGTGTTTTGTTTTTGTTTGAGCACTTGCTTTATGTGTTGCATTAAATCATTTTTATTTAGTCATATACTATATCAACACATTTTCATGCACACTTTTGGGCTTGTAGATATGCCAGGTGAAGTGGCTTACACCAGTACAATATGAATATGTGGTGTAAAAAAAATACCTGAAGATTTTAGCATATTAAGCAAATTTACTAAAAACAAATAGACATAATACTCTTTTTTGCCTCACATATCTTTCCTACTCACTGGATTTCACCAGCATCAATTACTTTTGATGTTGGTGTTGTAGAAAAAAAAACTCAATCGGCTGCTGTGTTCATTGTACAGTAAGTCACTCTGTACAAGAACATAAACCTATTGCTTAAAATGCAAAGTACAACCGCTAATCATGAAAACATATTTATATGCATCACTCTCAGTATGTAAATCCCTGTTGCCAACTTCAAATCATGTGGACGCTGACTAAAAGTATTTGTTCACTGCAGTAATTTATGCATAAAGTGGCTTTTGTCAGGCTGCAACAAAGCAACTTTGATAAATGTCCCTTAATTTATTGTCACGTATGTGAAATCAAAGTGAAACATTTACAGGCTGTGCACTGAGCCAGACCAGAGGAGGGGCCTCTTCGGTGAAAGTGAGCATAGCCCAGAGTTAGATTTCTTGTCTTTGGAAACTTTTCCTCCCACCTCCTCTCAAGCCCTCGGGGTTAATCAGAGGCATAAAGGTTACGATGTACGTCTAGTGACTAATGACAATATGATGTGCACGGAAACGACGTGACAGTATGCAGCCATTAACCTGGGAGCAAGACATGGCCCATTTTTTAGAGGAAGACAGGTCAGATCCAACACAGTACAGGATAAGGCTTATTTTTGCCAGCGCACAATGTGTTGTGAATTCTGACCAGCTGTCCCCTGAAAGAGATAATTTCTTAATTTTATGTTCTATTTCCGGAACTAAAGGCCAGAGAACTTCAGACCAAAACAGCAGTCAGTGAGCTTTGAACCATGTGTTAAAGTCCTAAGTGTTTAATAGTAAAGTTTGCTTTGGGAAAGTTGTTAGACAAGTTACTTTTAGACAGGTCGCGTCTGTGTTGTCACAGGCACAATCCAATTTCACTCCCCCAACATGTGTTGAGCCTAGATGACTTGCTCATAAGCAACTTCTTGAGAAATGCACACCCTCTTGAAAAGAGAGAAAAGCTGGGCTAACACAGCGATTCACAGGTTGACCTCTGACGTGACCTCTTGCCTGTTTGCTGACATTTTCGCAATGGAGGCACTTGAACGAAAAATTGGGGGAGGAGAAGGAAGAAGAGAGGAGTAAGAAAGCAGAAGGGGGAAAGGGAGAATGCCTTTTTCTGATGGATGAGGTCTTCTCCTGTTACATTTGGAGAGAACACAGCTGTGAGGAGCTGTTAAGTACACGCAAACAAGCCGTCTGCTTCAGACAAGCCTGCCGGGCACCCGGCCCCACATCCCACTTGTACAGCTCTGACACATGATCACAGCCAGACAATACATGTGGGAGCAGAGCGCGCTCCACTAAAAAGTGAGAAATATTTTCAACTAGAACAAAAAACAATCCCCTCTCAATACCGCTGGGACCCGTCTTGGTATTAATTCATCTTGTTTCTCTTTGTCTTGTGCTGGTTTGTGTGCTGTTGGGGAGAGGGAAGAGTGAAAGGAGAGAGTGGGGTTTGGTGGTTTAGTGACTAGGAAATAGGTTAGGAATGGAGAGAAATGTAAAGAACATCTGCTACCGTGACGGTGTCACACTTTGTCTAATGTGTTTTGAATAGGCACGGCTGTCCCAAGTTGTGTGGAGGGAAATCTTTCTGATCCATATGCTGATTAAGGGAATTAATGTGGGATTTTTTTTCTAAGTGATACCAACCATTACTCTGTATGCAGGTTTTTATTATGCTTTTAGACTTTGCTACTGAATAAATGGTTAAAATATATTTTCAGTGTATTCCTTAAAAGGCAGAGTCACCAGAGGTTTTGGTCACAATAAAGCTCAAACTATTACATAAGCATCAGTTACAAAATACATTGACCCATGTACTTTTGTGATTTATTATAACACTATGAGAGCCATACTGTTATGTAGGTGAGTCAAGTCAATGATAATAATTAATTATATTGTATGTCTGCCATCAATTCTTTTGATAAATCAGGAGCCCAATGGACAAAAAGTCAATAAGTTGCATTAAATGTATTAATTTTGGGGTTTATTAAGTCCCTTTCCCTAAAAAAAGGCCCAGAAAAAGCAGCCTAACCCACATGCGACTGTCATCTCAACTCTAACTACAGAGGGGCCACATTAGCGAATATGCTCCCATACTGGAAGTGATGTGATCTTGATACTTGTGGCAAACCACAAATAAGCTGACAAAGTTTTTAAACTTTTGCACACTTCCAATCGACAAGTAATGTAAAGTGGTTTGGGTCAGTAGTCTATTGTAGTGTTAGGAACATGTGGCATTGTGCTAGGCTGAGTCATGCTTGTGATTCAAAGGATAATGGAGATGGTTTGCTGACAGATGGATGTTGTGGTGAAATCTGGATCCCTAAGACAAACCCTGTCCTTTGTCAGATTTTTAGTAATAATCCATAAGTGTTTGTGAGTGAAACTTTAGACTGTTTGGGTAATGGGTTCTTTGTGTGTGTATGTGTATGTGTGTGTGTGTGTGTGTGTGTGTATTGTGGGCAGTGCTGATGCAGCATTCATCACTGCAGTGCCACAGCTGGTTGTGTTTTGGGTATGAGTGCCTTTCTTTCTCACTCAGTCTGAACTGTGAACTTCAAATGACTTCTGTTGAGTAAAGTGCTAGCACTATTATTGGCCATACACACTGCTCATTACACACCAAAGACACAATAATATCTTGTAGGGCAGTGTGCATGTGTGTGTGTGTGTGTGTGTGTGTGCATGTGGATGTGCGTTTGTCTGTGTTATAACTAGAGGAGCAAGAAATGTGGAGAAATGTGATATAGATGTTCTTGATACATACATTTTTTAAATTATAGATGCTAAAATCCTCTCAGGTTTGGATGCACAAAAATCATCAGAGCATCAAAGGTAAGAGTGGGTTCTTAGGAAAGGCCAGGCTAAGTTTTAGCTGCAACACCCTGCAGTGTGCTCTGCACAGCACCAGTTTCTCTGCATTGGGATTATTTGGCAAAAAGTAACCTAGATATAATGGATCTATCATCATGCTATTTGTAGAGCTGAGGAGAGGGTAGGAGACCTCTCCAAAAGAAGAGGACACACACAGTGTGGACAAGCCGCTGTCAGCAGCTTCAGGTCCAGGTCGCAGGATACACTATTGTTAAGTGTCTCCATTTATCACAAGGCCCGGGTTAAAGAGCAACCCTACTTCCTGTATCCCAGCACTTCACACTCAGCTGAGCTGTTCTGCAGGACCATCACAAACAAAGGCAACCTTTGCACAGCCAAGACTGGGGCTCTAAAAAGAAAATAAACACACAGATGAATAACTTGGGGGGCCAACTACAGGAGGAAATATATTTATATCAATAGCGCCCGCTGTTATTTTTCCACAACGCAGAGTGCTAACAGTAGCTACGTGCTGTTTTGGCTGCTGCCTGAGGGGTTAGGGTGATGAAGGAAATCCAGGTGAAGCATCTCTCCCGTTCTGATGGCGTCACGCCGCTGGCTGCCTGCTGATATGACATGAAGTACAGCCTACTTGGCACTGTTGGGCAAACAGACCTGTGACAAGCTATTAGGTCATCCGTGGAAACACAAAAATGCTTGTGATAAGGTTCATAAGGTGTATAAATGGTATGAGGGCTCCCTGGACTTAAATATCAGTTTGCACTTATTTACCAATACAACTTTTTACAATAATATGTAGGCTCTTCAAAATTGCTGTTAGCTAGCAAAGGTGCTTAATATACATTCCCTTAAGGCAAGACAACATGTGTAATATGGCTTTGGTTTTCTTAAGTCATCTTTCAAGTTGAGTTTACCTTCCACTAAGTATTTATTGGTCTTTGTAAGGCCACCATTTTCCCTGTGCTTAAATAAAACACCAAACTCTGTTTGGTCAAATGGTAAAAAGCACACATAAGCAAAGGTATTGTACAAAATCTAAGCTCCTATGTGTAATATAGCATATTAATGCTCTAAAACTCCATAAACGAATTTGGGAATGGATAGTCAATCCATAGTACTTAATCCTCTAGGTCTCTGTGCAGTATACAGCTCTGAAGTACTTTTTTTTTTCTCACACAGTGATTTTGCATCTATTTTCAGGCTCAGGGAAAGTTTTGTTCCAATCCATATCTCATTAGTCATCTTGTCTTTAACTCTCAGATAGCTCTGCAGAGCAGATTATCTTCAATTAGGATTTATTCTGTCTGTCACTCTCTCTCTCTCTCTCTCTCTCAGCATCTCTCTATCTCTCTCTACCTCCCTCTCTCTCCCTCCATATTCCTGTTTGTCTATCCATGCTTACTGATGTGTGTTTAGACGAGACTTGTGCAGCTAAAACATACTTCTATTTAGAATCATTATGCTTTGATTTCATTTGACAAAACTTTTTTTCTCTCTCTCTACAGTCACTTGAAAGAAAACAACAGTGCCCCCTTACTTGTTCTCCAGATATTAATTTGGCTTAATTTAAATTGGAAAACATCTCCAGCAAGTTTTCCTGGCACAACCTTTGAAGTGACAATATGAAATAATAAACCCTATTAAATATAAATCACAGGGGCGATGTCAGCAGTTGCTATGATTCCTATTTGATTTTCGAGAGAGAACACATGTGATCACTCTCTTTTCCATTTTTCCCCCACCCTCTATCCCACTATTTCACCTTTAATTGAATACGTTTCTGTTGTTGTTGCCAACCAATCCCCCCCCCCTCCCAATCTACTTCCTCAAGCACGTAATGCATGCAGTAAATAATTCAAATGAAATTAATTTTACAGCACCTTGTTTCCACTAAGCATGCCAACATCTGTTGTCGAGTCACAAGTTTACATTGTTGGTCATTACTTTCCACAATGAGCAAAATGTTTTATTAAAGCCCCGTGGGAGTCCCTCTTGGATCAGTGAGAGACGACGGTGCTGCTGACTGAACCCTCCCTGAACTCTGACAATCAAAGATTGGCTGCAGCTCTATTGGGGCTTGACTACTGTCTCGCTTCCCAAAACGGGCTGGGACTTAATGTGATTGAGGTATTGGACAACCTCGGTCCTTCAGGAAATCGCTGACCATAATGAAACAGAGCTTTGCTGACTTTTGAAGTGACGTAGTGCTTTTGTTCCACACAATAGAGTAAATCTCACCCTGCTGTTGTTTCACAAAGGCCCATTACACTGTGGATATATAAATAGGCCTTTTATTCTGTTGCTTCTAATTACCATAGTGCAAATACTAACGGTACAATATGAAATGATAATCCTCAAGTTGAATCATGAACCATTTTATCTACTGTAAATATACAACATACACTACACATTATATTGCCTTATAATCCTGCTTTCCACACTTTCAACTATTAGCCTGGCTCAATATTAAATGAGTATTTGGTGAAGTTAATGACATTTATTGTGGCAGAAGAAGGACCTGCATATATATACGTACTGTACATAATATGCTAGAAAGATGTGAGTGCACATCCCACTGTGCAAGAGGAGAAATAGAGTTAAACAGCACGTCTACTTAACTTGCTGCAGGGACAGCTCAGGAAGTAGGCTGTTTATTTGCATTGGTCCGCATTTAAACAGCTCTGCACCCACAGCCCTTCAAAGAAAGGCACACTGTATATTCATCAATTTTAGTACTCATGGGGAGAGAAAAATAAGCAGAATGCTATACATAAATCATTAAGACAAAATCAAAAGCAAACACAAAATACATTGAGAGATGTATGTAGACAATCATCTGCTGTAGGGTGAGTTGTGAATGCGGTCTCCAAACCTCAAACCAATGTTGCAACGGCACTTACATTAGTTACTGTTGGAAAGGGGGCTTTAAACACTTCAGTCTCCACAGGCTGGGGCTTTAACAGAGCAGAAGAACAGGGGGAGAGACAGGCTGTGGGTGTTTCTGGAAGCACCTTTTCTCTGTAGACTTGGCTGTAAAATGTGAGGGGACCCAGGACACACCCCTGAGGAGCTCTGAAGTGGTTGTAGCCACCAAGGGGCCCTGATAGCCCTGCTGCTTCTGCGCTTCATCGGCCCCCGAGCAGGTGACAGCGACTCGTCCATACTCTGGGCCTCTGCCAGTAACAGATGTGCTTAGTCAAATGACTAATTGAAAACCTAAAACAAAATCAGCAGCTTGGCTATTTGGCCTGCATAATAACAGGCCTGTGCTGATAAAGGGAGTGGGAGAAAAAACACACACCCCTCTCATCAGCAGCGCCATTAACAATCATGAGCAAAGATGAAAACAACGCTTGGTTTATTCGGCAAATGAAAGCACATAACTAGATGCTGTCCCTGGAGTCCATTTCCAATTTTAATAATACATCAAGGAGCATAGCCGCAGCAAATGCTACTACGTTGAGAGCCAAAGCATACCAAACTACTTACAGCTCCAGCATCGGGAGACAACTCCCAGAGCTAAGAATTTAGCAAATGCATAAAGGTATACAACATGATAACTATTAGCTAAATTAAAAGAGCCATTACCAGACTACTGTGTGGAATCACTTGCCAGTTAAAGACTACAAACCAAAATTTCCCATTTCACACAAAAAAAAAATGTCTGCATGTTTGTTTTTTCCCCACCTCATCTCTTTCCATCTTCATCATGAAAAGCATGCAGCCTGTGCTCGCCTCAAATTATGTGCATGAATAATAAAATACCTTCTAATTAAAAACTGTTGTTAAATATGCAAAAATCTAATGATAATGAGATTGTGCAATACCTTGGAGTAAAGCATATTATAAATTACTTAGAAGTGCAAGTCGGCTTGACCCAAACATTGCATTTTGAAGGCTACTTGCAATATTATGTCTGGGGCATATGGAGTGGGGGTACAGTAAACTGTGTTTAGGTCTGCCTCAAAATTGTTGGTATACATAGATGCACACATATGTCTGCAAATGTGTGTGTCTGGTAGTGTATGTGTGTGTGCATGTGTGTATGTGTACATTAACATATGTGTCTGGGTGTTAGTGGGGGATTAAATGTATGCAAATGCATATAGTGTCTGCTTCACTGATTCTTCAAGGGAAATATAGGTGCTGGCGCTGAAGCTACTTGAGGTAGAGTATGAGGACAGTGTATAGATTTTATCATTTTACATACATGGTTCAAATGGTAAAATCTAAATAATATTAGAGTGGGGAAACAATATATATTTATGGTTTAATATATGAGAAGCCCTTCCGATTATACTGTATCACAGAACTGTGGCTAATATTAGCAAGTTGCCGTAACCAGAAGGACAACTCAAAGAATTTTGGAAGCATTAACTACTGCAGACGCTGTACACGAAATTAACAACCTTTGAATAATAATACAAATAAAAACAAGTGGCTATCTAGGTGGCAATGATTTACATGTATTTGATTTTATTTAATTTTTATTTGCTGTGGCAGCTAAGCAAATAAATCATCATACCACTCAACAAATCTGAGTCTTTTTTCCCCTGCTTGCTTTGTGTTTGCCTCACATCATCAATCATGGAAGTTTTTCTGTTGTCCTTTGATTGAGTTGTCTTCACAGCTATATGTGACAAAGCCTTTATGTTGGTGAACACAATACATAAAAATAGAATTCCTCAACACACATTTACATGAGGTTTTGAAGAGGTAGGCAGCAAATCAAGAAATGAGGGTTGTCAGTTTGCAACGGACAAGTGCGGATCCATAGAAAAGCAATGATGGGAGGAAAAAAAAAGTGTCAATTTTAAGTTGGCTTATTGTTATTCTGCCACAGACAGTCATGTCCAATTTGGTTTTCATGTGAAGTAAATAATAACTTGTCTTTGTAGAGATGATTTACACAGGTTTAGTGAATATAACAAAGAGGAAAGAAATATTATTTAAAGTAGCTGTAGACAAATGTGTTGACAAACATGTGATACACACACATACACACACACACACCACTCTTCACAGCAATACGTTTATTGTATTAAGATTCATTATTGAATCATATTTATGGAGATGAGAGTTGCAAGTCGATTGGAGGCAATAATATTCCTTAGCTTTATAAATTCAGTTGACACATGCAGAATAGAGACTGTATTTAATATTCAGCTAAATAAGACTTCGTCCTGATTGAAAGGTTTGCACTGCACATTGTCAAACATGATTGCTCCATTCTGGGCCAGCCAGCTCCGGGAACAATGTGCATATTTCACTTCCAGTCAATAGGCCTCAGCCATGTTTATAAAAATTTTAACAGGACTCTGGGCTTCACAGGTTCATCAGCTATTCAAAGCCACCGTACAAATCAGCTGTCATCTCTCCTTGCATGTTTCTGCCCCCCCCCCCTGTCCCTGACCTTCCTGGCATCCATAGCACGCTGCCTTTTTAGATGACTTTCCACCAAGTCTTTATGGCCAAATAAATAGCAGCATGTGACGCTATCCATCACGCATTATAATCCTGATTGTTTTTATGTTTGAACCATAAACAAATACTTATGAGGAAAGGGAATAAATCAGGTGACATTATACAGCCAGCGAAACAGTCATTTAGATTAACGAAGCAAGCGTCTCATACACGCACACGTCTGTGGACACGCGCACGCAGACAAACACACTCTAAGGGATGGTAGGCCACTAATAATAGTTACGACAAGAAGAGCTAAAGGTATAAGTTTCTTAATAAAAACAAAGTGCATCAAAGAACAGTGGTGAAAACTTGTCCCTTCAATGTAGAAAAGACAGTGGCACACTTTATTGTCGTAACATCTATGCGTATACATTAAGTGTTTATGCCACATCTAACCTCCTTGTTTTTATCGCGGGAATCATTGTGGCTTTCTTTAGTTATTCATCATTGTCCTCTCACAGTTGTTCAAGTGTCTTGGTTTGGCTTATCAAACAAGGTAAACACACCATTGATGTGAAAACTTGACACAACAATGTGGTGACGTCAAACAGGCTCATCCAGAGTCAACTGTGTGACTAGAGGGCCCTTTGATGTCAGAAATGCAAGGCAGCGTGGAAAACAAAAGGTTTTTGGTGAGGAAGGATGAAATGCTTGCATGCGTATCTACTGTATATGTCTCTACGTGTGCCTGTGCGTAAGAGAGAGAGCAAGACAAAGAGAAAGAAAAAAGGGGTATCTGTGTTTCTGTGTGAACGAGAGAGGAATTGGATTTGTGCATGTGCACGCATGAAACTCATTTTACCCAGCACTCAACTTACATCTTTCATCCAGCGGATGAAGTGAGTGAGAAAGTGGCAGTTCTTTGGCAAATAAAACCGGGTTCATGCAAAGCCAGTATTAATTTGGCTTTTCCGTTGGAATGAAATGTTTTTGTTTTGGGAGGAAATTGCCCTGAGCAGTAATGAATTTCCCCCCTCTGTGCTGTGTGGCACCATAATTTAGCAGAGCGATAGATCACATAGGCTGACGATTTGAGTGTGCATATATTCTAATAGAAAGCTGATAAATATTAAATGTGCAACATTTAAAAGAGGCTCATTTTCCCAGCTTTAAGTGCAGAGAGAGCAAATTTTTTGATAATGTCTGCTGGCAACATGAGACAGGGAGAAAAAAAAACAACAACAAGCATTATTGGGGCCAATATTTATTCACATTTATTTATCCAAATGAGTCTGTTAGCAAAAGAGATATCAGAGAGGCAGTGAGTAGTTAGTTTTGCAAAGCTCAGAGCTCTCTGGCATATGACAATACCCGCTGCTGCATTTCAAAGCATCGATCACCCGTCATCACAAACCCATGATGATTTTGCCTTCTTCCTTTTGTGCTGAAATGTTTACACGGCCAGTCTCTTGTTGTCGTTGTGATCAGTTCTTGCTTTGGTATGTAAGTTACAATCAAAATATGCCTGTGTTTGTCTGCTAAAACAGCTCTCAGTTGTCTATGTGGGGGAAAAAAAAATTGTCCCTCCAAAACATGTCAGACTCTTTTTTTGTTGTTTGGAAATTAGTTTTAGACACCAGGATGTATTTGGAATGCTTTGATGTGTTGGCATATTCCTTTTCATGTCATCTTCGTGGTTAAACACATTTACAAATCAACGCAGTTACTTTCTGGATGAGCAGCTGGAGTGTCAAAAACAAAGCAATCAAAGCAGCTGTAGTAGCGTTTTGTGTTCCTGTGTTATTTGTACTAATTTCACACATGATTTTGGAATGCTTTTCCACAGAGTTGTATTTAAACACGCATTAAAAGAGGAACCCTGTTCTATTTAAGACTTTTAATCCCTATTTTATGACACTTCTGAGGCAGTTGGTGAAATTTATTTCCTTACTTTCTTTATTCACCTCTATCAAATTTGGCCAACCAAGTACGATCATAATTTTGCTGCATTGCATGACATTGCAATTAAAAATGCAATGCTAGTTTTGACAAACATGTTGAAAAGATCACAGTGATGCCATGTTGCCCGCAGTAACGCAGGGTTTTTGGCTACACACACACACACAGAAGCTAAAAATAAGTTCCGAGGACAATCGGTGATATACTACCAGTGTCCCAAGGATGTCACCGTCTCCTACAGTGCCAATGGTTTGCAATACATAAACTTGGGAAATACAAGGTCACAAATGACCAGTCTGATATTTTGCTTTCTGTGTTATTTTGATGTATGTGAATGAACCAAGTGTCAGCACTGCACCTGTGCTAGCATTCCCTCCAAATTACAGACTGCAGATGTGACATACAAAACAGACTGTTTCTCAGACATCATCTTCTCATCACAACATCGGACACAGTTTGAGCACCTGGCCTTACATGACCTAATATGTCGGCACTTCTCACACTTCATCATCACCGTCATCACTAGTCATCAATTTATCATTAGTACTACACAACAGAGAATGGTAGTTTAATAGGGTAACAAAAATAATTGCCCTTTTCGTTCCTACTGCTGATAATGTCTGCTATCAGGTGCCAGTGAGCTACAATTATTGTTTATGTTTGTAGCACTGTATCTGTGCTATCACAACTGTGTAGATCCACCAAAGCAACTGTAATTGTGTTATCAAGACTGACCAGTAACTCTTAATTAGAGACAAAACTAATTGAATACAAAATTTATAGTCATTTAAGTTCAACGAAAAACATCTGCAAAACACCACATACATTATATTACATTATATTTCTCTACTCAGGTGGTTGCCTCTTGCTCTAAATATTGAAGGCCATGATGAGCACATTCTGATAAAGTATTTGTCAAGTATTACCATCTCTCTTTCTTTATGTTCCCTGTCTCCACCTCTTCAATCTCCATTTACAGCAGCAATGGCCCTCAGCCACACAAACCACTCCGCTTGTGTCGCTCTAAATGGTGCCTAATTCCAGATTACACAAACCTATGGGTGAGATGATATTTCTTTTGTCTGGTCCAAGAATAGAGGCCTGTGAGCTCCTGCAAGCATCATTTAGCCTGGCTAAATTACCATGACAAGGAGATGAGCAAACGGACAGTGCCTTGGCTTATCTCAGAGAGAGTTGCACTTTAAAAGGGCTTTAATGGAACCAATTATTAGGAGGATCTCTTCGCTGTCTGCTCCTGGTGCCACTTGATTGTTCTCGTTATAAACGTCCCTCCTTCCGTTGACAGAGTTGGTCACTATCCCCAGCCCGCCTTGCTCTTCATCTCTCTCTCTTGTATAGTGATGAGAAGGTCAATAGACGACTCTTCATAGCTCTTGAACCTTTTCCATATTTCTTAATTAGGCCAGGCTGCATGTAAAAATGAAGCTGATGATTCTTTCTCCCACCCTTCTCTCTCTCTTGCTCTCCGTCTCACTCTCTCTCTCACACACACACACTTCAACGTATAGAATACATTCACACCTCATACTGTGTTCACTAGCTAAGTCTGATTGGATACCTGATGTTTCTTACAGGTAAAGGCAGACTGAAGAATACACAGGTGATGTCTCGCGCTTCATTTCTTATACTTTACACTTGACCAAAGCTGTCAATTTGTTCTGTCTTCAGTTGGCATAGCACAAACTCAACACCTGATATACCAGAGAGGTGCTGGACAACACATCCTCAATTTCGGGGGGGGTGGGCACCACCCTTACTGTCGGTGTCAGCAATGGAAGAAAGGATGATGGGAAACAGGCAGCAGTGGAGAACAGAGGAAAAAGGCCATTAGAGCCGCTGACATTTTGTTCATGCTTGAAATCCTGAAGTTGTTCTACTGAGAACCAGTCGATTCAAGTACTAATTAGCAATCAGAAGAGTGTCACGGCTCCACCAGTAATTGTGCATGTGCATGTGTGTGAAGTAAAACCACAGTTGGCCTAACGTGGGTACAGTTCCTCCCTTTGCCTCTCTTTGGTTTAATTCAGCAGGTACTGTTGTATAAGCCTTAAACCTTACAAGCTGGAAACTCTTTGACAAAACAAAGTTTGGGGAAAAAAAGCATCACCAGAGTCCATTTAGACTCTGCTGTTTACACTCCCATCACCAAACCACTATTCTATTTGCATAATTCCACGTCCTTGCTTCACTTTCCAAGCTATTGTGTTTTAAGAAGCAGTTTGAAAAGAAAATTGTTTTCTCTCAGGTCACAATCTTCAGTCATTTGTCCAAGTTGCATTAAGTGGCTAGTGTGAGACAATGCATTGGATTTTAGACAGTAAGCTTTAATTGAAGCTGTCTCCGAGGAGGGGCTGAGATGGTGGCTGAATGTCGGTAAGGCTGGAGATGAAAACACATGGCCTAGTATTACAACTACCACAATCACCTCTCTGACCCCAGGATGAGCCCTTTGTTTCACTGTGTTCAGCTGGAGAGTTGTTTCATGAGGAAACTTGACTAGTTAATGCATGGACTATGCATATTCTGTATTCCCTATCACTTAGTGGTTATACTTGGTTATTGTAACACTTTGTGATGACATGTTGTAATCTGTTTTTGGTATACTCACTTACGCTAAACCTGCCTCACCTTTTGAAAATTAGAACATCTATAAAAGCTGCTAAAGGCTAAGGCCAATTCATGATTTCCGCATTCGATGTCCGCGGACAGCTGTGGTCTTGCAGACGCGCACACGTTTCCATTCATACTTTTTTTGGAGATCTGCGGACACAGACACGTTCCACATGTGTCCGCTAGTAAACAGGGTTGTAGCGTGATAACTTTCCAGAGTTGTAAAATCCACTCTGCGTGTATTACAAACCGCTGTACAGTGTTTTTCTGATCAGCCTTTAAGCCCAATAATCTGCTACTCCAACCGGATTTGCTGGATCGTATTTCATTGTCTCCTCGGCACTTTAAACAACATGCCCACACCAACACAGCCCCTTGTATTGTTTTACACAGGACTGTTTTCTGTCTGAATGCAGCTGAGGAGTTCCTGTATGTTGCTGAACAACAAGAAAAAATTCATTTACTCTGCACAGACCGCTGCAGACCCTCGCAGCCAGGCGGATGCAGGACGTATGAATTGGCCTTTACGGCTTCTCTGCTCTCATGTCTTTTGAGGCTACTACGGGTTCTTGTGCTGTACTGTATGATTCTTGAATGTTGTTGCAAATTAGTGGACCCAGTTTTTGGGCTCTGGCAGTTCAGTCAGATCCTGAACAGACCATTATGTAACTGTTAGCGGCAATACTAGCAGTGGCTCTTGCTACTAGCCTTGGTACGATTGTTTTGATCCGCACCTGAGTACAATTGCTGTGTTCAGACCTGCCCAAACAAATCGCACCAAGGGGGAAATGAACTAGAGTCTGATTCAACCAGACTAAAAGTGCAGGTCTGCTAATATAACAATGTGCTAAAGGTGGCATTGTTTACCATGACTGCTCTTTAGTTACAGTTATAGCACCTATGTGTTGTCCAATAGGCATTATGAAGATGAAAAGCACTCTAAATTGTATATAATGTGTGTTCTCACACCATCTCTCACTTGGTATTTATCTTTTTATGGCTTTACTCTCTTTAACACCCCTGCACAGTTCTACAATTATTAAAGCCGCACACAAAGTGCTTTAGTTTGCTTTGCTATGAACCCCAGGTTGCCCCAACACCGCACCCTTTATAAAGAGAACTCAAGGGAGACAGGGTTAGAAGGGCCAGGGTGAGAAGGATGTAGTGGAGGTATATGGCAGGACATTTAGTGCAAACCCCTTGTGTTATCAACTTTCTTTTGCTTTGTAACCAGAGAAGTAAAGCAAGCCAAACATTCATTCTGCTTGGTATCTTAGGGTCAGAACATGGCAAAATTACTCAAGGGCTGGCAAGGCAGACAGTCAGAGAGGCAGCCAGACACACTCTAAGTAAGTGGAAGTCAAAGTGACAGCACAAAAGGTTGCTTTACAAAGCATTTGCTGTTTCAGGCATGTGTGTCTTTTGCTTAATTTATGGACCTGCTGTTTTAGGGCATTTAGATTTGTCTGTACTGGGGATATCTCATTCCATGTCTCAGTGTGTGGGGCTCATTAAAGCTGTGAACGAGCAGCCTCTGTCACCCTCTCATTGGCCTAAGGTGCAATAACCGCCAATCAGGCGATTTGGAGGTATTTCAGAATGCAGGTACATTAAACTGGCTTTGCATCAAGTTAATACACAGGGTCTGTTTGGCGACGCTGGCCTGATAGTGTGATTCATCTCTGATGGCTTTTAGAAAACACCATAAAAATATATTCTGGTAATGACTCTGATGTCGTCAAGAGAGTGGGCTGATGGTGTGGTTAAATGCATGAATGCATGCTTGTATTATTTTCAGTATGTGTTGGATCTATGGTGGCAATTATGCTTTCATTTCCACTCAACTGCACTGTGTGTGGTACTAAGCATCAACCAAGTCATTAAGTTGGAGTTTGGACTAAGGAGTAGCTGAGTCGTATATGTTTGTTTGTGAGTGTTTTTTCTGAGGTTTATGGTCTGTATTTGAATAAGACAGTTGGGTGAGAGTAGTGTACATTACTTTTGTGTGTGTGTGTGTGTGTGTGTGTGTGTGTGTTCTTGAAATTCTATCTTTGTGAGGACCAGTTTAGACCTTGAAAGTGAGGACATTTTGGCCTTCAAAGCGGCTGTTTCTAGGTCCACAGTTACTACTGTTACTACTACTAGCAGGTAGATAAGATTACATACTAGAGTACTACAGACCAGGTAATTATTTTCATAAGAGTCCTCATTAGTATAGCATTACAAATTTGTCTGTATATGTACAGTACCAGCCAAAAGTTTGGACACACCTTCCCATTCACTTGAAGGAGAAAGTGTGTCCAAACTTTTGATTGGTACTGTATATGTTACAGTATGTGCAAGAGTGTAAATACTGTATGTATTAGTCACACGCAGTTCAATGCAAGCTGATGTCTTTGCACCTGAGTGTATGCCTGTAGTGTGTGTACTTGTAGCAAATTGTGCTGCAATGTGTTTGTCAGTGTGTTTTTGTGCTCACGTGCATATGCGTGCATGTCTCTGTGCATGTGTGTGTATCGTATTGTGTTGGTTAAGCTCCTTGGAGGACGTGACCTGTGTGGGTAAGGACAGTGTTTAGGGAGGTGAATTGGGAGGAGGCCAGCCTTCTCATTAGCAGGGCAGATGTGAGGTCACTCTGACCAGATTGCTAGCCACTTCCTTAAAAAAACAGCTCACCAATGGCCTGGCGTGAGACTTACGGAGGGGGAGCTGGGGCATGGAAATGTCCTGTGTTCCTGACATATTGTGAGTGGCCACCAGACAGGGAAAAGCCAGCAGTCTTAACCCACCTCAGAGGCCACTGAACACTGCCCCCCCCCCTCTCCCCTTCTTCACAACAACATCCTTGTACAAGAACGATGGTCAAAAATAACACAAGCGGAAAACTGCAATGAGCTGCTACCTTATCCCTCATAGACCCCTCCTGGGACGATTAGCAATACAAACTGAGAGAGAATGAAAGAGAGAAGGACAGGGAGGGAGTGAAGGTGGGCGAAGGAGAGAAGAAAGGACAGGCATGGAACCAATTTCACCACAATTTTCATCCCTTTAGAGATGCTTGTTCATGAAATGATGAGGAGGCCATTAGAACAACAGATTAGGTAATTACAGACCGAAGGCCAAATCATAATCCCTGGTTCCTTTTCTTCTCCTTTCTCTAATGGCAAAGTCAAGATGGCTGCCAGTTTCAGGAGCAAGTGAGGTGAGATCTTGATGAGGGACTGCAACTGGCTTTCAATGAAATATGAACATGCAGTGCAGTGCAGTGCAGTTTTTAAAGTAATTAATTAATCATGTTTTGCACCATCTGTTCTTTAATATTACATTCACTAAAGAGGGCATATTTAGCCTCTATGTTAGAATTGAATGTGTTAGATTTAAGGCAATGTAGTGACCAATAATTAAATACAACATCAATGAGTCATTCTGAAATGGCTGTGGGCACAAAGAGAAGTGCCTTTTTGTCTGTGCATTATAATCACTCACTCAAGTAGCAGGGGAGAGTTGCTTCCTGACAGTGCTAATGGTTCTGTGTATGCGTGTGTGTGTGTAACACCAGCTAGAATCAGGTAGACAGGTCACACCGTCAGGCAGGGAGCAAGTGCATGGAAAAGAGGGGTCAAGGACGAATAAATTGCTCGGCCGTTCTTTTTGAGATGACAAACACGTGCTCCTGCCAGAAGGGAACCATTAAAAATAATTTACACAAGCTTTATGTTGGCTGAGCTCTTTTTGATGCAGTGTTTCCCCTGGCAATTATGGCTATGGCGCAGCTCCAGCCATATGGCCAGCCGGGCAGTGGGCCGTGAGGCTCAGGAATACCTGGGTGGTTAATTAAGAGCTGTTGCCAGGGCCATAGGAGGCCAGTTTCAGATCTTCCACACCCCCACCACCACCAATATCACCACCACCACCGTCTCTGCTAACACTCTCGCTTCCTACTAGAGCAGACCCTCCACTGTGACCTACCGTTGTCTCTACTGGCTCACAAGCAGCAGCCACTAGGGACAGGGAGAGGCCACCGGTAATTATTTGAGATAACATCCCCCGAGTTGAGGTGGGATATGTGAGAGAGGAGAAAAACTATGTGGTGTGTTGTGTCTGTGTTTTTCTGTTTCTGGATGGGTGTGCATGCGCACATATGTGTGTGCACGCTTGTGTAACTGTGCGTATACTCCCGAGCATAAAGGTCAACATTTCCACTTTCTTTCTCAAGTGAATGTAATGCTTCTTTAGAATGGAGGACAACGTAGCCGTGTTTTTCATAAATACCTCATTCTGTATTCAGACATTTACTGTACTCTGCTCTCGGTCACCCGACCAATTTGAATAAACTATTCTCACTTGTCAGGGAGCACTCGCCTCACTTTGATTGACATGTAGATTTCTCAGTGACTGGAAAAAGAAAATGTGAATATAAAGCATTGGGCCATTTCAAAAATTGTAAAAAAAAAAAAAAAAAAAATGTTTTGCTATAAAAAAAGGTACTGTAATAAATAATGTGTTTTTGTATAATCAGAAAACAGGCCTACTGCATGCATGAAGCCTAAGGAGTGCAGTAATAGCTGGTCAAAACACACACCACTCTGGAACATCAAAGTTACGGCCTGCAGTTTCATCATTCTATATATCACACTTTAAAATAATGGCAAAATGCAGACAAAATAATAATCCACTGATTTTAAACAACCACTGTGAGGCTTGACAATTTGAAACAAAAATTATTTTCGACTCATATCTCTTATCTTTCTCTATCTATTGACCTTACTGTGTTATCATTGTTTGTGTTGTCATAACATATAGCTCTGACCTTGGCTGAGGTCTTCACAAGCCCCCTGTCTAAACATATTGATATTCATAAAAGCACTATCACTCTATCAATCTGCTAGACAGAGATCTAATACAGTATAATGAAGCAATAATGAGGAATTTTCTCTTGTTAAAATGTCATTTATGTAATGAATAAAAGATGATGGGTTCAGCTGTCTCTGCTTTGTTCTCAATCAGTCTTTCTTTTTTTTTTTTGCACTGGCCTGTACACTAACAATGGCGTCACTGGCAGACATTGTCCCGATAATCAGCCAAAATTGCTTCATGTTTCCACTGTATAAACAATCATTAGGATGTTGTTTTGTTCATTCGTTTCGCCTCAGCCTTTCATTTGCAAACAGTGGCTGCAACGAAAACACTGACAGCTTCTAATCTAAATCTGTGATAGTTCAGAATGTCCTGATTGTGACAGCATAGCAAGGCAAATACATTTGTGACTGTGTCTGTGTGCGCATGTGTTTGTGCTTCTCTATGTGTGTGTGTGTGTATGTGTCATGAACCCCCTGCTGACTCCCCACCTCATCTCCATATTCCTTTATGGGAAATGTAAATGATTATCTTTACACGGACCCAAGCAGGAAATGGGATCCTACCCTTCACTGTGACTAAAGAAGAAAGGGAAATGTTATGGTACACATTATAAATGATTTATGCGTGTAGAGTATGGCATCTTTTTCCTTGATAACCTCTCCTGTGTGTTTTACGTGCTCACTCTTCAACCAGATTCACCAAGGTCCCAGTGGTGCAGTGTTCTCTCTCTGTACTTCTCTAAACAATAAACAGCATTATCTGTCTGCCTGTCTGCTTTCAGTTTTCAGCCGTTTACACTGACCTGCTATCTCATGGTAATAAATCCCAGTGTGTGAATGAAGGGTGATATACTTGATGCTGAATAATTGGTCATTTTGGTTGCAGGCTCCCCTGCTTCACATTATAGTGATAATGAAGCCCTGCTGAATATGGTGATCGTTGTGTGTGTGTGTGTGTGTGTGTGTGTCGGATATGCGTCACCGTGTGCATCTGTCATCTGTGTGCATGCACGCCTCTGTGTGTGTGTTGCAGAGGTGTCTCCTGAGTCAGGGATTATTGCTGATAGATTATTTCTTCAGCCCCCTCGTTATCACTGGATCAAACAGACATGTGACCCGCACTTCATCACTCTATTCATCCTCCTCTTAAACTGAGCTCTGGAGACCTGCAGAGAAGGCTGCTGGAACTGTATATATAGGGCTGGTTTGAGACGAGGGGCCCATAATACTGCTGCACTGGGACCCTTTTGCATAATTATGAACCCTTGCTAGGACTGTGAGTAGTATAGTATTATGAATTTGGTTTTACAGCTGAGAAAACCCTATTTGAAAACGGGGCGTGTGGTTGATTTTAAATCACTTTTCATTCGTCTGTATCATTCTGTTTGCAGTGAGGTGGAAACGCTGGAGGTTTTAAAAGAGATAGCTCTTTAAAATATTATTCTCGTCTTTACCATACTGCTCTGGCCTCTACTGTCCAGACTCATGTTACAGTCCCTGTTATTGTGTGATATTGTCGTCACCTGTCCTCATTACTAGTTGAAGGACAGGCCCTTTGATGCTCATTAGCGAGCGCCCCTGTGTCAGCAGTACAGACTAGTCATAGAGAGGTGGTGTGAGCTGCAGCTATGAGAGACTGTGATGTCAGCCAACCTGTGTATACCATGACAGTGGTGACACCCGGCCGTTCCTCCTTTTGTCAGGGGCCCCTAACGAGGTCATCACTGTCCCCGAGACAGGGGTCACCCTTACATTTGACCCCTGTCCCTCCCCACGCTGTAATGTCAACAACTCCTCCCATCACCTGCCCGGCGGTGTCCCTGCGCCGCTCTCCCTCATTGGCTCGTGGCATGCCGAGCTGTCACGCAAGTGGGCAGTGTGTGTGGAAATCAAGGTGGGCTGATGTCTTTTAATGAGACAGACGTAGAGCCCCGCTAATGTCCCCGCCTTCGTTAGGCAGGACCCAGCTGCAGCCTGTCAGCCCCCTTGTTAAGCTCAGCCCTGGTGGGACGGCCAGGCAGGGCAATGCTGCTGTCGCTCTGTCTGTCTGTCTGTCGGTTGGTCAGCTTCTCTCCTCCCCTCTCCCCTTGGTGGACCTTAGTCTCCAGGGTGGACAGCAAGCTCTGTCTACCTGATGGCATGGTACTGTATGTCATGGCTGTGCTTTCTGCTGCTTTCCCTGGATCCTGGGAGGTGGTTGGCTAATGATCCACCGACAGGGCTTTGGGGCGCTCCACGGCATTTTGTTTCCTGATTAGAATGCAGCAGCGGCCTTTGTCAACAGCGATGTCAGCCGCTGTAAGGACAAAGCATTGTTACCAGGAGCATAATTAAATCTGTTTCCTGTGAATCTGCCACCTGTGTTGACCAGGCAGTCAGGGATTCAGAGATTTTTTTTTCTACCTCCCACTCCGTGTTTTGTGTTTATTCTCTCCCTCCCCCTACCTCTGTATTTGTTGCTAATATACTGTGTAACTATAGAGAGGATGGATTTCTTTTTTTTTTTTGTTTCACTGCTTAGTTGCTGGGTTATTGCAAACAGTAGCAATAATAAATTAGAAAATACATTTTTACAAGCTTTTATTTATTCTAAGCTCTTTTTTCCTCAGTTGTGGATTGTAGTATCAAAGCCCAGAATTTAGTTACTGAAAAGTGATTAACAATCCTGGCTAACTGCCATGAAATATATTTTAAATTTTGTAATTATAATTATATTATGTTAAAATGGCTAAGCATAGAGGTGTATGTTTACACATATAAATGCATAGGAACTGTATGAATTATATTTACACATTTATATGAGATTTTGTAATTATACGTATACATTTTTTTATCCATTGTAACCCTGTTATAAAAGTCCACAGTTATCTGTCTCATCAAATACACAGTGACATGTGAGCCAGAGCTAACCAGACCATTAAAAGCAACAGCAGTCCCTGGGATATGGACTGGTCAGAAATTAATTGGCCCCATGGCTGTTTGAAAGCGCAGAGAAAACAACTCCATGGAGTGTATCAGGATTTCCCACATAAAATATGTCAATTTTCTCCGCTCAAGCCAGTTGAGCAATAATGACCCCATGGTGCTGTAGAGTGGTGTGACAACACAAATGACACTACACTGTGTGCTAATGACATGGGATGTAGGCGCTGGGTAAACATGGCAATTAAACAACAGTCTCAGACTGAGTGGGGCGCACATAGAACCTTCACAGACCCCATTGTGTCTTTGTCTTAGCGTGCTCTCTCATGCTCTCTCTCTCTCCCTCTCTCTCGGCAAGACATTTGCATGCTGGAGGCATAATTGGCTGGTCTCATGGTGGCGATGGCAGTATTCCTAGAACGAGGACATCTCAATGCACCTCACACGTCCTCACTGTCACGAGGCTCACTGCTGAAAGCCTTCCTGACACAAACACAGCAACACAGAACGCACCCACAATGGCAGCCATGTCTGCTCCCACTCAAACTACACCCTGTGACAAGAAGGAGCTGAACTAAGCATATTTCTCCCCCCACCGCACCCCCTCCCCTTGCAGTTTCCAAAGTTCAGGATTACCGTCAGCATGCAGGAGCTCTGCTGGAGAAGTTTTTTCGCTCTCTGAGAAGGCTGTGTGAGAGAGTTTGGAGGGGGACAGCTTGGCTGTAGCAGTTTGCTGGAGGAAACTCATGTTGAGTTTGGATATGTAGGCACATTTGAACATGCTGTAACTTATAAGTGACACGTTTTGTATGCATGATGGACTGAATTCAAATCTCTTGTTAATTGGAATCTGACACACCAATGTGTTACATGTTTAGAAAAGACAAAATAACTAAAATATGGCCGGTTTGTTACCTCTACAGCACTCAGTATTAATCTCCATCCATCATCACAAATACACACTCCCTCATCTTTAAATGAATCATTGAGCAGATACAGAATATGCATGGCTGCCCACAGGTGACACTGCAGTGTGCCACAGTGGCCAACACTCGCTCGTCACATTGATAGAGTACCCCTGCCAGAGCCTTATTTCATTCACCCGTGGAACAATTAGCAATGCTGAGCAGTTTTGCAATTAACAGCCTCATAACTGTCACATGCCCCAATTTTAAATCAGCAGGAGTAATATCTGTTTTAGAGCAAAGTTTAATTACAAAGTAAAGCATTTGCATTGCAGTTATTACCATTTTTAAATGACATTATTATTACTTTTTTAATTTTTAAAATGCTACAACGTCTACAGGCAACGCCCCTCCCTTAGGCAAGAGATTCTTTTTGGCAGGGTTTGTGTGTAACTGTCACAACCATACGGAGAAATTACACAAAATCTGATAACAATGCATTCTAAGCTTGGCTTTACCCCTGGGTGGTGATAGAGAATTAAAGTTTTTAGGTGACTGAATGAATGACTGCCAGTGCCAGAGGAATAGCATTCACTTCAGGCTTGACATTCTCCATCAACCGCAGCATACTCTAGTAAACAAACAGTCTGTCTAAAACTCTAAATGGGCTCAGTCAAAATGGATGCTAGAGCCCAGTCAAGGCTTAAATCATCTCTCTGTTGAGCTCAAAAGAGAAGCGTCAAAACCAGAAAATAGAAGAGCCAGGCTGATGGAATCTGGCGCAAACACATTCCCACCTTTCCAATCTTATTTTCGTCTCTCGCCTTCTGCCTGGTTCCCTTGCAGGGGCTTAGTGTACTTTTTGTGTCCCAGTGCGTACAAAGTCTATCAGAATGCATTTGTTTCAGGGAGCCCCCATTCACTTTCAAAGGGTTAAACAGACCATTCACCGGCCTGTCAACATTCCCTGGCCCGCCTCGCGGAAAAGTCTGCTCGAGTTTTGTTCCCGATCAACACTTGTCTCCTCGGCCCGTTGTTGCTCGCGTCGTGTAATATCCATGACAATCGTGTTGGGCTTTTCAGGGGGCTCTGTAGCACCCATTCTGTGGGGCCACTTTCAGGCCATAAAGAGCTTTATTTGTGTGGATTTGAAAGAGTCATGTGAAGTGCCCTCAGGCTGGAATCCTCTTCAGCGGGTCACCACTGTCTCAATGGGCTTCACTCTCACAGGCAGCCATCAGTACAGCCCTCACGTTCTTATGAAGCAACATCAACACCACTGCTGCAAGAGTTCTTAAAGTCCTCTGAAAGGTGCACTACAGGCAGAAGCAGAGGGGGGGAAAGGAGATGAGGAAAGACGAGTGATACACGGGAGAGAGAAGCCCAGGGAGGGAGAGAACAGTCAGCAGTGGAAGGGGTGAAGAGAGAAAATGAAGGAAAGAAAGATTTTTGGGCTTGGATGCAAATGATGAGCCCAGTATTTGGAGCTCTTGACTTGGCTGGGTGTCTAACTTTAGCAACAACAGAACCCCTTCTGACCTGCATCCTATCTCTCTAACCCACCCACCTAAAGTGTGTGGACACACAGAAAACCATACAGCAGCCAAAGGCGCTGAAGGCCAGGGCGTGGGAAGTAAGGGAGGTCCAACTGTGTATCCATTTTCATGGACCATATGGAAATTCTGTTGTGTGCGCAGCAGACGCGTTAGATAGTGGTGACCCTAACGGCCATATGTGTGTATGCTGAATGGTAAACAGTGTGGAAAGGGGCGTCACCCTGACCCCCGGCATATGGGTATCCATTCTGAAGGAGGGTTTTCACAAACACAGCCATGCTGCCAGGCAGGCCCTTGGGACTTTGATTTGTTAATGAATTGCTCTATTGACTTGCATCTTCGCTTGCTTCATTAGAAGACACCAACAACACTCCCTGTTTTCTTTTTTCCCCTTCTTTTTATTCCACCCTGATCTTATGCACAGAGAGGAAGATGTGGGCAGAAAGGGAGGGAGGGTGGATGCTTTACAGAATGCTATTGTATGTTTGACTTAAATCTTCAGGCTTGTCATCTGTTTTTCCCCCTCTTCTGTGGCTTCCATTCTTTAGCCCAGCTAATTTGTATTGTGGCAATTTAAGACAACTCTCCAGTGCTCAGTGATGCAAGAGAACAAACCTAATGCCCGGCTCCCCCGCCTCCCTCTCTTACACCCCCCCACCCCTGCCCCCCCAATTTCAGACAGGCCATGGCCCAGGACCAGCCTCCTCTAAATCTATTTCCCAGTCCCTCCCCAGCCCTCATTACCATGTGGAGACAATAATGGTTTTGTCAGGACGATACCTGCTTTACAAGTAGCAGATTATTGTGTCCCGCCAGTGTTAACACAACAAGTACAAGCCCTCTGTCTGTGGCCATTCCACCGGCTGTCAGCACTCATCCATAATGGCAGTGTCACACCATAACACACAGCACACAAAGACGTGTGACCCTCCAGCTTCATGCACAAAGACATACAGGCTCTATAAGACTTACACAACATATGGCTACAGCATTATGGTCCTTGGTTCTTCCACAACTTACCATCGAGCCAAAAACGTCCTGCCCTTTGTCCAGAAAATGTGTTGCCCCTGGCTGCTAGGCCACACAATGCCATGGTTGTGCACCAATTACACCACACTTTACCAGGAGTGCCATCTGTATGCCAAATGGGCCAGTCTGTCTGGGCATTCTGGTCCGATAGGTGTGAATTTTACAGGCCTAAGAGTGTATTAAAGACAGCAGGAGTCTTGTGTATGTGTGTGCGTGTGCGCATGTACATGCATGTTTTTTGTTGTTTTTTTGTTCATGCAATCGTGGTTGTGTCTTATTTAATACTGTATATGTATATGCAGGCATGTAGTTGTAATATTAAACATGAAAAACAGCTTTTACATTTCTTCCTCACCGTTGACTACAGCAAACAAAGGCAAAGAAACCTGTCCCATATCTAATCTTGTTGAACTTCCAGTGACATCTGCAGACATGAGCAATTTAAAGGGAGTTTTTCATTCCGAAACTAACACAATGGAGAATGTGTGTTTTACTGCGGCTAAAGGCTTTTATCGTGTCCCTGTGTAGATCTCCATTGACAATGCCTCATGCAATACCAGTGCTTACACTGTCCTAGAACGACATGAGAGGAAGTGTAGCAGACTTTGACAGCCTTTTATCACGGTTGCAGACATTAGGAGTCATCACAGGAATTGTGACATTGTATTTTTTGTCTCTAAAGGAAACTGCTGATATTTTTAGAAAAAAAAAAAAATCCAATGATGTTCATTCCATGTGTGCCAATTTATTTCCTTCATTTGAGGCGTTAGCAATATTGCGGTAGCACACTGCAGGATAAGGGGTGTGTATTTTTAAATATACCTGTATGTACTGTTTACACTGAAAACAGTTTGTTGACTGATTGATGTGAGCCTCTCAACTGAAACAGTATGTGTCAGCTGTAGTGCAACAAGGGAGGTGAACTTATTTCACTCATGAATACAGGCTGGCTCAGGGAACTTCCTGTGACTGTATATGTGAGGAGGCAGTGGGTCAGCTGGAGGAGCTTCCTGCCCTCTGCAGAGTGGTGGACGCCTGCTGTGTGGGTATAACATGGCAGGCCAGGTCTATTGTCTGGAAAGAGGATGTGCACCGGTGTTGTCTCGGCTCTGGGCCGGGACACACTGCGTATGACGCACGAAAACTCTCACTGGCTGGACCCAAAGAGTCAGGGTGGAGCATTCCACTCTGCTGTGAGTTGTGGCCTGGTATAGCAAGGTTGTGTCCAGAATCGGGTGGATAACTAATTTCTATCAACAGGAAAAGGTCATTTCTGGAACCTTTGGGGAAATAGCTTAATATCTGAATTGTGTATTTTAGCCATATTAGGTGTTTTACAGTGTCGTTACCTTATATTTGCTAAAACATCATTTTAATGTTTTGGGAAATTCAATTTATAATTTTTATTCTTTCTATTACAATTTGCCAAATCAGTCAGTAAGTTTTCTACGATAGCTGCCCTTGGTTGAACCTGCCATAAAATGCTGTCTGCCTCCAAATAGTTCTTTGGAAGAGGATGCCTTGACAGTGGTGGGTAGCTGGAACTTTATAGTATAACAGTTGTTTTTAACCACCATCTCTACTTTCAGCTTTGACTGAATATGTGCAGGTTGCCACATGGCTCCTGACCTGGGTTTGAGGATGGTCAGGTGGGTATGTGTTGAGCAGCAGGTGAGCTGGGGACTATAAGGGTTCTGCTGGATTCAGGCTGGCAGGATCTTCACTGCAGGAAAGGTCTTACTCAAAGCTTGGTTATATTAGGTTAGCAGAAGCTGAAGAACAAGATGGCATGTTGCTACTTTAAATTCAAAACATTCAGTCACTAAAAAATACTTCTTACCCTTGCATTTTGTATAAGCAAACTGCAGCTAAAACTCTTTTTTGAATGTAGAGTATGTGCAAATTTAGATTTTGGAATTGTGTATTTGCTTCATTGACATATTCCCATAATTTGCGACAACGAGCTGAGAACACTGAAGGCCACTGCAAATCTAAGATGTCCTACTTGTAAATTAGCCACACAGCTAGATCAAATTTGATGAGGTCAATTTTCAGTTTTTTAAAGTCTTAAATTCTAAGCTTCAAGTCTGAAAAACATCAATGAGAGAATTGGTTTGGCCCAGTCAGATACACACACACCAGACAAAATAAATGAATGTTTAGATGATGCTGTGATTCCTTTCTTTCCAAACTCTTGAAACTTGTTCACTCTTGAGGCTGGCTGACTTAAACACTTGTTTTTACATCTGGCTGATTATAATGATAATAATCATGACATGGCATTTCCTGTGTGCTATCAAAAAGTAATTCCTTGCACAGATGGATATCATACCTAGGAACAGACACAGAGTATTAGACACCATGAGTATTGTTCCTCAGCAATGGATGTTTTTAAATCATCTATTATATTTTTCTACTTTTGTTGATTTTGAAATTTTATTTAATCAGTATCATTGCCATGGAAGAATTGACTCAGCTAAACTGAGTAAGCTTGCTGACTTACTTTCATGAACTCTTAAAACAGTCAAACAATGATGGAAAGTATTGTTGACAGGTTGTCAGTTGTCAATTAAAGCTATTCTTTTGATTCCTGAAAAGCTGACATTTTGGAGATGTAATGCTTTCACCTTTTGATTAGGGCCTGGTTTTTATCCTTTATACTGTACATACCTCTGTAATTTAAGTTTTACCACAATGCAGGGCCAACACAGATTAAAAGATAATATATCACGTAACTACATTCATAGACTGCTTCAGTCCTGTTGAAAAAAAAACAAAACAAACCCTATTATTTCACATCAAATGCAGCCCATGGTTTATATTCATACTGTGCATATCAATAAGTGCTGACAACATAAACCAGACCATATTCATACAGTAGACGGGGCCTGTGCAAGTTAGGATGGACTGGAAACATTTACCAAACACACAGAATAATTAGGCAGGAAAAGTGATGTGGAGAGACAGAGCTAAGCTACCCGATGGGCCAGTCACTTTTACAGAGCTGCATTAGAAACAGTTGGGTTTCATTTCACATGCTGCTGTGCTCGGAGGAATCTCAATATTTATCTAGTTTGTCTGGCCGTGGCACCTGCTGGGGGAGACATTAGTCATTTGTAAGTATTAACATGGGCATCCCCTCCTTCCCTCATCTTCTCTGTCTCTCTCTCTCCTTGTCTTCCTCCCCCCTCTGCACTCTCACTCCCTCCCTCTGTGAGTACACTGTCAGTCATGTTGTAGCCTTTTAAATGTCATCCACTTACTGCGGAGAGCAGTCGCCCCACTTGACAGTTTTATTGGGAGACGTTGTGATGACGGTGATGAGAGGGAGAGAGAGAGACAGAGAGAGGGAGAGGGAGGACTGGGGGGAGGCATCATCGAGTCAAATCAAATTAGAATAATCAGAGTGATGTGATTAATAGGAGTGCCATTGTGGGGTAATCATGCACAGCGATCATCACTGCGGTGGACTTCAAATTAGCGTGCCCTGCAGTGAGGCTTTGATCTGGCAAGCATCAAATAAAGCTGGGCGTCAGGTTGTCACTTACTTAAAGTACACCTTCGCCTTGACGTCTTTTCGCCACACTAAAAATAGAGACGGAAGACAAAACGTGACAAAAGGCAGAGGTACAGTCGACAAATGATCATGACTGCTCTGTGTGGCACCTGCTACAGTGAGCCACAGATCTATATTTCAATTTCTTAAGGTGGACTTAGAATCCCAAGTACAGAGGTAAGAGAAGAGACAAAGTACTAGAAAGGAAGACATCAAAGTGACATTAGCCCTAGTGATTTTTTATTCAGGTATATATCTGTCAAGCTCAGTTATGGTGGAAACATTGCTGCAGAAATCACCAAGGAATTATTTATCCAGTCTTTTTCTTTGTAAGTGTCCTGCCTTTAATGCAAAACATCTGGATGAGATTTGGGAGGTGCATATGCTACATATTCACTGTGTCCTGTTGGCTGCTCTTTTATTTTAGTTAGCAGTGCTTATGAATTGGAATAGAATAGACAGATAGAATAGGATTGTCATGCGTATTGCTGCTGCTATGGGACTACTGAAAATCCATCTAAGACATACAGAAAGACAAAAAAGGAAAGAAATCAGAATTTTCAAAAGAGACACATACGCTTAGAAGGCCTCGCCCCATCCCCCTGAAAAACTTGGGAGATGTAGGGGCAAAGAAAAAGAGACATTAAGGAGCTGTCATAGAGCATGTAGTTGAGTTTGTGAAAGCTCAAGTGTCATGGAGACTGTTCTTGGTCTCTGAAACACAGAGCTTGCCTCTCCCCCCACTACAGGAATACTGACATTTTCATTAAAAGGTCACCAATCTTTTCATGTATTCACCTCAGCTTTTAATGCGAGTAGAAAGGTGAGCAAGAGAATGAAGAGAAGAGAAGCGAGTGAGAGGAAGAGAGAGAGAGACAGGATTTAGACATGGACAGAGGTGAAGCAGGACTCTGAGAGATACAAGATCAAAAAGAGAAAAAGACCAAAGCGATCAGTTCCCAGACCAAGGTCAGAGCTATGCGGTACATATCTCTAGCTCTTATCTCATACAGATACAGAGCTTTGAATTTTACATGGAGAATGATACGTATAGTTGACTGCCCTTATAGCCCGTCTTGCATTATACTGTTCATAAGGTTCTGGTGTCCTTGCAGAGTACTGGTGTTTGCATTGTTAAAAAATGTCCTTAAATCAGCGGCAACAAAGCGCAGTCCTGCATCTTCACTGAATGAGCAAGCCAATACAACTCATCATGTCTGTTTTCTTTACTTCAAGGTTGTTTATAATGCTCCTCACAATAGGGCAGGCTCAAACAATTTTAATGGTAAGCCAATGAACCATAAGGCTGTGCATTTAAATCAGCATTTATATGTAAAATAATTCAGCATTAGTATGTGAGGATATCCATTACTGAGATAATACTTTGAAATGAATGCCAAAATAAAAGGAGGCCTTTTAGTTCTCTAATTTACTATGTCGACCGCATGAAGTTAAAAGATGCCCCCATTTAGCTGTTTAAATGAGGATGTAGAAATTTTTCCTCTGAAAATGGATTAAAATAATTTGGCGAGAATAATCATTTAAATAGCAATAAGGACCCAGAGTGTATCTATTGAGCATAAAATAATTTCAAGTATAAATTAAATAGCTTATTACTGCCTTTCATTTCCTTGAGGGAATCGTCTGCACTCCTTTTTTCTCAGCCCCCTTGGTAGATGGGGTAATTTTCTTTGGAGGCTGGTGGAATAAGCGCCGTGCGGCTGCGTGTTCAGCAGGGAAAGTACATGAAAGTCTCCTGTTTTACACAGTGGATCTCATTCTCCATGCTGTCCATATTTCTGTCTGTCTATCTTGAGACTAGTGCTAAAGCTCCTTAGTCTAACAGTGTTAGAAGAGTAAAAGAGACCTCGTAACTGCGGCTCAATGCGATTCTCAAGAATAAATCCAAGTCTAATCTTTTATGCCTTACCTGTCAGAAATCCTTCACTCAGTGCGCCCCTGCATTCCTTTACACATTGTCAATATGTCAGAGAATTGCTGAGATAGGTTAATTTCAACACCTGTCAGCTGATGTACACTCCAAAATGAAGTTGTGCAATAGGCTGGCCTGGGAATGTTTCAGTGCTGGAATGCAGTGACTGGAGGGAGTGAAGTAGGGGGTGGACAGGCCCTGAGTCTCGCTGTGTGACGTCAGTTTGGTGGCATGGCAGAAAGCTGAGGGCCCGTTTGGCCCTGACAGCTGCGTTTGCCCACAGTAATGCACCCTGCCGGCCGAGGCCAAGGCCTCTCTCCTGCTGTCAGCACACCGATCGGCTTTCATGGATCATCTCTTATCTGCCGAATCTGTCATTGCAGAGGAGGGCTCCTTTTGGGGGGCTTTAAACCGTGCTGCCATGGTTCACAGACTCCAAGCCCCCCTTATGGATACTTTGCTCTCACTCTCTCTGTCTCACCATCTTTTCCAATCCGTGTCCTGCACACTCTCTCTTCCTTTATCACTCCATCTTGCTCTCAAATGCATGCCTTCTTCGCCATTCCATTTTTGTCTCTCCGCCATTTGTTTTCACGAATGAGTGCTAACCTGTGAGTGCTAACCTGAGAGGCAGGATATTGGAGCTGGGGGGTTGGTGGATGGTCGCTATGTTGCGGAGTAAGGGAGGATTCTGGGAGGGAAGAGGCTTTTGTTTGTTTGGACAGATGCACAGGCCCATCTCTGAACTTCTGTCAGTGATCAAAAGAGCCGATGATGTAGAACAGATTCATGGGCCATGTCTTATCAGCCCTTGCTCCTGCCCTCATCCATCATCCTGAGCCCTCGTCCGTCTCATTCCGATGACAGCACCCTAAACAAGGTGCATTAATCACTGCCGCTCCCCTCTTTGGCCAGGTGGCCTCACGCCCTCCAGACATCCATGCAGGCTCTGAGGGCTGAGGGTGTAGCCAGCCTCAACCCCTCGCCCCCCTGGGGCAGCTTTGCCACCTGGGTCTGCTCCTTTTCCACCACCAGCCTCTGGTTCTCTTTCAACAGGTCTGCAAAGCTCTTCCAGGAATTTTGTTGGTTAAAGACAGACCCTCTGAGTCAAGTGTTACAAGTGCTGGACATACACGGGCACATGTACACTCCCAAATATACACATGTGCATATGTATGCATGCACATATATACACTCACGTATGTTCCGCACCTTGCATGTGTTACAGGCTGAATGCACCTGGTGGCCTTTTAGTGTTGATATCTTTCAGTATACTGTATATATGTCCTCTTACTGCGGTTACCTTCAGTCACCGGCATCCCCCCTTATTGATTTCAAATGGAAAGTGAGTCATTGCGCTTGTAGAGGATGAAGGGGAAAATGGCTTAAGTGGTTCCTTTGTGTCAGCAGGTTAAGCAAAGCGTTTCACAGGCTTTTACAGCTAGAGATAGTGCCTTTGTGCTGAAAAGACTCAACTTAAAACAAATGCCAAACGTGACACCAAAGGGTAATGGCTACACACAAAATGAGGTGTTTCTAAGGAAAGACTTGTTTGTCACACCAGGCTATACTCTCCTTCAAAAGTTTCAGAGGTGACAATAAGACTTTCTCCCAGAGTTTCTGGGTTAACATATAATTAGGAATTTCTTGTAGCAGTCAGTATCAGAATCACTTCAGTCAAAATGTTTATTAAATTCACAGGGATTTGTTGTTGAGATACTGACTATACCGATAATAATGAATTGAGGTACTGAAAGCTCTCATAGGGACATGACACCATTCATATATCTTTCTTCATGTAAAGATATACCTGCAATGTAGGTAGTAGAATATACAGAACAAATAAATTTTAAAATAAGTACACAGTGTTTGCTCTTTTTAGACATGCATGTGACCCTGCTGAACATTGTTTCATATGTTCTTGGGAGGTTTGTTGTAATATAGGTTAGCAACAGTGACCTTAGTGAATTACCATTATATTGCTGGCCATGCTGAGCTCCGAGGGGTGGTTATAGCTGTCTGGGAATGAGGTCAGAAGGTCAAGTGCCAAAGCAAAGTGTCATGGAGTACAGAGTAAAATGATGGAGCATGTGTGCTTGAAGAGCCTAGCAGATGCAGAGAAAAAATAACACCAGACAGAGACACACACAAAGTCAAAGTCATTTCTAAGGTGAAATCTTAAGCAAACAGATGTTGACAGGCAGACTACAAGTTCATCCCAAGGTGAGGAGACATAAACACTTGAGGCAGGACTTAGAAGACATTCAGACAAGGCTATGTAGTAATGAAACGGGAACACACACAATCAGCACCTATCCGGGAACTCAATATTTCTCTCATATTCTCCCATATATGTCAGTATAGTTGCATAACCTTGCTGCTGTCCTTGGCCTCTGAACTGTTAATAAGCCTATTTGTTAAAATGACATTGGCAGGCAGCATAAGCTTGGTCCCCCTATCCCTCAGAGTAGAAGTCAGTTATCCCCCCTCTCAGCTCATCTGGCAGAGGTGAGGGGATATCACTCTGACTGCTGTGACAGCTCTACTTTAGCATATTCATGACGAGTAGAGTCTCATTTCACAGGTGTATTAAAATACCCCTAACCCCTTTCTCAAAGGGAGCCTCGTCTCACACCGCAATGGGTAGATGCCATGCATAAAAATCGATGGGGAAAATATGTAGAAATATAAGCATGCATCAGAGGCTGGGTCAAGAACCTAATTTCACAGTGACACCAGGGGTAATTTGGCTCTAGAAATGTTTGTCAATTCGCCATTCATTTGAGCAGGCATGGCATTGTGAGGCCCCTGATGTGAGTGCAAGGTGGCCAACCTGAACGCCTGTATTTATGGTGCACTTTTGTGAATACATTACGCCTGTCACAATGAAATAAGTGACATACTTACATGCTGCGAGGAGTAAGTCCAAAGGGGTGAGCACTGGGCGAGGGAGAGATAAGAGGAGAGGTAATTAGTACATTCATCTTTTTTATGATATCATTTTTCAGACATATATGATCACAATGTAAATTAGAAATAAGGAGGGACCTGCAGAAAATGGAATTCATTTGGAGCGGGTCAATCGCCCTACAATAGCAGCGCTGGGAGGCCAGGTGTAATTTACGGTGGCGCTTGGCCCTCTCTCTCTCCTGCCATGCACCTGGCAGAGCCTGATACCCTGCTGCTCCCCACAGCTGCTGGGCCTTCGCTCCCACAGATAACACTCTCATCTCCAAATGAGATTAATTTACCGCACAGGAAAAGGAGGAAAGTAAAGGAAAAGGGAGAAGAGAGGAGACAAACCTGCTCTCCCTTTTTGCACCATCTTTCTGTCTCTCTCTCTTGTGATTCAAGACTAAGCACTTACTGTAATGGCATTCTATGGATTATTGATTTTTGATTTGGTTTTTCTGCTCGGCAGATGCCCTCTGTTTTAGCGGAGCCATTACCTCCGTAACGATTAGAAACAAAAAGTTAATTATGTAATTATAAAGCCAATAACAGCCTGCGCTGGTTTACCCTGCTTTAGTCGGTTTAAACATTATCTCTTGTGTGCACATCATAACAGGCGGAATGTGAGGAGAGGAGATTAACGCCTTGGAAAGCAGATGCGGAATTTAATTCTCCAGTCCATGGCTGCCTGGGAAACCATTAAGTAATCACAACATTCTCCCTCGATTAAATTCACGGCTGCCACTTTGCACACAAAGGGAAGGGGGAAGAAGAGGTGCCTGCAAAGCTCTCCCATTTTTATTGACTGCAACGTCAGTCCCTGCCTGCAGGCACAGATGAATAAAACTGTTAAATAGGTTGCCTCAATCTGTCAGAAAATGAAAAGTTTGAGTGGGCAAAATAAAATCTAAGTAAAATAAAAAAGGAGGGGGTATGTTGCGATGTGTTAGGCCAGATAAAGCTTACTCAGAGCGGGTGGAATAAATGGGGGAGCAAAAAGATGCACTTGATATTTCCCCATTATTTTCAGTCATTTTACTCTACCACAAATGATTTTTGTCCCCAGCAGCTACAGATAAGGTTCACGGAGAGAGGAAGTGGCTGAATTGGACTTGGTTTAAATGGATTAAACACACATACACGGGCACACCAACATGGGCCTACAGTACTTTGCTCTGGCATGCACACACACGTATACATGCATGCAGCTGAGACACACATGTATTGACAACCTGGAATGCATACAGTAAGTGTGACTAATTACTTATGGATGGGTATGTGAGGAATTAATATGGCCTTGAAATGATATTTATTTAATGTTACGCAGTGAAGCTGGTTGAAACAGCCCTAGAGGGATAGAGGTCAAAGGGGCGGTCTCCTTCTATAAACGAGCACTTAAGGGTAGAGAGAGGGTCCTGCTCTGATTAATTGGGTAATTCATTAGTTTGGTTAAGTCGTTTAGTAAGATGGGTGAGATGAGGGCCTATAACCTGAGGGCTCTGCAAAGCACTAGCTACACATGAGGAGGAATACTGTGGCTAATGCAAGATAACAACATCAAATGAACTGTGAACAAATACACATCTATACAGCCAGAGTGGCTGTGCTTCCAGGAAAATGATCAACAAACAAAGGCAACGCACACAAATGCACCTCCATATTATATGAGCTTAACAGTGTTGAGAAGTACACTGCAGCAAACTGCATGTTTCCAGAACTCGTATTGACAAGCATTAATCCTACATGGAAGTTCAGGTATGTGTTATTGACTGCGTTGTTGAATGGGGAGCTTGTATGTTAAAGGGCAGTTCTTTATGCAGTATTTAGATAAGCTTTACTTCAAAGTGCCTACCATCATCTATCATGCTCTTTGGGTTATCAGGCTGTCAGGGGCTCAAGCTTTGGTCTGAGACTGATTGCTGAGCAGTGTAGATGTGTGTACACGTGTTGTGTTTAAATATGACACTGCTTTTTCATGGCTAAATTTACACATGCTTCTTTAAAAGTACTTCCTTGAATGTCTGCAAACCCCACTCAGAAATCTGACACACATTTACAGGCTGGTGAATGCATGCGCACGCACACACCTGCACACAAACACACACACACACACACAAAACACACACAAACACGCACAAACACACACGCTGAATCACATGTCTAGCTTCTTTTCAGACCCATACACGGCCCAGTGTGAGTGCCAGCCTGTTGCTATACTCCCCTCCACTCCTGTCCATCAGTTTCTTCCCAGGGGCCCCCAGTCGTACCCCAGGGGCCTGAGGCCTGCGCTTCCCCAGTCCCTCTTCACTCAGTGCAAATGCCAGGATCAGGTTTGGGAAAGGCAGCAGTTTTTTGTGTACAGTGGACAGCTGGTACATTCCAGATAACAGCTGAATTTAAAGTGAGTACAAAGGCAGCAAGCATTGGCTTCCTCTTTGTCTATCCTTGCCTATTGATGAGCTTCTCAATCTGGCCCAAACGGTTTGTTTCTACAAGAATCCACACAATATCATAACAACACTGGCAGAGAATAGCCAGCACTGTGTCTGGTTCCTGTTTAGACCTGTTAAGCCTTTTCAAGGCTTCCATGTTACACCAGACACTGAATGGAGTGACTGGTATGATAGATTTGAATAAAGAGGTTAAAATCCAAGTACACTTGTTGGTAAAGTCTTTGATCAGAGCTGCACAACTGCAAACATTTATATTGTAAATTGTGATTTGTGAACAGTTGCAACAAACAAATTTAACCAGAGAAATGCATTAGTGGAGCCCTCTTCTCCATAACACTTTTTACACTTTTAAGTCTTGTATCCAGAAATCAATGAATAAATATTCTGCCACTTTATGTGCTATTTCTTTTTGATGCTGTTGCTAACATTTACACAAGGAGGAGTCAATATCCTTTGGTAAAAAAAAAAAGTGCAGTAATGAAAGTCATTTTCATCGCTTTATAGAGCTGTATGATGAGACATTCTCTATCTTTCACCAGCTCCTAAATTCCTGTAGATTGGTTCAAACATCCACCTGACCCACACCTCTGCTGGGGTTCCCTGAAACACTTGGTCCCATCACTCCGCGTCGCAGGAGTCAATTTGGCCAAACTAAGATGACATTTTCATGAGCTGATTACACAACTAATTAAGTGTGTACACATATGTAACAGACTTGGTCAGAGTGGCTATCCAGACGAATGATTGATGAGTTCCAGGAGGCCAGGAGGAGAGCAAACATACACAGCATAATAGTCATAAACACACCGACAAAACAAATTGTTTTGGTGTCTTATACCTAATACAGAAACATGCACTCAAGAACAGATTCACTATAACCGCATACATAAACATGCACACTCACCATGCACAATAGACACACACCAAGCATGTGACATCAAGAATTCACTTTCTCCAAAAAGCCGAATTCCTCCCCGAGTCCCTTTTGAACCAGGTCAAAGCCCCCACCCACAAGCCCCAGCAGAAAGGATGGGAAAACTAATGACTACAATAGAGTGTTTGCATTTTTCTTGGGCCCTGAAAAACACAAAGAACAAGGCCTGTGACAAGCTCCATTATTTGGTTGCTCTGCCAGTACGGAGACAGCTCCTGCTGAAGAGATGAAAGTGGGGGGTGTGGGATAGGGAGGACAGGAGAATGGAGAGTGTGTGGGTGTGGGTGGGGGGTTATGTGTGTGGGGTGTCAAGAGGGCCACGGAGATGGCAGGTGATGAGGACGGTCCCGCCCTCGCTGCCATAACCCATGTCGCGTGGAGCTACGGGCCCATCAACACAAAGACAAATTATCGCAGGGGGAATTTCACGGACAGGAAGAATCTGTCACCTAGTGGAACCCTCCCTCTTAGGGACTTCACACAGCCATTATGAGCTTCTTTAAGGAGGGAAAATTCACTGAGAGGCCAGCATCCAACACCCCCAGTGCCTAGATGGATGGGGAGGCGGAGGTGTGGGTCATAAGTTAGAGGGGAGTTGTTTTGCTTTAAGTTTTTTATACTGTCTGAAGCATACTCCTAAGACCTATTATTCTTTTTTTTTTTAACAGTAGTTGTTATATATTTCAGAATGTTGCTCTGCAGCCATCAGTGAAAGATTATCAATGTTATAAATGGATAAATACATAAATAAAAAATGATTTTAATTTTAAAATGTCAGTTTAGTAAACTGTTATTACCTCAAGTCTCTTTGGTTACCTTTAATGCCCTAATTCAGCTGGACCCAAACCCGTTGGTTTTGCATGCAGTTTAAAATAAAGTTCCACACATTCTATTGAGCCTCTGTTTACTACTGAGTTTGGTGAAATGACCTCCCTATCCAGCAGTGAGCATGAGGATGTCAGCCTTCTCACTGCTGCTGTCGCTGGCACACAGCCTCCCAGAACTTGGACTGTTCCCAGTAAGCGCATGAAAAATCCTGCAATAATAAATAATACCTCTCAATTGGGTATTATGTGTACTTAGAGAGTTAGATTTATAAATTAAGGCTTTGTGTTTAATTGGCAACTCCCTCTGAGAGTTAACAGTGTGTTGAATGTGCACTTCATGGATAAACTTAGCATTAAGCCTCTAGATACACAGGCAACAGTTGTTGTAAAATGCAGGCAAACACATGATGTCAGGCATTGTAAAGAAAGGCTGTTCCAACAGGAGGGCTGCTAGTGGTGATAAATGTCTTATTTATTTGGGATATTTAAGTGCTTACTATGGGGCTTGTACTTTCACCCCAAATGGAAATGTGAGACAACATCATGTACACATGAGAACAAGAGGCCTTTTAACTCCAGCAAGAATTCCTATATCCACTCCTATATCCAACATATACATCATCACCAATGTCAGGAACAAAGTCAGTTAAAGCTCTAAAGAAAACAAACATGAAAACCAAACATGTTCAAAGATTTTTTTTTTTACCTGAACAGAAATGGGTCTTAACAGGGTTCAAGCAGAGAAATGTTTTTGTGGTGAGAAAACTAGTATGCAACACTCATCATTTTTTTCCTTATCAGTGGTCACCAAATCAAACTTCTTATGAACATCAATTAAAGTAAACTGGAATGTAAAGTTTTGCCATTTCACATTTTCAGGGCCTTCCAAATAAAAAAATCTATTTATTAGATGTTGGCGGACATACTGTATGTTTGTTATATGGGGAAAGAAAGCACTTTTACCATCAAGAGATATCCCCTCGTCCTTCCTCACTGTGTCTGTTATCATTCATGCGACCACAACATGTGTAATCATGCTCAATATTTTATAACAAGTTGTATTACAACAACTTATTCTCATTCAGAGTGTACGCATGTATCCAAACATCTCACCCAATAATAGGAACAATAGGGCTTTAAGTTGTTCGTGGAAAGAAGCCACATCTATTGTGTTCAAAGATATCATTCCAATTGAACCATTATGACATCGCCTTTTAAATTTGTCTTGGCTGACACAAAAGACCAGTGGCCCTTTAACAAATGTGAAGGGGATTATTCTATTCCTTCAACTTCGAACCCCACAGCCTTTCTCCTCTCTTTCACACAGGGGCATGAACTTGGATGGGTCCTGCTTTCCCCCCTGCTGAACACCACATTTTAAACACACAGTCACAATTGGCTGGATTAACCCGCTCCCTGCCCCCCCCCCCCCCTGCATGGAGCAATCCTATGGACTCGACAACCCCTACCATGCTAGTAACCAGCAGAGGTGCATGCTAACTGGATCATGTTCTGTGAGAAGAAAAAAAAAAAAAAGACAAGTGTCCCTAACTTTTCTCATGTCACTTTCTCTCACAGCCCCCAATGTGGATGGGTATAGGCCTCATTTAAAAGAGACTCCTTTGAACTGGATTCATGGCCCATTTGCATAAGCAGATTTGGGTGAGGAGAATGGAGGGGTATTGCGGCTGGTCATTAATATGCCAGCTAATTCAGCACATTGTAAGCCCATTGATGCTTCACTAAAGGGCAGTTATCCCATTGCCATTGTTTAGGCCTGAACCAGTCTCAGCAGTTGTTACAAATTACATACTTAATTGATTTAAAATCTGCCATAAACCGCACAATGAGGGGAGATATTGCAATGGTCGATGATAGAGTAATGCTAAGTGAGATTTTTTTCAACACTGATGTTAATGTCTGTCTAATAAATGAACAGGCCTGAAAACAGCTGGCTCCGTGTTTGTGAGATAAACATCATAAGCAGATGCTCTGTCAGTCAACCCTGCTTATTTTACAACATCGCTAATATAAGCACACATTTCAAACATATTTGCAGACCCATTTTCAACACATTTGTAAAACGATGCCCATCGATCGCATCTTTGGCTGCGGCTCTGATTTTCAGTCGAGATACTTTCCAAAGATAACACAGTGCAAGTGATTACTGCAGTACTATTTGTGCCGTCATGACTCAGCCATCATAATGCACACACCACATTTTCACACTCAGCACCAATTAGTGGCTGCAACAAAGCCTGACCAAAAATAAACATTGCAGTATTGCATACTTGTTACTACAATACGACGTAATCCCTGGGATATGCTGAACAATATTAGCTTTTCAATTACTCCTCAGAGCCATTGAGCGGCAGTCTATTGAAACAGAGAGCACCCCCCAACACACACACACACACACACACACACTCTGCCCTCCACAGGCTACTCTAGCATAGTACTTGAGATGTGAGAGTCTTAAACATAGCACCCCTCAGCATACACACCACACTCTTCCTTATCCTGTTTCTCTCCTCCTTGTTTATTCTACCATCCTTCTTTTCAGTGCTCTATCTCTGACTCCTTACGCTAAACAGCACTGATGCAAAGGGTGCAGACAAGTGTGTGTGTGTGTGTGTGTCTGTGTGTGATGTAACAGACTGGGCAGAGAAAAACACATCATGCTATAATGTTTTCTAATAACCGATCACACGGGGGGAGGCAATTATGATCACGAGGATGGTGTTACTGATTATACAAATGAGAAAAAAAGGTGATTATGGGCATGGTGGTGATGAAAATGACAGACATGATGATGAAAGTGGTGAGGAAGAGGAGGAAGTGGTGCTGTGTCTCTTCCTGAGATGCCCCACCTTTTGTGAGGCGCTGACCCACTCCTCAACAGTTGCCATTGTCAGCGGGTCCTTCGAGGGGTTTTTATGCTGCAGGGGCCTCTGTGTATTCTTCCCCCACTCTCTTCAATCTCCTGCCTGTGATAGGGCCACATCAAAGCTGGAGGAGCTGTGCTTTGTGGGGCCTTGGTCCCTTGACTCTCAACATGTGGTTTTGTGGCTCTGGACATCGGCACCTTTTAACCCATTCTGTCGAGATTAGGCATCGCCTTCAATTGGGCATTAGTGAAACTATAGTAACCAATAAGAAGCTTGTCGCTGAATGGAAACTATGTATCTTGTCGCAGTGGAGCTGTCGGAACATCACGATCCCAGACAAGTTCCTCGGCAGGATTTTGGCTGCCTGGATGGGGGCCCCTTCTTTTCATGCTGACACCAAGTAAACTCCTTCCACACACACTCACAGAGACACACTCACTGACACACATTTTTGCAGCCCAGGCACTGTAATGGTAATTTATATTCAACACAAAGAGGGGGAAAACATTGTTTTCCACAGGGCACAAGCATTTAATTATCTCCGTTTTTTTTTCATGTCTTGCCTACAACAGTGAGTGAGAAAATTGGACCAAAATGAATAACCAACAACAGTTTAAGAAAGGGGAGGGGAAAATTGCTGCACATGATGACTAAGGGAGTAGGGTTTGGAAGCCTGGGAAATAAACAGGAACTAATGGAGTGGGTCTCTGCTGCAGTCTTGGCTGGCACAAGGCTGGTCCTGGGGAGAGAGGAAGGGCAGGCGAAGGGCCAGGCAGTGTCTTCGGCCCCCAGCTTCATTAAGAGGTGCAAACACAGCTCCACAGTACTCAGGCCTAGGGCTCCATCAGTCAGATCCTGGCCTTAGCCCGGGCTTAACATGAGCTAAAGACTCCAGACATCACACACTCATTAAAGCCAGGCTCCTGGAGCAACTGTCACTGGCTAGCAGCTCTCCGGCAACTGCTCTCTCCAGATTCCTGTTGAGGGGAATCTTCACACATCCCCAGGTCGGCTCCCTCTGCTCCAGCACCAGTCAACAGCTTGGATTAGTGAGGTTACTATAGTCAAAACATTTATTCACCGAACAAAGCCAGTCTGCCCTTTGCTGGCTCAACCCTATCCCTGCTATCACATGGTCATTTATTTAAATTTGAATGAGAAGAAGCATTAGATGCACGATTTTTAGATAACGCAAACTACTAACTGACGACTCAATCTGTCATTGTGCACATGATGTGATGTGTAGTTGCACGCAAACTACATAGTGACTCTCCAAGGCCACGCTAATGCCATCAAATATACACATCATAGTGTTGACACTTGGCTGGTGCTTTTTGTCAATCCGTTTTGTTATAAAGCCCCAGTTACAGTGTCCATTTGATGCTGCTCAGTCGACACAAGTCTCACACTGGCTCAGGCAGAGCACAGAGAATCAGCATGAGGGTGGACTGATTTTTGGCTCTGTGCGGACAGTGAGCGAGGGACAGTGGGCCTCCAGACAGAAGCTTGGCTGGACTTTGTGAAGACTGGAGCCTTCTGTGAGGTTGCCTGCCCCACCACATGGAGTGCTCCAACAGTGACCCTGCGCAAACTGGCAACTGCCAACCGTCTGCTTCCGTCTGCTTGGCATATTTGGCCATTTAGTGGGTGCTTGTGAAGATCAAATGGGTTAAGATCGCCCCTCTTAGTGAGCGGAGAAAAAAGAACATCAAAAAGGTGTAAATTTCACTTCCCCACTTTTGATTAAGTCAAGCATGAAAAGAAATGTAATACTCTCAAGTGGCAAGGGTTTACACTATTGATGCTGTTACTTCTGCTTCAGGAGGCCCAATCAGCCGACAGGGAGCTGAGTAAACTCACCCTGAGTTTTAGGGGAGGCCAGATGGAGGGCTTTTGCTGTGCCTGAAAAGACAGCTTAAGAGCTCGCCTCCTCAATCCCACTCAATACTGACTGTGTGAAATCCTGGCCCTGGCTAACCCCCCAACCCACCCGCCTTCTCCAAAGCTGGTGGCTACCACCATATGGGCTTGTTTAAAAACTCCCACAGGCTGGTACAAAGCACAACAACACAGTTTTCATATCAAGTACTCTCTCAAAGAGGCCCCCCCCCTGACTCCTTCCCTTCCGATTCCAAAGACTGTCACGGGTTCTGCTCTGATTAATAGTTGGTGTTGGCCGTCTGTTTTGGCAGATCATTTTGTGCGATGATTAATATGAATTTGCCAGCTCAATCCAGATTTCATATGTTACAAAAGGGACTGCTGATTGACTGGACGTTTGCCTTTCCACCTGCAAAAAACGCACACCCAAATTCGCATCGAGAGATATTAGTAGGGTGACCCTCCAGTCTAACATTGCACCTCCTTGCTATGCTTTGTTGCAACAGCCTCTCACAAAAGCAAAAGTGAAGTAGAGCAGTGCCCCTGGTAGTATGTGGTGGACAGCGGAATGGAATGGCTTTTGTAAAGACTTAATAGAATCTTTAACCGTTCCAACAATCCACTCCCATGGAGTTGCATTAAGTAGATATTGTAAAGGGACAATGACCTAAATAGCTCAACATCAACCTCATTAGGCATGCAGGCAGGGCCTGGGCCATTTCATGGTGGAAGCTATTGTCAAGGCTCACCCCAGGTAAGCATTAAATTGCAAATGATACCCTGAAAGGCGGAGAGGAGAGGGCAGAGAGGGAGAGAGAGTGAATATAGCAAACACAGAGAAAATGGTTCTCAGGACAACAGAGAATGAAAAGGCAGTTGGAGGAGCTGCTCTGACCGTAAAAAATCCAATACATCACAGCTTTTGGGGAGCAAATTCCACTCGTCTCCTAAGTGTCTTATTTGTAAGCAATGCTGAGCACAGGCCTGTGTAGCGAGACAGAGAAAAAAAAATAGAGAGAGAGCAAGAGAGAGAACCTAATGACAGACTGATAGCAATTACTTGTGCCCGTCAACGGCTTCTCTCCCTCCCAGCATTCCAGGGGAAAATTAGACGAGTGGGAAAAATAAGACAGAAGAAGAGGATAAAGGGGTTGAAAACAGTTTAGATTGAGTCTGAAGAAGTAGTCTCTGTAGTCTCTCTGCGCTGTCACAAACTTTCCAGCAAAGTCTATCTCTCAGCAAATCAATAGTCATATCCTCTGCGCCAAACAATTTTCACCTAATGACCCCTTGGATCAACATGTTAATAAAGGGGTCTCTGAAGAATAGTTTGCAACTGCAAAGTGCTCTTGTGAGTGACATTAAAAGATGCTCAGAAACGGGAGGTGTGTTCCCTGGCGGAACAGCTCTCTGTCACCCTTCCCGGTGAGAAATTGTGCCTTTGCATATTCCTTGTCACCGGTGGCATAAGTGAAAGGACCCCCGAGGACAGTGTTAGTCACTGCTTGCCTTGTGGACTGGAGTAAATTAAAGCAGGGATTAGGGCAGGCGAAATTGTGGATGACAAGCAAGGCGGTGGCAGCCACATCAAGTGCTCTTTAGGCCCATATGTCTTCATGAAGTGTCGCAGTAGGGGCCACCAATGAGCCCACTGCACAGCAATTTAGTTTATTCAAGCTGAAATAGACAAACGCTCCTCCTCTCTCACTCTATCTATCTTTCTGTTCCTCCTCACATTAGTGTACCAACACACAATCTTGCAATGTAATGCTAATGCATACGTGCAGTATGTGTACATGCCATAGTAGAGAAATAACATGCATCCTTCCCTGACATTTTATCATGTGTTGGACAGCTGAATGGATCTAGGTGGATCACTAGCTCCTCCTGTGATTTCAATCAATCAATCAACCTATTAAAAGAAAGCAAAATAAAATGATATTGTATGATGAACATGGTTGGCAGCTTAAAACAAAAATACTTGTTCTTCAGTAGCAACAAAGTGACTGTCATCTTTTCCTGGGTGAGACTTTCACCCTTAGCTTTATCTACTCATTTTTTATGAGAAGTCATATCCTGAAACAAACAATAAACCAAAACAAATTTAACACATGAAGTCGTGAGTAAGCCAAGAGAATATTTAGACACTAGTTAATCTTTATTCTCCGCAGGGAAACAATCTCCAACCTTAATCTGCTTCCAGGGGCAGTGCGTAATGCCTACCTTTAGGGCTGGCAAGAGGTGTGTGTGTGTGTGTCTCTGCGTATGCTTTAGATGTAGAATTATCATGCAATTACAATATAATGACACACATTAATAGTTTGGGTTTCTCCAGCACAACTGCGGGACCGTGTTGGATGCATTAATTAGCGAGCTCCTCATGTTGTGGCCCGGCAATTGTTAACATTTGAAAAAGGCTCTCAAGCCACTACGCTCCCGCAGATAAATATCCTCTGGCTAGTGGATGAAAATATCAAAAACAACTGTGACCGCGTTTGAAAGAGAACGTGACGACACCAGCTGAGCGGGAGGCAATAGCAAGCATGCTGGGAAATCCAGAGGCATTTAGTGTATGTGTGTGTGTGTGTGTGTGTGTGTGTGTGCATTCAGCTTTTATTAGCCTTTATTTAGTCGAAAACCACTCAGTGTCACATTTTTCATTTGCACAGTGGTCCCTGTCAGCCATCCAGGCTACAAGGGTGATGCTTGCATTTTCCACTCAATAACTGCTGCAGCTAGTGTTGTGTTACCTGCAAAACACTTGACTTACTCTATTTAAAATTTGGAAAAATATAAGGCATAAGAGGTAGGGCAATATAAAGAGGATATTTTCTCTGTACTGAATTATTTTAATACTTATAAATGTCCTTGTTTACATCTCCCCTTGATGATTCTTATTGGATTATGTAAACCCTTCCTCTCATCTTGTATGCAGGCGCAGTGTTAAATCTATGAGTGAGCTCAGCAGGAAGCAGCCAGTGGGTGCTCTAATGAAAGTCACTCTGCTGTCCTACAGAGAGGTCAAGCTTTTACACCTGGCCATAACCACATGGGGCCACACTGCATGCATGGCCTTGGAAATGACTGTCAGATAAGGAACTGCATAATTTAGATGCAGGGATCACAACGGCGGCAAAGCAAGAGGAAGGCGTCAACAGAGAAAAAGTCAGCTTATGGATAAACTTGACAATATTTAAGGAATATTTATGATAGATCTTAGTGTTTGATTTAACTATCTTAGAGTAATAAAACAGTGGTATTATTCGGGTTAATCAGGACAGCTTGTTGCAGATCAGCTGTAAATCCAAACAAATTCCATGAAATTGACTTTCATGTAATTTTTGATACACCATACATGCTTTTTTTTCTTTTTCCTGCAATCACCCCATATGTCTGGTCCATCCCACATATCTTAAAAGCTTTCAGCAACTCTTAATTAATTTTACCATGCCATGCCATACTTTCATAAAAAAATGAAACGCAAGTTGCTGGTAATATGTGTATGTAGGTTATGTGTGTATTGCCACTATCACACCAGAGGATGGCAGAGTGGTTGATGAGACTTGGCTCTATGGAGCTTGGCTCCTAACTGTGACTGCTTTGGATGCAGGGGAGGGCTTAAACATTGAGCTTTGGGCCCCATTAAGCACTACAAAGCCTGCTTATTTTTTCAATTCCACACCTCCCTTTAAATCATCCTGCAGTCTATGAATTGTAAGAAAGAAAAGCAGAGGCAGATAAATCCAACTCCGAGTGGCATCTGGCATCACATTTCAAAGGTATCTCAAAACATACCCAGAGGATGTAAGTGACAGTTTTGACACTAATTCTCAGAACCTAAGAAATAGGAGTGTGTATATATATCTAAGAAAATCCTTCCATTCCATTCAGATGATCAGATCGGACAACCATGCAGGAGCAATGGACAGGTATAATGACAATCATAGGATAATTTTCTGGGGGATCTATTGAGGTAACACTGCTAAGGACAAACGGGTCTTTTAAGATGTGTCACACACAGAAAAGTTCACGGGCTACATGGAATCTTCCTACAGATCTATAGGCTGCTAACTCACGTTTCCAGTAGCATGCATCTGTCCATCTGGCTGCCGTGTCCAGGTCTCTGGCCCCCACAAGCAGTCTCTGCAGCTAGACTCCACGCATGGTCTGATCCTCTTGGCAGCCAACGATGCAGCACGCTAATGAAGAGGTAATGAGCCAGCGGATCCCTGCGATCTGCACGGGGGCCACAGTGCAAAAGTTTACGTTCCCAGGACATGGAGGGAGAGCATGCCGAACAAGCTGCAGGATGAAAGCTGGGCCTGAGTCGGCCGCATAGATCTACAGCCACAGAGGGGATTACAGACACCTACTTCCAGCTTAGGCTGGAGTTTTTGAAGTTTGGGCATAGGAGGGGAGGGATCCCTTTGGCAGAGTCCTGTTTGATTCTGGTGGGAGTCCGTCTCTAATCCCCCCTTCCCGTTCTCACCTTCTGCCTGATCCACTGCAGCCTCTCATCCCCGTGGTCCAGGATCATTATCCACCTTGGCCAAGGGGGCTCCCCCTCATTAATTTCCCTAAGCAGATTACAGAGTGTGCGTTTGTTGTTGTTGTTTGAGCCATCTGATTTGCCTAAGCCCTTTGTTTTTTCATCTGGTTTACACTTTAATGCCCCCCGAATGAGTTTCAATGACGGGGGGGATCAACCTGACCCACTGGCAATGCAGCAGAGAACTTAAGAGAAGTGAGGCTAGCCCGAGGGGGTGGATGAAGGGAGGAGCATAGCTCACTTCTCTCCACTGCAGATTTAGATGTTCACAAGGAGAAGACAAGCGTTGATTTAACCTCAACTCATCTCCTCAGAGTGGAGGTAAAGACTAGATGGGAGACTGGATCACTGGCTGCATTCAGTAGACCAATAAGGTCCATAGGCCCACCGTTAGCTTCTGTGGGCTAAAAATGACACAGCTGCTGGGCCAAACCGGACCTAGCTGTTGCCCCACAGCCAAATACCCCTCTGACAAATGAACCCTCGGAGTGATGTGGTCAGTTGGCAGGCCACACAAGCGCTTCTCTGAATTTGGGGCTGTTTGTACAATCCAAAGCTGGAGGGGAATTAGTTTGCAATGACCGCTTAGTCGCTCTGGTCGCTCCATCTTCTCCGTGTGACATCTCATTAGTAAGATGAACGCAGCCTGACCTGGGTCCAACAGCACTTGGCAGTCCAGTATGCTCTCCCGTCTGACACACCTCTCACACATCATTATCAGCTATTAGCCACAGTGAGCTGAACATTATGTAATTAATCCAGCTTTTCATACGCAAAGAAGGAGATGGGTTGCGTCCATTGGCATGAGGCTGACTATCTCACCCAGAAGTGATAATTCTGCATTCAAAGTGTGCCTTTGTGGATACGAGCTAGCTATCTTTGTCAAAGCTACTCTTAAATTGATTATTAATCATGATTTAAATAACTATGTTTTTAAATACACCTTTTTTTATTAAAAGAAAACAAGAAATTCACAAGTATTACATCCCGATGAGAGACAGAATTATGGATATCTTTTGTTTGTTATGACGCCGCAAATTGAAAGTTTGTTCAGAAACATAGTTTAGCTACAAAAGTCAGCTACAAACTGCAGCTACAAACGAGCAAGGGTAAAAAAAGGGCAGAGTAAACACACAATAACAATCTACCAACAATCACACAGGCATCCTGCCCAACCCCCATCCAGAATCTACCTGGTTCCTATCTGCAGCAAACAATTCCATACAATTAATCTGACAAAGCCAAATGTAATTGATTGATAAGGGGTTGAAGGGCCAGCGCTAACCTTTCTGGGTTGCACTTGTCTGGGAGCACAGACGGACAGTGCAGATGTCATCAGACCCATCAACGGGCCAGACATTATCAGGTGCTGGGATCGAAATGTAGTCTTTTTGGAGTATGGCCAGCAACATCCAGAGAGGGAGTGCTGTAAAAAAAAAAAAAAAAAAAGAGAGAGAGAGAGCTAATGGGACAGTCTTGTACACCTCGTCTCCATCTAGATCTAACAGGCCAGGCCCAGGTGCCCTTTAAGGTCACAACTGACTCTACGTTTGCCCTCTTTTCAAAAGCATTTTCTATGACACACTGGGCAGCCAGAAATTTTGCTTATTTTATGATGAGGATTTTTTTCCTTTTCCATTCATCTTTTCCCAACCAGTAATTTCCATTAGCTGCAAAAGCACATAGAGAACCAGACAATGGTTGGGACTAGAATTTCTGAGTGAGAATGATGGAAAATGTTGGTTGAATAAACACAGCCTTGTTTAACCTGCAATGATGTCCACAGTTCAGCGCTGATCTGCACCTGGAAAATGTTGTGGCCTGTTTTCTCCTGACCTACAATCATAGAATGGCTGTCTGTGTATATCTTTTCATTGCAGGGTCAAAGTGGCGTGCTGAATCACATAGAAGCTGACCTCTAAACAGCAACACAACCTAGGTATTTGGTCTTGGTTTAGACTAGGACATAAAAGACACAACAACATGAGAATAAACTGTTATTTATGCACGCACAAGCACAAGTATTTGTATATGGCTGCCACTCGCCGTAATTGACCGTCTGCAGCTGACCCTGCATTGACCACATCCGCACTTTAAGCAGTCTCGTTTGCTAGACCTGAGTTGTCTGTTGCATGAGTAGGCTAATAGGCATTGCTATCCTCTACCTAGAAACTAGACACAACATTTTTTAGCTTACCTAGGAGGAGGTTTGTTAAGCATGTTTAGCAATGCCTTGCTTGGCATTTATTTGCATTTGTATTGTATGAATGAATTATTCAATATAGATAAAAAAATAATTTAAAAGATATGACAATGATGTTGCTTTGTATTAAAATATATACAGTATAAAATATTTATATTGGAATATCCATAATTGCTGATTTAATGGTGGCTACACTGACTGTCCATTGTTTATGAAGTAAATCAGTAAAACCAAAATGAAAATACTAATTGTATTCATCTTGTGCTGCCCCATCCATTTTTTCTCTTCCTGTATTCATTCCTCTTCTTTAGCGCTAGCATAGTTTGCTACCAAATGGCGTTGTCAACAATGAAGAAGAGTGCGGGCTCATGTTAGACAGGAGGGTTGTGTTATTTGCAATATGATGACGCTCAGGATGGGATGTCGAAGCCAGGACCATGTGAGGCTGATAGCTGGTACAGTTCCTCCGGTACACACAGCTGTTTCATCAGCTCCACCTTCAGCAGCAGCACCGCACCAACCAGAGATCATCAGATTCAGCTCCACAAAAACATGAAGTGTGTAACAGTTCTGGTAAGTCCTTGTTTCTAATGTTTTTAACTTCCAAATCAGTCAGCATGCTGGCTTGATTTGAGAAGTAATGTTTTGTGTTTATTGTTCTTAGGCAGGTAACTAACCTGTAAAACCACCAGCTGATGAGGGATAATGCTAACATTAATTAGCTAACACTGTTAGCATCCTAGTTTGTAAACGTGGTTACCATCTAGCACAGCATGATGTTAGTTCTTCACTTTGGTTATTTAAGGCAGGATCCTGGTGTCTAGTTACATAGCTTGGTGACTTTCTGTTTGCTCAGTTAAAACATTTGTAATTTCTATTCTCAAGTGATATTATGTTGCTGTGATATAAGGTTTTGGGAGATGCTGCAGTGATGATTGGTGGTGTAGTGTATATAATAGTGTATATATGATGTTGTGCACTGTTATGTAATAATAAGAGGACAGATATTCGCAGTTTCAAGCTTTCTGTGTAACTTTGAAACCATCCTCAGGAGCAGGTAGAGGTGTCAGGAAACAGCTAATAAATAGCAGGTGTGCCAGCTGATTCCTCAGCAGCATCTGTTAATGTCTCAACATGATGTAAACAACTTCAGTTCCTTTGATATCCCACATCTTCTTTAAATAGTCCTGTGTCCAGAAGGAACAAACCATTTCTTAAATGCCTGGCATGTTGGCAAAAGTTTGTATCCTGATGTTTGTAGTTTAGTTTAAGTTGGCTGTTTTTTATGTCTAACACTTGATTTTCAACATATTGTTTCGGTTCTGAAACAGGTTCATGGAGGCTTTGAATGCAGGCATGAAAGAGAGGGAGTGGAGAACCTGAAGCTGTGGAGGCCAGCCATCATCAACCACCTGTACTGGACTGCAGCTTCCACTCCTAAAGAAGATCCAGATGTGATGAAGACCGAGTGGCAAAGCAAGCTGAACCATGTTGTGGACATCCATGAACTCGACACGCCTGCTGCGCACATCCACCTCTGGAGGGAGATGCACTGAACAAAGAAGCAGCGGAAACCAGGTACAGGACGCTGTGTACAATATGAGGCTGAACATGACCAGAGGTCTAATCTTCAGTGGTGCTGGTTGAAGCCAGAAATCTGCTGGAGAATGTTCTTAACTATCAATATACAACTCAGAAGGTGCAATGAATCACTTTTGTTATTTTGTAAAGACAACACACCAAAGTTAGTACTGAAGTACATCACACTCTGCAGCTCCATCATGTATGAATAAATCATATTTGGAAATAAATCTTATAAAATATTTGTTTATGCAGGGTCTACAGGATCCATTAAACTGGAGAGCGTAGCTACAGCATTGGTGAAGGATGTTTGGCTGTTGTCCCCACAGCATCAGAACTTCTCACTGGAGGCCTTTCATGCCTTCATCCTCCACTTTGTACCTAAGCACGCTGGCTTCTTCTTCCTTGAGATGTACAGCAGGTGACTATTGTGATTTTTTTTAAGAATTTGTGCCACTAAAACTAATCCAGTCTAACAAAACAACCCTGCCCTTATTGACAGACATGGGTTGGACAAAATATTAGAAATGCCTCTCAGTATAAAGCATTACTATTCAACAGCACCACAAACTGCAGCCTCCAAAATGACCATAAAGCTGAATCTAAAACAGTTTCAATAAAAACTGAACATTGGAACCATCATGAGCGTAGGATTTATTGCAGGGCTGTTGGATGAGACTGCGTTAGCTTTGGCTAGGTGTAACTAATAAACTGGCAACTGAGTGTACTGATATATTCCTTTTTGACAATGTCCAAAATGCACCCTTTAGTAACAGCGTGACACTACACATCACATGAAAATAAAGGTTTACAATATATATACATATACAATTTATGACCCACATCATCTGCTTCTTCTACAGGCTTCTCCTGGCAGTGTGTACTGTAAGAGTTGTTATAATACTGTTATAAAACTGACAATAAGTTAAAGAGAACATGTGTGCTATGAAGACACACAGAATTAACTACAATAGAGAGAGCGGAAGAAGGAAAGTAGGCTGCCTGGCAACAGTAGTAGGCCTAACATTGCATTTGTGTACTGTATTTACAATCACTTACTTCCAAATTGAAATTGTGTTTTGTTGTCTGTCTCTCAATGTTCGATGAACTGGGAACTGGCCATCCCAGCTCCACCAGAATCAGCGGACCACTCGCGCAGCACATGCCTAGTTACAAAAGTTCAGAGGTGTGCGACCAAGCACCGTGACCATTTGCAGAGGCTTCGTGCTCGACATGAAAGACGTGATGATGACATTTCTGGCGCATGCACCCTCGTGCTAGGGATACTGCGTCAAGCATGAACCGAGCTTTACGTGGCGCTAGCAGCACATCTGCTTGGTTCTCCGCTGGTTCTCATGCCATCAGTCTTATAAAATCGACTCTAGATGTCACTGTAGCGTATATTTAGATTTTGAAATCCTGTGTCTATATCAGTTTGCCACACATTAGTTCACTGGGGTTGCCAACCTGCAAGCTGCTCCTTAACGTTTTGGCAAGTAAAGGGTGATAAAGCTGACGACGCTAAACAAAGTGATCGCACTTCCGCTTTAAAATGGAAGTAAGATTACAAAAATACACAATGTGGAAGTGTGCTACTTCAGGCAAAGAATAAGGTGAATAAGACTGCAAAAGACTAATTTTACCTAATAATAGCTACAATAAAATAAAGCAGCAAACTTCATATAATAAATGAAAAAATAACTTACTCTTAACAAGTCATTTGGTTTCATATTCACACCTTCAAGACTTATTTTACCTTTAAGATGATACAAAAAAAATCTACTAACAGGTTGAAACACTTTTTCCTAGAGCAGTTTACCTTGAATCATTTTCAAGAGATGAACTTCAGAAGGGCTCCTAATTCTTTTTTTTTTTTAAACAAGTTGTTTTGCATTGGAAATGTAAAAATAATCTAATGAGCATTTTTTCCTTGGTTTTAGGTAAATTAGATTTTAGGATTTAATATTAGACAAAAGAAGAGTGGAGTGACTAATGTAAAATTATTATATAACGACTTGGGAAACTTGATTGATGATTTTTATTATAATCATTCAAATTTCAAGACTTCAAGATTTTAAATTCCTCTACTTGGCAATTTAACATCTCAGTCTCATGTATGATTAAGTACGCTGGTCACCTATACGTAAAAGTTATGACGGCAATCTTACTAGGTCGGACCTAGTGACATTTCCATTTACTTTCAACATGGCACATGTCTGAGTTGAATGCCGTCAGAAAGGCTGCTGCAGCATAAGGTAAGACATGCAGAGATAGAGAAATGCACACCATATTTTGCCTTCTAACATCACTGTAATAACTGGAATATCTCAATCATCACCTCTTATGTACAAAATCAGTTAAATAAACTAGAAAAAAAGTGACATTTTGTGAGAGAGCTAAATTTAAAGTGCTGAATAAATAAATACCCAGCGAACCACATACAGCCTGTGAGCAAATAGGAATGGGAATAGAAAAGCACAGTAGCAACATAAAGTCCAGTCATTCAATAAGTGTCCCTTGCGTTCACAGTGGTCTTTAATTGAGACTTCAACAAGCAAAATAAGTTTTAAAATCCATCAGTGATTCAGCCTTTGTATGAACAAAAAAAAATCCCCTTCCTTGCTATCATAACATTTTTCACTAACGCTCGCTCTGTCTCACACTCTCTGCTCCCTCTCACACACCTGGTGCCAAATATCACGCAAGTATGCAGCTATTTCTGTAAATGTCTTGTCATTTCTGAATAAAGCCATAAAGAACATTCATGTAAAAGACACCTATGTCTGAATAACAAAAAAAAAAAAAAAACCCATTACTCTTAACAGCTTGATGAAGCCGGCAATTTTACCGTTTCCATGTCTGAAAAGGACTTAACCAATCCGTATCCCTTTCACTTAAGGCTGTGCACAGTCTCTCTCTGTTCTCTTACCCTGGTAGTCTCATTTTTCAGTAACTGGTTCCACATCAGGGAGAGTCCTGACCCTAATGAACGGCCCGCTGTGAGCATTTACTGCCCATGACATGCAAGGGATTACCTACCTAAATTTCTGTGGTTGGCTATAACTTGCATCCCATTTCTCACTAGATAAAGTCAACTGTTTTGAGATTCTGTGTACTATATGTTAGCACAACCACTTAGGCTGACTAGACATGAACTCTGCACATGTATGATGTGGTTAAGTGTTTGAATATGCCTTTTGTGTGAATATAACTGATGCACAGGAGATCACAAGTCATGTGTCCATGTGTGTACATATTAATTTGCTTTTACACAGTTATTTTTCTCCCGCTATACGCAATGGCCCTCTGGGGCCCCTGTAGGTGGTGGGTAGTAAGTTCTGCAGGGTACAAGGCCCAGCCGGTAGAAATCCTCCTCCACTGTTAAGCTAGGAAGGAGAGACACGGGGGGGAGGTGGAGAAGGGGGAAGGGGGGAGGATGGCCCACAACCACACTGGGCTTCAGTGGCAGAGGGAAGCTGCAGGCAGTGGCATGAGCTCCCTGACGGCCTCACCCCACTGATCCCGCAAATTCGGTAAACTTCATGGAAATTTAATAAGTGCCGCTGCTTTGTGTTCACCCGCAGAGCCCAGGCCTGGTGCTGGGAGGCACATGTGTGATGGTTTACCCGCAGACACTCGTCGGCCTGTTTCTAAGGCAGACAGAGGAAAGTCCCTCTTAGTGCTGCGGCTCTCTGAGCCAGAGAAGGAGCTGTGACCCCAGGGGCCGTGCTGCTTCAGCCAATATAGATTCTGTACGTCCTGAGGGGGAATAATATGTGGGGCTGGCCCAAGCCTGTTTCATTTCCCCTCCCCTCTCTCTCTCTTTTTCCCTCCCTTCAAAGGCCCTGCTCAGCTGCTCCTGCCAGGCTACAGAGCTCTTTGAGTTAAAAGGACAGCGATTCTCATTTGAAATCGCTGCCTTTGCTCCCTCGTCTTTCCTTTTTTCAGGGGCTGGCTTCTGCTGGCTGCACCACACTGAGCAGTGCTCTGCCATGACAACTAAATAGCCCCCCTAATACCACTTCATAAAACCAAGGAGTATCCTCCAGGCAAGGAGCTGTAAATTAAAGACATAAATGTTGCCTTCATGGAAAGCACAAAGAGTGAACCTTCCACTAAAATGACAGGAGTGGCTTAACAGTCCAGGCTAAATGATACCTTAACCAGGCATAATTTATGGGCACGTCCTACGGTGAGAAATAAATGGATCTTCTGGTTATGAGGACTGTGAACAGAGAACATGTTGCTCTGTGCACGTGCTTTTGTGTGTGTGTGTCAGTGGGGGCTTATCAACAAGTGTGGTTAAGTGGGATGATATTAGTAATTGGGTTAGACAAGAGAAAAGTGATGCTTTTTTTTTTGTCCTTCGGCATGAAAGTGACAATGAATTTTGATATGAAATATAGATTTAAAAAGATTTTTAAAAAACAAGGTATGCATTCACAAGACTGTACCAGGTGATCTGGTCTAACTTGCATGCAGCAGGTAGACATGAAGAATGTATTTCATTTCCAACTGTCATCACTCAGCCCTGTCCGTCACAGCCACATAAACAGTTTTTGTCAGTCTCATAAACAGTTCAGCTGTCCCCCCCCCGACGGTTTACCTTGTCATCGTTCATTTTCTAAGAGAGGGATCCCACAAGAATGACAGATGAGGAGGAGAAGAAAAAGACAACATGAAAAAGGATTTCTTCCAGCTTTCCAAAACACACACACAGAAAAAGATGTTATTCTGCTGTTTATTTAGTCTGACTCCCTTACCGGTCGACAGACAACAATGAACAAGTGCAGGCACCTATTGCAGGGAGATGACAAGAGATGAAGATGAGTGAGGGAGCCCTCTAAAAGATAAGAGCTTTCCTTCACTCTGCTTCTCTGTCCCTCTTTCCTTCTGTCTGTCTGTATCGCTCCCTCTCTTTCTTTACTTGCTGCCTATGATGATGTGACAAGGCTGCTAAGCAGATGTATGCACCCGTCATTTACGCACCAGGCTGTCTGTAACAGAACAATTCCTCAATTCATTTTTCACATCATTGTTTTCCCCTTTTTAGCGTGTCATGGGGGTCTTGCGTTGTGGGCGTTGTGACGGCGGGGGTGAGATAGGAGGGCAGACAGGCGCAAAGTGGAAGGATGCTGGGCTTCTCCAAGGGGATGTTTGGCTTTGTAATTTCACCCTTGAAATTCGTGATTACAAACGGGACAACTTTTTTAATTTTCTCTTTTGTCTGGATTCAGCTGGCTGACAGTCTGCCCCAGCAGCCAGGCCTTTTAATCAATCACCTAGATAATCAAATGTCACTGGCTATCTGCTCCATGTAATTACTTTTGCAATTAAAAATCAATCTCCAGTCACCCCGTCTAATTAGAGGGATGGGCAGATCCTCATCTAGATTGATTTTATAATACATATTGACTTCAAATGCCATAACATTGCCATATTCCCTCATTTTCATGCTGTTGAGCATCAAAACAAAATGCCAGGGATTATGGGAAGGTGCAGTGACGGGTTGTTCTGATTCTGTGTACCAGGAAAAGGTCCTTAGTCTAGGAAAGGTTCACCTTGCTTGCTTGTCTGTAATGACAACACTCATCCTCTCTGCTCCCACTGGAAGAAGGAGGAGGAACAAATGGAGGTCCAATAATCTACATGACAGGCTACAGCCAGTAAAAAAAACATTTTTTTCAGGAACATAAGCTTATACTGTGGGGTAAAAATAGACTCCTCCCCACAATAGAAATCAAATCTATTGTCATTCTAATAATGATGTAGGAGGACAAGGGAGAACACTGGCCTCTAATACGATATTGACATCTTAGCACATGTTATCTGAGAGATCTAACGTACCTCCAGAGGTGTCTTCTCAAGCCATACATCATGACATCCAGGGAGCCTGCCATGACAGATATAAACAAATAAAACTCCACCAGAGACATCTTGTTCATGAGTCTTTCCCTGCTCTTAGCAGATTTGTTCCGAGGGAAACAGTGTCCATCTGGAGGACATCATAATGGCCTGTATGCCCACCGTTGGGGACAGGCGTGTGACAGGCGTGTGTGCACGGTGCCCTACCATGTGTCTTTCTGTCTCTCATCTCCACCTCGTTGCCTTCGGGGAGACTTACAGCACTGACAGGTCCAATAATGAAGCTTTCCAATGTAGGCTTATTTAGACACACATACACACATAAGCATGCGTGCGCACGCACAGAAACACATATGCAGACACACAGGCACAAACGCGTGCACAGACACACATGAACAGGCACAGCCTCGGGGAAAGTGCCACTCATACACACAAGCCAAACAGTGGAGCCTACAGGGAGACATGAAGCTCAAGGACCAGCTGTGTGCAGAACCTTGAGAACCCCAGAATGCAAATAACACTGGAAAAGGCTGCCACAGGCTGCCACAGGCTTGTAATACAAATATGTACACAGCTAAGTACTTAACTATATTGCGGTCTCTTTTGGTTGATTGAAGCTACTTCTCTTGTGTGATTACACTGGTTATAATAGATGGCTTCTCCTGTATGATGTCCATAAGTGATTAATTCTGTCCATCAGACATGTGATGAGGAGTGTCCTTCCTCCCCTTGGCTGATGATAATAGAGAGCTCCAGAGTCTGTAGTTCCTATCCAGACTGGCGCGGTGATTAAAGAAGAGATCGAAACCCCCTTATAACCCTGGAGGGAGGGAGGGATGGATGGATGGAAAGAGGAATTGAGGAGCAGAAGAGGTTATTTAACCCAACATCACACACAGAGTTGGCAGCACTGTACCTTTCTATTACGCACTAAAGAGTAAACAAAGGGCATGTATCTTGCAAGCCTCCCTGGCCCCATGCGGCGCAGGGGACGTGATTGGCCCGCGTTAGCCCAGTGCTGCCTGGGCCTTTTCCCATTGAGACCAGTAATAAGGGCAGCACTTATCATGTGTTGCCTCCAGCCACCACCACCACCACTACAGCAGCAGGCAGGGAGAGAGAGGGGAGAGGAGGGCCCACCACAGTCGAGAAGTAATTAATCACCGTGGAGTGGGAGCTGTCAAATCCCCAGGTCTTTTGAACTGATAATGCTGCCCACCACAATTTAGCCTGATGGAGATGAGATTTCCTTTTCACCTCTGGCAAGAAAGAGCAAAATAAAGTGGAAAAAAGGAAAAGAGAAAGGGGGGTGGGAGGCGAAGCAGAAAATATATTTTTTGAACAACAGCGGCCAGTGGTGTACTTAATGATTGCCTTGCTCCTCTTAAACCTGACGTCCTTATCAAGTCTAAGTGTCCCGATCAATATGTTTCCTCTCCGGCATTCCTGAAATAGCTCACACATCAACTCTCTCTAGCAACCCCGCCCCCCACCCCACCTTTCTCTCTCTGTTACAGCACCATCTGTTATTATAGTATGATCACTGAGTGTCTCTGCCAGTCAGACACACGAACAAGTCAATATTTATTCTGGTACAAAAGTTATGCTTATTGCTATGCACTTGATGTTAGTGCATCAGGACTGATTTGTTGGTTTACTGCTGTGTTTACAGCTGAATATGTCAATAATAACTGTCACACTGCTCTCTTTACCAAAGAAAGTCCATACAGAATCAAACTATGATTTGTTTGGTGAGTATCAGTATTGTGCAATAAATGAGTGAAATACATGAACAAACGATTATGTCTGAGCAGGCTTTCCATCTAGACATTGTTTGCAGGTTTTTTTTTGAACAATGTATCAATTGGATATGGTTTCAGATGGAAGCAGAGCCAAGTCTTGAAACTTGAAATAACAATGTAGAAAAATGTAGAAAACATAAGAAAACTGTAGCGCCTCTTAACAATGTTTAATAATTTTTTTCCTATGATGAGTGACCAGTGTGTGATCATACACATGATAATGTGTTGGACACTGACCAAACTGCATGACATCAGCAGCCTAAATATGGAATTTCACCAACAGAACGTCTCGGTGTTTGATGTGCATCTCTTGTTTGTTTTGGCTTTAACACTGCAATTCCCATGGTCAAAGTGCTCTCTGAGTGCCAGAGTTCGTGACCTCTGATGGTGTGTTTTGCGACACTGGATGGAGGCGCTAAGCACCGGCTTTAGCAAAGAGCTGGCGAGACTCTAGACGTGCCTTCTAGCCAGACTGTGGAATGTTTTCTTACACTCTTTTAAAAGCACATTTCCAAACAGGTTTATTGGCAGATTGGGTGTCAGGAACAAATAAGCATGATGACTCTCCAGAATCCACAGTTGATAAGAGAAGCGAGGCGGCCACAAATAGAGGAAGGGGCTGCCATCCAGTGAAGGGGGAGATGAAAGAGAGACAGCTGCCCTCGATGGGTCTGGGTCCTTATCGGGCTGGCTGGGTCCTGTGTCAGACCTGGACTATTATAAGTGGGTCACGCTGTGCGGAAAGTTCAAAGTGTTCCGCTCCCTCTTTCCTCCTCCTTCTTTTTCTTTATTTTCTCTCACCTATGCATCTATAAGTGGATCTTTTTTTTTTTTTTTTTTTAAACGATCAGTCTCTTTATAGTGAAGTGAACATGACCACAGAATATGCAATGGCATGCCTCAAATATAAATACTGAAGTGTACCAATGTCTTTGAACATGTGGCTTATTTTATGCTTTTTATTCAGAATCATTATGCAGTTCAGGCTATGAGGCCCTGAATTGCATGTTTCCATACAGTTCGAGGGTTTTTTCAAATATCTGGAGGTTAACGACTGTTGTTTGTGCTTCTTTAGCCAGTAATTTAGCTGTTTTTTGCCTGGTAAAGTAAAAGAAGCACTCATAGTTTGACGTTGAAAACAAGAAAAAGAAAAAAAGGCAGCTATTTTTTTTTTAAAGTTCTTCAGTCTATGTTTTTTTTTTCTTCTAAGGTGCAATTCAGAATTGAAGTCTTAAAAAGCATTAATGTTCTTTTCCCCTCCGCAGCAAAATTAGCATGTCAACATGATGGTCTTATTGACATTGAAGATATTTTTACCTTTTGTCCTGACTTCACACTCTTTGGAGGTAGAACATTCGCCAATGGAGAACAGGTTTCCTTTTTATTGCTTTGACATATAGTCAATACTCAATATAGTTCTTGACACCCTGAGGCACAATAGCAGTCACTTGTGTATAAAGAGTGTCAGCGAGTTATTTTGACCCCCTACTGTAATCATGACCTTTCCAATAACACGACTCCCCCACAGAGTCTCATTCCCTAAAGGCTCTTCCAACTCAGGGCTAAACTGCATTACCCCCAGCCAGCATTCACAGCTCAGCAGCTTCTAAACAAGCTACTGTTGACAGACACTGAAGCACACACTCACACATGTATGGATGTGATGGGCAAGGACAATAAATGCCTGAACAGTGTGCACACATGCATGCACGCACTCACACAGAGATGGGAAACAGACATATACACAGACTTATACGTGTACATGAACAAGGCTTGAATATTTAGCTCAAGGGAACATAACATGTAACCAGCGATATCATGCATAAATGAAAGGGAAAATGATATGGCATGCATTTCATTCTTTTGTAAGATTGCGTCCCCAGGTCATTGACTAAATAATTAGGCGATTGAAGTGACAGATTAAAGGCAGATTGGAAGTGACTGTGAAAGCAGGATAATGTTTCCCTAATCAGCTTGGTCGGAGAAATGCAGATTGTGAAATTTTCCAGCTACTTCCTTAGAAAAATGCATTTCACTTCTGATTAGGGATGATTAGTGTGTTGGTGGAGGAGGAGGGGGGTCAGGGGGCTTATGCTCCTGGGGTCCTGAGGCCAGAGAGAGAGAGGGAAAGAGGAAGGGAGCAGGGTTGGGGGGCATAGGTGGAGTGCCAGCATATATACGAGTAAAGCCTCAGAGAATGACTGGAAATGATGGAGCTGGAAATAGTTACAGAAAGCACAAAAAAAACCCTACTGTCTTTCCAATTCAAAGAGCATGATTTAAGAGTAGATAAGCTTTTGAAAGAAGAGAAGATCACGTAAGAGGAAGCACCGGATTGCTCTGAGTCCTGTCCCATAAGGCAGGAAATAGCAGAGGGAGATCTGCTTATCACAGGGTTTCAACTGGTGGATCATTTATTTACCAGGCCATGACACATATGCCAGATTTACATTGGCTACAAAGTCACCAGGTAAACTCTCCCCCCGTTATGCCAAGGTAATAGTTTCTGAGCAACAGCATTACAGAAGGTTAAATGTAGAACAGATGTAAAGTATAAAATACAACATGATCAAAGCTAAGGCACTCAAGACAGATACGCCAGCAAATGATGATGAATGACTCTCTGCAGAATTGTAAGCTGCACACAAATGTAGCGAATTGCAAAGGTTGCAGTGGGGGTTGGGGGACAGGGAGAGAGAGGAGAGCGGACACCAGGGAGCACAAACAGTGTCCAAACTCATCGGGATGATCTTCCACAGAAGGCCCCCACGATTAAGTTCCTACAGCAGGAATCACAGTTCGGACAATGTGTAATTGATTTCCCAAAAGGCTCAGAGAGCACCCTTAGTGATCCCTGGGATAGCCTTGCCTGTGAAAGTTTGCTTTTCTCCCAGGCTTGCGGCCACAACTGAATGACATCATCCCCTAGCACACATTTTTACTTTTATCTCTGAAAGATATATTATCCATGTGCTGGGCTCTGCTAGTGGAGATCAAAGGCAGCACTCTGTTCAGGCACCATATTAAAGTGAAACATGATTTTGCTACAGAAAAATAATCTGTTTATTTCAAGATAGATTCTGTTACATACCTGGCTTGCGCAGGCATACGCAATTCAACTTGACTCGGCTGTTTTTCTATCCAACATATGTTACATGTGGACTGTTGTTATCAATACATACTTATTAACATTTACGTGTATTATCATAATTTGCAAAGACACCTGTGCAAATACTTGTTTTCAATTGCAATTATTGCCCAAACATTTTCCAGCATATGCATATGAACACAAATACTGTCTGCATGCACATCAGAAGTGCATGCACACACGTACACCTTTATCAACACACACAAACACACACGCACACACACAACTGCAGACATTCACATCCTCTTTAATCTCTTGACGCTCTGTCCAGGATGATCACTGGCTGGTGTGAAGCGTCACGCTCAGAGAGAAACCAGACAGAGGGACACATGTTTGTGCACTCCTAAATGAAGTGTGACCATGGTGCACCTCTGAAGCAGGGGCTGGGCTGGGGGCTGTTATGGGGTCTGACAGCAGGGGGGCGCTGTGATAATTTGATGTGAACTGGCTTGATAAATCACTGTGTTGTTACCTTGGCTTTAGTATCTGTTTATGTCTCTACAAATTGAAACCCCACTGGCACAGGGCTGAGGTAGAGCCACACTCTGGCCCCCCAACGATTAGTTCAAGGTGGGGAGAGTTTAGATCCCTGGCCCCTATTGGCCATCTCCCTCTTGCTGTTTTGTCTCTCCCTGCTGAGGGAGAAAGCCATGGACATGTGTAAGCAATAAAGCCAAAGGTCTGCCTTCCACCGCAGCCTGAGTGAAAGGAATGCAGAACCAAACTATAAAATAATAATGGGCACTGGGGCAGGGAAGAGGCAAGGGAGGGCAGAGGGCGGTGGGGTGGGGGGCATCAGAGACAGACACATCTGCAAGGGAGGTGGGAGGTGGTGGTTGTGGATTGGGGGGTGTGGGAGGGTGCTAAGGTGGGGTGGGGTCTTGAAGCAGAGCCCTCTTCTGACCCCTGGACGTGCTGTTAAAGGCAGAGCGTAGCAAGTAGCCCAGGCTGGCATCACATCAAAAGGCTGACAGATGAAGGGCAAAGGCCAGTTTGACCTGGGCGCTAAGCTGCTGCTAAGCCTCTTAAAGCCAGAGGAGAGGTGCAGTAACAGGGAGAGAGAGGGGGGGGGGGGAGACAGAGAAGGAACGAAGGGAGTAAGTGAGACTAAGAGCAAGGAATATCATTCACAACTCCCTCCTCCTCTGTGATAATCAAAGGAATGATAAAAAAGCCAGTCATGTAGACAGTAAGTACAGATGCACAGAAGTGAGAAGAGATAACATTAAATACCTCGTGCAGAATTGTCACGCGAGGGGCATACTTCATCTAAAGCTAATAAACTAACATCCCCAAAGCCTGTTTAAAGAAGGTTTTCATAATCACCGAAAATAAACTACAATCAGGACAATAAGACAGACAGATGGAGTCCTGAGGCATTTATCTGCTTTAAACATTTTCCCTTAGAAGCCACCAACTTATCATGAGCTTGTCAACACAGTGACACCATTCTTTCAAATGAAACACTAATGCGCTGATATGAGCACGCAGCGCCAGTATCTGTTCATGAAATCTGAGGGTTGATCAAAAGGTTCGGTACATCCAGTTCAGTGTATACCTCGGCAAATAAGTGGAAATCGTCACAAGTACTCACATAACAAGAATACAAACACAGTGGAGCTGCTTCCAACCAGAGGAGCTATGACAAAGCAAAGCAAATAACACCATGAGGGGGAGAAACAGCAGACAGGAATGAAGGGGAGATGAAAAAGCGGGAGAAAAAAAACAAGAGAAGAAGTAAAACTTTGAAAAAGACCAACTGATCTCCTAAAAGGAAACGGACATATCCCACAATGCAACAGGACAGGAAATGCCTACTGAGAGGATAGGGCTCCCCTCTGGACCCCATTAAGGGAATGCATGAAATTAATAGTGACATCATGTTGCTTGGTCAACAAACGCAGGTTGATTGATGAAGACAAACGGTCAGGGTGATAGCCAGTTGTTGGCTTTCCCTGGGAGATGCCATTTTCAGCCAGCCTCTACTTCCAGCTTGTGAAAGGGATATGGGCTGTCTAGCTAGCCCTGTTCCAATGCCACTCCTGTCACTCAAAATCACTCTGGGGTTGTTTTCAACACTCGTGTAAGGTGGCTGAAAGGATTTCAGCTGAAGCGCTGAAAAACATAATACATTTCACATGTAATGTTAAGTATTCAGACATCTATCATCCTGATTGGGGGGAAAAAAATAGGTAAGACTTGTACAATATGGTGCACAAATTGTGAGTAGTTACTAAGGAATGAGTGAGGGACGAATCAGTAATGACCTGATAATTGATGAATCGTTAATAAGTATTTACAGAATAATTGAGGTCTGTTTGATGGATGATAAGTTACTAGAGAACAGACTGGAATATATTAAATAAATCCATCAATATCTTTGAATTGACACACTGACTTTTTTCTTCATGAGTTGTTTCTTAACTCTGAGCCAGACGCTGAGTGGCACAAAATTAGTAACCAGTCATTAATTACTAATTACTTAAACATTAGTTTCTCTTTTTGCACAAGTGCCACTCAGCGGCTGCTTCAGAGTTAATCTGATCCAATTTACCACCAAATTGTAGTTTGATGGTTCAGTTGTCGGCTCTGCTCCTCTCCTCATTCATGTGTCCAAGATATAAAGCCACAGATCTGACAATGCAACTACCAAGTTGATCATCAGTCTTTGGTCTAAGGTGTTCCAGTACCATGTGCACTTTTACATGACCTTGAGATCAAACCTATATATGTACAGTACATATCTAATCCTTATAGCATTGTGTTTCAAAACAATTCATTTACTTTTAATGGATCACTACTTATTGTATTTATATTTTATACTTCTTTTCCCCTTTTTTTCCCTTCACACACCAAAAACAAGCCATAATTTGGGTATTGCATTTCACTAGACATGGAAACATCACTTTATCCTAAAGGTGTTGTTGTTACTGAGTTTCAGTGAGAGACAACTGTTTCCATTCATCTCAAATTCTATGCAGCTGTTGAAAGAAAAGTTTCTTTGATTTAGTAAATATCTCTGCACATCTCGTGTTGTGAGCATCAAAGGTACGTGAGCAGATATCAAAGCGTCCTCTTGGATCGTCTATCCTTGGCAGCTAGACTGTACTTTCCATCTCAAGTGTGAAGCCGAGTTACAATGTAGAAATGAGACTGCAAACCTTTTACTAGGGCTACAACAATTCCTTACTGGGCTGGACATCCTGGTTTTCATTTGCAAGATGTGGTGGAAAGTTTGCCTTTTTGCACTCCAATGATAAAAGGCTGACACATCATTCTGGCATGTAGTGGAAAATAGAAAACCAGCTATACAAATGTATAAGTCAAAGGCTTCAAAAGTCGTATTTTTGATGTTTGTCTATGATTCAGAAAGGATTAATACAACATCTTCTTTTACAAACTAGGTCAGTGCTGCCACCTTGTATTTTCCTTGTTCTTGTTTTAAGTTTTTTATATGATTTATTTCTTACATACTGTAAAGACAATTCAAAGGCTATTGCATAAAGCATATTTAAAATACAAAAAATATATATAGTAAAAACAAAAAAACAATGGTGAGAGAGGCTAGAGAGAGAAATACATAACATTTGAATTATTTGTTATTGTCTGGAGTCATGTATTGAGTTTTTTGATTTAATATTTTCATGCATATTGTGGGGTCACACATTTCATCTCAACCTCTGCATGTTTTTCTTTTTTGTGTGGGTCAACAATCTTAACCAAGGTTAACTAAGAGTAACACTAAGCAGGATACATTTGCAAACACAACTTTTTATATATCTAGTTCAGCACTTTGTCCAGAAAAACAACTTTTTTTTCTCATCCCAAAACAGAACTTTTCCAAAACAGCCTCTAGAGCGTATAAATCTTAAAACACCAGCTTGGTTTTGCAGCATAAATGGAGCTTTTGCAAAATGATGATGTCAGCCTGCCCAGTGAGGAAGGGGGGCTGAGTGGCAGTAAAGTTAAGGACTTTATGTCTCAAACTTTCTCTGTGATCGCTCATTTTAAATGTCAATATAGCTGAATACACAGCAGAGATGTTATCGTTAACCTGGATTTATGTTGATTTTGTCAGATGATGATGCAACTATAAAATAATGATTTTATCACCACAGTGCAGCTTCAGAATGACTGCTGGTGAACAGGTGGTATTCATGAGACGCGATTAAATCACAGTTTGACAGTCATTCCATTGTCTGAGAACAGAAACAGAAAAATAAGTAAATGAAGCCAACTATATTGTGAATCCGGCTGAATGGAGGTTTACAGGATTGTCACATGGCTAAGTTAAGGAAACAACTTTCTGTCATCTGTAACTTTGTCCGTGATCATTCATTTTAAACAACAACAGCTGTTGTCATTAATCTGTATTTGTTGATTTTGTCAGATGTTGTTGCTACCATAAAATAGTGATTTGGTCAGAAAGTCTGTCTCTCTCATTACCATTATATTGGCTGTGATGCACAGTTTTGTTGTTTGCTAATGGAAAAGTGGGCGAAGAAGAAGAGATTTAGCCATTTTATGCTGTTAAGGTGTTTCGTTGTGGAAAGGGTTCTCGACTGAAACGGCATGAAAACATTAGTGTGGACACAAGTGGTTTTCACACACAAATGACATTTTAAAAATCAAACAGTGAAGTGTAGATGTAGCCTAAGTGAAACCAAATGGAAGTCAAGAGGTTTATACTGTCAATCGTGGAAGACGGTGAGTGTCAAGTTACTAATTGTGAGCGATCAGATGTGCCACGACAATGACCTGGTGAGGAAATAGGACTGAAGAGTCCCGCACTTCACTAGATGCCTCATGATAGGGAAATTGGTGCCACCACTGTGTTGCACATGCTAAACTGTGCCACCATCTGCTTCGAGACCTGGGACCAGCCCAAACCACAAGACAGTGGCTGAAACACACAACTCAAGATGGCAGTCAGTCCGCAAACACAAGCCACAAAGCTACTCTGAGTCTCAGAGATGTAGAACCGAAATGGTGAACTGCTTTAGGTGTGACATGATGACACAAACATTTGCGCTTTTGGGATGATGCCAGCGAGCCTCGGCCAAGCAGGATATTGCCCGTATGGCCATCCTACACAAGACTTTGTGAGCAACTACATTCAATATTTCAAAGACAGTCAAAGGAAGAATCTGGCGGCAAATTAATAACAATATAGGATGGCACGGAAGCAAACTGTTCCATTTATGTTCATGTCCACATGCTGGTATGGAGGAGATCACTCGGCCAGTCCCACAGGTATAAGATGTTCTCAGTTGTAGTTTCATGGACAAATAACAAAGATCCAACATCAGATAAAGGCATTTGGCTCTTCGGAACAGAGTGGGAAGCCCAGTGCAGCACGAGAGGCTGTCCTTCACTAGCGGAACCATTCTCCACACTTGGCACTGACATAAAAGCAGTTTCTACTCTACTGAAGTACTCACACATACATAGACACAAAGACAGACATGCACACATGCATACATGCATGCCCGCACACACATGCACACAACCCCACACACACACACACACACACACACACAATTCAGGAAGTATGCCTGTCACGGACACGCAGGGAAGGGAGGCAGCAAAAACAACTTTCTGTCGACAGGAATAAGAAAAACAACAGTTGAAAGGGGGTCTGCATGAGAGAGAGTGCGAGACAAAGGCATTCGCTCCGTCAGAACTCATCAGTCTGCAGAGGGAAAATATGTAAGGGAGATGCAACCATATGAGCGCTGTCACTGTCCTCCTGAACACAAGACAGAGAGGACAGGCCGGTGGAGAGTGAACTGAGAGCCAGGGAAACCTTCAGTAAAAACCTACCACATCTACAAAGACATTGGCAGGATGGTGAGTTTTAGCATGTCTGGGATACGGGTATACATAACAGTCTGCGGATTACATAGATGTGTAAATACAAGACTAAAACCAACTTTCCTTAGCAAATGAGCAGCTACTATGAACTGGAGGTGTTTGAAGCTTGATAATGAGTTTCTTTGCCCAAAGGCACAGGCTTTGCTAAAGAGAAACAGAGAGGAGAGAAATACAGAGGAGAGCTAGTCAGTGAGGGCCAGATTACCCCAAGGCCTCCAGGGCCACTCTCCAGAAGAGAAGATAAAAGAGCTTATTAATAGCCCTTAGATTTACATGCACTAAGTGGATGTTTATGTTGGAACTTGCTGCTTATGTGTGAACATCCAACAACTGTAAACAGTGCCATTCAGGTCCCATTTCCTTTACATCATTGATATTGTTTCAACTCACAAAATAGGCTGCCAGAGTTTAAAAAACATCATTCGGGCATTATCTTTTAAGTGTTTCCACAGTTCAGTCTGCCTAGGGAGGTAATCAAGAAGCTTCATTGTGCACTTCCTCCTCTGCCTCTTCACGTTACGCTGACCTCTGTATAAACAGCTGAGAAAGGGGACAACCGACAGAGGAGGTGTTGTGTTAGTATGGTGGCTTAGCCTATAGGTTGTGAGACTACTAACACATACAATATGTATTTGCACTGCTAGAGGCGACTACAGACACTAATGTGTGGATGAACGGGTCATGAGGCCAGTTCAGTTAAAAAGCAATAAACTGGTTAAACTGCCAACTTGGCCAATGCGATTTGTTTAATGTCGTTGTGAAGCTTCCGTTATGTATGCTGCGTTCCCTCTGAATGTAACCACAGTGTGTCAGACAAGCATTTCCATTAATACTGCGGGATAAGTAGAAACCTATTAGATTTTATCCACCCTTTGCTTAGTAAAGGTTGTGACCAAAAACATGATGCCGTTGTATTAAAACTCTGGGAAGCCCCTCATCAACCACATGAAAGAGAGATAGTCAGGAGGAGTGGGGTTCATGGGGAAGCACAGAGCACATGTCCATAACCCCCACTGCCTTTTATTGGACGAATATAAAATTAACAACAGTCAGCAGCTGTAATGGTGAGCCAGGCTGCTTCCAACACAAATTTCCAATTTGAGGTCAGCTGTATGGTCCTATAAAAGTTTACAGGGCTGCTTAAAGAAGAGCTGTCACTTTACAAGAACCAAACTTTTCTAATTAATCATCACGCTAATAACCATGGGTCTTTTAATGCGCTTCAAGTCTAATGCACGCTCCTATTAAAGGTAGAGAGAAGGCAAAGCCTCAACTAATGGCTATTGACATAAATCAATAAAAATGTTGCTGTTAAATTTTCCTTTCTGGGGCAACTAATAAGAAGCCTGTTAAAGTACAATGCACACCAAAGAGAAGTGACCTAGCTTTTAGCATTAAATTTTATACCACCCTTCCGCTCATGTTAAAATATGTAACTTGTCAAATTGTACAATGGGGGCAACAGCACAGGCAGTGCCAATAGTCACTGTAGTGCAGCTGGCTGCAGACTATTAAGATCATTAAAAAAAGAGGATAATGGAGTGAAATGTGGACTGGGGTAATAGAAAATTGGGGTATAATGAAAGGTAAGATGTGTCAAAATTCTATCAGTTCTTAAGACATTTGTTCAGGAAATACATATGTTTAATAGAACCATCTGGGTTTTTAATTTTTGATTTAATATTAGAGTTTTTTTTTTTCTCATAACGTTTACAACGTGGTTTGAAATTAAATCTGTCAAATGTAACAGATCCATTTAACATCTCCAACACGTGGACAGGCAGTGCGGAGGTGTTAATGGACTGGTTGACACAAGCATCATATTCAGGATTCCAGGCTGGAGTGTTCTCTAAGTGTGTAAGGACACCGCAGCTTTGTTCTGCCAGGACATCAAAGGGACAACCCGAGCTATTTGAACAATGACTCCCATCTATATATAGAGGAAGTGATGGACGAAGAGAGTCGGACATGTATGAGGTCACTGTCAGAATGCAAGGAACATCCACGCCAACATCCATCAGGTGATGAAAGAAGTGCAAATACTTCTTCCATGCCAGTGCAGGGTCAGTGACTAGCTTCTGAATGTGGCCTCCGCCAAAACCACTAAGAGGACTAAGTCACCTTTAAATACTGACTCCCAGTCATACCTCACCTTCCCAAACAAAGAGAACGGGGCAGCTTTTACCTGCTTAAGCCCTTTCCATCTAGTCTTAGTAGGGTCGGGTCCTATAACATGTGAGACCTCTGCTTGATAAGATCAGAGAGAGATTAAGCTCCTGTATCAGAGATTAGGCTAAGTTTGTTTTCTCTCATTTGAACCTGGGTGGGGATAGTCCCTGGGCCTGCCCTCCCAGGCCTGGGCATAATGCCATTAGTGGTGTTTTGTTGACAGCAGGCAACGGTAAATGAGGCCCCACTTTAATCAGCAGCATGCCGGGCTGGTGTCAGAGTTCCCCCATGTCTCCCAGGTGAAAGATGAGCAGGGAGAGAGGTGTTGTCTCCACGTTAATTAAAACTGCTCCCCTCACGCGAGGACTCAGCGCTGCTACCGCCAACCCGCCCCCTGAAACCACGGCTGTACTCCCAGCATAAACACTAGCCATTAGCCAGGAGAGCAGAGAGAGGGGGCAAGCAGCAAGGGGTGTAATTAATCAGACTAAGATCATGTTCTAACCACTTAAAAGCAAGAGGGGGGCATTTATCTGCAGGGAAAACAGGTCTGTTTTGGTTTACACGGCAACTGAAATGTATAGGTGGTGCTAATTTTGGGAAGAGCTGTTTATGTTAATGATGAATACAGTAAGAGACTACAATCAACTTTTTTTTTCTCTAAGTCCTTGTTTTTTTACTACATACCTACTACCTGCCCTGTGTAAGGTTTCAGATGTCATCTCCATCACTTTTTTCACGATGTCTCTCAGAATTGTTTGGTCAACTCTCACAATATTTGGTTGAATTGCCTCATCCTCTCCATTTCTTTCTCATAACAGTACAGTACAGTCCATGTCAGAGAGACAAGAGACACTGTCCCAGCAGTGTCTCCTGGGACAGTAAACAGCAGTCTTGCTATTTACCCAGAAATCCCATCCTCCACAGCGGCTTCCTGTTCCCTTGAAGTGAGACATCCTTTCCTGGGGGATCAACTGGATGAACCAGACACAGAGATGCGGATGCTGCTTTAGCCTGGCCATGCCCAGTTACAATAACACCATCATGCTGTTCATCCCAGCAGCCCGCCCTGAAACACCAGCCCCATCCCGGCCAGGAGCACCAGGCAGGAGGCCTTCTGCGCCCTCGATCTGGCCTGGGCGGATAAGACAAAGAGTACTTGCTGGAGGGTGGGTAGATGGGATAGAGGGGGTTAGTCTGGGAGTCCCCCGCTTCCCTCCCATACACTATGGAACCTCCCGGCCTCTGATGCAAATGAGGTGGTGGGGGCAAAGAGAGAAAAAACAACATGAAGGGAAAAACGGACACAAAGGAGGGGAGAAGGCCTCCTGAAGCAGCACAGCACTGAGGGCCTTTTCAAATCACGGCAGCAGTGAGTGTCAATCAAGCGGTCAGCGTTAACAATGTTAGGCCAGAGCAAGCAGGGCTAATGTCCTCTTTGCTTTGCCCAACCCCCACCACCAGCACCTCCCTAACTCCCCACCTTCCACACGCCCCTTGTGACCACATGAATCTGACTAGTGACAGCTCGCCATCCTGTAATTTGCCAATTTGCACGCATGTCAAAAAGCCAGACCATAGTGAATTATGGCCACAAAGTGGGGATAGGCCGAAAGAAGTGCAAGCGATCTACAACAGAGGGGAGGATAATGGAGATGACGGGGGAAGCAGCAGGATGAAATAGACTTGAGTGAAGGGTGCTTTCACAGTGTGTGTGCCTCTGTCATAGTGAACACTTGACTCTCATGGTTACTGCATAACACGGCCTGGTGGGCCTTGTCCACATGCCTTGTGTATTTGAGTGTGATAACTGCGTGTGGATGATTGTGATGTATGCATTTGTGTGTGAGAGTGTCTCTGCTCTGACAAGACCATGTGTGCCATTCGTCTTATGAGCACCGGTGTGAGGAGTTGAATGAGTCTATCTGCCACTGCTGCGCAGAAAAGTGGGGAATGAGGGTGATTATCCACGGCTGAGCCATTAATCTTGAGCATTATCAACACCTTGCTGGTGCAATCTGTGTTTCAATCCAACAGTCCATGAATACTTCTCCTCCAGTGTTTGGCTGTTGGTTATCATAAGGACTACACAGGAGCTACGGCAACTAAAACACCAGTCAAATAAAAGCTCTCACTAGCATACCGTCTACTGCTAACACATCAGCAAGACACATAAGGGAACAGAGCCAAAGAACAACTTGATCTCCTATTTTTCCCAGTGGAAAAGGAAATACCTTTAATGTTCATATGTGCATGTCCACATACACCCCCCACACACATACACACACAGTCTAACACAAGAGAGAACCATGAAGCCTGTATAAATCTCTATCAGGAAGCCAGCCAACCTCTCTGCCCCTTGCTGGTGAAAACCATATAATAGTCTAAGGAACCAGAAACACATTTTCTGGATAGTTGGCAGCAAATGTCCCATAATGGTTTGGGCTGGGTAACTTTCTCAATGTTATTTTTATTGTTGGGTCTAAAAGTTAGAAGAAAAAAAAAAAAGAATGGCTGACGAATGCATATACAGTACACCATGAGAAGCCTACAATAGTGTTTTATCTCATGTATGAAAAAAAAGACGCAGCAGATGTGGTGCCACGAAACCCCAGCAGACACAAACATATGCTGACAACCAAAATAAACAGGCTGCATGACTGTTTTGTACTTATGCAAAAAAAAAATAACAAGTCGGCCCTTGTAAACACTTTGCATTGCCACCTTCACATGAAGTCACGTCTTACGAAGGCCCAAAATCACAGGTTATCATGGCAGCATGTCATTTGGCAATGCAGTGGCTGAGCCTGCCCTTTACACTTGTTTAACAATGTTTTACTTCTCCAAAACAATCCCGATCACTGATTAACATCTGACAAAGGAGCACTCACTACTGCAGGAGATCCTCAAACCATCCGTGAAAGTGAAAATGAGAAGCAATTCTGTTAAACACCCCACATTATAATGGATATTTACCACACCATTGTAACTCTAAAGGGTGGACCTTTAAATGTCTCACAAAGTAATCTCGCCTCGGGTACAGTTCACTGAATTCTCTACCACTGGCCCTACAATCTGTCTTGCGTTATTCGGTTTCCCCGAGTGTGAGATGTTAGAGGGCTGAAAGGAGGACAAAGCTGACATTGCTTGTGGCTTTTCAAAGTTGTGTCATTTACTCAGGGGTCAGAACGTCATACAGTCACTGAACATGATTGTTCAGAGAGAAAAAAGTGAAAGGGAAAATGTCTGTGCTGAGCGTAGTTAAGAGGTCTGGTGTCTTTAGGGGGTTGAGCCCTAAATGTGTTTTGCACAGCCTTTAATATTTTAATAGTGTACAGTATGTGCAAACCAGAGCTGTGTGTTGGCTTAAGAAGAAAGAGGGTGGAGGATGACTGTAAAGTTACCAATTGTGTCACAGGCAGCAGTAAGACGGCAAATTGAGTTTCTTTGACTTTTTTCTTTTCTTTTCAAACAAGAAAAACTGATAAGAAAGTGACCAGTGATCAATGTTATTCACTGGTGGCTGCGTGTCAAGTGTAGGGCATCATTTTGATGAATAATTCAAATGATGAAATTATGAGGAAAAAACATCTTTAACAGCATAACAAGCATTATTGTTTCAAATGCTGGGATATTGTTTTAGTTGTTTGAAATTTAGAACAAAAGTCTGATAAGGATGAAGAAGTAGGCTAATAATGAGCTACTGTGACAGAGTGATAAAAGAAACAACCTGCATAAACATAATTAGAAAGTTTGATGTCAAAGTGCATGAAAAGTGTGTATTTAACTGCTGAAATATAATTTAAAAAAACAACACAAAGAGGGAGCTAGTTATCCTTATCTCACACACACTTTGACACACATAACACAGCATTACCAACCGTAGCTCTGCTCCTCATATTTTTTTTTTGCCCTTCCTGCATGTCTTAACAATAAATATTTCCCTTCACCCACGTCAGGCCACAGGTTGGTTCCCTTCATGGTAATTGATGTGAAGGTTCTGCTGAAACCAACCCTGCACGCATTTCGAAGAGGTGAGCAGGAAATCGGGCCATCAGAGGCGGAACGCTGCATTCCTATCACGCAGCTCGGGTCAGAACCTCTGGTAGAGTCAGGATTTGTAGCTTAAAGGCTGTCAGAAATGATCACTTTGCTCTGCAAGTGCACCCCCCCCCCCACCCCCCGCCCCTCCTTTTGTTAAGATAAAGGATGTACCCCAACAGATTTGGTGACCTGCTCTCTTTCTCTTTGGCCTGTTCTGGTCTGGGCTAAACACAGTTCAGGTTGTGGAGGCAGTGAAACGCAGTCATACAGGGGGAAAGAAAGGCAGAGTTACTGGATATTACCCAGGGAGCTAGGGTGGAGAATCAGTTTCCATTTCACCATGACCTTTCTCCGGTCCCAATGGTGGTCAGCTCCACCACTACCTCCTTCCTCTCACATCCCCACCGAGCAGCCTCCACACCACTGCTGTCTCTCTTTTTTTTTTTTTGCATTTGTCAACCTATCCATCTCACACTTTTACTAGGATAGGACAGAACACACTTCCCTGCCCCCCCCCCCACCAACAAAGAGATCAAATTCCCATAGCTCATCTATCTTCACATCAGCTGTTTACACCGATTTAAATGTTAGCATTGCACACAGTGCAAATGTGTAACTAATATGCAACTGATGAATACTAAGAAAATTACCTCTAAACAACTCCATATCAAATTAAGGACCACCAACTACTTCTAAATAAAGCTGTAATTGCAGTGAATTTTTCCTCACAGGATGGGAGTTATCCCTTTTCCAACACCAAAGCTATTCTTAGTGTCTGTTAGTATTGTTTTCAGCCACCAAATGCTACTTTCATATTAAAACGTGTGATGACTTTCTCTCATGGCGACAATGCCGGGAAGCTGTTAGTCACCCGGCTGACCGCTCACGCTCTGACACGGTTTAGACACACCCTTCACTCTAACTGTTACCATTTATATTTACCTTTTCCATTGACTTTTTAGTTAGGAGAAGTAGTTTACAGTCATATCATGGAAACAATATTAAAGGCATGCAAGGGTCATAATCTCAGTACCTGGACATTATGTAACAAACTATAATCTTAGTTTTATTGCCAAACCTTCGTGAAATGTTTCACTGTCCAACGTTTAGCAAAGACATTTTCCCTTTTAAAAAGAGACGTACAAAAATACTGTCAGTTTCTGTAAGTACTTCATAATTGCCTTGCAGTAATGCCATGAGCCTCAAAAGTGGAAAAAAACATGATTACACAATTTGAAAAAAGAAAACAAAGACAAAATACACAATTTAAAAAAACAGGATCAGAATGACTGAACAGCTGTTAGAAATCAACGCCAACTCAGTCACAACTTGCAGTGTATCATCAGAACGGTGCCCAGTGCAGGAAAACTGGGGCCGTCAGTAGATTTGAAGAGTGCCCAGTCACAGCCATAATCCATAATTAAGCACCTTTGTTGTCAAAACATTTTCACAGTCTTATGTGAAAACAGAAATACACAGTATATACAGTATATGAAAGTGTGACCAGGTTGAAAGAAAAGCAAAGTTGAAACAAAAAAGAACCTCGACTCTTAAGTCAACACAGATGAGAAGTCTTAGAAGTTCTCATAGTCATGGAAAGTTTGAACATCTTGCTCCGTGGCAAAATGAGCAAACTCGGTCTGCAGATGAGGACCGTATGATATGGTGAAAAGCTCCAGAACAGCTACTAAATGACCTTTGAGGTGAATTGTTTTGTCAGCTGCTGTTTCCACGGTCATTTGAACCTCAAAGTTCATTCTTGACGTAAGTTCATCTGTGCGATCCAAATACAGTTCTATTATTGTCTGTTTTTTTTTTTTCTTGCAGATGATGGACAGATTTAATAAGCCTTATGCGTCCTTTTTTTTATGTGTTTTGCAAGCAGAGATGCTGTTTGAGTGTCATCTACTCAGTGATGTGCGTCTCACAAATGAGAGGGGGAGACATGATAAGTGTGGTTAATTGCAAAATCCTCTGGATTTACTAAGGTTCACTCAATTTGCTAGGGGCACTTTTGCATGAAGCAGGTGCAAATTTACACAGCTATATTAAGGACTGTTGTGGTGGGGAATGAACATTTCCTTGACCAATCCTATAGAAAACTCAATGACAGCAGACAAAGAGTGAGTGCATTATGAAATGTGTGTAGGGAACTTCCACTAAATTAAAAAAAAAAAAAGCAGATGGGGAAATTTGGTTTTATGTGTGGTCATTAAACTTGAACTTAAATTCATGTTCATTGGTCTGGGAAGGTAAATGGATTCTTGGAGGCATTTACATTACACCAGCTTGTATTCCTTGATAAGCAAAGTTAACAGGTCCAATTGAACCGGTTTCCCAAATGTGTAAAATTACATGTAAAAATGATACATTTTTACATGTAATTTTACACATTTTTCAATTAAATTGTAAATTTAGCACATTTTTTGAATGCAATTATTTAATTATGTGTCATAGACAAGGCAAAAAAAAATCATAGGGCACACAGACGGACAGCTGAAGAGTCACCTGTGACTTCATTCTGCAGACATGCCTGTCCAATGCTCCAGCAAAAACAAACCCCCACTACAGAAAATAGAGAGGCAGCCTAATCGCCCTAATGTTTGTGCTCCTCATACATTGATAAATGAAGCCATTGTGCAGTGATTATCACAGTTATTCATAGCCTCTTTGCTATGGGGATGGTACATTTGCTGCATTACATAGGAGCAGACACTGCTGGGCCTAACGCATGTTTCCCTGTCACTGTGTATTACAGGCTAGCCAATGACATTTATAAATACTTGGTAATCTGCTCGGCTATATGAGTCACGTTATTAAATTGCCATTATTTTGGCAGCAAGTGGGCCCAGCCTGTGATTAATTGAATACTATTAAGTTGAGGTGGATCATGCCTGTTTATAAATGCTGCTTTTACACTACAGATTAATCACAGACAAATTACAATAAATCACTATTTAGTGGTGCTAAGCTTTTGCATCAGTAAGATTCTCTATAATAGAATCACAAGAAATATGGAAACAAATTATTTCTTCATTTTTTTTTTTGTCTTGACATTGTAATAAAGAATGATTTAGAGAGTTGGCCAATGTCGGACTGGACACGTAAGCATTGTGCAGTGTTGTATGACTGTGTGTGTGTGTGTGTAGGCCCCAGACACAGGAGAAACAACAGACCACGCTCTGGTAAGTATCAGGCTGTGGCGTTTGGCTTTTTCTTTGTCTTGGAGTGGGAAGAATGAGTCCTGAGTTGTGTTCTACTCTAGCATGTAACCTCAAACATAAACCCCAGCCGGCAGACAGCCCTGTTAGCTGCAGTGTTTGCTTTTATCTACAGCAGCACTAGCTAGATGAGTTGATGAGGACTGAAAGCAATTAACATAGTAGCAAATGCATTACTTTAAAATCGTCTTCACTTTCTGGTGTTGATTGTACGACCTATGCTCACATTCGGGGTTTCCGCCAGTGTGACTGAAGCTAGCGACAACTTCAGCCCAGACTCAAGGTGGACTCCTTTAAGGTGGACCAGCTATTCTTATTTTTGTGACAATCTCAGCTGCTCCTCTGAGTTTTGCTAAGCCTTATATTTTAGGCCTTGAAGAGATACAGTAGGGATAGCTTTAGATGACAGAGTAGTGGATTTTATGTTTCCAATGTGTGCAGTTTATTCCAGGGCTCCTGATGACTCTATAATAAGTTGTGTGGTTTTATCGGCACTTTTCAAAGCACATGGTAGTATCAGAGAGGATTTAATGTTTATTTTTTTTAATGCTGGTATTCAAGAGCACTATGGTTTATCTTGGTATAAGTACAAAAAAGGGATACACTAGATCTGGTGAGAAGGGATATGGAGTTATTTAATATGATGAAGGCATTGCTGTGACCACCACACTGTCATCTGTATTACCTCTCTTTTTAGTGGATGACTTGGCCAATGTCTACAGAGTGCTGTTCATCTTTAGAATGGCATCTCCACTGGCACAGCCTGGCATGCTGCACTGAGCTCAAGGCCTTTTCACAACTCTTTAATGAGAGCACAAGATTTTGTGTTTACATTCCTTTCTGCCGTTGCCCACCTCCCCACACCCACTCCCAACTCCGGCACTTTAGCAATTCCCACTCCCGCCTCATGAGGGCCGCTTGTCTTTGGTGGTTTGCAATTAGCATCCTTCATGATGTTCTGCTTTGTTGGCTCTGCCAGGCTTAAACTGGAGTGGATGCAAGCTGCGCTGTGTCACTGTTAGTTGGCGGAGGGGGGAGGGGGGGGTGGCGGGGGCGGTAGGAGAGATTTCACTGAGATTCACAGGCGGTGACCTCTGGGCCCTCTCTCCTCTTCTGTACATTCAAACAAACTCTAGTTATTTCAGCTTCAATGAAAGCTGACTGGATCTGAGGAGAAAGCCAGCCTGCCACTGAACCCCGGGGGAATGGGCGACCGGTAGCCTTAAACACCTCTCCCTTCTTTCCCCTCCCTCCTGAGCCTTGACAGAAGGTATGTATTTTTGGAGAGACCCCTGGTGATGTGATGGACATGAGAGCCCTGTTTGAAATGGAAACCCTCACATTCTGCCCTGCCAGGGAGCACCAGGAATATCCCAACAGAGATGGCAAAAGGAAATGGAACAAGTGAAAAAAAAATAGCCATCTTTATTGAGGTTTTCCTTTCAAAAACACAAGTAAATATAGGAACGACACTTTCTTTTCAGGATACGTGCTCTGTAATGCTATAACCTCAATAGAATACCCACTGACCACCACAGGCGTAGATCATTTCTTTATTCTCATATCAACTCTCACTCTTGTATACACTGACAACACATGCTGGCTTAGATAACCAAGAAAAAAAAAAAACATGATAACAGAAATGAATGTAATTCATGAAAAGAGATAAACTGGGCCACACACAAGCTTATCCTCTTGTGTGTACAGCGCTGCCTTCCATTCACCATCTTTCGTCTCTTTTCCCTTCAACCTCCATTTATTTCACACAGAAGAATAGCGTGTGTGTGTGTGTGTGTGTGTGTGTGTGTGTGTGTGTGTGTGTGTGTGTGTGTGTGTGTGTGTGTGTGTGTGTGTGTGTGTGTTATGCTGGCGTACATGAGTGTTTGTGTACACGTTGATGTTTTTTTTTTTGTGTGTGTGCATGTGCGGGTGTGCAAAGGAAATGATGTGGCACACTCCAACCTCCCTATAACTCACCTGGACTGATAAAGAGAGCAAAGGAATCATTTCCTGCGCCTGCTACTCATTCAAATGGGCTGGCATCTGTAAACAAGAGCTGCAGTTATCCATGTAGCGGTCAGATAAGAGGGGAAGGAGACCTCCAGAGTGATGGATCACGAAGGGGCTCCCAGTCCTCTTCTCTTCCCAGCACCGCCCTGCCACCTTAGGATAATAAACAGCCGCGGAGCAGGGGGCCAGATAAGAGCCATCACTCACATTGGCCGGGCTGATAAGACACAGACGCTCTCTGTCACCCTCCATGACATTTGTTTTTCATTCCACTTCAGACCGAGGGAGAAGTCAACCTGTTTCATCTCATCAATGGGCTTCACTCAGGATCTCCCGCTGAGTGTGTGCCACCCTTTGACACTGATGGCGGTCAGGTGACTGACTGTCATGCTGCACAGAAGAATGGACTGCAGCCTGAGTTTTTTTTTTTTTTCCACTGTTTCATTCACAACTACAGTATTGTACCTCAAGCAGACAAACACATACTGTACCACAGGTTCAACCTATAAATGTGACAAAGTTTGAAGAGGATGTGGTTTCAACTCTGCCCTCCTGCACGGCACCAAGTGCAGTTACTGATATAGTGGAGCTTAACTTTTCCACTGAAGGCGTGTACAAAACATGCCCACTTTGATGAATTGGGGCTTTATTTCTAAAGATGTGGTCACAGTTAAACAAAAGGTACATCCACCAGCAAGTCTCAAGAGAAAATGTCCTGATACAGCTGAGTTCTATAAAGAGTCTGTTAATTTTGAATACCTTTAGCCAAGCTATTTTTACACCTCATATGTCATGTTAATGGACCGAGTGGGTGAGGCTTTAGAGTAAGAAACAACCAGGAAAACAGAGGTGGATTTCTATCCTTCCCTGGTAGGCTGTAAAACTAAAGTTAGACATGAATCAATATGAAATCTCCTTGAACAGAAAACTCCAGTTACAAGTTGTAAATTATGCTTTGGAGATTAATATTTCTGATGGGGTACATAAAATTATTATTTAAGTCATTTTATATTTTGGCACCTTTAATTCCCTAAAAACGCAGGCCTATCAGAGGGAATATGCAGTCATTGTAAATCTGGCTGCCCTAACATTGCCTCTGCCGGGGTCACCTACAAGTCACAGATTTGAGAAGGAATAAAATGGTTACTTTATAGCTATCCCAATTGTTATACGTTAGAGTTATGTGCATTGTATTACCTCTAATGAAGAGCGTAAATTCTCAGTTTACGACTGGACCTTTACAGGGGGGGTTGTAAAACACACGCTTTTTGCGTTACTCGTGTTTGTCACCGGAGTTCTGGAGTTCAGACTGTGCACACACTGTTCCCATTAGTCAGGGAACGCTCCTCTGAGAGGCCTCCGTCTGCAGTAATAGGCCCGGGCCGTGAGAGAACGGCATCCCGTCCGTCGGTCACGGATGACATTTAACAGACAGGGCCAAACTTCCTGTGATCAGAACAGCAGTAACCACGAGGCTAATCCATGGCCCTCACAAATCCCTCATCTTCTGACTGTCAGAGATGGGCAGTGCCTGATAGTTGTGAGACAACAGTCACCTGCGTTGACCCCTGAATCACAGCTCATAAGTTCTTGCTCTGGCTAAACATGGGGTCTGTTTAATGAACTTCTCAGCTCAAAAATAGTTTTTGCAAATGACGTATGCTATTTGGTCAATGTTTTTATTCAGAGCAACTTACAGGATACATTTATGAAAGTGAGAAATTGACCTCAAGCACTAAGAGTACTGTTGACATGCTACTGTGTGAAAGTCAATATACAGTAAAGATGTTTAAAATATTAAAAATGGCCACTTTATTAACGCAAACCTGATGTCTGAAAGTAGAGTCAAATATAGAAATCAAAAAGTCTGTCTTTGATTTAACCTGCATCAAGTGTCTTCGAGTGAATGACTTATATGACTGGTGTTGTTTTTACTTGCCATCTTGTATTCTTCACTGATAGAGACTTCACCATAATCATGTCAATCACATTTATGGGAGTTGCACCTTGTGCTTCAGCCAGACATGGTAATAAATAGTGGTGCTCTGTAAGAGCGCCACTGTTCATCGCTCAGTTTACAACCACTGCCCTGCAGTTTCCCCACAGGTTTAAGAAGCAAGTAGCCGCTGATGATACCTTCCCTATGAAAACACCCTTCTGTGGATGCAGGGTCACCACCCCAGGTGAGATGTGACACTTTTTACTGCTTTCTGCATATCTCTGTATTACCACTTTCTGGGGCTGATTAGTTTCAAGTCATAAAGTGCAGGGTACTCACTGAGCCCTTTCATATGTGCATTTTAAGTGCTATAATTTGGCCCATTTTTTTGCATTTGTTGTATCTAATGTGGACTGTAACATCAACATAATTCAGAACTATGCAAATATCAGGCCTTGCTCTGTCACTGAGGGTAATATTTGACAGTAAAAGGATGCTGGAGACAGGAGATGTGCAGTACAGCAGCGCGGGATTGTGAGGGATTGACAAATCAAGCAATTAAAGGGGAGGTGATTATGTCATCATTTTCTGCGGATGGCTCAAAAAAGGTCCTGCTACATTTCATATTCACTCTGAATGAATGAATAAGGAATGTAGGGGGGGGTTGAGGATTGAAATATCTCACAGGGACATTCTGCTTACTTTTTTAGACAGGCCTTATCTCCCCACGTTCAGCCCCGTTAATATGATGATGAACAATATTTCATGAAGGGCGGCTGAATGTGTCTCTCCTGGAGAGGGCCCTGCCTCACTCTGTCTCCTCCCCATGTCCTCATCTTTCCTTTGTACCACTCTTTTCTCTGAGCGCAGGGGTGAGGGGGGGCAGGTGAGAGAAGGGAAAACGAGGTAGATAATCACCGCCGCACACACACACACGTCCCCTCAGAAACACACCGGTCCGGGACCCTCCTCTTCCCCTTCAACCCCCCCAAAACATTTTCATATCAATAATCAAGCAATTTTTCTACATGCTAATCCATCAAAGCGGGCTGGGGCTAATCTGCAGGCATAGGGCTGGGTGGTGTGTGCCGCTTCCTCTTTTCAGGTGTGCCCCGCTCCCTGGCAGACATTTGTCCCGCTATGTGGCACACAAAGCCCCTGCCCTGTCAGCACTGATTGATCAGAGGCTGGCTGTAAAGGAGGAAAGCAGCACACCCTATCAATGATGCTCTACATCTGCACCTGAAAAGAGCCTTCGTCTCCTTCCACAACATGCTCAATGCCGCAGATAATGAGAGCCGTGCTGTTAACAGCTCCTGCAGCTCTGGTTTTTGTCATGTGTATATAGGAAAAGTGCTTACCTTTTAGATGGAGGTAGGAGACAGGAAAAAACAGGGCCTTGGTAGGAAGATTATCATAATGTCTACAAACGCTGACAGGGTTGAATTTCAGTGACTCTTTTTCAGATTAGCGGGGCTTTAAAAAAGGGTGCATTTGCAGAACAATGTGATTGCGTGTTTGATTTTAATTTTCTGACAATCTTTCACAGCATGTAAGGGATACATGTGGATGTTTTTTTCTGTACTCTGCATTGTTGGGATTTAGTCGGGCTAACGGTGCTTTTAGAAGCATGGGAAGCCATAGCAGGCGCCTCTTAGAGCCTGGGCGATCCTGCAGGAGGGAGAGTGAGAGATAAAATGCAGAGGCCTCATTAGTAGCACATTTATCATCTCCTGTCTGTGATTTAAAAGAATGACTGGGTCAAATCACTTTAAATACCTCGGGGGAAATCAACATTTGTCATTGCAAAGCAAACCTGCCTCTCCTCTCTCTTCTGGCATTAATTTATTCTAGTAAAGCAGCCCCATTCGCCGCTGCGCTGATTTTAATTTCATCCTTGCAAAAACCTTGGCTGACTGTCTATCTCAATTCATTGCTTTAACCCACAATTGTCCCCTTCAATTCATTGAAGTAATACTCACCACTAGCAAGGCTAAGCCCTATCCATAGACACTGGGCAGGTGATGCAAATGGTCTTTAGTGAAACACTAAAGCGTGTGAGACACTGCAAATTATTCTTCTGATGTCCACAATTAAAAACGAATGCCATCAGTGCTGAACAAAATAATGTACATGCTATGAACAAGAAAGAGATTATGTATTATGAATGTGTTATTAATGCGTAACTCGGCAAGGTCGTGGAAGTCAAGATAGGTGTTGAAATATGGATGTCACCCTCAAAGAGCCTGCTAACATTGCTGCAAGTGGACCCTCTGGACACACTGCCTGACAGAATATTTATGTGTTTGCCAGCACACAGGCTTACACTTCTGTGGAGCTTTATCTGAGGACAGTGCAGTGCTGGTCATGCTACCAATAGCACTATATTGAACAATTAAGGGTCTTGAGATTCAGCAATGGCTGCGACTCATCTCCGAACTTTAGAAAGAATTGAGAAAAAATGATTTTTTAAAATTTTAAGTTAGCTTTTCATTCATTATTTCTAAACCGGACAAGAAACAAACATGGAAATGGTGTACGTTGAATGGTGCCATTTTTAAAGCGTTAGGGTTCTTCTACAATCCTGTTTTACTCAAATAAACTTTCACACATCATATACTGTAGCTCTTGTCTGGATCAAAGTTGCTGTGTTTTAGCTGTGGGACGGTCACTCTAACCACTGCACCGCACTGCCACTTTAACATGCTTTTCCTGCCTGTTAGTTTTGCTGATGTGACATTTATGATGTTGATGCCAGAGATGTATTGTAGGGCACTGCAGAAATATTTCAAAGTCAAGAGGAAGGAAACAAAAGGGACAGATGCTGAGCAAGTCCTGAAAGAAGTGCGGGATGGCGTAAAAGCAGCACCAGAATAAACGCATATCTATTTCATGCCAGTTCAGACAGAATAGTCTGCCATATGTAAATAGGGGTTCAATAATGAATGCACTTCCCCTGCTTTTATTTGCTTTAAGCCCTCACAGTCACACACACATTGGCACCAAGCGAGACACAAATTAGAGAGCGTTTTAAAGGAAATATTCAAAGAGCAGCCTGCCGCCGGAATATCAGTTATTATTTTTGATGTTGCAATTTCTGACACTTTGATGCAATCAGTGAGTAGCCCCGGCATTCAGCCCTCTCCAGGGAGAGAGCTGTCAGGAGTGAGGAGCCGGTGGGTAGATAATTATGGGAGATCAAACCTCGCTAGTTAGTAGGCAGGAACGGGAGGCAAATGCCAAAAACCAGCCAATGTTTCGCAAACGCTTGTTCAAGGATATCCTAATTGCTATAAGTGGTTCCTTCAGGACTGGCACTTCAAACACTGCCTGCTGCATGATGTCATCCCTCCCTGGCTCCCCTTCACACTCACAATAGGCAAATTGGGGAAGAGGGCACAGCAAAACATACCAGAGGACAGTGGCCTTCCTCTGTCATGACATGTGACCCACATCAGTAGCAGATGTGTCCATGTACTATATAGTTATTTGTATATATATATATATATATATATATATATATAAATATATATATATATATATTCATACACAAACAGACAAGCAACCGGTTTTATGCAAGCAGACAACATTTTCTCTTATTAAGTTTGTTTTCATAGTATAGTAGGGCAACGCATACTTGTTAGAATTAACTTTATATGCTGATATCAATGGAAATACATAACATAAGATAATTAATATAGAATGCAGGCTAAATTATATGCACAACACAACAAGTACACCCATACTGTTCGTAAATATTAGGGTTGTATGATCTCAAACGTGATACTATCTGACATCCAACTGTGTGCTCCATAATTCAAAGTGAGAACGCGGTGCTATCTGTCAGTACTGTTTCCAGCCTACCTCTCTCCCATTCCCTTCTTACCTTTACAGTTCAAAGGGAAGGAGAGGGGAAGGTGAGGACAATTAGCTGAAATCAGTCAGAACAAATTGTCCGACAGCATTGTGCTATGCTAAGACATCAGAGTCCATTTGCTGCTGGTGGGGTGACCCTCTTACCGTGACCCTTGTACCCCGGCAACATTCATAAAACCTGCAGTTGTCTAATCAGCCTTTCATACTTATCGTTGACCAATGTCTCCTCTAATACAGAAACTAACTTGAAAAAGAATCCTAGACCTGTTTCTGTCTGCCTCAGCTACATCAAAGGAAAACCCAACCATCGGCAATCAAAAAGAAGGATTTCATGTTTCAAAAACAATTCACACTTTCAAAGGGGGACCACAGCTGACATACAATCGCAGTAAACCTATTGAGTCTTCAGCTCCCTCATTCTTTTTCTCTCCCTGTTGTGAATGCGAATCTTGAGGGTCATTGATCATCTCATTAAATTCAGCCCCAAAGAAAGCGATCCTTTTCACACAGCTCAGGAATTCAGACGCGAAACACCCCCGCCTCTCTTCAGGCACACACAAACACACTCGCACCATCAAACATCACCAAATGACTGCCTTTCGCAGACAAGAAAGACGGCAATAAAATGATAAAATAAAGTCTATTTTGTTCAAAAAGGGTAAAAAGGGGTCATTTTCTGCATAGAGTGCTGAACTGTTAGCATAACAAAGCATCGGCTGGTGAGCTAATGGCTCTTCATCTGTGACAAGGGGCTCACTAGCTTTTCACTGCTGTGCTCCTCATAAAGTGGCCTGAAACAGCACCTTACTTCTGCTCCTGACCTTCCTACACTCAAACACAAGGAAATCCCAATGTCAAGCTCAAAGTCTATACACATCCACGCACCGACACACAAACACACAAAGAGAGCTAAAATAATAAACACGCTACAATGAGTATAGTAGATCTCCAACGGCATTATGAAACAGACACAACTGCACAATCACACTCAGACTAGGCAGGCAGGCAGGACAGCCTTGTGAGCGCTCTGCAGCCCTAGAGTGGCTGGGCTCAGTCTAATTGTCTCTCTAATTGGTGATGTCTAAAGGGGGTCTTCTCTTTATTTTTGGACAGAGCAGCATGCCATCACGCAAGGCAAATTACATAGACAGACAGGCTGGAACACAACAGAGGAGACACAAATGACAGCGAGAGAGGAAAAAGTGAGAGCAGAGAGGAGAGGGAGGGAGGATGATTATCATTATTATTATTTTATTCACCACGGGGAAAAGACATGTTTAGAAAACTGAGTTTCAGGTGGCTAAACATCCAAATTGCTCCCCTCCCAATGGCCCCTCGGTCCTCTCCATCATCCCAACTCTGGCTGAGTATGTTAGGGATGAGGTCATGCTGCACTTATCCAGCCAGTGGTGAGAGGCCTCATTCTCCACTCCTCAACCCCGACGCTTTATCCGGGAGGCCTGCCTTTGATGTGCTCGTAATATGAAGGACGCAGAGCTATCAGCTAGCTGTCAACTCGGTAACTACCCTGCATCGCTCCCAGGGGCAGGCAGCAGAGCCAACCGAGCCAGCATGGCCGTCCAGCGCCCAGCAGCTCTGCTGCTGATGGACCTGATTAATTCCCCGGAACGCTGGTTTGTCTTCCTGCAGTTCAGTCAATGACTTCATTCAGCGGGGTGAGGTCACCAGAGGCCTGGTAATAAAGGGGCTGCACTTCACAGTAAAGACAGCACGCATGTGTGCAGCTCTCCAAAAAAGCCCTTTAAGAAAGAAGAGGGTAAAAATGGAGGAAAACATCCAAGTGTCTTTGGCTCCAGAACGGCAGTCCTTGAGTAAGAACGTACTTCCTCTCACTCCTGCCTTCTCTTCTCTTTCCTGTCTCCCATTGTGGGAGAAATAATAATTGGCAGGCCAATGAATTATTAGCACACACAGTAGCTACAGCAAGAACAATGTCCCTTATTGGTGGTGGCTCCATTAAATGTGACTTTCCTTTAAAAGAACAGCGGTTCACATGCGTAAATGGATCTCTTAAATAAAAAAATAAAATGAGTGCTCTGCTTTCCCTCTGAATCTGACCACCTCCTATTCTATTTGAAAACTTTCATCAGTTTTATAAAGAATAATGTGTCAATGTGATGAATGAGCGTTCAATAAAACCAGTGATAATGATAGAAGTTGTCCTCTCCTCTCCTTGAGTCATAACTGATGTGGCACCGCGGTTTAGAGCAGTAGTCTCATATAACAATGCTTATTATGAGGCAAAGGCCTTTAAACAAGTCAAATAAAACTGATGTCATTCACTTTTTTGAAACTCAATGATAATCTAGGGAATTTCACTCCAACAAACGGCATGAGAAAACGACACAACTTACGAGTGCAAGTAACTCACTCTCGCACTTATGGGACTGTAAAAAATGACAATTTCTTGAAATGTGCCATAAATTTGCTGAATTGCTCTTGCCATCCCCATGATGATGGTTGCTTTCACTTCGTGGGCCATGCAAGTCTAGTCACTTCATATAATCTGGAGTCACAAATCACAACGGGCCTCCCAGTCTCCTAGGAGTAATATGGGACTTTGGAGGCTTTTTGGCGGGTCAGGTTTGCCCAGCAGACGGGGACAAATAGACAGCGGTCTGTGGCCTGCCTATCCATCCATCCTGCCTCTGGGATGGAACGTGGCTGGGGTGGGGGCGTGAATGAAATGGTGGCCCAGCAGTGATGCACGGCGCTGCAAGCTCATAAAGCAGGCCATCAGCTGACCTCTGAGGCACGGGGGAACAGGCAGGGCCTTTACGACCATCACTAGATTTAACAGCCAATAATGACTGGAATAACCGCTTAAACCTTTACGGACCTGCAAAGCCGCATGGTAGCAGTGACAGCAGAGCAAGACGGGAATAAAGAGAGAGAGAGAGAGTGATATATTCAGCCAGTGCACTGACAGGGGCCATGTTTCAACCGAAGGGAAAATGACAGATGCAAAGGGAGAGAACCCTGATATGTGTGTCTCTTTAAGTGGAGCCAACTGGCTTGTCCATTCCCATCCTGATGAATGCACAACAGGGAGAGCTGGAGAGAGGAGTGGACGAGGGAGAAGACAGAAGTGATGTATGTGGCTAGAGACATGAGGGGAGAACAAACAAAAAATAGCAAGGGAGGGGCACAGTTTGGATGAGTTTTTTTTTCTGTGTGTCTAAAAAAAACACAAAAAATGAAATAGTTTGTGTAAAAGACAAAAAAATTATAAAAAACATTTTTTGTTGGTTTTAAAAATATCTGCTTGCAAAGGCAGTTCCAAGTGAATATCACAGTCTAGGTCAGAATAATTTATGTCACATTTATTATCTGCAAATATATATATATATATATATATATATGTATTTGTCTACAGCTGCCACATTGGAGGTTTTTTGCTCTTTGGCACCAAGTTAAGGCAGTTACGAGAAAAGTATTTAATCCAGATTCAATTTTTTTCAGTGACGTATGACCTAATAACACTCTCCAGATTGCTTGATTTAGCACCTATCTAGTAAACTATAAACTAAAATAATACACACACAATATTACATTCAGTCCAACACACTATACTGTATATTTGAAACTGCAGTATATAAATTTCTTTACTGGAGTAAGTAAAAAAAAAAAAAAAAAAAAAAAAAAAAAAAAATCTTAATTTACAATCTTTGTTTAGCAGACTTCTTTCTCCCCCTTATCCTGACGTCAATCCTAAGTTATAGCACACTCGCATCCTCTGGACTAAGATCATAACACTAATTCATTAACTGTTGGCAGCGAACTAATTCTGATTTTCAATAAACTCTCTAAACCTAATACAGCGCTCATGAAAGGAGGCCCATTTCACAGGCTGGCACATGTTCAAGCAACATATGCTCACATAATCTCTTAAAAAGCATGATCCAAGTCCAAATTTAATTATGTAATAGCACAAACGGAATCAGAGTGCCGACACAGCAGAGCTCTGATACACAACGTTCTGCCACTCCACTCCCATTCTCCTCATTTGTTTATTGCTCTCACCAGTCCCAGCAGCCTCAGGGGCCGAGTCCACTCAACGGTCTACAGATGGCTCCGAGGCTCCAGGCTCATTTCACGTGGTTGTTTGTCTTTTTAATAAGGTCTGCTTGAGATATATTACTATTGTTATATGATCATAATGCTTTTTCATGGTCTCTCAAGCCATTACTTTTAGTGTGTTATGTTTTTACATAGTAAGTTCAAAGTCTTTATGTTGATTTTTTTTAGTTTATATGGATTTACAGTGGTATGACTCTGTAGAAGCAGTAGTGCTGGTGGTGGTGGCAGCAGTCAGAGGTTTAGCAGTTTCAGGGACTAAATGGGTGGGGGGCGGGGGGGGTAAGGGATGTTCATGGTTCCCTGAGCCCTGCACTTCCTCTGGCAGCAGCCCTCAACTTGCAAAGCACTGAGCTGAGGTTCCTAGAATACAGATAAAATTTAACCAGTGAACAATGTCAGGCCTCACGCCAAATATGATACTGTCCACAAACATTGCTGAGGAGGTGTAAAAATATATATATGAGAATAAAAACCACAAAGGGTCCCTGCTGAAGACTATATCCAAGATATCAGGTCACCTTTTTTTTTTCTCCCTGAAACAGTATCAATAAATCCTGGGACAAAACGGCATATCTTAAGCACCTTACTGGCGACTTTTACAGTGCACAGTCTTCGCTTGGCACGCAGACGATAACATTCCCTCCACACAATGGTCTAATCTTCATGGCACAGGTAGCACTGGGATTGTCTTGGATGTGCACTCTGCCGTCGCCTGGGTTTGTCCCGGCATTAGAGCCCTCTGCATTCCTTTGTGCTTTTTAACCAATGAATTAAAGAGGATTTCAACAGGGGAATACTTATCGGGAAAAATTACTCCCTTTACTCGGAGATAAACAAATCAGACTAAATAAGTTGGAAAGAGTTTCACAAACTCATTCTGTAATCAGGAGGGGCTGCTTAAGATAACAACGCCTGATTTAGACATTTTCTTACACAAAGAGTGAGGAAAAGTGAACCTTTAAGCTATATGGGACAGGGTTCATTTTGAGCAGCTGCCATTGCTGTGTAAGATAGTTTACTTTACAATTTGTATTTATAGGAGCCAATCAGATCCTTGTGTTGTGAGTAAATAAATGAAATTGTTGGGAAGTATTGTTTGTAGATTATATATTCAGGTCACTTCTCCCAAGAAATCTTTTAATTTTTTAATCCATGCAGATGTTTGTTTTCAGAAAACTTTCTGAAGTGCATCCCCAGATGAACACTGAAAGCATTCTTAAGTAGCTAAGTTGCTCTTATACAAAATACCTCAAAGCGTCTAAGATAATACATGTGGATTGAAATGCAATCTGCCTCTCACTTCTTCCAAAGATAAGTACAGCCATTGACAAGACCTGGCTTCCTCCTCTTATCTCACAAACACTTGATACCAGAAACTCGGTGCAAGAATAAGTCTTTCAAGATTGTGATGTAAATATATCCGATTAATCACAACAAGGAAAAACTGCAACAATTCGTGCTCCCACCCCCCAAACAACATTGTAAAAATGTTCCTTTGCTTGCAGTTGTAATCAAAAATATTTTTTTTTCTTATCCACATTTTCCACTCACAGGTCTGTGATCAGTCATATACACGTTACATGGATGTGTTTTAATCTATGCTAATCTATTGTAATATTTTCATTTTCATTTTTAAAGATTATTATTACGTTAATTTAAAGCAAGACAATATTAAAAAACGAAGACAAAACTGCATTTGGATAATCTATGCAGAGGCTCTAAGCCTATTTCCATTCCTGATGGATTTAGTGACATACCCCCCTCTTACCCCCCAGCACTAAAATATTTAATTTTACTGAGTAGATCCCCAGGACACGAAAGGAAAACCATCAGGTCCATGTTCAAGTTTAATTACTGATTACTGATTTAAACCTAGTCTAAACCCTCCAGCCCCATTTCTGCCTCTGCTGTAAGAGCACAAAAAGGAGACAGAGAGAATTGCTGCAAATGAGAGAAAAATGAAGAAAACAGTAAAGTGTGTGTGTTTGTGTTTATGTGTGTGTATGTGCGCTACTTTTCTACTCTGTATTGTCAGGACTCTCTCTGATTTTAGTATTTTAGTATTTGGTAAACACTTAAATTTACTTGATTGTGTGATTTGCAAGATTACCATATTCATCAATGCTTTTGATTTCCTCTGCTTTGCTCAATATACCTCCAGTCCACAGTGTGGCGCTCTGCTCACTGTCTGTTGTACTGAGTAAAAACAGATTGAGATGAGCCCGGTTTTGGCATCTACCATCTGCCCCCCCCCCACTTTTCACACTATTAAACGTCTGTGCATGAGAGCATGTGTGTGTGTGTAAGACAGTGCCTGTGCGTGCATGTGTTTGATTAAGCTCTGTCTAGCTACCCTCATTGCTGTGGATGTCTCTGAATCTATTACAATCCCTCCATCACAGAAGCCACTTCATTTACATTCCTCAAGACCTTGTTTGAAGAATATCTCAGGTGGGGGAATATATTTTCAGAGTGTCCCTTTTATAGGTTTACCCAGACTCCAATGGGCTTGAAAAGTTGCTGTTGTACACCGGGGGAGGCATTTTCACCTAATGAAACCCAAGATCAATAGAACTGTTCTCTCTTCTCATATATAGTGCATGTACACAAGGGAAATAAAGTATTATTTTTCATCCTCAAATGTATAATGGATATCATTCTTTATTTAATACTTAGTTCAATTCCGCATGTGCCGCAAAGGGGAAATATTTCCTCTGATGATGTCCCTATATTACAGAAAGAAGATATAAAAAAGGGAACATTAGGTCTGAAGGTAAGTGGAAAAATTGAACATCACATACCTGAGAAATGACAATAGTCTGCGTGGAACTCACCATCTCACTCAGGTATTATACCACAATACAGTTAATCTTATATAATTAAAAAGCTTACAGACATTTACATATTAATCTGCTGTGCCTACTGCAACCGACATATTTTAAATCAAGAGCTCAGGTTTAAAAGAAAAAAAAAAGAGAGAGCACAGGAATGAGGAGAGGAGAAGAGAGCAGATAAGCGTAGAGAGGAAGGAAGATGAGGGAGAGGAAGATGAGAGGAGAGTGGTGAGAGCAGTCACTTCAGGTGCAGCCCTTATCGGCGGCAGAGAGAGGACCTTTCTTATGTAATCTGTGATTTCATTCAGCCTCCGTATCAGATGATTGTCTGGGAGAAGAAAAAGCCATTTTGAGGGGAACGGGCTGCGTGAAAAGGATCGTCTCCCCGGCAGCTCACCCTTCCATGTCGAACCAGCCGCATGGCACCGAAGGTCAGCAGAATTATTGGAGGCGGGGGTGGCTCCGCCAGAGAAGACAATGATATGGCCTTAACCCTCATTTAGAGGTGCCATTTCCCCACCTGACCCCCCTGCTAAAGTGTTATTTTTCCATGTTATGAAATGTGATAGCTCTCTGGTGAAACAGGAGTCTCCAGTTAGGGAGGTAATACTTTGGCGTGCAGCGACAGCAAGACAGGCTCAGCCTCCCCTCTAAATAGGCTGGCTTTGCGGCCTTACTTCTCTGTGCTACGCAGACAGTTCAATCAGGGTAAAACAACGTTCATTTAACCGCTTGGCTAACAACAGGCAGTGGCACACAGCGGTACATACAGGAGCCCCAAGATTGCACAGTTAGGGGAGATGATGATAATGTCTTTGTGAATTTCACCCAAACATGTCATTTTAAACTAAGGCTCTGCACAGGGCTGTGTTAGGCGTCATAACCGGTTGTTTTCAGTTCCTGCTCTGCTTTCTCTCTCCCCACATGATGAGGGTAATGGTGTTTGTTATAGGTAGAAATGTCTTCGTTTAACACAGCAATCAATAATTGATGAGGAATAGAATGCAGTAATGATTAAGAGGTCTATTTCTGCACGAGCTGAAGATCATGTTTGAAATACTTGTCCGGCAATTACAAAGTCAACTTTTACATGTGGTGTGGTATTAATAAGTAAGATGGAAAAATCATAAATGGCTGATGCTTCATTAATTTCATATTGCATTTTCATTAATGTAAAATGATGTGAGTAGGGCTCTGAATAATTCAGTTTCAAAGCGTACCATGTGCAATATCATATGTAAATCAAATGTCAAGGAGATAAAGAGTCTAATCACTTCATAGAAAGGTTGCATGAGATTATAGTTCTATTAATATAAATTCAAATTACTTTATTCTGAAAAAAAACCCCTCATTATTCCATTCTGAAATTCACTGTTGTCTCTCTTTGCTGTGCTGCTGAAAAAAAATGTTGCGACTTATGTTAAGGGAACAATGTATCGCCTGTACCAATATATTGATTGCTGTGTGTTTTATCGTGTGAGAGAGCTGTGATTAGAAGAGTGGAGCTGAGACAGAGGAGGGGGGGGGGGGAGGGGATAACAGGGGCATATACATCTTGGTCTTCTCTCAGCAGCTCCATCTAGGGGAGCGGAGAGGAGCCTGACTGCCTCTACACTCAGACCTGTGACATTTCTCACTTCCTCTGCAGATCTAAACAAAAATGTTTCCTGTGACTGTCTATTTCTCCAGCAAATAATTCCCACATATGTCACTAACCATTCCTTTGATGTGTGCTGAGAGGACACATGGCTACAAGGTCAGGTTTGACACCGGGCCTTGGTTTTGGATAATGGTGCCCAGAGGGCCGTGGCACAGGGTAACGCCGGGGGTCAGAAGAACAGGCAGATTAAGGAGGAGAGGTGTTGAGGTTGTCACCTCAGGGCCTCCACCCACACAAGGAGAAGACGCTGAGACCAGACCCTGCCATCATTCAAAGCAGATGGCATTTTTCTTAATGTGTCAGGGCTTATTTTTGGGATGCAGCCTCTGGCAGGCCCTGGATAGACTAGTTATTAGGCATGTACGCTTATAATTTAGCCAAACCACGGAGGGTTTGGACACAAACCCTGAAGCCTCAAACTGAATGTCTTCCCCTCTCTCCTCCCTCTTCCCTCTGCCTTTCTGGAAACTGAGATTGTGAGAATGGCTTTAGACGAAAGCGCTAATGTGGTTTCGCAAAGCAAAGGGCAGGATGCTGACAACTGTGTAGTTCCAAGTGCAGTATTGCTGGATTCCTACAGGGGACACACATGCAATAAATTCCATCATTAGTACTTTACACATTCATTCACCAACTGCTTGTATTATACATGTTGTGATTTGCTGGATTATTCAAGGAACAACAATTCAGGCTGAATGTGTGTGCAACTTCCACAGGAAATGCATGTAACCTCTGATGTAACCTGCGATAAACACACAGTCATTGATCCAAAACACCCTGACAAACGCACAAGGTATCTGCAGAGCAAGTAGACCTGCTGCACAGGCACTGGAATCTAAATCCACACACTTACATGTCACAACAGCACTCACACAAACACACACAGGCATCAGGACTGCAAAGAGATAATTAGCAAGCACAGCTGACTCCTTGAATTGTCCTCCGTCCTCCCCCCATCGTTTCCCTGCTAATAGGGGCGTGAGTCCCACTTATTAGATGTGATTATCCACCCAGGGCTGTATGTAGATTAGCTTTATTACATCCCTCAACCAGCTTCTCTGCTATTTAGACAGAAAATGTAATTCAATGATGTAACTTAGATATAAATCTGCATTTACAGGGCAAAGTCCCACTCCAGCACTGGTTATGACAGGTTGGCTGATTAAACTATCAGGCTGACAAGCCCAGCAGCCACACAAGAGGACAGGCAAAAGTACAAAGGCCCTCTTATTATAGAAAATCCCCCAGAATAGCCAACGGTGGGGATATGGTAATGATGTAGTACCTCTCCATCAGGTCTACAACCCACACACACAGACAGGCATACACGCACACTGCAACACTTACAGACATGCACATATTTCTGTGACTCAAGTATACTGTATATATACAGTATATGACAAACACAACCATACGCACATCCATACATTTGTATATACACACGACATGTATGCATGCTCACACTGGTGTGCACACACACACACACACACACACACACACACACACACACACACACACACACACACACACACACACACACACACACACACACACACACACACACACACACACACACACACACACACACACTTATCTCTCCAATTCCCTTATCCAGCTGAATATGATGACTGGCTTTTGGAATGACCTCCAGGCAGAGGACGAGGCCTTGTTCTGTGGCTCCCTCCCCTTCCCCTCCTCTCTTTCTTCCTCCCACAGAATGAATCTAAAAGATTGGTGACCTTGCTGTGGTTCTGTGAGGGAAATGAGCTACATCTTGTCACAGACTGAACAGGCCATTTGAAACCTGGTTTGTTGGCTTTGAAAGGGCCAGTGATCGGGGAGCTGATAAGTGAAAGGGGTGTGAAGGAGTAGCTTTTATTCTGAAAATTAAAAGGCAGACCTGATGGAAATATGTCTGCATTGGTGTTAAGCATATCATTGCAGGACGCTTATCAGGTGAGAATCTCTGCAGCAGGAAAGAAAGGGCAGACAGTAGCTGTGAATCCATACTCTGCTGCTGGCAAGCTGTAGGCACGAGACAAAAACAACCAGTGAAGCTTCTCAACAGCCCTTATGCCAATAACTAGGAATATGTTAATGATTTTCAGGAAGCAAATTAACTTTAAGGGTTCCTTACCAATGTGCCATCTCTGGGATGGGATTTAAAATTCATTATCTGCACAGTTATCCAAATCCATGCTATGGTTCAGACAGACACACAACACACAAAGTCTGGAAACAAACGCAAATGAGCAAACTTGCCTGTTTCTCTAGCGAGACTGTGTGTGCATGCGTGTGTGTGTGAGCTCTCCAAACAAAAGCTGGCATCTCCCATGGCCTGCACAAATGTTTGTCTAATGTAAACCGCCATATAGGAGCATCTAATTAGGGGTGTCAGGCTGCATGTGGCTGAGAAATCTCAGCCAACTGTCAGCCGATTCAGATTGCTCCCAATCAGTGGGGAGACGAAAAGAGAAGAAAAGGCAAGAGACGATCCGGCAACTGGGAGCCAGAGACCCGAGCGGGGGGCAATTAACAGCCAAGGTGAAGCCACTCATTGTCGTCAAAGAGACTATGCTAGCCATGCATGTTAGACTCCTACCCTCCCCGTTACTTTGCTGGCATTCTATGGCACTTTTGCAATTAGGCTCTGAATGCGGAGCAGTGCTGCATGGCGGTGGCCTCGGTGCTGCCTTAAATGACACATGAAGGAGAGCATGCTGGGTAGGCAGCACATCAGTGCCGTGAGCACATACAGTCTAATGTAGGTGTGTAGTTTTTAAGAGAGTTGGTAAGTGGGCAGGACTGGCTGGAATGCCACAGTGGTTGAGACCCAAAGAAAGGTCATGGTGACCCAGCATGGGTTAGTGTCATCCTCATTAAAAAGACTCATTCTCATTAATTGTTACAGAGAGGAGGAGATGCTCCCAACCACAGTACTCTGCTTTTAAGACCATACCAAGTTAGGAGTTAGGGTGAGTCCTACGCCTCAGAGGGCCATAAAAACATGCAGACCTGCAGAAAGAAAGGCAAATATTACTTGAAAGGCTGGGGCAAAGACGGGCATGAAAGGTTAGGGTAAAAAAAAAAAATCACAGGCCAAGGTGTTTCTAAACCATCTCCCTTGACGTTGATGATTAGTGGGTGAAAACTGTGAGAGGAATGCAGTGTTTTGTTTTTTTTTTTAGTTTTTTTTTTTTTTTTTTTTTTTACCAAAAGCCATGATTCACTTTGCATAAACAACAACAACAACAATAGCAGGCAGGTTCTTCTGTAGAAGCCACACAATGAGCTCAAGGGTTCCTCATAACATCTCATTATAGTTAATGAGCGCTGTGTGTTTACAATGTGTAGCTCTATAGAGCTAGCAGTGTTTACCCATCCCCTCCTCTCAATGGAGATCACTCAGCACACCCCAAAACAAAGGAGGATTTGTTTAGCCATGGGCTGTGTTTCTTCCCCACTGGATCATAGGGCTCAATCTAGCAGGCACAGGCTGTTAGCACTATCTCCCAAATTCATCACAGCTACCATGGAATCCCCAAATATATGCTGGGTTACAAACCCACATAATTAAGTTAGATTAAAGATTGTTAAACACTGTATGTCTACCTCCGACATAAATATGTATCCATAATGGGCCAAACTCGAAAGACATCCAAATTAAAGTATGCGGAATTGAAAACAACAAAGCAGTCTCGGCTCCTGTTAGATTGAATAGGTTACAATGAACTCTCCCGAAACCAGCAGAGGTCTGGCTGGCTGCACAGCCCACGACTGGATGCCCTGTCAAAAGCTTGACATGACTACATGCTCTAAGACAAGTGTGAAAACTTGCAACACTTTATGCATCCTCTCTTACTGGAGAATCTGACAATCAAGTCAAGGAATTAGGAACTAGGACGACTCGACTGCAGCACATTAAGTTTTCAATCTGAATATCTACTTCTTTGACTTCGGCAGTCAGAACAGTGGATATAGCTCATCTGCCTCGCTTCCATACGCCTCCATAATTAAACAAGTAAGAAAATACCAGAAGGGGAGAAAATTAAACACATAAAGTGTTTCCGGAACATCACATCTGCATCAGTACAACACATACCTCACTGCATCATACGCCTATCCACTAATTAAGAAAATAATTATCAGCACCTAAGATCCTTGAGTCAAAAGCTACAGGAGAGTTCTGCATGGTAGGCTCTTCTCTTAATCAGTGTTTTAGGAAGCATGGCAATTGAGAGGCTGATTGAGTCCTGTGTTGAGTGTGTGTTAATCTCTGATTAACATCTGCGTGTGATCTCGTGGAAGTAGGGCACCAGTGCACCCTACGTGCACACAGGGCATGAAATATCCAGGCGTGTAATAACATTTTATTTACAAAGGGCCCACTGGGCACAATGCATGCCAGCCCTGCCAAACTGAGCCCAATGCAATTCACTTGAATGCATTATAATACTCTGGCAATCCAACTGGAGAAAGGAAAAGGGAATAGCTTTAGTCACACTTGGTTATTAGGAGCTGAGAGCTGATGGATACCTGTAAGGCAAACCTAATCCTAGGCCCTATTCACACCTGGTATTAAAATGCGTCTTGGGTGATCCGATCACAAGTGGACAGCTCTAAGTACAGATGTGAATGCACACAAGACGCATTGAGAACACAATGAGATCCGATCGCTCAGACCATATTCGTAGGTGGTCTGGGCCAGCTATTCCCATTCTTTTAGCAGTGTGTACACAAATGTGTCCTAGGCCACATTGAAGGACCGTCTACTCAACTGACATCCTCCGCTTAAGCGGAAGTGCGTACTCATTTGCGCGCCAACGGCATCATATTAAAGCGTGAAACAACAAGAAGAAGCCTCAACAACAGGCAAAATGGATTCTCATGGATGGACTACACACAAAGCTGTCTGATTTCCATTTGGGTTGAAGAGTTCTGATTTTGCCCGCACGCCAAGGTCTTTGCAAACGTCTTCTTCTTTTAATCTCCGGCAGACTAGGCACAGGAAGTGCATTGCTGCCTCCTGCCAGTTAAAAACAACAACGCATTTGGCCTTTGCAAACGGAAAGTATGTACATGTTTATTTGCATATAGAGCAGGGGAAGTGAGTTTGATCACAAGTGGTCACTCGAGACGCACATGGAGAGTCATTCTAATGCAAGGTGTGAACTGACGTACTTAGAGCTGTCTACTTGTGATCGGATCACCCAAGACGCATGTTAATACCAGGTATGAACTCATCAACTTCAACAAAGAACAGCAGGATACCTATAAATGCAGGAAGATGATGCATGATGAGGACCATACCAGAGGGTCAGTCTGCTCTAACCCGCTTGACCCAAATCCCTCTATTTGTCTGTAGCAAGACCTCCATCGCCTCCCCATCGAGGACCGAAGCAGGACTGTATTTCAGGAAGGAATGTCAAGTATGCAGACCGCAACGCCCATCTACTCCTCTTAAATCAATGGTGCATTTAGCCAGAAACCCGCTGGATCAAAATCAATAAAACACACAGTTTCAGCACACAGTGGGGAAAACATAAACACATACCAAGCATTAAATCATTAGCATGTGGAGTGACAGCAGTGCATGGAAAAGTAAATATTCATACAAGGTGACAGAATGTTGGTGAATGTTATCGATGTGCAGTGCATACGAGGAGCAGAGGTGTGTCTATGCATATGTGCGCATTCACAGTAAGAAAAAACAAAAGATGTCATTATATTTCATGACTTACAAGTTTCTTGGACTGATATTCAGACAATACCAATACCAAATAGACATTTCAAAGCATGGTAGTGCTTACATATGGAGTGCAATGAATGCACAATCACAGAATATATGAAAATATATGGCTCAATTCATATTCATTGTTGCTATGAACTGACAGCGTATCTGAATAATCTCCACTTTATGCAAGTGTGAAAATATCACCTATGGGCTGACCTATTACACCCTTGGGGGCCCAGAAGAACCACATCATTTATCTGGTATTGTGAATAGCCAACAAGATCATCCCAGAATAATATTCCTCATCAAAATGGTATTTGTTTTGCATGGCTGCCTTTATTTTAATAGAAAATGTGTTAACAAACAAAAATATTTAGCAGATGTATCCCATTTTGTACTGAAACACATATTTATAAAATCGCAAATACCAGGAAGCTGGAAGCAAAACACTTGGACGAGTATGCTGAACTCTATGTAAATGACATTTATACGTCATAGTGTAAGTTTATATTTTCCAAATATCAACAATGGAGTGATATAAACACACCCTTTCAACCATGCATTCATGGGCAGCATAAGCCCAGTAATTTTAGGCATTTTATGCTGTCTTTCCCCCTTTAAGAATTCTCTTAAAATGAATATATGCAAAAGTCCATTAGAGCATAATACACAGACACCAAGCCCTCGCCTCCTCTTTGCACAACATGAAAAAAAAAAAAAAAAAAAAAAAACAAACAAGCTACCGGCATCGCTTTCAATGAGAACTACGCATTTCAAACTGCTTTGGTGTCCTACAAAATTACCATATGAGAAGCTATTTACTACTCGACAAAATTTCTGTGTGTTTCCATGAGAGTTCAGTCCGTTCCTGTGATGGAACAAAATGAAAAGCCTGCCTTACTTGTTGCACGCAATTAAGCCCCTGCGAAAAGACAGTCGGGGCAGTTTAACATTTCATAGGGCTGTAATTATTCTTTAACTGTTAGAAAGTGTTGTCCCTTAGGAGCCAATTACTTGAAAAGCGCTCATCACACACAAGATATATACAAACAAATCCTTCAAGCACAAAGTAAATGTTTAAACATTAAAAGGGATGAGCGGAGGAACCCATACCAATCAGTTTTGGTAGGAGCTAATTACTAATAAGAGCAGCAACCCCGTTGTGTTAGATAATTATGACACCAACTTGCACCTCAAACACACAGAGCCCCTGGCTGGCTGGTGTACCATGGTTCTTATGATCACGGGGGAAAGAGAGGAATCAAGCAGAGACTGCGGAGGCCAAGTGGATGGACTCGGAAAGTTATTGGCATCGGTATCTCAGCACAAACAGGATAATATTCATGTTTACAAGACACCCACGTCTTAAAATGTTATTTTGATCCTTAAAATAAACTCAAAAGGATCTGCCGGTTGCATAACACGCTCTTGTTTTCAAACTCGATCACTTGTTTGAAGAAATCTCCCGAAGCAAAAATCATTTCAAATAATTAAATTCAAATTTGCATTTTTGACTGGTTTCAATAATTTGTCTAAAACCAAGCAAAAAAAGTCCTGAAATGTGGGCGGATCCCCACAGTGAATTCAAGCTGAAGCTACTTTATGAAAAAAAAAACTTAATTTAAAAAACAACTCCAGGAGCTGATTTGCGCTGGACACCACCCTGAGTGAATTACATCACTTATTTTTAAGTAAAATAAAAACTTAAGAGTCAATATTAGCTTAAGTGACTTAGATGGATAATTCTTCAGTTCAGCAATCATATTAACCTCTACTTACTCTCTACATCTGCTTGGCCTGTTGTTTGCTCATCTAATCAATCTCCTTCAGCCTTGTTCTTTAATGCCCTACCACGTTTGGCCATCTCTAAATATCTGCTAATGCCTGGGAAACATCAGGCCCACAATGATAGCACTGTAAATGTAATTTATTTCTCACTCATGCAAGCACTTGAGCTAAACGATTATGGCTACTGAGGAGCGGCACGCTATATAAGATAAATATTGATTGACTGGAGGGTTTGTTAGCTACAGTGAAGAATAAGGTCTGAGTGAGAGGAGATGTCTATAAAGCTGAGCTGGGGATGGGAGGAGAGGGGGGGGGGGGGGTGTTGAGTTGTCTTGTGCCAACCAGGCTTGTTTCAAATAAAGAATAGGCTGGCTTGACCTGGCTCGGCCACAAACGACCATTTTAAAAGGAATTTCAATCTTTCAGATCCAAAACAAAACTGACTGGGTCGCTCTCACTCTCTCTATATGACAGCAACATTTGCTATGAATTTTCCTCGTGTCCCTTTAGCAGCAGTGTGCTAAAAGCCTGCTGGCGTGTTTTTCTGTCCTCTGTGTGGACAGGGCCAGATCAATTAACACATAATATCTAACAGGTTTGCAGTAATCTCAGTGCGATAATCTAAATCTAACTAAATTTTTTTTATTATTTTCTAATAATTATATTATATTACATTCATATTAAGCATGTTTAAAGGGGAATGTATTTAAAATTATTGATGTTTTGAACATGTAGTCAGGTGTAAATATGATTTTATACATCTTCAAATAATGGCTGACAATAACAGTTCAAGTCACTGTGCATATTCCAGCTCAATGTTTGTTTTTTGTAAGAAAAGTAATTAGTTTCTGCTCTCAATAGAATTATGTTACGCATGACATTTTAGCAAGTAACTGGCAGAGGAATACATTTCAGGATTAACCCTCCCTGTTTGGAAGGTGAGTTATAGGAAAAAAAAAAACACACACACACTTATTTATACTCACTAAAGAGCATTCAAGCTGTGTGTCATCTATTGTAAATACCAAAAATTTAGTAATCAAAGTAGGGCAGGAAACAATGTGTGATGACCTGAACTCTTCCTGATATGTGAGAGGAGCTTAATGTTTATAAAGGATCGCTGGCGGTGCGGCACAGCGCACACACACACACACACACACACACACACACACACACACACACACACACACACACACACACACACACACACACAAACAGACTCTGCTTGCCTTGTTTCATCGTCCTTGACATTATATTGAAGCGGCATCTCCAGAGACCCAGGCATAACCTCAAAATCCTGTTTAGCCAAATTAACATTAGAACTCCCGTCGCAACACAGCAAACCTTTTGTGATGTAATATACGTATGAGATGAATTGTTTTGAAAAAAAAAAACATTATTGGATATACTGTCTTTCTTTTGCCATGTCGTGCAAAAGTATGCAGCTCTCATATTTACAGAAGAGGTATTGCTGTCCACTTATGCCTCAATAAAAATCACAACATTATGACGTGTGTATAGCGTGCACGTGAAAGTGCGTGTGCTTCGCGTAATATAATTGTGTGTGTACTGAGCTTACTGATTATATTTGTGTGTGTTTGTGTGCCACAGACAGTCAAACTTTTTCCTGACCCCCAGTCACCACAAACACACTTGCATATACACGCGCTACACAAGAAATTTCCACCAGTGTAAACAACGTTTGTGTTGTTGATGTGTGAGACTGAGAGAGAAACAAAGCTGTCTCATATCCCATTTGGGCTGAGAGGCAGCCCATATGGAAAGTTACCAAATAGTGATAATACTGCTAATAGGATGTTCCACTCTAAATAGGAGCTCATGTTAATACCCAGATTTTCATTCATGCTGGAAATTGTAGTTTTAAATTACAGTTTAATGCTTCAGATTTTTAATAAAAAAAAGCCCCTCAAAAAACCTTCACAGCAACACAAAAATTACCACAGCCTCTGAACAGAGCCTCAGCCTCCCATTGTCAGCCAATTACTATGCAATCTCTTTCTTATGACTGAATAGCTCACTGTTAGCAAATAATGAAAAGGCAATTATGGCAAAGCTGTGTTCATATTACCCTCTTCATTTTATGCAGGCTGTAATTATTGTCAATCCTAGAGGCTTACTCTACCATGTAAGAGGCAGCAGGGAAGAAAATGGAGTGGGCTGGTGCATGGCAAATTGGAAATGTCACAGCTACCTTTTTATCAGCACCACTAGACCCCTTTGTGCGTGTGTGAATTCACGAACACGTACATGTGCACATATACACACGCACTGTAAACATACATGGTTATGCCTAGGTGTCCATTTGCGCGTGCACACACACACACAGGGTATGTATTTATTTACACATTAACACACCAATCATAATTCACTGGTGAAAGGGGGAAAAAAAAGAAAAAAATGCACACACAGCACGCGCAAAACGATGTGTGTTTTTCAGAATCTTCACCTCAAGCTGTTACCGTAGCTTAAGTACAACGCTAGCGGGTGAAGAAATAAATAAATAAATTGATAGATGAAGCGGGTGTGAGAAAAACACACACGCGCACGCGCGCACACACACATATTCCTTTTGTTCTTTCCTCTTTTTTCCTGAAAACAATGATTCCCCGAAGACTCCTGGTTTTCTTTCCCTGCCAGTGTCTGTCTAACAGCAAAGTGGTGGATATATTCCTTTTGCCTTGGCCCTCATTAGCTGTCTCCATGCTGTTCAGTAATAGGGAGTGGCACATAAATGATTCCCTTTATAGAGTTTGATGTGCCACACTGAGAGGACCACAGCCCCCGTATGGACAGCACCCCCCATCAGCCCCTTCACCACCAACGCCAACCCTCCTCCCCCCGCCCCCCAGATGGAGTGCACGGGGGGGGGGGGGGGGTAGGCCAGGGCTGGAAGAGAGAGTGGTGTGTGACACGCATGACAAACGCCTTAGTCTATGTCGGTGCTAATTCTAATGGGCGGCGCTGACCCTTAAAAAAACATTTCATCAATGTTTCCCTAAGTGCCACTAGCAGAGGTACATAATTAGGGTGGGACATCAATAAAGGCCCACGCACGGGCATGACTGTGGCGCACATGGCGCCAGGCATGGTGACGGTGAGATGGAAATATAGAGGCAGGAGGTGCAGCGAGGAGAGATCTTTTGTCAATACTCTTGCATGCATCCCTGACAAATCAAAGTGAATAAACAATGTCGTGATTCTACCGTACCTTGACAGGCAAGAAGCAGGTCTACTAACACGATTCTGACGGCAGACTTTCAAGGTCAGCCTTTAAGCTCTTTAACTGCACCGTTTCAGGCTTTGCACCAAATTCAACTCGACATTCATATACCTGGCAAGCACATTTATAATATATTTTTTTGAAAGTTATTTTCTCCTTTCTCTTTTTTCCCCCCACTTCGTCCCACAGAAGCAGGTGCTGCTCCTTTTGTGTTTAACAAGATTCTTGAAAGTGTGCATGAGGGAAAAGTGCATTTCTTAAAGGAAGGCGTTGCACTACACGAGGCTGTCTTCCAAACGTGCTTTTCAAATGGATACTGAAGCCTGTCACAGTCATATTACTTTACCTCTAACATAATAGCATCGTCTAGTGCACTCCAACACAAAAGACAGCCAGGGAAACATCACAACAGGATCAGGGAGAAGAAAAGCCCTCTTTTAACTTTCAAAACTCCTTAAGTTCTCAGAGCACACAGACTTCGGTGTGCCGCTAGCTTACGATGATGCGTTTGCCTGCTGCTTAGAAGAAGGGTGGAGAGAGAGGCAGTAAAAACAATGTAGTCATTACAGCTCACTTGAGTGTCATTTTGGCAGGCGCTGTTATATCGCTGCTTGACTTCAGATGTGTAACTGAAATCACTCCTCTGTTGTCTTGTGGCCTGGTGGCTGTTAAGTAGAGTTACAAGGCACGCAAACAAACCAAAAAGATGCAAATTTACTTCCCTACACTGTTCTCCATATTTGAGAATTTTGAAAGCAAAGTGTTTTGATTTTCGCCGAGTGAATAAGGTGACAGAATATGATGGCAGAATACAGTGATCAATCATAGACATTTTGCGGAGGTTGCTCAGTTCTTTTCAGATACAGATCTCACCAAAAACAACAGCACAAACAGCAACAGCTGCTGCGGCAACTAGACCTACGACAACACCAAACGGTTTCCCGGAGAACGGGATATAGAGCCGGTGCGACAGACTCTCTGCGTGCATGTGTGTGCGTATATCATACAATTCTTGGATTTGATGTCATGATTGTCACAGGCCCTTGAAGCGAGTGGCCTGTGTGTGTTCGTCAATTCAGTTTGATGTGTTTCTCTCACACACACACACACACACACACACACAGTGACACACACGCGCTCTCATACACACCTTGTGAGCCTTGGTGTTCGCTCATCCTCCACCTCTGGACTGGAAAACCAAAGCTGTAAATAAAGCAGGGGAGAGAGAAATAAGGAAAATGAGACTGGATGAGAAAACAGACTAATACCCTTCATCCTTCAAGTCATCTGGCTCAAAGAAATTATGTTCTGCAATCTGTAGAGGCCTGATAATACTGTATGTGAATAACACAAAATGACCAATTACACTAAACACGCCAGCTTTAATTTCCTGCCTCTGAGGACAATAAATAAACATGGCTTCGACGAAGAAGTGAGTGTAAAGTGCCCTGCTATCAAAGCCATCTCCGAGTTATTTTCTTTGAATAGCTGCCAAGGCCCAGATACCCCCGCCTGTTTCAAGTCATTTGAGGCGTTCAAAATGAAATTATGGAGCATCTCTTCGAGATATTAGTGTTAAAGAGCAAGTAGCCCATGGCTACAGTAATCCCCTGTTAATCCTGACCTAATGAGACCAAGCATGAGAGAAGGGGAAACACAGGGTTAAATGGCATTAGTGGGACTTACTAGAGTGGTGTAAGCTTTCTTAAAGGGTAAATTATTACAGTTTCTACAACAACAGTATAATGTCATGTCATGTCAGTAAAACTGAAATAGTGCAGTAATGTGAAAAAAACAAACACTTTAAATCCCCCCCCCCCAAAAAAAAGAGAACAACACAAAATTAACTACACAGTATGAGATAAAAAAGATCAACAGCGTTTCATAATTTAATTCTAATTTCAAATGAAATTTCATCTGGTAAACCATGTGGTGGCATTTTAATTGGATTGTGTATATTCTGTAGATACATAAAGTATATAAAAAAACACTTATTTAAAATTGCTCATTAAAATAATAATATAGTGTATTTGTAATAGCCTGTTGTCTGTCATTGAAGGTAGTTTTAGTCAGACTAGGAAAAATCAGTTTCTTACAACTCTACATACATTTAGGACAAGCTGATGTCTAACATACATATATGGTATCAAATCAAATTAAATCAGCCTTTCATCACAGTGGGAGATTAACAGAAGATTTATTAATGCCCTGCAGCATCCTACCAGGCCATGTACTGTACAACAGCCAACAAAATGTTATGTTAAGGTGGTTATAGGTGGTTATGGTTAGGTTTGGGTCATAGTTGGGGTTACAAGTCTATCAATCCGAAAAGAAAGCTTTGCCTGAAAGACAGATTTCGGGGAAAAACATATTTTTTTACTGTGATTTTTTGGTGTGAGTGCACTCGCACTCAGCACAACCCACCATTAAATGCTACAACTGTCTTGTTTAAAGATTGAGGGTCTGAAATATTTGCAAAACACCATTCAAATTTGGAAAAAAAAGCCTTACTTCCACACTACTTTTGTCAAGCTAGTTTCTTTTATTTATGTATCTGTAAAATATTCTGAGCAAAAGTCTTTGTTGTGGTTTATTTTAAATTAAGAAAAACAAACACAGCAAAATGCATCTTAACACTTAACTTGTTTTGTTAAGAGCTGATTTCATTTACATGTTCCAGCACTGTGTGAAAATCATAAAAAGGCCACCAGATGATACAACAGAGCTGGCATTACCACATTTATTTGCAAAAATGAATAAACCATATTTAAAGTAAATGCTTTCACCCTTTAAGTGTAGTTTCCCCCATGTTGCTCCAGTTCAAAACCAACCTGTTCCTAGGGTGCTCTAATAAACTTGGTAACACAGTAATAAGGTACTGTGGTGTGCCAGCGGGGCGGCCAAACTCATCCAAAGATAACACAGCTCTCAGCACCCAGATCAGCAGGATACTTCCCCCTCACCCCTCTGATCTTTAATAGACATTAATCAGATGTGGTCCTGGAGAGAGACAGAGAGAGAGAGAGAAAATGTGAATTTATTGCTTATACATTTTAACCAGTTTTAAAGTTATACAAAACACGGTAAAAGGAGTTTGAAGTAGCTTAATATACCATGGTCACCTATTATAATAAAAGTAATATGATATATGATAGTATATATTAAAAAATGGCTTTTATTCCAACATTTTTAAGACCAAATATATTCAAACCCCCAGTATGTTACAGACTGAAGAAAACAGAGATATACAGAAAAAGAAGGAGCGTGTGTGTGTGTTTGTGTGTCAGTGAGAGAGAGGGGAAAACATGAAGCTTTTAAACCTGAGATTGAGCGCAGCCTCCATCTTTCAAGAATTCATAAATTAATCACCAGGCAGTGAAAATATCCAAACAAACACATGAAAGTTAGATGCTGCTCTTGTTTGTGTGTATATATGTGTGTGTGTGTGTGCAAGCAGGAGAGGGTGTACATATAGAAGCTGTGTCTGATCCTTGACTGGTAATTAAGCTTATAGCTTTACACACTTAACTGCACGCACACACACACACACACACACACACACACAAACACACTCACACACCCTTACATACACAGTTACTTGCACACACACATTTTGAGTTAACAGGTCATACATAAACCCACATAACAAAATGAAAGACCACACTGTGTGTGTCTCTCTCTCTCACACACACACACACACACACACACACACACACACACACACACACACACACACACACACACACACACACAGAGAGAGAGAGAGAGAGAGAGGGCTCCGGCCTACTTCTAGGACTGTCAGATTAGAGAAGGTCCTTAATTTGTGTGACTCACTGGAGTTTCACTGGCTAATGAGATTGGGCTAATTGGTATCGTTACTGTAATCTCCTGAGGCACAGGACAACACGTTTAAACATATACTCACTGATCACACTTAAAACCTGCCAGCGATGCTAAAGGTCATTAGCAGCTGTGTTCATTTCCAAAGCCATGCGATGTAATGGGGAGGGGAGTGCATAAAACACAGTGGAGGTTCACCAGGGTTAAAACATTCATTTGCTAATTCCAGGATGTATGTTGCCAAAAGAAAACACGCTGTAATTACACAGGAAAAAAACAGAACAAGCTCAAGTAACACTCTTAAACATAACCATGGATTTCACTATGCAACCCATTTTCCAGGCAAATTAAAGCATATGTTGTTGCAATGAACACTTAATTCAGCAAATTCCCCCATAAACATATAACACCTTAAGTTTTTAACCCTGGTTAAGTAGAGTTTGCCATTTAACAATAAAAAAATAACTTATTATTTATTATTCATACCTGTTTTAAGACGGTATTATGAATGTATACATGTAGGGAAATGGCTGAAATGCTTTAGCGTCGTAACATATAAATACATATCTTTTATTTTATTTATTCCCAGGTCCTAATATAATAAATGTCGAGCAAAGGCCATCAGCATAAGTAGGCTATCAGTCTCCCTTTTGGCTCAGGCCAGGGGGAATGGCATGAGGCTGACAGAGTGAAACAAGAACAGTAGCTAATGTTAGCACTAATGTTAGCATTAGTATTAGCATTAGCAATAGAGATGAATGGAGCGCCTGGCAGCCAGGCCTCGTCTGTCCACAAATAGAGACAGGTGGGCCTTTAAGCCTGGCTTCAGGTTACTTAGACAAGCCACAATGTGCGTCACATACTCACAAACACACACATTAATAGACACACTGAACTGCAGAAAACCTGACTCACTGATTCTCGGCTAGTTTAACGCAAATTATCTATTCTGCTGCTACTTTAAAACAAGTAAACAAGTTTTTTAAAAAGTTGTCTCTTTATCATTATTATTACCTTCATCTTGAATTTAGTTAGGCAATAATGGCACGGCTGTGTGCACACATGTCCACATTTCATTGGAGAAAAACTTCGATGCAGAGTTACAGTAAGTCACAGAAGAGCACTATTTTGCATGTGTTACAGGGCTTTGTGATGCTAAAATATGTAAGGGAAGTTTGCTTTAGCACTGTGGAGGAACCTAAGCTCTGCCACCTGTTCGCCAGATCCAGAGGCTTTATTGAATATTCTTATAAAATCAAAAAAGGGGGAAGAGAAATCAAAGCATTTCCTGGCTGCCTGTGGCACAGCTTCTGAAGACTGTCCTATTTTTAGGTTTTGACCTAAAGCAGCAGCCCCCTCTTTTAACCTCACAAATGTGGACCCAGATGTTGCCAGTATAATAAAAATATGAATCCATCTAACGGACGTGGACATTTAACAAGATGAATCAATAAGTTTAAGGGACAGTTCATTATTTCTTTTATACACTTATATACGACATACTGGGGGGGGGGTCTGGCAAAGTTTCATAAATTGAAACCAAACTACAATTAATAAATAGGCAACTAATTATCACTCATCTCAATAAATCAAACACATTATTCAAAGGTACCTACCTGTACGGTGCAGTAAAATGTGACTAACTTGATTGAGCTGTGATCAGCTGACTGTTTCCTGTATTGTGATAATTAACTTATTATCCTTGCACAGCCTTCCTATTTCCCCCTGCTTCAGACAATGTTTACCAAGGGATCTGGGGAGAGATGCCATGTTTACCTTGCAATCAGATCTGAGCTGGAATGTGGGCAGGAGGAAGGCAGGCACAGGCCTCTCTTCCTGCCTTGCTGGCTGGCTCGCTGGCTGGGACGTGAGGACCCAGCTCTGAGTGCTATTTCTAAAACCCCGTGCCCAGAGACACACACACACACACACATACACCCACCCCCCACCTGTTTCCCTGACTCCCCATCAAATGCGTCCTCAAACAAACTGCCCCCTCATGGACACAGCGCGCTCTATTCCTTCTCCCGGGGAACATCCCTAAATAAAGCCTGGCTGCCATCAAGCCAGTATGAGTTTTACTGGATGTTCATCCTCTGCCTACAAAAATAGAGAGCATAGTTACACAAGTTCACACTCTGATCTTACACACGTAGTGTACATGCCTGATCATCTCCTAAAGTAAATTAGCTTATAGCTCCTGTTTCAAAACATATTGCAGCCACCTGCATACGTTGACTGGTTGACCTTTCTGTGAAAGATAAAAAGAAAAGGAGGAGTGTTATTTTATCATCTGTAAGGGCTGTGGAATTTGAAACTGGCAGACTTGTTTTCAAAGATTTATATAGCGATTTATGCTATAGCTGATCCAGGATTTCATATAATAATACTATATGACTGGTGCTTTAACCCCTTTGACCCTGTCACATCCTTCTGGCCATGTTCCATATGGCACTTTCAATCCATTCAGATTATTTTATGAGCAATTTAATTCTGCAGTTTAAAAAAAAAAAAAAGAGTGACACCTCCTCTTATAAAATAATGAATTTGTCTTATTTCTCCACAAACAATGTTACTAATCCTTTTTTTACTTTTACTGATTTGACATCTTAAAAATGATCCTAACAAGTGATGATGCAAAATGAGACACAGAGAAAATGAGACTGGGAGAGTGAGAGAGAAAGGAAGGGAAAACAGGGAGAAAGGGAAAAGGAGACCCATTGTAAAAGCCGGTCTTGTTAGCACTGTGTCACACCAGTGTCCATATATCATCTCCAGGTCTGTCACCTGACCCCGATGTGTCACAGACCCCGGACTGTCCCCTCAAACACAAGCCCTTCTCCGGTAACCCCTGGGCCCTCTGTACCCCTGTCTCCCCCCCCCAACTCCCTGTGAGTGTTATGCAGTACTTTACAGCCTCTGAAAGGGAACTAAAGACCGCTGAGGATTGAGATGAATTACAGCCGGGGGAGCTCCTCTAACGAAGGGCGTCCAAATTTACAGCTTTGCCAGCTTTCTTAACTTCATGGATGGAGATAAAGCAGGCCTTGGTTTTGACAGAGCCCCACTAAGAGCACAGGAAGGGGGAGCAGAGAGAAGGAAAGCAAGACGGAAAGAGAGAGAGAGAGAGAGAGAGGAAGACGAGGCTTAGTTTCTCAAAGAGAACCTAATGAGTGAAAATATATGAAGCAGAATGGCCCTTGTTATTCTCTCCCCCGACAAGAAAAACGGCAGCCAAACGTCAAGTAATATTTATTGAGATCAACAGTCATTGAGAGGTTATGGACACAGAGGCCCTGATTGCACTCGCTATTTTGTGAAACAGAAAGAGCCAGCCGCAGCATGAAACAGATTTTTCTTTTTTTTGAGATCAGTCGGTTTAAACACTTGTTAAATCAGCCAAGTAAAAAAGAGGAGGAAAAAAAAAGCCTTTTGAGTGCTGTCTAAACCTGAATGAAAAGCCCTTTGTAGTTCACTCTGTTGGGTTTGTAAAAACAAATGCATGCTACATCAAGCCAATCATTTATCCCCCAGACAAAGATCAAACTAATATTGACTGAAAAACACCTGAAAGATGAGACGGTGAATGCTAATGAGAGGGGCCTTCCTAGCTGCTAATCACAGTGAGCCTCATTTCAAGGAGAGGGAAAAAAAAAAAGCGGGGAAAGGGACAAGAAAGCCATCTTCATAAACATATCCTCATTTTCCAGGAGCAGAAGTATGTGTACGGGGTCTGGCTGCAGCCAGACTCCTATAAGTACTGTGAATTGTATATCAGCCTCTAAAGCTGGCACTTTAATCCTATTTGCATTCATATGACTATTGCTGGATCCTGGGAGCCTTTATCCTTAGATTTGCCCATTTGTATGCCCCTGTGAGTGCAGGAACTCTATGCACGATACCAGTATCTGGATGTCTCTCACATCTTTCGCCCCAATTTCACTCGCGCAGCCACTGCCATTGACTGGCTGGAGAAGCAGTGGGTGAACTTATTGGAGAATAGTACAAATGAGTAAACATGGAGACTCTTGGGCAGGTAATGGACTCTCATGCACACACACATGCAGACACACACGCCCAGGTCTCATCCGCACATACAGAGAGAGGGGGAGAAGGAAAGAGCGAGAATTAAATACTTCTAGTGGTTCCCTGGTGGAGAGAGCCACAGGCTTAGCTCCACACTGGCTGATTTGTGAATCTCTTCTCCTTAAACAGCTCTGTGCCTCTGTGCACACGTTGTGCTGGCGCGGGTGGGGTGGGGGGGGAGCAGCGCTTTCACCCATTTGCACATTAATAAACCTCCAGAAACATTTATTAAATGCTGGGAGAATAGACAGTATTTACATGTGAAACTCCTGAGGACATCACTGTGTTTGGCAAGGGCCACACCGCAGGCCTCTGTGGTCCTGCAAATCCTCGGCTGCACACGGGGCATGATAATGACATCCTCTGTCCAATTACTCCTGCTGCCAATAACACTGGTCATGATGGAGAGGAACACACTATTAACCCTGTTAGCATTATCGACACAACCAACATACCTCGAATCAGGACTCTATTAAGGTGATGATGAAGGTGATTATTAGAGAAACCAAAGCAGGGATTCAGGAAAACATTTAATATATTCTGTTATTGGGATACATTTTTAAAAACTGCAAATAGTAATAATAATAATAAATGCTCCTTATTTCGTATTCCAGAGCCGATCTTTATTCTCTCATGTGAGACACATTATTTGCCTTTATCAATATTAATGGTAGGCTAAAAAGGCAACCACGCTGCACAATCTGCAAATATAATGCCCCACCTTATCAATTCATAACACAGACCAGCTAAACTGTCAGAAAAATCTGAAGTCACACTTAACCGAGCTCAATACCTACTATTAAGATGGCTCGACATAACAGGACGGCTGCCAATAATTGTACATAAAGATATGGAAAAGCCACAGTCCAGCTATGAATATTTCATGAATTCCGACACAAAGAGCATGCTAAAAGGATCAAACAGAAAAAAAAACGGGAGAGGAGTCAACGTGAGCATCCAAACAATATGCAAGAATCCCGACAGTATAGGTCACATGCAAAAAGACCGGGGTCACACTGAAATTGTCCATCAGTCAGACAAGCAGAACTGATTTGGATGCTAAATAATGGTTTAGATATTCAAAAATTCCATATATATGCGAAAGGCTTCAGTGCACCCTGGATCTGGCCTATCAGAGGAGTGCTCTACCACCACACTCCCTCATGCAGACCCACGCTATGCCTCTGAGCCTGCAACTAACACGCACACGCACACACTCGCAGATATGCAGACATCCAGACACATAGTACATGTACATACACACGTTTACGCAGCACATATGCACACTGTCTCACACTCTCGGAAAGACATAAACAGAAACATATATGTAGACATACTGTATGTATGTGCCTCCTTCCACTGGTGAAACTAAATGTAATTGATTACCATTTTTTAATTTACTGTGAGCATTTAGAATTGTATTTCTTAGATGACAAGAGAGGGACTTAAAAAATATGTAGAAAAAACTGTCTCAAATATGTTTGTTTTTGCACACACTGCACATTTGTACACTTACACACACTCTCTGCCACACCCTAGCAGGTGTGCACACAAGACACCATGTGTCTAGGAACAGGTTTGTGTGTGTGTGTGTCATTTAATTTAAAATGTTGAACAGAGGGAACCAACAGTATACTTTGTCTTTAAGGCTACGTGTCCATATGGTTGTATGTTTGTTGCCAGCTTTTGAAAAAAAAAAAAAAAGTCTAGCCAAAAGCAGTAAAGCAGCCATTGTCGCAAAAAATGTCCCAATCCTTTGCATCCTGTACATTTCAAAACAACATAATCAATGCACAATTTATACAAGGCACTGTCTTAAAAAACACAACATGGTGCCACAATTATATTGTGATCTTCTGTTCATTCAAAGGGCCCTCTTGTTGTGATTGTCATATGCCACTTGCCATTGAAATGTGTTTTTTCATGTTTTTCTCGTCTCATTGAATGTCAAACATCTCTTATTGAGGGAGCCAAATCCATCTGATGATTTTTCTACCCCACTCAAATGGAAATGGTGCATGTGACAAAACAGTGGTATTAACATAATAAAGGAATTCGACTTACAAAAACCTCAACATCTGCTGGGTTGGAGAGAGTAATGGACAACATTTCTTTGAATCCAATTGATGGATCTGATGGCGCTTAGACAGTCATTCACATCATAATGTCTCAGGAGAGGCCAATAATAGGAACAACATGGGATTAATCTCAACACTCTCGACTCAGACGAGACAAAATATGCATGGGTCCATAGATCTGAAAAGACGCTGTTATAAACAAATTTGTTTGAGAGTTCTCTCTTTTTTTTTTTAACACAGAAGCTTGGAATACATGGTGATGTGCAAAAGTATAAAGAAGGCCAAGTAGTACCAAAAGATACAGTATCTGATAAATACTATGTATATTTTTCATTCATATTTTGATGAAATTGATCAGCAAAGGTTTCAGATTTGCACACACATTCACATAAAAAGGTAATATATATATATATATATATATGACTACAACATTAATGGTAAAAAATGATGGATGAACCCTCTGTGACCTGACCCACACGTTTCCTGAAGAGCGGTTTTGAAGCTCAGTGTGATGGCTCCAGCCGTCGCCATCTTGGCAGTGCCTGACTCCACTTAACTCTCAGGTAATCCAAAAATGGGCAAAGGGATGGAGCATGGGTGGAGCTGAGGCGGGCCGAAAGTAGGGGCTAGCGACCTGTGACGGCACCCACCTGTCACTCAAAGCAGCCACGCCCTTAATGGCTAACCCTAACCCTATCCATAATGCTTAATAAAATTTAAACGGGTGAGTTATATAAAAATTCACTCCCCATACAGTTGTCATGAACGGGGACATTAGCTATAGAGACCAAAACCGTTTTTTGTACCAGGCTGTAAACTGGGGGTCTATAGTGATTGACTTCCTTTTGGAGCCAGCCTCAAGTGGCCATTCGAGGAACTGCACTTTTTGGCACTTCAGCATTGGCTTCATATTTCAGCCCCGGAGGTTGCCACTTGAACTACAATAACATTATGAGCTCTACAAAGTTAACTTTCAATGCAGAGCTTTTCAAATGCATTATGTTCAGTTGTTGCTGTTATGATGTTCACCTCACACATGCAAACCACTGAAAGCATTGCAGTTTATTTCGTTAATGGTGAAAATTGTAACAATGACAATCACAAGTGGCTGTATATGTGGGGGCCACAGTCAAGAGGATGATATGTTTAACAGACAGCAGCCCTAATGTCAGATAGCTATTGTTACATTGTTAATATACTATGATGAAATTATCTCGACAAAAAAAGTCAAAGGTTTTGACATAAGAACACGGACATTTTGACCTTAAAAAAAAAAAAGGATCTTGCCAACACACAGAAACAGACGTAGTATTACAAATTATGTTCCAAGCAGTCACCATTTTTCTTGGGTTGTTGATTATAGAGACTGAAAATTAATATTGAAAAGATGACCACCAATTACTGATGCCCCGGCAGATTTTACGACAATTTATCTTACTTTATTTCCTGTAATCATTGAGTGGTGGCGTTAAATGTATTAATTGTATAAAATGAGTCCACAATCTCATCATCATGTTGGCTAAAAAAAAACCAACATACATCTGCAACACTGTATTTATTAACTAGCTCAAACAAGTTTCTGAAAGTTTATTTTCATATTGATCTGAAATGAATAGACCAGCAGGGCAGCAATGCCCTTTTAATTTAACAACAGCCACAAGTGATGTTACAAAGTTGTGCAATAGTTTCCCAAACTTCAGACAAAGAAGACCAAACCCCAGTAGATGGTTACGGGACTGTAGTTCATGGCCAAAGTTCTTCATTTGATATGAACTAGATTAAGATCAAATTTGTTATCATCAATTGAATTTTTAATTTCCTGCAGCTTTTGACCACTTTCAGCTGTCTCTTTAAAACATAGATTTTTTTCCCCATTAGTCTTATTCATGTTTAATTCTGGTGATACAATATTTCTTTTTGATGCTGTAGTTCGGACCGGCCTGATGACTTATGACAGAGGAAAGAAATCAAAGTGAATAACAGACATGTTTAAAATGTGGGGATGATCTGGCCGACCAAGGTGCATACAATGACCTGAATCTGATGGACAGATGATTCCTTGTGAGCTGACCTCCAAGACAAAGGTTTAATAATAAATACACGGTGTCTGAATTAAATTAGACACCGCTCTACATTTTTAATGTAAATGTATTTCTGCATGCAATTAAAAATGAATGATCACAGAGCTCACTTCAGCGGACCCGGGCCCCTGCTCGGCTGTTTGACCAAGGGGACGAGGGGGCTGAGACCTCAGTAAGGCCAGACTTGAAGGAAGGGGAGCCAAGAGAGGGGGAGACTCTGGGAAAAAGGGGACGCAAGAGTGCTGTCTAGGGAGGTGTATACCTCTACAGACTCCACTTTAAAGACTGTCCAACCTGTACAAATAACCATGGGAATCTCAGGGTGGTGATTAACGTGCTGGCTGGAGGTTTAAATCACTCCGGGAGAGAGATGGCCCAGTGTTTGACTGTGTGATATACTCCCTAGCAGAGCTCCTCTGATGGGAAGAACATTACTGATGGGAAACTAAAATGAGATTGCAGAGAGCGGGGGCAGGAATTAGGGCTGACCTGAATGGGTCTGGGGGTAATATGGAGGCTATCACATTAACCTGACGGGGGCTCCTTTAATAGGGTCCAGGGCTTAAACTGATATATCAATTTCCCTCCATGTGGACGACTTCAAAGGCCAGAGCTCATTCTCGACGCTTGTGTTGGCCCCCCATCAATCTCTGGCTGCTGTGGGCATCATCACCTCCAGCCTGAGACAAGCCAGGATAAAGATCAGCTCGGCAGGCTGCGGCCAATCAGCAGCTTTGCCCTAACTGTCCACTCGTGGTCAGGGGAAAAGACTGCATCTTTAAGTTCCAGTTACTTTGTTGCTTCAGTGATTGCGCTCTGGCTCGGCACAGCCCGATTAGTTTGTGTTCAAGGTAGAAAAATGCAAAGCAAACCATTAAATTGGTTTCAACATGCAGGTCAATCAAACACAACACTACTCAGTTTCAGTATCACAGAATGATTGTAATTATAATAATGGCTGACAAACATTTCTCCATCTGTGTGTGCTAACGTCACAATAATTACCCTTGTCACACTAAATGTGTAATTTAGCAACACAAATCATGGCATTTACCTCTGCTGACAGCTACAATGATAAAGATTCAGTAAAAGCATGGCAGAGCACCTTCCAGTTCATCTCCACTGTTTGTACAGAAAGATTTTTATTTTCCAACAACAGAGACGCAAGCAACTCCTTTCTTTTCGCTAAACTCTCTGTTCTCAGAAATCATATCAAAAAGCCTCTCTCGCAGTGCAAGCCCTCCAGGGTTCTGATGTCACTTCCACTGTAACACTTCGCTGATGACTGACATATGCTTCACACGAGCGTGAAAAAAAAAAAAAAAATCCCCCCCCCAAAAAAAACATACACTACACACACCCTTTTTGTTTTAGACAACGTTTCCGACTTTACGCTAACTTGTTTTGTCAAAACAATTCCCAAAGAAATTAAACGAGGCATTACTCAAGTCAAACCTGAAACCTAGATCTGCCACAACAAACCTAATCCAGTTTGAGCAGCCTCTGTGTTGTGGTGTCCTCGGAGTGTGTGTGTTTCTCTTGTAACATAGCTTAGGTTTCAGGAAGTTTTAGGCCTGGAGTCAGTCATCAAGGGGCGGTGTAACGGCACAAAAACAAGGGCTCTCTTAGAGCTGATAATGGTCATGCTTTATCCCATTTCAAGGACGTTCACTGAGCATAAACAGTGTAGAAAAAGTCAGAATTACTAGAAAGTGATGTGAGTGACTTGCAGGTGGAAGAAGCAAAATGAAGATTCAAAATACAGGTTTTCATTCATCATGCTGAGTAAGGAGAGCAGTCCTTTGCCAAAAAAAAAAAGTCACCAAAAAAGCAGTTATCTCCGAGGCATTAAAGTCTAAGAACACACTCAAAAGGGGAGCCCTACATTTGAAGGAGCTGAATTAGGTGCGATTAGAAGAGATGGGAAAAAGTCCATATTTGTCACAGAGCTCCTTTCAGCTTTCACCTCGTGATCAGAGGCATCATTTAGACAAAGAACAAAAGACAGCAAATATTTTGGGAAAGAGAGAAAAAGGGGTCTGTGTTGTGAGTTGCAAGAGTGAAACTGAGCGGGGCGGTGCGCCAAAAGAGCCCGTTGGTGTGGGCTACAGTTTGCAGCGCATAGCAGGCGAGATCTATGAATACAGATCAGGGGAGATGTGAGGGAATTTTACAGCAGGTATTGTCTGTCACTCACCCCGTCTGTCTGTGTGATCACTGCCTCCTCGGCGGCTGTTTCATCTTCCACTCTCTCACACACTCATACTCAAACACGCGCACACACACACACACACACACACACACACATACACTCCTCCCCCAGCTCTACCAAAGGAGACCTGGTGCTGGGGTGTGCCCTTGCCAAAAAGTGACAGGTGTTCCAATAGGAAATCCAAAAATCAAAGGGCCATTATTCCTATTATACGTTATGATACCCTGCTTATGTCTGGCTTTGTATAAGTTACTGACATCTGGATTTGACTGAAAATCTAACAACAAACATAATTTAGAGTGTGAAATAAAATTTAGCCATGACATAAAAAGTTAAACATTTTCTAGTTTTTGAATCTAGAAGTATGTTTTATTTCCCATACTTAGATTTTTGTACTTGTTCTCACAATGGGGAGAAATAGTTTGCCAGCCGTGTGTCTACATAGCCTGAAGCCCTTTAACACACACTGTGAATTATGCCTGCAGTGAACATAAACACAGATTTTACAGCAAAACACAGTGTTGTATATATACACACAGGCTTGAATCATTCACTCCTTCTCTCATTTAATCACTGCTGAGCCGAACCTTGCTGGGATTTCTGCAACACATCATGCGCGGCCTCCCAGAAAGCCAACATGTGGATAAGCTGGCCAATCAACATTAAAAGTGAAACGCTAAACAAAGGGGCGGGCTTCTCACAAGCAGTCCCAACACAGTCAATCCGCCTGAACAAGTGTTTGCTTTTGCACGGGAGTGTCAGCGTTGATTTCTAGCATCGGGAGAGCAAAAGACACATAAAGCTGCCCCAACTGTTCAATCACGGCGCTCTGCAAATGGGAGCAGGCCTGCAGTCTCAATCAGCTAAGTGTAGCAGGCAGCTGTTGTGTGGTGGATGGAGTGTGTCGTTAATTCTGTAAATATAGCTTCCCTCATGTGTCTGAGAATCACCCACTCAGGCCACATTTAAGCCAGATGAGCAACAGCTCCGCCAATGTCTGGTAAACTGGGCGAAACTGTGAATGACTCAACAGAGCAGGGAGAAAATTCAAAGGATCCTTTTGAGGAATCTTAACTTTTCTTTTGAAAAGGCACAGTGCACGGTTGCCAACCTTTCTACAAGGCTTTCAAATGTAAAGGAAAATAAAGCAGTATTTTAAACAAATGGAAGTTATTGATGTCTGGTCATGTTCCAGTTGTAACTCATTTTAACCAAACTGAACAACAATAAAAAAAGAAGAGAAATGCTGTGTTCTTTCAGGGGCAGTGCAGCATCCAAACTGATGGTTTAGCACTTGTATTGTTCTTTAAACTTGGAGCAGAGAGGCAACAACATTCTGGCTTTTCTTTTATGGGCTATCAATAATCTTTTTCTGACACATTATTTGCTGGGCTGGAGGAAAATAGGGAGCAGCACGGTCAGTGGTTCACCACAAAGACTTCTGGGAGCTGGCGAGGGTAGTGTGCGTGGGCGATGCATCCACCCTGGGACTGTGCCAGCATGTCTTTTTGACCAGGCTGCTGGAGCACTAAGGGCCAGCGACCGAGCTGCACACAGTCCCTGGGAAAAAACACACTCAAGCAATTTGATGACATGACAGTCATGAAGATGATGACTGTGGCATATCAAGTACATTTTGGCACCAAAATATGTGATTTAGTGGCTTCCTGCTACATTAATATATTTAAGAAATGATTTTACCGCATCATAAAAGATTTAAATATCTGTTATGTCATCTGTCATGTCATACATAAAAACTTTCAACACACCACACATATTTCTCCTCTTCATAACCTATTAGTCTTTTCCTTTTTTCGCCCCATCTGTAGTATTTTCCCCTGATGGCCATCTTGCTTGTATAAAGAGTTTCACACCCATATTCCCCCTGAATTCAGCACAGCTCAGGCTTTTGGGGAAATTAAATAACCTGAGGATTGAGCTACTTTAGGAAGCCCAATTAACATATTTGCCTCTAGAGGAAAATATTGCCTGAAGTTGAATGGACGGTAATTTTACGCATGGATTTTTCCATCTTAATTCTCAGAGCTTTGAATAATCCGAAGAATTTGTTTTACAGAACAAGGGGTTTTAACATTCTGCGCTGAGGCTGAGGTGTTTGAATTTTAGAGAGCTGTGTGTCAAAACAAATAACAGCTTTCCGAAGGACTACATGTTCTGTCGTCTTAATTGAACATGATTCAGAGATTTAATCCAGTGTAGTCATCTGTTTTGACTTCAGCGCGCCAATGTCTCCTTCCCAGAGCTAGAGCCAAGTTTGGAAAGATAAATCATGTTTGTGGTGGCCCTTCATGGTATATTGTATTTTGACAGAAGCCTTGTTTGACCACTCTGATTTTGGACAACCTTCCAGTCTGGTGGTAATCTCCTGTGTCCCTCCCCTTGGGCAACTAATCCAAGATATCCATTTCGGTTGAGCCTACAATATGTTACACTCCAAAAATGTTCATCCAAGCTCCAAAGTTAGAGCTTTTAATTACCTCTGAGTTGCCTTTTCTCAACTCTCCTCTATACACAAAGAAAATGGGGGTCAGATTCCAGTTCCAATCTCAGCATACCTTGTCCAACTCTATGTCTAAATCCCACCGTGCACAAAGATCAAAGTCTTATAAAGTTGGGATAACCCTTATTACTTCTCATTAGTGGGTAACCTGATGCACACTGAGAAGTCCAACAGTTGCTGCGGTCAGCTGCTGATGCCTCCAAATGGCCCGGCCTCTCTGTGAAAGAGGCTGACCAGACACTGAAGTAGTCCCTGAGTCTAGTCTAGTGTGGCTTAGCGTGAACCCCAATTGCGCTGTCACCTCTAGGCCCAAACCAAAAGGGACTGTTAAAAATGGGTTTTAAGTCTCCAACGGCTTCGGCTGACATCCACCGCTACAGATCATTAAGGCTCCACAGCCTCTCTCGCTCCAGCCTCAAACACACCAGTGGAGTCATTAAAGGCAATGTGTAATTAAAGTTGGAATAAACAAAGGCTTTTCCCCAGGTCTTTTATTTCTCCCTCAACCATGTGTGTATCTCTCTCTCATTTTCACACATGCTTTCTTTTTGTCTCCCTCTCTCCATTTCTCTTTTTCTCTCTGTGTCTCAGAGAGAGAGAGTTGACACATGAGAGGAAATTCTCATTGGCTCCCATGGTGGTGGCAGGCATGGACGAAGGCCCTCAGCCTAATTAGAAAACTAAATACTCTGAGTAATGCCTAACCCCCGGGAATACAACTGCCATATCTCTTACACATGTGATGTGGAAGGACCCGGAATGCCACTGGGGTGTCTCGCTGAAATATCCTGTGCTGTTCCCCTTTGCACAGCTGTCCACACAGACTCATGCACTTAAGACAGGCTCGCTTTCATAGTTAAAATAGAAATTTGTGTCCTAAGTGCTGCAACACAGCTAATGCTAAATATTTAATTCCCGTGGGTGCTAATTATGGTTGAGTACTGGCAACACGGATTCCCTTTTTTCACTCCACATAACAACTGTAAGAGCAATTTAAGCATTTTTCAATTAATTAAACACATAGTCTTCCAGTAACCTCTTGTCATTTTGCCCTCCAGGACCATAGCTAATTTGTGTAGAATAGAAAAGGGAAAGGGGAAGGAGTGGGGGTGGGCACTGTTTTCATCTTTGCAAAATGCTCCTACAAAGGAATTAAAAGGGAAGACACATCATTTTCATAAGAGTTTAGACAGATCACACTCTATCATTCTTTTTTAGAAAACCCTGTAGTATTATATGTGTAGTTGTGAATGTTATGAACCTACATATCAGATGACTGTAACCACGAGCAACCAGCCCCCATTATGTTATCAAAGCCGTGTGAGATAGTCTGGCCATGGAGCTAATCCCTGATGTATTTTTAGTCACAACTGACTGATGAAGTGAAATTACTACATCAGTGATAAAACGGGGCTCTCTGAAAAGCCTTTAAAAGATCATGCAGCAACCAAGAGAGCTCTTTAAGCTACCGCAAGACTAAATGAACTTGTACAACAGTGGCGTAGTGCACGACAATATGGCGAGGATGACTAGTAGTGAAGTTAAGATAACGACACATTATGTGTCTATAATATGCTGAAATGATCATTTCTGCTTTAAAGTTCTGTTTCCATTGTGCCAGTGGGCCAGCTAAAAATATTAAAACACCCCTTCTTTCATTTATTCATAACTTAATCAGTAAAAAAATAAGAAATAAAAGAAGAAAATCTAATCACATTTTGTGATAAAAATATAGGCAATTTTGAAGGACAAAATGGACTTAATGTGGCATATAGTATCAAACTTCACATGAAATATTACAGTCTCTTATATATTATCCCTTTTGTGTGTGTCCCCTTGGGTGCATGTGTGCGTGCACATGTGTGAGTTATTAGGAGGGGTACTGGCACACCCATCCTCTTATAAAGGCTCCTGTCATTGCAAGAGATCAGAAGCAGGCTGTGAAATCCAGCTAATAGTCATTATGGGATCCCAGTGCCTGCACACCCTACCTGCTTGCCAAGGCGGCTCCCTCACACTTCATATTTGCATTGTGTCATCTTATCAGCATTCACCCAGACAGAGGACAGATCACACTGCAGACTGACAGCCGCATCACTAATATCAGTAAATAAGACTGAGGGAGAGGAGAGTGAGGAGAATCACACGTCCTGTACTCTGCAAAAAAAAAACAACACAAAGAAATTATACAACGGCACAACCTTGTGACACTTAAAATAGCCAGAACAATATTATTTTTCTCCTGATGTAAAATTAATGACCACAAGCTTTGTAGATGGCCCTAGCATGCAATGCCCCCCTCCTGTCCCGAGTGGCGAGGAAGGGTGAACTCTAAGAACCCTGTGTGCTCAGTCACTTCTGGGCCCATGCAGTCAATAAGGCTATTTCTGATCTCCGGATGGCTAGGGTTTCAAAGCCTGTTTAAATGGGCTCCCACAAAGCCGGAAGCACCAACCTCAGTCCTCTCCCTCCCTGTCTGTCTTTCTCCCTCTCTCTTTTCCTCCTCCACTCTTTCTCTAAATATTGAGAGGGAGCTCAGCTTGCCTACCCCCTCGGTAAAGAGGAGGGGAGATGGTGTCGGTGGTGGTGGTGGTGGGGGAGTCCTCCCCTTCCACATGCAGGGTGGTGAGGAAAGACAGGGAAGCGCAGGGTCAGGGCTCCCGGTGCTAAGCTGTGAAAGGCAAACGTTTGGCGGAGTAATTACACGCCGCACTGCTCTGGGAGTGATTAGTGATAGTTGTCTGTTCAAAGTGTTTGGAGCTCACAGCCTTTATGGGCTACGCTTGCCTTCCCTTCGCCTAATGTCTAGATTGCATTTGCATCAGGAAGAGAGTTGCATGTGTCAACATAAACAGAGTGCCTCTGAAGCTCACCAAGTCTGCGCTGGCTTGTGTGTGTGTTTCGCTGATGCTCCAAATATATTTTACTATGATATCCTCGGAAGATTATTATATCTGTGTGGAGTATCTTTCACAATAATTGGAGTTAGTTAAACTTATCACCACTGATACTGTGGAGATTTTGTCAACCCAATGACTGAGTTAGAAAATGTTTTGTTATAATTTTGGTGTCATATTGAGCAAAACCTATTGAATTTATACATCCTCAAATGATTATGCTTTCAACATCTTTTGAAACAAACCAAATTATCTGTTCAAAAGTCTTTGATCTGCAAATACTGCTTTCGAGCTGTATTACTAACATTGTCTACTCTGGTAGCAAGCCTATTTAGCACTTCCTGGATATAATGCCTTCACTTGGCACAACAAAATCCTCTCCATTCCCAGGTCAGGTGACACTGCGGTGCATTGCAATCAACATGCTCAGGTGGTGCGGCCCGGGCTGCCAGCCTTTGATGTCCTTGCTGTGTTTATGTTGGCTAGCCATGCTGTCCCAGCGCAGCCTGCAGATGTGCCTGTAAGCTGTAAGGTGAGCAGCAACACTCCTGGATAACGTGTCCAGTTGTAAAACATACCCTGACAGAGGGTGTGGCGGGAGGAGGGGGGGGGGTAAACAGCAGGAACAGATGGATACAAGGTAGAAGACATGTGGGATTAGGAAAATAATGATGTTTGCACTGGAAATGTTTTGATATCAATTCTCATTCAGGCAAAATTAATTCCTTTCTTTGTTGAATGAAAGCACGTCTCATTATGAGAGTTAACTATTACCTGTGTAACATTTGTCTGTCTGGTGTTCCAAATAAACATTAACTGTGAGCAACTAATCAAGAAAAAAAAAAAAAAGTTGACAGAACCTCTTTACTTGAAAATCGTAGATATGCTTACATTAGTTTTTGAACCGCATATTTAGGGGCCTAAAAAATCCCTTAACAAATCAAAATAGTATAAATCAAAGGGATAATAGGTATCATATTTCAACACCTCTCTCTAATCCCAACACAGGGACCGACGTTGACAGAGGCTGAAGAGTTGGGTGGCAAAGCAGAGTAGAAACAAACACAGCCGCGGACAGAAAAGGAAATACCTCAGGGACTTTCTGGGATTGGGGAGGAGGTAAAACGGTACCTGTAGTGCAATCCCCTCCAAATCTGCACCAGGTGTGAGGCATTAAGGAGAGCATCTCCGCTTTGGCTTTCCACGTCTGGCTCAATCACCCAGGGCAGTGTGTCAGATGTTGGACAAAACGGATACTCTCGAAGAAGAAGAAGGAGGAAGACCTGGGGCTCAGCACAGTACAGAAGAGGAAGGTTTCTGATGATGAGAGTAAAATCTGCACCTTGTCTAATAAAAATGCCCTTTTGCGGAGATTATTTCATTATTTTACCATGATTCTCATCAATGTTTGACATTTAAATATTCAATTATATGTGATTACCCTACTGAGAATACAGTGTATTATGAAGACTGCAGTAAGACAATAAAATATGGGAGGCAGAGATGAACACTTTTGAGTTTTAATGAATTAAAATAGATTTTGAATAACATTACACTGTATCCCATTGAGATTTTCAGTTAACTACAAAGACAACTGAGTGCTGCTTATTCCCTGTGTGATAATAAGCATGGAGTATACTATAGAATGCTTAGCTCGATACTCATATTACACTCTCAATCATAAAGACAATTTCTAAATTGAACACCTGGCACCCTCTCAATTTCAAGTAAGTAAGCTTTTTGCGTGTGCAATTGTCCTGAAACAAAACAGCGGCAGCGGAATACTTCAGTACCAAGAGAGAGAAAGGAACATAGAGCCTTGTTGGCATTGTTGTTGCCACAGATTATACATGACACACCGAATAAAAGGGGCTGATTGTAAGATGTTTAAATGTATCAGAGGCATGGGAGAGGAAACTTAATACCTTAGCACTGGGAGATGGAGAATGCGACTGGGCACGTGCGGAATGCAGAGTGGCAGGAGGAAAGCGGCAATCTAAATTTCTAATGCTGAGGATGTTTCCCATTCTGTGTTTATGAAACATGGCTGCCGGGCTACAAAGGTAAGGGGATACAGCATCAAAGTCTGCCCTGACAAAAACAAAAAAGCAACAATGCTGCAGTGGAATGCACGGCAGAACATAATACTCCACCTCCTCCTTCTCCTCTCCCCTAAGCAGTCTCATTTGATTACAGTGTAGCAGGCCCCAAATCAACCCCTTAGTCCCATTTCTCACTCCCCACTGGTGTTGTGAGTAGGAGGTAGAACACAACTTGCCAAAGTGGCCAGGGAGGAGATGAGGAGAGGTGATGTTGTGGAGGAAAATCCCTCATTTGGGGAACAAAAGAACATGGGAATGGGTGAGCAGAGGTGTCCGCAGCAGGAGAGGAACGTGGTTGTTGTCCCGAGTGTGGTGACTGAGGCAGAGACTGCATGTCTGATGACGGCGAGGCGAGGTATCGTTTACAGGCTCCCTCAGCAGAAGCCCCTCGCATGTCCGTCTCCAGCCACAGAGTTCGCCCTCTACTTAAGGCAACAAGAGTCAGGCTCAGCATTACAAGCCTATTAAAAGATACTTTTAATTATGCCCTGCTCTCCCGGGATCACTTCTTCCGTGAACTCTGTGTTTCTTTGGCATGTGCACTTAGGAATGGCACAACCAGAAGCACGTGTTGTTTTCTCCCTCCAATTAAAGGGCATGTTGACAGATTAAGGCTGCTTCTGGTTTGTGCTCCACTAACGCATTTAGGGGAGATGATGAACATGGAGGGAGGAGGGGGGGGGGGGGTGAGGGGTTGGTCTCAGAGAGAGAGAGAGAGAGAGAGAGAAAGAGGGGCTGATAGAAAGAGGAAGAGAAAGAATAAGAGAGAAAGAACATGCACATGAACCCTGAGGGATTAATGTGTTTACATTACCTGGGCTGTGATCTATCACCAACCTCGTCAACTTCTATTATGCATCACATACATAAGCAAGCAACAGACCTGGGAGCCCCTGCAACTCACTCATACTATTTCAATTGGATTAAGTCAGTGCAAATATCTAGGGCACAGCTCCCACACTGTGGTTTTATCATTCTGGTAGTCATTTGATTTGTATGTTGTATCACTTTACCTTCATGAAGGCACTGCAGGAGTACCTCCTACATGCCTCAAGAGCTTTTAAGTAGTATGGGATTTAGATGATTACCATATGGCACCTATAGCACCTTCAAAATAAACATGCTATTTAGCCGTAGGTCTGGTAAGACAACAGCCAGGCACGGAAGCCCTCGGATCATGAATCAGAATATACAGGTACACATCAGTGAGAGGAATAGGGGAATGTTGAGTATGTGGATCCACCATCTGTGATATTCACTAACATCAGGTTTATTTTGTCCCAGCTGTAGTAGTAGATCTGTATTGTGTGTAAAACGCTCAGTTGGAGAGGTCTATATAGATGCTGACAGTGGAGTCTGCAGCAGGGCCCCTGAAAGAGCTCATATTCACACTCAGGCTTCATTATATCCAATCAATATTCGTTTAGTCACTGAGCCTATTGACTCATTTTTGAAATAATATTATAGGTCATTTGTCTTGTCATGGAGCAGGGAGAATTATCTCTTTTATACCATCCCCCATTTGGAAAAGGGGGTATAGGGTAAGTCTGGATACATCCTGGATACAACTGTAAATAAATATTTTTGATAAAACACTGAAAAATCAATGGGTGCTTCCTGTGATCCATCTCGTGCAAATCAATCATCATCTGCGCAGCTGGCAGTGTGGAGCAGGAGGACGGTGTGGCAGTGAGAGAAGGGTTGCAATCTTTGTCTGATACCTCTCATTTTGGAATCGCTTCTCGTAATAGGGTCATCATTTCATCACTTAGCCAATCCAGAGCCCTGCCATTCAGCCTTGCGGGGATCCTGAGGTGTAGGGGGTTGTGGGGGGGGGGGGGGGGGGGGGGCAGGCCCCATCAGGAGTAAACTGAACACACACACTCTCGCTCCATACATCTTCATTCAGGTCAATAAAAGAAAAAAAAAAAGAGATCACAAGAGTAGAGAATAGATCAGAAAATACATTTTCTTTCCTGAAAGCCAAAGTGGCTCATTATGCTTCATGTAAATTATGTGATTCTGAGTTTTAACTGAATAATCTGAGCAATAGTTGTGATATTCAGATAAAAAAATTAAACTTTTCAATGTTAAAAATGACAAAAGTGTAGCTATAATAGCATTCCCAAAAAGCAGGAGGCAAAAAATTAAATTATTTGAAACAGACAAAATATAATAGGTATAAATACAGACCTGAACATTATATAAGAACATTCAATAATGATCACTTTAAAAAAAATAACTGAGATAACAGTAAAGTTATATAAGTACGTGTGCTCCTGAGTGTGTGTGTGTGTGTGTGTGTGTGTGTGTGTGTGTGTGTTGGGAGTGGGGGGGTGTCTGACTGACTGCTTGGTGACATAAGACTTCCTCAACATGGATCTTAACAAATTCAATACAAAGACAAACAGTCAATTTTTTTTTTAATAGGCTACATTTGAAAAAAATCCACACAAAAAAACAACTTTGTAACAGTGACATCAGTACTAAAAAAAGCACAGAATGTGCAGTAACAACCAGTGTCACAGCTATCACAGTTTAAAACACATAAATAAAACGGTTAAAATTACTGCTATAATAATTAATTACTGTAATATAATAGCTAATCATAGCTGTGTGGTTGCCAGTTGTTTAGTCAAGTAGCATAGTGCACATATGTTTAATCATTTAATAACCCCCTCTTCAAAAAAAAAAAAAAAAATGCAAGGTCAAAAATAAATTACATCCATTATTTGCAGCAGATCTCCCCAAAGCATTTGGAGCGAAAACTGTTTTGAATTTCAATTGGCTTCCAAGTGGCAAAAGCCCTCAGCTAATACATCAAAGAAAAATTGGTGTCAACTAATCGGTTTAGGACACAGATTTAGAATGGTTAAAAATCCCATGAATACTTCAAGCATTTTTCTGTACCACTAAAGGCTTGGGAGCAGTACAGCTGACCTTGTGCGCTCCAGAAACCTGTCCGCCACTCGACATTAACTGACTGTTTAACTCGCCCCAGCAACGCAATTAGTCCGCCACAACGAATAATGTTGTGTAATAATAGCCTCTATATCCAATTTAGATTACACTTGCTCCCTCAGGCATTTTAAGTGGCATGCATCATCTTTCATTCACTTCTTGTTTGCCACGTTAAGCCGTTTTCATGCGTCAAAACCGAGCGCGTTCTCGCAGGGAAAAAAAAAAGAGAGAGAATGAGCGATAACGAAGAGGAAGCGACAAAGTTAGAAGCTGTCAAACCACCACACACATACATATATATATATATAGATTCAGATTTCGATCAGCATCTTGCGTGAGATTATGCATCTAAAAACACAGATGCGCCGCAAATGAGCAAAACTATACTCACCTATACCTCCTCCTTTATCAGAGCAGTGCTGCGAGGTGGTGGCAGTTGCCATAACCTGCTCCTATTATAGGCTGCGTGATCTGAAATTATGGGTCCTCCTCCTACTTCAGAGAGCAAGTCTGAACCAAAACGCATTAAAGGAGGATACATGACACAGACCCTTCATCCCGGGCTCTCTCGTGTATAAACTTTGCCGGCATCTTTTATGCAATAAATAAATAAAGTAGTGTCACTAATTCTGCATGTAAATTTGCATCAGCTCACACTGGCGCAAAAATATCCTCAGATGTTTTCTTTTATATCTCAGGAGATATATCACGGACAACAATTCCACTTTAAACTTCTAACACAGATAATAATACGGCTACATTATGTTTATTTCCCGACCTTAAAACTACATGAATATGGATGATTATTGTCAGTACCAGCAGATCAGTTTGGTCCTTGCTGCAGCCGTTGTTATGAGAAAAGTTCCAGTAATTATTTGATTTGTCTAAACACTACATAAGGCTGTGAAACTGGGTCTCATCGTATCACTGTCATCTGATTAGGCTATACTGTAGGGTCGCTTTGTGTATCCATCCTCCTTTCTTTTCTCTCTCTCTCTCTCTCTGTGTCTCTCTCTTCTTTCTTTTTTTTTTTTAAGTCTGCGTCGGCTCCCACTGTACCAGCGTCATCATTCTTTGCTCTCTAGAGGTTTTCAGAGCGTAAAAAAACACGTGACAGTGTGTGCACACACTCTTTAGCAGCGCCTACAGCGATCCCTTTCGGCTTATCTGAGACTTGAACTGGAAAGTCAATCACAGTGAAAATGGCTTTTTAGATGTCTGAAACAAAGTGGATAATAATTATAATAGGCTACTAATTTATTTTAAAGCTATGTTAGTTATCAAATCAGGTGCATTTATTCCTGAAAGCCCTATAATTAATCATTATTTTCCGTATTTATAATAATAATAATACTAATAAGAATAATAATAAAATATATTGAGCATCACATCGAAAATTTGTTTAGCAGACAGGCGTCTTTTGCATATTAAATATAAAAAGTAATTACTGATAAGAGTGTTATGTTAAATTAATCTAGGATATAAATCTGGGATTTCCAATTTTTCAACACAGAAACGTATCTGCAGTGATCAAATGAGATTATGCTACCTCCACTGGTCCTGGCGGATTTGGTGTAGTTGGCACTATCTGCCCTGGCTTGAGGGTTTATGACTTTCTGGGAGTGTTTATCTGACTGCTTTATTCAAGGATATACTGCAAAAACTATGTAGCCGTCACCACAGTAAATCCTTCTAACACAAGTGACGGCGCAGATAAAATATACTTACTACAATTACTACATATACACACGTTGGTAAGGAAAAGTTTGTTTACATTAACTATTAAGATACAGTTATTCGGCCGAGTACTGTTTGCGTCATCTTACTTTTTAACCGTTGTCATATATCTTACCAATGCAAAATGCGTCTGGCGTTAGAAAATCGACGATTTTTTTTCAATAGCAGTAATCCATTTGAAACTCCCATTGCGGATTTTAACAGAAGGCGCGCGGAGATCACGAAGCATCAGTCTGTTGATTTAACGCGCATATTTAAAATGACTTTTTACGCACAAGGAAAGAATAACAAAAACAGAGTGCAGCAGTGGAGCACCTTTTTTTTTTTTTTAAATTCCTGCCGGTATCTTGCAAGCCCATATCCTGGCATACAACAGCCGATTTGTTATTGATCAAGTGTGAAAGTGGAGAAAAAAAGAAGAAAGTTGGGAGTTGACAGACTCGCGTGATGTCGCCATCCAAAGGGGGGCTGCCAGGCGCACTTAAGACTTACTGCAACGATCCTTGTTAAAGAGGAAAAAAATAGAGAAATAGACGGATTGTTAGTTAACGCGAGAGAGGGATGGAGGGGGGGGTGAGGAAGAAACAGAGCGAGAGAGAGAGAGGGAGGGAAAGAGAGAGAGAGAGAGAGAGAGAGAGAGAGAGCGAGAGAGCATGGATTTGGGCAGGGCTGTGGTTACCCAGCATAAGCTTGCCTTTTCCTTCGGTGACTACACCCCGAGAGGAGGAGCGTAGTGTGCAGCGTAGTAGGCGTCAGGATCCTCAATTTCCAACTTAGCATCTTGGCAGGACATTTTCCCAAGCAAAGCCCCAGTCCGACGGGTAAAAAAAAAAAACTTCTGCACGGGCATGAGAGCGGCGGTGCAACTCAGATAAGGGAGCAACAGCAAAACAAAAACGAGACAAAATATCCGACGGGCAGTGGCTGCGACCAAAATAATCCATCCAACATCTAAGCCTCTTTTTTTTATTTTCTCACTTTTACTTTTTGCCCTCACCGTTGTCATTTAGAAGCGGGGACAGACAGCGGGTCTGCAGACACACGGCTCTATGCGCTCCGACAGCAGCGCATGAGAAAATAAAGGGGGTAAAGTGCGCAAGTTAAGTGGCTTACACTCTCCGGGCTCCAGCATGGCGTATCCTCAGGGCTACTTGTACCAGCCGTCCGCTTCTTTAGCCCTGTATTCCTGCCCTGCGTACAGCACCAGCGTTATATCGGGACCCAGAACCGAGGAACTTGGGAGATCCTCTTCGGGATCTGCTTTTGCGCCCTATGCCGGATCTACTGCGTTCACCAGCGCCTCGCCAGGCTACAACTCCCATTTACCATACAGTGCAGACGCGGCGGCAGCTGCCACATTCACCTCGTACGTGGTGAGTAAACTAAAGGTGATTATTCAATCTGGTAGGAAGTAAAAGCGAGAATACTAACTCGTTATAGAAACCTTAAGTTTTCTCTGTGCTTTTGGAGCCAAGAGATTATGAGGAAATATGCGTTACTGAAGAGTGCATGGATATAAAATTACAGAATGTCAGGTCCAGAAAACATGTTGTTGGGTAAACAGAACTAATTTAACTGAGTAGCAGACAATTATACGGTTCTCAAGTAAATTGTAGTTTTTATGAGAAAGAGTGGGCAATGCTCTGCTTCTGCGCTCATAACTGACTGCAACGCGCCGTGTGATGGCAATTTGGGTCACTGTATTTGTTTCCTATCATCTTATTAGTTGCGCCAATTGTAAAACTTAAATATTGCAACTTTTGAAAAATGATGGAGGAAAATTTTGTTCTACTTTTGTTGTATTCCCAGTGAGTGATCGCAACACAAGTAATTCACAGAGTCTGGTACTAATGTAGGCCTAGTCACTACAAAGAAACATAATGTTGGGCCCATCATGCATAATGTCAATACGTTATAAAAATTGGAAATTGCACTATTTTCATGGCGAAAAATAATAGCAGCTGCATGCTGACATCATGTAAATAATAACCATGACAAAAACAATAGAAGTACAAAATCTAATTTTAAATACCAAATCAGGTTCAAACAAACTCCATGAGAATATACTTCAAACTTGACCTACTGAAGTAAAGCCAATATATTTGTGCATGTGTGTGTGTGTGTGTATGTGGTGTGTGTGTGTGTGTGTGAGAGAGAGAGTTTGTGTCTCTGTGTGCACGTGCATGTCGATGGATGCGTGTGCGCGTATGTGTGTGTTCATGTTTTGTGTGCCGTAAGTCGTTTTAACTTTGGTGCAGTTTAGAATTAGAATATGAATGACTGAACTTTAACACACTTTTATTATTATAATTGCCTTTTTTTTTATTACAGAGTTCTCCCTATGACCACACTACGGGTATGGCTGGCTCAATAGGATACCACCCTTACGCAGCACCCTTGGGTACCTACCCTTATGGTGACCCAGCATACCGTAAAAACGCAACCCGGGACGCCACTGCCACCTTGAAGGCCTGGCTGAACGAGCACCGCAAAAATCCATACCCAACCAAGGGCGAGAAGATCATGCTGGCCATCATCACCAAAATGACCCTCACCCAGGTGTCCACATGGTTCGCCAACGCCAGGAGGAGGCTAAAGAAGGAGAACAAGATGACCTGGACCCCCCGGAACCGCAGCGAGGACGAGGAGGAGGACGAGAATATTGATTTGGAGAAAAATGACGACGACGAGCCAAACAAGCCTACAGACAAGGGAGACTCCACAGACACAGAAGCAGGTCGGTGGTGCAAGGAGAAAAAAAAAAAAAAAAAAAAAAAAAAGCCAAACAAAAATCATCAATTTTTCATCGCAGTCGTTTCCACTCAGGGTGCAAAATTGATTGCTGGTTAATGGTGGTATATTATTTATAATGGGACAATTGCTTTAAATAATAATCACCTTGAACTCCCCTCGTTTGACTTCTCAGTGGCTGAAATTGCTGGTGACGCAAAGTGTTCAGCAATCAATTTATCTTTAACTGCATAATAAGGATACAGCTGGTGCATTGCGCCGGATATTCGGCAAAAAAAAGCCTCCCTGTGATCATATTCTAGTTTTTAATGTTGTTGAATTCTGATTATCATAATTATTCATATTTTAAACGGATAATATATTTAGAAATGAAAATAGTCAACATATTACATGTCCATGTTTCAGTTTGTGCCACAGTGTTCGTGCTCGTGCAACAGTGTTTATCTTCTTTCATAATTATGGAGAGGAGTTCATTCACCTTTTTAGGGTGGCACACACTTCCACGAGGACAATTTATAGCACACACACAATAACTCTTTTTAAGGGAAATATGCAGAATTATCTAACTATTTTTATATATACCGATTTCAGTTTGCATTGCTGCTCGTTTGTCTCATGATCACCTAAACACTTATATTCACTCATTAATGTTGCACTTATTTGACAGTAATTGTATTCTTTATTTGTGCTTTAGATCATAAATTGCTGAACCCAGGGGACATAGGCTGTGACAGATTTAAAGAGGAGACCCATGGCAAAGACACGGATCCCCTTCTGAGCGACTCGGAGTTAAAAGAGCAGGAGGAGCGGACTACAGAGTTGCTGCCGGATTCTGCAAAACCAACTACTTCGTCTCCCTCGGCGGTGCCCCGAGGGAACCAGACCGTTGCGCAACAAGACAAGCCGTCAGATTTGAGCCATGCAACGGGTACGGTGACCAGCAACGTGACCTCTGTTATCCATTCGCCCCCCTCGGCCCCTAAACCCAAACTCTGGTCCCTTGCGGAGATCGCCACGTCCTCAGACAGGTGTAAAGGCAGCAGCGAGGCGCCACAGGCTTGCCCCGGTTTGGGTCAGAGCGCAGTTATGGGCACCAACGCGTCACCATCACGGTCCTCCCCACAGTGTCCGCTCCCTAACAGCACGGTCCTGTCCAGGCCTCTGTACTACACCTCCCCTTTCTACCCCGGCTACACGAACTATGGTGGCAGTTTTGGACACCTTCACAGTAACCACGGCTCGGTAACCACGGGCTCCACGGCACATTTCAATGGATTAAACCAGACTGTGTTAAATAGAGCAGAGGCTTTGGTAAGGGAGAGCCAGAAAGTCAGAGGCCAAACGCAGGTAGATCTTTGTAAAGACTCCCCTTATGAACTAAAGAAAGGTATGTCAAACATTTAACACCTGATTATTTTCCAGTCACCGCGGACTTTTATTTATTTTTTGTGGTTGCATAAAAAAAGACAAAGAACAATGATGAAGCCAATTCTGAGAACAGTTATTTTCTGAGTAAATGCTTATTCTCAAATTTTTAGTTTCTGAATGGTTAATCCCACAATGTAACAAGAATGGTCTTAATCGCTGCAGCCGCCGGAGTCTATTTGTATTAAAGACTAACATGTATATTTAATGTAGCATTTTTGTATTTAAAATGGACAATACACTATCTTTGAAGTAAATTATGGAAAAAAAATATATACTTGTGCAGCGATTGTTTTGGGGAGCAGTTGTCAATTCCTGATATGTGTCTAAAGTGCTTTAAGGCCAATTAATTTATACGAAATATCAATTCAATTTTTGCACCGTGACAGATGTTTCAATGGCAATTATCTTTTCAAAATGAGCACTGGCACACTTGAAAGAAAAGGCCTACATTCAGCAAAAAGGATGTTGTCATATCTAAAGAATAAAAGGGTTCAGTTTGTTTTGGTTGATGAAAATATTCAGAGATTTTCTGTGAGAGAAAAATGTTGGATATATCACGGAGGTATATTTTGGTCCATGCTTATCACCAGTTTATTTATGTTATTAAAAATACACCCAGGGCCTCCTCGAGCACGTTTCTAAAAGTGGATATTGATATAATAACAACACTGAGGCGCAGTCATTTAACCCAATTACCTATCGTGTTTTATGCAGAGCAATCAGGTGGTGAACTCCGGTAATGAGCTCGATTTTATGCCAAATTTAGACCTCATTACTATTTTCCAAGGCGTGGCAAAGCTGTTAAAAGAGACGCGGCCATGCATTTAGAACATTACTGGCCTATTATATATCATTTGGCGCGTTAGATGTGAAACATTGCTGTTTGGAGAAAAGTGAGAAGGCCGTCATGCACACAGCAGAGACAAGACAGATATTATTATATACTGTGCTGCCGGTAGCCAGGCACTGTCCTCTAAACTCTTCCAGCTTCTGCAGGTAGGTGTCACACTTGCTCCTAATTTCAAGGGGGGGACTCTTTGTTAATCCGTCACGGAAACCCATCCCTGATCAAATGGCTTGGTTAAAAAGAAGTGGAGCCAATGGGGCACGCACAATGATCACAGTTATTATGAGGATTATAGCAACTTTGACAAGTGGATAAAAAAAAAAAGGCATCCATTACTTGACCGACATGCAGAACAAAAACCAAAAGGTTATTTCCCAAACACTGAAGATAATGTTTTTTTCTTTTTTTTTCTTGGTGGTTTATTAAATTCGCAGCCATGCATTCAAAGAAAAATAATAATTATAATTATAGCCTCATATATAAATTTGTATTATTATTATTATACATGTGTATTCATATTTCTCAGTATTGGAACAGTTGTAGGCCACTGTAGGAGCACAGGCCTAAACTTATTTCCTTTTTTAAAAATCGAATAATATATTTTTTAAATATTCGTTTATTCAATGGGTACTGCATTTTAAAGGACATTTGAACATTATTTTTAGATAATAATTATTATAATTATTATGTGTATTATTACTATTATTATTAGGCTACTGATGTTGGTGTTGTTGACCTCTACTGAAGTAGGACAGCATGCTCTTGTTTATGGCTGCCATTAATCTCTATAGTTTACGTTCCCCTTCTCCAGTTTGAAATCTCCCCTGAGGTTTATATAATTCCCTTAGCCTTAATGTCCTCTATTCGGGCCCTCTATTTTAATCTGACAGAGTGTGCTGGAGCAGTGATTGCGACACATCAGCCGGCTAAATAGCATAATTATGTGTTTTTTTTTTTTTCTTTGCTGATCCCCGCGGGATTTAACTGTTCGACGCAACGTCCCCTAAGAGAGTATTAGAGTTTTATTTGAAATTGCGTTGTTTTCTCAGAATATATTGAAGGAGTGACGTTTCACCGGGGACAACACACTCACAATTTTTGGAGGTGTAAATCGTCTGTGTGAGGCTAGGTAAATACTGTGACGTTTATGTGTCAAATAGGTTATTCATGTCTGTGTGTGTGTGTGTGTGTGTGTGTGTGTGTGTGTGTGGTGGGGAGATGCGGGGTTACAGCAGTGCAAATCAAGCGCAGAGCCGTGTAGCTGATATATATTTATACCAATTAACTTTCTTGACCAAAAAAGAAAAAAAAAACAAAAAAAAAACACGTGCAATATTTGGGGAATTATGATCTAAACCGAGCAGGGGGACTGTTTACAGGAGAGATAAATCATGTCTGACTTTTTTTTTTTTTTGTATCACTACTGAAATAGCCCAAAACATTTGAGCGATTTTGTAGAATGCTGTTTTGCGGGAGAAATGTTTTTGAAGTGTTATTTTGATTTTCAAACATGTGTAATATGACCATTCGCTTTGTCTCCCCCAACAGCTGCTTTTAAAATCACACCCAAAGCATAAGACGTCTTTGATTCTCCTGTAAAGTCTGCATTAACAATTTGCATTGTAATTGATTATATATAGGGATATTATCATTATTATTTTTATTATTATGTACTTGTAGAGTGGAGTGCGTTGATAAAAAAGGTAGGGGTCGAAGGCTATTTAAAGCAGATATTATATTTTTATAGTATAAGTTGGAGCCGCGACAGCTCTGATGTCACTGTGTTTCTGCTCCCCATGTTCACTACAGGGCTGCGTCTGGAGAAAAAAAAATCTCACCAATTAAAAAAAAAGATATATTCGATCGTTGATTATACTTGTTCTATTTCTGTGCGTGATAAAAGTCAGTCAATTAACCCCAGATTACTTGAGGAAGCGGAGCGAGAAGAATTTGCAGCCCTTCATCATAGCCTACAGGGGAGATCCTCTCTGCAACTTTATACAACTTGGTCCCTGGCTTCCCCTCCACTTGAATGGCGTGTCGGTTCATTGTTGGGATTGCTACAATGTGAGAATACTAAGCAGGGGTGAAACCGTTCCCACGTGTGAAAACGGGGAAATAATCCGACAGGAGAAGAAGCAGAGGAGAAAAGAGGAGGATAAGTTCTGTACCCTTCACTCCGACTTTGTTACTGTTGAGCGTTCAAACGCAGCTTCCTGGTTGTTTGGAAAAATGCTTTTTTTTTTTTTACTGTCATCATATTAATTAAACGACGTCCCCCAAAAACTGAAAATAAAGGCCACAGGCTTTACATGGAGTCTGAGGGCCGCGATTCACGGTTGATTAAAAATGATTGAATTAAAGCTGCATTTTTGTCAACGTAAAATTCACTTTTTGGCTCAACCTTCTAATTTTAAATTAATGCATAAATAACATTTATGCGCCGATGAAGGCATGTAAAAAAAAAAAGAGGAAAACTATTTGATTCTTTGCCATCTTTTTGACACCAAAGAAAATGAGCAACAGATTCTTCACAGGCTACTCTGCGGCTGATACGCTTTATTTATGCGCATTTACTCCAAAAGCAGATACGACATTTGTGTATTTCTGTGCGCTGTTGTCACGAGGGAGACTTTCAGTGGCGACTGAAAATAGTGCTAATATAAGACTAATGAAGAACAAGAGTAAACCGTGGTTTCTTGTTTGTTTTCCACACTTTTGGGAACGGTAGGATCTAATGAAGGGAAAGTTAAGTCTGGCATCTGTGGCCCCGTGTAACCTCCACTCTTCTCTTATTATTGTCATTATCTGCGCAGCCTAGTGTGCAGGTTCATCAGCGGCAGAGCAACGGAATCTAAAATTTTGCCTAACATTCAATTTCGGTGTCTAATGTGTAAGTGCAGGGGTATTTAGAAAACAAAAGACGCAACGTGGATGCAACATATCAACCCACCTAAAAATCCCACTGCGCGTTTCCTTCCTCTGAAAGGAGTTTACGCATCTTCTGAGGCTCCAAGCCGTAATCCACAGCACGGAGCGCAGTGTTTGAGAGGAAAACACGCGTCGAGACATTTGAAAACTGAAATGAAATCGTTTATATGACTTGCCATTTGCCTGATAATCGACTTGAGACCATAGTTAAACCATGTCTTCCATTTGTCATAAACAGACCTGCAGATTACAACCCTGCATGCAGTTTGGCAAGAGATTTGCTGTATGAGCAGACTTGTGAAGAAACTTGGAGCTGTGGACCAAACAGATTAGACACCTGCCACTGGACAGCTCTGTGAACGCCTGTCGCATGCTACTGTGTGTCAAGACCACAAGGTGAAACCCAAAACCTGTTGATATGCACATTCCCCAATATCACTGAGGGATTACTCAGCCGACCAAACGGCACATCGTATAAACAGCATACTGTTAAAACGTCCGTCTACACGATACAACACATACGAGTTGGGGTCAAATTCAGCTCAAATGTGTAATTATACACCCGATGTACTTGACCTGCAGGGATTATTCGCAGATGGGGGGGGATGATGATCAGCAACGCAAGTGTTGCCAAACGCGGTATAAAAGAGAGTTGAAATAAAAGGAGGTTGGCTTTTAGCAGGAAAGGAGGTCATTCATATCTGTGACTGAAAAGCAGTCGGCTGTTGGGATATTTGTTTCCCCCTGAATTTTCTCTTTTCCCTTCAAAATTTGCCTTCCAACTTCAAACACCCCACCCCCCCCCCCACCCCAAAAAAAAACAAAAAACAATCACTTTAATGTCTTACAGGGGCCAGCTGTGTGCGTCTTTTCTATAATACTGCTTTAATATTTGCACTCCTTGCATAATGTGTGTGCAGCTCATTTTCTTTCAGTTTTAAAGGTAAAGAAGTGAGTCATTCCTTCTTTAGTGACGTCCAGTAAGGAGTGCAGTCACCGCTCAGGGCTATTTATTCATCATCATTCCCTAAATGAGAAGGCTAATTAAGGACACGATATTTCAGCTTTAGTCTTCTGGTGAGACATGAGGCCGGTGTCGATATGCGCCGTGTTTGGGTAAAACAACTTGTAAAACGAATTCAATTTTATCCCACTTTAAATCAAACAATTTGACTTCTGTCTGAAAATGCACCCGCTTTTGGAAAGCAACAAGAAAAGAAAAGAAAAAAAAAACATGTCAAAGTAACGTGAGTCTCAAGCCTTTGCCTTTGGCTTGGCTGTTAAATGGAGTTATAAAACGGTCCTGAAAACACTGTAAAGCGACCCAGATAAGGTGGCAGAGAGTGATTTACCACTGTTTTTTTGCACTTCACCGACTGTTTTTCTATTTCTCCATAGAGCTCCTCTGGGAGAGATTACATGTGTAATTTTCAGCTGTGAGATGTTTTAAGTGACCTCCCCCCAACATAAATAAAACATTTCTATGAAGAAGAGAGAAAAAAAGGAGGGGGAGAGAAAAAAAAAACATTAACGAAGAGTGATGAACTATGAAGTCCTAGGAGGCCAGGGGTGAGGCTGCAAAACTGAGGGAGTCAGTTCCAGTGGCAAGTAATAATAAGCCTCTATTTAGCAATGGATGGGTTATTAAATTGTCTCCATCATCTTAAATAACAATAAAATACAATAGATATTTTTTAAAGGTGATATTTTTTATTTGAGATTGGATGATTATATAAATTTAAATCTACCTAAATCGTCCAAAATCTTTTACCAATTTGCTGTTTTTCAACTACACATACAAGTTGTCTGATTCTAATGTATAAATCACACACACACACACACACACACACACACACACACACAGAGCCCTTTTCTGAAAGCACCTTGACTCTTTGAAAAGGGCTGCTCATTGACCAATCTGCTCTGACAGCAGTGTGGCGTGAGCTTCTGACCCTGTGACTGCAAAGGGTCTGTGTTCAGTGGCCATGTAAGGGCTCACTGGCACTCACACTGGGGGTTTCTGCCCTGCCCTGGAGGAGGTGGCACGCACACACTCGCACACACACACAAACACACACACACAAACACGCATACATACGCAGGCGGGCCTTACACTCCACGCCAACCCCCTCAGGTATGCACAGCCACAGAGCAGTAAGTGTGTGCATCCAGTCTGGAGGTGGAGACACCGGCAGGTTCTTCCTCCTGTGACTCTGTACAGGTCCGGCCTGTATCCTCGCCTGGCTCCTCCCCCACTCTGGTCACAAGGTGAGAAAGTTCAGCACACCCACTCCTGAAACACTGACTAATGCCAATATTTTGTGACACAACCCTGCTACCTCACACAGTGCGGCTTCCTTCTCAGCAGTTCTCACTCTCACATGCACACTAAAGATAATGTAACAATAACATAATCAAACGCAACATTAGACATGTAATATTAATTTCTTCCCACTGCTTTACACCAGCGTCAGTATCTCTGCTTGTGTGATTTGTACATTTATTAAATGGTAATAATGTTGTCGATGTGCTTTGTAGGAAAATATTAAAAATGGGATTGGACTTTGCATGATAAGGCCCTCTAATATTACAATATTAATGGTTGTGATGAAGATTGATGAAGTGTTTTCTTTCAGTGACTTCAGAGGGTCCAGGAGGGAGGAGGGGTACCAAGCAGCCTGACTGTTTATTTACATTTGCCCTTTTTAAATGATCCCTTTCTTCTCAACATCTGCTCCACATTACCACACAGATATCTGTCCTAATGACCGCTATAATGCTTGTGCTCACACACACTTGCTCAAACATAACCACATGCACATACACCGCCTGTAACATTACCATTATGCACCGTTCATCTGGGACACTTTACCCTCTCCCATCCACCTTGCACAACAAATGGACCTTCTCTCACTGCTGGCCCTTTTTTGTTTGCTCCGAGTTTTCCACTTTTCCTCACAGTTTGGTGTAGTCTGGTGGATGCAAATGGGCACTTACTTAATTGGATCAGTTCCCAAGATGGAGATAAACGGGGCACTGCCTTTTTTTTTTTTTCCTTCCCCGTCCCAAGTTATTTTGAGCCATGCTCAGTTCAGCGGTGTGTGGAGAGAACGTTAATGAGGAGGGGCGAGGAGACGCCGTCACTGCTGGACTCAAACTCTCTGCTCCAGACTGGCCCTCACTCCCACACAATGAGGGAAGGAAGCTGCATGGGACCCATGTGCGACAGTATCTCAGTGCCAATTTAGTAAAGTGCCTGCTAGTGATGCAACGCGCAGACTGTCCAATCAAGAAGCATCTCACTGCCTCCTCTGGTTTTGGTACATGAAGGTAGCTGTTGGGTTTTTATCATTCACCAGACAAATTAGATGGCAGCCAAAATTTAAATATGGAGGAAAACAAATCAGTTTAGTTCATGCCCATGCCTGCTTACACTTGACACCTGAGTGTTCCAGACATTAGCAGATTATTACTAATGAAAATATTTGGTCCTGTATTTTTCTTTTTTTTTCTTTTTCACCACCCATCCAAAAAAAAAAAAAAAAATCAAGCAGTGGCTGCATGCCAGTGGGAGTGTGTTGGCTGCTGCACCCTGATTAAGGGTGGTTTACAGCCAACTCCAATAGGTAATCTCATCAGAGAGAGGCTTTAAACAGATAAAGACCACCCCTAACTACCCCCCCCCCCCACACCACCAACCCCTCCAACTACACCACTTCTTGCACGAGACCTCCCATCTAACGCACTGAGACCTGCTAATACCTGGAGCAGGCTAACATGGCCAGCCACAAACCAGGCTCAAATCATCTATTGACCTCATTTTCAATAAAGGAGCCATTTCCAGTCTGATGGATGATTTGTTGGTCTTGCATGGAATGGCCATCTGGAAGGAAGGATATGATCGCTGTAGTAGGTATGCATCACCTGCCAGCTAGGATTCTCTGCATAGACTAAAGCTCGCAAGCTGTAGCTATGCGTCTGTCTATGTCATCTCACTTGAGCTAATGTGTTTAAAACCAGACTAGAAAGGAAAATAACTAATTGAATTTTGCACCATATGGTCACTATTGGCTAAGTTTCGATTTTTTTTTCCATCTCAAGTCAAACATAAGCTTATTTTGATCCAATATAACAAAATCCCTGGTTGCATCTGGAGACATAACAGCACTTCATTCAGTTATCAAAAGCTTTGTACCCGGGCCTTTTGTTGCAGAATAAAGAGGAGGAATCCAAAACAAATCTGTGAAAGAACTTCGGCTGTAGTAAAACCCCTTGTCCCACACAGCCTCCCTTTTTTTGTTTGGGGAGCTCAGATTGGGTTCACAGTAGCTGCACATTAAGTATAGAAAGATCTGATTTATTAGCTTGTCAGGGGAAGCATTGTTCAAGAAAGCAATCAAAAAGCACTTACCTAGCTCCTCTAAAATTACTGCTTTTTTCACTGGCTAATTTGTGTAACTCCCATGGAGAGGCTGGCAAAGAGTTTGATGAGGCATATAATGATGATTAATGAATTTATTGCCCTGCTGCTCATCAAACGGTTGTAGTATATACTTCTCTCCTTTTCTGCCAATGTGTCGCACAGGCTCCAGAGCGACAGAGGGGCAGAGATGAGATAGTGTTGCCCTCCTCCCTGCTACCTCCCTTTGGCTGTTAACCTGACTGACCTGATGGGCATGAGAATGTAGCGGGAGGTCTGTGGGCAGAGTGGGAGCACAATGGACAGTTTAATAAAAGCTTAAACTGGAAATGCGAGTAAACCTGCTGCAAGGGACACATGCTCTCAACTTTCAGCCTCTGATCACTTTTGTGGGAAAAGCTGGGGGTAACCAGATCCACAAGGCTTCTTCTGCCCTCCACCACCACCGCCGCCACAGAAACCTCTCACAGCCCCCTGCGCACCACCCTCGAACGGAGAAAAAGACAAAAAGCGTGAATGCAACTACAACACTTTTAGTAACGAGTCAACAATCTATGTAGGAAGCAACAACCGTGCTGTGAGACGAAAGCGAGGTGTTCACATATACTATTATTCTGTTCAAACAAGCCCTGCTCTCATCACAAATGATGATTAATGACTGACGGAGAGGGTAGGGAGTGTGTGTGTGTGTGTGCGTGAGTGTGTATTGGTGGTAGTGTGCTTGTGAAGCGGTCACTATGGGGTCAAAAGCACTTCTGCATATTTGCTAAATAAGCCCACCCCCTCTATCCAGCCTGCTCCCATAACTCCTGGGTCACACATCTCTCCGTTCGACATTGTATAGGATGTTTACACTTGATTACACCCCATGCCTTCCTATCCCCTGCTCTTTGGCCAAATGTGCTTGATTAAGTCTTTGCTTGTTCACCATTGCTGGCAACTAAAGAACGCATTGTTGCAGCTCCCCCCCCACCCCTCCAAACACCACCACCACCACACACACATCCCCACCCCCACCATCACCCCCTTTGAGATCAGCTCCCTGGATAGGCTGTTTCTGCATTCACTGATTCATTAGGTTGGTCCCTTAAATACATCAAAGAGCTCCTTCGCTCACACAATAAACCAATAAAAGCAATTATAACCCCATATCTTCTAGGCAATGTTGATCTCTTGGGTGTTAACGTTAGATAATGAAAGAGTTTGATGACATAAGTTTTCTGAGAAAGCTTACTTTCTGTCTCTTTCTAGTATGCATATTCTCCCACTGATGTTGGTTCTTTATAAGCGTGCTGTGCAAAATAGCACATGCCACAATTGCCCCCTCAAATAACATGCATGTAATTTGCCCATATATCATAACCCCAGAATTTTGTAGTCAAAATTAGAAGCCATATAAAGTCTTTGCAAGTATAGTGAGAAGCCTGCGCAAATATAGTAGTGCTTTGGCTCTCATGTGTTTAACATTAAATGTTACCCGTTAAAGTTCTTTAAATATTCATTGCCCTCGCTTGCTCTCTTCCTCCTTCTGTTTGATGGAGTGGATGGAAGGGTTTAGGTATGGGCCATTCTGGCTCTGATAACCTCTTCCACTCACATGGTGGAGATGAAATGCATTTGTCAAAAGGAGAAATTGAGATTCACTCAGTGCTGCCCGATATTGCTTTCATTCCTTTTCCTCAAAACAAGAGACGGCAACCCAATCAGTGGAATCGGCGTATGCAGATCAAGCCGATAAATTTTTCATGAGCATGTTTCATCCTAAAGCAGATAAAAATGAAGAAGGGGGAAAGTGGTTATTAAACAAAAGATGGATCAACAGAGTGAAAAATGGCGTTGAAAATGAAGTTTCTAAGTGGGTGTTTTGCTTCACAAGCAGTTTCAATTCTCTGACAAGTATGCATATGGTACGGCCTATTACACTGCATACAGTATGATAAGTGGGAACGGTTAAAACTTCCTATTATGCAGTTTGGTAGTATTTTTTAGGATGTCAACTTAACCATGTTGTCTTTGCATCAACATTACTGTGCCACAAGTTAAAAAAAAGGACATTTTTTCTCTCTTATTGGAAACACACTGAACCAACAGTCAGCAGGTTCACTTGCATATATCACCAATAAGTTATAATCACACTGTCTGTCGCCTGTGGGAATCCTGGAATTTTAATGAATGATGCTTCAGCTTCCATACGCATGAGCTTTAGTCTCTCTGGACGGAGTGAATGTGTGTGGAGCAGACCTTGTTCAAACAATATTTGCAAATACTTTTCATGGTTTATTTCAGTGCTAGATGGGTTTGCCACATAGAATGAATAGAGGAATGCAAGAATGCTCTATAAATTAGTGAAATATGTCCATTTGATGGGCTTTTTTGTGACTGGTGACTTATCCGACAGCCTGAATTGACCTGATGCAAGTAAAAATCTTTGTGACTTCATAAAAATGACTTAAATGTACCCAGTTTAAGTATGTTTATAATGTAGCCTGAACAAATAAAAGTTTGGGGTTGTTGAAGATAGACTTGTGAACAAAAGGTAATCACTCCAAATATCCACAATGGCAAATAATACAAGGCCAAAAAAAAAAGAATAAAAATGCTCCTTACACTCATTAAGCAACATCTGAGCAAGGTTTTAACCCTACAGCTGCTCCAGTATGTACTCAACTAACGTTCCTGAATAAACACAGTTTGAAAACAAACACTGAAGCCATAATTTCTTAGTGTTTACCTGAAATACGGTAAAAAAAAAGAAAAGAAAAGGTTTAACTACCTTCTCATGTGCTGATGCGCTCGCAGAGGACAACAGTGAGATCTCCTCCAGTCCTTGACCTGTTGACTGACTCACAAATGTGCCGACTTCATTAGCAGGTCACCAGTCGGCGCTCGCGCTGTCATTAGTAAATACATGAGTATTGACACACACATATAAAAACCTTATGCACATTATGTCATCGACTAGTTTTATCTACAAGGCTACAAGGCACTGAGCTGATGAGGGGTCACCCAACCAATTACAACCGTTCTACCTGAAACAGTCAATAGCAAGTAAAACCTTGATTCATTATCAAAATTGCATGGATAAAAATGCAAAGTAAAAAAAAAAAAAAAAAAGATATATGGATCGGCATAATATGCGTACAGTCAGACAGTCCCAGTTTGTGTGCATAATTGCTTTAATGTGGGCTATTAAGCCTAAGTGGATATGATTTTACTGTCTGCCCTACATTCAGTATGATCCCTGCCATGATCAATACTTATGATTTGTAAGTCACCAGCCATCGATAGCATAGCGTGATAGTTAAGTGTTTGACCTCGTGAGGAAGATCTCTTTTTGTTCTTGAGAATATCAAAGGACACACTGATGCTGGAGGACAAAGCAGAAAGACCGCAAAACACAAGAGCTGGAGACACAGACAGTGACTTTTACAAACTATGGCCTCCCTTTTCTTTTAACATTCACATTATTAAAGGTGAATCACATGAGGCTTTTGGTCACATTAAAAAAGTAAGGCTTTTTAAGACCAGCTATTACACGCTGCTATAAATAATAAGTCTAGCTTTTGGAATAATTAATTCTCGATGCCATCATATTGAACGTCTGCATGCAGGCAGGAGGAAGGGATGCAGGACGGGGAAAAATGGGCTTCGACTGGCCTTCTGGCCCATACATTCTTTCTCAACGTAAGACCTGTTTAGAGTGCTTCACCGTGTATATAAGTGACACAAACACACACACAAACACGCGCTTCAGATTAGACGCTGAGCCTGAGTGACTTAAACAAGAAAAGATAAGTCTTTGTATGGTGACAGATGGATAAGCAGAGCTATCTCAGCCTGTAATCTTGGAATAGTTTGAGACACTTTGTGTTTTGGCAACAGACGAACACGATATGTGATCTCCCCGTGAATGAATGAGCAATAGTGTTTTAAGAGAGAAGGATCTGTTTTTGATTCGTGTTGTGTCATGTTTTTACCGTAGGCGATCAGACACCAACATCTGGCGTGATCACCTTCAAATCCAACAAAAATGTCACTGTAAGATAATACATGAAACCAAAAATCAGAAACACCAAAGGTAAATAGCTGCCTTGCGTGCACATATCTGAGCGCTGTATATCATATTTTGTATTTGTCTGCCCGCAATTGTAAATGAAGGCTGGTGCGCGCATAGGTATGTAGTCGACTCAAGTTCTGAGAGTCCTGGGCCAATTAAGATATTCTTGCTTGCGATCAATAAAGAAAACATCAGAGAGGAAGAACTCCCAGCCTCATTAGTATTAGCAAACCCGGACACTGGTCAATGAGTTGTTGATGAAGATCTACTCTCAGATCTCCTGTGTGCATGTCTACATGTGTCTGCATACACATGAGCATGTGTATTTTACAACAATACACGCGTTTGCAATTTAATATGACCACTTTGAAACATGCTGAGGATATGTAAGCATCAAAGACTTTACTCATAAGTGATGATTAAGATACAAAAATCATTCCAACCTCTCTAATCTCCCTGTCAGTCATTTATGTTATCCGGCACTGCATTATTCTTGTTTCAGCTTGTCCAGAATCTCATGTTTCCAGTCGAGCCGACTCTGACCAGAGGCATTTCTTGACCGGTGGCTGGAGCAAAGTTTTAGTGAATTCTGTTTCTGTGGGTGGATGAATCTAAAGGAAGCAGAACCAGAGTCACCTAACACAACTATGGTCGAGTGCTGGTAGCGTGAGTGGCCAGAGTACACAGGGCTATTAGATGTGAGTGATATGGTTGAAGCTGCTCTTGTGAACTTTGCTGTGACTCGATGCTTGGTGCTGTTTGGGGGGAGGAATTCTTTGGGGGGGAACCACTTGAGTCGGAGGTGGGGAGGGGTTGTATGGCCTAACAGTCGATATTTATTCCAGCGGCCACACTCCCCTCCTTGTTTCCAGCTGGATTCCACTCATAAGTGCTGCCATTCTTTCCGTCATTGAGTGCAGGCAACACGTGTTTGTGACCGCACTCTCTCTTTCTCTCGCTTGGTCGTCCTCTTTCACTCCCTCTCCACCAAACCCGGTTATTAACACAAACACTGGCTGACACTTGTTTGTGCTTTTAATTGTGCCTGGATGTTATGTCTCTTGTGAACACATACATTAGCATTTCTCTTGCACAGTATAATCACGCCTTCAACCACAACGCCATGCAGACAGAGCACAGGAAATTACCACATGCAATCATGTTTGCTACACAAGCACATTTGGCTTCGCTCGGCTCCTGTATAGTCTGCAGCAGCCTCTAACTTTGTGTTGGGTTGTGAGTAAGTGCTGTTTGTAGTTGCTATTTAACTTCAGCTCTCATTTGCCAGTGTAGTGACGGTAAATTGAATTACAGAATTTTTCTTTCCAATGATGTCAATAGTGTCAAACTATTAGACGGCTATGAAATAATATGTGAAACACAATTTACAGTGGTAGATTGATGACGTATTCTGCCCTGTTTAACAATTAGTAATAATGAAAGTTGGTATCTATTAAGATAACTAAGAAAATGAATAACAAACCACTAAGACAACAATATTTCTTTTTTACCTGCCGAGTCCTATGTGATTATTAAAGACTTCACAGTAACAGTGAGATGATTCGGACTGTCAAAATGCATTTATATTTTTCTCGTTTTCCTCTCACTGATAAAACACGACCCCCACAAAGAAAACCTCCTTCTCTTCAGGCCTCTCCGCATACTGTGAACAAAGCAGTGGTGTGCCAAGGATTACACTGTAAAATATGCATGTCCCAATGAAATATGTATATAGCCGTGTGTCATCAATGACATGGCTTCTACAAAGGCTATACCGCGTACACAGGAACGCGTGTTTCTCTGATTCTATTCCCTTGACTTTAATGGGTGTAGACACAAGAAAAGACTCATCTGAGGGAATAATTAAGCCTGACATCAATGTATTTGGTGTGCATCTTAACACGTCTCACTAAACCACTCATTTAGTTTATTTGAATAACTCCTCGAATGGTAATAAAAAAGCATGCAATAAAAGGGGCTCAGCGCGCCAGCCAGCATTGTTTCTGAATTAAACGCCCCAAATATCTTCAGGAAATAAGATTGTTTTCCAGCGGATGGGGGCCTAATCTACTCAGTCATGGTGGTTTGAAGAGGGAATGTTTTCAAGTTTTAACAGGGTTGGTTCCAGCATTCCCACCACCACAGTGATCTAACTACGAAGAGGGGCTTCTCTTTTCCTCTCTCCGCCACCAAAGGGAAAGGAGGTTACATGGATGAGCTGTGAATTACACCCTGGAAAAGCCTAAGCAAACCAACTTCAATGCCTAGGACCTATGAAGCATCAGTGATGATTTAATGATATTTATCAAGATGAGCATTGTATCATCTGTGTACAGTATAGCGAAACTTTGTCCTTTAAGCAGAGATTAAAGGAAAGGCTTTTTTGTATTCATTACAAAAACTAAGCCCAAGGCTATAGGGCCACCAGATAATCTCCCCGTGACTTAGACTCCCACAATCAACACAAAAGCATTAGAACCATAACAGTTTGACAACAGTCAAGTACAAGAGGGTGCAACCAGAGGGAAGCCGAGTTAGCTTGTTGCCTCTAGCTGCTTGGCTCGGGGTCTCAGGTGTCTGCTTCTCTACAGGTATGTGTTACCATAATAGAGTAGTTAAGAGGGCCTCTTGTCGAGGGCCCTTCCCTCCTGTCTCGGCACACTGACTCCAGTGTGAACAGGGGTGTCTGGCCGATTTAGCGCAGTCTTGTTAGATTGAGTATTGCACAATGGAAACTGTCATGCGGCTTGTAATGTGTAATTGAACTTGGAGCCATTTTGCTTGAGAATATTCAGACCCGGCTCGATTGGATTTCACTTGTAAAAGCCGACAGACATCCCGCACACTGTTTGCTCAAAGACTCGTTTTTTTTGAGCAGGGAGCACAGACTGGGGAACACTTCTCAGAGTCTCTTTTCCCAAATGGCTACATGTCCAGTACCAGTTGCACCCTTCTCTTATGTCCCCAAAACCACAATCAACCCCCGCCCTCACAACCCCCACACTGCTTTCTCACAACCCACCCCACCCTCGCTGGGACTGTTTTGTCCTCTGGAACTTTCATTATGTGAAGAGGATAAAAATACAGCACCCTGTGAATTTATGGTTCCTTCAGAGTTGCCACTGAAAATATGAACTTTTCAGAGTTTCGCTCTGAAACCTAAGTAAGAAAACAGAGCAACCACAGCATTTATACAGAGTCACCACAACATTGAGGCCTATAGTCAGTGCTCTCACACTTAAAGCTTCTTGGTATTAAGGCACAGACAATTTAAGCTCTCCACACACACACACACACACATATCCACCCACAGCATGAGTACACATTTATGCAAGCATTTAAACATCCACATGTATTCATATGAGGAACATAAGCATTCAGTATCAAACACAAACATGCACACAGGAAAAACACACCCACACCCACAGACAGACACAGTTACCATAATCCATTACGTCCTCTTGGATATATTATACTTGTTTATTGACTGTGCTAGTTTTAAAGGACAGTCCGTATATCTTATTCCTCTCCAGTGTAAACGTCTCCTACCCATTTCAACCTCAGACACTGATGACACATCCCTTTAAACATCCCTTTCTCTTGCATGGACATATGACTCAATGATAATGACAGTATTGAGCGTTTTATAGAGAGTCATAATTACAATCATCTAAACCTCCATTCTTGGGAGTTTATGTCCATCTCCACCTTTCTTTCTTTCTCCCCATCTGTCTTTTTCACTGACAGCGGGCTTTTCCTGGGAAAGTGCCTCTTTTCTCAGACGATAATCTATTGCCATCCTCCCATCGCGTACATGTAGCTACATGGTGAGTCAGTGCTGTAATTCCGTCATTAGCTGGATAATGTGTGTGCTGTCTGTGTGTTAAAACTCTAAGTGCCAGCTTTGGTGTGACCCCGGGGCAGCCTGTGGGTTTGACTGATGCCAGTCTACCCACCAAGCGTCATCTGAGCTCTGTAATAGGTTTTGTCCAGCTCAGTTAGGCCTGTATTGGCTTAGGGTTTCATGACCGTTATGTGTGTATGTGGACTAAATGTTCCTTCTCTCCCTACCAGACAAAACATTTCATGTGTTTGAAAAGGTGATGTACTATATAAAAAAAACATAAAAGGGATGATTCTTGATCATATTCAAATGGTTAGGCTCACAGTAAGGCTATTAGAAAGCATCAAGAGAGTCTATTACATAGGGAACCAAGTGGAGGCAAGACTGTACATAATGGGATTTTTATTAAATGCCTAGAGAGTATGTGAAAGCTCAGCGTTGTTTTGTACTCCACCTTTTTCTTTTCCTGATGAACTTGTTGACCGTGCCTGGTGACACGTCTCTGACACGAGATTCACACCGGTACACAGTAACACCCAATCACCTCCAGCCACTTTCTCCGCAGCCAGCCGTCACAGTTGGAGCATTCACCACAATGCCTGCCAGAGACAGACACCTCTAAATCAAAAAGTGGAATTACAGTGAAACACGGGTTGTATTACGCCAATACTTTAAGATACACCGAAAGACACACAGCCAAATTGATAAAACATGTCTCGGCTCAGTCCCCACCTGTCTTTTTCCAATAACAAACCTGCACAATTAAGTTCTAAACTCTGCTATAAATCTTCCAGAACGCATGTTTAAAGAGTCCCTCCAGGCAGGCAGACATTTGCTTTCGATTGCAGTGTGAGAAAGAAAGCGAGAAGTTTGTGTCTGGGTTTTGGAGTTTTTACTTACAGTGACACACACACACACACATATATATATATATATATATATATATATATATATATACACACACACATACATACATATACCTTTGTGTGTTGACGTACATACAAACATGCAGACTAATTTAGACACAGCTCATGTGTAAGGAGTTTTACAGATTTTTAAATGCATACACAGAAGTGCACATGCATCTACCCACTGCATGAGAGAGAGAGAGAGAGTGTGTGTGTGTGTGTGTGTGTGCACGTGCACATGTCACATTCAAACACTGCATTCAATCACAGATGAGCTGCTACCAGCCCATGACAAATCTCCACCTGTGTGTGGGATCAGTGTTGTTGCACATGTGGGAGCTCGCTCTGATCCCACAGTCTCTGTACTATCACCTACCACCTGAGGCCCTGCCTGAATGACTGACTGACTGATGGGCGAATCTCACCTGACTAAAAGCATCAGTGATTGATCACCGAGGCTCACCTGAGCACCTGAGGGGGCCCAGCATGCCAAGCGTGCATCTTTTCTGGGCTTGTCCACCTGACTCCCTGGGGCAGATTCCCATGCACATGGATCTGTGTGGTCATCACCGCTGCTACATGTATTTACACAATCTATCACTGACTGCGTCATACCAACCTAAAACATACAGTGCACCCTAGGGTGAGGAAAATTAATTAGACACTAAATAATTTATACTTCCACACAAGTGTCCTTTCTGTTGCTCTTGAAAGGAGCCCACTGACGAAGCAGGTCTCGGAAATAACCTTGGGCTATTATACTGACTAGTCTGAGAAATGGGATTTTGCCTCATTAAAAATAAATCAGGCCATTTTACACCATACAAGAGCAGGCCGAATTGCACGAAAGGACAATTAGCGCAGAATCAATCCCTTTCTTCCCGTTTCCTTTTTTTTCATCTCATTTTGTTGTTGCTTTATTTTAGCACCATAATGAATGCTGGGAGAGGAGATTCTTGGAAGAAGAAGGCAGACAAACCCCCATCTCGCTCATAGCTATGTCTGGATTGCCTTCTGCGCTGAGATAGGAGTCAACATGTTTAGCGACATCAAAAGAAAACCTGATACCTTAAGTATAAGAAGATTAACACTTGCAGTGATCTTGAGCTTAGGCTTCTCCAGGACTTTCAACAGACTGTGCCAGAAGGGACAATTACAGATGAATTGGCACCAACATCTCGTAGTTATTTAACAAAATCTGGCACAGTGTATAAGCTCTCTTCCTTAAGACTTCCTTTTAAGTCTGGCCCTGGTATCAGAAGGCTAACAGATTGGGAAATGTGACGAGAGCCGACAGCAGGGGTATCTACAGGAACACTGGAAGAGGGAGGTGGGAAAAAAAGCAAGCAAGCAAACAAGAAAGAAAGGAAAACAAAGGAGACAAAGAGACAAATAAAGAAACAAAATTGTATCACTGAGTAGACATTTTATTTCCTAACTTTAGGGCTGTGTCATATCTCAGGGTGGATATTTGTGGTATGTCTAAGCTCACTGGTATGCCTGTGGGTTTTTTACTGTGTACCTCAGTGGACCCAATATGACAACTTTAGGAATGTGACATTGTGCAAAACCCTGAAACAAACGCTGACAGTCTGACAAAGAGCAACAGTTGCACGCGAAAACATGTGCACACACACACAGAAATACTTTAAATACATTTTAATCATATAATGATTTAAATAGCATATTATTTCATGATTATTGCTATTTAGAGTTATTTATAATACTTAAGTGTCACACACAGTCATGTGCGCACACACACACACACACATAACTCAGCTACAGCACACCTGTAAGAGATGTTACGTTGCCACAAGCCCTCTGCTAATCCTTACCTTGAGCACCATGCACTCACCACAGGACTTCGCAGGGTTTATGGAGTACACTACTCTTTACACATATATCACTCCCTATTAAGCCAAAGTACATATTGTATGCTTGTACCTACAACGACTTTGTACAGCAAATGTAATCTGCCTGTCAGAGGGGATGCCAGAGAGGAAACTGCATGGGGGAGTCATGGACAAGCTCCTCAGACAAAGATGTCTCCTTCCCGGCAGGAAACTCTGACAGCATCCTGGCTTTTCGTCTCCAGAACATCTGAGTAGGAGCAACAACTTGGGTGAAATTCCCCAATAACTCAAATTTGAACTTTTATCTTTCATTTTTGTTAAACCTGTACTAATTAATTTGTGTGTGGTCTTATTAGCTCTCCTCAACCTCCTAAGCTGTTTCCAGAAAAAAAAAAAAAACACAAAAAAAGACAAACCAAAACAAACAAACAAAAAAATTACAAAATACCCCACAAAAAGTTAGCAAATAAATAGCATCCATCAAAGAATTGGCGGAGACCAAAAAAATGCATGAATATTTATTAATATATTTTATATATAATTTGTCCAGGAACGCTACTCCAGATGAATGCCAATGTTGATCTGTGTCTGCTGAATGTGAAAGAAGGCAATTGTTTGTTAACATTTTATCTGTAAGGACTTTATAAGCTGCTGGTAGGTGGTTGTTGTTTAGGCTGTTTGTTGGCTTGTTTTGGTGTTTTTCTGTCCCCTAGTGGCCAAAAATTGATTAGTGCAACTTTAACGTGTCTGACAGTTGCTTTTCAGGGACGTTCAACTGTAACTGAAACCTGTTTAAAAGTTTAAGTCTAGTCTAATAGCATGTACTATAAGTGCCAGTGAGAAAATGAGAAGCAATTTGTAGATTTGGACGGGACGTAGCGTAGATATTTTGTGATTTTCTGACAACAACATTACCCTGTTCCATTTCCATGCAACATGCTTGCGTGATGAGGTAAGAATAATAACTATGTAAATTGTGGGTGTTTAGAAGCAGTTAATCAGTGCATTGGCAAGTTTCTGACCTCGGGTTCATCACTGAGGAAGCGTCCAAGTATCACCGTGAGGTGTATTTGAGTTCTGCTCTCGATTGAAAATAGTGAGACAGTGGTCTTAAACATAAATCTACATCTCCTAACAAATCTGTAACTGTTTACTTCAGCAGTTCTCCTAAAACTTATGCTCACACGCAACTATTATAAATATTTTCCAGGGAAAAGATAATTTGGAAGACAACGTATTCAATTTTTCACCAAAACATCGACCAAAGGATCATTTTTCTTCGACATTCCTTACATTATCTGCTTGTGGCAACAAAACCATGATGATACCAATGAAAATCACTCGGTTGTGGTTAGGGAAACCTCAGTGTCATTGCTACAGTATGGTTAGCATATGTTTTGTTAGGTAGAAAATTGTGGTCTTTGTTAAATACTGAAGTATGATATGTGGTACAAACTTGGGTGAAATACATACATCCACTATACCATTCTGACCTCAACATCCTTTCCCTCTGCTACATGAACTTCACACTGCTTTCTGCATTGGCAATAAATGTTGAATGTAAATTCCTATTGCAAATTAGCTGCACATGAACATCATTTTTATGAGACATGGTTGGTTTACTAAGGAAAGTATGTTTGTCATCCATCTTCCCTTGTAAGTCAGTAAGTCTACATCCAGGTGTTTACTAAATGCATACACTGTAAACCATCACTTGGCTCGATTATAGAGCAGCGTGATTTCTGAGTGACTTATTCCCATTTAACTTGTTTCCAGCCATTATGGGTCATAAGCTTTAATAGACCTAAATAGATGCCACGGCACGTTCCACATTGTAAAACTCCCACCCTGCATTTTTAAGAAAGCTGTGAATGATCCGTCACAGAACTCAAAGACGTGGTAAAGATAACAGGTGACAAGACAAGCGGCGCCAGTTCGTTGTTGGATCTAGAGGCTGCCTTGGGATACTATGACAGACGTTGAATTCTGACACATCTCCATGGTAGATGGGGAGGAGCAGGAAAACTGAGTGATTTGGTGTTGGTTTGGAGAAATTCCCTCCAGTCATAGTGCTCTCTCATTTCCTAACCCTCTCTGGAGTGGCTCTGACAGATAGACGGAAGAGACGTGACCTGAAACAAGTGGCTGTTTGATCATCTTCGTACCGCTTTCATTCTGTCACAGTGATCTATGAGAAATCACTTAATATTAAAAAAGATTTCAATATTATTTAAGTGAAAATAAGCTCACTGGTGCCAATGCATTATACATCAATAACTCTGACAAAATCTATTTTGTAAGTAAACTGATGAGCCAAGGGAAGAAACAGAAATTGTGATAAGTCTTGAAAAGGGTATAACGTAGGCCATAGAGAGATTTGGCATATGCCTCTGTGTGTTAGAGAGAGAGAGAGACAGAGAGAGAGAAAGAGAGAGAGAGAAAGAAAGAAAGAAAGAGGATTAAAAAGAGAGAGAGTGTATGTGAGAGAGAGAGAGAGTTTCAAGTACACCCTAAGGTGTCAAGTGCAGGGAAAGAACATTTTGACTTCTAATTCTGTCCACTCTCCAAGCCAATCACAAGATGTTATTTGATTCAAATTTAAAGAGAGTGTATTACATGTATGTTTTTGTAGGGGGCACATGTACTAAAACTAATTATCTAGCTCTTTTTCCAGAAGGCAAGGTGCATCTGCAGACACACACAGAGATAAACAGAAATATGCATACTCGCACACATAAACTCAAAGCTATCCCAACACCTCATAAAGTCAGGGACCGCCCACGCCCAAACAAATTTAAAACAACCAGGGTTTGGCAGGAGCAGACTGCTGGTCGCAGTGACAGCTCGTCCTGCTCACCTCATCTGTCTGCCCTCCATAAAGACCAACCTTATGGGCAGGCCCCCCCAGCCCCTTCTCACTCCCTTTGTCAGACACTGCTATGGCCCCTAGACCCTCTTCTGACAATGTAGGTATGTAGCTTTTATCCATAAACACAAAGGTTGGGGAGAGTCTAGAAGACAACTTCTAAAATACTAACAAATTTAAAGAATAAATTAGCTATCTCACAGCTGACAATACAGCAAAGATCATCCTGCAAAGTTTATCATATACTGAGACTTATCTCAGGACTTAAAATATCTTACACATATTTATTTATATGTTTATTTTATTTTTAAAACATATAATCCCATGTCCCTGAGTTTAAAATAACTGAAGCAGCACAGTAAATTCATATCACAAAAAGTACAATACAAGTACAAAACTAAAAAGTTCAAAAACTTAAAATGAAGACACCAAGAATAGAGGTAACAAATGTTCCTGTATCCCTAGGATAATCATATGAGAGCAAAACTACCAAATCTCTTCACACTCTAATATCTTTCTCCACTATGACCTTCAGCTAAAGATATTTTTATAGCTTTGTTGATTTACACAGTGAGGAGTGACAAGATATCCAGGGCAGTGAGGGCAGAAAAAAGCCTGTCAAGTCATCACTATGACCAAAACCCCCACTGATTTCACTATTGTTCAGTTCCTTCTTTTAGCCACTGACACATTTATATACACCCACACAACAGATGGATGCATCCTATCACATATGTGATCTGTGTAAAGCTACACAGAGACATGCAAATCTTCAACTTTTCCTCCTAGGCAAACATGCAGAGACAAATAAACTAACACACCCCAATATAAGCCTCTCCGACTCTCCTCCACTGCTGTACCCTGCCGCAGCCGACTTAGGCAGGATTTACGCAGCCCAGTCACAGCGTCTCCATTAATTGCTGAAAGTGACACCGTGCACGGTTATTACACGATTACGACATGACAGCTCTCGTTTTTCACCATTAAGAAGCAGACGGGTCTGCGCTCAGCTGCAGCAGAGTGTCAGCACATGGAAGTGACTAGGCAGGAAGACAGGTTGTGCTGCGAAGGCCGTGGCCGCAGCATGGGGTGCTTAGCTTGCTTATGTGTTGGCATGAGACAAGGGTGGCGTTAAGAAGTTCACAATCTTTACGAAATCGCACACAAGTGACTATGTAAACCACGTTCAGTCAGCAACAACAGCAAAATGAGTACACTCAAATAAAAGTCACAAAAACAAAGCCAGGGGGATTTTTCTCAGTGCTCCAGGGTAAAAAATAAGGTAGCAGCAGTATAGTAGTAGCAGTATAACTAATTGTAACCCTAGTAGACATTTATGAGAAACAGTGAGTGCATGTCAGGCATTCAGCAGAGTAGTCTGGGGTTTATGGCTAGCACTGCCTTGATATCTAGTATGTCACAACCAGTTTAAATTATGTCAAAGGGCATTGGGGTCCCTAAGGTCATGGTGGGAGGTCTTGGAGGGGCAATAGGGGACAGAAAATTCTGATTTAATTCATGTCATTCTTCAATATGAGAGTTTTTTGTGTTTTTTTTTTTTTTTTTTTTTTTTTTTTAAATCTACAGTACCAGTCAAAAATTTGGACACATGTTCTCATTCAAGTGAATGACTCAGATGTTTCCTAAAATGATTTTAGAAATACTTGTCAGATAATAATTTCCATAGGAATGTTCAAGAATTCTTATAATCATACAGTACAATGTAATGAACATCAATATACACAAGTAATGTGATTAAGCCACCCTAAGCAGATATTGTGATATATATTGATATTTAATTAATTTTCCATACCGTCCATTATGTGTATAAATACTCTTTTTCTTAGTTAGCACACTAGGGAGGTATTGACTGACTTAGCATAATCATCAATAGCATGCATTTCTAATCAGTCTCCTTATCCCAAAAAAAACAAAACAAAAAAACCCCAAAACATAACATTGCCATTTAATGACATCATTATGTCCTCACCTTTAACTACAATTATGAGAGAAAATAGATCCGTCTTGCGGTTCTATTAATTGCCCACTTGAAGCAAAGACGTCAAGGCTGTATGGATTTTCTGCCAGGGAAGTCGTGTGTGGCTGTCCCTCTCCTGATGCGAGAGGGTTGGGAGGGGGTGCGAGAGAGGATGTGAATAATGCATTACAAGGTATGAGGCTGGTAAGGAGCCGGGGCTCTGGGAATTTAAAGGCATTTGTGTTTGTCACACAAATCAGGAAGTCTTGCTGCGCTTGGAGGCAAATCCGAACCGACGGCTCAGAGCAGGGGATGACACCACCTTTTCCAAGAGAACTCAGGCCTGAGAAGGCAGCGGCTGGTGAGACAGTGAGAGAGGAAGTGTGTGTGTAGGTGTGTGAAAGATGGAAAATAGAGTGGGAAAGAGAGAGAGATAGGTGTTAGAGTTAAAGGAAGCAATGTTGTTGTTGTTTTTTTTGTGAGAGGTAAAGCACAATTGAAATGAATACAACAGTGAGTACAACATACATACATACATACATACATACACTGGTATTTGCCTCACTGTGTTATGAATAATTTTCTGGATTGGAATTCACAAATACTATATAATATTAACTGGAATATTATCTCTGAACAAACATTTCTACATTTTTGGAATTGTTGTTCTGATGCTGATATCCACAGTGACTTAAAGTAATGTGAGTAAGTGCCTTGGCTTTAGAGTCACACTCAAAGATACTTCAACATGAGCATGAGGTTGACAGCTGACCTATGGCTTTTAAGGATCAAACTTATGAGCCACATATAGTAGTTACAGGGCGGTCTTTCTAATCTCAACTCACAGTGTTACAGATAATATTTGCTGCACTGATTTCTTCAGTCAGAAATAGATTCCCATGATTCAACTTTTACAAGCAGCTCCTTATGTGCGAGACCTTCAGATGAATAAGACCCACGTAAAGGTCAGACATACTAAAGATAAAAGCCATTGACCCCTGCTCAGGGGGAGATTGTCTTCCTGCCTGGCATGCCGTGCTGCTCTGTAGCTTGTCTGTCAGTGGTGCTATGTATGCGTCTGTGTGCACATGAGCCTGTGTAGGATAATTTGTGCGTGTCTGTGTGTGTGTCTATCTATGTAGCAAGGGTCAAGCCGGGCTCCTTGTGTGAACCAGTAAGGCGTGTCCTGAGGCAGTCTGGAGATGGAGGTTGGTCTTGGAGATTTTCACCTGGCCTGGTTTGGAAGAGGGGGGCATGGCAGAGCCTAAAAGAAATAGACATGGAATGGGTGGGTGTGGGTCAGGGCTGTTTCGCTGAGGGTGCGGAGGTGCAGACAGACAGGAAGCAGATTACACCCTGAGAGGCTGAGTCTGAACAGTCTCAGCCCTTTTTGACAGTCACTGTGAGCATTGGGTTACTATGGACTTGTTCCTTATTCAAATAAAAAATACAGTTTGATAGATAAGCTCTATTTAAAATAGAACCATGCTACTTGACATGTTTTGGGATAATGTGGTATTACTACCATGCAATGTAGAAAAAGCAAACAAGCTAGGATAAGCAACAGTTAAGTCCAGTCAACTTTTCTGAATGGAATTTGTCTGCTGCATGTTTGGCACGACTCCATTTTCTTCTCTTGTTTGCCATCATTGTTGCTGCTCTAAGTTCACTGCTGCTCAAACAAACAAAAAAAAGAAAAAGTCAGAAGACCAAATGTGAACAAAAAATTGATCACCATACTCCAGACCATCAGATCATGATGCAAACATCCATCGAGACAAAAATGGGGAAAATGTCCAACTTTTCTTTTCCTGAGTCTAGTAGTTTGAAGTGGTTTCCTGCCTCCCTGCTGACAGGGGACTGCATGTTACTTAAGGTAATGGCACAAAGGCTTGGCTGCCAAGTTAAGGCTGGCAGATACATACCAGACCTTCACTTAAAAGGCCGTGTCAGGGGTTAAGTGGTCATGGAAAAGGAGGCAGAGAGCCGCTGCTGAAGTTATTAGGCAGCATAGTTTCTCTCTCGTCAGCAGGTGGGAGGTGAGATCTGGTGTGAGGAGCAGGTGCTGCTCAGGGCCAGAGATCACAGCTGAACCTTAGGCTGTGATAAGCCCAACGCCACTTAAATTACACCCCCAGCACCGCTTTGACCCAGCATGGTTTGTATGTGTGCGAGAGAGAGAAAGTGAGAGCTGAGGGTATAAGTGTGAGAAACAAAAGCTGAGACATGTGGATGCATCTGTGCACATGTGAATGTGTGTGCGGGTTCTTTTTTTCTTTTAATGGTGAAGGTTATATGAGTGTCTACATACTGTATATACATTAAAGAGAAAACATTGGTGGCTAAATAAATTCCAGTCAGGAATGACAGCTAAGGCCATGTTTTTCTGTTTATAGTCCCTCTCATTCCTTAATTTTTTATTCACTCCAAAACATCCACCCAAGTGTTGATTCGCCGTCATAACTCCCAGGGTGTGGGGGTGGATAAAGGCTGCCAATGAGAATGGAAGATGGAGGCTTATGTTTTGTTAAACGTGTGTGCTCATCCACAAACTGGCGTCAAGCCACAGATTTCAACCTCGGGTATTTTGTCAGAAGCCAGTGTCAACACATGTTAATGACATTTTGGAAAGAAAAAGAGTGGGAGAAAAGGCAAGCAAAGGGATGAAAGTAGCAGAGTGAGAAGTGGAGGAGAGACAGCAGGGGCGGATGCATTTTTTTGATGATTACCTTTTTGTTAGTTACAGCCCTAGAGACCCCAACACCAGGAGCACTTCCAGAAAACCAAAATCATAAACAAACAAAAAAAAAAAAATGGTAGAAGAGCGAGGTGATGAAAGTGGACAGAGAGCAGGAGCACGGGGAGCTTTGAGGATGAGGCGAGGTGATGTATCGATCATCCATTGACAAACACAATAGAAATTTTAGATGTGATGTGAGAGGCCCCCATCCATAATTTATCAGCGGGCCAAATGTGAGTGACGTGGGGTGTGGACAGGGGGGAGCACTGAGTATTGATTAGTGGGGGAAAAAAAGTGCACAGCGCAAAGGGGGGGCTCCAGAGAGGAAAAGAAGGGAGGAGGAAGGGTGAGGGAGGTGGAGGGGATGCAAGAGAGAGATGGCTGTGCGAGGAGGTGAGGGGGGTGGGGGTGGAGAGGGGGGCTAAGATGGAGCACAGGAAAGCCATTAAGGATGGCAGTGTTACCAGACACTGGCAGCGACTGAGAGCGCAAAAGAGAAGCGCAAAGATTGGAGGAGAGAGAGAAAGAATGAGAGAGAGGTCACCCCCCCACCCCCCCTCCCCCCCACATACACACACACACACAAACTAACACACCCCCTTTCCATCCCATCTCCCCACCACCCCAATCAATATGACCATGTCAAAACATAAAATGCATGCTTTTGCTCTTAAGTAAAAGGTGTCTAAGATTTTTAAAAGCATTGATTCGGGGACGGGTCGATGGAAATCAAGGCATATTTTCCTGTGCAAAGAGGGGTAATAACACTCAGCTGATAATAGCACAACAGAGGGGACTTGACTGCGTCTGCGAGGAGTGCACTGGTCAGATTACTGCATCCCACTCCACCAGGAGAGGTCACAGGAAGGGGGCGGGTCAAGGATTTCGCTCTGAGATTTGTCTATGGGGAGAGCGCACGAGTTGATGGCACTGGACTTTTACTGGAGCATCTGCCAGAAACATTTTACACATTAAAGTGAGGAGTATCTAGACAAGAAGTTCTCACAGGCTTGGTCCTGGGGGAATATGGACCATCAAAGACAGACAGACGGAGCAGATAATTCCTCTTTTGCAATGCTAACCACACAGAGCCAAACACATTTAATGAAAATTCTTTTGAATTATATATTGTTGTTTAAACATGTCAATCATCCTACCTTGGAGTGATATCGCTGTGCTATTTTTGTGGTTGAATTTTAGGCTTACCCCATCAATTATTATTTTGGCTGCGAGTTTTCTGTGTGCCCTGAATAAAAGTCAGTCACCAAGGGGAGAAGGCGTCCAAGGCAGAAAATTCTGGGTGGGTTCAGCGGTTAGGGAAAGTTTTTTTTTCCTAATGTGGGCACCAGTGAGGCAGAGGCAACCTCCATACCGGCACTGGGGACACAGCACCGCCCATGGAGAGCCAAACCCAAGCAGTTAAAACAGACCAAGCACAAAGAGAGACAGCAAGAAAAACACAAGACGAGAGAAGGAAAAAACAAAATCATGTTCCATAATCAGAAACAAAACTAGCACCCACCACATGAAGGGCACTGCCAATGTGCATCCATGTGTCCCTTGTTGTTGTACCAGTTAGCGCAGCAGCCACAAAATGGGGCTTTAAAGACAATGGCAGCACAGCAGCAATTAGCCTTATCCCTGGGTGTGGCTACGCTCTGAACACACTCATCTGTCCATGACCACAGAGGCGTGTAATGAATGACATGACATTGCTATGACACAATAAAATAAACAACATCTGGCAGAACTTAGACAACTCCCTTCCTCTTTGTTCACCCCTTGACCTTTCATAGCTTGTAAATAGGGCTTTAATCAACAACAACAACAACACGCTTCAGTTAAAGCTGAACCTTTTAAAATTCTTTTTTTTAATTCAATTACCTCTCACTATCCTAGATGCCAATATAGTTTAAAAAGTTGAGGACTTGAGCTTTAAAAATGTTGTTTCATGTAAGTCCAGGGATCCCAGCAGAAAGCAGAAATATCACCTATGAACAAAGTATAGTTGCCTTTTGTACCTTGGTAACTGACAATTTGACAGGATGGTCACAGTGGTCGCTGCAGCCTAAGATTGAACCAGTGTTCCTCTAGATACCCAACAATCTCACTAACCACCAGGTCAAGCTAACACCCCAAACAACATGGTTTGTAGCTCGGAGTGGTGCGTGCCTGGCAAGCAGCATTTTTCACTTTGGACCATAGCCCATCAAACTCTAAACCTAACGCCAGGACCTTTGAGTCAACAAGGTCTGACCTGAGCCTTTCTCTGACACGTTGTAAAAAATTGCAGGCAGCGAGTGACTGGTAGGCCACTTGGTTGGTTTCATCCTGATTGGGTGTGATCTGTTTTCAGTGCAGCACATGAGAATGTGGGAAAATGGAAGCCGGATGGGAGATAATCTGGTCACCTGATCCAGGCTTGGTGGAGGCGATGACAGCCGTGCTGTGCCACCGTGTGTCATATGATGAGGGGGCCAAACGGCAGGTGACTGACTCACCCCCTCTTAATGGACAGATGACCATGGCACCAGGAAGACGTGGGTGGGTGGGTGGGTGGGAGGAGATAGAGGAAGGAGAAAAGGGGGAAGTCGATGGGATTAAGCAGGTAGAGTGATGGCTTTCATCTGATGCAGCATTTTGTGCGATTCTTGATAAAAGCGAGTCTGATGTAAGATGGTGAGGTAGAGAATGAGGAGGGAGGAACAAAAAGAAGAGGTACTCTGTTTCACACTGCAGTGGGCTAGAAGGCTCTCTGCTGGTACTCCAGCGACACTGTGTGAAGCCAGCAGGTATGGAAACACTGTGTAACACATCCATGCGCGATCGAGGATGCATATGAGCATGTCGTGTATGCGAGTGTGTGCGCTTGTCCACGTGTATTTAACAGCTTAATCAATTACCCAACCACTTGCCAAAGAGGAAACAAGATTTGCTCAACATGCCTCCCACCTTGCAGAAGAAGAGTCTACACAAATAGCTTATGCACGCAGCTCAAATAAAGAACAAAGCATCTCCCCCTCCTTTTGTTTAAAGGAGACTTCTGGTGCATTGTATCAATAGCCTCAGTTCTCTGTGGAAACAAAGCCAGATGACAGTCATCAGTGTGACAGAGAGGGGGTAACCACACAAACACATCTATATTAATATCTTGTATTACTACATACACACGAGATAATTGCCCAAAATAGATAAAGGGCCAAGCAGCATGCTAACACCCTCATAAATGCAGATGTTATGCGGATGATTTAATCACGGGTCTAACAGATGTTTTTAGGCTGCCCTCTTTCATTAAAAGCCTGCCGCAGCAGATACAGGAATCAAAGATTATTCTAGGAATTAGGATATGAAAAGCATGTTAGCTCAATTAAGAAAATTAAATTGTGTACATTAGACAGAGCCTCGTTCAACCAGCAGTGAGCATTCTGCCGGCGAGGCCGGGGCATAATAAAATCAAAGAATCACGCCTTAATTGAAATGCACTTAAAAAGGATCATGCTGACAAATGTGATTGTATTGAGGCGCTAATGTGCACACCTCCTCCCTGTCCTCTTTAAATCCAATGAAATTGAAATATCCTGGGCTGCTGACCGCTTCCTGATACAATCAGCCAGCCAGCAGCAGCACAGCACATGCAAAGAGGAAGAAGATGATGAAAAAAAAAAAAAAAAAAAGGAAGCAGGTAATCAATTTAAGACAAACACACAGCACCTCCCTCACTGCTCCAACCCTTCTCCTCACATACACACACGATGTTAAGACCACTTAAAAGATCAAAACAAATAAAGGGTGGCGTGTAGATAACAAGTCATCATAGCCTTATCAGTCTTCTCTTGTCAAGGGAGACCATTCACTTCGATGAGCTCATAATAGTATGAGGTGGACACTAGAGATGATGGACCACTTTGTATTTAGCCGTAGGCTCAATTAACTTGCATAACACAAGCACACACCCATAGGAGCACGCTCATACACACATTTGTGAATGCAAACACGTGCTGGTATACATATACCCTCCTGTATGTTTCCATATATCTCATCTAGATTTCATTAATCAGAGGGCAAGACTGCTTACAAGCTCGGTGGGAGGCTATCTACTATCCGACACACACACACACACACACACACATACACATACACACACACACAGGTCTGTGTGGAAATCCATTTCACTGTCTCCTGATCAACAGCACTGATCACTCTGTTTGCACCACAGCCCAAATGACTATAATTAAGATAAACTACCAAGTATGTTTGTAGATGTGTGCTTCTTGGCTTGGCCTGCAGAGGGGCTGAAAAAGTAGTGTTTGTCCCAAAAATACTGCACGGATTAAACCGATTGTCTGAACACGATGAAACATTAATATCCTAGTTAAAAAAGAGAAGATCACATTATTATTTGGTGCTCCCCAAGGCACTATCCTGCAGCCTACTTCTTCTCAGTACTAAACAGAATATATTAGGGTGAGACATAGTGGTAGAGAAGGCAAAAATTACCATCTTGCAAGTTGAAAATCATGTATATGAAAATAAACAACTCTTTCCCTTAACACTTTTATTTTATTTAGTAGTAGTTGATGAGAACATTGTACTTGAATTGCAAACACTAAATACCTACATACCTTTTGAGCTTACACTATGTTTCACAAACAAGCCTTTCCCTCTACATATATATGTAAGCAAACAAAAATAGAAGGCACGCATTTGGACTGCTGATATGGAAACAAAAAGTAATGTGTTTGCTATTTTTCTTGCCATTAGTGTGTTTGCTGCTGAGCAGATAACTCTCCAAGGTAATTCTCTAGAGGAGCCACTAGGGGAGCTTCCAACCCCCTTTTCAGCAAATTTGAACACACAGTGTATGCAAACACAGAGGAACACATGGCACACACACACATACACAAACGCATGGATAGTGGTAGAGACAAAAAGAGAAATGAAGAGAGAAGGAGAAGGAACGTGATCTTGGAGGACTCTGCTTTGAACATAAATTGCATCTTTCACACAAAAAAGACAGATCTTGTAAATGCACTTCATCTTTTTGTTATTACTGTGGCCTTCTCATCATCAAGCCATCCACATTCACTTCTCACTGTTGACACTGCTGTGCGATAAACGAGCCAATATACTATTGTAGCACAGCCTCGTATAGCAATGGGAATACTGTGCGCCCCAAAGTACAGAACACACCTCCATTATGCATTACACATCTAAGATATTTAAGCTCTTTGTAAGAGTTAAGTCTTGGAGCCATGCCGTGTCATTCTGTGGGGGATGATAGGGAGCTTTAGTCATGTCTGTATTAGTGGGATGACTTCCAAAGCCTCTGGGATGGTGTGTTACAACCACTAGCTCCAGTCAGTCCCTGCGTTGATACCCAACTCTGCCTGGCCCTAAGCGCCAGATCAGAACCCCAAATAGGCCTTGCATTAAAGGGGATAAGCCTTACCACAGGGACTGACTATTCACCAAATAAGATCAAATGAATCGCTGTAGATTTATTGTGAGTCGAAATAAATAGAAACACAGTGGTTCAACAGTCCAGCGTGGGGATGGAGCCAAGCAGCAAAGCTCTGATTTCTGTTTTGTGCATGGGGGGAAAAAGACTGTGTAAGATTATTGTGCTTTACAAAAAGTCTTAGGGAGGGGAAGTGAGACTTGAGACCTGTGAACATCAACTGACATGAATTCCAGGACATGTGTCGTCTTCAGAAGTGGGAAAGACAGTGTTTTCCCTTCTTGGAGCAGGAGAACATGGTTCTTATTCTAAGATAAATACCGCCCATCTGTCTGGTGCTGTATGGTGGCGGGGTATGTGTGCCAACATCGGAGCCCTTCAAGAGACACTTAGGTCTGTGTGTATATTTTCACAGTCTGATTGAAGTAAAACACAGCCTTTAATGTATCATTTCAAGTGAACACCGTGCCCAAATGAAAACACACACACCTACAAGCCCCACTTAATTGAAGGCTACAGGTTTTCACATAGCAGGCAGTTTTTTTTTCTTTTTTTCCAAGGGGAGAAGAGAGCACTTTTTGAAATCAATATTCTCAACTTGTTTTCCTGCAAATTAAAGCTGCCATTCTCAGGCTGGTGTCACCAGGGACCAGCACTGAGAGACAGAGCGGGATAAGAACTGCAGCAGTAAAGTTTTATATTTCAAGCAAAAAAGATTGAAATGTAATCCCGCATTATCTCAAAACGACTAAAAAGGGAAAGAGAGAGACGAGAAAAACATATACACCAAAAGGGAGCCCGGATGCTATTTCTGTTTTCTAACAGAATAGGGAAGAATATTCAAAAAGAAGAAAAGAATAAAAATATCATGACATGATCATAATTTCAAATGTTCCTCATACACTTCTCTTTGAGATATAACATGAGAATGTGTCTGTTACAATAACATACTGTTGACATACTTTCCATCCGTGGGAGAAGAATTTCATTGGTACAAGTTTCTGCCTCATCTTCCATCTCAATAACATGCAATTGCCTGCAGTTAGTCTACATAACATGCAATTTACACACAAGACTGCACTCTTTCACTGTCTGCTCCAGTAGAGCAGGACTGTACTTTGCCATAAAAAAACAGATACACTCTTCAGGAAGCTTCGCAGTGCCTAAAAACCTCAATTAGGTTCATCAATATTTGATGGAATGGCTCTGATAAGGCCTAGTTGCACCCCCCCTTTAGAGCCCCTGTGCTGGCGTGATGTCTTTAATTGTTGGCCCAAAGCACTGGAGACAGACAAGACTTTGTTTGCTCAGTAATGGATGGCTCTGTCCCTGACACAATATTGAGAGTGGCTGTTGTGAGAGCATGGCTGCTGCACTCCTGGCCTGCAGAGAGTGGAAAAGGGGAGGGAGAGGGATGTTGACAGTGGTGGAGGAAAATGGAGGAGTCATGTGATGAGCACTGGACCCCCCCCTACATCCCCTAACATGATGTGCAATACAGTATGTCAGTACATACTGACACTCAGTAGAAGGACAACAAATCACAGGACTTCCATCCCTCCCTTCCACCACTGTAATCACATTGTTTCTCCTCCATTTCCAACTCTTACAACAACAAAAGTCCTTCGTCACCATGTGCAGTGTTGCAGGCAGGTCGCATCCGCAGCAGGTCAAGCTCTTTAAAACTATCTTGCACATACAGCAAGGCTGTCGAGATAAAACAGGCACAAGGGGAAAACATGAAAGACAGTCCTCACCCTCCCTGGCTCCCCCTATCTCCTCCTCCTTCCTCTGGCGTGTGTGTTACTTTCACCTTGGCATGCAGCGATCGCATCCTCTATTCTCGCCTGTGCTACTCTTCCAGGACCCCTGAGCTGTCCTGGGAGGTGCCTTTACTAAGGGATTTCTCTTCATTGACTTCCTGGGTAAATTGATTTTAATAGCCAACACTTGGGGCCTTTTCTCACGGTCTCCGCTTTCAGGAGCGGCAGGCTCCGTCACGCCCTGCCATATTTCTCCACTCAGGACGTCTGGGCTATTTTCCAGGGCTATTGGAATAAGAACTGACGAATCCCTTTCAAGGTCCCAAGGAGATAATCTCCTGTCATTTCTGATTTGCATAACATTATTTAAAATTTAATGTAATGGCATTAAGCTATAGAAGACCCTCCCTTTTCTGTGAGCCCACATCTGTTTGTGGTGTGTGTGCACACACACTTGTGCATTTGTCTATGTGTCTGTGCACAGACACAACACTGTGGGGGCTCATCTCTGATGGGGTAACAGGAAGCCCCCTTCTCCCCTCTGCTCTTCCTATCTTCCCAGGGCAACCCCCACCTTCCAATCTGTCCCAGCTAACACACACTACGACCGCAATGCGCTGAGATAATCAACAGATAGCTCAAAGCAGATGAAAGAGGTATCAGATCTATCCACACTCAAACACACACACAAAGACACACACACACACTGAGCAGCTAACAAAGCAGTGTGTTCCAGGGTACAGGGCCAAGGCATAGCCCAAAGGACTGAGGGCCGGATACCATTCCATTTGTCAGATCCGTACGTGTCCTACTTAGAAGGCTGCAATGGGACTCAATTAGGCTGGAACCAAGACGAGCTGATAAATTAATTTATTAATGAATACAATGGAATGGAGAATGGAGGGATGAGCTTGCTCATTTGTTCAGGGTTGGCTAGTCCAAACAGCTCCACTACAATACCAGGCTTTGATTGGGAAGGAGATGGGTCAAACAAGGATTATGCAATGGAGACTTCAATAGCTTTGTGTTGGGTTTGTGAAAAGGACAACTTTGAAAACAGTTTAGTGGCCTAATGTATAATATTAAGCAAAAATAAAACACATAAAATAACATTCAGTGCTCTGTTTAGGTCACTATCTAATCCTGCGTTCATGTTTTCCTCTGTAATCTCAAAAAACATGAACATAAAGGCAAAACCACAGACACCAGCATCCAGATACAAAGGCAGGTAAATGCACATACAATGTGCAATTGCATTACTGATACATACACACAAACACACAGGCTCATAGGCACACAGGAGCATGTTATTACACTGCAGACAGACAAGAACACAAACTCACATACGCACCATCTCTATTCTCTGTGGTAGAGCATCTTCCACACATTAAAAATAAATTCATTCAGAGTCAATTTGGAGAATGTTTGGCGATGCAGGGCAGGAATACCATCTGAGCTCTGGGAATTGTAGATTGCTCCCCCTCTCCCTAAGGCATTCTCTTTGTCTATCTATTTGGTGTGATTAAAAATACAATGATGAATGCATATTTCTTCCAGATGAATAACTTGAAGGGGTTGGCAGCAGATGAATCAGGGTGCAGTGTGTTGGTAGAGAGACTAGCCAGGTCAGACAGATTCACAGTCAGATCCTCTGCAGGCTGGACTTCCTCAGAGAAAAAAAAAAAAAAAAAAAAGAGGAGGTCATCTGGACAACAGTCTACCACGCAGGGCTGGAGCTAGTTAAATTCACATTAAAGCTGCAGGCAAAATTTTTATGTAAAAATACAACATCTAATCGTCCTAAAAATGGCGCTGCACATGGTCCAAATTCACATTAAATCATCTGAGAGACTGCAATTCATCCTATTCGCCCAAATTAATTTCTAATGTCTTGTTCACACACAGAAATGATAGATTGAACATGTAAACTCAAAAACAAAACTGTTTACTGATTAGGAGTTCACAGCACAACTACATCCACACCATCATCTTCTACAAAAACAAATTGACTGTATTTAATCGCAATCACATTAAAAACATCAGTGCATGTTTTGAGATGTTGAAATCCAAGAAAATAAAAACGATAACATCTTGCTGCCATTTGGGGCTGCCCATGTATGAAGCTGCTTTATTATGCTTTATTTTTGTCAACACTTTTAAATAGGGGGAAACAATTGCATTGTGTTAAAACACTAAAAAGCACTACCACAACTGTACTGCATCCTTAATGTAAACACACACAAACACATAAATGCATGCTTATACCAGCACCAGCACCAATCCCAGCACCATACATACATTCAACCGGGCACCAAACATATGAAACGTAAGCCTCCCCAGTGGCTGGGGAAGGTCTTGGCTTGAAGGGCAGCGGTTGAGGCTCATATCCCCAGTAGAGATCGCTTCTGGCAGGGCTACTGAGTGGCCCCCCTCCCATTGCCCCCTACAAACCAGTGAGAGAGGAAGGCCCTCCTCTCCTTACATGTCAACTTCAGAGAGCATGCTTCTCACTGCCTCAAAGCTTTGATACCAAAATAGTTCAGGAAGCCTCTGTCTTAAAAATGCCCCAACAGGCCTTGATTCCGGGGATGCAGAGAAAAGAAAGAGGCTGGAGAGAAAACATAGGAGAACGAGAGAATTACTAGGAAGAATAAAAGAGGGAAAATATATGGGTTTCTTACACAGTAACTGTTCCCACACTGTAGTGTACTGCAAACCGCTCTGGCAATAAGGTCCACACTTGACCAGCGGATAAATCTTTGCATGAAAGGAATTCAAACAGATTCGGAGATCGAGGACCAGATGAAGAAGAAAGGTGCGAAAGGCTCTTATGGGAGAACCAACATTGGTCTCCTCTGAGGCCTTAAGCTTCCAGGTTTTTCAGAGCATCCAGTACGCACCATACTTACATAAATAATACATAAACAATGTTATTCAAAGCATCTGAATGAAAAGAATGCTTTAATAATAGAGCTGGTGGTGAGTTAAGAAAACAGAGGAAACACTGAATATTGGAGAGGAGAGGGGTTATTTTTAATGATCTGCAGCTGGAGTGAGAGTGAGATTGGGAGGACAGAAAGACACGATGAAGGGTCAAGGGGGTGTATTATCCGAAATCCTGCCCAATGGGGAAACACACTGTTGTGTTGGGTTCATTCACAGACGACACGCTGACATTCTCCATGCATTCACCAACTTTAACAATCCAGCCATTCAACAATGAAGCAATGGCTGTCAATCATACTTGGAAATTAGCGTAACCCAGCCTTAAACTAAACCTACACAGATGCAGATTTTATTCATTATATAATAACACTTTAAGGCACAGATAGAGCGACCTTGCGTCTATGCTCTGGCAACCTAGCAGTGATGACAAGACAACACAAAGTCACTACACCTGGCCAAGGGATAGTCCGGCACATAACCCCCCCATAAAACCACAACTTATCGAACTTACACTTTGGTTTATAAACAAATTAGATGTAACGTGTTAATTAATGAGCTTTTAGAGGTGCTGCTAGGTGGGTTGTGTTATGTTCAAACAGAGCAAATTGTTTCCCCCTGCTTGCAGTGTTTATGCTAAGCTAAACAAATAAGAATATTTCCCAAAATTTCAATCTATTCATTTTAAGTCTTCCTACGGGTAGGTTTTATGAAAAACTAGTCATCAGTGGATGAGAATATCTTTAGGGAGCTTGAAATGGCACAACAGCACCTCCACTAGACATTCTGTATCGGTTTAAACACCCTAATCGAACACCACCTATGCCTTTGGGGCACTTGGTGATGAAGTGCACCTGATCCCACTAAAACCCGAATTGGAGACATTCAGGGGTTCTAAGGGGTCTGACGGGGAGTGAGCGGGGAACCAGCACTTGCAGGACACCCCCCTCACAATTTGACTCAGTTTACAAGCTATCGCTCTTGTCCAGTTAGCAAGTAGGCCCATGCTGGTGCCCTTGCTCATTCTGCGGACAGACCTACTAGTTGGTTCAACTCCAAGCTCACCTGTTTACTCAACATACAGGTCTGGGTTACCTTGTTCCAATGCCTAGCACTAGTAAGATGAAAGCACTTGCACCTGTCAAACAAACTGCTGGAACTGTGATAAATTAATGATCAAATGGCTCACTGAGAAGTACAGTGGCATCACTGAGCCCTGTAACCACCAAAGCCAAAGAAATACAGATAGAGAGAAAGAGAGAGGCTGGGAGAGAGAGGAGGAGACAAAAGAAAGGCAAGGGGAGGAGAGGGAGAATATCAGAGTGAGAAATATTGAGATGAGGGAAAAAGGAAAAATAGAAAAAGAAACTGACATCAAAACATCTTCAATAGTGCGTGTGCATGTGTGCAGGCGTGTGCGTAGAGTGTGTGTTGTGCCTTCAAGTGGGGGCTGCTGCAGTGCCCTCTAGTTTGCACAATACACACACAACGCAATGATGGTGGTGTACAGTGACCATATTGAGTTTGTACCTGTTTGAAGTCTTTATGGACCCTCAAACTGCCATAACCAACTGCTTATACGCATCCGAAAGCTGCCTACCAACGTGAAACACTGGCCTAGTGGCTGTTTCAGATTGTGACAGCGTACAGACATTGCAGTAAACACATACACTTTGATAGAACAGGATTTTTATTATAGACATACAAGAGAATGTTAGCACATCAAAACACTTCATCCAAACACAGACAAAATTCATTATTCATCTGCAGTATATTCATGGGGCTTTACACAAGCATATTGTATTTCTCTGTGAGGGTGATTGAATTTACTTTGGGCGGCGAGGGATTGCTTATAGCTTCTGAGGAAAAAGGGAAACGATGTCAAAAAAGGGTTTTTGTAAACAATGCATGCTTGTGGGCTTTTGCTGGTTGAACTGAGAGTGACTAGATACCCTGTTCTTTCCGGCATATTTCCATCTCTATTATGTCGTCCAGGCATTGTGACGGAGCGCTGCAGCTCATCTCATACAGTATGCAGTTATCCAGCTAACTACCAGCCTTCCCCCTGCTGCTCCACCGGCCTTTGATAAGAACAGAGGGAAATTAAAATCATGAACCTGAATTATGAATCCAATGACAAGATAGCCTCTGAAGGCTCTTTCTCAGTACCGTCTCTCTTGGCTATTTCTCCTTCTCTCTCTCTCTCTCTCTCTTTCTGGCTCTCTTTCTCTCACTTTGACTCTTGCTCTGTATTTCTCTTTCGATCTCAGTGTTGTTCTCTTTTGGCTTTTTTTTCTTTTTCTCAACCCCGCCCCCCTTCTCACTTGGTTACAGAAGATTCAACTGCTAGCATATTCCATAAGAGACTGAGGGGAAAAGGGAGGAAAAAAGTTTCAAACGACGATAACACACAGTTTGATAAAACTGACAAGGGACTCAATTAAGGCTTCCCTGTCAAAGCAGGAGTGATATTTTATTAAGTGGCAGTGTGCCATTCGATGGGTACATCAAGCGACACATCTGTAGACGAGAGGACTGCACCAGCCGGGTAAGAGGGACACGTGTTGCCACTTTCAGGAAACATCAGTCGAAACTCACTTCATCACGTCTGCTGAAAAATTAAGAGGCCCCGATATTAGGATGCTCATTTACTTTTTCATGCACTACCCCTAGTATTTGAGGAGAGAATATTGCTGTCCCCCTTTTTTCCCCCTTTATTTCGAACACATCCAAACACAAAGACTTCTGGTACAAGCTTTTGTTGCATTACCATCAGAACAAGCGCGACCAAGATTCTGGCAAATCTGAAAAAGAAAACAACCAAAGCGCTGCATTGTCAGAGTGGCGCATGCAGCTTTTAACAAACTGATTTTTAGGCCAACAAACACGCTTATTTTGAAACTGTGTCTAACGTTTCAGAGGGTTATGAATCTGTTTCCATGATTTCCTGATTCTGTATATTGAAAACAGGTGATTTAAATGTTTCAGAAACATGGCAGTAAAATTTTCCTGTTGTGAATACGCACTCAAATAGTTATTTATACAAATTTCATATTTTATTATTTCACAAAATATGAAACACAGACTACAGCATTAGTCACCAGACTTAGGAGAAAAAATGTATTCAGAAATACAAACATCTATATAATCTGCATATAATATATGTTTGTGTGTGTATGTCTGTGTGTGTGTGTGTGTGTGTGTGTGTGTGTGCGTGTGTGTGTGCATGGTCATGACACACTAAGCTTTTTAGACTCTTCCAAGAAAAGCCTGCAATGTTGTAAGAATGTCAGGATACTCTTTAACTACTTTCAAAAGAATTAGTCCACACTTACTTCTTTCAACAACACTGTCATTACAATCAGATATTTTTCATATGAATCTTGTTTTCCCTCTGAAACCTTATAATGCTTTACTTTACTGTCTCGCAGTCGCAAATCTGATATCTGGGTGCTTTGGCTTTGACCCTTACACAGTTTACTATTGTTTGCATACACAAATTAAAACTCAGTCTACCGTTGCGCTCATTTTAAGTTGCTCTGGATGAGAGACTCAGTAAAATACACAAAATGTAAAATGGAATGTAGCTTTCTTTGTCTATCACTGAAAACATAGGATTTGAGTAATAACATTTCATATAAGCCTGGTTGTTTGTGTGGACTACTGCATTTGGTATATATATTCAGCAAGTTCCTCCCTACTTTAAATTTCTTTTTAAATAAAAGTAAACTTAATCCTTCAGAGAGAGCAAACATGGTGGTGTTGTTAAAAAGAAAACAGCAGTGCTCTGATGTGCCGGGAGGAGGCCACAGTGTTACAGTAAGATGAAACTTTAATGCCGAAATCTTTCTTGTAATTGAGATTGCTCTTGTAGGATGTTGTACTGCTGAGAAAAAACAGATGCCCCTGTCCACCCCCACACACACTCACATACGCACACACTCCATAAATATGTGGGTTTACATGTTCTACATGAGTATGGGTCTACATGCCAACTTGCCTATACGTGGGATGTTTGTGTATGGCTGCCTTCATCTCCACAAATGCATGTGTGCACACGTGCATGTGGTGGAGCGGACACTTGGTTGTACAGGAGCTCAGTGCTGACCATACATAGTCTGTTTCATCTAGAACAAAAGCTCTGTTGGAGGACACAAAAGGCCAGGTTCAAAAGCATCGCAGGCGTCAGGAGCCCAGGCCTAGATACATGAAACAATCAGTGTAAACTTGTCCACAGCTAAGAGGGCTATGATACACCTACAACAATGCTACTAGTGCTCACCTGCCGGCTCTGTCCACATAATGCAAGACTAAAGCTCTGAGTAGATTAAACACAGTGTCGATGATTAGCACAAAATAATGTTTTTATGTTTCGATTAATATGTTGTTCCAAAGGCAGGCAGTGATTGATGTGTGTACAAGTGAAACCGCAGCACTCCACTCTGTGTAGTTGGCATGGGTGTGTGTGTGGGGGGGACAGGGGACATATGTTCATGTACGTGTGTATGGGAGATTGTCTCACATCTATGTGTGTGTATATACTGTATGTGTACAAATACATCATATATGACAATTGTGATGAGTGAGGGTGGATGTGTAACTCATTCTTAAGGCCACATCTCAATGACAGCTACCGGAGATGCAGTGACGGATTCAGGCACTGACAAGCAGCGGTGCTGTTTTAATGAAGAGGAAAACACACACACACACACATACATACACACACACACACAAAAAAGCACAAAACTATAAATGTCTGAAGGTCCCACTCTCCCCCCTCTCTGTTATTCCCTCATTTCTTCCCCTTTCCTCCTTCCTCCATCACTCTCTCCAGGATATTTATGACTGATAGATCTGTCAGCGCTCTTGCTAAACAAATGAAAGTTGCAGCTTGTGCCATCAAGGCGTTGCTTTCATCAGCGCTTGGCAGGCTTGGTTTGAAGCTGGCCCCCGCCTCCCTCGTGTACCGGAGCTGAACTTGATGAGCTAGTACTTGGGAATGTGACATTTACATTCAGCCACCACATGTAGTATAACTGTGTTTATTTTTCAGCTGCAGAAAACTGATAGGGTATTATAGGTCTGTCATTATATAATTATATAACACACAAAATTAGTTTTGGCAAGACTTGAAATCTTGATTTATGGTGATTATACAGGGGTAGTAAGTAGAGTTACATTTGAGTACCAGATCAACTAAAGCCCTATTCAGCCAGAAAGGTTTTACAAAGAGATGTGAGATGTAATGTAACTTACCAGAGCATTGTGAATTTAATGCCATCTGAATTGGCCGTGTCAGTATTATTTATGGACCGAGAACTGCTGTGCCATTAAAGATTTCAGCCTCTTTTACTTCCTGTTAAAAGGCCCCTAAAATGTCCTTAAAGCCAGCACAGTGCAAAACCCTTGGTAAACATTACTGTTTTTTATTTCTTTGTAACAATTAAGGCACTACATAAAGTCTTTGAACTCTTCTACTCAAGTCCAATAATATCGGCCTGTACTGACATTAAGTGAAATGAAAAATCAAAAAAGTCAAGAAACAGTATTCGGCCAATTATTATTATTATACTATAGTTGTAGCCGTAAAATGTTGTGACGACAATACTCACATGTCTGTACATTCAAAGACTGATTAAGGAGATATTTTGTATGTAAATTGGCTGTGTGGTTATCAGAGAGATGGTTACAGTATGGATGACCATCACTTTACAGACACATAGGGCTTTAGACAACCATGCATCCAACTCGCATTAGCGCCCATGTATGAGAGGGGACAATAAGTTAGGTATATACTGTATTTCAGGTGTGGCTAAAAGAAAGAAAAAAAGAGTGTCAGTGTGACTGTGTGACTGTGTGTGATGGTTCAGGAAGTGTTTTGTCAACCCTTACTACCTGCAGGCTGTTCTGACTAGACACCAGTGTGCTGTCAGCCCAGGGGTATTGTGTCTAGGTTGGCCTAGCTTTGGGCCCCTCGCCATAACTTTGCTACTGTCACCTGGATACAGATAAAAAACTGCTTTTATTCATTTGCACATATTTGTGCATAATCTGACCCACAGAAGCACTCAGTCCTGCTGCAGTCTTTCACAGCTGGCTGATTAGTAGTTTAAGGTTGAGGATCACTCAACTTTAGTTGATGATGCAGAGTAGAGCCAGGACGATACATCAGCCAATAATAGGATATTGAGATATATCATATTGGTGTACGTTGGCCAATAAATAAAAAGAAACTGCAGTACAGTTTCTTTTACTTTCTTTTTACAGTGGAAAAAAAATCATATGTTGTCACTGAACATTTTACTCATATGTTCAGTATCAACATTTTTGCGATTTGCAAGATACAATAATTAACTACTTTCTCAGTTTGTTAACAGAAAATGCAATTCAGATTTCATTATGTTTCCTACAAAACATGTTTACAGTTGCAGTTTAGTAGTATAAATGTAATATCTAGGAGACAGGGTTGATAGGAGAGTATTGTTATTTATATTCTCAATTTGGGACATGGATTGACAGCCGGATGAAAAAAATGGGCCAACAGGCAGACATGCAACTGGACAGAAGTATCTATCCGTCTCTCTGATGTGTTTGAGTGTTCTGTGTGTACCGCTCTGATGGTGTCAGCCCCGTGTCTCTAGCTTCTGTTACACCTTGAGTGAATGCTTTAAAACAAATGAACAACATGATGGTGGGTGTGAGTCAGACACAGTGAGGCCTATTGCACAAAACTACAAAACCCTAATACAGTCCTCAGTGATACACAAAAACACACACTGTAAATACAGAGACACAAGAGCACACTCAAACAACAGACAGAGGAATTAGCTTTGTTAAGTTGCCGCAGTTCAAATACGACTGATAATTGAACCATAGGCTACAGCTGTTTTCTGTAGAGGCCATGTCACATAAATACTTTATGGTAAGATGAGTGATTAAATACTTTGGGCTCTATTTTCATGAACACTGAAGCATAGCGCAGATCACAGTCAAGTGTGCCATGCCCATGTGTTGAGGGCTGTGCCAACACACTTTTGGTAATTTCCTGCCCAGGCGTGCCTGGCGCACCTGCGGCACATTTGGATTCAGGGTGGGATGAGAAAGAATACATAATCATACATTATAGGTAGGTGTGTTAGCGGACAATCACATTTCCTACTTTTATCCACTTTAAACATATGGCTCTCCCAATCTGACAGTTTAGAAATTGTGAGGAGAGTTTTGCTCAGAGGAAACCTATTTGATGTACAAATAGGAATATACAATATATGAACATATTGCACAGCAGCTAAAATATGCCAAGCAGATGATGATTCTTTTAAGTTGAATTCACTTTTCTGGACATGTTAAAGATTCTATGGCCCCCATGTTATCCATGCTTGATGGTTCACAATTTTATTTGTCATCATAATGATTCATATAACCACCTGCAGTTAAGTACCACCATATAGCCAGAAATAATAAAAGTAGTATTTGGAATGTGGTGTAGTATTACGCACAATGCATTTTTCTTTTAATTTCAGAAATATCTTTTAAAGTTTAATTCAGCTAGATTTTACTGTTTTACATGCCAAATAATCTGGGAACAAAATAGTTGCCTGATCTTCATAGTGCAACATACCTGCGGATCCCAGTAATGATCCACAGATTCAATAAATTAGGATTTTTAAAATAACACTCTTTCACACAATAAAATTTAATCTAAACAGTCTTTATCACACCGTGTTGCTTATCACAGCCACATCCTTACATGTATTGTAATTAAAAATGCTGAGCTCCAGGCTTTAGTCGTTGAGCCTGTGTACCCTGTTTTTTGAAAAGAGGTACAGAGAAAGGATTGGTGTGCACGAACGGTCCTGAGGGAGTCATTAACGGAGAGAGAAGTTTTAATTGATATGTGATTTTTCATGAGACTAACCAGGCACGTAGCCAGTAATGGGCCTGGGCGGCACTGGCCCACCCACATTACTCACTGGCCCACCCTGCCAAGTTGGATCAAAATACATTTTGTAACAATAAATATGAAAAAATATATATAAGGAAAAACTTGATTTATTGTCGACTTGACATGTCATCTGATTAAAACGGAATTGTTGAAATAAGTTGTAGTCTCCAGAAAGTAATTGGTTGCTCTGGTTCTGACACGCAGACCTTCCTGAGCTGCCTTCAGCCAACTAGCTGGCTTTTTAGGCGATGCAACGTTAACGCTACAACAATGCTACAACAATTCCTCGAAAAAAAAGGTTGAGGAAGAAGAGACTCCACCGCCTCCATCGACTGAGTCCACCAGACTTATCAGCCCAAAACAAGGTCAGTCGGCTTTGCTCCCTGGTGGACAGAACATTAATTAACAAGTTTAACAAGCGAGTTGATCCTTCCTCCTCAGCTCCTTCAACTTGGAGAAGATGATACACATGCGTTGACTTTATGTGATAGTAATAGGAGTTATACACCCTGTACTCACTTGGACAGCCATCAATGCCACACATCACAAGCAACACATTTCACCCAGTTAAGCTACTGAAAATGAGTTTGGAACTTTTAAATGTGGGGGTAAGCAGTATAAGTTCTCTTTTAGTTATCTTGTATTTACAGAATAATTCAACTCCAATGCACAATAATGTAGTGAACAAAGCACAATTGTTGCATTCATATATATTATCAATCCCTCATAAATTAAGAAAGTAGTCGATTTTATTTGATTTACAAATTAATTAATGTCATAACCCCCCTTTTAGATATGGTAGCTACCCATATGTCAAGTGGGGGAGAGTATGTGAGCCAAAGAAAACATGATATATAACGTTAGCTACCTTGACTGAGACCTTGTTTGAAGCCGTGTTTCACTGCAAGTGTATTTCTTTTTTTTTTTTTGTAGTTGACATTGCATACGTTTTGAATGTTATCCATGTTTCAATGTTATAACGTTTTTTATTGTGTACACTTTTGTAGCCTAACAGAGATAGCACAAGCTAATGTTAGCTGAGCTGAGCTAACTAGCTAGCTAGGTCAGCTAACAGTATGGATTAATTGGATGACGTCAATGCACACAAAAATATTTAGTGTTCTATATAAATGTAAAAAAAATATCCACATATAAAAAAAGAAGGTTCACAAATGTATTTCTGATGCACACACAAATATTTCTTGTTTTAAATATATGTAATAGAAATCCATAAATCCAATACGCTGTTTTTGAGTGTTTCAATGTTTATGTAGCCTAACATTATTGAACAGGCTAAACATTCCTGCGAATTACTATTTTCATGATTTTGTGATGCTGCAGCTTTATGAGATTGTTCAACATGTTTAAAACTGTTATGAACAATAATTTAGAGATTTAAAAAAATGAAACAGATTGACCACTCCAGATCAGAGAAATTCAAAGAGGCGCCATCTTGGTCAGCTAAGATTCTAGAGAGCAAGTTCCACCTGGAATGTTTTGGCAGCACACCACTTAACTGTAGCATGCTCATGGATGTATGCTAGCCGGCTTAGCCAAGGTAGCCCATGACATTATTAAAATATGTTATCTCTGTAGTGAAACAATATCATGTCTCCTCGTCCCCCTCCCCTCTCTGTAACGGTCGTCTTTTCATTCCACCTTTGAGTGAAGTCGTTCAGAACAACGATAAAAACATTTGATTTCTGATGTGGTCAGACAGCACGTCGTAAGAACCAGTTCTGAGAGAGAAAAATGTAGTTAAAAAACATTCAAGTAAAAGTAGTGGTTTGGTCCCTCTGGCTGATATATTATTATATATGACATCATTAGATTATTAATACTGAAGCATCAGTGTGTAAACAGCATATTACTGTTGTAGCTGTTGGAGGTAGTTTCAGCTACTTTATATACAGTTAGACCATAAATTTAGCATAAAACAGCTGTCAGCAGGTGTCCTGACTCCTTGCAAGAAACAGAAAGGTTGTTTTCCTGTTTCTACTGCAGCGCAAGTAAACTGTTTCAATAATAGTTTCCACTGCAGCAACTAAACTGTTTTAGTAATAGTTTCCACTGCAGCACAACTAAACTGTTTCAGTAATACAGTGTTTCCCCTATAATTGTACAGGCCTGGCAGGCCACCAGACCAACATGAACCCCCACCAGGCCAAAAAAAATCTTTTTTTTTAAATGCCAAAAATAACACCAAATATCCATTCATTCGGAAATCATTTGCGTTTGGGAGCCTCTGTGTAGCACTGTTCCGAAACATGAGTCAACCTCTGTGTGTCGTTGCCTGGGAAACTTTTGGTAGCGTAGCTGCTTTAAGGAATAGGGCAGTGCGTGATGTGTGTGCGTAGCGAGTGAATGGCAGAAAAGTGACGGTGAATGCGAGCGGAGCAGAGGAAAAGGTTAGCAGTAAGTTGTCAGTATGGCAGTAAATGTACAGTACAGGCTACAGTGTGTCAGTTAATAAATGCTGCAGCTTCTCAAGACAAAGAAAAGTCATGTCTGTTGTTTTCTCAACTGTGGGAAAAGTGAAGGGGGGTTAACGCCAAAGTTAACAACAATGGGTTAGCCTAACCTGATGATGCTAAACAGAGAAACAGAACGGAGAAATGTGTGGCTGCTGAGTCTCTCCTGAGTTTTGCTCAGCACATTGCTGACAACTTGCATTTGCAAATGTACCCTTGTGTGGTGTTCATATTTCTGTTACACTTCTGATGTTCACGAGTCTTATAAACCCACATTAGTGGGTCTTTAAAACTATATAAAACAATTCTGTAAACAGTTCTTTATATTTCACATTTTAAAAATTTTGGGTTCCTTGCACTCATAAAATAAGATGTAAGTGTCAGTCAATGTGACATTGGCATATGTGCATGGGGCATGCATTCTGTTTTGACTCATGTCAGAAAGAGACCTGAAGCATTCAAACTCTCGTGTGTGGCAACCTTTTCTACTTCCTACAATCACTCATTCATATCAAATAATGTCATGTATTTAATTATGTGTTTTTGTGTCTAACAGCTAACAAGCTTGCAGACATCAACAATCCTGACGTCGACAGTCCAGCAACCATGGCCAAGCACAGAACAATGTTTTATATACCAATTTCCTCCTCCTAAGTGATGCATTCAAATGTCTGTATTGGTATACTGGATATTTCATAGGTGATGGGGGAGCTTTGACACATTAGGATAACAGCCACTATATTGATGAAGTGAAAAGAAGACGGCACAACTTCTGCTAGAAGGTGCAGTTTTTTGGTGTGTGGAAAAATATGCTGAAACCCCAAATGGGAATGAACAAAGGTGAACAAATGATGTTCTGATGTTATTATTGATCAGGGTCAAAGTGAACATTATGGCATGTTAATTGTCAAGTTCATGTGCTATTGTCTTGTCCTTTTTCATCTGTGAGGGCTATCCCATCATTTGTTGAATGTTTCTGTTTTTTAAAGCATTATATTGGTTGTAGACTGTTGATCAGATTTGACCTTGTGCATTTTATTTAAGTGTAAAAGTAATTTTTTTTTTTACCTCAACAGTTGAACAGGCTGTCGGGGGTCCTACGTGTGCTGCCATCACTGTTCACCTCTATGTCTGCTCCTCCAACTAGGCTAGGTGATGTGAGTGAGGCTCCTGCTGCATGTGCTCGAGGTGAGCTGTGTAAAACATTACAGGATAATTTTTACTGTCCAAAGCAACGAAAGCTGCAGTACTGAAAACGTTATAGCTGGAGTTGCTGCTTCTAACTGCTCCCAATGTATTTCCTATTCACATATGTTCTAAGCCTTTAAAGACACCCAAAACATTTGTTTTTGGAAACAGGATTTTCACCGGTAAGATGTGTGTAGCTCTCGATGTTACAGTAAAAAATGGATGCATTACATAGTTAGTAGCAGGTTTTATAAACCTAATGAAGATCTAGCAAGACTAGCCTTAGCTAGCCCAACAAAAATACATTCCTATAAATTCAAATACAGCGTGTTTAGCAACACAGTTTTGTACAACAGATGCACAGATGCATTTTGATATTCTTTAAGCCTATTGATTTCAAAAACATAAGTTTTCGGTGTTTTGGAAGGCTTAGAATTCAGATGTAATTTTCTCAGTACTGCACCTTTTGTCAGATTTTTGCTTTGGAAAGTTATATTTTATTGTAAACAACCCTCTAAAAGGGCTTAGGTTCAAAAATACCGAAATGATCCTTTAAAGAAAAGTGCATTATCCTGGATGTCTGTGCTATGTGTTTAAGGAAAAAGAAGACCTAAATGCCTACTTGAAAAAGCGCCCTCTCTCCTGTCCAGCCCTGAGTTCGTTCAACTGTGTCCAACGCGTTCCAACTCAGGTAGTCTTCATCAGGGACTCCCTGAGTCGAAACCCATTGGTACATCCTATATTAATAGAGATTTTTAACTCTCTATCAGAGTGCCTGGGATGCTTTTTAGACTGCCCTTCAACACCATGGACTTCCATTAAAAGTAAGCTGGACAGTCGTTTTTTTTATTTGTATTTGACTACTTGCCCTATTCTTGAAGAGCTTCTGATTTTTTTACTTCAACATTAGCAACACTAGTTTCCCAACCCAGTGCAGCACTCCCTATTTTTTTCTCCATAGCTCAAAATTAGTTTCCCAGCTAATTTCAAGATCTCTTTTATCTTGAAAGGCCTAAATATCACATATCTGCCACCTTTAGATGCTTGTAAAGAGAGTCAGCAGAGTAAAGGAAAGGCCGTCAAATATAGGATGCTAGCTGTAGTGGATGACAGATGCTGATAATCCCTCAGTCTTTATTTTTTCTCATTGCTGAGGCCATAACCTGAATAAAACTTTTTTTTTTCTCTGTGTGATCAAATGTCAGCTGGTTTAAGAATGTAGAATCAAAGTGGAAAGACCAGCAAAATATGAAAAAGGAGTTTGTGTGATTTCAGAGAGGTTACTTAAATCCACCTGTTGCAAACAAAATACTAGCTCTGTTTTGGTTGGCAGAAGATATAACACACTTTTTGTACAATGTCCTGTCTGTTTGTTGAGCTGTATTAAGAATATCCTAGCCTCAAAGGCTCATTCAGTCAAGCAAAATCAAACAAAACTGTGTGAGCAAGCTCCAGGTCTGCCTCTTGTTTTGCTTAAATTATGTTTTGTTCAAATTTGTGGCTTGGCACACACTCACACGCAGCAACAAATAAATACATACACACACACAAACACACTCACGCACAATGTTTAGTCTCCTCCAAATATGTAAGTGTGTATCCAAAATTGAGAGGTAAACAAGTTTAGTTATCCTGTTCCATGTCAATTTCACTGACAGTTTATGTTAACAGACTATGAAGAGATGAGAAAGGTGGAGCGTCAGGGCTTTACCCTAGCTGAAACTATGCGTAGAAAAAAAATTTAATGCAGCCTTAAATAGTTAGGCAGTGATGAAACATAGCCTAACAGCGCTAATTGGATACACATATATTTGTGGAAGAGAACTTAACGGGCCTTTAAATTATGCATTAATCAAACAAAGCTTAATATGAACTGACAAGAAGCTTGGCAATCTGGCAGCCATCTGGAAGACAGTCCTGTCAGTCACAGAGAGGTGAGAAAGAGGGATGGCTGAACTCTGGGTTAACCCCAGAGTGAGGGGGGACGAAGGAGGGAAAGACAGCGAGAAAGAGAAAGACACAGACAAAAGACAAGAGAAGTATAATGAGAGATAGAGGTTGAGAAAGACAGTGAGAGAAGTTGGGTCTAAAGGTTACAGAGACAGACATGAAGAGTACAGAAGTGGATTTGGACATTGCTAAAGACGGGGGGTCAAGTATCACAGACACCAAAACAAGGTCAGTTAAGAGAGGCGTGTTTTTGACAGCCCTGGTGAAAAGCATTGTCAGGGTCATCATATCCCAGCTTTACAAATAGCTGCATGTACACACACACACACACACACACACACTCTTTGTGCTGCACACCCATGCACACAGCTACACTGCTGCAATGCACAGCTAACCGCACACACATTTGCACAGCTACTTGCAAATGTTGACTAAACACACCCAACCATTCTTTCTTTCTCACACAGACACACACTACAATCCACATTCCACAGGCATGCAACACACACTTGCACTTAACCCAGACGGATACGCTTTACGCTAAAGTTGCGGTATGTCTGACTACAGCCTGTACCTCATGAACCCTGTTGACAAGCTGCATTGTTGTTGTCAATAATAGTGTTGTCGGTTGCAGTCGTGCGCTTCAAGTATGCTGTGGGTTCAGACCAAAAGCCTACAATCAGAAAGTTCTCTGAATGGCACATAGTTATGTCACCAGGCTAAGCTGATCGGTTGCCATTGGCAGCTGCTTTATTCCACAGATGGGGACACAGTAACGAGGCGAACAAGAAGAAAACTGACAAGACTGTGATATGAGCAACGAACAATTCTTCTACCGACTCATGCTGCACTTTGATTCGCTCCCTCCAGTGGTTAGAGCAATTTTGATTTTACCCGCCTGTAGTGTACTTAGACTCTTTCTCTTTTAAAATCCAAGTCTGATTTCACATTGTTCTCCACCTAAGTTATGTATGACAAACGCCTGGGGCCAAATCACCATCAAAGGAGCACATCGCAGAAACACGGCGCTTCCGAGCTTCTTAGTGATGACAGATGTCACTTTTGAAGTGAGCACGGGGATGAAAGTGGCGGGGATGTGATGGGCGGCATGAGGACAGCTTCTCCACCGTGACCTGCCATCATCAGTGCTACTGAGGTATAATGGGGAGAGACTGCAGGGGCCTGGAAGCTCCAACGGCCGTCTGGGGTGTCTGTCTCAGTGCCCACCAGGGGCCAAGTCTTAAATGTCATACCCACCTAGCTTGCAAGCAGCCAGCACCCAACCTGGCAGCCCGTCAGCCAGCAAGACTGCTAGTCAGCCAGCCAGCCAGCAAGCCATCATCCCACTGCCACCCGATTGGGAAAGAAGTGTCTTCCTCTGTTACACTGGCTGCTCTGCCAGTGGATTCGTCTGGGTACAGAGAGAATAGCAAATCTGAGGGAACCAGCGGCCCGGAATCAAAGGGCCACTGGCTTCTCTCTTCCTTGTGTAGCAACGCTCACCTGGGTACTATCCCCGTTGTGACAGAGCGAGCAGCAAGAGGACTTGGTAAACAAGGCAGAGCAATGCAACTTTCAAACAGAGAGGCAGCTAGTGCAGGGAAACCAAAACAAACTCTTAACTCAAGAAATTCACAGGACGTTTTCCCCCTGCCTTCTCCACTGTTCCCTGTGTCTTTATTGTGGCTTGATATGTCACCACTGTCTATATCTCCTACTTACTCAGGACTTCAAGTGGCTGTCTCTATTTTGCTGGGCCATAAATTATTCAGTGCCATGTGTCTTCTTAGTATCTGCGCTTTCCATTTGGTTGCTATCTTATCCCCTGTTCTGAAAGAGGGGCTGGTGCTTTGAGACAGAGTTTGCAAAAGGTAACACAGGAACTTCAGCACCGACAACCACTTTCTTAGTAGGAGCTCTTGTCAAGTACATATATTTGTTCCAGCACAAGGAAAATATGAAAAAGAAAAACAAGGAAAAAAAAGTTGTATCTGAATACAACATGGAAACCAACAAGCTCCACTGCTGCTACTACAACAACTTGGACTAGTATCTGAGCTAAAAATAATGACAGTATTCCACACAGAGGAGTGTGTGTTTTGTTTCCCCAGCTCACGTGTGTGCGCGCGTGTGCGTGTGAAGCCCAGGGAGCCCACTGTATGTAAATAGCCATATGAGACTGCATAGCATTACTGTCCAGACATTGAAGAGGCGACCTGATCCCAATTAATCACACAATCCCAGGGAGAACTGTCATATCCCATCTCCATCAGCAGTACCATCCTGTTCTGTCTCCCTCTCTTGTCATCCTCTGCTCCTCCATCTCTTTTCCTCTCTCTCTTTCTCTCAAACACACACACTCAAACACACACACACACACACACACACACAGACGTACAACAGACGTTGCACGCATACCCTACCAGGCCCCATCATTCCCTCACCAAACCCCCCTTCACCTTCCTCCTTTTATTCAAACACACAGGGTCTAAAGCTGACAGGTCAGCTGGCATGGGCCAGTCCGTCCCCACCTGTCCCCTAGCTTCTTCCCCCAGAAGGCAAAGTGCCAGAAGAGCGGAGAAGAGGCACTTCTATCTTTACAGCTGCCAAAACAGGATGCAGCCTTAGGCTTTCTATCCCCCAAAGAGATGGAGTGTTTGCATTGCTCTAGTAACAATGAGGGAGAGCAAATATTATATGGTTTATCACACTCTTCAACAAGAGCACATTAGGGTGAAGATGGTGACAAAAAGATTTGACATGTACAGTATGTGTAAGAGGCAGGTTGCTTTATTAAAATAGGACACGATAAGACTATTTGTAATGCCAGTGTAACCCTGACATGAATAGGCAGAGTGAAGCTTTTTTTTTTTTTTAAATGTGGTATGCATGTATATCTTTACTGTACTCTTGACTGACATGACTGCAGATGTATGTCCTTTGAAGGTAACACTGATGACTGTGTTTGTGTGTCACAGAAATGCACACACACACAAGCCTGAGCTATAGCCTTAGAAAGAGTATTATTGAAAAAGTGTAAGAAACATGATGTTCCAGGATATTATTTTTGAGAGAAACTTCTTTAGTCTAAAACATGACAAAATATATATAACAAATGACCTAAGGAAAAAGAAAATGCTTTCTAAAGGCGATATGACAACCCCACTAGAAAAAGAGAAAGAAAAAAAACTGACATACTTTCACTCGTGTATGACCTGCAACTCAAATGATTGGTCTAATGAGGGTTGTCTGTCGAACCTATCAGCAACACTAAAATAAAACATATCCCTTAAGTTTTTTTTTTTTTTTAATCCTTTTTTTTTTTGACAAAGATACAAGTGGAGATCAAAACATGAAGCATGTCTACGAAAGTGGCATACTGGATACAGGAGTCATGTCGTAGCTTTGTCTTGATTTATCCTGATATAACCATTTTCAGTATTCCCTTTGAAAAATGGAGAACTGGCATCTTGTGAAATCATAGACGAAGTCAGGAGACTATGCATCACATGTCGTTAAAATTCTATTGTTTTACCCAGCTGTTCGTAGACTTTTTCACATCAGCTTGTTCAAGCTGTTCCCCTTTGTGCTGTTACACTTACAGGACTGTGACATGAAATCAGAAGTACACAACTACAGGGTAAAATGGGGTTTCTTTCCTCATTCAACCATATATGACTGTTGATAGTTTTTAAAAAGTTGTTGTATAAAGAAATAACTTTCCTATTGCTTTGCAAAGTTTAAATAAAACGTGCAAACTTAAAAACTGTAGACATAAGACTTATTTAACTGAAATAAGAAAGAGGATTTATGATTAGCTTAGAGTCTCTCACTCTCTCTTTCTCTACTATTGCTCCCCGCCTGTACAGCTTCCTCTTTTGCCTCCGTAGTTTCTCATTAGTGGTTATGTCTGTGCATGATGACTGTAATTGCAGTTACTGAAAAACTTGAGAGTGAGCCCAGGGAAAGGGATCTAGGAAGGAGGGAGCCAAGGGGCCATTGTTAGTCCTACATAGGAACCCATAGAGGAGGAAAAGCCCACATCTTGGGAACCAACCTTAGGGGAGAGAGGAGGAGAAAGGTGGGTCTGCATTCCCAAAACACCATAAACTCCCCTCCTTTTACATTGTCTTGCGTACTTCCTTAACCCTCTCCCTACCACCCCCTCTTCTCTCACCATGGTACAGAAAAATGGAAAATTGGGAAAAAATGGAACAGTGGGATAAGTATTTACTATGGTAATGAGGCCCCATGTGGCTTCTACCATTTTAAATCTTGTTAATCATCAGGTGAGTGAGGGCTGTTTTACAGGGAATTCACAAAGGACAGCAGTGAGTGAAGGTGCGTGCAACAATCAGATACACATCTTTGATAGCACCACCAACAGCAGCAGTGGTACTATGGAGACATTAACCTTTACCAGAGTGAGAAAAACCTCTGCCCCTTCTACACCTGCTTCAAAGACACCTTTAACAGATCAGTGTTGTTCACTCACATTAGCCAAAGTGAAAAGGGTGTTTAATCCAGCAGTCAAAAAAATGATATTATTAGCATTATGAACAAAATTACATTTTGCATATTTCATTGGTTATTTGTTTGTATTGTGGTCACTTCATAATAATCTCTTGAGAGAGAAGTCCTGGGGAAGGGCCGGGAATAAAGACAAAAAAAAAAGTACAGAGGAATTATACATGATATAATACAGAATAAATATTTTTTTGTTTTTCCATCTTATGTGACATTCATTAACATTCATTTATGATTCTTTAATTTAAAATGTATAAATTACACATATAAAAAGATACAACCATAACTTTCTAGTTACTTTCTCTAACCTGCCATCGACAGCTCTGTCTTCTTCACAATATAAAAGATACATTATGTAGGAATTAGGGTATATCATGGAACTATGCCAAATTTTGTGCCACTCCATATTTCACAGGATAAGTTAAAACTTTGACCTGCTGGTGGCGCTAGATGAAAATTCAGGGGATCACCAAAGTCAGTAGGATTCATCCTCTGGGCGCCACAGATATCTGCACAAAATTTAATGGCTATCCATTCAGTAATTGTCAAAAAATGTTACTCAAAACCAGAATTGTCAACCTCCTGGTGGTGCTATAGAAAATGTCAGTAGATCACCAAAGTCAGTAGAATTCATCCTCTGGGGAACATAAATGTCGAAATTCCATGGCATGACTTGACCAAGATTGCTGCCCCTAGAGCCATGCCGCTAGCACGGCTAAAAAGTGAGACAGGTGGACGTAATGAATATCAAGATGGGATTCATTGAGGAAAAAAAAAAGGGAGAGAGTGACACTTCTGTCTTGACTGAATGTTGAGTGGCATATCTGGCACATTTCTAAGCATTATATGTGCTTGAATTGTACTCATATTCCTTAAAAGGTCATTCTCTAATTAAATCCTGTAACATGGGAAATAATGATAACACCTAAATGCTTTTATTGACAATTGACTATTTGTATTGCTCTTTTACTTTGTGACTTTTATGCAAAGAAGATTGGTCTTTGCACACCTGTAAACAGATGTATCGGAGATAAAGCAATAATCAAAAACTAAAAATAGGGAGTTGATTTTTTTTACTATGTGACTATTGAAAATACATGTGAAGCATATCAATCATTTTCTAGTATTGTTAATTAAAATCTTTACATAGTTACGGGTGGGTCCTCTAACAATTTGGTCCACACATTGTAGTTTCATCTACAATAAATTCCAACCATTCTTTGGACTGCAGGTTCATCTCCTTCTATATTGTCTGAGCCCTGCATGGTCCAGCTGCTTTGACATATCTACTGTAGACCCAGGCTGGGTAATTATGAGCTACAAAGCTCACTGACCTTGTCAAGATCTCTTTACCCTTTCCAAGCTAGCCAAGTGTTTGGGAGGAGGGGGTACATTCTGTGGCTGTCTGGTTACCCCAACACACACAGACATACACACACACACACACACACCTGGACCATAGCTGTTTACCTGCCAGGTTAAAGGGCTGAAGTCAGTGACAGAAGGAGCTTTAACAAGGAAGCAGGGAAGGTGGAAGAGGATGAATATGCAGGAAGAGCAGAATGTGAGGGAGAGGGGCAGAGAGGAAGGAGGGTGGAAAGAGAGTGACAGTACAAAGCAGAGGGTGGGGGTGAATGGGGGTCACGGAGTGATGAGGGGGTTAAATGCCACAAATGCCATGTCTCAAGGCCTCATAAAGACAAGCTCTGCATTGCTCCCAAGGTCAGGGCATGCACACATGCACCTGTGCAATGGCAGTGGTGGTTTTGTGGGTGGGTGGCTGGGGAAACATGTGTGAGTGCTTCAATGTACACTACACACAATCTAGCCAGTTAGTGCATACTGTCTGGGACAAATGGTCCCACAAAAATAAATTGTGCACCACTCTTAAAGAGTGGGGATTAAAGAGAAATTGATGCTTTTAGCCTTGTCTGCAACAGATGACAATAGAAAGGGGGGTTGGTGTGAGGGCTAGACATAAACCAGTGGGAAGACAGTAAGGGATGAACAGTCTTGCATCATAGTGATACGAGTCATAGCTAAAGTGACTAACTGCTGCCAGGCATTTGAAGTACTGTAGCTCTTTCAAATTATCAGGTTGAGAGTATTGTATAGTATGTTGTTTGTCCAGCTCTGGTTCTTGAGCCTACAGTACCATCCCAAAATATCACTAAATAGGAGTTATGAAGAAAACATGCTCAGTTCCCAAAAGTGGGAAAGACAAACAGTATCACCAGAGAAGCACACAGTTAACAACGAGCTGTTAAGGATTTAAACAGTATAGTGGAAAACTCAGGCCCAACATTTCATTTCAGTATTTCTCCAGTTCAGAGTCACCCTCCATTTGGGGTGAGAATGGAGGGATAATAGTACCACAACATCATGAAACTTATCCAATAACAAAATCCAATGATAACAGCAAGACAGACAGACCAATAAGCGTGCAGAGGACAATATTTTCATCTTGTCTTTTTAATTCTTCACATTGCCAAAAAAAGGGCCCTAACCCAAATTAAACTTGTTTTCCTCCATCAACTTAAACATAACTAACTTTTAAGACAAGAGGTCAAAATTTGGGTTATTGCCTCATAATCATTTCATGGTAAATGAGTGTAATCTTCACATCATTCATGTCCACAACATGGGTTTCAGAGTTTGTGCTCAAAATTACAAAATTATATGACACTGTGTTGGAATCCCCCTGCTGAAAGATGATAGTGGACAAGCCAAGTGGCAGGTTGAACATGCCAGCGGCCAACCAGCATGCACCAAAGTCCCTCTAGCCAGCCAGCTAGAACCCCAGATGGCTGGCCAAACTGCGGTCAATGGAGTCTGCAGGAGTCTGCATTACAGCCATCCGTAGTTATCCAAGCCACCATGATCACTATGGTAACTGACAGATCTGGAATCATCTGGAGAGCCAAGTCTTCAATTAGGGGAGGTGGGAGGCAAGAGGACAATATGTGCTATCTTCAGTCCCAATGGCGGAGACAGCCGTAAATTAGAGAATGGACACCCTTCACAAACATGGGTACATTCACACATGCATGCATAAAAATCCACACACACACACACACACACACACACTGAACACACCCTCAGCCTCCTAGGCCTAAAACAGCACCAAAGCCAGACAGATGAATGTGAGATGGTTAAGAGTCTGATCCTTTGATCACTTTCAATATCCAGTAACTTTGCCACCTAAACCATTATTGTCCCATGAACTTAACAGGCAGAGGCAGCCTTCAGCCAATTACAGGGCGGCATTAGCGTTAGGCAGGAGTGTGTGTTACATGAGACAACCAATTAAAATCACTTATGGGTAGGGTAATATCCAGCGATTTAGGCCTGAACAAAACGGCTTTGGGGGGATTATCCCTAGCGTAACCTGATCTCATTCTCTTCCACTCAAACACACACACACACACACACACACAGACACACACATCCAGGAGCTAACACTTAGGCCTTGCAAACCTTACAGACACACACACACACACACTAGACAGATGACAAGACAACTGGACCTCAGTCTGCTTTCGTGTACATGCCTTTGTCATTCCCAGACAGACAATGATGAGGCACATTCAAATCTATAGACTATAGGCATAGAGGATTGTTCGCAACACATGCTTCCTTATACACACATATTTCACTAGCTTTGCTACAACTTGCCTTGCTAGACCTTCTGGCCTATCTGTAATCAAACTGCATTCTTCAAATATTACAGTATATTTATATTTTTCTCTTTTTTGTGTAGATATCTTAATGAAAAGTCCAATGAAACACACAATCAGGGATAATATAAAGTATATCAATGACAATGATTGAATCCTGATGTTGCTGAAATCTTAACTTTTAAGTGATCTCCTTCTCACGAAGGATCAGCTCTCCAAAAACTGATCTGATGTTCTCACTTAACACCCTCAGGACCTTTTATAATACTTGAAGAACACAATTCTACTCTTGATTTTATTTATTAATGCTCAACTTAATTCAGAATTAAACATCTCACATTCGGTTTTCCAAACATTCACTTATTCAAAATTCTCCAACACATTTTTTGTATCTGCACCTTTTGCCCTTTCTAACTTCAGCCACAGTTAAAGATCTGCTTGTAGAGTTACTAAACCTATCAGCAAAATGGTCAAAGAAATCCTTTTTAAAAAGTCACAATACGCAAATTGTATTCTCAGGCACTTTTTTCTTCAAAGCAGAGCTGAGCTACATAGACACCACCTGTCAGATGGACAATGGTCAATGTGAACTGTGTTGACAAAGATCCAGAAAGTCAGAAATACAGTCTGGCTGATGCCAGTCAATCCCAGGGGATTTACTCTTTACGCTGAGGCCTTCCATCTAATCCTTAACAGGTTTGGTTTTCAGGCCCTGTGTCTGCTCTATAAAATGTTTTTGCACTCATGGCTCAAGAGAACAAGTGCCAATTCTTAGTAAATGGAAGGTTAAGTATTGATAATACTGTTGAGATCACTGTTGACTGTAAACCCATGTATAACTGAAGCAATAAGCCCATAAAATGACATCATTATGAACTCTGCTATTCCTGAAGAACTGACACAATCTCCATTATTTTTCAGTGTCCCTCTATTTTTTATTCCCATGGTCTGAGTAGCGAATAGCTATCATCTCCTCACCATTTATGCACACCAGCCAAACCCAGCATGTAGCCTACTGCGGAGCTGGGAGTCTGCTAATGAGCTAATGGCTAGTGCTCTACAGTCATTTGATTGACATGACCAATCCGTGAGCTCTGTTTGCCTTTCACCTACTTGTGGCTCCACTGTACTGCCAAAGCTCCCATTAATTCTCCCCATGGGCGTTTTTTAAGGCATCCACAGAAAACCATTGAAACGCAACCTAAAACCTCAAATGGGCATGTCAGTGTGGGCTAAGTTTAAACTGGCACAGTGGAGTGTACTTTCCTGCACCTCGGGACCACTGAAGCTGACCTCGACATGCAGAGAGACAGTTTAAGGGATGTGTTTGCTGATGTGCCTTGGCTAGATGTGTCTACTAGATCACTAACTGTGAGGAAATGTAGCATTGTCAGGTTGTTGTGGCGAGCTATGTGGTGAGACTGGTGCTCACTGCTCCCCCACTTTTATCCACCACAACTGCATCTTTCCACGGGTCGTGTCGGAAACAGAAATCTGTTTACATGAACAAAAAAAAAAAAAAAAAAGTTCTTCCAAGAACTTGTAAAATACCCATGTCTGAGGACAAATTGCTTGACTCAAATAAGGTTTGGATAAAGACATTTTGGAAGGAGAAAGAAAAGCTGACAAAGAGATAAAGCCGTAGTTATACATAGAAATAGATAAAAATATAAACAACTGACTAGCACTAAGCCTTTTAATCTTTCTGCAGTTTAAATTCATCAGTCTATAACAAAATCATACAGTCTGCCAAAATGCATGACACAGACACTCCATGAGAACATTAGTCCAGCAATTTGAAACCTTGCACTCACAAATCACTGTACAAAGCACAACGGGGAACAAAGCAAAACGGACCTTTCAAATGATTAAGCTGAAACATTATCATCATGTTCCCCTATTTTTTCCTCCCCTAGATCAGAACAACTGGTTTGCCAGTTTAGTGCTGGCAGGGGTAAAGCTCATCTATGATTTCAGTTCAGAGCTGCCGGGCTGAGGGGCCAAGCTGGCCAGTGCCCATCTGGAGCGGGCCAAATGTCTGCTCCACTCCGGCTCAATGCACAGTGGTGATTACTGCAATGGTGCGGCGGCGGTCATGGTGGTGTGGTTATAAATATAAGCCCTGGTCTGATCCCTCTTGTTCATAAACAGAGGTTTGGAGCTGCTGTGGGAACCGAGCACAAAGGCTTGTGGGCCCGTGAGGGCAACTGAGCTCCACAGCCACTATACTACCTCAGGTTTGTCTGTCCAGCTGGTGGTGTCTCACCAGATGAGGATCGCTGGGCAGCACATAAGGGAACTGAACAACAGAGCAGAGGGATGGAGGAACTGTTGGCACTTAGACAGATTGAGGCAGAGATATGAGGGTTGGAGCATGGGAGTGGAAAGAGGCCACAGGGCACTGATTCAAATTGACTGGGAGATTCTGCGGCACTGTCTAAATGAAATGAAGCTTGAGGATTTTTAGTACCGACTTACTTTCTCTCTCCTTTCTACTTTCCAAAGGAAAATACAATATCTGCAGCTTTTGAACCGGATCACTTTATAGACTTGATGCTGACCAACCCAACAGTGCAGAGCAGTATTTGATCCCAAACACCAGACTCTCTCAGGCTTGATCTAATTAGCGTAGTAGGAGCTGAAGTGGTGACATTCTCCAGTGGACTAACTCTGCCATGTTGCCCACTAATCCATGCCTGGATCAGCTCACCACCAGCAACCCCCACCCCTCTCAACCCCTGCCCGCCAGTGGTCATATGGCTCACAATGTCTGCTCCATGCCCAATCCTATATTAGCATTAGCATCAAGGGTTAAGCTGCTAATGCTGCCAGCTGTGCACGGCTGCCCCCACCACACCAATCCCTTCTGAACAATGGAACAACACGGGGGCAGGACAGTTGGGATGGGGTGGGGTGGCATCCCCAGGGGGTGAGCGTGGCTGTAGTGCCCTCTTGTGCCAAGTGCTTTAACCTGTTCTTTAGGACAGTGGTATTAGAAAAGAATTGAAACAATAAATTAATTAATTAATAAAACATAAGTTATATAAAACAAATACATAAATAAACCTCTTTCTAATTACATAAAACATCTTTGATAGCTAATAACTTTAATAATGCTTTATGGCTATGTCTACTAAATATGAAAACTCTACATGGGAGTATGTCACCTTGATGTGGCTGAATTGAATTTTCTGCAATTTGTTAAACTTTTTAACCTGAAAGTAAGCGCCTAACTGTACTAAGATATTTATTCTGCTTTGTTTTTAATGGGTAGGCATTAAGTGAAACCCTTAATTCTGGCAGGGCTAGTGCATTGCTTTATTAAAGCATGTCAAGACAGTACACTGGTGTAGAGCACAGCAGAGAAGGGCATGGCTGAGCTGGCGACACTGCTTTCTCAGTTAAGCTGATAATTGCCCTTATTGATGTATAAAAGATATCCCACAGAGCCTTGTGAAACACCATTAGCAGGCAGAAGCTGAATTGTTCATGAGCTGCCTCCAAATGAGGAAGAAGGGCAAAAAACTCTGAAGATTAATAAGACTTCCCCTGGAGTGTGATAATAACATGATGTATGTGTGTGTGGGCCTGTGTGTGAATGTGTATTTTCAGCCCTGCCTCTGAAGAGTTCCCATTACTAAAAGACATTATCCTGGGAAACTAATCTATTCTAAATCTCAAATTGAGGGGAAAAGATGTAATGTGATTTAGCATACAGGGAAGGGTGATGGTCATTATCATAAGGGCCCTCCTCATTTCGACTAAGGCTGCTGAAGCCTAAATGGTGACACTTAAAATGCCCCCTGAGCTCCACAAAAATGAGACACTCACAGCAAATGTACACTAGTGAGGCACTGTGTGAGGCCAAATCTTCCGTGCAGATGAGTCTATAGTGGACGACATGAAAGTAAGTGGCCCTAATAAGGTGGATCTTTGCCTTTGTAGGCTCCTCGTGCCCATTAGAGGTCTTAACTCAGCTAACAAAGACTAGTGGACACAAAGGGCAATAAATAGACTACAATGATTACCACAGCAGGGACAACCACAGCCCTGGAGGTACAGAGAGCAGAAACAAAGTGCTTAGTGAAACTTTATTAAAATCTTAACCATATAGTGTTATATTAACATTAAAACTCCTATGAAAAGTAAAGGCTTGATACACCATTTAAGTGACTGCACAGCAACATATGCACTAAAGTAAATTATTAACTTGCATGTCAAAATGAGTTCTACCAGTTGCAACATACTGTACATTATAATAAATCTGGATACACTTAAACTTTCTCTCTTCACATGTTTTTGAGCAAGAGCTTGAGAAAGGAAGTTGACAGAACCCATTACAAATATTCATGGGCTTGACTGAAAAAGGAAATTTGTGAAATATTAAACAGAGCATTGCACACTGTATCTAACGATTCCTGAAGTCTCTGTATATGTATTCAAATCCAAACCTCCTAATTATTCAGAAAGGGAAGCCACGGAAAGTCTGACGGGGGTTATCAATGAGAAATGACATCTTGTTAAGTTAGGAATTCTCTTTGTGTTAGCAAGGTTTCTCTAGTTAATCTGGCACCTTTCTTGATCTGCACCAAGGTAATTGGAATGCACAGTGAAAATGCCTGCCGTATTGAGCCAGCAGAGAACAATGAAAGAAATGGATATCACAACAGGCTTTAGCTTTCTGATCAATTCTCTAACATACTGTTCAAAAGTAGGCTTGTACTTTTTTAATGAGGACGCGGGGGCTGAAGCTATCTGGCTCAAACCAACACGGCAGATTACAGCTCCAATTAAGTAAACTTTCACTTAGACATCAAGTAGAGTTATCTCTTTGTTGTGGAAACCTTGTTTGTTGACGGTTTTCCAGACAAAAACCAACAAATGTCGACTAGAACACCTATATCCATCAAACACTCATAAAACGTGGCACAGCGAGAAACTGAGACGCACAAAAAAAAAAAATCACATCTTAAAGTTTGCCTGACTGTGTGAGTTAATGTGGTTTGTCTGTGTGTGTGTGTGTGTGTGTGTGTGAGTAAATGTGTGTTATCCAGTCATCACACCCCCAGTGCCCTGGCATTAAGCAGAAGGAGGGGTGAGAGGTCAGGTCAGGGGCAGCCATGACCTTTCCATCTCCACAGCACGGTGTCATCCTTTGGGCAAGGCAAACAAACAAGCCTGGCCCCCCGGCAAGGTGGGCTCAGTGGGGTGGCATTGCCAGGTCAGTGTATAGCCTGGGACAGGACGGGTTGGGATGGCAGGCCTCTGATAGATGCTGCTCATTATTTTCACCCCAGAAAACTGGGACAATTACAAACAGAGAGATGCCATGGCAACTGGGGTAAGGGGTCACAGGCAGAGGGCTTTTCATCTTAGCTAACCCAGCCACATTTGTCAACTCAGCCACATGAAAGCACACAAACATTCACAAACACACACATGCAACTTGGTCAACTTTGTAACATTTGATTGACCAATAAACACTTGTGGCTGTGGTACCACACTGGCGCCAGTATCACTGCTCAACATCTTGAGTGATAAGCACAACAAACTTTTAACAAACTAGACAATGCACAAAAGAATAAGTGTTTTAGATTTTTTTTAAAAATAAAACTGGTCGATCTTTGGTTGTTACTATACTGTATCACATACACCATCTTTGTCTTGTTTGACAAGGAAAAACTTTTTTTAACTTTTCATTTGTAAGACAGTTTAAAAAAGGCAGGAAGATAAGAACATTAAACACATAGTTAAACAGCGTTTGCCTTTACTATCTAAACTACCAGGACATTCTGGAAATATCAGCACTTTTAAAGGACAACATTGAGGATAAAATAATTTCATTATTTTTAATTTTTTATGTGCATAGTAATACTAGTGATTTAACATGACACATTTACTGTACAAATGAAAACTTTCCCAAAGGCTCAAGTGAACGTGTTCTGAACTTATCACAAAACCTTAGTACCCTCATAACCTGCAAAACCCCCAAATCCCAACAGTAACTAAATCAAGACACTGAACATTCCCATTCCTTATTGGTGCATTTTTTTATATGACCTGCATATTTTCCCAGGTTGTTTTGTATAATTTAAAGAGACCGTAAGGGAATGAGGGGTGTGTGTCATGATGTCTCTCTGAACTACCTATATTTACTACTGAAAGTGAATTCTTTATGAGAGCACAGATATCAAAGACAGCGGGATCAAAGAGGATTTAATAAGCTACCCACTGTTCTATGAAACCTGAACTTTCATGTCATGTGTTTTCCTTGGTTTCTTCATTTTGGGCTTTGGGCCAAGAACTGACACTAAAGGCAAGCATGTGTAGTCACACTGTCATTCTCTATTCCTTTAATTTGTTAGTCTGTAAACCTTGTAGCGGAAAATGTCCCAGTGGCTGCGGCAAGTGCTGATTTTTTAAACAGTGTCATTTTTGCACACCACATCAAGTATCTGCCCCTCTTATAGCATTACTTTGGTACACATTTCCTTTGCCGTTAGTGTCTTCGTGTGTCTTATATGCTTATATACAGTACATACTATATGGGTTATATATGCATTTGTTCTTGGAAACAAGTATATTCCCTTTACAATCAGGTAGAACGTATTATTTGATTTATTAGAAAACAGTATAAATATAGTAATTGCAGTAATACAAATTCTTTGACAAGATACAATGGATTAGTTTGGTTAATGCCTGTGTAACCACAAAAGGATTAACAGAGTATAGAGTGTGCACATCCAAAAAAAACTTCTTCAGGTGCTGGATTAAAAGACAAACTGATAGCTCAGTAACATTTCAGTCTGACAGGGATCTTTGTCTGAGCACAAACACAAACACAAGCAATTATTTTCCTTCTTATTAAAAAGGGGGATACATCAATATCATTTCAACAGATGTTGATGTATTCCCCTTTTTATTTTTTTGTTTTTATTTTGTTTGTGCTTATTTCCCTGTTGTAATTATTAATACAAATTTTGTTGCTAGTTACTATTGCTAGTTTACACTTACATTGTCATTTAAACCCTTTTGGGCAAGTAATTTATTACCATAATTTTCAACTCTACATAGTAGTTTCTATGATAATTGTTTCCTATTTGGATGATTTATTACATTTTACTGAATCTTTGTTGTATAAGATATAACACATTCTTGTATTATATTTTTCCGACAGTGTTATCCAGCTCTGCTCTGATTGGTCCAGTCTGAGAGAAGATTGACTCTCAATCATGCAGACCACAACCACCTTAGTGTTTGAATGTGTGTGTCTATATATTGTATATTCCTTGCTCTGCTTTGTGATGCTTAATTGATAATGCCCTTTTAATACTGTGATGTCGCTGTGTTAAATTAAATGTGTTGGGAGCTACAAGCACATGGTGCTGATCTTTTGTCTGACTTTTGACCACAAAAGGATTGCCAGAAATGTGGCAATGGTTGGCATTTTGTAATAGCAAAATTGTGTAAATAGCAAAAAATATGCTCTGAATACATTAGCTGACTTTTTAAGACATAAAAAAGGAAAACAACACCAATTATAATATGTTACTGGTTAAATTGCTTAATTGTGACACTGTTATTAAAGGAAATATGCTTTTTTTGTCAATTACATATGAAGTGACAGCCAGAAAACGGTTAGCTTAGCTTAGCATAAAGACTGGAAGCAGGGAAGAACAATTAGCCTAGCACTGTCCAAAGTTTAAAAAATATGCTTTACCAGCACCTCTAAAGCTGACTACTTAAAACATTTAAATCCATGAAAAAGTGTAAAGACAACAAATGTTGCTTTTATGGGGGGTTATTAAGCATATTTCTTGGCCGAGCGCAGTGATTTTCTCGAGTACTGCTGGTTGCCTGGCAACCTCAGGGCGACAACAAGATTCCAGGCAGACAGACAAGAGTGGTATCAATGTTCACATTTCACTCTCGGCAGGAAAGTGAGTATTTCCTAAAATGTCAAACTATTGCTTTAAGCAGATATTCAGTTAATCAAAATATTGCGCTGGTACTGGTCCTTAGATCCCACGCAGGCGTTCCCGCAGGGCAGTGACATGTTTGGTGTTAACTTCAATACCCAGAGGACCTTTTTTAAATTATTTTCTATGTATGTTTCAAAGTTGTTGTTATACCCAGGCTGCATTAGCCCTAACATAAGATCATATTGTGGGTAGGTGTGGACTGTAAGTATGATAGCGTGCACAAATAGTCTTTCAAGAGAAGCGGTTATATAATGCATGTGCATCCATGCATTTTTGTGAACGAGAAAACAGATGGACATCCTTGTTTATTTTAGGTCTGAATGGTAGGGGACCCCAGATGAAGACACACAGAAATATGGGTATCAGCTGTTCAAGAGAGACGTCAAGACAAAAGTCCATAACAGGAATGTGAGTCATCTGAACAGACCCAAGCTCAACATGTTTGAGTTTGTGGTTGTAAATCTTCATTTCAAGGAATACTCATCTAATGGTTACTGAGAAAATGGTTTCAACAGTTGTAAGTTAAGTAAGAAGAGGAAAAGTTGTACGGTCAACATTGGTTTGGAATTTTCTTTTCATTTTTTTCTTCAATACCAGTACACAGAGTTTAGTCTACACAGCATTGTTATAGAAAAAAGGGTTTGCAATTCAGCTGTGTAATCATGGCTTGTGATTAGGATATCCATGACTAAGGAGCACAGAACTTTACCTGCAATAACATCCAATTATCTTTTGCTATTATATAAGAGGCTTTATTTTCTCACTGTAATTTGCTATGGACCACACTATTATGCCAATCACAGAAAAAGAGCTTGGTATAACTGGTTTATTTATGCTTATTTTATGTGGGCTTAAAGGCTGTCAGCACCATGCTAAACAATTCCCTTTTTTTAAGCTTACAACAACATAAACGGAGCATGCCTTTGTCAACACTGTAATAAAGAAATCTGACTGAAACCACAGTAGATGATGTGGATGAAGGAAGATCACATAAAAATGGAAAACGCTTCTGTAAGACGGTAAGCTACATAGTGTTCTTTCCTACTAAATATGCAGCACAATAGATAAAGCATGTTTTGTAAAGTGCTACAAGGTTGTTTAGAACTTAGTTGTTAAAATATTCCTATTTTGCTACCCATAATAACAAGTGTGTATTACATATAAATTATATTAACCAGAATGTCATCATTCAACATGAATTTGAGCAGATCCTCCTCTCAGCTGGTATGTTTTTTTTTGTGAAAAGATGGCTTGAAAATCATCTCATGGCAAATCTTCATCTTACACCAAGTATAGCTCTACCCTGGATGATACACCTTAGCTCTAATCTTCTGGGTCCCATCAGATGTTGGTCCCCTGTGGAGGAACCTCACAAGACCCTCTGATGTCATCGACTGCTAGGTCTGTGGTGTTATGTATTCAATGCCCCCCTCCCCAGAGGATTACAGTAGCTCACTGTACTAGTGTGTATGTCAACTCATGTCTTGGGGTACTGAGACACAGCTACTGTACTGCGATGCATAGTGCCTACTGTATCCATCAATACTTTGAGAATATATTGTGTTTATAAAGCATCACGCAATACAGCAGTTCAATACCACAGAGGAAATTCACAGGGTTGAGTTGTACACAGTATGTGATGAATTTGGAATACAAAAGTGCAGCTGAAGTTGTGCTAAGAAGCCTGCCTGCTGTGAATAGACATGCTGCTTCAAGAACCGAAAATGCAAATGTTTTCAACAAAGGACTCATACACAGACACGTAAACACACACATGCAGTGTGTCAGCTCCATGCAGTCTGTATGTTTTGCTTTTTCTAAACATCATCCAGTATCTACCTGATTTGAAAATGTATTAGCCAACTACATGGTAGCTGTCCAGTGTATGCGGGATACATTGGAATATGATACAGTAGCTAGCCTAGACAGCAAGCTGGCTGGTTGCATGGATGATTAACATTTAATTTTAATGGTAGGCTTATGTTCAGGGCAACGGCACTGGGATTAAGTAATGATAATAGCAGAGTTGGCCACACCGCATCTGTAATAATGCTGTCTGCAAATCGTGATGTGATGATTGTGAAATTACTACTCTCTGCACAGTTTACTGAACAGTCAAACAAGCAGTTTTACTGTCAAGCAACAAGGTCACACTGGCATACACAATCAACTACATCAGAGAGGTAGACACACGCACACACTGACATTGCTAAAATACATACATAGTAACAAGGAAATGGAATTCATGTACCTTTGAATGGAGTGATTAAAATTAGTTAAAATTATGTTACACAAAAATAAACGTAGAGATTGGGGGGATTCAGCGTTTCTAGATATGAAAAATGAATGAAATTTACAAGATGCTATTATAGTTTTAGGACAATGCTGAATTCTGTTTGAGTCGCTGATGTGGTGTTTCCATTCAAGGATGATCAGACATGGTCTTCATCTGTTAAGCTGTGTTTACTGAGACGATGAAACAACATCATCAATCATTCTTAAAGACTAGTGCTCCGATGGGGAGAATTAGAATGCATTACAGATGTCACGCATCATCAAGCGAAACATCTCATTTCCACCTCGCTGTGCGCTTTTGTCTGCGCTGTGTCTGGGGCTTGGATCTTGCTCCGTCTGTGCAGCATTTGTGTGAGTGTCTGTGTTTGTCTGTGTGTGTTTACGGTTAAGTGCTCTCCTGGCCATTCTCCCTGGGGCAAGGTATCCATCACCGTCCAAGCAGTTTTTGAATGGGCACAGCTTAGGCCCTCGAGCCTGCTCTGGTCCCCTGAATATCTCCCTGGGGTCCCTCTGTGTCAAGGGATACCACCTGCACCAAACGCACACACAGACACACACACACTAATACAAATCACTGTGACCTAACCCTCCTCTAATGCCCTCATTAGGTGATTAGTCCCAGAGGTGGGACTAAACTAACATTGCCCACTTCCAAATACCCAGCTCTGCCCCTGGGGTTAATGGTGGAGTCAGGTGGGGGTACAATACACCCAAACAGATAACGCAGTGACATTTGTATATTTTGCTTGTTCTGCCAGTGGTTTGTATTTTTTTGTATTGTTTTCTACAGGGATGCATGCATTAAGCCCTGCTGTCTATTATATTGCCTTACCTTCCTTTGTGTAAATCGCTCTGCTTTAGCACACAAAAATAGCCCATTCAAATTGTGAAACATTATTCTAACAAAAATTATTATGCATTAACAGTTTGTTTTCCCTCACTGCTGTTTTCAAATATATGTGTGTGTGTGTGTGTGTGCGTGTGTGACAATTATTGTTACAGAGAAACCGTTCTTCTGTAGCAAGGTGAGCTAGCTGGACAAACAGCTCAGCTGCTGATTTTTGTTTGTTTGTGGCAGCATTAATAGACAGCGATATCTGATAATGTTATTCCACTGCAAAGTGTATTTATGATTACTTTCTGTTTAATATTAATGTTCATTTTCTGCAGAAGTTGGGTATAGAATAAACAGTGTAATTCAAATCTATATTTTCTCAAATTCGTATACTGCAGAAATCTGTCTTGTCAAGATCAATCCAAATGTGAGGGACATTATTATGGGAGTGTAACTAGGAAGTTATGAACTAATTTGTCTGAATGTGTGTGTGTGTGTGTGTGTGTGTGCGCGTGAATATGAAGCACAAAAAATGAAAAATGTTGAAATAAATAAATAAATAAATAAATAAATAGTAATTATAAATAAATACATAATTGTGTAGATTTTGGTAAAGAAAGGGGCATAATTAAATTAATGTCTTGCATTTCTTTTTTACATTTCCATAAATCATTTAGTTCTATTTCTGTATTTCTACATTTATTTATTTACTTATTCCTGTATTTCTACATTTATTTATTTCTGTGTCCATATATTAATGAGGTAGGCGGTTCTAACCTCAGTCTAAAGCCAGATTGATTACAGAGCAGCAGTCGTTTTGGCTCTACTACTGCTGCCTTGGCTTGAGTCTTGACTGTGGCCCTCAAAGCTCCGTCTGAAGCGACAGACAAGCCGAGTGACTGCAGCAGTTTCTGAAAGAGGACACAAATATACGTCTTCATTTGTGATTCACTACCAGCATTTTTAAACTGGCGTGGAGCTGCTGTTGACTTTTCTTACAGATACTGAGGGGTCTTATTTGCTTTTTGTTCAGTAAGTTTATCATTGTCATCAGCTAACCTGTGTTAGCTAGCTAGCTAACCTTAGCCTATTGTAAAACTCACAGCCTGGTAGGGCAACAGTTATTTGTTTATAGATTAGATTTTCAGTTGGCAAGACCATATTCAATAAGTATTTAACCCACAAAATCGTATTTGAATGTAAATATTAACATTATCAGCCAGCCATAGTTCTTGAAAAGCTTTGTAATTAACAAATAAACTAGAAAGTCAAAGGACAGACAGCGATGAAGTTCAGCATGAAGAACAATCATTTTCTGAACTTTAGTTAAGCAATATTACACAAGAGAGTGTGCTTTACCATCATTATTGGCACGACAGTGATGCGGTCAGGGACAAGGCGATTGCGCCAAGTTCTTGACCGCATCGCTGTCGTGCCAATAATGAAGGTAAAGCACACTTTCTCGTGTAATATTGTGATCACACAACAGTTACCAACAAAATAAAAGATATAATCAAAATGTATTCATATTGTGGGGCAATTCACTGTCAAAATAAAAAAAACAACTTTTTGCTAGTGTTATCTCCATTTCCCTGGAAATACATGGGGTCTGACTAATACCTGGAAAACATTCAGTTACATCAGTAGACTCCTATGTAATGAAACCTAGTTTACTACTCCAGCAAGTAGGCCGACCCTTAGTAACGACCTAGCAACAGAGATGATTTGTAGTCCCTGTTGACTCAGCCTGCCAACTTGAGCTACTGCTTTCTAGAGATCGTAGGATTTCCCAAACTGAATAAATACAACACATATAAACATAACACTGCCTTGTTAGCTCAATATTGTTGTACCTAAGATATCTGCAGAAAAAAATAATTTTTCCACGGACAGATTTAACTACTACGTCTGCGAATTTCACGTGCACTTTTAAGCTAGTAACGCCGTGTCACCGACTCCCGGGCATAGCTGATAGAGGATGCCAGAGTGGGAGCTGAGATATACTCTGAACTGAAGAGAAAATGGTTAAATCTTATCGTGTATGGGGGTGCCGGGTAATGATTAAGAGTGGAAAAGTGTGTGTGAGCATGTATTTGTGTGCATGTGTCCACATGTATATGTGTGGTTGGACAGCAGGAGTGGTTTGACTATCCATATCTCTATATTTATTAATTCATCCAGCATTCCTCCAGCCTTGTGTGTCACTAGCAACAATGAGCTGCAGAGATCCACCACAAGAACCTCTCCAGGAATATTAAAGTCAGTGGCTTTGCTGTCATAATTAACTATGAAATATTGATGGCCATAACTTCTTCTGTGGTCGCTGTGAGCAAGCCTTTAAGACACGTTGGGTAAAGAGGAAACTGTATGTGTCTGTGAGCTTGCGAACCTGAGTCACCAATGAATAATTGACAGCAACATAATTAGTTTGGTGCTCTATTGTGTTAGCACGTTTCCCACACATCCTAGAAGCATGTTCTGCTATGAAGAAAAATGTCAAACACGGGCACAGAGAGATCTCTGAAGATGTATAATTGAAATGTATCAGTAAAATGTTTTTTGACCTCATGTTGCATGTTCAGTTAACAAATACTATGATAAAATAATTATGTTAAAATGTAAAAATGTAAGTAGTTTTCCCCCATCCCAATGCTTAAGCACAGCAGGAAGAACTATCTGCAGAAGTGTGTGAACCTGATGCTTCAGCTCTTTATATGTGCTCACTGAAGAGAGAGACACTGCTGTGACTCACATGTAACCGCCATTTTCAGATTTACCTACCTTACCTTCAGTTATTAATCTTACTCATTAGCTTGACAGCTGCAATTGATGTTAGACTTTTTCTATTGGAATAGTGGCACACCCACTGCTTGGGGGGCATTTATTGACATTTATTGTATATCAAATTCAGTGTATTCTATGATATTTTAACACATCATGTTTTCATGAGATATGTCCAGAACAACTGTACAAATCCAGTCTTCAGGCTGTATAGGGGTTGAGATACCTGGAAAATGTTACTACAGTGCCTGCCTTCCCCTACTAGAGAGATTCATGCTGGATAAACAAAGCTACTTGGGTGCCATGTTTTATCGTGACATTTCCCTAATACCTAATAAAATGTTCCCAAATTTTGAGTAATTTTACTACAGCATTACATTTAATATCACAATGTTATTTGAATATTTCAAGATGCAGCTTTTAACAACATGACTGCAACTCTTATTGGCGCAGCATCACCTGAAAGGTAGCACGACTATTCTAATAATGACAGCTAGGACTGCCTTATACTCTCTAACAGGCAAATTTATGAAAAATCACAAGTGAATCACTGGAAGCTGACAAATCCAAAGCTAACTGAGGGCTGTCTGCTCAATACCATCCTCGTGCCATGGAATAAAATAATCCCTCTCATCTGCTCGGACTTGTTAACAAAGCTGTCAGCTTGCTTTTACACCCAAACAGGCCACAGTCAGACCCTCTCTCCGACAGTGGAGAAGGAGCAGACTCTGTGTAATGCTTCAAACAGCAGCAATACTTTCCCCTCAATACCAACACATACACACATACACACCCACTTCCCTCTTACGCTCTTGTGTCGACTAAATGTCAACTCTCCTGACATACAGCCTTGTTTGCAGCCAATGATTACCTCATAGCTAATTAATCCTGATTCAATCAATGTGAACTGTTCAGATATTGTGTGTGTGTGCGTGTGTCTGTGAGTTTATGCTACTTGTATACATGTGCATGTGTGAGTGTGTGTGAGAGATGGAGTAATCAGAAGGGAGGACCAGTGGGTTAGATGATGATGGATGGCACTCAGTGAGAGGCCTGTTCTAATCAGCAGGACCTTTTCCCCGTGGTAGAGGAAGTGGCAGCAGAGAGGATGGGGAAGGCTGATTGACGGTGGAGGAGTGTGCAGTTGTATGCACATGTGTGTGTGCTTTTGGGGGGGGGGGGGTCCTTGCAAAAAAACAAAAAGCAGAAGATGGAGAAAGAGAACAAGCGCAATAAAACACCATACTGAGTGAGACAATAAGAGATGAGAAGGGATAATTGATATGTCATATAGGTTAAATCTAACAAATGGCAAGCGAAACAAAACCTAAAAGAGAGCTCAATCAACCTCAATAAACACACTTGCATGCACATGTATACATTATATAAAAATATAAATGATCTTTTATCACTCACCCTCAAATTGAGCCTGTAAAGGATAGAGACACAATCAAGAAGAAAGACAAATCTTTACAGTAGGGGTGTAACAGTACGTCTATTCATCCCGAACTGTCATGGTGATAGTTCAGTGCATGCAGTCGTACACAGAATACACTTCGTGACCCAGGCAATTACTGCCAAAATAGTTTTATAATCCACTTAGTCCGACATGCGGAATATTAATTCTAGAGCGCGAGTTCCACCCGGAACGTTTTTTGGCAGCGCACCACTTAGCTGTAGCATGCTTGTATGCTAGCTGGTTTAGCCAAGGTAGCCTGGTTACCCTGGTTACCCTGTAGCGTCGCTGCCGTCAGAATGACAAACGAGAGACCCATAACACTGACCAAGTGCAACACTATTACTAAAATATGCTCTGTTATTTCTACAGTGAAACGATATCACGTCTCCCCGTCCCCCTCCCATCTCTGTAATGGTCGGATCTTCACTCCGCCTTTGAGTGAAGCCTTTTAGAACAACAATAAACACATTTGATTTCTGACGTGGTCAGACAGCACGTCGTAAGAACCAGTTCTGAGAGAGGAAAATGTAGTTAAAAAGTCTTAAAGTAAAAGTAGTGGTTTGGTCCCACTGATTGATATATTATTATATATGACATCATTAGATTATTAATACTGAAGCATCAGTGTGTAAACAGCATGTTACTGTTGTAGCTGCTGGCGGTGGAGTACGTTTGAACTACTTTATATACAGTCAGACCATAAATCAGCATAAAACAGCTGTCAGCAGGTGTCCTGACTCCTTGCAAGAAACAGAAAGGTTGTTTTCTTTTTCTACTGCAGCAACTAAACTCTTTCAGTAACAGTTTCCACTGCAGCACAACTTAACTGTTCCAGTAATCGTTATGACCAATTAATTAATCCATTGTTGGATGAATATTATTTTCTACCTTTCTTTTTTTCCCCGTTGTACCGAAATCATACCGAACTGTGACCCCAAAACCGAGGCACATACCAAACCGTGAATTTTGTGTACCGTTACACCCCTACTTTACAGAGAGCAAAAGGAAGATGAAGGCAATAAGTTGGACTGACTAGTGTACAATGCATGTTTTTGCACTTTGATAAAAGTCAAACAGATGGGGTTAAGGCTTTGTTAAGCCTTTATGTCCCCATTCCTCCTATGAGACCAAGTGTCATAGACTTAGTGTTACTTTGGCATGCATACTAAAGACAAGCTCTGTCTAATAGCTGCTCTTTTTATAGTCTCCCCACTGTACTGCAGCAAACCACATGAGATCTGGGCATACATCTTATATCAAACAGCCAAGGCCAGGAGAATTAAAGAAGAAAACATGTTTGTTGTCTCCCTTCCTCTGTTCATTAGCAGCACTCGAGGAATTGTCCCCAGGTAGCCTCTTTCTGGTTGTTTTCTGGACTGACTTTAGAGAAGTTCTACCAGTGGCATGTTTAAAAGATCATTTGTAGATATTCAACACAAACAAACCAGCCTCATTTAAAATGTTATGGCATAGTTTATTTGTGGGGCTTGTTTGCATTTGAGTAAACATGGTGGCATAAACATTTTATAAATATATGAGTATTCTTATTAATCTGGGATCTTCTAAGATAATTAAAAGTAATTAGTTAACAAGCATTAATAAGTGAGGAAAAAGCTGTCGCCTTGCTGCTTTCCAGATGACATTAAAGGGGGAGGGGGATAAAAGCTCGACCCAGATATATAAAGAAATCTTCTGACAAGTCCCTCTCTGAAAAACATACTTGTTACTGAGAGATAGATTGTATCTCTCTTGAGTCTGAAATATCTTTCGTTTATCATAGTAGTGATAGCAAAATGTAGCCAGGTTTTTCAAATGAATAATGATTTCATGTTAAACATTGTTATGTTTAATTACAATTGATTTATAGGTGTCTCCAGTTTACTCCTACAGTGGAAAAACTTACAGGTTGGGTGATTTGGATACTATAGAGTACGTGTGAGTGTGTTCTCTGTCTCTCTGTGTTACCTTGTTGGAAACCTTGTTTAAGATGTACCTTGCCTCTCACCCAGTGCATGCTGGGATAGTACCCGGTCTGCAGATGGATGCATAGATGTACGGAGATAAATGCATAGCAATGCAGGGCTCTACAGTGTGAGCATTTCGTTAACATATGCCAATTCACGTTACAGTGTGTGAATGTGGAAATTATGTTAAATGTCCATTCGCATCAATAATTTAAGTTCATCAACTTAACACTTTTGAAACAGGACTGTCAGCATTTAGCTAAAACCTGTAGACTACACCTGTTATTTAAATGTTCAGATACATATGTAATCAGCATTTCATATCTTCTGTTGCTATTAATATTTATTTTGAATATGCACACTGATTCTATCTATTTCTATCTTATCTCATGTTTATGTTGCAGCAAAAGGTTGTAACCATCAATCAGGCTGAGACTCAAAATTGTTTCGGACCTCTCAGCTTCTTCCAAAAGTTGAATGCTTAACCTCAGTGGATTCAATATGAAATTTGAATTAATTCAAATGCGATACACAAATTCAATACTGAAATCAGATTCAGTAAGCGCATTCAATAATGGATTCAGATGAGCCGATTCAATACCAGATCCAAACTGGATATAATGGTATCAAACCCCAACCCTAATTGCAAAGCCTCAGAAGAATTAGCAATCTCTATGCTGCTAAAAAAAGGGTCTATTCCTGAAGCACAGTACAGCTTTCAAGTACATCCAATTTTAGAAATTCTTTAGTAATATTTTAGTTAAGTAAGCCTGTCTCTGCATCTTCTGTATATCATTAATTTAGTGTTAAAAAGAGACGCATTAAGACAATTCTTTAAAAGAATGACTGTGCACCTAAATTTCTGTCTGTGCCCCTATATTTTTCTATCTGTGTAAAATAAATGTAAGTGTAGTCCTGCAATAGGAAAATTATTAAAATGGAGCATTCATATAGTGACATCAACTGCAGTGCCTTTTGGTTAAGCCTGTTGAGCAAAATGCAATCACTAAAATTCTTCTTCCTCTAATCTTTTATACTAATTCACGTTTAATGGCCTTACAAGTTATAATTATATAATTATAATCTAAATTCACTGTTTTTCCCAAGTTGCACAGTTGTTTAGTGTGACATGTGATTGCACACACTTGGATTTTATAGTATTTATTTAACCAGTGCCTGATATACTGTATAAGGAACAAGACTGAGTCTGTGAGGCTGTACTTAGGCGCAACAGTGAATTGAACTAATTGATAACTTTGGAATGCTAATTTGCTCACTATGACACTATGATTATACTAACATGCTGATGTTAAGCAGGTATAATGTTTACAATCTTAGTTTGGCATGTTATCATGCTAACGTTTGCTAGTTAGCAAGAAAGAAAAAGTCAGGAAATCACTAAAGTCAATAGGGTTCATCTTCTGGGGACCATAAATATCTGTACCAAATTTCATGGCAATCCATCCAGATATCCCAGTCTGGACCAAAGTGATGGACCGACAGACTGACAATGCCATCCCTCTAGCCATGCCACTAGCATGGCTGAAAATTCAACAGCTAAATAAGACATAGCTTAATGCTTTTTTACAACAATTACAGTTTATGCAGATTGAGACTTCACTAAGACCTGTGACTAAACACTGAAGACTCGACTCAGACTTGTGACTACCGAGCTTCACTGACTTGATCACTTCATTCTTTCTGCACACTGACTCCATTCTCTCTCTTCATTGACTACAATTGAGGTCATCTGCTTTGACGCATGATGACACACAGGGCAACAGCACAGAGTTTCATTGAATCTAAAAAAATCTTTTAGAATGTGTTTGCACCTGTGTAAATGTGTCACAAACTGTGTGTTTACTGAACTTGTTGTGGTATCACTGGGATCAAAGGCAGTGACACACACTGCCAATGAGCATCAGACTGTCGCAATTACCAGAGTCATTAGATAAAGTAAGAGAAGAAGAACGGTGATGTTTCAACACCCATTCTACTCCCTCTGGAAAAGGAGCTGGAGGTGGCTGATTACACGCACACACACACATGCATAATTACATACAGGCATGCATACACACACAAAGAGCTACGCCCACATGTCGCTATTCACACATAAGCAATCACACTAAAACATCAACAGGCACACTACGAGAGCTGCACAGGTGGTGCCTCATATGAGGTCTGTACTCCACATCAAAAGGACACCTCTGACATCTCAGATCGCTCACAAATGATGATGCACAGAGATCTTTTGCCACTACAAAGGCAGAACAAAAGAACTGACATGAAAGAGAAGTCAATAAACATAAGGCGTTTAATAAAACATTTTTTTTTGCTGAATTCACTACAAAAGGTTTTCACAGTTTTTCCTCTCACACGACACAACAAAAAGAGAAAGAACTGTTGAGTCACATGATTGACTGAGAAGAGTGGCAACAATCCAGTAATTTTCTGTCGGGATAGGCTTGCCCTGATTAGACTATGGAAATGTGAAAGCAAGTGAAGGCAACATTGGAGTGTCAGTAAAAAGGCAGGTGTGTGTGTGTGTGTGTGTGTGTGTGTGGAGTAGATTTGTGGCTAACATACAAATACACATCACACATACAGTAAACTCAAATCTCTCTCTTTCACTGTAGTTGACACATGAGTTTGATCATTTGTTTATTCATACAGTATCAGAGAAACACTCTCATAAGACAACAGAAAGTTTCTGTTGCAATAACATGCTGTGCATACGCATGCATGCACACGCACACAGTGGCTCACAGGTTGCACCAAATATGACCAGTGTCAAAGTATGCTGCACACAACCTCACAAGCTGCACTGAAAATACACACAGAGACACACGCACACACAGAGCAGCAGCTGCACAGAGAGCATGTGCCCAGTGCAGAGGCAGCTGAGTGAGTAGGAGCGGTGGCTTACAGATGTTCAGTGTCCCACAGCAGTTGTTGGAGCTACAGTGAAGTGTCAGCCCAGGAGGACGGAGAGCCGAGGCACAGCGGCATAGAAACAGAATGGAACATGAGGTCATACTCAAAGCCTCATAGCCCAAAGCACCTCAAACTGCTGGCACTGCCAACAGCCTGTAAGTAAACATGAAGTCAACACAAGTCAGGGGGCTAGATGATGACTATTCGGAATTTCATCGTTTTCAGGTACTGGGCTTCTTCTTTCTTTTACATATAGCCAGGACTAAGGTTTTTAAATAAATGGTGGAACATTGCCCACATGGAAAAGGTAACAGACGGTTGTTAAAATACACCAACCAATTTTTCTTGTCCAGTCCAGCAAAACCAAAATAATGTATTGTGAGGCAAAAGTGGTTTAAAAAAAAAAAGCTACTTAGCAGGTAACCAATTTCAAACAATGATTTCTCACTTAAGACTTTTTATATTTTTATTCAATACAGTGTGACAGTTTTGTTGATTGACAGTAGACCTTTTCTTTAGTAATTTTACAGGCTGGTTATATACAGTAGGCTAGCATTCATTTTGTAGCTGACTAAACAACATGCAATTGTGACTGTCAGTATTTGTTGGATGATCTGCTCCTGAAAGAAGAAGAACAAAATTCAAATTTAACAAACCCTTTAAGCCCACACCAACACTACATTAAACATGTGCTAATATGCCAACAGTAACGGTTTATGCAGATTCATAGACTGTAAAAAATAATGGACAAAGCCTCGAGTTTGCATTTTGACCATCACCATCTTGGATTTTTGGAGCCAAAAGTGACCATATTTGAACAAGAGGGTGGAGCTGCTAGCTTGGTTAGCAAGGTGCATTTACAGTCTATGGTTAACTGTGATAATGCTAATGCCAATTTTTGCTAGCCATTAAAACAAAATGCAATTATTGGAAAAAACTGAACATCCGACTCCTTAAAGGGTCTTTTAGTACAACCAAACACTGAACAGGACTTCTTTAGGCAACCAAAATGTTACAATTAACTTTCATGAACTGAAAACACACTGAAATAGCGACGGCTATGCCTCTACCCTGTGAATCTGAGGTTACGCCATGGTTACGTTACCTAACCAACCTTGTCGCTGTGGTAGCGACTTGCTTGTGATGGCACCCACCTGTCACTCAAACCAGCCACGCCCTTATTTATGCATAACTTTAAGCCTAGTCCCCTGTACAGTTGTCATGAACAGAGACATTAGCTATAGCGACCAAAACAGTTTTTTGTACCAGGCTGTAAACATGTTTATTTCTGCTGTAAAGTTGGGCATTTTAACATGGGGGTCAATGGGGATTGACTCGCTTTTGGAGCCAGCCTCAAGTGGACATTCAAGGAACTGCAGTTTTTGGCACTTCAGCATTGGCTTCGTATTTCAGCCCCAGAGCTGCCACTTGTGCAGATTGAGACTTCACTCAGACCTATGACTAAACACTGACGACTTGACTCAGACTTGCATTAAATGACTACTGAGCTTCTCTGACTAGATCACTTTATTCTTTGTGTATACTGATTCCATTCTGCCTCTTCACTGACTACCTCTTGGGTCTACCTGACGCATGATGACACACAGGGCAATAGTTTCATGGACTAAAAAAACTTTTTTGAATGTGTTTAAGCAACACATAGTTGTGACTGTCAGTATTTGATGGATGACCTGATCATAAAAAAAAGAACAAAATTTGAATTTGCCAAACCTTTTAAGTCTACACAAACTCTACATTAAACTTGTACTAAAATTCCAAAACAGCTACATTTGTACAGTATAAATTAAAAGAACTTGACCTGACATCTGGCAGGTCCACCGTAAATCTCTACAAACACTGAGTTTTGTTTTAGAGTTGAGTGACAGCAGAATTGCTCCTTAGTTAATGGGCTGGGGAAGCTGCATAAATGGTAGTTAACATTAAATCATTGCTTTTCCAGGTGGTCTGTGCCAAGGTGAAAATGGCTCTGGTCATAAGTCAGTCTTGTCTTTTTTTTCTTCTCTCTGGTGTGGTACTGTAAAATGCCTCTTGGCGCTTAGACACCTCTCAAAGCCTTTCCTGTTGGAGAGACCCCTTACATAGCTATGTCCAAGCCTTCCCATGCTGGCTTTGGCCAGCCCAGACTGCATGATGTATCCTGAAGACAAAACCAGATGAAACCAACTGGTGATTTCCTCTGTGTTTCAACATTCTGTGTACTATTTCAAATAGATGATGCAATATAATTCAAAAGTTCACTTGATGCAGTTATTTTTGATGTTTAAAATGACTAAGCTTGTTCCTTTTTTTCCTCATTTCAAACATTCAACAGGGGTGTTCGGGCTTTTTATGTTTGTGTGCACGCAAATGTATCTCCGGCTGTGCGAGTGTTGTGTTTGTCTGCGCACGCAGATGTGTGCACGCGTGTGTCTTTGTGTGCTTAAACTGACGGATCACACACACACATGGTAGTGTAACATGAATATTCTGCTTTGCGTCTGGCTGCTGCGGTCTCCCTCGGTATGGGGAGCCGTGTAGCTGGAGGTGGGGGCGGTGGTCGGGAAGGGGTACACTCTCTAATGGGCTACCCAGGGACCTGACGCCACTCTCCTGAGACACATGGGCTCCATACATCCCAGCCTGCAGCCTTTGTCAAAATGCACACTTCCTCAAATATTCCTTTTCAAATCCATTAACTCCAAACTCAAATCCACACCCAATTAGGCTAAGCAGGCCAACTTCATAGGAACTATATAAGACACATGGCATGAGAAAGTTCTGATATGGAGTGTGTATGGATGATGGATGTGTGATTGTTTTTGTGAAATTAAATTAGAGGTTTATCAGGAGAAATAATTAGCAAATTAAGAGATACATAAATAAGTAGCAGATTTAAGCATTGTATTAAAACTTTCAACAACTGTTGCTGTAAAAATAAAAATGTAGATAATTTAGGTTTACTAGTATGCAGGGTAGAAGTGTAGATGTGCCAATTGCCTTTGCTCCATAATACATCTCTGTGTGCATAGTCGATAGAAGATGACATGAAAAAAAAAAGACATCCATGCTGTAATTACAATAATTATGTGTGTTAATCTAAGTCTGTACATGTTCTCTGTTTGCATTTGTGTATCAGCCGTCGGGTATCACAAATTTGTATCTGTATCGGCATTTGCGTGTGGGTGTGTGTGTGTTTCTGTGTGTGCGCTTCACCTGTCTCCACGACCACCATGGAAAGCAGTGTGCCTCCTGCCCCCTTTAATCAGAGTAGCACAATGGCGAGGCTAAAGCCGCCTTATCTCTACACAATCAGATTAGAGAGGATTGCTGCTCTGCTAAGCACCACAAAGTAAAGCGAAGCACCCCCCCCACACCCCCCTCCTGGATCAAGATGATTTGATTAATAATTCGTGATCATATTATCCCTTAAGAAGCATAAATTGTTTTATTCTTATTTATTTATTTTCCATTTGTTTTTACGTTTTTTTTCCCCCCCCACAGTTCCTAAGGCTAAACAGAGATTGAAAGATTATCTTCTCCACCTGAGCAAGTGCTCTCTCCACCTCCCTCCCACTCTTTCTCCCTCAATTCATTTCTCCCCTCCGCTTACTAGTGGTGGTTTGTTGTTAGTTCCGCCAGTGACCAGATGGGGGTGCCATGCCTGCTGCACACAGCGGGGGCCTCCTCCACACCTAATCTCATCAAAATAAACATGCCAGCAGTTGTCAGCTTCTTCTGCAGCGAGAGGCAAGGAGGGAGGGTGCTATAGAAACAGGTCAGGCTAATCATGCATATAATTGCATTTTGACATTTTGGGCTACTGGGACCAGACCTTTGGATATCAGGTTATCCTTGAAGCACTTAAATGATTAACAAATGAAAATGCAGCTCTGAAACTTAATTAGATATTATGTCTCGCCCATGCCTACGGGGTGGGGTTTTAAGGTAGCTGTTGTGTGGGTGGGGGAGTATTGTACTTAGTTAAATCAGGAAACATCAAGTGGTGAGGAGAGGAGGATTTTTTTTATACCTCACCAGAAGACACATCACTGATGCAAATAATTTGTTTCCAAAATGTAGTACTCATTTTGGGAATATGTTATTTCCTAAACAAATCCCTCAATTTTAACTGCAGTTGGTGATTAAACAATATCTCATTTATAGTTTCCAGTCTGTGTGTATGACCCTGGTTGCAATCATTATTAAATGGCAAGGAAGTGAGAGGACTTCATCATTAGCTTTCTTCAACTTCCTTGTTTGCTCTTAGGAATAATTAGTTACCCTCCCCAGTGGCACAGTTAAGGAAAAGAAACATTTATCCTCCATTTTCATCAAAAAGCCGCTTTGGGCAGTGAGAAGCAGGCCTTTCTCTCTCTCTCTCTCTCTCTCTCTCTCTCTTTCTCTCTCTCCCTCCTGCTTTTGCTCTCTTTTTCACGGTCTCTCCCTCCCTTACCCAAGATACATTAGTGAGGTGTAATCAGCCTTAGGTTATCACCATACCATTTTGCAAAATCAAGAGACCTCAGAGTTAAAGTGCTAGGCTGGTCTGCGATAATTTGTTTTTCTATTACCCAGTGTTTCATATTTCAATAAACGTCATAGGCAAAACAGAATTAGATGACTATCTATGGGACGGATTCACTTAACAAAAAACGGAGACAATACTGCTGACATAGTGTGGAATGAACTGGTTGTGAACAAATCTCTTGCATGGCCTTCTCCTCTTATGTATCATAATCATTGCTTTCAAAACAGAAAAAACTATGCATACTGTAGTTTATTTCATCCCTTTATTATCATTCTCCTTGGTTTGCTCTAGTTTTTGAGAATCTGTGTGCTAGTCAGTGTAACATGTACAGTAAAATGCCATATGGTGTTATATTGTTATTGTCAAATATTGGCATTATAACTTCCATCACTTATCATTTAGTGACTGTGAAGATTAACACAGTCCCCCAAATTGTTTCCCAATTCCCCCATTCCTGTAGATGACAATGATGTAAGACTGTGATGTCAGTAAAGTGATAGGGTGCTCCCTCCAGTATGACCCAAATGAAGTTCTCCCAGGACACTACCTGATTCTCTGCTCAGCCCTCGTCTTATCCCCATGATAAAACCAGCTCTTGAACACGATTAGCTACTTTTCCACTTTACTAATTCATGGGCCAACTTAAGCCTTTGAACACTAAGGCCACAATCCATCTCCTTATCTTGCTTTATCCTTCCCTAGTCTCTGCACTGCTTTTGTCCCTCTAAAGTACAGATCCACTCCATTTAGTTGTCCTGATTCCTTGTCCTGCTTCTGCTCCATCAGACATGGTCACTTATCACCATACGGTTGACTCTTCCATCCATAACAACGAATCCCTCAACAGTGTTCAAGTAGAGAACATACAGTACAGTAGTATCAAGGGATCCTGATGAGGCTTTCCATTCAGAAGACCACTGACCACTGGGAGCAAGACTGAGATACAGGTGACAAGTTTAAGTAAACTTGCATTTAATTAATTAGATCCAATGATACAAACACAGAACACAGTATTTTAATATAAGTATCACTGATTTCTCTGGTTGAACAGCATGGTATCAAATGTGAATGTTCACTGTATGTGGAATTTGTAAGTGTATTCAGGCGGCACTTCTCAGCAACCACCATTAATCATGAAAATATAGCCAACCTCATTCTAGCTTACATTTAAAGTCCCCCTCCACTCAAAAATGTGTCTTATTGTTACTTCACTGTGATGTTTGAGCTTCACTGTGCAGAAAGAAGTGTATGTGCATAGTGTGATACTAGAAGGATATTTTCACATTCAGCTGCTGAAGATGGAAATTTTCTCTGTGCTTCAAGGCATGTACCTACAAGCATGATTTATGAGATCACAACTTTGGAAGTCAATCTCAGTCCAGTTTGCAACTTACGCAAGTGTGATGTGGAAACTTGAAGCCTCCGGTGCACATACACTGAGAAAGGACTTTACAGTCAAGTAGGAGACATCTGTGCCTAACAGCTAAACTTTTGAAATGAAAGAAATTTGTATATTATTAGATTCTGGATTTTTCAGTGAGAGAGAAGCATTTATAATTTTAAGAGTTTTTAACAAGGTACTGCAATTGGACTTTTTTGTGGAAAAACCATATCCACACAAATTATGAGTTAAGGAAGAGTATTATCTTATATACTGTGTATCTTACAACATGTCTGAAGAGGATCTTTAATTTTATTCATGTAAACAATAATAGTTATGACGTGAATTTATCTAGAGTAGCCTCAAATGAACAGAACAGGGCTTTTACTTTCTCTGACGAACATGCAAACATGGTGATATATTTGTCACTCATTCACTCATGAGCTGCATCATGTTGACTTTATCTCTCAGCTCTGATGGAAGTCTAATTTGACAGATTACCATTTTTAACACAGTTAACAAAGACATTGATCTTGAATCCTGTTCATTGTGTATTTCAGTTTGGTAAATGTTGCACTGACTGAATGTCAAAATTGAATCCATTAAAGTTTATGAAGAGTTACATTTAAATGAAGTCAGGGTTATTAAAGGACAAGTCCTTCATACAGTAACAATATGAAATGTGTAAGTATCAGTAGCGCTGTGATGTCGACATATGAGTGCTAGGGCTGCCAGCCCCCTCCGCCCTATCCTGTTCAGAGCTCATCATCAGCACAAAGACTGTGATGAAGACATGGCTCCCGACAGACGTCCTGGACCATGTCTGTGTTTGTGCCTCTGTTTCACGAGACAACAAGAGCCGTCAGTCAGAGAGGATAGGCGGGGAGAGGGAGGGATGCTAGGGGGGTTGGGGTTGAGGATGTGGGAGGGTGGACAAGGGAAGACTGGGCCTCAGCTGTCAGCTTTGTGCACTCACATATGGCTCAGTGTCCTAGTAGCACTATGTTAAATGACAGAGAGCCCTCCCTCTCCATCATCACAGACAGACACACCTTTACAGACACCTCTGTCTGTCTGTAGATCTGCACACATGTAGATGTGTACACACACACACACACACACACACACACACACACACACACACTCACAGACCTGCGCACACATTTTCAGATATGCAAGATACAACCTCACAACCCTACATATACACAAGTACGCACACACAAAAACATGCACAAAGCACATTCACAGGCAGGCATGCTCATCTCCTGCATTTTGCATAGGTGACACTTTTCATTATTCAAAGCTTCTTTCTGGGGATGTGGTGTGCACATCGAGAGGCGACGTGCACTCTCTCCAAACAAGGTACACCTTAATTATGCATGCACAGAATACAGGCGTTGCATTTTGGTGTGCATGTCTATGTGTGTGTGTGTGTGTGTGTGGGACATGTGGGACATGTGGGACATGTGGGACATGTGGGACATGTGGGACATGTGCATGTGTGTATGTCCTGTGTATAAGCACAGAACCTTTGTGTGTCTCTGTATGCATATGTGTGTATGTAAATAGTCAGCACCTCTATGTGTACATCTGCACTTATTAAAAACTATATCTTCATGTTAACATGCTAACAAACCGCAATGAGTTCCACAAAGTCAATTCAATAACTGTACAATATGTTGTATGTGCAAAAAGCTTGAGCCAGCCAGCCTATGTTAGCTAAGCTGATTCAGTGTGAACAGATGAGATGCAGTGTGTCATGAAGGGCTCCCACCTGACCCGCCCCTCATCAGAGCTAACTTCCGCTGCAAGCCCTCGACAAAACCCATTTGTATTGTTGTTGTTTGCTTAGTCTCTTTATCTGCCTGACAGGGTTTCAAACTTGCTCGCGTCTCCCTGAAGACAAAGCAGTGATGAAAAAATTAAAAAGATGGCGGCTCCTGTCGTTCACTTAGCGTTACAGCTCACTGTGAAACACACAAGTAGGCTTTCATTTAGGCGATTACACTAGATTAAAATTCCTATTAATGTTGGGGACTACACGTTCCTTTAGAAGAGGCCTCCGCTTTGAGTGTCAACACAACGGCGCATTAGAACAGCGAGTATCACATTAACCAGCAGCACTGGCAGCTCAGAGGTGCAGCAAGACAAGGATTTTCAGCTTGATTGGGTTTTCATCTTGGACTAAAGGGATGAATTATTTATTTTCAGACTTGAATTTGTGTGTGAGTATACGTAGTGTGTGTGTGTGTGTGTGTGTGTGTGTGTGTGTGTGTGTGTGTGTGTTTGTGATGGATGAAAAAGTCAAGCCAAGGTAAATACTTTAAAACATTCTACCTTTCTCTTGATGCAGAAAAACAACAAGCTTCAGGGTCAGAGTGCAACGTTCCCAAAAGTGAAATTCCAGCAATTATTCACGGGAGATCCACAGCGGGTGCTCAGGGCAACATGTCCGCACCCTTGAGTGGGCAGAGGAGACTGACAGGCCCATTATAAAACGGCCCGCGTGACAGATAAATATTTCAGACACAAATAAATAAAGGATGCCCGGCGTTTTCCCTCTGAATGACTTTTCACAGCTGAATGCTCACGGCCGCTTGCCCCAGGATCTCCTGACAGCACCCTTCACCCCTTCTTCACTATCACCCCACCACCCATTCCACCCAAGGCTCAATGCGACACCCCAAAACAGGCCGCCAACCCCTCCTGATGTTGCACCCCCCACATACACACACGACCACGGTCCTCCTCCTCCTTTCCTACACATATCCCCTGGGCCGACCGCCCCTGGCAGCAGCATGCAGGTAAAGGCACTGCTCCTCCATTTCTGGGTACAAAGAAGCAATTAATCGACGTGTCTGAGACAGGGTGTCTAGGAAGGCCTTCCTATTGTGTTTGTGGATCTCTCTCTGTCGAGCTAACTCAGAGAGCCAGTGCCCATTGTTGCCCAGTAATTACTGTAATGTGTGGAATACATGTTGAATTGTAATGACTTTGTTCTTTATTTTTTTATTTTTTTGACTAATGTTACCTATGGGGTGCTTACAAATGGGTTGGGTAGGAGTTTCTCATGGGATATGTTAAAAAATAATAGATTTAATTTAATAGTAGATTAAGTGTGTTAAATGTCTGTGGCTGTAATAGGCATGGCTAAGCGTCTCCTCTGCCCTTCCCAATAGTTTATGGATTACTTCGCTCACTTTATTAGGGCAGCGTGCCATCCCAGTGGAGCACAGTTTGATAATTCAATTAAAAAGAAAATGATGAGATGTTCCTGTGGTTACAATCTAAGAGACACCAGATGGGAATCTTGCTGCTACCCTCTCCCTTTCCTACAAGCAAAGAGATGGAAAAAAGAGTAAAAAGGGAAAGAAACACGAAGCAGGAGAGAGATAGTGTCCCAACAGTATCAGTTCTCTCCTCTAAGGTATACACTGGGAAAGGATAGGAGGCAAGCATAAGATGAGAGATCAGAGTAAGTGATGGGAAATCTCAGATCAGCTTCCTCAAAATATAGAACAGTATGCTTTGTTAAGGCTACATTTGTAGCTAAGTTTCAGACAGTTGAAATCCCTGCCATGAACAGTGCTGAGAATGACTATTTCGACAGTGGAAGCTATATTCTGTATCAAAAAACATGTAAATATGAGCACTGACATGCATTTTGGTTCAGATATCAGACAAGCACTGTAGCTGGCTAGAATGCAATCACACTGACAGGTTTGGCTATGTTGGACTTGTCCAAATGTTTCTACTGTGTGTACAGTAGTTTGGATATCAGGTTTTTACTTTGATGTCCTGCTGGGCGGCACAGAGAAAGCAACTCTTTTACCAATGGGACTATTACACCAGACAAGTTGAAATCCTGAGAACACAAGGTCTTTCTGTCTTTTTGTCCGTCTCTCCTTCTTTCACTTTCCCCCTCTCCATCTTTCCCAATATTTCCCTTTCAACGTCTCCCTAACAAAAATCGTGTTGAGCGGTGTTAGCATTGAGATAAAAAGAACGCTAAAATATTAATGGAGGTGTGCTTTGTTCTGGCGAGCACAGAGACGTAGAGACGGAGTTCTTCTGACTGGTAGAAACCAGGTCTGATTCATTAGCTGCGGTGTCTGTGTGAGGAGGTCCACAGAGGGCTGCCACATCCACTGAGATTGCTGGGTAGGCCAACCCCCACCCCCCCCCCACCCTTTCAATCAAGCCCTCCCATGCACTGTCTCTGTCTCTCTCCTCCTTCCCCTTCATTCTCTCTATCATTATCCCCCACCTCCTTATTCTCTATGTAATGCTTTAAACTCAAATTCTCTCAAAACCATGCTTTACTGTCTTGTGAATTCTTCACATATTATCCTCTCATCCTCCTCTTCCTCTCCAGTGATAAGGTTTCATTTACCTTCCTCCAACCTAACCCCCCTGTATGCATGTTGTTTTTTCTTTCTAGTGCCTCTCCAGATGTGGATGTGAAAGGGAACCAAGAAAAAAAAAACATTTTCCCCAGCTCCACTCGACACCAGATCTTGGGGTAAACAAGCCAGAGACCTAAGAGTTAGGATCTGGTGCTACACTTTACCCTCAGTGACTGCCTTTGAGAGGTAAAATGCTACACATTCACACATATGTTTGAATTATGCCAGGCTGCGCCGGGGAAGACTGTACCACAGGGAAAGTCCAGCTTCCTTCTCTGTCTCTCTTTTCTCACATCTTTTACTCTACCTCACTTTCCCCTTTCCCTGTGAGACAGAGATGATCAAACCATACTGAGTGGACACAGTCCCTCCACAAACTGGAAAGGGAAAGCCTAGAGAGAGTAACAGAAAGAGAGATGGAAATTATAGACTCCTCCAAAAGTGCTTTTTTCCACAGTCCCTTAAAAGGATGAACTGCCTCCCCAATGAATAGGGTACAGCTCATAGGGATAGTCTAAGAACAAGATTGAGGATTTCTGGGATATGTTTTATCTTTGTTATGCTCTCATTGAAAAAAAAAAAATCAATAGAGCAACACGAGGATAAGAAGACAAAGATAACAATGAGGCTAGACAAAGTAAAGTTTTCACAGATGTTGTGATACTTGTTAAGAAAAGTACTACACTTGTGACTTTGTTTCAGGATTAAAACTTATTAGCTTGGGTTTCTATGTAAGAAAACTCTTGAACAACAACAACTTGCCAAAACATAACGCTGAAATCAGCGCATGAAGACTTTCTCGATTATTAGGTCAGAATTCATAACGGATGTACATGAGCTGTAATGTCTGTTGTGGTTTATATGCATCTATTGTGGTTTGTTGGAATGCAGCTCTATTCTTGTTCAAATGGTTTGTAGTAGTCCAGTGGGAAGTTGGGGAAATATGGGGACACATGTTCTACTTGTTCACTGTGTAAACAAGACTTGACAACCTTACCTGATGCAAGAGACAGATAATGCACTATACAACAGAAACCCAACAACTGTGATGCTTTATTGCCTGAAATAAATACTTATGAGCTAAGAAGTGAAAATGATGTTTGACATTGTCATATCTAGTGTTATGTTAAATTATATTAGGTTTATATTATGTTATCTTCAAATTGATGTTTTTATTAGATTTTTGCTATATTAAGTTGTATATTATGTTTTATACTGCATGTTATTAATTGTAGACAATTGGTTGCATTATGACATGCACAAATGCACACAGGCTTACAAACAGACACATATGCACACACTACACACACATTTACATTCTCACACATGCAAAGTGCTCTTTCTCACAAGCACACCAGCGAGCAAACAAGCGCACAGATGAGCCACTTCAAGCTCAAAATCCCTTTATTACCTCTCGTTGTGGAGAGGATACAGAAGTGGCCTGCCATGTGCTTCACTCTCTGTATATAAACCCTTAAAGCCTTGTCCCACACCCAATGAAAGGCAAGTGCAATCTGTAAGCAACCCTGTTCCCATATGGGCCAGCCTGCCATGGGCCTCGTTTGCCTTTGTCCTGCAGATCTCTGAGGGCCAAGGCCCGCACACCCCAGCCTAGCTCCAGGCATTTATTAAATATGCACCTTCCAGTTGCTGTGAAGAAAGATCCCAACCAGTTAATCTCATCACAGGCTTGGGACCCTCCACATATGTAAATCTACATCTGTCCCCCTTCAAAGAGAGAGATTCTCTAGGATTATCCCGCACACAGACCCAGACGCACACACATACACAAACGAACATGCACGCACACGCAAACACACACACAAACGCATTTAAGTACTTGTTTCTCCCACATGGCCAACGCCATTCAAGTTGTCCCCTCTGCGCAACATGTACTTGTCTGCCATCCCCACACTCCAAAGATACCCTCCTTTCTCAATTAGCTTGGTGACAAGCAATGGCCAAGAAATTGGTCTTTGTGTCATTGCTTTGTACTTTCCTTGGTGGGAAGTGACAAGGCAAGACCTTAAAAAACCTGCCCCTTGCCTAAAGGCTATGACTGGCATTAGGGTGCTGGGGCTGGGCCAGGGCCCATAAAGAGCAGTGCCGGAGGCCCAGGAAGCTGGCACCATACAGAGAGAAACATCCTATAGCGCCCTGGGATATCATTATACATCCCTGCAACACAGGATTAGCTTGCTCTCTGGCTGGGAGCTGCCATGAGACAAGTCTATAGGAAAGACAGCTTCATCAAACATCAGTGACTGGCAGATGACAGTATAGATACATGTAAGGCTCTAGTCTAAATGTGCAACCATCCAACACAAACTGCATACACATTCAAATTACTAACACAATTCAACGAGTGCAGTGGTGAGAGGTGATTAAGTAATGATTTTTAGTCGATGATGTTTGGGACCCCCAGAGAGAGAGAACTTGCTAACAGAAGCAAACATGCTTCTGAGGATTTTACTTGAAATACAGCTCGATTACCTCATGAAAGGTGTTTTCCCTCGTCATAATCACCAACCCAGCAATAATAATAATAAAAAGTGATCATTGAAAAAGGTAGATAATTAAATGGAATAGCCATGCATGCATGTACAAGATGCAGCCCCAGTGTACACCCCCAGTAGCTGAAACTTTTTTTTTTACTTCTCTTTACAGAAGTGCTAGTATAAACAGAGAAAGACTGCTAATACATCATAGTCTAGCACAAAACATTGGTACAGCAACAGATTGCATGGATGAAGCTACCCGTTGTATTAAGATTACATATTTTCTATGACTGAGCCATGGTTTGCCTGGGGGGGAGTGTAGACAAGAGGAGGTAGAAGCTGTCCCTAATTCATCATTACTTGCAGTGCAACCATCAGTAGTCAAAAAGCATCAATCAGTCATGAGTGTTTGCTTAACCTCTGGTGAAATACTTCCCATCATGCCTGGATTGCAGCCATTACACAAGCTTATGGTGACAGTAGCACTGACATAAGGTGCTTACACATGAATATTACTGGTGACAGATTAATATGTTGGCTTATTCTACTGTCGTGGAACTGTGTGGTTATGGGCTTTCATAATTTGGTTTCATGGAATGTTGGGGCAATAATATACTCCAATGGCCTTTCTGCAAGTCTAGACACAGTGCTGCCTGGTATGGACCTCAGTCCAAATTCAAAAGGTTATTTATGTTGAATACACATAGGACAATATACAGACTTTTTGATGATCCATACTGTTGATCAAGCAACCACACCTGTGTCAAGAACAGAAGTGAAACAAAACCAGTAACATCAAGTAAAATGATTAATGACTGATTTTTATGTGCGTCCTTTCGCCAGTGACCAGCACTACTGTGCATATACTGCTTCACCAAAATCAATCAAGTAAATGTTAAATTTAATTCACCTTGAGATGAACCAGCATGTTCACATGCGCTGGTATTGTATAATTAGATTTTAAAAAAGGCTCAAACACAAAGAAAGACCATCTGACACGACATAACAGCTACACAGAGAATGGTTGTTAAGACGTGTTCGATAGATCCGATTTGCATGTTTAATTAAGCTATCAGCTCAGTACAACAGAGACCCAAAACCTAAAGCCGCAGAGTCAACAGCCCCTGTAATAACACCTCCCTCCGGTCAGAAGGGCTGAGGAGAAGTGGAGGGAGGAGAAGAGGGAGGAGGAGAGGAGGCAGGCAAAGAGGGTGTGGGGGGTTGCAGTCAGTCACTAATACACTGAAAAGAAAAGCGCAAAGCTTTTCATTAACACCCTGTGAAAGGCACATTCACACTCCAGCCCACTAATTAAGTCAGGCCTCACTCACTAGGGAGCAGCAGCAAAGGGGAGAGGGAGAGAGTGGAGAGAAAAAGGAATAGAGTTGAGAAAAGAGAGCAAAAAATTAGGATACTTGGAAAATTGAAAGGAGGAAAGAGGCAAAAAGTGTAGTGGAAAGATGGAAAAGAAAGACGGACACGCAGAGAGAGAGAGAGAGAGAGAGGGAGCAAAAGGAGGAGGGAGGTACAGAGATAATATCTCTGCCTCTAATCAGGTTGATTTTAAAGTCACTCGTTGCCAGTCCACTGCAGGCCTCATTAACTCGCCCCTGGCTGGCATCATTGTTCAGGCGGCGTTTGAAATCCACCAAAGGAATGGAGATTTGCTTTAATCCGGGCCCATCAAAGGTAACACTGATGCTGCAGTGACGCTGTGCCTCTGGATTAGGCCAAGCTCGAGGGGAGAGAGAGAAGAGAGCGGGTGGAATGAGAGAGTAAGAGGGACCCATCCTCAAAATTTAACTATTTCAAATTCAGAAGGTGACAGGTCTCAAGAGCCTCACTGGCAGTGCAGATGACACTTTCAGGCAGCATTTGAATAATCTGGATGGTCTAGGTTACATAATTATGCCATGACAATTTGGGCACATATGTCAGAGTACAGTCTGGCAGCCAGTGTGTCAGTGTGGGGAAGCTTACAGGGGTAGGGATAAGCGGCATACTGTCCCTGCATTTACTCTTCTCTACTGCGCTCTGCTAGGTGCTGATTTGGGAAAATTTGCAATTCAAAACAACTTTTTGAAAAGAATATTTTTTCGTCTCATGAATACAAAATTTGTGAGGCAGGGTTTAAATTGCACATAGCAACAACGGGAGACCATTTTGTTGTTAGCCTACCCCTGGCTGTGTAAAAAGGTGAGGACTAAAGACAGGCAGCATATCTGGGAAATGACAATATCATGGTACAGGGTTTTTCCTCATGTTCAAAGTTTGATTTGTCAACCAGGAAGCCCCGTTCAAGCCAACAGGAAGTTCTACATGTTCCAAAAGGAAGGCCCACACTGATTACTACAAACTGAGATGATAAGGTCGTGAGGGAAAACAGTATCAGTGCTGGACACCACAGAAGAACTCGAGCTCCATACATAGTGTGAGATGATACTTGACAGCTGTGATAAAATGCATGCTAAAATACACACTTATCACTTTCTAACTGTATCTTGAAAACATGTTTTCTGAAAGATTCACCTCCTCTTAGAGAAAGCACTCTCCTGTCTAAGAGACCTCTGAATCTTAAAAAAAATACCGACATCTCATCTTTATTCATGAGCAAAGCCACTACAGTGGACATTAAACTCTAAACAGTTTCAAGAATACAGTACCAAAGAAAGGAGCATCAATTCTGCAAGGCTGCATTCTACATTTGAAGCAAGTGCTAAAAGGACGAGTCTATACAATCTACCTGTTCATTCTAAGAATGTCAGCTCCTAATTCATTGTTTAGACACAGGATGTGTTATGTGTTATGCTGATTCATAGCATGCTTATGGCATGTTAAACAAGAGTTTCAGGTGTCACCAACCATGCCCCAGAATGCTTTGCCTAGTGATACTGAGGATTCTCAGGGGACTTGAGGGCGAAGCAGAGAGCTGGGGATAAGTAGGAGTGGCAAAAAGGCGAGAGATTGTGGGCATGAGGGCCCTAGGCTCACAGGGGGAGCCAGGTTAAGCCAGTTAAGGGCATTAGACCTCCAGGCTGATGAAAAGGGGCCCTCCCAGATCAAATTGAAGTAAATCTAGCCTAAATCCACCCTACAAAGGGAGTTTAGACTTTACCATTGTGCGGGCCAGAGTAAACAGGGGGTCCTTGGGTAAGCCTCCCTTCACAGGGGACAAAGGCAGAGAGTTGAGGAACTGATCTTACCCCAGTAGGCCAATGTTAGCACACAGATCACAGGGTTAGACACACTCAAACCTATCAGCTGCTACACAGGCCTCTACGGTCACAACACTCTCCTAAGCCTTAAACAAGCTATAAGTTCTCCACTGGCTCTGGCACTCTAGCATGCTTCCCATGACTGCTCACATTTTGCCCTGAAGACAGGAGTGAAGATAACTTTGTGTTCAGTTTCTGGCTCTTGGACAGACATCTCAAAGAGCAGTTTCCTCACCCTCCTGGCTGTTTCACACATCCTGGCATTTTTCTTTCATAGGCTAAACAGATTGTTAATGCATTGTGTTTCTACGACAACTGATGAATAAAGCCTCCATCATCCTTTCCGTCAAAGCATGAGGCAATTTTCCCAGATGGTTGCTGGGCACTTGTCCTTTGAAAGCAGGATCACAGTGGCAGGAAACAAAAAAAACCTCATTCACTAAAAACTTTCCAGAAAGGCAAGCACAATCATCCTGTTAATGGTTCTAATTGAGGCATCATCATACCCGTCACACTCCAGCTGAACCTAGCACAATAAATATGTGTTCAATTAGGATCCATCAAATGCTCCCAGCCACTGCTGCTGGAAAAACAAAGAGGGCCCCCTGGCCCATGGGCCTCGTTCAATACACCTGGCAATCACATTAAGATGCTCTCATTTTTGACCTGCTTCAAATTATCTCTGGGAAAACAAAACCTTTCTCCTATCCACTTGCGCCAAGACAATTGTTCTTCCTCTCACAAATCAAAAACTTTGGCAGATTATAGCCTCTTTGTGCTTGAAAGGTACTAAAGTAGGTGTCAGGTACTATTACAGTAAAGATCTACACAGACATGCACTCACACACACACGGACACACAGACAGAGGTTACAGGCCCAGCAGGCATTTGTGTGAGCCTACAAAAAAAAAACGAAAAAAAAAAAAAACAGCATCGCTTCCGTAATTATCAGCCAAGGAAACCATAACAGTGTTCACACAACAGAAGAATGCAAAAACAAAGGAGCCATTCAGCAGCAGTAACAGCCAAGGTGTTTTCATAGTGACGGCCATCTTGTCAGCTGACACAAGCTGCTGAATGATATGAAAGATAACCACCGCAGGCAACCAGGTGCTTCTTCTGATTCCTAGGAGTCTGTTCACAGCACATTGAGCATGCATGTGTGCGCATTCATGTGTGCGTGCGTGCATGTGCTAATTTGAAACAAAGTCAGATGAAAAAGTGAGAAGACTGTCTTGATTACACATCTGAGCGCTACAGTGCATCAGAGAATGGGTTAGTAGGAAGTATTTCTTGGCCCGTGTGTGTGTACATGAGCAGCATTTTTATAGCTGCATGTCCATTAGGGCTGTCACTTTTTATTCAAAACTACCATTTCAATATGGGAAAAAATTTCATATTCTATCTAATTATCTGCCCGAAATAAAAATTCACAGTGTATTTGTAAATCTGGGAAATTAACAATAAAAAAAAAACTACTGTAGTTACCAACTACTGAAAAGAGAACAATTAGATCTTTTTAAACATTTTCATATCAGTGCAGTAACTCAGAAAATGTGCTGTAAAAAGCAGCATGTTTTTAGTGGCTTAATTGAGACTTTTACCACATAACTATGTGTCAGTGCACAGGCTTGTGCATGTGTGCAGGCTCCAAATGAGCAGGAGGAGGGTAGGGCCCGTCACAAGCCTGGCTATGGGAGATGATAAATAATCCAGCTGAAGTCAGCCATAAGGAGAGTTTGCCTGTCAGTCCTCTTACCCCAGAACAGCCTGGGGTTATCATGACGTGCCAGCACATTTGGTGTGAGCGTTTGACTGCTTCACCTCCTAATCGTGCCTCCTCCGGGCAGCGCTCTCCTGGGAGACCTCCCATTCTCTCCTTTTCCTGCTCCCCCTCTTTCAGCAGACCCTCTGCTGTTATACTGAATAGTCACATAACTGTGAATGGAAGAAGCTTGCAAAGTGGGTGGTTTGTTTCAACACTGTATGTGCCCATTCTTACTGTTTTGCAGAAAACTGTGTTTGCATGTTTACACATTTGTTAGGCCTGTCTTATTGTGGATATTTTTGACCTTGGCCTTAGTTTTCAGTTTTTGCCATCATGACAAATGATCTAGTCTGCTGATAGCTCTGTTCCCCCATATACACCCTGGGCTAACTAAGTGCCAGTAAAAAACAAAAAAAGAGATACACATTTGTATTTGAAAAACCCTTACTGCAATGCTTCATGCCTATATGCAAATTTTCTATGATTCACAGCATATATGTAGTAAATAGTAAATATGTTGTTTTGACAAGCACTAGGTAATTGATAAGTAGATCAACCAAACCATGATAATATTTTATTGAATGTTGTCTGAAGAAAATCTGTCAACCGTGAATGGCCTGTTCACATCCACCTCTTTGTGGAAATAACTTACAATCACAAATTGCAGCAGTGCATCAACACCAGTTGCCAATTGTAGCTCTGTAACCACTAGTATAGTATAGTCTTCGTACTTTCACAGCTTATTTAACAAGATGAAAAAATACTGAAATATTTGCATGTGGAATTACACTTCCATCCACAGAATTTGACTCGGTGCAAGAAAGGATATGTAGCACTGCACTAAAGCACTTCCAGTAAAGTTGCTAACTATATTTAACTCATGATCCCATAAAGCTAACCATTTATGACCAGTCGATCTGTAAAGCTAAGTGACAGAATTCAACTTTTCCACAGTCAAAGCTGCAAAGACAGCCCCAGTTCAGATTACATTAAACATTACGTAGGTTTGTATGAGAGGATTTAACCACTTTTAACCCCATTTTCAGCTCTACTTATTGTGATAGTGTCACAACTATTTTATTTCCCCATGTAAGCATCTATTTCCGTGGCAGAGGCAGGCTGTTTGTATGTGGCCACATCTTCCTCTGTGGCTTGTTGTTCTGCGCATTTCTGAACCCACCCATTGATTTTGGTTTGTCTTAAACTATATTTATCTCTCTCTCTCTGACAAGTGGGACTTGTGTGGAACATAGTGTAAAGAGCAAAGCCTGAACAACTCTCCCACTCTGACTTTTTCAATGTCGAAAGAAGTACTGTAAGCCTGCAGTATGTACAGTGCTGCCATTCTGCCTTTTGATTATTCATGCAAAACTTTAACGAGCATGTAATTGAAACTTGTAAAAAGCTTACTGGTCAACCAGTTCACAAAGACATGCACTACATAATGTCCAACATCTAAGAAAGCACCCCTGCATATGCTCACACAAAAAACATGCTGGGAAACCACAAGCACACCGTTTCTCAAAACTTTATGTGAATAAACAGTTGGGCAGTAAACCGGCACAGTGATCATTTTTTTCAGTCATGAGTACTGTAAGGAAATACAATTTGAAGGTCAGTAATTACACTACAGTAAGTAATCCCAGTAATGATCCGTTGGACAGACTGGTCCAGTACACACTACTGTAGCTTGGTGCTGGGCTGGAGGTGTGGGGATGCAGTCAGCCGCCACACCAAAAGGTAACTCCAAAGTTGTCTTATTTACATGTTGTGGCTTTGCTGACTTGCCAACGTTACCCACTGGTAAGGCTACATTAAGGATTTACCCGGTTTAGACCAGAGTTGGAGGGTGTGAGAACAATGCAGCTTCACAGAAAGGATGGGCCTTAATGCAGTCACTGGGGCTAGCGTTAAGCTAGCTGTTGGTGGTCAGTAAATAACTCCAAACTGTAGGCTGGCTGCTTGTTAAACCACAACATCTCATTTAATTTTCTACACACATTTAACACAGAAAATGTAACGTGAGCGTGGAGGCTTTGAGGTTGTTAAAAAGGCACCTATGACGGAGCTGGGATGAGTAATTAAAGTAAAGTAACGAGCAATGTAAATCAGTCAAGTAATGCAATTCCTGTGAATAAATGATGTGAAGCTATGCATGTTCACACATAACTGAAACCATCATGGTGTTTTGATCTGGACACCACATGTAACAACATCACATAACTACAAACTTTGTTCTCACATTTTATTCCACTCAATTTCATAACAGTAGATTAGTCAAGGGCGTCAACTCTTTTAGAGCTCTGCCAATATGGGTTTTTCAGAATGATATGGATGTCACTGATATCTTGTGCTATATTTTGTGCCAATGTTCAGTAATTTTATAATTGAACATTTCAATGGTTTCCTTCCAATTCTTCCTTTACAAAGCACTGCCCATAGCTGAATCCATCAAATGTAGCCATTAAAGAGGTATATTGTCCTTCGTGCCTGTCTGTCTACACCTTTAATGCTCAATCTCTGAGATGTATTGCTTAGATAATTCAAATGTTCCCCTTCTCAGGCATCAACAGGTACACATACTGATTTGGTAAGTAAGCATTTAAACTTTAAATGAAATGTACCGGTTTCATAGATCATGGTTAAGTAATTTCAAGGAGTAAAAATACTTAAAAGGAAGGATTTTCAATAACAGTAATAAAAAGGCTAAATTTCCATTAATTGCATAATTTGTATTATAACACTACTGTTCACATCTTTAGCCAGATAATACAGATATCATATATATGACAGATAGGAATATTATGAAAGAGAGAGAATTTAAAAGTTGGTCTCTGGCTGGGAGGCCCATCTTCTGTCTCCACATTGGTGCTGTATTGGTGATGGCAGACCATGTACTGACTGCATCAAATTTCAAGGAAGGCAAATACCAGTCTGTGCCACCCTGATGGTTCGGACCTCAAGTCTTGGAACCGTTATAAATTTAACTTGGACTGGGTTTGCTTGGACTCTTGCTGCTCTTTAAAGAAGCATGCTGACTAAAAGAAAACAGACACTCCTGTCCACCCACACAAACTTCTCTCTTACGCTAAAAATTTTGACAGCTCTACTCCAAAGAGCATTGCACAGACTGAGCGAATAAGCCACAACTAGAACTTGGAGGCTTAAATGATGCACGAGGGTGGGCAGCTACTCAGGAGGATGAATCAGAATTTCTCAGTGCATGGGTATACACTCTAAATATGAATTATTAAGTGGCTATCATACCCATAGTATGAAAATAAATCCAGGGGTGGATGGAATGAGAAGGGGCTGTAATAGTGGACCTGAATACTGATGTGGAGAAAGATCCCAGAGGAGGTACAGGTACCAAAAGGCCGCCAGGAGGCTTGCTTGGATCTCCCGCTGCAAGTGCCTGATTGTACCTTTTAACCTCTGACATGGCAGATCACAACACATATGTGACCATAAGTTTTAAGAAATCTAAGTGGACACTTTGAGTTTTCCTATATAAAAAAAAAAATCCACATCATTGCTAGTGCCCTCTAGAGGCTGTAATATTCAGTACGTCTCACAATACTAAAGAGTTAATTGGAACAAACTTCATGGTGACAACTTAGCTACTTTGCGAAAGCAAAGGACGAGTCCTTAGGTCCTAAAGGAAAGGCTATGAGGTTATTATAATCAAAAGGGTTCATCTCCTTGGGAGGGTGGATGTGCTTAGCAATTTCCACAGCAATCTGCCTATTCAGGCGAGACTGTGTAACTTTTGCTGAGCAGTGGCAACAGGGGCCTCTCTGCCACAAGTGTTAATTACAGGATGCTGGCACATTGAATTCTGTTGCCAGGGTACTACACTATTCTAATGGGAGGGAAACAATATTTGAAAGGGTACTTTTGGTTCTACTGCTGTGACATCCCTTGCCGTGCTTATTGCTTGATTAGCATAACCAAAAACATCTGAACTCATAGCAGTACTGTGCTAAACTTTAGTTGCTAACAGCTAGCAATACTCACCAAAAGCACTGACTGACTAACAATATCAGGTCTCACCTCAACAGGGGTGATAACTCAAGTCATGGCAACAGGCAGTCACTAAGTTACCCGACATGCGAATATGCCCCACTATAATGATCCATTCACACAACGTAGAAAGTACAGTCTGGTGGCTGGTAGAATGTAACTCAGTGTGTTGATAACAAGCTAAGTTATAATACTTTTCCATTGGCACCGTCGGCTGCACCAAGCAGATTTGCATTTCTATTAACAGTTTAAATGTGCTGAGTTGCACAGAGTTGTGCCCAAGATGGACCATCTCCAAAATTATATCAAAGTACCCAATCCACCTCCAAGCGGGTTGCGGTGATGTCAAATGGGCTTCGTCATCATTCAGGGACGATATAGCGTTATCATTCAGTGATGATTCAGAGACATTCTGCTGCCATTGCCAGACATAGCAGATACGTCAGGTGTTCATCAGTTATAACTGCATCTTAAAAAAAAAAGCCCTGCTTGCTGTTTGAATCGAGAAGACCGTGCAGGATAACTTGGCTGGCACAACAAGAAACAAAAAGGTCTTTAACACATTTCAAGCAAGCTGGAGGAGGTGGGCATCCGGCATACGTTTGTGCAGTGCCGAGAGAAAATTAAAAAACTCTGACTAAGTACAGGAAAGTTGTACGCAATTAACTTTATATAGCATGGATATAGTAGCTATCGTTATCCATGCCAGCCAATTTCTGTTAGCTAGCCACTATAGCCACCTTAGCTGCATGTAGATACAGATTATACAGCCAAATCTATCCAGTACACGATTTGCACAGATAAAGCAAAATAGGAACAGATATAACAGAATCCTGAAGAGGATGACAAAGAAGCTTGTTTACGTACTATCTGAACAATGAGTTGTTGGCAGTGGAGGCTATACTTGTAAGCAAGCACAATACTGGTTCTCTTCTTCTTTCTGTTGCCATTCTCTTCAAAAGTCGAATGGTATCTTACTATTCTAGATGCATTTCATCATCCCGTCTCTGTTTTTCACGCAGTAAGCGGTAGATGCCAAGCAAAAATAGTGACAACAGCCTGAAAATCCATGATGATAAGTAGCTGGCTACCAACAACTGTTGCACAATGCAATAGTAAACAGCACTAAAGAGGGCGCTGCTTTTAAACATCACTGACGCAAGACAATCAGTTAAAGACCCACCTTCAAGCAGGTAGCCCTGTTGTAATGGAGATGCAAATCCCCCACCATACTGGGCTGACTTCATGGCAATCAGAAATAAGATTTTTCAGTTTTCGTAAAAAAGCAAAAAAAGGTTCACTTTCTGTATATCTTCTGTAATATTCACAACAAATTTCATGGAAATCTAGCCCTTAGTTTAGGGGCAAAAATAACTGCCTCTCACTGTATCTCAACCACAATTCTACTAACCATGAAAATTTGAAGCAAACATTTAATTGGTGGCACATGCATATTTTTGATATTTGACTATAATTAACATATGGGCCCAACATTAGACATAACAGAGAAATATAGAGCATGCTGTGATTACAAGCCATAAAACTGGTGAGTATCTTTACCTGAAGGCAGGTATAAACTTCAATGCACAGCAGAGCTGAACCTTAGCATCACAAGAAGGAGCCTATTTGGAAGTATTAACAGCCAGAGGACAGAGTGGATACTTATGGTGCCAAATATTATCATCTATTATCTATTTTATGTGATTGGTTTTGTTTTACTTAAGAGTAACATTTGGGGAATGTAGATATGGAAACACACATGTTTTCACTATAAAATAGTGGGAATATACTGCAATTAGTCAGAATACTGTACTTGTCATTAACATAGTTTGGTTCAAAAACATTTTAGATATTTGAGTTACTTTGGACATCTTTCGCAGTGTGTCTCCATGCAACCGTTTAGTGACAGACACTGTTGGCTTGTGACTTTGCAAGGTGGATATACAGTTAAGTTTCCCAAACATGAGAACAAAACACATAACACCATTTATTCTTTGATCAAATTTGATGGAAAAACAGTGAGCTGATGCAGGCTGTGGGTGCAGTTTGTGAGAGATTGGAGGCTTGAGAATGTGGAGGTAAATGTAATTGAGTCTTTCACCACAAGATGGGGTCTGTCTGAAAGGTCTTAATCCTCTCTACACATGTTCTTGTGGCTCTGGGACACAGTGCCCTGGACTGTCACAAACCAGAATTACATAGCAACAAAGTTTTGTGCCTCTGATGTTAACATCATACTCCTTAAAAAACCCACCCCTACACAGACCTAAACTGGTCTAGTTACACATCCACCACATTTTGGGACAATGGCTGTCAATTTTATGGGCTTACAACTGTTAAAAATAGATTAGTAGTCCACGTTTTTGCTTGTAACCCGCTCTCCAATACAGTGGATGTGCATTCAGCATATTGAGTTTGCACATAGTGAGGAACTACTGCATCAACATCAAAGTTTCATTTCCCTCATTAGTAGATCCAGTAAAATTAATATGATTAATTATAAAAGGAGGCCTATAGAGTATAAAAATTGTTGATTTCATGAGAAAAAAACTCAAGTGAAATATAAAAATAGATTTTGCAAGTTAAGTTAAAAACACTGAAATTCTGACCTTTTGTGGGAAGGACATGGTGATCAAGCCTTGCCAAGTAATGCTACAAAGGCCAGTTGCAATGGGAAAACATCTGGAAAACTGTTGCCCAACAAAAGACTGTTCAACTGAACTGAGGTTTAGGAGGCTGCAGTAAATTTTATATACATCAAACTCTGTTTGTTATAGTAAAGAGATGAAAAGCTCACAGCAGAAAAGATATTTCATGCTCCTAGGTCACACCAGATCTAAGCTGTAACATCTTAACACATCACACCTGATCAGATGGCTTTAAAGCTCTAACCCTTGCATGGTTCCCCCAGAGAAAGATGTACCAGACTGAACCTTTAGGAATGAAGCCAACTAAACCACAACCATGTGTGTAGCATCCAGCCAGGCAGTGTTGAGCTCAGTCCAGCATATGTTTTAGCTGATGAAAAAGTATGAAAATACCAAAAGGGCTAACATTGCAACTAATCAATTGTAAGTACTGTAAGAGTCAAAGCTACAACACCCAATAAATATCCCTGTGAAACTATACAAAAAATGATCACAGAGAAGATCTAAAAGGTAAATAAAAATTGTAATGTATCTTTCTTTCTTTTCTCACATCTGATGATGTCATATGTGAACTGTATTATACCCACCTGTGGATCTCCACAGAGGACTCAGATGTTTTCACTGCACATATTTCCCAGGTGAAATCAACAAAGTATCTACAAATCCTGGTTTGATATAAAGAGCACACCGGTACCATACTTTTGTACATTCTGAGTTTAAGTAAAGGCTATATTATAGCAGCTATGATTCGATGATTAGTTTTCAGTACCAGCACAATATAGGCTGCAGTAAAATTATTTACAATACACTGGAAATGAATAGTCTTTCAGTACATCAACAAAAATTCACAAGGTAAAAAGGTCATGGTTACAATCAATCAATAGTTGCATTATGAACACGACAGATGACAAAGCCTTGCTTCTAAGAATAAATAATGATGCCATGGATTTATGTTTGAGCCAAAGCATCATCAAGGAATCGCTTTTCTCTCCATTTTTCCCAGTTACATATCTGGTAAGGTTTACCTCCTAATTAAAGAAAAAAAATAATGCCTGGTAAGCATGACAACATATAAGACAGATAAAATATACAACGAAAGAGACAGAGCAGATCTCGTTTGTCTGACCGTTCATCGGCCCTATAATTCACTCTTTATGTTGTGATGTCGTAAAATGGGATTTTACAGTCACTGCTTTTATTTCCACATAAAACAGAGTCTTGTATAAGCCTGTTAAGAGAGTATCCAACGGTATCTTGCAAGCTTGGTCCCAAAGCGCTCAAACTACACAACAAAGCATAAAGCCTGTACTGGTGCCAGTGCCTCACCGTCTGCTTTCACTATCACAGCTGGCTGTTTGTTCTCTTTTCTCTTTCTATCTCTCTTCCTCCCCACCTCTTCCACACTCCAAGCACCAGGAGGAGTATAAAGAAGGGAGCAGTCCGAGAGGGAGAGAGAGGGATTTCTAGTATTCAACTTTTATCTCAAATACAGTATGTGGAAAGAGTGTAGGAGGGGAAAAAAGCAATAAAGTAGGTAGGAAAAATTAGAGATGAGAGCTGAAGGAAAGATACAAGGAGCAACTGAGGAGAAGAAAAAGTTGGGTCATATTTCTTTTTATTCAGCATATATTTCATGTTCTCTGATCTGAGGAGGAAATGTTAAGTCATTCCAGAGAGGGTTGATACAGCTGTCAATTACAACTTTACTGACTTCGAGCTTCAAAAGTACTGCCAACTCCCTGAACTACTCACCAATACAGTCCTTGTAAATTAATGGAATTTGTTGGGTTCATGGTTCCTTAACACACATAATCAAATTTATAAGAATATCATTGCACTATACACCTAAAACATGTAAATTAATTTTGCATGGCAAGCTGATAATGTCAGTTACCATTTCCTCACAAATTAAGCTCCTCCAAACTCTCACCAGACAATGCAAATTAAACTGTAGCTGCTTTGTTCAGAGCAAAAACCTACAGATGTACATCCTCCTTGTCCATATACAAACCCTTACTGTACATAAATTCAAGAGACGTCAACATCCAAGTGGCAAGTGAAGCATGGTTTGTTTGCTGTGAAATGTTTTAAGCTGCTGTCTATCACAAGATAACCTCGTCCTACTAGGAAATCACAACTGTTGGACTATGAAAGAACCTGGTGTAGCAACTGTCTGGCAGAGACACCACAATAAACCCCTCAGGAGAGGCCTGCAATCACATCAGAGTGAGTGATAATACACTTTAGAGTGGAAGAGTTTTGAAGGCTGTAGATGTGAGTGCTACTGGCTAGACTGTTGAGTGCTATAAGGAGAGGCTGATTGCCTGCTGCCTCTATATCACTTGACAGGTGTAGACAGGGGGAGGTGGAGGGAGAGAACGTGGTTTGGGTCTCTGCAATGGCGCATCATTCTTGGCAACCAATGAGAGGTGATGGGGGGCTATTGACTTATCTGCCTTGATGGGCACTCAGTGGCTGACACTGCTGCAAGCAACATCCTTCAATGCTAAACCAAATGGCCAAGCATGATCAAGTCGTTTGCCCGTTAACCTCTTTACACCAACACACTCCTGAGATTACCCTCCAACCTGCCTTCCTTACCCACGTCCCTTTGGCAACAGGGAGCAATGCATTATGGAGATTGATGCCATATATGCCATTTTCATCTCGCCTTGAAAGTGTGTCACAGGAGGGATTCCAAAAATATCCACCCAAAGCCTGTCTTCCTATTCTAGCACAACCTTGAAGAGGACCTCACTTTGTGAGTGTGTCTTCTGTGGGCAGATATGTACTGTTCATTGTTGTTATACAAGAATCAAAGAAATAAAGTTTGTTTTTGATATGGTATTTTCTTAATAACTAACATTTAACACAATGTGGTGCACATTTAAGATACTTCATAATCATGTGTTTTCTTCACAATGAAATATTCACTAATTGCTAAATCACTAATCAAAAATCATTCAGGAAACATTTGCCAGGAGATCCATATGATCACTTTCATATATTTCTATGCACAGGGTTTTCTTTGTGAAGTTTTGACTCAATCTAGCTTAAATGTAATGGTAAGCCATGCTATTACCTCATTACAGGTGTCTCTGCTCCAAGGTAAAGTAATCATGTTCAGGACAGAGCGATAGAATAGCAAGCTCCTTTCTTCAGACAGGCTGTAAATTGAGATGAACCTACTTGAGATGAACTCCTAATCAGTCGCCAGACAGAGACAATCTCTCTGATGACTGGTGAAGGGTATTCATTGGAGAGGAGTTTAACATCATTGCGTCTGATTGACTGGATTCTCAACCACCGTGGGTTAAGGGGGCTCCTGGGGTTAGCCTGGTCAGATAGAACAAGGAGGAGCAAGAGACAGAAAGAGAGGTAGCGAAAGAGAGAGAGAGACCTTCAGTAAATAGGTAGTCCACTGAGAGTAGTACAGCAGTCTAATGGAGCCTCATCACGGCCAGTCTGTCAGTCAGTCAGGTGAAACAAGGTCTAACAGGGTCCTAATGAAGACAGCTTCACACCAAGTTGTCTTGAAACTGCAGAGCTAAAAAGCAGACACACTTATTATCCATCTTCCCATACCGTGGAATATTGCCCACTCAAAGTCACTAACAAGAGCAAAGGAAGATCCAACTTTAAGACCAAGACAGCCCACAATAGATTTTGTTCATTCCCTTTGCAATGAACACATTTGAGAAACAGCATAGGGGAGGGAGTTTGTTGCACTGTACAGCTGTAACTCAGTTGTAGACACAAGGCTGCAGGCCAAATGCTGAAAATAATTACAGCTGTACTGATACATACAGTGCATGGCATAATATACATGATATATGAAGTTCCATTCTCGGACACTATATATCAGAGCTCATGGAACACCACTTGACAGAATGAATTCCTTGATTGTATTCAACTGTTGTTGCCTTCTATATGACATCCATAATATAAGGTATATGGTTTGTATTGTTTTGCTTATCCTATATTGCTTTTGTTGGTAACACTTCATAATACAGCCTGCTATTTACACTGTAATTTGGTGTGAGAATCAGGTACCAATAAAATACTAATCAGTTCCGACTGGTACTTAAATGTACATACAGTGGAAGAAAGACTATGGGGAATGAGGGAGTAACAACTGGGCATTTAAGAGGAAGGAAAGAGGAAATAAATTATACTCTAAGTTTTTTGTAAATACTGTGTACCTATGGGGTACAGTACTAGGAAACAAAACTGAAGTTTGGAAAAAAATGCTGATATTCTGCAGAACCAATTAAGTAATTACTGTAAAAATGTATTTTATAATTACAATTTACTAACATAACTGACTGCGGTCAAAACAGCCATTCACACTGCTTGGTCAGAACTAGCTGCCCATAAAATTCAAGTTTGTGCTTTTGAGATCTTCACAGTAATTCACTGAACCAGCCAACTGAATTTCTCAAGAAATTACAGTAGAATTTGGCCACAGTGTTTGTGCTGATAGTCATACTGAATCCAGGAGGAAGGAACACAACAGAGTTGTGTGAGGCTCATATGAACAGTGTGTGCTGGAAACATATTTTGTATTATTATTATTATTATTATTTTGAGACTAACATGGTCTTATGTAAAATACAATGCATTATAGAGATTGGTAATATAAGCTCTGATGGTAAATTAGAAATTAATAATATAAAGTAACCCTAAAGGCAGAAATGACTCATTGTCCACATTGAATTGCAAAGCGAGGACTTTATACAATTATTATTAATTATTGTATTACTTCCTGGAGTACGTTCCACAAGAAAAAAATTCTCGGACAAGACAATTGTCTTTAATGCAGTCAAATCAGAAAAAGTTTCTATTCCCTGATGCACAACATGAACATGAAAATGAGTGGTTAGTCTCACATTGCTTGATTCCAGTTTGTACTGTTTCAGTACATGCACACGTGGGGATGAAGTTCTAATAAATATTGGTCCAAAGTATCTTCCCACTATGGTGTTGCTTTTCTTAGCTCTTTAAAAACAAAATTACTGATTTTATTTCCAAAAATATAATCAGGTAAAATGATCAGATATGATCAACAATGATCAGCAAAAATTGATTTATGATGGTTGTAGGATAATAAAGTGTTACCCTTTTGTTTTGTTTGGTGGGCTGCACCAAGCTATAAGTAGCCATTAAATAAATTACTGCAGTTTGTAAATGTTTCCCCAATCTTATTAATAATACACAACCATGACATTGCTTAACTGAGCCATTAAATATGCATATGCACATTGGGATACAGAGTTTTCACAGATTTATAAAACATTCCCCACTAAATGCTCCGAAGGAAAGAAAATTGCAGTGGGCCAAGATGGAATTTAGAAGATAAGTGAAGGACAAAACTGGAGGTAGATAAAACAAAAGAATACTACATGTTGTATTCAAAAACATCATCTACTACACAGGCTAACTACAATAAAACATCTGAACACAACTTTTGATGTCCAACTGTGAAAATTTGGACACGTATACAAAGTGAATATCCTTCTCAAACTATTTGAACTACTAACAGTGCCTGTTAAAGGCAATGCATAAAAAACACCAATAGGTCAGGATATCATGGTGTGAAGATCTTTACACGAATTTGCCCCTGATGCTGGATGAAGCCCCTTCTACAGGCATCACAAAAAGTTGGAGATGCTTTTAGGTTGGTATAGGAACAGTGGATAAAACTGGAGAGCCAATCATCCCCACTGTCCTTCCCAGCCCAGTAGCACTGCCTCAGGACACAGCCTCTGGGTGGCCCCTAACCAGGACTGCCGTCTCTACGGTAAGTGGTCTGTCACAAGGTTGCCAGGGGCTTCAGCATATGCCACCAAATCCCTGGCGTATCCCCCATGGTAAACACAGGCCCTGCTAATGGAGGCATGATTCTCTGTATGTACTGTATGTATGTCTGTCTGTCTGTACCTCAGACTGACCTTCAGCTGGTCTACTCCTCCTCCTCACCGCCAAATGCCTTCACGGCTGAATGAAGCTACACTGCTTGCCTCACTACATGTGGGAAAAAAAGAGAGAGAAAAAGAGAAGGGGTGAGACAGAGAGAGACCTCCTTATCTCTCCTTGACCTCAGGGTTCAAAGAAAGAGAAAATTTGTTCTGGGAGTCCAGTGTAAGAAATGCAAGCATGAACTGTTCACCAGATGTGGAGTCTAAGAGTTATGTGTGTATATGCAAACAGGTGTACATACATGTATACACACCATCAGATACTCTTGGAGACACACCAAACATGCACATGAACTTGGTGCTCTATCTTGCATTCCCTTTGCATACTGAAAAGTCAAAACTTTTATTTCAGCCAAGTCATGACAAAATGTTGCCTATTATAAAACTGTTAACATTTGATCTATTTCACAATGTCGATAATAGCACTGGGATATTGCTGTAGAAGTGTGTTTATCTTGCTAGGAAAAAGTGTGACATTTGACATATACTGCAAGCACGGGATCATTCTGCTCATGTTTTTTTTTTTTTTTTTTTTTTTTTTTTTTTAATATAGTATAGCCAACTCTTCCCCTCAGTGTTATGATCACATGCTATAATCACCATGGGTGTATATTCATTTTCCAACATATAAACTCAAACTTTACACATATTGTAATGGTAGGCTTCTAAGCCATTCACCTATGTGTAAACAGTCTGCAAGGACTGCCGAGTGGAAACAGCAGCACTGAGGATCTGACCTATGAGCCTTGGCAAACAAACCTTTCCATGTATTTATTTGTGTTGACTTTGTTTGTACTGCATGCATGCCTACTGCCAGTAAAGCATGCCATAGCCCACGCAGTAACCTGTGTACTGAATCACAATCATAGAAAGACGCATGGTACTTTTTTACTCTCACAATGGCCAGTGCCCCAGTTTGTGTCTGCTATTCTGTGGGCATCTAACATAATTACAGGGCGGCTTTGTAGGTTTGTATAGGAGTATTGGGGCTAGATAAAGCTGTCATTACTGTACACATACACTGTCGACACACAAGCCCAGCGCTGAGTACAATGCAATCACTACAACTGTATTATCTTTCCTGTACAAGTCTATAATTAGTTTTTCCCTTGTTACAAAATGGGCATATGTTTTATGGAAGAATGAAAAGAAACAGATTACTTCAAACCTTAACCCTGTCCTATTTCTCGCAGATAGTTTTATAGCAGGCAGAGATAAGAGGAGAGCTACAGGGAGGGACTTTATAATGTGTCTCGGTATCAGGGAGTATGTGGGGAGTTCAGAGGCAGAGTAGAATGAGGAGCCCGGGGCTTAAGTCTTCAAATCACAGCTTTCCCAAGCACTGTCTCTACTTTATAACACTGAAGATGTTAGAGGAATGGCAATTAGTTTTGACAGTGTACATTCATAGATGCTCTTACAGTATGTGTGTATGTTTCTGTGTGTCCAATAATAATATCAATAATACCAACTTATAATATCATCTCTGGTGGCTTCTGTCCAACGTGGTGCAATTAGTTTACAATACACTTCCCCTCTCATATCTACAAGGTATTTTAGGAGTGAAGGGGTTTATACTGGCATCCATAAAACATAAAGGGGTCACATTTAATTGCAAGAGAAAGAGGAGATGAGACAAGACTAATTATCTTTATAGCCTGACAGTAATAATTTATTTAACTTCAGTACTGGGTCTTTCGCTATGTTGGCCAGTGGGCAGTGGACATGAGGAAGTTTACTCCTTGGAGTGCAGCTGAGCAGCTATGATTCCCCATCAACTGCCAAAATGTAATATACAGATGTGATGTATTCATTCTGTTCTTTCAGCCAAATACAAAAGGTGCCTATACTACTATTTTACATACACATATTTTTCATCCCCCTCATTTTCTCTGTCTGTATGTGAGTTGCAATACTAGTGGCCAGCTTTATAAATGCAGCCATAACACTGAGAAAATGCCAAAAGCCTGGGACAAGACGACAGTCTGAAGGAGAGACCGTAAGACAGAGGAGATAGAGGGAGAAGGAAAAAAAAACACAGAAAAATAAATTGAGTGAAAAACCCAAGACCAGAGAAGAGGGCGGGAGAGTGGTGTCATGGGAGCTGAGAGAGGCTAGTGCCATGCTATTGAGCGCCTGGAAGAGCACAGTCTCTGATTTCTTCCCTTTCTGCTTTTTTCCTTTTCAAAGAGCACTTGAAAGCTCTTCTGAGGTATCGAGCAGGTGGGGAGTGTTTGGTGAGGCGGACTGGGGCCGAGAATGGGCAGGGCTGGATAAAGTAGCTCCCTCTTCCTCTATCCAATGCACAGAAGTGGAGGACTCAGAGGTCCAAAGGCCCAGTGGCCCAGAGCTCCAGCCAAGCGTCTCTGAGGAACCTTCAGTCGGGCAGAGGTGGAAATTGGAGGCATGAGACTGGGCACCCAGGACGAAGGCTAACTACAAAAGCTGCCTAAAATGTATCCACACTTGGAAAAAGGAGAGCAATGTTGATACATATTTCAAAAGACAGTACCTTGACATTTAGATTTTTTTTTTTTTTTTTTTTTTTTTTTTAACCAAAACCGCATTTTGACATGGTCATTCCCAGTAGTTTCTCACTGCTGATAACAACCTGCAGAATTTTTCCCGTTTTTCTATTTGGCAAGCCACAAATTGCTATAATTATACAGTGTGTACCCTTTTAATACTGTTTTTAGTCTTAAATATGAAGCACCTAAAACTCAACATTCACAATGTTACCTACCAAAAAATATTGATGTCAATATTTTTATATGCATACTGTATACTATATAATAACCCATGCTATGTAAATTGATGTCCTTAATTTGAGGCATTATGACACTTATATTTTTACTGAAACCTGCATAAGGCTGGAGATGTACTTGCTTTTTAACTATGTGTTCACGTAGACAACCAGCAGTGTCGTGAACAGAATTGTTCACATACTTGTGAACTGTACTTTGCATGTTACTGAAGGATTCTACTAGAGGCTACAACAAAGTACTAATGGGATGTTCATTATACGAACGACAAAGCTACAAAACGGCCAAGCATGGCCAGCTACATTGTCGCCGAGTTGCCGTTGAAGTGTTGCTCAAGTGTTGCCTGGTACTCCTGCAATAGCTGCCACCCGCCGGTAGTCTGAACACACAGTAAGGATATAAATAGAACTTCCGCATTTGCCTGATGTAAACAAACATGACAAATTTGTCACTGTGCAGTGGCAACAACACATCGTACAGATGCGGGTAATTGCGGACTTGTCTTCAAAACTTTCCACCATTATTGTCGCTGCTGATGTTCCTACTCAACCCTGTCCCTGTCACATCCCCATACTGCCCCTACCGTTCATGTGCATATTGCATCTTGCGGACGCATAGCGTTAATTTCTGAAGACGTGCACAACCAATGCTCCAGACACAGGATAAGAGAGGCAGCCATCGTGCGCACGGGAACGCATAGTTAAAAGCAAGTATATCTCCGGCCTAACACTGCTGAATTAAAGTGGGCTAGAAGGCAGTATTGACACAATCCAGATTTTTTTAAAGTTTGCACTTTAATATAATTGATCAAAACAGCAGCCAGCCTTTGAACACTTAATCCTCTGGGAGTAACTTCAAACAGTATCAATTATAGAAATCGGCTCGTAGGAGTGGAGTCAATTCCCTATCAATAAAGTATTCAGTGGCAATCGCCAGGAGATTAGGGGAGAGATGAGCCAAGTGCAAACCCACAGGACTGCCTAAATCTACTGCATGCTGGATGCTCCAGTAAACTAAGTAGCTTCAGATGATCAAACAGGAGGTACTCCAATCAAACACTGCATAGAGCTACAGTAGCAGAAGCTGATAATACTGCATTAGCCTGGAGAACATCTTTCAAGCCTTGACTGAAACATACAAACATGAAATGTGGCACTACAGTTCTACAATTAGTCCAGTTACTCGTTTGTTATGCTACAACTCAGTTTTAACAATCTAAACAAACAGATATAAGACAACCTGGGAAAATAGGATAGGTCCCTGTTTTTAGTTCCCAAAATGACCCAAAATACTGCAATAATATAATATTACTGAATTAAAGTATGATATGAATTGTAGGAAAAAGCCCCTAAATGGCAATGTCTGGTTCTATTCTCAAGAGCATTACATGAGCCCAAAATGGACAATAAAAATAATTGTATAACTGTAACTGTATAACTATAACACTTTTTTTTTTCATTTAATCTGCAAAGCTAAAAAATCAACTAGAAATATCAATTTATCAATCTTAGAAATCTCCCCCCTATCAAGCCACCCTATGTGGGGTTCCAACCAAATATGTGAAATAATATAAAACTCTAAATATGAAAATATATGAAATATGAGACTAAATATGAAATATGTAAAAAAAAAAAAAAAAAAAAAAAGACCAAAAATCAAAATCAAGTCACTGTTATTAAAATTTTCCTAGTGCACTTTTCACTTTTGGTGTACGGTGCTTATTACTCACTCCTCTGCATTTTATTAAGTCATTGATTGAGGTTCTCTCAGTTCTCCAATTTGATTGTTAATTCATTTACAATGACTTCGTGTTTTATTTAAAAAAAAAAAAAAAAAAAACCTTGGCTTGAACTGCTGACAGTAGTGAATGAGAACTTTGTGCACCAGGCCACCAGGATGTTTGCAAATAAATCCTAATTTTAAATACATGTTCTTTTTTTATGGCTAAACAGTACTGAGACAATGCAGAAGAACTTGCTTGTTTTTGCAGTTCACACAAAGACAAACAGGTATTAATCTTCAGCTCAGGCTTGTTAAACAATTGAGGGTAGCTATTATCAGATTGTCTATGGTTAACTCTTACAAACAACACACAAAAACCAAAATACACAGATGCACATGCACACATTCACTCACATGCATGCATATAAGCATACACCTACTTCTCCACAGTATCAGTGTTACACTGTATAGATCTATTGACAGAGCCATGCCATATCAATGACACCTTCAATCTTTACAGGCCCTTCTCCCTGAAAGCCTCTGTTGCGACACAATCATTACAAATTGATTGCAAAATAGCTAACAATCATGATTAAATCATTAAATTCTTGTCTACGCTTCAGAGAATGGGGAGAAAATTAACTTCCCACCAACCTCATTTTTTTTTTTTTTTTTTTTTTTTTTAAACACGAAATAATGATTTTCTGCCAGTCTAATTACAAAGCCAACATCTGATCAAGCCCGCATCCAGAGGGGATTATCACATGCACCAGTATTAGACCTCATTACCAGCCTGAGTGCAGAATTATTACATCTTGTAATTGGATGGTGAGATTTATATACAGATCAGGCTGGTTTCTGTAAGATTGTAATTACAGGCTTCGTTGGTTAGCTACTTATCACTCAGCAGTGGAGTGCAGGAAATCGGCGCGTGGAAGAGCATTTCATTAACCCCTCACCCTGTCAGAGGGGGAAATCGCTGTACCTTCCATGTCTGTTTTAGGGACAACAGCATCTTTCACACATCAAACGATTTATCACCACCTCCTTTGCTCCATGCCTGGTTAGAGTGGCTCTCACTTTCTTGAACACTTCAATGAATGGGAATGATGGGAAATTTGTCTGAATAAGCCATACGTTTTTATCAATGACTGAGCCCCATTTTCTAATTACCCAAGCTAAGTATGAATATACCCCAAACTGTTTAGAGGTGTTTCATGAAGCACCATGCTCCAGAATTAGCTGGCTAGGGTTAACAGGCTAAAAGCTTATTACACTGGGGAGGAGTGTGTGTGCATATACTGTAGGTGTTTGTGTATCCATCCATTTGGCTTCACCCATGTACACATACAGCTAAGAGACCGCAGTATTTTTCCCATCTCTCTGTGGACAAAAGCTCTTCTAGTTGCTCCACTAGTTGCCTTTAGCTCATGTAAATTATTAAACACACTTTCTCCCCTTTTTTCTTGAGGAGGCCTTTAATTAATGGACCGGGACGCTTGTTAAACACCTCGCTTTCCATGGCACAAATCTGCCAAGTGTGATTAGACAGGGCAAGCGTGCTCCAGTTCATCAGAGGAGCAAAAGAGAGAGATAGAGAGGCTTCTGCTGCCATCATCATCATTCCTGATCACAACTGCAGCAATGGCTGCTCTACTTACAAACAGGTCACTCTCGATAAACCAAAGTAAATCTGCTCTGACAATGTCAAGCTCTTTTACATATGGTAATAAATTGAAAACGGGACTGAGGCAAATCTTGAGGCAAATGAAATGAAAAATGACAGAGGGAGGAAAAACAAGAAATGTGTGTTGTAACGCGAAGCTGATGGAACACAACTCATTTGTGGTACACCATCCTGCAATTCAGCAAGAAATGCCTTGATCCACATGTCAGGGTGACACTGGTGGTGAAGAAAAGAAAGCATCAGCACCTCTTCACAGTTAACACCCATAAAACTTACTTTCTCTCTGCATACCCTGCAACCCTCTCCTGTAACAATCAATACAGGCCTACATTTTATGAGACAAGGAGTTAACTTGTTCAATTATGCCACAGACAGCTCTATTCTTTTGTAACAAGTAATCTGGGTAGTGAAATCAATACTGACAGGCTCACGGCACGCTAGCTAATTTCATATTACCTCCAGCCAATGGCAGAGTAGCTCGTAATGGAGCTGTAGTTCCACTTCATTACAAGGAAGGAGGGGGGGATCAATACTAGTAGACTCACACACGCCCACGTTAACACACACACATACACACAAAAGGAAAGACGCCAGGTCTGCTTTTCCATACACAGACTAACACAAACACATACGGGCAGAGAGGGCAACCCTGCTACTTCAGAGGCCCCATGGGGCTACACAGAGCTGTCTGATGCAGGGCAGATGGGGTGGGGGTGGTTGGAGGTCCGGGGGTCGTACCCCCCCCCCCCCCAAAATAAATTACACTCCCAATCGTCAGTAAACAGGCGTGCGCACACACACAACCACCTAAAAATACACAACTCTCATTTTCAAACTGTCAAGCAATCATGAGGGAAATACCATTTTTATTCACTGATCTACCTGTAAGCACACACACAAACACACCACATGCACACAATTAACACTTGACTTCTTCACAACAAGGTCACAATCTAAATCAGAGGTTGACTACTGAGAGGGAGGGAAAAAGAAGAAGCGAGAAAAAAAGAAAAAAATAAGGGAGGATAACCTTCAGATGGTGGATCAAGTCTTTGACCTCTGCAGCTAATTACAAATTAAACTCCATATCTTCTTTTGTAAAAAAAAAAATATCTCCATTCTTTTTTCCCATTATTGTTATCACTCTGTAGGATTAGCTGGGGACTAAGGGGATGATGTTGTCTAAGCCGATGTCAACTGTACAATTACTCTACTCATCCATCCCTTTCCAAGAAAAATAAGACACTGTAGATTAAGATAAGCCGTCTTGAGGAAGAATGGGGATGTAAAGCCTTTGACAATTACTAAGTACACATTGCACAGGGTGACGATTGCACTTGGTAAACAAACTAAATACTCATTAGACTTAACTCTGACATTCCTTTTTTCATAACTTCCTATTATGCAATTTGGATTTATTGCACTCATTAATAATCTTTACCAGGTTAGGCTACAAACACCATGACAGCAGCATCACTTAGCTTTAGTAAAGGGCACCCGCAGAACGGAGGGCTACGTGAGAACCCATCTCAACTGCGTTAGGCGAGAGCCCAATTAAATGCATTTTAATCTAAATATCCCTCAATATGCTTTATTGTTCTCCTTTAATTTCCTTGCTACTATTCCATATGGAGCACCAGTTATCAAGCAGACAGGCTTTATGAGCCCAACTGAGTTGTGCAACACTGGGGCTCATCAGTCGTCAGCCATTAACAGGTTGGCAATGTCTCAGCAACAGGGGCACAGGCCTGTAACCAATGCCTGGGTTTTGGTGGGAATGCATTTAAGACACAGCTTTCCACTGGAGATATCACACACAATTAGGTGTACACAGCATTCATCACATGCTAAAATGAGTGTTTATTTATATGAAGTTTTAATGTGTGGATCATTGTGGGGTTTCCCTTATTAGGACCAGAACGAATCTGCCAGTTGTTGCCATTCAAAATCAGTGTGTATTACAGTCACACACTTTACAGTGTGCTTGCTCTAATGCACAACTGCCTTGTTCAGAAAATTGGCATTTCCTTCTTGTTATGCCCATTTTGTTGGTGCAAAGTGACTGTGCCTTTTCAGCTCTATGTACAACTTGTGCACAAAAAAAACATGGGTATGTAGCTTTTGCTGGAGGATAGCTGCAGGATAGAACTGGAGAATTCTGGGATGTAAGCACTATGTGTGTAAGCAAGGAATCTGACTGAGCAGGAACATTTCTCCCCATGGCAAGCTGTTTTATCATTTATTAGCTTGAATAGATTCACATTTTGGCTACTAGATACAGATACATAAGTTATTTATGACTACTGAAAACAAAAGATTAAGATATCCCTAATTACAGTATGTGTCAACTAGAAAACCGTCTATATTAAAAAATGGAATCAGTCCCTTCAGGATCCTTGAGTTCTTTTGTGGTTTTTGCTGCAAGTCATGACAGAATTTTCTAACTAATTACAATAAAATTCTTAACCATTTTTGGAAAATGCCAAGAAATTCCAATGTATCCATTCAAAATGATATCTCAAAATATTTGCAATTACAATCTGACTGGTAAAAGAGAAAATTCAAGATCTCTCAAAATATATTTTCCATCAAGATATCTAAAGTGATGTAACAGACATCATTGTTGGGCTTGTCACACACACAAAATGATACTGCAATTGAAAAGACTTAATTCAGATGTGATGAGTTAAAATAATATTTATTGATATCAGAGTTAAAATTCTGACTAGTCATATCTCTTGATCAGGATGTGATTCTTATGCAAGGCTTTGGTGTCTCCTCAGATCAAGTCGCCAGCAGTGTCTTTTCATGTGACAGCGGGGAGCTTCCAACCAGGAGGAGTCACTAGTGCAATGTCTGACACCATGTCTACACAGAAGGTGTAGCGTCAGCAGTACATTAGCAGAGCAGCAGCTAGTGCTTTGTTTGTATGTCTACACAGGATGTGTTCAAATGCAGCGTTGAGTGTGGGTCATCCACATTTCGGCAGTGCTCATAGTCCAATACACAATTAAAGTATTTACGTGTGAAGTGGGAGTGAGTGAAATGTGAGCCATTATGTGGCCACACTGTATTGATTAAAATAGAGGCGTATCTGTTCCATAAGTGAGACGGACAACTGAAAAACGCGGCTGAAACGCTTTCTGTGTAGACACTGCATTAGACATGATCCCTAACCGCCTTCCCACCTGCAAATACTGCCAACTGGGCTTCCAGTCAAACCATAAAACACCACTGCCAGGAAAGAAATCTGGTTCTCTGTGGTAGTTTTTTTCCCCTCCCCTCTACCTGTGTGCCCACATTTCTCATTAGTTTGAAACCATAAGGCTAAAGGAACAAAAAATGTTTTATGTTTGTTTTAAAACCTATTTCTCATTTAAGTGAAAGCACATTTACTAAATCAATGTTTTTGTTATTCCACCTAAGTTCTCTGTGTTTCTTATGGTAATGTTATTATTATTCAGAGTAGATTATATGAATGCAAACAATGAGATTGCAAATTCAGTAGAGACAATACAGAAAATAGAGTGAAACACATGCATGCAACTGAGACAGGTGCTGCGAAGCAGAGACAGATAAAGCAGGAGCTGAGAGATGTAAGATTCCGACTCACTCTCGCCCATTTTCACCTCCCATTATCTGATTAGCCTCCCATTTCTTCCCCATCAGTGCAGTGACCTGGATTTCGGGAGGATAGTGATGGTCAGCCAGGGTGGGGTCTGGTGAGAGGGGCCAAACCATTTGGGGGTGGCGGAACCATAAATCAGCAGCAGCGGGAGAGGAGAGTGAGGGGGATTTATAAAGATGTTGTGCTCGGCCAGCCCACTTGTGGACACTGTGATGAATTCACAAGCACATTGCCAAGGCAAACTACTTCATTATACCATGGCCCAGTGGTCATTAATCTCCCTGGGAGGCCAGCATCCTGGGGGATCGCCAGACCAGAGAATTTATTCAGGCCTGGAGGTACCCATTTCATTAGCCATTCAATCTGTTCAGTCCCCCCCTCTCTCTCTTGCTCTCTTCATCCCTCTCTGTTTGTATTTGTTATCATCTTAGTTCATATTATCTAATAAATAGCAGCTCAATTCCTTTTTCTCTCTGTGTAATGTCTTTATTATTGAAAGTGTGTAATGTCTTTTTTTACACATTGATTATATTTGGCTGTGGTTGGATTTGTTTAATTTTTATGCCTTTATAATAGCAACAGTAGAGATACGACAGGAAACAAGGGGAGAGAGAGACGGTGAGTGACTAGGGATGGGTATCGAGAACCAGTTCCTGACTGGTCAGGACCAAAATATTGTTAAGGTCCTGGACAAACGATTTTGCTATCGGTATTTATGTAACGTTAATTCATTCTAACATAGCCAGAATTTTCAAATTCATAACCTTCATCTAATGATGACGAAGCTGGCGGCGTCAGGTGATTACGCTTGACTTTGTGTAACTGCGTGTTTACATTCTGTGCTCTCCAGGCATGGCTGACAGAGCAAAACGTTCAAAAGTGTGGGCTGACTTTACTAAATTTAATGAAAATACAGCTGAATGCAATATATGTAAAAAGATAGTTACGTGTAAAGGGGGTAAGACCAGCAACCTCATAAAACACTTACACATACAACTTTCTATAAATCTGAAGCAGTTCAGCATGTTTGACTGCTTTAGCAAAGCGGCTGCTGCACCTACGTCATCAGTGCAGCCTCCCGGCTGAGATGCTGATGGGATTTGCTAAACTAAAAATGCTACTGTCTCAACCTCGTCAAGTCAATGTAACACTCTTTATCGTTATGAAAATAAGTCTGTAGTTATTAACTGAGAAGACAGTTAGCATCAGTTTTAAGCACTTCTAATTTATGTTCCTAAATAATCCCATAGACAACATCAGTCAAGCAGCAGCCAGCCACAGCTTCGTCCCTCATTATATATACAAGAAACTCAGGAAACAATTTAACTTATTTCTGCAAAAAAAGTAATAATAATAATAAAATAATGGTTGAATCTTTTCACATCTTTTCATGTCAGGTCTTTATTTTTTGCACCAAGTTATGGAGAGTAGTATCAACAGGAGTATCGATAAGTGTTGGTATTGATAAGCAGTATCAGTATCAATACTGGTATCAGCAAAATCCTAACGATACGATAGGAGCAACAGATACCAAAAGTCAGCAGTCGGAATCAGACATTGCGGTTATGCAGCATGTATCTTAACCAGTAGGCTACGGGGTGTGCCACGGCTGCCACATTTGAATGTCATAGTATATCCCTGTTTGTGGGTATGTGGGTGCATGTATTTTTATGTCTTCAGGAGTTTTTGTTACACAGTGGTAAAGGATAGCCAATGAATGACGTTCATTTAGTTATTCCATCCATCCATCCATTTTCCACTGCTTATCTGGGACCAGTCACGCTGGCATCAGACTGAGTAAGGAAGCCAAGACATCCTTCACCCCGAACACGCCCTCCAGCTCCTCCTGGGGGATCCCAAGGCATTCCCAGGCCAGAAGAGATATGTAGTCCCTCCAGCGTGTTCTGGGTCTGCCCTGGGGTCTCCTACCAGTTGGATGTGCCTAACCAAGTGCCCAAACCACCTCAGCTGGCTCCTTTCAATGCAAAGGAGCAGTGGTTCTACTCTGAACTCCCCCCGAATGTACAAGCTCCTCACCCTATCTCTCAGGCTGAGCCCAGACACCCTCTTATTTAGTTATTTATTCACTTAGTTGCATAGAAAAATTCCCTTCTGTAGAGTATATTCACGACACAACTTAAAATTAGGTTTGTACTACTTAGTATGATGTGTACTATGCATTTACATTATAAGGATCGGCCTTACAATGTTTTAACTACAATATATTCTTCAAAAATGGGGTTGGTAAAGTATTTTTGAGTGGGTTTAGACTCCTCTGCAATCCTTTATCAACATGTATGTGCACGTACAGCTGCATTTATGTACTTGCACTGCTGGTCTAGGGATGTCAGTTTCAGTTAATTTTGTTTTGGATAGACCGACACCGATTAACCGGTAACTAACTAACTTTTAAGAAAAGTTGTGGTGTAGCTTTCGTTTGTGAGAGCTATCTAGCAGTCAGTGGTCAGAGCTAGCTTGTCTATCTAGCTTTTTCAATCCCTCAACCTCTACCACACTTTGGCAGCCTATCTGCCTCAATCATTCGGCACACCAACTGGGTGATGGCCTAATAACAAAGTAACACTTACGTCGTTACTACAGATGTACTCAGCTGTTAGCAACTTTATATATGCACCATGAAGTCTTTCAGAGCACACAAACACTGTTAACACACCTGTCACCTGCCCAGCACGGTGCTGTTAAACCAGAAACACTGCAGCTACACCTTATTTTTATACAGTTTATGGGCTACACACAGTACGGCATTCACTTTCAGCCCCGCAGGATACTGAAATTTGGCACCGATTGATCTAACATGAATAACATGAAGTAACAAGTTCAGTAGCCAACCCTAATATGCAAACTACCCTATAGACTGACAGGCATATCCAGTAAAAAATATTCTCAGCAATTAACCAATTAACGGTTAACCAATGACATCCAACACTGTCCAACACTGCAAGTTCAGCTGCAGCAGACAACCTGATAGTCTGAGATAGGAGGTGAGGCAGAGGTGAGACAGAGAAGGGATTCCCAGAGGTAAACTCTCAACTGCTGGCTACTTCAGGTTCTGTAATAGTGTCATTACTGGGGGCAAGTGCTGCTGGCCCAACATGTTACAGGAGGGCCAACATCCAGTGATTACTTATTAATGCTGGGACTCCTTATTCCATGCACATATAGAGAAAATAAATATGCTATCCCCTCTGTCTATTACTGTGATCAAACAGATGCACCTGGACACAAAAACACGGCTCCATACAAACGCTCAACCATGCGTGTGCACAAACACCTACACGCTTCAAGGTGAATCAGGGTTGCCTTTGACATTATGAATTCTAGAAGATATCGATATTTATCTTCAGCCACTGTTTGCTAAGCAACTGAGGTTAGCTGTAGTGGCATTATAACTGCCAATTGGTAACACTCTGTCTGACACAACCACACACCGACACACTTATTCATATTATTCTTGTCTGGCACACACAGACAAACACTAGCTTACTCTCTCTCAAACACACACACACAGCCCAGGAAACATTCGCATGACATACATCACAGTGAATTCTGGGATGTTGTGAGATCTGTAATACCACAATGTCGGCCAAGCACACTAACACCCTCAGTCTGTTATCATGTGATCAGACCATGCATCTAAAAATGTAGGGAAATCTTCATCTTTCTATTTTCCCTTGCTCCTCTCCCTGAAGGATTTAACCATATATATATGTGGAATAATTTCATCAACCATGCTGTGTCCCGGTGGACCCCTTCCACTTTAAACACTTAACGGGCTAAATAAATAATGATGGCTTGCGCACTGTGTGTGTGTTAACGTTAACGGCACCAGCCACTAGCCCCGGGTCCCACAGCAGCAGGAGTCCTTAAAGCGAATAATTTGCTTCCGCTCAGGCCGCCACACCGTAGCCATTCGCCAAGCAGATTATGGGCCTTTAAGTAGCAGCCAGGCCTGAAATGTGACTCTAGGGCTCACGGGCTGTCAGGGAGGAGGCAAGACTCCTTAGAGAGAAACAGTAGGGCAGGGACAGACAGAGATGGGGACCACAGCACCAGTCAGGACAAATGCTAAATCGATAAATATGAAGTTACAAGAGACATGGAGAGAGAGGTGAGGTGTTGGGGGCAGTTACAAAGATAAACACTGCAACATAAAGAAAGCTCATTTACCTCATGGTTGCATATCTCAGCAACTGTGATCAGAACCTATAGTGTTGGCACAGCATGAAGCCATCAGCCTGTATAACATGCAAGTTTAATCAACAGGTAAGAACCTGTCTCCTGCACCTCTTCATCTAACCAGTTTGCATGAGCTGCCTCCTATTTTACCGTTCAATCCTAAACAAGCAAAAATAAAAACAACACCAACCTTATTGACTCAATTCGGTTAGATAGATCTCTTAACATATTCAGGATCCCCTCCAGAAAATGTTACATAAAATACTTATTTATTTCTATCTGACAAAAAAGTTCAATTACTTAGTTTAAAGTTTTACATCTCCTCCTACTCCCTCATTGAAAAACTGAGAATTGATGAATATGCAAATATTTTCATTTCAAAAGTTTAACTGCTGGAGACATTAAGTCACCTACTCCACTGAAAAGTCCATTTTCAGTGTATGTGCACTGGAGGCATCAAGTTTCCACATCACACGTGTGTAAGTTGCACAAGATGGATCTTGACTGGCTTCCAAATTAGCTGTGATGTCAAAACTAATGCTTGTACATACTTAAACTGAGATTTAAGGTGAGTACTGAGACTGTCCACCTTCAGCAAATGAATGTGAGAACAGCCTTCTAGTGTCAAACTCTGCACATACAGTACATGATTCTGCACAGTGACGCTCAAACCTCCAAGTAAATTAACAATAACTATACACCATAGCACATTTTTAAATGGCGGGGGACTTTCACAGTAATTTTCACATTCTTGTAAAGGTAGTTTCACATATGGATTATTAAATCTCAAGTATTCCATCTCCATGTACAGTTAGGTCCAGAAATATTTGGACAGTGACACAAGTTTTGTTATTTTATCTGTTTACAAAAACATATTCAGGATACAATTATATAATCAATATGGGCTTAAAGTGCAGACTCTCAGCTGTAATTTGAGAGTATTCACATCCAAATTGGAGCAACTTCATGAGAGTAAATACAAAGGATTCACTACAAGGTGCAAACCATTAATCAGCCTCAAAAATAGAAAGGCCAGAATTGACTTTGCCAAAAAAAAACACCTTAAGAAGCCAGCCCAGTTCTGGAACAGCATTCTTTGGACAGATGAGACTAAGATCAACCTGTACCAGAATGATGGGAAGAAGAAGGTTTGGAGAAGAATTGGAACAGTTCATGATCCAAAGCACACCACATCTGTAAAACATGGTGGAGGCAATGTGATGGCATGGTCACGCATGGCTTCCAATGGCACTGGGTCACTTGTGTTTATTGATGATGTGACAGAAGACAGAAGCAGCCGGATGAATTCTGAAGTGTATAGGGATATACTTTCTGCTCAGATTCAGCCAAATGCAGCAAAGTTGATTGGACGGCACTTCACAGTACAGATGGACAATGATCCAAAACATACTGCAAAAGCAACCCAGAAGTTTTTTAAAGCAAAGAAGTGGAATATTCTGCAATGGCCGAGTCAATCACCAAATCTCAACCCAATCGAGCATGCATTTCACTTGCTCAAGACAAAACTTAAGGCAGAAAGACCCACAAACAAGCAACAACTGAAGACAACTGCAGTAAAGGCCTGGAAAAGCATCACAAAGGAGGAAACCCAGCGTTTGGTGATGTCCATGGGTTCCAGACTTCAGGCAGTCATTGCCTGCAAAGGATTCTCAACAAAATATGGAAAAGTAACATTTTACTTAGGGTTATGTTTATTTGTCCAATTACTTTTGAGCCCTTAAAATGAGGAGCGTTTGTATAAAAATAGCTACAATTCCTACATGTTTAATCATATATTTTTGTTCAACCCCTTGAATTAAACCTTAAAGTCTGCACTTCAATTCCGTTGTAGTTGTTTAATTTCAAATCCAATGTGGTGGCATGCAGAGCCCAAATCATGAAGCTTGCGTCACTGTCCAAATATTTCTGGGCCTAACTGTAGATGTACATAAAAATACGTGGGCTACCAGCCTTAGATATATGAATTTGAATATCTAGTGGGAATACAGGAATCATCCCATTCAATATCTTTATCTTTGATTTCTACTCTTCATTGTTGTTACCGCTGGATTATGTACAACTGAAGTCCTTCCCCATGAACAGTGGTTTAAAACCTTACTCACTCTTCTCTCCAATCATCAACTCTCCTGTCCTCCTGCTCTCTGTGCATTTACAACCTCATCAATGTCCCCATCCACAACTAATACTACACCCCTGCTGTTTTAATCAACCCCTACAGTACCTTCCCATCCCTCCCATCACTTTAAAGTCATTCAACAGTGAACACAGATGCAAAACATCTGTACTACAAAAGGATAAAAACAAAAAATGTTCTGCCATTAGTAGGAGCAGAGAGGGTCTATTGAGATACATAATACTTTCTGTGTAGTGATCAAATTGCCAGATAAAGGGCCTAACGTGTGTGTGTGTGTGTGTGTGTGTGTGTGTGTGTGTGTGTGTGTGTGTGTGTGTGTGTGTGTGTGTGTGTGTGCTGTCATCTGTGTATGATAAAGTCTGTTCACAGCCCTCATCCTGGGTTTGGAGCTTACAATGATAAGCCCATTACGATATCAGGCTTTAATTCAAACAGCTTTCCTGACAAAAAAAAAATAATCAATAACATATTTCCCTAAACCTTCTCTTCTTGTTTTTCTTTGTAAGCTCAGCACGTTCTGAATCAACTTTACATCCTCAATTTGACTCCAAACAGCACCAGGCTCAAGTTAAACCCTGGAGAAAGCAAGCAGACACCATCAGTTGATCTATCATGCCATCTCCTCACTGAAGAGCGGACAGAAACATCAAATCACCCTGAAATGACATCTGAACATCAATACATGGTCCCCGCCCCTCCAATGTGACAGTAAAAGCTGTATTGATTTCCACCCAGATTAAGGATACTGCTGGGAGCAATTTAAACATACAAGATGAAGTGTCCCAGCCCGATCATGAGTGATGTCTTTCAGCGTGTATAATCTCACATTTTGAAGAAGCAGAGGTCTGGATCATGGATATGTAAAGGATAGGACTGGCATCAGTAAGATCCAAACATTGGAGAGAAAGATCAAATGTCAGGAAATACAGACAAATAACCATCACAGTTTCCACCAGCACAAGGTGACATCTTCAAATGTCTTGTTTGGCATTTGAAGAACTCATAAATGACTTACGTTTTTATTAAAATGGTTGGCAGTAAAATTTTTCTTCATTACGTTTCAGCACTAAAAGACAAAATGGCTGACAGGCTTATCAAGTAAAACTGCCAAATGTTTGTTACTTCTTTTCAAATATGTTTTTGCTTGTATGTTTGTTTTGTTTTTTGTTATTGTTGTTGTCCATGTTATATCATTGTACACTTGATCCAAGTGACCGGTTTTTGGCTCTAGTAAATTATGTAATAGTAGTAAAAATTTGTCACTATACAATAAGCTAAATAGCTTAATTCATTTAAAAAGGATATTTGTTTAAAAAAAACATCTATTATAGCAGTCTACAGGAGATTTTAAATAATAAAGTTTTTAGTGGTCAGTATTTGTCAGGACGTCAGGTTAGCTAGCTAACATATTGAGGTAGAAGTCAATATGTTAGCTAGCTTACGCGGTGTTTCCTGCAATAAGGTACGGGCTAACGTTAGCCTCCTAGACCTAGCAAAGTTGGCTGAAAACAACTGTTTATATAGCCAGCACTTAGCTGAGGTAATGTTGTAGGTGAGGTGGCTACATAAAAATGTCGACATTGAAAAGACAAAATACAATATACTACTTACTGTAGTTGGCCACACAGACCAATGGTGCCGTTGTTGCTACAGTCAAGCTCAAGAACAGTTGCGTGTGTGCCCATCACGTTCCGAAGTAACCATGACGACATGTTGAATTCGTCCTCTGCATAATCTTCTTTTCCAATTAACTGGAACCTTTAATTACCTGTATGCTTATACAAATGTTCTTGTTCTATTTTCCATTTTTTTTAAAAAGGTGTTGAACTGTAGAAACACTTCTTTTCTGATTAATGGCAGGTGACAACAAACGTTAAGGTGCATTACTGTCACCTGCTGGTGTGGAGCTGTATCTACCCCTAACAGGACAAAAAAGAAGTAAAAAAAAAAAAAAAAAGTCAACTAGCCTAATAAAAACGCGTTGCGCTAGATGACAACAGACATGGACAGACAGGTTATCGAGTATTTCGGTTGTAGCCTACATGTAATTACTTAGCCTGCCCATTTCTTTGAGTGTGTGTATATATAAACTTTGTATTGCGTAGCCTATTCATAAAACATTTTTATTAGTTCAGTTTCACAGCTTACTAATGCGAACCCAGAACTGTATTTTGTTAGATAGAATAGATAGATAAAGAATAGAATATAAAACATTTTAGGTTTGGTTCACCAAGAATCTAGACTTACATGTGATTGAGTGGGAAGCTACACAACAAGTCTCCAGGGCACTACCCCAGATTTTTTTTCATGCTAAGGTCTCTCTGTGTTCATCTTTTAAATAAAGAAGTAATCCCTACATGCTGTAAAATGTTTAATAGCAATGGAATTCAATTTAAAATCTATGCCATAGTGTATATAGTGTACTTTGTGGCAGAGGTGTTTCACAGACACACATTGCTACTCTAGCATTTGTCTCCTTCTGCTTTTGAGGGTATTGCTAGTAGAGCCTCACCCATACTGTATTTTTGGGGCCGATGTCGATGCTGATACTGATATTAGGGAGTAAAAAAATTCTGATATCAATATATCGGCCGATAATCTTATATATACAGAATATGTACATTAACACACTTTTTTGCAGTGATCCATCAAATGTGGTTATCAAACACTTGTGACAACGTAATGTAATGAAGGCATGATATTTTACAGTTTAACAATAAACTTTATTGTATAAAATGACATCAGTGCACTGAAACAGTAAACTTCACTGGGAGTTTAATAATTACAAGTAACTATAAATAAAAAAATACATAGAACAAAAAAAACATGTATTTATATATTAAACTTGAATTAAGAAAGGGGATCAAATAAACATAAAACGCTGCCTATATAACTTTAAATAAAAAAATCGACACATATCGGACAACATATACACCGATAATGATATGTCTGTGATAGGCCAATATTGGCTGTTAATATCGGCTGACCAATATATCAGTCAGGCACTAATTGCTAGCAACATCTTACCCATCATTCACTGACTCTCACATTTACACTACTTACCCAGATGCACACAGGCACCCACCACAGATGTGCAAGCATATACAAACACACATACACACCCATTCAGTTCATCCAGATTTTCTTTCCCCCAGCTGTGCGGTAGTGCTGAGGCCATGTATCCTGATGGCACTGATGATGCTTCATGCAGCCCTCAGGCCTCTGAAGGTTAACTCCCTGACCTCTGTGGTCTCCTGGCTGCTCTGATAGATAGGCCTGCTAACAGATAGCTCAACAGAGAGAGCACACAGCACTAATCCAACTAATGTTAGACATTTCATAATGGATGTAGCACAAAATTCCTACTGTACTAGTTTTACCAGCTCCATTACCTATTTACTGTAGCTCAATGTGTAGAGCACCAAGTTGGTGTGGTGTGTATCATGAAGTTGTGGTCCTTGTCAATGTTGTAGCAGTCTTCCAATGCACAGTGGGTTGCACAGGTACAATATCATCTAAGGTCATATGTATTGCAAACTTTTGATATGGATTACATTGGTTTTATTGTGTCTGTGCATGTAATATATCCTATATACCACACACTCATTACTGTGTATGTGTAATATTGATGATATTTTTCTTTGGATACATACAATTTTCATTTATTGCTCTATAATAATTCACTTTACTGTGGGCATCATACTGTCTCTGGCCTTGATATAGTGCCCATCACATAAAAACATTAAAGCGTATAATTTCATTGTATTTGTATCATATATTTTTGGGCATAGTGAACCGTATAGGCCATCAATCAACAGAGGTTGATTCTACTGAATGAATGACAGACTGCGAGGAAAACAGAGCGAAATAATGTTTTCAGTCGAAACTAAGTGATATCACATTCAGTGTTGCAGAACAATCAAAGCCTAGGTGAGACCTGAACATGTGTGCACTTGAACTTGGCTAAATGTTGCTCTTGAACATGTGATAGGTGCTGGGAAAAACAAGCCATTAGAGCCGGTTCAGGTAAACAAAATAGGACTCCAGCAGGAACAAGCAACACTGAGGGGTTGGGGGGGTGGGTGGGTGTCTTTGAAGTGGCTCGGAGTATTCCCCTGACACTTCTGAGATATTTATTTGAATAATGTGCAGATTCACACCCGAGTGAGCAGAGATCTGTACGGTGGGTGGGAAGATGACAGGGTTTAATTTCCAACTCTACTGAGAGGAGTAGTAAGAGAGAGGGAGGGAGACAGAGGAAAGAGAGACAAGGGAATTATATAGAGAGAGAGACAGAGGGGGAGAGAAATAAAGAGCGAGATATGATACGAGGAAGGCAGATGGGAAGTATATCAGATTCCCTAAAAACATTTTGACATTTTAAATCGAAGGCAGTTTGCAGGCAGTAAATAAAGGGAAGGGAATCAATAGCAGTCAGTGATAAGGGGATAAAGCAGCTAAATATGAAATACAGCCTAACAAAATGGTATGGATTTCCAATGGGGCCACGTGACACAGGCTGCTTTGAAATGCAAATAGTAACTTATGCACATTGTCCTTCTCAGGTCTGGCCACCTATTGATCGGCTAAAACAAATTCTATTGATCATTGAATATTTAATGGAGATAATTAAATCTCTCATGGAGGTACTTACACCCCATTTCCAGTTTTCATACTCGGGAGACCTGCCTTTGACTCACTAAAGCTCTACCACTGCTCGATGAAGGATAGCGCACAGCTAATTGCAATAAAAGTAGATATTGAGTTCATGTTGAGAATAGTGCACAGGCTGTTTCCTGTCAACCTCAGTGTTCCTCACAAAGGGAAGAGACATGTCTACTAAAAATGTGAAGTGAAAATCACCTTGTACTGATCTAATTAAGGCAGTCAATTATCTGCAAATGTTAAATATTCCTGCCTCATGTAACATATGAATGAATGTACTGAGTATTATATAATTTGGATCCAAATTATGCACTGCCAAAATTCATTGATGGCTGGGTGAGAAAAGACACAGAATATATGAGCTGACTTTGAAAGTGGAAAGCAATGACTAGACTAGTCTAAAACATCAACCTCACTGTATATTTATGAGAAACAGTTAGAGCAGAAATGTGATTTTTGGCATACATAAGCTTCTTGCTGTTGGAGTTCCCATTATACAGCTACAAAATGGCACCATCTGGTACCTTTTGGGTTACATTTTACAAGTTACAAGTCTATCTTACCACAATACTCACATGCCCATGTGTACATTGAAACAGTTTTTGGTCACTATAATTGTTCATCCTGTTCTATACTGGTCCTAAAGCAATTTTAATGTGAGTGATGGGGGACAAAATCCACAGTCCTTTTATGTGAGAAAAAGTAATTTAAAGTGTCCCTGAAGCTTATATGAGCAGTTCAGCAGTCTGAGTTATGTTATAATGGTACAATCCTGTACATTCAGAGAGTGTAGAACAGGTCACTTGAGGCTATATTGAGAACATGAGTATTTTGGCCCATTATGTGTGTACTTAATACACTGGTACTGTCCCTTTATATTCTAGTGTATAGTGTGATTTTTGAACTAGTATTGTAGCTATTTTCTGACCAACAAATACTGGGTTCAATGACTAAAAATCTAACTAGACCTTCTCTTCAGCTAATTATTGTATTTTTGTGGCAAACCTGAAAAGCCCACTGCATTTGATCAAGCCTCTCATTCTAAAAATGTCTAAGCTTGACAATCCTCTTCACTTACAATTACTGGCTATATGGCCGCAGATGCTAAGCGGAGCTGTGCAGATGAATAAACTGACACTTGACAACTAGCTCCAAACTCTTAATGGCCTCTTAAACCAAAATCTGCGCTGTTTTATACATTTCTTGAGTTTAATACGGCTAAATCTTTGTACCGGATGCATAGACATGAAATTGATATCAGTCTTCTCATCTGAGTGTGAGTTTGACAACAAACAAGCATAATATCTATGTTGGATTATTGCTCTACACTCTCAGGAGCCACTTCTTTCATCTTTTCAGGAGCCACTGTAGGGGAAACAACATGAGGAAAAGTGAGGAAAGAAAAATCTCCTTAAATGACCGACATAATTTATGACATTAAGAGACTGGCAAACAGGAAAAGGTTGCTGTCAGGATAGTATTAGAGGGCAGCTCTCACTGCATGGGCCAGTGTTAAACAAAGTACCAATCAATAAGCCTTTTATTAGTGACCGCAATCAATGTACCTGTGACTGAGTGGGCCAATTAACGCTATCGACCGGCTGGGCAGAAGAAAGAGAAGAAGGGAAGGGGACGGGGGCGTAGGAGAGAGATAGGAAAGAAAATATGGGAGACGATAGCAGAGGATGAGCAGCAGTGTCTTCCTCAGGTCTTGTTTTCCTTCTCATCTGTAGGGAGGGGGAGTGAGAAGACCAGATTCCCACCAAGCAAGAGACCCCAGAGGTCTGCCGGTGAGGACACCCTGACAGAAAGCAGAGGCCGCCTATCTCCCAGGAGGAAGTGAGTGTGTGTGTATATACGTGTAGTGGTGGTGGTGGGGTGGAGTTAAGGGGAAGCTGTCCACCCCGCAACCCCCCCCCCTCATTCGTGCACATCATCTCATGCTGGGGGTGAGCAGCACTGGGAATGCAGCACTGCTCGTCTTCTCACCGCTGGTTCTGAATAGTAATGAGGTCATGAGGCTATAGGTCTCTGTGCCCGCTCAACTCCACCTCGCTCCCCAAGAGACTGACCAGTGTGTGACTGTGTATGTGAGATAACCAAGACTTGGGGACATACATTACATAATTTCCTAAGGTCTCTGTATAATACAAAAACTGCACATGACACTAAATGTCAGGGCTGCTGTATTAAATACAAATTTTGCCTGAGCTCATAACTGTTGCTAAGAAATAAGTGCAAAGAAATGTTCTCAAAGACTGTATACAGGCTACTACAGTATTAGTATATATACATGTATAAAGAATCAAGACAGTAGAGATTACAGCTAAAAAGGTGGGAAATTAACTTTAGTCAATTTTGTTTGTGAATACTATGGATGTGGAAAGGTTACACAGAGAAAAGTAACCGTGTCATACCAGTAAATCTTCTGCTGTTTTCAAAAGCAAGTGGAACAGATGATAGCCCAGATGGGACATCATGACTTCAGCATTTCACAATCAAGTTTCTTACTTTTTATTGTTTTGTTTTTTTTTACATCAAATATCTTCCACCTGCAGATGCATAGTCTTACAACAAATGATAAATAATACCACAGTAAATACATGATAGTTAGAATCCACATTGTTCTGTAACCAACTTGTTTCTGTCGCTAAATATGTGTATGCCTTAAATAATAGCTCGAGAATGATAGCTGTCCAAATGTTATCATAACAATTTCTGCGGCTCATAAAGAATATCAGGTCACACCTTCTCAGTAGCAGAGAGGCTCTGTGTATTTGTGTTTGGGTGTCCTGTTCCCAAAGAGAAAGGGGTCAGGAGGACATCTGGTTCATGTCAGCTGGCAGTGTAGCACTTGGCTTAGGGGTTATCAGGCTCCCTCTATCAGCCTGCGGTTGGAACATGGACCTCTCCTTCCTGAAGGAAACCCTCCAAACCGGTGTGCCGACAGCTTGAGGGGGTGCTACGGAGAGAGAGAAGAGGAAGGACTAGAGGGAGGTGGAAGGAAAATGATGGAGAGAAGGATGAGTAGGGGAGAAACTACAGGAAATGACAATGTGTGTGAAGTGATAAGCCCCTGGCAAGGACCCCCACACCCTCAGGGAGGACTGGGGGCTACAAGACTTCAGCCTCAGTGCTCAGCACTACCACTGTCCCTGATGACCCTGCCCAGCCATCTCATTGACGAGTGTGTAGACAACACTTGCTCACAGTATCTGACCAAAGTGTACTGTATATGTATATCTGCAAACAGAAGCAAAATTACTGATATGAAAATACACTAAGGAAAATGTGAAAAGGTAGTTATACAAAAAAACATTTTCCTTTGCTAGAAAAATGATTCTGGATTCTGAATTCTCAAGATATCAAGTGATGGAAAACATATTGACATATATTGCCAAGTTGGAAATTGGAAGGAGGGTATAGCCTATATCAAGTTTAATTAGGTATGTGACTGATATGTGTTTGAAGGTGTACTATATGTTGTATTGTTTGATACAGTAGCCCATGTCATACCATGAGTAAATGTTACCCGTCACTTCCACATGTGTTTGGTTTCTAGGTAACACATTCTAATGCTGCTGTTACATGCTGAGGTCTTTCTGAAGACAGGGGCTCGATCTCATTCCATCCTATACCCTCAAACTATTCACTCTGCCTCCCTTTGCATGATAAAACCCTCTGAGAGTGTGCACCAGTTCTGACATCTTACATTACACCACAACTATACTATATAATTATTTTATTTTCAGTAATGAGTAGTGTAAGGGATTACAAGTTGAAATTCTAATCCCAGTAACCCAGTAGTCTTTTCAGGATTAACTTATGTTACATTACTTACATTACGTTACTTTTGCTGCTGAGTAAGTAAGTAATTACTTTTACAATGTGTAATGTGTAATCAATAATTAATTATAATTTTCAAGTAACTTGTCCAACACTGCTCATGAGTAGATTTCACTTCCATTTCACTCATATTTCTTTTAAATTTCATGTTTTGTCTTTTGCATCTAATAATGGAACAACTCAAACCATAGAAGGAAATATCAGCCGTAACTCCCCTGATATCACAATACAAGTGGCTTTTGAGGACTACAAGGACTTTTGATAGGCAAGATATCTACTCCATCTGGATTACAATAGTGCTGAGACAGACTGAAAGACTATAAGACTGGGTGAGCACAGAGAGACAATATACTGCAGTCTACTGGTCTGCTGTGTGTGAATGAAGAAAGGTGCCCATCTCAGTATGCACACTTCATCTGGACTGCTGTAGTGCTTCAACAGATTGTAAGAATGCAAAGGTCAAGACAGACTAAGCACAGGGAGCAGAGAGAGAAAGAGAAAGAGAGAGAGTTGAATGTAAATGCAGTCAGGCTCATCCCACAGATATGCACTTCATCTAGAGCATAATAGCGGGATGCTACAGTGCTTTCCAAGATTAAACTACCACAAGATAGGTCAGGTGAAGGTGAGCGCCAAAAGAGCAGAACAGGCAGAAGAGAGACAAAAACAAAGACAAAAGAGCGATAGAGAGAAAGAGGGAGAATGAGAAAGGAATGGACAGAGGCAGAGAGCTGCAAAAGGAGTGTATGTGAATGCAGCTGGACTCCAGTCTGTGAGGATACTGCCAGCAGTGTGTGATGAGGGAGCTTCGCATGAAGCGGAGCAAAGCAAGCCCTAAAGCCAGGGCTAAGTGAGCAGATTAGAGGACCACACAGTGGTATCAGTCTTTCACTGCATTCGCTCTCCTGCTGGCAAAGGTCAAGAACGCATTGTACCTCCACATAGTCTGCAGTGTATACACACACTCAGATACAAAACAGAGTCACCAGACATATAGTCTTACAAGACAGAGACAAAGTTAATGAAGCTAACAGCAACATCCATTTGATCCTGGCAGAAGAAGATCACGGTTTCTCATGGTTTTGATCTGATGGAGCACAGAAGGTAACACGTGCAAACATGATGAATACTAAAACCTGCTTTTCTGTCTCCGTAGCTGTCAATAAATGTATTTCCTAGATCATGTTTTTTTTTTTTTCTCACAGGGGTATTGACAGGGTACTATAATCTCTGACCCTTGCACTCTGCTTGTATTATGACAGAAATCTAGGGAATAAAGCTTAGTCGCCCTCATTGTATTACAATGTTTATGAAGATGTATTCTATTAGGATATTCTTTACTCTCTGCTGAGGTGGAATTACAGTGTTTTCTTTTACTACATATCTAATGTGTGCATTTTAAAAAGCACTAAAACAAATAGATTTTATAAGTTATTATTTGTTCTCATTTTTGCTTCTCCTTGGTAAAACACTTGCTCTACTTTGTCACTGATGTGCACTTCAATCTCTGTGTGTTTTTTTCCCCTTATTTAGCCTAAAGGTAACACTGTATATTTACTCTCAACACCTTGGGGTGACACACTGCTGCACTTGCCGCTTGGAATTTAAGCCGCGCTCCCTACCAAAGAGCTGTTTTACAGCCCCCTCAGACGCCGCCTGTGTCGATTTGTTTTCCCACAAGCAATGTAAACACAACACTTGTTGAAGGACCCTCATTCACCATATATTTAAAAGGAATGCTGTTACTCCCACCCTCCCCCCCTGTGCACCACGTTTCTCTCCATATTTTACCCCTTATCGTTCTCAGAATAAATATCCTTGAGATAAATAGAAGGCACGACTACAGATATCTTGACCTCAAAATGGAAAACATCTTGAATTGAGCAGGGAAAGAGGATCCTAAAAGGAGCCAAGTTGTATTTCAAGGATACTGCCCCCTTCTTTAGAGGCATCCATGTTATCCCAGAGCAGGGAGCCTTGTGGAGATCTGAGCCAGTCCTCTTCCTTGCTCCAAAGTAAGCTTGACAATCTGCAAATCAGAAATTAGCCTTAACAAGCCAAAGTTGAAACAAAAGTCTGTTTTTTTTCTGTAATCTGATGATGTATTGGTCATGAGGCCAAGGTCAGGGTTCACTCAGCAACCATGTACTAAGCTCGTTTACATTAACCAGTGAAAAGGCTAATCAAAGGTATATGATTTCACCTTTTCTACAGTTAACAGGACCTTTTGATGTCGGCAACCATGTAACATCTGCTTTTAAGTAGGATGGATTGAGGGAGCCCCATTCTTTTTTTTTTCTCTTTTTGTCCTAAGGTAGATCCACACACGGCGACGAAAACATTTTTCTCAGGCGTGCTGATAGAGCTTGAATTGAGGAAAAGAAAAATGAAAGGGAAATGAAATAACCATGTCCGAATGCAAATCCAACTGATGAGGCAGGAATGTTAGGAAGCAAAATGCATAACATCAAGCTGGTTGACACTGGATTTTATTAGCGTGAGTCTGATCAGAATACACAGGACCTTTTTCTTTTCGCTTCTTCTCACTTAATAACCTCAAGATTGAAACACACAGGGATATTGTTGTGACTTTCAGATGCAATAAAAGTCACGGGACTGCAGAACATAAACAAAAAATACAATACAAAAATAAAATGTAGTTTCCGTAATTGCAGGTATTGTTTAGATAACAGTCTTGAGATAAGGGAAGTAGGTCTTGTCATCATTTTGGTTGCTGAGCTCGTCAAACCCCTGTGTATGTTGAGACCAAACCCACCAACAGTTGAGGATAGAGTAGAAATGTCAGATTTTTGCTCATGGGCAAGATATACCATCATTAGCTGCACAGCCTGACATGATGTGGCTGCAGAGGAGCTCAAGACAAAGACAAATGTTAAAGGAAAAAAATTTTTTTTTTAGCTGCATCTGGATCTTGTTGGGACTCGACCATGGAGGGACCTCCACTGGATAAGCAGCAAATGAGGAACAGAGGGCCCAAACAATTGAACTGTCATTGGTCGAATTGCAATTTCCATCCTATCGGGGGCCCTGGCTGAGACTCAGGGGCCTGGGTATCTGTGCAGCTTACACAAAAATCTGTCTGGTACCAGTTAGCGCTGAGCTGGCACACTTACCTGGACATGAAATCAATCAGGTCAATTTTCTTATACCTATAGGATAACCAGAGCTAAGTGATGATGACTACCAATTGGTCGCTATGTCTTTGGTGGAACGCAATCAAAACAAAAAAAACCAGCATGCAGTAATGAAAGATACATTTTCACCTACATTATTTCATCTGTGTAATACAAGCCTAATTCACCTTACTACATACATTTGCCTTCTCCTTCCCTTGGTGTTGCCTTGACCTATGGGAGGAAAATCAAAGTGGATATGCGAGGGCTTTAGGAAGAGAGACATTTTCCCCCCGTTGCATCGGGCCTCTGAACTCTCAGCTGAACTTTAAGCATGTGTTAAACGCTACACTGATGTTATCGAAATTGACACTGAAATGCTAGGAGAGGAGAGAGAGAGCAGCTCAGCATTCTCCATCATCATATACCCACAAACTATATGCACACACACACACACACATACAACCCACTGAAAAGTTCACTGTCCAAACTCACTGCCAGGAACCGAGAAGAAAAATCCAAAACAATCTCTTTTTTTTTTCTTTTTTAAAGAAGAGCAAATCTAACTGTCAGCTCAGTGAGGATTATTCCACCACGGTTGGCTCCCCAACTTCCCCACCATAATCCACCCAAAAAACTCTTGGTGAAGCCTTTCAAAACAATTTATGCAAACAAACATCAAGCACAGCTATTTGTATTGGCACCACTTTTCAGTAAACCAGACTGAACCAAGACCAGATGGGGCTGGGCCTTTTCTGTCTCTGTGTGGTGCAACACTAGAGGCAGCTCAGCAGACACGCTCAACCCCGAGCACTGTCTTCTGTAATGGAGAGTGTTTCAATATTTAGACCACTTCTCAACACATTCCCCACTTCTAGGTGAGTATGTGTAGATGTGCGGTGGATTTCCATAAAGACAGATTACACCACAAGGGAAATATTGCAAACATTTCTCTATTGTGTTGTGTCATAATGGGTTTTTTTTTAAACTTGTTTTTATGTTACATTTTTAGTTCCCAGTATGAATTTATAAAGCAGGCTAGGGTGAAAGGTGTTCACATTTCATGCTAAATGCACTCTTTGATCACTTTCTACTCTACTCAACTCTTGACCCTACATAATGGCTAATTCATAACAAAAGATTACATTAAATGTTGATAACCATTTGCTTATAGTTCAAAGCTGTGGTGCATAACATACAAGTTCCCCTGCATAGAAAATATGGCTATACATGAGAGAGAAGATGCCGATACATACCATGACCCGTCTGGTGTTGACAGCGGTGGCTGTGCTGTGGCCGGTAATTGGACTGACAGTAATAGGAACTGTCTTTCTGGCTCTGCGGGCCCTTGAGATGCGCCGCAATACTGCAGTGGATTTAGCAGCTGCAGTCAGATGGAAACCATGTAACTGCAATTTTCCTCGTCTTCCTTTTTCTTCCCCCATTTGAACACTGACATGATCATTTATGAGTTGAGTGAATTTCATGACCCTTAGGCCCTTGAAACCTGGTCAACCGCCAATATGTGATTTCAGAAATACATGGTTGTCAATGAGAAAATGAGCCCTCCATTCGTCATTCCAGAGGAACTTGTTTTTTTGTAGATACATGTATTTACCCGACAGCAGTGTTTTGTTGCTGCTGCTGGCCCTCCGCCTTGAGGGAAAGTTTGGTTTGAAGTTAGCATCCATCTTGGCGAAGACCACACATACACAAACAGGGCATAGAAGCAGGGAGGTAGCGTACATTGCGGGTGAGTAAAAATATACATTTGATCAGATTCGTGTCCACATATGAGTGTTAAAGCATGAGGAGACACGCATCCACGCAAATCCACCGCAGCACCTTTGACACGCCCAGAATAGACACACACCGGTCACCGACAAGAACACACGAAGACAAAGAGCCTAAGGCCCTGAGATAAAAGACGGCACACATCATATGATTGACCCACAACCTACCAGTACACACATACACATCTCCAGACACCCCGGGAAGAAAATAGACACACATTCCTCCTACTCATTCTCCATCTCTCTATTTCTCCTCTGAACACCTACACTCACACAAGCTGTGTGAGCCAGGCTCTCTCTCCATAAGCAGTTATTTCCCAGAGTCACTGCCAGCACTCGCTCTCGCTCAGTGACAAGCTACAAATCCCTGACACCACCACTGATGATAGCTTTACAGTAGAGCCTCAAGGGGACTCTGCCAGCCAGCACACACAAACAACACACACATGCCTCTTTCTCTCTATGTGTCTTTCTCCCCCTCTGTCTCTCTCTCTCTCTCTCTCTCTCTCTCTCACCCTCTCCCATGAGCCCCAGGGGCCTCTGGGATGTGCGGCTCCCAACACAAAATGCCTTGGGTTTGTTTGAGTTAAACATCTGACTACAAGCAATGTGACAGGGCTACAAATGAAACACCAATTATGCCTGTCCATTCATGTACAGATTCATGTTTCAATTGTGGAAAACAAAACCAAATGGATATATGTGTAATTATGTTCTTTCAAAATACACATTTTCTTTTAAAGTGGAGATACCAATCAAAGCATACCGCAGTGGCACAACTTATACAGTAATCAAACTAGCGCTGTCATGATGTACAGTTATCATTCCTTTTTTTCCCCGCTACACCAGATTGATTTATTGAGAGAGTCGTCATAATGTCATACTCGCCCTACCCCTTTTTTCTCTGTTTGATGAAGCTTTAATGACTCCCTCTGTGCACTGTAATTATTCACCAGCCCCAAGGATGTTTGTTTTGGTGTTAACCGGCCACTGCTGTGCTGTGACCATATCCTCCATTGCTCTATTATTTCTCATTACAATATTTATTACTTTTCTTTCCATTTTGGATAATTTAGCAGTACTAATAATGCTCTTCATGAGGGAAGTTTGTGTGTATGCAGTGTATGTGTGCGTGTGTAATAATTCCAGATCACAAGTGCCTTGGATTTATTGGCATATACCAATTTGGCTTTAATGAGATCACACACCTCCAGGTAGGTGCTGCTTCATCCCCTGCTCGGCTCGGGGTTCTCCCTCCGTCTCTCCATCTGTCTGCCCTTATTACCATTTCATACACCCCCCCCACTCCCTACCTTCCACCCCTACCACTACCCCCCATCTGATGAAAAACCAGAAAGGCTTTGTGTGGTTCATTAAGTCAGCATAGGAAATGTATTAAGTAGGAGAATAGGGCTGGGAGCTATTGAGTGTTGACTTAACCTTTCCAGTTTTTTTTTCTCTCTCCCGTTTCCACCCAATGATGCTTCTAATGGAAGATGCGTGCATTATGCAGGCTCATTAGTAACCACAAGAATCAGTTGGAACATGATATAATGGTGGTTTATACTCGCCTATTCTTAAATAATGTGAGTGAATGTACCATAAAGAGTGCTAGTCTGCCAGTAGTTAAATGTTCTATTACATGACAAGTTTTGGGTCAAATGGTATGTCTACAAACTGCAACTGCCAGTTTGCTTCAGCCTGTTTGAAGCAGAGGCATGGTTGGCGTTTTGTATCATGAAAATGCAGATAAGTTGCTCAGCACTGGAAATGATACTGAATCTACTTGCAATACTTTGTTGTGATTGTGTTTCTGGTGCTGTCTTGTCCCTAACAGTCTCCACCAAGCTGGTACTCCAGAGAAGATAAAATAAATTTATTCCAACTTCTTTCCAGGTATTATTTAACCATGCTAAACTTAATCTAAAATCATGGCGGTGCATGTGGACATGGAGTATAACTTGAACAGGACCCAACAGGTGTAGCAAAGCTTCTGTAGTCACTACTGCTGCTGCTGCTGCTAAAGGAGCAGCTACTATGTGCAAGAAGAAAATGCTCCTGTTGCTTTACTGTGGCAGACAATTTGGGAGAAAGTAATGTGAAACTTGCAACTCATTCATGATATAACATTAAATTATGTTGTAACAAGCTTAAAAATGGAATATATTAAAACTCACAATGGATAAACTATCCATATACAAGTATGAGCTTCAGACCCAACCTAAACATCTGAGAAAGAGGAAGCACTCATTGAAATTGTTAGCCATTATCAGCCATTTAGCTGCTAAAAAAAATAAAACCTTGTTACATTGTGATTACTGAGTAATTCAGACAAAACACTGCAAAAAAAAATGTGTCATTGTGGGGTTGTCACACATTGTAGAGGGAAGGGCACTGTAGTCAGTCTGCCATTACAATTAGTGTTCATTTCGGCCAGATTCGGTGAGATCTACTCTGACTGCTGGACATGCATTATGCATGAGTCTGTCCATATGCACTTGGGCCATCATGCATGCCCTTGTAGAAATGCATCGACCACCGGCATGCAATTACATTTAGCTTGTTTCAACCTTCTCTGTGTGCATATCTCCTATGTAATAATGGTTTAGCCATGTGCACTCTTCTTAGATAATATCTTGCTATATTCATCACCAGTGGTGAACGGAAAGTTAAAAATGTTTACAATTTGTTAATTGTTACCATGTGTTTTATTCTCATTCAAACTCTTGCGACTGTCCAGTGAAAACCTTGTATCTCCAGATTTTGTGAATCAGATTTTTTTGAGGCTTGCGTGTTCCTTCAGGGATTGAGACAACTCTGCTACTTTTTCAGCTCAATAAACTATTTAAAAACACATTGGAACTTCTGAAAAATGCATTGCCACAAAGCTGAAAATAGCACTGTTTTTGTTAGCTCACGTTTTGGAGATAGGCCTATATAGTATTGCTTGATTAGATGTTTCATATGGAACAAATAAACATGTATGTATAACAGCATTTCATTTTTTTGAGTTTAGTTAGTTTGTACTTGGAAATACAGTTAGGTTGTGATCAAGTTGGCCCTTTCATTCATTCCTAGTTGATGTCAAGTTATTTTTACTGTGCTGATTTTGTCTGAGGTTTGGCAACTAAAGAATTCTGGGTGCACAATGAGCCTGGCTTTAAGTTGAAATATGATCAACAAGTTGGAAAAATGAACATTAAAGAGGTATTTTATGTAAAGAATAATTCTACCTCATGAAAGGTTTGGTGCAGTTCAGTAACATGGGGAATAGTGCCCACTGTTGAGGACCAGGACTTGTTACCTGCTGTACTTTAGTTGCCTGTCAGAAGATATGAGCACTTGTCAGAACCAAAGACGTGGTGTGTGTGTGTGAGAGAGAGTTGTTATTGTCTGTACTGTGGTGGGAGTTTAAAAATGGCACTTCCCAGAGCCCGGACCATGACCATTCCGTCCACTTTATCTCCCTGGAAAATCTCTGACGGCAGATCTTCATCTCCTACGCGCGGCTCTTTAGCGCCCCTCGGAGAGAAAGCCCGTAATCGCATACTCGTCTCCGGGGGAGGGAACGCCATCAGTCATGGAAAGGCAGGGCACCGGGAAATTTGGCACAAGGTATCAGTCGTGACAATGGAAACCTTGCACAACTCCACATAGTCAGACACGGGCAGATCATATGACTCAGTAGGACTGATCATCGCTGTCACTGACAATACAAATATAGTGTGTACAGGGGGGAATAATAGACCCCCTCCCTGCCCTGTCCCAGCTCAACATCACACGAGGAGGGGGCACGGCTTGTTTATGTTTATGGGAGAGAGCGAGGGAACTGGTGATGGCTGAGCTGCTGATCTAATAAAGCTTAAAATTATTTCTCGTTTCACTCACTGTGAGGCAGCATCATTCCTTACCCATCTTTCAAGTGAGCATCATTCAATTAAAATGCAATTCTCGTCGCCCCCATCCACGGATATTTAATTAGACTGAGGAGCAGGGCTTCCACTGTCTTTTTTTTCCAAGCACAGCTCTTCGGATTTCACCTCTAAGGCATATTTTCACTCTGTTACTCGTTGGTTAAACAAGGGCATGTATCCATTTGTTAATTGATACAATTACGCATAACGCGTAATGGTCACGTAGGTCTCCAGGCGCGCATCAATCACTGGTCTATTGACCTGCCAAAAACCCCTCTAACCGTTCCTGCTGGGACTGCCCTTCTCTCTAATAGAGAAAGATAGAAACATCATCTTCATTAACTCCGGGATGGACCTCTGGCCAGAGAGCCAGAGGCGAACAGAGGTCGAGATTAAAAAAAGAGAGAAAAAAAGAGGTGCATATTCAACCAGCTTTAATTATAATAGATAAATACAGATAGATGTAAGTAAAATTAGCTGTCAACAATCAGTCCTTATAAATAGAAAATATTCAGAAGACTTTTGTAGTTTGCATGTGTGATTCCAGCCTCGGAAAAAAATAAAACATTTTTTTTTTCTGCTATGTGCTTGTGATAACTGAGAATGCGACCAAAACATCTTTAATGTCTCTTTTTCTTAAGATTTATTGAACTGAACAGGGGGTTCCAAATGTTGCCATGTTATAATTTAATAATAATGAACAATAATACAATTTTCCAACACTTTATCTCTGCAAATCGGCGTAGAATTCCATTACAAAAGCGGGACAAGACTGTGTACAGTGCATCTTTAGAAAACCCTGTGTTGGACGTGATTGGCAAAGACATTATTCTATCCTCGGTACCCTGCCGTTCCGGGATTACAGTGACGTCACGCTGATACCCTTGCATGGATGAATGCTAAAGAACTATAGAGCCACAAATAATAGCACAAGCAGAGTCCATATCTTGCAAGTCTTACGTTATCCTTTAAGCCTCCTTCAGCTAACACAACAACATTTTTTTTTTGCTCTTAATGACGCTTAATTTCATTTCTTATCGGGTCCTTGGGGGGGATTATTCATTCATATAAAACAATCTGCAGTTGATGCCAGCCTAAAGTCTCCCTCCTATGAGTGAAGTCATCTATTATTGAGCGAAAGGCCGTGCGTGGAAATGTGTGTAAGACGGTGGATTTGAAGTAGAATTGGTTGCAATCGATCAAGGGTGAGGAATATTGCTGATGGTAACAAAAGAAGCAGCTATGTCGTTCTCGCAATTTGGATACCCTTACAATGCAACTTCACAGGTAAGTCACTGTTTTTTTTTTTTAATATTTCTGCTAAGTTTTGTGTACACACACATAAATAGATTTTTGTTGCATATTTTCTTTATTACAACAGCCAACAGTACTTTTCTCTAGTAACAAACATTAATGAATGAGTGACTGATTTGACAGTATTGACAGCTATTTTTTCGCGTGGTGCTTTTGTTGTTGTTGAACCAAATATCGATATACACGCACCCATGTCCAATTACACTGAATTATGAATGAACTCACGTGTTTTTCTGATGACAATAGAGATGAATGTCACCTATTGCACACTACGATGTGTAATTGGGCTGTTACGCGTGCTGTAGCCTACACATTCGCCAAACTTTCTATTTAAATTGCAGCGATGTGTTGGATGTTAGACAAACTGGATCGTTTTGGAAGCCTTTAAAACTGAATTAAAGCGATTCGTTTACATTTTAAGACAATATCATTGCGTCTAATGGCAAGTTCGAAGTGAAAGAGAAAGTTCAAATGGATGAAGGGACAAAAGTTACTATCCTGGCAAAGTTATCACCAAACTTTTAGCTCGATAATGTCGAGTAGAGTAAAATTTAAATCTAATATAAGGTGGTAGTTTGAGGGATATTGATATCACTTTAGAGTTTTCTTTTCCCATGCAGAAATTCTAATTTTAAACCATATGATAAACTGGAGAGGGTCACTTTTACGCACGGATCGTGCGCAACTCTTTTCATCTTAATATCCATGATAAAAATATCCATCCGACGTCATTTACTTTCATATACAATAATAAATTAAACATTTTATCCACAATTGGGAAGGGGACAATGAGGTGATATCGCTTATTGCACTTGTTCACAATGTAAGCTACTTTCTCTCATTCCAGGAATTCTCTGAAAAGTGACTTACCTTGAATTAAGGCACGTCACAAGTTAAGATAAACACACCTGATTCTTGATCATTTAACTGATGTGCACAAGACACAAACAAAAAACAGCCCACATTTTTCACCCGTTTTCAGATTTCAAAAGTCAACACTAGACTGAGCAACTTGTTAAGATGGATATCTTTTTGCAGTGCATCACCCACAGTCACTTCAGAGTTGTCACAGACATCCAGATAAGAGCTGAAACAGCCAATGACCATGTCTATCCACGATTCTCTTCATGCAGTTTTTCGTGTCGGCAAACCCCAGTACGACTTGCTGCGATTCGATTTCCAGGTCGGTCTCTGACGGGACAGGCGGCTCCCAGACCGCCGCCGCCGCCGCCGCTGCCTCCTTCTGCTGCCCGTCCTACGAGAACCGGCTCCTGGCGAGCAGCCGGACGGAGCTGAACGCAGCGCTGGGAATGTACAGTTCTCCATACGCCGCAGCGGCCGCCGCCAGCCAGAACTACGCCAACTACTTCCCCTACAGCACCGACCCATCCGCTATCTACTCCACTCTGGTGGGCTCACTTCAGTCTCATTTGATGCGCAAGGGGGGAGGGGGGCTCAGGCTGATCGATCAACCGGGTTTTGTTAATCAATTTATCGCACACTGCAAACATATCCATCTCGACAAGCCCTTTAATCCAGCATCCAGTTTATTTGCTTCTCCTTTAAAACAAGCAGAAATTCAGTCACTGAGGTGAGGGGAAGTAGCATAGAGGCAATGCAAAGGAACTTGTCTCATTTAAATCAAATGGCATTTTATTAATATCAAGTAATCCTCCTTATTCTGCCATGTTTAAAAATGTTGGCACTTGTTTCTCTTCCTGAACGTGCATTTAAAAAAAAAGTAAAATTATTTTACTCCACTGCCAGAACTGTTCTCTAAGAAAAAGTAAGATTTTTGGAAAAGATAAAGGACTAAATGACTTGTTAAATGGACTATTTGCAGTGCAGCTGAAACTTTACTTTCTTACTTTCATCTTATTTTAAAAAAGCTAAATTAACTGTCCTTAGAAATGTTGCACATTATATCTGAAAACTGTAATAAAGTAATAAATAAAATAAAATAAAAATGCAAATCTGTCCACAGATCATTTACAACACATTATACTTGAAGTAAAAAATAATAATAAAAAAAAAACAGACACATTGATGTCATGTAGGCTATGTAAATTATTTTCAAGCTCTTCTCACTCTTAGTTAGAGTGATATACTTTTTATTTAATTTTTATAAATGAGATGTTTTTTTTTAAATCAAAAAGTTGAGAAATAGCCTTGAAGTCAAATCTCAGAAGGCAGCAAAGTTATAACCACCTCCTTCTCTTTCACAGAATCCACAGTACGACATCAAGGACAGCACAGGCACTTTACACTCTGGCATCACTCAAACCGCTGCATACTATCCTTACGATCATTCACTGGGCCAGTATCAATATGACAGGTAAGGTCTGCGTTCATTTTTTGTCCACTTGTAATTTGAGCTCGAGCAGACCTGCCAAAAAGTATTCTACCACTAATCATTAGAAGCAGCAATTCACTACAGGAACAGATAAAAGGTCAGGGTGTAACTCCATACTGATACCTGGATGGAGTGAAGCTGTATATATTTCAAACAGCAGGGAGTAAGGGTAAAGAATGTCTGATTGAGTATTCTATGATATCCTTCACTAACTGCACTAATAGCCCGTGTCTGTGTGTGTGTGTGTGTGTGTGTGTGTGCGCCCCCCTCCAGATATGGGACAGTAGACTTTAATGGCACAGCCAGAAGAAAGAACGCGACCCGAGAAACCACCAGCACCCTGAAAACCTGGCTGTATGAGCACCGCAAGAACCCCTACCCCACCAAGGGAGAGAAGATCATGTTGGCCATCATCACCAAAATGACCCTCACCCAAGTGTCCACCTGGTTCGCCAACGCCAGGAGGAGGCTAAAGAAGGAGAACAAAATGACCTGGTCGCCAAAGAATAAGGCCGGCGATGACAGGAAGGATGACATTAACAAGAGCGACCAAGAATGTGTCACCAAAGGTAATCATCTGTTTACTATTTGATGTTAAAAAAAGGTCCAACTATTTACTGAATCAGTGTTAAACTAAAAATCTGAGACTTACACTACGTTTATAGAAATATAGAATCCATTAATTTGGACCAAAAGGCCACAAAGTAGGTTTTAGTGTAAAAAGTAAAGTTTTCTGAACAAACTGTGTCCCTACACAATTACAAAATACAACTTTTTAATCAGTGTTACTTAAAAATCCCCTTTCTCCCATGCAGATTCTAGTGAATGCAGGGAAGAGAAGGACTTGCATCTGAGTGATCTGGAGGACATGGACAATGACGACTGTGACAAGCTGGACAGTGACTGTGAAAAAGTGGCTGCAGATGAGCAGGACATCCAGAGGGCCATGGCAATAGGTGGAGCCCCTCAAAAGAGAGACTGCAGCTCTGAGCTGCACCTGAGTTTAACTAACAACTTCCACACATTCCCCTGCGCCATCAAAAGTGTGACCACCCTCCCTCCTCTCCCGTCTGACTTCCTGGATCCTGTAGTGTCCAAGGCCCCCTCTTCGACCGGCTCCACAGGAACGTTGTCACTGTCTCACTTTGAAGCATCAGATAAGCCGCGGATTTGGTCTCTGGCTCGTACGGCGGCTTCGGGTGTCATCCTGAGCCCTCAGCACGGCTCTGAGCAGAGGACAGGCAACTCGACCGGGGACTGCCAGCTCCAGAGCACCAGGCTTACCGGGGCCCCTACTGGACAGTGTGGGGGGATGAGAGGCCTCCATGAATCAAGCAGTGTCACCAATGCTGAGAACCCCTTCCCCGAGGGCTCCTCTTTGCGCTCAAAAGTCTACGGCACTAGCAGCTACAGTCACAAGGGCCTCCAACTGCACTGTTCGTCCTATGCTGCACTTCCAGACACATGCCAGTACTCCACCATTGAAGGTATGTCATCTTTTACCTGCAATGTTTAACATAAATGGATGTTTAATTCGCCACAAGTAGAGGAGGTTTTGTCACATAGAGAGATGAGCATACAGTGATTTACAGTGTCTAATACTTTAAGGCACACCAGCATTGCAAAATATGTTACAAGCAGTTTGCCACATGTTTTTGGATATCTGAAGAGAACATTTTTAAGGCTAACAAGTGACAAGACACTTTCTGCCAACTTGCACCTGAGGCAAGTTTCTTAGATATGCTTTTATTTGGGTGCGCAGGATTCTCTGGTGGCAAAGCAGAGACACAGTCATCTGACCTCAGCGAGGCCTGTGGGACCGTGCAGGATGACAAGGTCACTGCATTCAGACCAGTGATGAAGAGGTGAAGCAGGTGAGTCTGCACCGAACTGGAAGAAATCAGAGAGACACACACACACGCACACACACACACACACACACACAACACAAGGCACCAAACAACACCATCAAATACCCACAGGTGTACAGGGATACACACTCTTACACATTTTTGTTAAATATGTGTTATTAATTTTGTGTAGTTTAAAAAAAAAATAAAGTTATTGAGCAAAATGACACCTGACAGGTTACTGATGCGGATGATGTCAAAAGTAATTTATAATCACCATCAAAATATGAAACAAAAAAAATAAGGTTTCTTTTACAATCAACTTGCCTGAATATTACAGTACACCTTTTTTTAAAAAAACCAAATCTCTTTAGGTAACTAGTTTCTTCTCATTTTAGGAGATGATTTTAATTCTTGCTTTCCTTTCCCCCCCTCTAGATTACTGGAGATGGTACCACAATATGGGACAATGGGACATTTATTATGCACTAAAGGACACACTGGCCGAGTAGCGGCCTCAATACGACACATGGGAGCTACCTGGCGCTGCTGCAGTGAGAGCTGTCAAACTGTGGACGTGGCTATCATTTTGCACAACATTGTTTTTATGGTGTAAAAGACTTTATGCAAAAATTTTAGATGCAAAGGTATGAGAATGGCCAGGTAAAAACGGCCGACTTTGTGTATGGCAATCGTGTAGTGTAGCAAAACCTATTTATTTATCTATGTATTTATTTATTTTTTTGGTATCTCGTCTGTTTGTTTGTTTGTTTAATGTGTTTATTGGTTGAATTCGTATCTCCTTTAAGTATTTTGTTAAATGTTACTGTGGCTTCGTGTCATTTTGCCTGATGTAAAAGAGAAAAGCTTGTCGGACATTAAGTTGACTATAAAAAGGACTGGATCCCCTGTGCTGCGCGTGGACCTGGAGAATTTTGTCGTTGTGTTCAAACTGTGAGCTTATTCTGTGTTTGCCATTCATGACATTTTTTTTCTAAGAATACATTTTTTTCCAGGAGCTTTCCTTCTCTGTGTCAATGTTATTTGCAGAGCTGACCGTCCAGTCGGCCAATTAAAACAGTTGAGGATGTACATTTGATCAAAGTTTACCATCTTGACTCGAGGCATGAAGCCGGAGCGCTGGTGGAGGGTCATAATTCACAGGAGGACGTGAGTGCAATCCACAAGTTGTGGAAGAAAGGGGACATCGTCTCTCTATTGTCTGCATCTAATCAGAAGTGGCATCAAACACTTTGTTACTGTTCAGGCCAAGCAGCGAGGCAGGAACATAGGATGAATGCTGCTTTGTCCCCTGTGTAGAGAGACGCTGCACTAACTTAACATTGTGTTAATTAAAAGGTCATTTGTAGGATCAAACCCAGAGGAGAAATTCACATGGTCCATCAAAGTCCCTTTGATTCGGCTGTTTTGCCTATAGTCCATCTCGTTATGGACTAACTCTTCTTACTCTACAGACAGCTGTAATAAGATGATCACTGTACTCCATGATGCGAGATGACGAACAACTTTTTGATGCTCACATTTCAAACTTTTACATTCAAATAGTTCCGTGGTAAAAGACAAAGGATGCAGAGCAAACTAATTGCTGTTGGGATATTAGTTTTGACGTTTTCTGCTGCACAATCTTCAAATAATATTCAACTTGACAAGCCTCTGAAACTTCTTTTACTTTACAGACCAAACTGTGCAATAAAGCACTGAACAGTTTGACAGTATAAAACAAAAAAAAAGAGGGGAAAGATGTTTTTTTTAACCTATTCGTGACATCATTTAAATTCTTCAATAACCGCATTAAAATCAATCATTACCTTGGTAGTGAAGTTAAGGCTTATTCTGCTTTGTTGCTGACTTGATTCCTGAAAGCAGTGAATTATTACATCAGCAGATTTTCCTTCAATAACACAGGCACAGATTTAGATTTTATGACTAAATTTGATTGCAGACCACCGCTGAAACAATACCTGCAAATAGTCCACAGGCTCACAAAACGTCGTTTGAGGTCGTATTTGTGGGATTATGCTTGTAATAAAAAGTCTTTTCCGTATTAGGGCAATTCAGGCTCAACTCAGAGGCGCTGTGGTCATCCTATGTGCCCTTGGCCAATGGCGAAGCTGTTAGTGATGCACGGAGCCTGGTAAATCCAGGAAAATCTACATGATGAGGATGAGGAAGGTCAGGAATAATAACTTAGGCCTATTTAGAATTTTTCCAGTTCAATTTTACCTTCTATATTAATCTGAGACCTAGCAAATGATCTGCGTGAGGCTGAAGGCAAAAACAAGTATATTTTTCACTATTTGCTATAATATATAAAATGGCCAATTCTAAATATAAACATGGGTTTATGATTAACATTTTACTGTCAGAAACAATAAAGAGGACGCCCCTAACATGAGAGTGATGTATTTTCAAATGGAAGATGTAATAGGACATCTTAGGAGACGAATGCTTTCATTTGCTTACAGTAACACTGTGGAATAATTGAGAATAAAATAGGTGGGAACAAAATGTTCAGCAAGATGTGTGGAGGAAAAAAGGCACCACTTCCCTCCATCTAATGTGAGGCAGGAATGACAGCTCTTGGTATGAAGTTTCTACTATAACTAGAACGCCTGTTAATCACACTCAGCTAACGGGGAGCTCTCTGTTCCCCTCTCGACAGTAATCAGTCATGACGCCTCCTGCGTTGCTCTTTACATTAAAGCGTAGGGTCGGAGTGTATCAAATATTTACAACCAAATTTAATTCAATCGGAGGCCGTAAAGAAAAGCAGCCTTATGCTATTGAAGGTAATGATGCGTGCGCAATGGGATTACCATCATGGTGATGAACCTGTGGGAAAGCATCGATAATGGCCATGATGGGCTCATATAGCAGTATGCCTGAAGTAGCTAATAGGTCAATTAGTCTGTCCTCAACACAGTGTTTTACATAAGGCTAAAGCAGCTGCACAGAGGAGAGACACATGAAGAGACGCATCAGCCAGCTGTAAATGGAAGCTGATGTGGATGAATTAGGAACTGAAAACTAAAAAATACTATACAGACTGCCACATAACATATAGGAAGAACTAGTGTTGATGGGCAAGTACCAACATTTAAATTAATAACATTACATGAAATCTTCAAGTCAAAGGTCAATAGATAGATCTGTAACATCATTTTGGTGTTAGTGGTGGTGGCTGTGGTGGACACAGGGGGAGGGGGCATTTTGTTTGTCTGACATGTCTAATCTGAGGCGAGACATGGAATCTGTGGCAAACTACAATGTTACAGAATAATAAGTTCCTTAGGTAGCCTATATATGGACAACTAAACTAATACACGCTTTCCTCTTGGTAAATTACATTTTTCATTAGGGAGGGGGGGGAATGGCGGGTGCCTGTGAGAGCATGTTTGCATAATCCAAAACAGATTTTAGATAATCTGTGAATGAGGCACAAATATGCAAAAAGAAAAACAAGATAGAGTAAACATGAATACTTAAATAGGTTTCACAGTATTAATCTGTGGACACTCCCTTGTATGTAATCTGATGGCGTCTTTACACACATATGTATGTTATTATCAAACACCTCCATAAGTGTACATTCAATCTAACCCCCAACCCTCTACTGTCATGGATCATTGATCTTTTCTGGGTCTGTGTGCTGCATGCACTCTTTGCTCTTTTCAAGTCAAGAGGCCAGATGACTGTCAGAAATTACATTTGTTCTGTTAAGTCAAGTGTATAGGTTCGAAACACTTATATAAACAAACAGAATTATAATTTCCAGCATGTTTATTTTTAGGTAATGTTACGATCACCTCAAAAGTTTGCCACGTTTCAACTCACTTTGTGATCAAGTGTGGAGAGAATTAATATATTTTTCCTATTTATTCATGTCAAGCATTGCTGCTCAGTCTGGTGTTGCTTGCCCAGTCGAGTCTGCTTGCCATTTCTCTACGGTAATGTTTTCTTTACTTTCAATGTTGTAGGTCACCTAGAGCTTTATTATATAAATGCTTTACAATACAAGACAGAGAATAATATTAAAGTTACTGATCATTTCTTTCTCCATGATGGCCTTTCAGTCTCTGATGAAGCAGTGGTAATCAGTGATCACAAGACACAAGCCTTTCAATAGACTTAAATAAATGACACTGTGCTCCAACATGAAATGTACAGGATGTTCTATAATTGCCTTCAGGGGTTTTCAAAGCACATTCATTTGCCAAGGCAGTGTCAAATTAGTTTATAATCATTACGAGGATACTTTGAATGGTTCATAAGTTAAATTTTAAGATTTTAAGCATGAAATCTTTACTTCCTCTGAATATCAGAGTAAAATATTTACTTTGTGATAGAGACGGCTTTTTGTACCTCAACCTTTTTTTTTTTTTTGGACCGCAGAAAACTATGTGTGAATTTTAGCACGTCTGGGTTCAAGGACAACTCTGTCGAATCATCCACATGAATATAATTTTTGACAGCTGAAATGTCTGGGAGCAATAAATGCAGCGAGCAGTTATTTAGAGATACACTTGTTAAAAGGCAAATAGTTTCATGTGAGACGAGTGTCAGTTTAATGCCTTGATGCAACTTAAAATGTAAAATAAACCTGTACCGCATGCTTGAAAGTAATGGTAAGATAAACAAAAGAAATCCCATCCCTAATGTGTGTCGGAGGTAAGCCTAATGTCCTGAGTGGAGTAAAGTATACAAACATCACATGTGCTTGTTTTACACATTTATTATTTTTTTATTGAGTTTTCACTTTACCAGGGTCACGGAGGGGCTGAGACTAGCTTAACAATGACTGTTACTTTGGTATATTGTGTGATATAATGCTGTAGGTCAACAAGGGGTTAACTTCTGTTAAAGCAGTGTCAGAAACATCCATCACATGTTCACTTTAGATTCAGGCCCCCCACTTAATGAGCATGTGGCTGCAATGTAAAAGAATCTGAATTATTCTGACACGATAGCAATGGCCTCTTCGTATAAATAGGAGGCATAACAACAACAACAACATCTCGAACAATAATTTGCCCTCTAGTCTGACAAAAGAGCCAGCATGGAGGTGCCATTTGATGTGTCCCACGCTGGGCAACTAAGGCTCATAAAACAAAGTCTTTGTACCAATGGCTCAGAGTTCAGATGAGGGGGACAATATACACACTTCATTACATTTTGTCAAAAGGCGCAATGAAATGTGTGGTGGACATTGTTTCTGTGCATGTCTCCCTCCATGGAATTTCTGATTGCCGATGTTGCTACAAGGTCTCTGCTAATGAGTTTTGTCAAAGACAATTATGGACTTAGTGGAATGGCCAGAGAGAGGATGAAAAGCTGGCTTTGTGTGGTTTGGGTAGATGTTGCATTGTGACCCCTGCTTCTTTCTATACCCTGTGTTTGACCTGAACTTCATTTCCGAAAAAATCCAGGCCTCTCCATCCATCATCAGTGCTGTTCTAGAGGCAGACTGATCTACTCCAGCACCTCTGCCCTTTTCATACATGTCCCCAACCTGATGACAATATACCAGGCTGGAGAATGGCACAAAGTGATGTTAGTGTGCTGCCATTTCCCAGGGCCTTGTTTCTTTTGTAGACCTCAGTTCCTTTACAGTCAGGTATCAGAGTCTCCTCTAGTAATGTAATAAAAGTTGAGTAATAAAATTCGGAGTCTCTTTTTCGCCTTCCATCTCAGTTCACAAAACCGTTGATGGTTAATTGTGAATGGGGGTGGCTAGCTCCTAGTTTAAGTGATTCTATGAAGGTGAGAGTCACACTGTAACAAAGCTTTAAATCTTTGCTTTCATGGTCTCTGCTGTTTGCCCAGCGCACTCTCCCCTGGTGTCAATTCGACTGCTAAACCAGAGTACAAGGTCAATCTCACTCCTTGGACCATCTGTAACTACTAGAAGGAGTGCAAATGGAACTCTGGGGATAGTATGAGTTAGGATTGCCATGTTTACTTTGAACACATACAGAAATAAGCAGGTCAAGAAGCCCCACTCAAACAATAAAAGGCAAACCCACAAGGAAACACAATGAAGTAAATCGTACTGAATTCCAGCACGAGAGGAGCTTTTATTTGTGGCCTGAATCTCAGCATTGTACCCATGCAGTGCTAAACTGTGTGCACTCTTGTTCCTGTTATCTTGTTTGTTCTTTTATGTTTGTCTGCCCGACTGGCAGTTTTTTGTTGGTGACCTCAGGTTGGCGTCACCAACATCAGAATAATCTTCTGTGCCATTTTAATGCGCTTTGATAATCCCCTGCATCTCATTTTTAATCTCGCTCTCTCCTTCTGTTTTTCTTCTCCTTTATGTTGGGCATCTGTTGGCCTTTAGTTCCTGTTGTTGAGACTCTATTTGACTTTTTAACAGGGTGTATCATGTCATGAACTGACCACAAAATGTGTATAAATCCCAAATTCTGCAGTCTCTACAAGCAATGTAACTTGTCATGTTAAAAAATTCAAATTGTGAAACTTAACACACCTTGTGTGCAATTCTATGAATCACATGAAAGAGGAGGCAGAGCTCATGTGACTGAATGAAGCAGTGTATTTACACTGAAATAACATGGATGGACATTTTTGGCTGGGGTGTTGAAAGGGCATATAAATGAACCTTTAACTCTCACTGTCTAAGTTCATTTCACACCTCAGTCATGATTTCTGCTATAAGTGAACTTTGATGTTGTTAAAAAAAGAAACATTTTATTCTATCATTTTAACTTGGAGAGTTATCACCAAACTAGCGGAACTTGGCGGAAACAAAAAAGATAGCTAAAAGTAGAGTAACTATTGGACTTACAACTCCAAATTAATAATAATTTGGCTCCATGTTTGCTGGAAGTGTATATGTTACTGTTTGCTTACACATTAGCTGTAACATTTTAGTAGTCCGGCATGGTGGTGTAAATTATTAGCTTGTTTTGATGTTTTTTGTGCCCTCTAGTGGCTGAAAATGATTCAATGCAGCTATAACCTAGCTTTAAGCTAATTGTTTTAGCTGCTTCTGTGCCAGATTTGATATGTTCTGTGCCACTTTGCAAAGGTATAGTGTGAATCAATTTACTTGTAAAATATAATTTGAGCATTGTATGACAATGTAATGGCCATGCACAATGAAGCTAATGCTGCTAAATGTGTTTTCAGGGGTATGTTTATATAAAGTTATAGTAATAGGACAGAATGTTATCTTCTAGACTTTCTAAATGTTATTGTACTGAATGGAATTGTGATTAGTAAAATGAGTCATTTCGTGGGGGTTGTGTGACCCTCAAAACAATTTATCCACCGTTTTACAGCCGCAACAATAGTGATGGAGTAGGCTACGGCGGAGCCTATGACGTAAGCACGTGTCGACCGTGTTTTTGTAATTACTCTCACTGCCAAAAGGGGGAGACAAAAGTCCCGCACTCCAGCTTTAAATTTTATGGAATTGTATAGGTGACAACCTCCTGAACAGTTCATTTGGACTACAGACAGCAACTGTGTTCAGGAACAGCATTCAGGAACAGCATTCAGCAAAGCAGCGGCAGCACTATCAATTCTCTTCAATTTATGCCTCCAATTTTCCTGAGTTCAGCCTGTGCCAACACCACTGCAGATTTGACAGATGAAGTCCAGCATGTGAAGCCAGCAGCGTGTCTCTCTTGGAGACTCTACACCTGGCAGGTTTTTTTTCCCCTTCTTCACAGATATGCAGCACAATGAGTAGCAGTATAGCAGTAACACCTATAATGAACAGCCTCCTCCACCTGAACACAGAGTATTTCCACTACATTAGTTTCATTGGCATCATGCAGGCAGGAGGAAAACTCACAGCAGGGCTGTGTAACAGTATGGTGTCGACAGCACTCTTCTCCACTGGGCTCTGCTTGGGGGCCTGCCTCTCTGTGTGAAGCTCCTGTGTAGGATTAGACACTGGTGTGCAAGTCAAATGGTTGCTAGCTCTAATGGTGTCTCCACACCTGCCTGATGTCTACATCAGCTTTGCTTACTGTTACTCATGACCCTCATATATCAAGCAGACACACCAAGGAATGTAGAGGCATTTCCGAGAACAGTATCTCCATGATTATAGAACATATCATTTCTTTGACAATGGTGACCTCAAAAACCTAAAATTACAGAAGTGCACTTTGAAGCAATTATGTCATGTTGAATACCAACAGAAGGCTCTTGATCAAAAACAAAAGTAATTTACAACATTGGAGAAAGCCGTATGGCCTGTAAATCAAATGACATCCTTTAAATATGTTGTACAGAGGCCATGAAATGTGAAAAACGGCTTTGTTTATCACAAACAAGCTGAATGGGCGCTCATCAAGCAACATCAATGAATGGGCCGTAAAGCACCCCACAGCAATCAAGTGGGGCGGCTGAAAACAAGGAGTTGTTGTTGTGGTGGCATGCCAGTCGTGACGTGGCTTTGATACAGCAGAGCAATAAGAGGCATCAAAGAGGGGTAGTCCCAACACGCTCCACATTCTACAGCAGCAAGGTAAACAGCTGAGGGGAGAGGAGGAGAAGGGGAGGAGGGAGCAGGGGAGGGAGGTGACACAGACACACAGACCACACATTTTCAAAGTTCACCCTTAAACACACTACGCTCATAAAAAAGTACAGGTCCCATTATTCACGGGTGGGATTTCTCTCTCTCTCCTATAGCACGCAGGCAAACAGCCCAAACCCCCGAGCTGTGTCAAATGATGGAGCATCATAATTACGCCCTTTTTATTGGCCATCTTATTCCAGCTATGACTGATGCAGCTCCCAACCCTAAGTGTTTCCATTTGCACTTTCATGTGGCAAACGAGCAGAGAAGCCACGGCTCGCCTGCCTTTCAAAGGTGGGCTGACAAATATTTATGGCCTGACGTGAAGTCACTTTTAATCAGGGCTGGTGACCTGTTCCTGAGGAATCTGGCCGCTGGAACATGCTTATCTCCTCCGTAATAAATGAGCCTTCAAAGGACCCACTGTGCTTGCATTATGTGGTTGTCTAAAAATAATAACTGACACATTTCTTTAGAATCAGTCATAATCAAGAACCCCAAGGAGGGAAATGCAGATCCCTGCTGTAAAATGGCAGAAATAAATCAATGACCTCCCTCTACTGGTCAGAGGCCAAACTACAGTAAAGTGAATTACCAGCCCTCAGACTCGCTTTCATGACCCCGGGGAGAAAAATGCAAGTAAGGTGAGTTGTGGTTTGGCAAGGAAATATTCAGTTAACATAAAATGTCTTCATTATTTCTGTTATTTAGATAACTACATATTTAGAATGTTAAATATGTCTTATGTGTCCTTTTAGGTAAATTTAAGTTAAAACAAATTACATATGGCACTGGAGGAACCAGAATGAAAACTGATATATTACATTTAAAGGACAAATTATCCACATCCTGTGAATCCAAATCCCTTTAAAACTTATGGATAACTTGTATTACCTAGCCCCAGTCAAAAGTAAAAACAATTCCTATCCATTTTTAAAATATGCTGTAAATCCTCTCTATATTACTGTGGGCAGCTGAGGAAGTGATGGATGGCGAAGGAAGCCAAGAAGAGATCTGTTGATGAAGCACTATTAATAGAAATTACCTCAAACTTCCAGACTTCATATCCAACATGTAGTGTAATCCCTTGCTTTGGTTTAACTTCTTCACTATTGTCCCTGTCTGTAATCCTGCACTATGTTTTATGCTGTCTAGTTTGAAATCTAGATTTATGACACCAATATGTTCTTTTCCATGCTTTAACAGCCTATAAGGCATTATGTGAGGGCTCCCTTAGTGAAAACAGATATTTTCCTCCATATTAGGAGTTATGGGGAGAGTGATCCCTAAAAATGAAAGCCATAAATCATTTCCCTCCACGATTATACCATTAACAGGAGCATGGTTTTGTCGTTTAGGTCATGCAAGCATGGAGCAATGCATGCTCCCCTTTGCCAACGAGAGGGGAGGCGTTTGCGAGAGCTGAGTTTGTGTTGGTGGTCCTGTGTTAGTGCTTCGGCTTTCTTAGCCTGATCGCTGTAGACGTTATCCGCATCTGCTCTGGATTTCGCCTTACTTTTTTCCCCCCCGTCTTCCAATTGGAGTTTCTATATTGGGCCTCGTTGTGGTCTTCCAGAGAGACCCCACGACAAACTGTCGAAGTATTTTGCACTCTGCAAAAGGCACCGGATGCCAGCAGAGTACATATTAAATTTGTTACTAATTTTAAACTTGGCATGGTGGACCACGTAGCTGCCACTAGCTCACTGGAAGCAGGCGGGTTCAGCCCCACTGCGACCACAACCACAATACAAACAAAGCATATGGAACAGCAGCTCCCAGTGTACTACTGACAGTAAATGTTTAGAAAAGGAACTTTTAAAAATAACCCAGTGTAATAGAATTAGTGGGAGAGAGGCGCCTGGCAGCATGTTTTCCCCTTTTTTGACTCCTGCACCAGATTAAAATAATAGTTTCAGAAGCATAACCAAAACTAAGGAACGGATGAGGCTGCTTTTGTGTTTTCAAGATCATTCTTATGAGCTGTCTGTGGCTGGGAAATACACAGGCTTTTTTTTTTTTTTTTAATTCTTTGTTTTTTATTCCAAGCCTTCCCAAGAGAACACTTCAATCAAAATTGAATAACTTATTGAGCAATGGGCATGCAATAGTAGTTAATGGCAGTGAATAAGGTGTTAAATAAAAGCTGTCAAAATACAAATACTGCTCTGTTTCTTTCTTTACACCAGAAGCATGGGAACTTGGACACAGTTCATTTCCTACCTCGTCCAGCAGCAGAGAGTTGAGCTGTAGCCATGGAGTGTTCATTGTCAGTGTGAAATCACTGCTATTAGCACCCAACACAGATCCAATTGGGTTTTGATCTGCAGCTTTTGGTGACAAGGTTGCAAAGTTTGGTTTCATAGGTGCATGTCTGTGTGTGGCTGTTTTGACAGTGTGAAACTCACTGTGATATTCTCTGGTTTCTCTCAGCTTTTGCCACTTCCCTCCAGTTCATGCCTATTGTCTAAGTGGCTGTGTTCAACAGGATGTCGTCGCTGGCCCCAGCTGCATCTGTCACCCATGGAACTGCAGTGACCTCTAGAGACAGTTCTCTCCACATACAGTGTGGAGGAAACCTGAGGTGTTTTGACACAAATCAGGCGAGGTGATAGTGTGTGTGTAAACACAGGCAAGTTGAGACTGCGGACGGCTCGGGGGCCAAGCCTGGATGCATCAGACTGACACTAACATTATAACAGAATCGCACACACACACACACACACACACACACATGCAAAAAAACACACACTGACATGCACACACATCATTAAAAGTGCATACCAACACTCACAAACACTCGCACAGTCAAACAAACACAAACAGATGAGACCCTGGGCCACCCTGCAGATCACCCTGATCAGAGTGAGAGCCGTGTCTTCTCTGATCTAATATGTTTAGCAAACATTCATTTATTCTCCCCAATCAATAACACAGAGCAGCATGTGTTTATGACTCTGCCTTTACTCACTCAGTTCATCTGCAGTTCATCCGAGCTGAAACACCGGTCTACCCTCAACCCCTTTCTCTTTTTCTCTTCCAGTCAGCGACTACGGCTCTGTCACTCTACCTCTCTATCTTTCTCTTTCCATCACACAGTCATACCCGTTTTATTATGTGCATTTTTAATGTTTTGCAGCTAAACTTGCTTTGCGACATGAAAACCAGTACTAAGAAATGCCTGAAGTCATATGGATAAAACAAGTGGGTAAAAAACACAATTTCTATTTCATATTTTCAGGACAAATATGTCTGGAGCTGCAAGTTAAAATCTTTGACACGACTACTGCGGTACGAGGGAGGCTAAATAGTATTTTACGGTTCCTCTTAGCAAATAGAAAATGTTTGGATATTTGCAGCTAATGTTGATGTGCAAAACCACCACAGTAAGAGAGAGTATTACCTTCAGTTGCACTATGAAAGTAGAGGGACTCTAGCTTAAAAAACGATTATACGGAATCTTCAAACATGCTGAGTGATTCGCTATGGAGCCTTTATACCCCAAAATTCCCAAGGTAGAAAATTATCCTGAATAAAACTTTCCAAAACGTAGTCGTGAATCAATATCAGATGCAGGCTGAGTTTCATTCGAGGGAAACCGGTGCTTGCTTTAACTCTCCGCTGAGGAACATAGAGCATCTAGAAAAGAATAGGGCTCATTCATACTCTGAAGTGCCATAAAGGTATTTTATATGGGTAGTTATTATTGTTATCATAATTATCATTCTGCGCGTACCATAAAAGTGGATGATGGGAGAATATATGAATGACTGACGCTGTAAATAACAGTTGTGGTGGAGGGGCTGTAAAGCTGTCGCCTCTTCTCTGTGGCAGAATAAATAAAGTGCGCTTGTGCTCAATGCACATCTACACTCATCTGAGATCTGCTTTGTTCTGCGAGGTCAGTAGGTACTGTAATGCTAAGTTATCCATAGATCTTTTTAATAGATTTATAGCTCTAAGTGATTAAAGTAATTCAGGTTTTTGTATGCTGATAGACCTTTTTGTGTAAAGGGACAAGATAAGTGGATGCATGTAAACCTGCCAAAAAGCTGCATAGATAGACAATACATATCCCAAGTGTGACTGTGTTCTGTACTGTATATATGTGTATGTGTGTATGTGTGTGCATGTGTGTGTGTGTATTTACAGTGCAGTATGTGCTTCCCATTAACTATGTACAGTACAGGGGCCGATGCACAGATGCCCTGAGTGGTGCCATACGGACGATGGCTCATTAGAGCTCAGATGGAAGACATGAATCAAAGGAGGAGAGGAGAGGAAACAATCAATCTGCCTAATGGGAATCCCCTGTGAGGAGCGTGGGCCAGCCGTCCCAGTGCAGCTGTAGACGTTTTTATATGTGACCTCCCAGCTTAAACGACCCACCAAAATGTCCCCACTGCTGCCTTATAGCCACCGCCACCGGAGAGCACGGGACACACCAAAAGACACCAAAGCCCCACAACAAGCTATTAGCGCAGGGGGCCTCCCACAGAGCGAGTGGGCGCCGTATGGCGCTGATGTGGTTTCTAAGGCAGAGCTTGGGAGACCTGACGTTCCCGGCAGTCCCTTGCACATGTGTCATCCATATCCTTCGTACCAGGGAATGACACCCAGCTTGATGTGGGAGGCTATCAAAGAAGAGATGGGGACTGGATTTATAGTGTTGAGGGCGCCTGTGTGCGTGGAAGAATGCAGAAATGGTATGTTTATTGTCAGCGTGTGAGGTTGTGGCCAAGGTTAAGACATTAGTGTTGTGGTATAGGGTAACTAGCACTTCATGAGGTCAAGGTTAGGTTTCATCCTACAGTTTACCTGAACTTTCTCCCCTCTCACTTTAGTCTTCAGACAGCTTTCATAAGCTTTGATCTGGTACACTGCATGCTCTCTGCCTGCAGAAGACTACTTATCTATTCAGTGTGGGGTTGCCAGCAGCGCTTTAAGAATCGAGTTATGCTAAACAGAGGTTGATTTAAACCAGAGGTTGACCTTTGACCTGGGCTTAGAGGATAATGTCTCAGGCAAGGAGAGCAAAGTCCTGTTACCGTCCATGAATCAGGCCCCCACCGACATTATTTCAAAATTGCTTAGTTGCATGGAACTCCCTTTAGTGCTGAACGGACTTTCATAAAATTGATTTTCTGAGTACACCCTTTTAGCAGCTATAAGCTTGAAATATGAACCCTTCATTGCTGAAAGCATTTCATTTTTTTGCCCCTGTGACTAATGATCCAGGGAAGAAGTGTGTTTGAAATTCTTCTCGGCAGCCATTTCCATAATTAAACACTGCTAATTATAGAGCTTTGGCTGACTTTAAACAAACAGGCGCAGTTGCCGAGCATGCTTTCACGCCTTCCATTTGGACATTTATGCAAATTGTACCCGTATCGTGTGTTTTCTTAGATGAAACTGACAACATTAAGACACATTGCTCATGCTCACAAAGATCAGACAGTAACGCAGAGAGTAATGCTGAGGAGAAAATGACAAGCCATTGGAGGTTTGGAGGAAATACCCTGCACAGGTATATTCTGTACAACGAGGATCAAAGCTCGCACTGCAAGAGTATCAGATGATTGAATGTGTTCACATGCATGTGTGTATGTGTGTTTGTGCATACATGAATATGCATTCATTCATTACCATGAGTGCCCCATGGTAGAAAAAAAAGCCTCTGTCTTGGCCAACAAACATTTCTGCATTGTCGATTCTAGTGCTATGATACTGCTTGTCAATTTATCAGCCTTTGACAGCAAGCCACTAGAAGCCATTATATCAGACAAATGAAAATTATATATGAAGATTAACATCAAGTCATTTGTTAGGGAGAAAATAATACTGCTAGGAAATAAACAGGTCTCAGGACTGAGAGCTGTGCTGCCAGTAATTCACATATCAACAGCATTTAAATTATTAAAAAGATTGGAAATCATAATTGGCCATATATTTTTCCCATTCTTCTCCACACAAATGGCTCGCCTGGGGTACTTGACATTCACCAGTGGTTTGTAATGTAAATGACAGAACGTATTTTCTCCATATCTTAACAGCGGATGGAGTGATTGACTACTGAATATAAGCAAGCTACAGGTGGGGGTCAATTATCATTTGAATAATCGAGCATCAGTGGCTGCCTAGCTTGGCTGTGAAGTGTGACACATTTTTATCTCTATGCATTTCAATGAAGTCAGACTGGTACATAAAAGGTTATCACCTAGGAAACATATTTGCCTAGGCGCAAGTTAAACAGGCAAGTGAGATCAGCATAGATATTCAATTTAACCAGTCAACCCTGACCTATAAATATTTCAACAAAACCCAATGAGGACCCCTCCCTCCACCCCAACCCCCTTCTTTCCTTCTTTGATCCAATTCCATTTCAGCAGCGGGAGATACGAGGGAAGAGAGGGAGGAAGGACGTGGGGGAGAGAAGGGAGGGTATGAGAGAAGAAAAAAAAAGTCAAGCATATTGTAGCTTATCTACTAAGTGAATTGTTTAATGCATCTGCCATCTTCTCACCCGAGGGACGGGGGCCCGACTGAGAGGGGAGAGAGGGGACAGATTTACACTACAGGGCACTGGTGGCTCCAAAGTTGAGGAGGAGACGTAGACTAATCTATAGTTGTGAGCTGACAAATCTGGCCTGACACGATGCTCTGTAGCGGGTAGACTCACGAGATGGGCATTAATCACAGCGTGCGCTCTGCTGAGAGCACAGGCACACTTGGGACACCTCAAAGTGAGCTGGAGGTTATACAGGCGAGGGGATTAATCAATACAGCCCCATAATAACAGCCAACCGCCAGCACTTAAAGCCCCACCGGTACCAAGGCACAACACACTCACCCCAGCCAACTCACACAGACATCACGCTCACAGATGCATGGAGGCAGAAGCGTGCGCACACACCTGTACGTTTCCCGTTCAAGTCTGTGCCAAAGACATTCTGTAGTCAGAGTTAGAGCACAAGCACATTCAAGAGCATGTAGGTACCTCAGGCAAAAAAGGAGGCGCGGATTCAATACAAATGTATTAAGTCCTGCCTTTTGTTAGAAAGGGATCAGTACATGCTTTAAAAACAAAAGTAAACCTAACTGACTGCTGATAATTACAGGTATTACCTTAATACTATTTGTGGTTTTGTGGTTGTCATAACTGGGAGTGAGAGATGTCCGGACAATAAATATTACAATTTGTTTCAGTGAGGATGGCATTCCTTTCTCAGGGGAGGGGGAAATTTCAATTGACGAAAATTGAAATTCACACTGTGTCAATTATCATAGTAAATAATCTTGCACTGTATTGAGCACAGACCCCTTCACACACAAACATTTTCCTTTTATGACCACACCTCATCTGAACACTGGGTGCACAGTCTATAATGCCATGCTGTGCTGTGATTACACTGCTGCCTCACCAACACCAAACTGACAAGCCCTCTCAGTTGGAAGTATATGGGGGACGGGGTTAGGGGTTGTGTGAGTGGGAGCGGGGCAGGGTGCGAGATAACTAGTCACCAGTGTGTGCAAAGATCCCAAAATCTGGCTCAAGTGTTCTGTCAATGGCCAGTGCCACCCGCCCCTCCTTTTTTGTAGCAGTCTGCCACCCACAGAGACCTCGATCAGCAGTCCCCGGCCTGACAGCAGATCTGTCAGCCCCCCCCGCCCCCTCACTTCATACAGTCAGTGAGGGCTGGTTTAGCAGGAAGCAGACAGTGTAGCAGGAGGTGAAAACTCCAGCTATTTGTCAACGTGGCGCCCGTGTCAAAATGTCAGGCCCGGGGACATTTCCCGTGCAGCTGGGCTGTTAGCTAAGGAGACAGGCCGTATGGTCGGAGCAGGAGCATGCTGTCACCGACCAGTCAAGCTGCCTGAAACCGGCAATCAAGAAGCTCTTTCTCTCTCACTCTCCCTCTTAATCTATCTATCACAACTCTCCTCCATGCTCTCACTCTGACTTCTATCTATCTGCAGCTTTTTTTTTTCCCTGTCTCTCTCAATCTCTCGACTCACCCACTCTGTCATCCTCAGTTTCTCCTTTTTCCCCTGAATCTTTCAGTCCTGCATGTTTCCGCTCCTGTTCATAATTCATCAACTGATGAATCTATCCTTCTTTATCAATTTGCCACTACCAAAGTAGAAATGAAAATGATTTTTTCTCAACAAAATTATTGCAGTGCATCACCAATTTTGCCTCTGCATTGTATTTATTTGGTCTTTGGTCTTCTTGGCCCTTTTTATAAAATACAAAAAAGAATGGGGGGAACATTGGGGTGGGCAAAACAAGTGCAGAGGGACTTGACAGATTCTGGATAGAGGCATGTAACAAGATTCAGCCCCTGAATTTACTGACATGCTGTTTTTTCAAAATATTATCGTACATTTTGAATTCTGTTGTTTGTGGCGCATTGATGGTTGTCAAAAACAACTATTCCTGCTAAAATCTCCTATAGCAAAACAGTAAACATCTTAGTATTTGCTTGAAATGCCAAGTCCGGTGATTTCATTGTCTATCAGCCATGCTAAGATACACTCGCCCCGGAGAGTTCCAATCCCACAAGATTAAGAGCTGAAATAACAATAACAGAAAATCAAATCAAGTAACATATGAAACGTGAAAAAACAACATTAACTGTATTCATGAGCGACAAATTCATTGCTCTATCTTTTCTTAAGCTTCTTTGACTTGGCATTTACTACGAGAGGGTGGAGGATTTACTGTGGCAAAATGCAAACAGGGTATTTATGGGTCAAACACAGCCTTGCTGGCTTTATGGCAGATTATGCCCTTTTTTCCAGAGGAGAACACAAATTCAGTTTGATAGGGGTTTGATAACATTTTACAGCATTTAATTCTAAATCTTATTAGGTCATACAGTCAGAAGGCTACAGGATTGGTGCAGGCCAGGGGGCATGTAGGTTGGCATTGGCTGATCTTTTATGACAATTCTGACAATGTTGTAATTGTTTGTGTGTGTGCATGTTTTGTCTGTTCTTCAGGCCTGTCTATCTCTCTCCTTGTTCTGTCCATTTTGTTTTTCTTATCTTAACACCCCTCCCAGAGTCCATCTGGTGCATTTGCTCCCCCTCAGAACGTGGGCCGGTGGAATTCCCTGGCTTAATTAATGAGCAGACACTCACAGACGGCCAAAGGCTCACATGTCTGTCTCTGTGCACCACCTTGCCTCAGGAGGCCCTTTATTGAAAAGGTAAATAAATTAGATAAACTGGCCAGAATGTACCAGCCAACAGCATGAAATGTCACATGCAGTTTTTGACTGATATGTGTGTGTGTGAAAGGTGATTAGATGCTTTTAGACTGAATATGCTGATAGCACAGTATTTTGTGCTGATATTAAATAGCTTTAAGTTCAACCAATTTCATGCAAAAAAAACAAGGTCTGACTGGACCCTTGCTGTGTGGAGATGGATGTTCTCGTGTTTTTATGAGTTTCCTTCAAGTTCTCCGGTTTTCTTTCACACACCAAGAACAAATCTACACTGCCTAGAGGTGTGAGTCTGACTATGTTTATCTGTCTTTGTGTGTTAGCCCTGTGATGGACCAGAGACTTGTCCATAGTGTTTTCCTGCCTGTCTTTTCCTGCAAGCTACGCAAGACAGCAACCCACCCATGATTCTCAATAGAATAAGTTGCTAGCGACATTGGGTGGGTAGGTAAAATGAAGTAATTAATAAATGCTTTTTATATGACACAACTAAAGAGAAACTATCTAAGAGTTGCAAAAAGGCAGGATGAAGCTCCAGTAGCTGTCAGGCCACCCAGAGAGCCACGCCGAGATCCAAAAATCATATTAATTATTTCATTGCACTTTCTCTTCCTAAGTGCCAAACAATTCCTGGAGAGCTCACAAGACAAGAGTGGAAGAGAGACAGGCAGAGAGCTCTCTTGCAGTCTGTCTCTGCTACCATGAAAACGAACAAGAAATTATGTGTTTGAAAATATTTGCCTTTTTCTTGTCTCCTTTTGAGTAGTGACATTATTAGTCATGTGGGACATCAATCATGCAGTGAGTTAATGACACATCCAGCCCATGAATCTTTCAGCTCCTTTCCCCAACCTCAACAAGGCATGCTGGGGCTGTTCCTGCTCAGCAGCTGCTGGAGCAAGGCTGTGCCGGAGCCCGGGCGGATTTGCCAGCACCAGCACTTTGATCTCAGCTTGTGGAACAGATAGCTGTGAGGCTGGGCCTGGATCTGGCTAGGCTGGAGTCTGGATGCTGCACTGCATGGTGCACACATACAGGGGCCCCACTCCCACAAGCTATGATTTTCTCAGTCCTAGAATCCATGTTTATGACCAAAAACTTATCAAAAACATGTATTGCAATTTATAGTATTTGCTCAATGCTGCGGTTATATTAGTTTTGAAATGCGCACTGTTTTGTTTCTTTTCACTGTTCCGTGCTTGTGTTTTGTTTTTTGTTTTTTTGGCATGCTTAAAAATGACAGAATACTCAGTCTGAATAAAATTAAACAGCAAATGCAATACAACTTGGTTTTTGGTCTTGATTTTCTACACCACAGAAATGCAATGTTGGCAAAATAATTATAAAACTGCAGCAGTCAGTATTAAGATTTCCATGTATTTGCTATTACCCGTACAGCCCTACTTCCTATCTATTTCATTCCTGAAGAGCCAGAATTCAGGAACAGCCTGCTCCATTCACACTCCCCGGGCAGCTCCACTGACATACTTTCCCTGCTAATGGGGCCACCTGCAGGTCTGTGCAGGGCCCCGTCCGGACAGTGTCAGAGGGGAATGCAGACAGAGCAGGCGGTGATGTGGGCGGGTGGTGGTGCTGGGCATCTGTGACTGGCACCAGCATAAGAGCTCTTTCATTTCCCCCTGTTCTGCTGAGTGCCACGGGCACACACACAGAGCTGGGCATGGGTACAGGCCAGGGCACCAACACATGTCGGGAAATACTTTCTCTGTGATCTGAGTGAGCGGGGCCCGAGCTAATGCTCTCCTGACATTTGGACAGCAATGTGAAAGCTGCAGAGAATGAAAAAGAGAAAAGGATCATACAGAAATTCCAGAGGGAGGCCACTAATTTTACACACAAGTGTGAAGATTATATGTCCCTGAATTATTTGCTGCAACTGGCACATTTTAACTTTATCTAAGTTTCCTTTTGCTTACTTTTGTTGGGTTTTATGAGATAAAAATGACATTTTGTCTTCAAACTGTCTAGTCTTGATAAATTCAACTCCCTTATTCCTGCTTAATTCCCCACCTCAACATGATGCAATACAATACAATATAATACAACACGAAACAATGCAATGTGATATAACTTGATAAGTTATGATACATGATACAATATGATATGAAACGATTCAACACCATACAACACGATATAATATAACACAATACAATACAATATAATATTGTACGACATGATGCGACACGATACGATATAATATGGCTCAATATGATATGATACAATACCACATGATTCAATACTACACAATAGGGTACAGTACAATGTGACAAACTAGGATACAATACAATACAACATGAGACAACATTATACTGTATGATACAATACGATATAATATGTTTCTATACAATATGATAGAATGCAATACAATACAGTGTGACACAATATAATACAGTATGAAACAATACAATACAACAAATGTTGTATCATACAACATGATACAACAAAATACAACATGATATGATACAATGTTTTATTGTTCGCTTCAGCAAACTTGTCCTGGACTCACAATACTGTACCATAATTGCACACCATGAAATTAAACTAAAATCAAAAGAGCATCCAGTTATTTACTATTAAATAACATCCAATGCGTACATGTTCACACATCTAAACACCCCTACTTCTCTTTTTCTGTCATTGATGATAGATCCTTAAATATTCACTAGTGGCAAGACAAATTGCCCAACTTCTGTAGCACTAAGTGGTTTAACTGCCAAAGGTGTGAATAAACGCTTAATTTATGCTGGAGGGTAAAAGCTGTATTTTAAGGCGGAGGTCGAACACTATTTTTTCAACCTGTCTGATTACATACTGCTCATACAGTAATTGTGATTTAATTTGTGTATTTAAAGCAATAATTGCAAAAACAAAGCTCACAGTAAGAATCCGTTGGACAACAGCAATAAAAAAAAGGGCATTCAATTAACAAAGCTTGGGAGTGCCTGCTACCTGGGGTGTAATTTCCTTAAACACCATCCTCAGCAGTTAAAGAGGGTTGTTAAGGAGAAAACACTGTGCAGTCCTGACACACTGGGCCCTGCCTGGAAGCAGCCGTGCAAATTTATGGGTGTACTTTACTCATTACACCAGAGAATAATCAGCCTTTTAAAACAAACCTATAATTTTCTGGGCCTCTGAAGTCCCCAGGTCTATTCAACTCATTTAGCCGCTCATACTGTAAATTCCAAGCAAGCATACCTTTCCCTCTTTAAGTATGTGAGCTGTTTCTTATCTATTACACCTACTTGTATGAACTAAGTGTAAAATTATATGTCGTTGTTGCTTTGCTTTTTGTAGTTGCTCCTCAGGAATAGTAATGATCAAAACTAGACTCATTTCTACAAGGTTTTACTTTATAATCTCTAACACAACAATGACGACAACTGATCAAATACGCCTACTCACACACACAGCAATCTTGTTGTTGTTTCAAGTTTTAAAGAGAACATAATTCTACAAATAACCGTGTGCTACACAAAAATGTATAGTACGGTATTGGCATTATATCAATACATGTTAACTGACAATGGCAAATTTTTGTTCTCTAACCAATGTCTCTCACACGCACAAAATGCAGACCAAACAATACTAATGACAGGAGATTTAAAGATGTAGTCATGGTCCAAGTAAATATACAAACCTGAAATAATAACACTGATATTGATATTGCAATATACGAATAAGAATATCAGTCATGTGATATAAACTCACCTGAAATCATCTCATCAATTGGCCATAATTCTTGTATACAGGCTACTAAACACACACACACACACACACACACACAGCTATACACAGTTCACCAAACACTCCATCACTGAGAGCAGAAACCTGACCCTCCATTCAGAACAAAGTGGAAAAACGTAGGCCGAGTTAAGAGGGAATCAAAAGGAGAACGATTTAGAAATTCAAGGGGATCAAATGGTAGCTTTATTAGGAGCTGAAGCCGCAGGGCTGGCTGGAATGAAAGCATGGTCTGTGCTGGGCCTAACTGGCCAGGTCAGGCGAGACACCCAGTGAGAGAGAGCACTCAGGACTGAGGAGCCTTCACACTGTCAACCAAACCCTCAGGGGTCATCCCACCCTACTGCCTTAGCATACCTCCTCACTAATGTCTTTCTCAACAGGTACAGTGAGCAGGGAAGCAGCAAGGTAACCCAACGCTGATGGGATCACTCAGCCTCTCCGCAGACAGGGCGGTCATTTTTTGTGATCATCGTGTTAGCACGGTCGCTTATGAGATGGCAAGCTTTTAAGTGAATGGGCTAAATGAATAGCAAAGGCATTGCTCTGAGCAGCAAATGCAGGTGACGACAATGCGGGTCAAAGATTATCTTGCGTCTTGCAGGGGTGTGTGGAACAAATCCAATTTTTGCAGCAGGGACAGAAAGTAAAGCAGGCCAAAGAGGATATCATTCATAATTACAAGGCTTAGCCAAAGCAAATGCTCCCCCACAGAGAACTGCAACAATGGCCTTAATTACATTTTTTTCCTCCAACCCCACCTCAAAGTAAAAACATGGATGACAAATTTGGCATTGGGATTCCAGCTCATGGCTACTCTCTGTGCCAATTTCACTTTTTTGCTTGTTGCCAAGACAAATCATATTAACATGTTACTAAAGAATACTAAAACCTTTTGGCTACATACCAGCCTACCGGTGCCAGTAAACTTCATTAAAGCGAAAAATGCTTTTAGGAAACCTTTCCTCAGTTGCAATTATAAATAAGTTCCTTCATGGAGCCCCCCGTCATGGGTGGGCTAGCAGCCCAGGGGCCACTGGCATGCAGACAACTGATCACTAGCCTGAATGGAAAGCAAGCCCAGGGAGCCAGCTCAAGTAACTGCTTTGTTACTGAATAAATGTCGCCAGCAAGCAAGTTTACAAAGGACCATTTGTCAACATGTTTATGCAATAAAGGTCTTTAACTATGGTGATGACAGCCAAAAAAAGTGTCTAGAGTCCATCAGGGACAGGAAAATAGCCTGTTCTGACATAACACAAAGCAACCTTGGTGGGGACTGGCTTATAGTGCTTGGATTGAAGAGCACAAAAGACTAAGTGCTTGATCCAGTGTGAACATGTAAACTGAGATGACTGGAGTTTCTGAATACCACAATACAGGAGACTCTTACATATTCGCCCCAAAGGCCGCTCTGTCTCTGCCTGCCATCACAACTGATAAAAACAACACTTTCTGAACTGGTTTCCCTACTTAAATCTAGTTGAAACGCACTGAATATGCAATTCATAACAAGTGTCTCACCAATCTGGCAACGCTTACAGTTTTTCTCAGCCTCCTTGTAGACCCCAGAGGTATGGGCAGGCACATGATAATATATTAATTTAGTCTTAAATTGCATTATTTATTATTCATTTATCAGCTTAAAAAGCACTCTCAGATCTGGGAAACCTGCATGTTTTATCCGCCTGCAAATGAGCAATCTAATGAGACTGATACAGCTAAAAAAAAAAAAAAATTAAAAAAACAGTTTCAAGCATGCAAACATTTCAGCAGATAAAAAGTTAGCAGACATTGTAAAAATCTGCATTACTACACCCCCAAGTCTGCACCATAGTTTAAGTGTCCCAGCAAAACTTAATAGTCTTGAACAGGCAAAAAGTCTTCCTTTCTTAAGTCTCCTTTGGCCTTGACCTGCCCTATCATGGTACTGTAGTTCATGGATAATTAGAGGCAATTATTCAGTCTCTGGGGGCTATGAAATCAATTCTTGGATTAAAGAATGCAAGTCTTTACTGAATGTTGTGAGGACATAAGCACTGTGTGTGTCTGCTTTGCACAAATTGTTCAGTACCACACTCAACCTCATTTTCAAAAAAGTAGCAGAACAAGAAATGGAGGTTTGCTTCTATTCAAGGTGTTCTTCTCATATCCTCATTAGATAAGGAGAGGGGCTGAGTGTTGAGACCCACTGACAACCTATTAGGACCTTTTCATCTGCGGCTGGCCTCCTGAGACTTGCTTAGAGACTCCCTATGAATGAGGGAGCTGTTCAGAGAGGCCAACCAAAGGCAGGCTGCTGTGTCCTCGCCACTCCATCACTCAGTGACCCCTCCACAGGACACGCCAAACCAATCAGCAGAGAGGCCTTAAAAAAATCACCCTACCTGTCCCAGGCGATCCCGGGTCAGTTAGCGGACCCCTCCTTGATAGGCAGGGCCAGGCAACTTGAGGAAAGCCTTTATTTCAGAGAGGCCATTAATCTTTCTTCCCTTCTCTTTCTGACACCTGAACCGCACCCACCCAGCGACTAGCCGCTTCGCAACAACCTCCTCTCTGGACTCAATAAGATCTGATCAGAGCCACGCGGCAGACTGCCTGCAGAGGACCAGCACCACTATACTACCTCCAAACACATGTATGAACACACAAACACACACACACACGCACCACATAAAAATGCTATATACACTGACACACAAACATGCTCTTTTTCTCGGCTCACTAACAGGAAACCATCTGAGACTGACACTGACAGCGAGCCGATCCCTTCCCCTCATCTTTACCTCTCTCTCACACACACACACACACACACACATACACACAAACACATCTCGAGCTACCTGACAATTTCTCTCATTGTAGTCAGATGCCAAATGGAAGGGAGTTGAGGGGTTTTAGAGATGACTTCCGACACTCATTGCAAACGATGCACCTTAAAGATGCTCTTGAGGAAGGAGGTTTGCCTAAATGCATGTTTGTTTGAACACACACACAGGTGCACTCACACCCAGATGTTATTCCTGTGTTACTGACACTAAAATGATGTTTCTCACTGAAACCCCTGATACTGACGCTTCCTCATGAACTGGGTGGATGATGAAATGACAGTAAGTTCAGAAGATGCCAATGATGCGCAGTGATACGACAGCTTACAGCTGTGATACCTGTTTAGACAAACCCTCTGACAACAAGATGTGTCACTAAGCGAGGCTTTAGCGCAGTCGGTTCCCTCATAACGAGATGCGGATTTGCTTGACTTAGAAGTACGGAGACTAGTCTCGAAGCCTCTCTTATGCCGGTTAGCGCTAAGCCACAATGTTTACACAGCCCCTCGGGGCTATTTCACTTTCCGGCACCAAAATAGCAGTCATCTCCCAAATCTTCTTGTGAGGAGAGAAAGTCTCATTGATGAGGATAAGAGGAGAAAGGGACAAGACAAGTTTGGGGATTAGTGGCCCTAAACTCCTGCACGGCACACTCCACCGTCTGGTACTGTGCATTGAGCCGTCTTGACAGGAGGGGGCCGTATGGCATTTGAGGAGGTTAGATGGGGTCACAGAGCGTTGCTCAGCAGGGATTAGGAGGCGTGTGGCCCCCTTCGCTTTTAATCAAACCCTTCCAATCAGGTCAGATTACAATGGGATAAGCAGCTTCAGCACATTGTGTGGTTAATACTCCTCTGTTGACGGGTCTCCCAAAGTCCCCTCTCCCAGTAACTAGAGGAGGACTGCATTATGTCAAGAAAATGCAAATTATCTTCATAATTGCTTTTCACAAAGTAGGTTAGCCGAATGTGATGAAGCAACATCTATAGAACTTTTCTATGATTTTTGTGCAGAACATTGTTGAATCATTTTTTGTATAGTACCCTTTTTTTTCCAAGGGCTTACAGGGACTGTCTCCAATCCTTTGCTCTTGCTCTTGCTCTTTTTTTTAGTGTCCCTCAGGGCAAATGCTCTGCCCTTTAATGCTACCCTTATGTTGCACATTGGTTTGAATTTGAAGTAACTTTGTATCAGGCATGTTAGTCATAATTATTTATTATTCGCTGTACATTGACAACAAAGACAAGGGTGTCAGGCAGCAGAAGATAACTACAGTCTTTATTGTTAAAAAAAAGACAATCAGTTAATGTCTTAGATGTCTACAGCTGCTTGTCTGATTCACACGCACTTCTTTAGATCCACGTCAGACAGATCACAGAGGGGTTTTGTCACAACTGACTGTTTTACTAGTTGTTTCAACTTTGCACAGCTTTTCTGAAGAGTTAGGTAAACAGTGTTAACAAGGTAGAGGTTTTCATGGTTTGACTGAACAAAAGCCAGAGACGAGGCACTTTGCCTGCGCTACCATCCAGCACGATCACTATCCTTAATCTGGGAGTCAGGCTGCATACCTTCTGATTTCTCTGTTAGAACATGGAGAGAAGAGTGATTCGTGGAACTTCAAAGGGGCAGGGAGACGCACATGGCTGCTAATTTTTCAGACTGGGCATATGTGGCGGAGAGCTTGGATTTGAGGCTCCCTTCTCACTTCAAAGCCAGGCGCCTTAAAAGGTCTGGCTGTGTTTTGACGTGGATCTGCAGAGGTGAATGAGAATCAAGCACCCGCTGCAGACCCTTCAGAAGTCAGGCTCACTCTGTTTAACCCCCCCACCCCCCACCCCCCCACCCTCCCCAATTCTCCCTCTGCACACACTCTCTCCTCCCTGCCTTGACAAAGAGAAGAAGAAAAACAAGAAAATTCAATAATGCCTTTGAGAGGAAGGATTACCTGAGGAGACGCCTGCGCTGCTATGCCGCGAGTGAAATCTCATGTGCCCTCCTCTCCTTCTGCTCTCACCACATCCCTCCCTCTTTTCACTCCTCTCTCCCTTCCACTCCCTAGCTTGGCTAAAGACAGCCCTCAAAAAGCACATCAAAACTCTCCTTTGATGCCATGGCAGGCAATTAACCCCTTGAGTCAAAAATTACAGATTGCTGGGGATGTGACACATTTTGGATAGGTGGGGTGGCAAGTGTGCATGTGTCTGCTCGGGAGGGAGGGGGGTGGGGGGGGGGTGATGGGGGTGGTGTGAGATTGGGATGGGTGGGTGTATTGTTTGTTTGTTTTAAAGCAGGCTACTTCTTTAATGAAGTGATGCCGTGGCAGATTTGAGACAACCCATTTCTGTCAGTTTGAAAAGTAAAGTAGGGTAAACCTCTAGAGAAAGGGCTAGCTTCACCGGAGGAAGTGTTTGCACTCGATTATTTGTACTCCTGCTCACTTCTGATGAACAATGCTGCAATACAGAGGGAACAAAGGAGCCAGGCTCCTAGCGAATTTTAATTAAGTTGTGGGCGCAGCCAAACAATGATGAGGTCTATCCCAATTTCAACTGTGTTTTTGTGTCACTCGCTCCTCTTCTGTTGCTTTGCATAAAAAATAATTAGGCTGCATTGGAGCAGCAGTGCTGGATGGAGATGGCAGATAAAGCCCAGTGACTGATGAAAGTGAAGTATGTTATACATTACTGGGTACCAACACAGGCTGAATGCCATGTGCAGCTTTGGCACGGCAAAACGATTTACGGGAACAACTCTATTTTAGTGACTTGCCTGTCACAGGGCAGGTGTGTAACAAGCCTTGCCAAGTAATGCAATGACACAGTAGTGGGGGTTTGACAAGTGCTACACAATGTGACAAGCGAGGTCTAGTGTGAGCCCAGTCATCCGGTGTGCCATGAGTGGCGACCCCTGGCAACAGAGGCTGTCTGTCTGATAAAGTGCTGTGGCTGTTGCTGTCCACGCCGCTGATATTAAACACATCAAAACACCTGAGAGCCTTAGCGCAAGGCATTCAGTCCCAGCAGTCTGTGCATGCCAGATAAAACATGGCACAGGCCAAATAACTGTTAAAGCTTAAAAAAAAAAACGACTGATGAAGACGTGTGCACACACCCATCTTTCTGTTTCTGCTTCTACATTTTATTATTCATGTGAGCGAGGACCTACCACAGCTTCCTTTCGGGGTGAGTCCCATATGTGGCTCGCACCCATGAGTCTTTCACCTGCTAGCATGAGAGTTAAAGATACTGTCAGTCAAAGCGGTGAGTGTCCCCCAACTGTGTCACAGAGTGTTTCTCTCTGTGCACAGCCAGGCACTCACTTGCACAATTACCCAAGTTCAAGCAAACATGCAGCACTCTGATCTAGACAATTAGCGCATATCACAGCGGCTGGGTACACAGCATAAATCTACAGTTTTTCTCTGCTGAGGACCAATGAGTAATTTTTCCTCCCTCACTGCAGACTCCCTGCCTTTTTATCCTGCCAGATCCAGGCAAAGGCTTCTGATCTCTTCAAGACATTGTTTTACGGAGGGCTTTTGCGCCGCCCTCCCCTGGTAGACAGTGAGATTACACAGTGATTATAAGCAACTCAATATTGTATGACAGCCTCCTCCACGTGAGGGACATACAATCATGTTTCATTAATTCAGCTTGAATGAAGCCTCATTTCAAGCATAGAGGAGCTTAAGATTTATGTGAAATTAATAACATAACAGATGTCTTCAGAATATCGCATCTCTGGTATAAATAAGGGAAATCAGATTTTTTCAAAAATACATAGATAAATAAATAAAAAGCCTGCATACAACCAGGCTGACTGGGGTGACACCTAAGAGTTCAAGAGCTCTTCGCTTACATCAGGCACTGTAAGGCACCAGAGGGGGTGTCAGGTGTATCAAATGGCCTTATTTAACGCTGCCTCTTGGCTTTAATAGTGGCAAGCCATAGCAAGCATCATGTTGGGTATTTCAATAGGAAGTAATCACCCGGGAATCTTGCTGAAACATGGTATGCATTAGAGCTTTCCTTTTTTTTTATTTTCATGAGTTGCCATTACTTCTCATCTATTCTTTTCTTCTGTAACAAAATGCATCTGTGTTTCGAAAATGTCTCACGCACTTTGTTCAAGCTCGGGGAGCCCTACACAAGATAGCCTCAGGCCAGAACTGCTGTACTCCCTTTCCCTTTTGTATGCACTGTCTCTCTGCATAGACTAAATATGGGGACAAGAGCTTCACAGCCTACTGTCTTGCGTGGAGCTGCCCTCCCCAGGTACTCCACCAGCGCAGCTCAAACAGAGGCAGTGGGGAGACAGCATTTCTCTGCTTCAAAGAGGGGAAAAAGATAAATCATTCAGGTTGGGCTTTTGTTCCAATATGCCACGGAGCTGCGATCACAATCCCTTTTTCCACTCTCTTTGTTTCCCAAACTAAAGTGTCTGGATGTGACAGTGAATCTGACTTCCTCTGCAGGTTGTTTATGCAGCTCGATCACTTTAATTCTTCAAATTTGAAATAACACCATTGACATGCTCCCTTTTAGGAAAGGGGAGCTGTGAGATCTTCTTGTGCAAAGATTGGCCACATGCCATTTAAGAAACAAGTATATGCACACACACTATACTGTATATTACTTTAAAAAAAAAAAATATATATATATATATATATACGGCAATCTATTTGCATTTCAAACTGTACAGTAAAGGCAATACAGAGTGACAGAAGAATAGCTGCATGATTTAAGATGATTAAAATATGATTAATAGAAGTTAAAGTGACAAACTGACAATGATCATTGTTATTTTAAAGCTATTTGAGCTGAGACAGATAGTGATTTACTCTGTAATTAATTTAATCACATTTATTCTGCTCCACTAAGTCAGTTGAACCATGAATTCAACTTTTTGTCATCCTCACTGAAGAGGGTCTGTATTTATTCATGCTCTCAGTCATTGATGTGAGCCCTGTGTACGTCTTTGTCAGGCGAAGCTGCAGAACTCCTGTATCTGCCAGCCCGCCATCCAGCCTGGTTAAGTCGTTTAAAGGAATACAATACAAACAGAAAAAACAATAAAGGAAAATCTGAGTTATTAAATTGGATATTGCGGTAATGCATAATCTAACTTCATCTCAATGGATCCGCTGGAAATTCTTTGTTTAGCCAGAGAGAGCTGAGGCACTCTAATAATTGAAAAACCAATTCAAATTTATATGAGAGCCGGGTCTGTGCAAAAGTGGGCGGATGGAAGAATGAGGTGTAGGGATGCATTAATCTTTATAACATTATTATTTTTTCTTCATTTCTAGAATAACAATTGTCTGCTGTATAATAAGATCAAAGTGAGTTTGCTAATAATGTCTGAAGAAGAAGGGGCTTACAGTATGTCAGTCAAACACTTTCTAATGGTGTCTAATTCAGTCTGAACTCAGCAACCCTTTGCACTGCTCGCTCTGCTTTACACATCAATGGGCACAGTGGCCCTCCAGCTCCTGCCGAGAACACAGTGGGGCAGAATAAAACACAGCATTGTGCTAAACTGTCTTTAATCTATTCACTATTACAGCTTGGCTAATGTTCAGTGTGTCTGTTTTATAATTACATCCTGACAACAGCTAGTACAACTCTTAACATTCATTTTACATTCTTGCTACATCGCAGCATCACACCATGGAAGTTGTAAAGAGAATTTGCTGAAATAACGGAAGCCTTTTTGCATCCCTGAACAATTTTTTTTTTTTTTTTTTTGATTGACATCCAGATATTTCAGGTCATGGAGGTGAGTTAGGGGAGATGGGGCATGTGGTGGGGGGTTGAAAGTGTATCCCTGTGACATGGTGTTAATTTACTAATAAATACAGGAAGGGATGGTGAAGGGGAACCAGAAGAGGGAAAGTACTCCTGCTCATGATCCCTGGGGTGATGCGTGGAGAGACATGGAGACCAGAAACTCTGGCCACTTGCCAGCGCTAACTGTACTTCTCCCACTCCTCCCTGCTGAGAGAACATCCATCTCCCTCTCCAGCCTGACACTCCGTTTATTCCCACATTCATTTGTCATGTCCCCAATCAGCTGGATGAATAGAAATGCTGTGACCATGATGGATGGTGTCTCTAATTAAGACCAAAAAAAAAAAAAAAAAAAAAGGATCTACACTCAACTTACTATTTTCACCCTTTCTGTTTATCTAATAAGAGGGTACATCCCATCCCCCCTTTTTTTCCTGCTGGTGCTGAGTGATGGCCTTTACAGTCACTGCCAGTCAGCTGTAGGTCATCTGACAGCAGAGAGAGAGGGATACAGAGAGAGGCGGGACAGGGAGTGGGGGGCAGCTGAAGTAACTCTGGGCCCAGGATGCTTTTGTTTGTTTGTTTGCTGTGTTTAAAACAAAGAGCGCATGGCATTGAGACTTCCATCTGAAGGAACTCCCCTCAGAGATTAGTTATTCAAAGGCATGCAAATGACATTGCCATGTGCTGGTTTACAAGGGGGTTGTGTTCATTTTGGATCTGCTTAATTGCTTCATTTCTAAAATAACTTCTCGGTTGTTTACCAGCACAATACAGATAAAGGCTGTGTACAGCAGCGCTGTATTGCATTTGATGCGTCCTTTTTTTTTGCATTGTGTGCACATTATTTCTCTGGTTGTGTGTTTATCAGAAATTCACGGTATGCTTTTTAAAATACAGTATAGTGTGGGTGAGGTCCTTTTGACAGCAATATTGTAAACACAAAAAAAATGGAAACTCTTTAAAGGAAATGAGCAGATACTCATCATGAACTTCTAAAAATTGTAACCAGACCACCCTAGCATGTTTAGGTATTTTTGAATACCTGTAAAATCGCATTCACAGGTAAGAAACTATATGCATTTAATGTATTTTAATAATTATAGTTGACTATAAAAATGCAACAAACAACCAACATCTAAACACTTCCAGAGCTAAGTCAGATGAAAATTGAGAGCATGTGTGTCATTCTAAATGAGATCAGATGGAGAAAGCGGGGGTATAATCCGGGGGAGGAAGTCCAGCAGAAGCACTTGTGTCCGAGGGAGTTAATCACCTTGGTTAGGTGCAGAGAGGCCGGATTGAATTACAAGAAAGCAGCATATCTGTGGAGGTAAGCCATGCGTGACATGCCTGTACTCCTTTTAAACATGCAATGCCAAAAGGGCCCTCAGCATTTTAAAATCATTGAAAAGAATCAATTATTGACAATGCAACAGGGGCAGTCAAGCATGTAACACATGACATATCTTTGCGTTTCAGTTTGGGGAGCCTAAAGCATGCATTTGGACTATCTTTTGTGAGACTGAGTAGGGTAGCCAATATTATTCTAAACTAATACATGGCACATACATCCCTTCAGCGATGCTGGATACATTTCTAATGTGTCTTTTGTGTGTCATATTTTCTTATATCAGATAGAAAATAACACATGGTTTTTTTCAATCATAGCAGGTAAAATGGTTGCCAATTTAACAAAAAAAAGATAACTGCTGCTGCAATTTATGATACCTATATAAGAACATAGCTTAATTTAAAGGGAGTAGCATTTTTTTATTCTGTTTTTGACTAGCACATTCTAGCATGTCTTCTAACCAAAGTCCCCAGTGAAAAGTAGGATGACGCCAATGGATTTTGGATTGCAGTTCTAAACTAAGCCTTTCAAAATAACCCCAATATTGCCTAAATATTCTTATTATGTACATCACATAACGTGCTTTGCTTCCAATCAGCCCAGAAGCCTTACTTCAGCTGCATATCAGCAATAACACGCCTAATCCGATGTTAAACAGAATAACACATAATAAAAGGGAAAAAAAACATCATCTTGTGGTCAAGTCCTAAATCTCTTTTCCATGTTCGTCCTGAGTAGACAAGCAATGTTATTTATTGTGAAACAAGGCGGGGACAAGGATCAGAGCTCCTCTTTAGGCACCATCTGAGGACCGAACCACTGTTTTCACATCATATCCGAGTGTATACAAGCTGTAAACCCACGTTGGTATGGCCTAGGCCCTTTGTTAACACTTGTTTATTGGTCCCTCTCTTGATCAGACATACTCAGAAATATTGATCGCTACAAATTTCTGACATTGTCCCCATTGGCAAGGGGTAATGCAGAAGAGGATTGCCTGTCCAGTGCTGCCTGTGTTGTGGAATGACACCCCGCTCCTTTCCTCAGTGCCTGTGTGTGCTTATGCTGGCTGTTCTTGTTTGAGGGGCATTGCTTGATCATTCATTATTAGCTCACGTCTGTCAAACCAAACAATGAATAGACTGCTCAAAATTGATGACTATATAGAAGTGCATATGAGCAAAAAGGCTTTCATTTAGTGCCCTACTCTCCATGTAGGAGGTGACAGCCATGATGGATATGACACTGTACACCAGATTTATCTTGGAAATGGAATAATTATGCACTTAATGCATGACTGGTGGTCTGCATTTATACTGATAGCTAACAGGGCAGGCAGCAGGATAAGCAGAGGGGGTTGGACAGTGAAATACTTGAGGCCTTATAGCCTTGTGCCCCATTGGAAATCTTTAACTACTGGAAAATACATTTTCTTTGGTCAAGGTTAAGATACAAGTGTACATATGCCAAGTGACACTCTGACAGTGTCACCTCCATGGGGACGGGCGGCTCATTGCAAGGTGACCTTAGAACAGCTAATGGTGACTAATACCCCTGTAGAGGGAAGCTAAGGGTCATAACGCCACACCACTTACAGGAGAACGATACAGAGATACCAGCTACCACCGATCAATATGCTGCATTACAAATTCTTCCATCTTTCTTTGTTTCTCTCAACAAGATCAGACATGGAGACACATAATGTAGAAATAATGTAGATTTCCATCCAATCTCCTGTGAAGGCAGAACATAAACACCTGGCATGTAAATGCTCAGTGTTTCAAGAGAACGACTTTCCATTACAAGTTCTCAGTTTGGCTGTTCTGCTCAGGGAACTGAACAAACAGCTTTACATGCGGCGCTGCCTTTATAATTGAATCTGCATTTCCCAGACATCAAAATGATCTGAATGTTGCGGTGGAGGCCTTTCTCTTCATTTTACCTCAGCCTAACTTCAGACAGGGTTTCTCTTTTTATGCCGTGTGGGGAGGATGGAATCCCTCAATAGTGTCGCTGAGTGTTTTGTGTAACACTAGACAAATAATCCTCCCTTCTCAGAGGCGTGAATGTATTTTACAGGTATCCGTCATCCAAGTGTCAGTCCTGTCGGCAGATTTCACACGCCACCACACCTCTGCCTGCTGGCTTCCTGATTGCATAAATACTCCCAGTGGCACAGTGGACTGCATCCAATTCCACACCCGCTCAGACATCTCAGGCAAGTACATGCACAAGTCATGAGGGAGAGGGAAAAAAATATATAAACCAATAAACACAGAGTCAGTTAAGGACAGCGTGAGGTTTCCATCTGCAAGAGTGGCTTCTCAATTCCTGCACTCGTCAGGTTCTTGTTAAAAAACACTCAAGTGATACAGTATATAATCAGCATTAAAACTGGAGAAGCTTGGAAATTTGTCTATTGGGAAAAGGGGTCATCAGAGTGTCTAATAGCTCACATTAGCTAAATTCACACCTCAAAGAGTCTACTCTGTGATTAAGGTAATTTTGGTCATTAGCCTTGCATTTCTTAAAATAATAAATTCCCCGAGGCTTAGCATGATAACATTATTGTGCTGAAGCCCTTAAAAAGCCACAAATCCACTCCGGCTCTAAGCTATGTATAACAAATGTTACAATGCCAAATTCCAGGTACAGGATGATGAACACGGCTGAATGGGAAGAGGGTTCAAATCCATCTGGCGGATTCCTATTCATTTATGTTCCTGTGGTTTTAGAGATGTGTGGTGGTGGTGCTCTGCCGTGCCTTTGATCAGCTGATGGAGACAATGCAGCTCTCCTCAGCCCTGTGGCACGGGGGTTTACCTGCTGCTAAGTCAGGTATCACAGCCGGGGACCGAGCACCTTAAAGAGGCTTTAACCCTCCTCTGTATCAGGCTGACATGATTCATGTGGGCTGGGTGTGGATTTGAGTCCCTGCTGTGGCACAGCGTCTTTCATGTCAGGCTGTTTATGAGAATATGGAGATGGGTTTTGCGTGCTCGCGGGTGTTCCTTAAAGCAGCAATACGACCTCAGGCTGGGCTTGATCCCTGACGAGTCAGAATCTACCTCTCGATGAATCTCTTGTAGCACACTTAATACCCATAAGAACATGGTGCACGAGGCCCCTCATCTTGGTAACAGAAAGGAATTTGAGAGCAGATTAATATTATGAACAGTAATATTCCCCCGGCGGCATCTGCATGTGCCAGGGATTACAGGGCTCTGGGGTGATTACCGGCAGGGGAAGAGGGGTAACAAGTCCAAAAAACTTTTCATCTTCACCCAGGGCACAAGAGCACACACACAGAAAGACATAAACACATAATAATAGAGTATGTGTACCTCTGTGCATGCCTGCCTGTTTTGTTCATCGCAGCATCAAAACAGTAATTCTTTAGATAGGTACTTCTGCAGTTTTATCCCATACCTTTATTTAATCTTTTATCTATTACTTCAAGATGAAAGCCAAAATTCTGCATTCCTGCAAGAAGACAGATATATTAATACACATATCAGATGGACTGCATTAAAGAGGGTCTAGCCAATACTAAATTCCATAACCAGACCTATCATTTTTTTGTATACATTATTAATCATATAAATTAACCCCACTACACCTAATTTTTACAGCTTCCACTCTCTGTGATTATTTAATCTTATTTTTTTTCTCCCTGATGTGAGCACATTATTAGTTTAGTGAATTAAGAAAGGAAGCATACAAGGCGAAGGGTAGCAAAGCTAATCTCCCACAGGACGGCATCAAAGATCCCTCAGGGCTCCGTGTCCGGCCCACTGTAGATATCAGTTTTCAGTGAGGCATAAGGACCTGCCAGGCTTAAGGCCCTGCTCACTCTAAGCCTCATTATTCCACCTCGCCACCGGGCTGACGCCAGGCCACGCGTGCAAAGCAAGCCAAGGAAATCGCCTCAGGACTTGTCTTATGACAGAAGACTCAGCAATTTCCTCAGCACCTTTTGCGTGAGGATAACACACACAGTCCACTTTGGCCATGTGCAACCAATAAGTTGCCCTAATGAATGCCAGGCCGTGCAGGCAAAGGGGGGGCAAGAGAGGGCTGAAACGGGCCTCTCATGTCTGAAATTATCCAGAGAAAAGTGGTCTGACACGCTGTTCTGCTGCTAGGTGGTGGCGTGAAAGAAAAGAAACAACACTGTTTCCATTTAGAGTTAAGTCGGAATCACAGAGCGCCAGAGATTGCACACATTTGTGAGAGATAAACAGCAGGATATTTCCCTTCTTTAGACTCCAGTGTTGACTTTGTAGATTCCACAAGGTCTCAGGGATTGAGTAGAGGAAGGAAGGCAAGGGGCACTGCAGTACGCCGCCATGCAGAGTCTGAGTTTGTCAGCAGCTCATAAGCCTGAAGTTCAAAGAGCAATCTGATAGAAAAGCTGTCTTGGCAGTGGTTTCCTCCCGTGTGTTTGCCAGCAGACTGCTTCCGTCGGACTGCACCCAGTAGTCATCAATTAGAAAACTGAAGGGTGCCATCCACACACAAGCACATGCACTATTTGGATGTAAGTTGAGGAGACAGCACTGCTGAAAAGATTTCAGGCCAACAATCATACGGGACCAATAAACAGCAATGTTACATGATAGGGGCTTTTAGTGTGCAATATTCTTTTCTGTTTTTGTTTGAATTTACTCAGCAAAACAGTTCTGCTAATAAAAATGACCAATCTGCTGTAAACTAAACAAAAAGAAGCTGTGATATAGCTAAATATTTGCGTATAGAGGACAATAAATTAGCCATAGTATTCTGCATGCATACATAAGTTGGAAATGAATCATACTTCCCCTGCAACAGAAGATGGGATGCACAAATGTTCCAAAAGAAAGTTTGCATGAATAAAAATAACTCTGGGTTATTCTTTTCCTTCCAAATGTACACAATAGCACATTATTTCACAAAACTAAATTCTTAGTTGTAGAATTTGATATTAAGGAAGATCCATTGCACAATGAGCATTATATTCCACCAGGCATATACAAAGACAGGGTCCAGCATATGATATGTAGACAACCAAATTTAAGATGCAGTTCAATAATTTGGAAGTAAAAAGTAATCAAAGTGATAAAACCTGTAGAAACTGGACAAGTGTTTGAAGTGGAAAACTCAATCCAGGTGTGATGAAAAATGTGGAAAACTGGATCTATTTTGCTCCATACCTTCACTTACGTGAAGACATGTTAAAGAATTTTGTTTGGTTTTGGTTTTCTTAAAAGCTTGATTAATTCTCAGCACTCTCATAGCTTCATTTTTGGATGCAGCTGTTTTCAGCAAAAGAGCTCTCAAAACCCAATGTATACTACCTGCCCAGCATCAAAAGTTAGACAAACAAAGTAAGTGATTAGCTGGTAAACATAGTGGAGCACTTAGCAGCTAAAGAGCCAAATATTTCCCTCAGAAGTTGGTGAAGACCAAAACAGAGCTAAAAGGAGACTTAATATTGGACTTACATTTGCCAGGGGGCCAAACATGACTTCAAATTAATGGTGATGTTGATTCTTATCTGCTCAATGGGTAAATAAGCAACAAGTTTGCTGTATCAACTTAAAAGGGCATATGTCAGTCTTGTGTTCACAGCTTGTTTCTGCTGCCCCCAAGTGGCCAAAATAGTCAGTTATTGCTGGTATTTGAATTTCATTAGTCATACTTAAACTAATTAGAAATAAAGAAAGAAAAACCAAAAAATGCAAAGGAAAATAAACAGCACAATTGTTTTAGTGTGGCCTGCCAAGATTTTACTGTGTCTTTTGTATGCTACAAATTGCTTTTTGAGATTAAATAGAACATCAAGTCTGCAACAGCAGCATGTGTGAAATTAAAAAATGGCAAAGTGGTCATAGGACCTTTTTCCCTAAATATCATTTAAAGTCTTGTGTGTGAAAACATCCCAATTCATAATGCATGAAATTTATCATTATTGGGATAATGCGCTGGATGAATTACTTTGCAAACCCCCGGACGCCTGGAGGGTGACCTGTGACAATTCCATACAACACCTCTTCAGAGCTGAAGGAATTCATTTTCATCTCCCACTGACTGCCTTAATCACCATGTTTCATTGTGACAAAGAGTTCACTGTGGCTGCACGCATTTCAAGTACGAGACAGTAAATGAGTTTCACTGCTGTCCAGTAACATTCTTTATGTTACATTCTTATAGGTAACAAGGATTTTTAGCCAGAGGGAGACAGACTTCTGGATCAAAACAACATCCATTACACGCTATTTCGTCTTGTTTTGGGGGACAGCCCATTGATTGTGAAGACAGGATTTTAAAACAAAATATTTCAACAAGATGACATGGCATACTTTTTTCTCTTTTTTTGAAAAAAAATAGCCATGAGAGCATAGAGGTGATAATCAACATCACATACAGTATAATCTTTACAATATGTCATAATGTATCAGTCACAGCTGGCTTTGCAGTTGACAGGATTAACATTTAGGACACATCATAGAAAACCATCTGTTACAGCTCTGTATCTTCTTAAATCCCCTGATCTGCAATTGACAAGTTTCATATCTGCAATGAGATATACAGATTTAAAAAAAAAAATACTTGATTTAGCAAAAACATTGCATATTATAGACATTGTTTGCTGAATATCATTTTATACTTGCAGAATAACATCACATACTATGAGACATTATCACTTGCATTTTGTTAAACATCAAGTAAAAACTGTTTTCAGCATTAACTGAAAATGAAACGTGGAGAAGACCGGCTTTGTTGTTCCAGGTTGCATTAATGACAATAGTTCTGGGATTAGAGATGTGGATGGAAACTGTGAGTAGCAGTAGAAGGAGTAATATAAGTGCGAGAGCAGGGATGCTGTAGAAATCAATACGGTATTGCATTTGCATTGCTTTGATCGTGTACAGCAGGACCAGGAGATTAAGTAATACAGATTCTGCCTGACAGGCCGATCATTAACACTAGTTTGCAATCTGTCAATGCATCCTCTCGTCCTGTCTAACGCCATGGGAAAGACAAGTGTTCTACATAAGTGAATTTAGGAGGGCACATGTAAGACAGTGGCTGTAACAGGCCGAACAGCGTGCTAGGTGAGTGTTGTCTGTGTAAATCATCGTCTGACTTCAATCACACCTGACCTGAAGCCATTTAAGTAAAGAAAGTGGTGCAGGCGCGATCAAATGCAGCAGTTTCCTGGAAAAATAATCATCAGATCTTTGTAGCTGAGGATAGATGGAATTTGGGTCAACCGTGACCATGTTGGAGGGCAATTTCTGCCCTTTGTCTCCCAGCCAAGCAGGTGTCAGCGTCCCCCTGGTCACCCTCCTCCCACCAATCCAGGCAAGGGTCATTCTGCTTAAATGATTTAGCACACTGATCCAAGGACTCAAAGTACTATTTCATATGACACTGATATTCACAGTGCTCTGCATGACTTTTCCTGTCCTTTCGCTTATTCCTAACCCACACACACACATAAAATGATAATACCGAATAAAATCAGGTCTCAATATGGCCCAGTTGTGGAAATCACCACCCCTGATACTGACAAAGATCTAATATATAATGTGGTGGATTATGGCTCAATATCAGCTCTTACTTACGCTTGTGTGTTAGGAAAAACACCTGCCCTCTATCCCAATAGGATCAGCGGATTAATCTTGGTAAGACGTAACACACACAGATGGTCAGACAGGAAAAATTAGAAAAATATGCAATATGAATACATTTGTCTTGCGTAATATCAAATATGATTCATCTATCACAGAGATAATGGCTTGATGCATTGGTGTACTTAGCGAAGAGACAAAGTTAATTTCTTTATAGGCCAGATATTCCTACCAAGATACCCCGTAATAAAAACGATTCTTCTGGGAATATTATATAAATTAAACGTAAGCCATCTATCTGGTTTGCATAGTAATGCCGACGGGGCTACCTTGTGCATTGATTCATTCCAAGTCACATTTCAATGCTGCAAACACAATGCACTCAGGAAGATATGTTACCACCTGCCATGTGTTATATATTATTGTATACGGCAATAAATATACTCTGGTGGAAAATCAAATGGCGGGCAGGAGATTACTCGTCGTATGCTTCTGGTTTTGAGGTGCGATTTTTTTTTTTTTTTTTAAGCAAAAGAGCCCCTTTTACGAGTGTCACCCATCAGACATCTGACTGTTGTTTATTAGGATGAAGAGAGAAAGGTGATATGGTAATTTGGAGCAGCACGATCACTGCTCCCCAATGGCCAGCAGGCCTCAGTTTCCTGACAAAGGTCTTTTTCAATATCCTGCAAACATGGACAGCGGCGGCGGCAGTGGGCGCACTATCCGGTACTTAAAACACAGGGGGCCTATGGGCTACAGACATGACCCTACAACAGGAGCCAGATCACAGGTAGCAGCAATAGGAGGAGGCACAGCTTCCCTGGTCAGAACACTGGCTCATACATCGACACACGTCTGCTGCCACATCACACAACATAGCTGTTTTCATGCAACAGTCTAGACAGTAGCCTTATGGTAAAAGAAGCCATTACTATTGCGTGAGTGTGAAACAGTAACGGCAACATCACATCAGGAAACTGATTTTAGTGTTTATGGTTTGTAAAGAATTTTGACTTCTCACTTTATATAAATGTTTGCTATGTCAGAGTTATACTTATTGCTCCTTTAAGTAGTGCATTATTCTGAAATGAATTAATCTAAGTGGAAGCAGCTAAATATTGGTTGAGCTGTATTTTCAGAGGATAGTGAATCTGGTATGCTTCTAGGACGGCTGTAGGGTATTTGCCAGGGAAAAAGGTAATTCAGCTCTCTTACTAACAAGGTGACATGGGGTCAGACTGAAGAAAAGAGAAAACTTTATTGAATCACGTTCCCTCACCTTCAGAGGTGACATCAAGGTTGTTATTGACAAGGAATAGGAAATTCACTTTTGTCTGGAATTTGTGACGGTGGGACCAAACCATAATAATGACCTTTTGAGCTTTAAAGGCATTACTTTTATCTTCCAGGACGTGGTCAGTAAAGTGACTGTGGGGATTTGTTTGAACCGCTTCAAATGTGACTAGAAAAAAAGAAGAACAAGAAAAAAATGAAGTCCAGCTGTTGAAATTTGCTGTTTGACGTAAAGTAAGCATGCCGAAAGATTCACATCAAATCAAATCATATTCAGCCTGTTAGTCCGTTTGCATGCTCTGATCAGATTAAAGCTGCTCACCTGGGTCTATTACACCTTTTCTGAATGAAGGCCTGCCGACGCTGAGGGACAGGTTGCTCTAGAACTCACTCGAAACTTACTGCACTGCATCTTCCTGAGGAAATGAAATGATGACCTGGGTTTGAAACTGCTGTTGCTTGGCAAGTAAGGACACTGGCAAAGAAATATCTCAAAAGGGGGTAAGGCAGTTTTAAAGCTGAAGGAGCCGGAAAGAATGTTGCCAGGCCTGGTTGTCATTTTTCTTTAATCAGTGGAAGGAAATAATAGTGAATCTGATATCCTCGCGGGGGCCTCTGTTGTTTTGGAAACACATTTCTCACTCATGTCTTTGGCTGAGGTGGAACCCTCAGATTATGAGCCAAAATATTTTCAGCTAAATTGTCTCAATGAAAAATTAACTTTAGGGTTAAACAATAATTATTGTAGGCTTACAGATCCATATGACCCATCGCTAAAAACAACTAGCAGACAGACAGAAGCTTCTGAAGCCGACATGCGCAACAACATAATAGCTAATCTGTGGTAGAGCTCCTAGAACTGTCAACAGCACCAGACAGACGGCCGCATTTCAACACTCCTTTCACTCACTTGCATCATGCAGTGTTTCATTTTCACCCACCAATCCAGGTAGAAATGTTCCCGACTTATCAAGGCTATCCCTTTGCTGTGACGACCAAATCAGATCGCTACTGAAAAATTCATCCCCAAGTGTCAGCCTGCGCACAACAAGTAAGAGCCATGGCACTCCAAAAAACCACTTTGAATATTTCAGAATTACTAAAAGCAATCTAAGGTAGCCATTCATATTTCATTTGCATGTCCTCGTACCTCAGGATATCTTTGAGAGTAATTTGTCTTTGATGTGAGAAAGGCATCAATATTTGAATTATAATGTCTCCATCAGGAAACACTGGATTTGCAAACAAGCTGTTTAGTTGTCCAAAGTTGTAATACTTAAACTCATAGCCCGCTTTACACCTGAGAATCCTGAGGATATGTTGGGACAGTGTACATTCTGCAAAAGTGTGCAGAAATCCTGAAACTGGCACATTAGTATGTTTCCTGGGTGAACAATCTCTGCTAATGTAGCATCACATAGACAACTGAACTATATCTAAGATAGACAGATAAATCTAAGTGGAAAACGAAGAATGCAGGATCCGGATTTATTATAGAATTAACAATCAAAAATGGAATGAAACAGGGCAGAAAGGGAATAAGAGATAAACTGGGAGCAGAAAAAGGAAGAGAAACATTCTGTTGGAAAAACTGTGAAGTGCTGAAGCAGGGTCAGTCCTCCCCTCGCTTGCTTATTTCCATCTGCTGTCGCCATCCTCTGCCACAGAGTGGTGCCGACACCGCTGTCTTGGAGTGAGGCAGGGCCAGCCCCGTGTCCTATAAACACACACAAATCATTTACATGCTGTACTCATCAAAGGCAACTCTTCCTCATCTCCGCGGAGATTTGCTGCTGATCTGAGCTTCCAATATTGCATCTCAGAGCGTTGCGGCTAACCTTTGCAACTGCCAAGAATGTGATTAATTTTTTAAATACAGCTGTTGACCTATTATTGAGATGGAGAGGAGCCACGAGAGACACTCATCTCCTCTCCTCTGTATAATGGAATGCATTATTGCATCAGTGTTTACAAGGCGTGCTAAAAGAGAAACAGAATGAGGGAGAAAGTGTTAAATAAAGCAATTCGGCTAATGTCGCTTTGGGCCCTGTGCACACACAAAGTGTCAATCAAAACTCGCAATTCTTTGATTCATTGCAGTTTGCTCTGGCAGTTGCATCTGAGAGAAGAGTGGTGACACAATGTGGAACAATAATTACCCTGCAGTGTTAAGTCCTCCAGTGTCTTGGTGCATTCATAAATAAAATATGTTCAAGATAATGGATTTATGTTCAATAATTCATCATCAGAATGTTTCAAACCAAGTGATATAATATGTGTCACAGTATTCTGTAACACAGTGCTTAGCCAAATTAAGTTATCTTGAAACCGATTTATTGACAGGGCTGTTGCTGCATTCATTTACTCAGCAACCATTGCTTAATTACTCCTGCAAAGCTAATAAAACAAACAATGCCAATACACTGATTCTAAACCACTCAGTGTCAGTGTTAACTACACACCCAGGCTAACTATGTATTCAAGCCTGGACTGAACAGCACTCAACACTACATGCTCAGAACTCTGAGCTGGAGTGAGAGGAAGGGAGCGGAAGGAGCAGCAGTGGGGCTGTGATATTTGTCATTCATGACCTCGGTGCTAGCCAGCCATATAGGCAGTTTGGTTTGATGATCCATCAGAGAATCTGTCTGGGTCCTTGCAAGAGCCAGAGGACCAGGAAGGGAAGAGGGTGACATCCAGGGCTGCAGTCTGTTCAGCTGGACTGGGGTCAATCAGTGGGCTTGAAGATCCAGAGCCAGCTGGAGAGCCATGATACGACTGGCCTTCATGTCCAGAATGTCCCATTCCTGGTCACAAGAGGGGGCCGTGCTGGCACGCTGGAGGAAGCCACTCATCCTCATAATTAATGACATGCGTTTGTACGGTGTATGACCAGAGCAAGCATATTGCAGCATCGCATCAAGTTGCATTTGTACAACATGTAGAAATCCCTGAAAGTCATTCAAACTAAAAAAGAAATGCTCCATAATGAGGCTGACATGTTTGGTTTATATGTTGCAATGTAAACACTGAAGTACAAATCAGCTCTACTAGTGTAAAGCATTCCATAATCAGTCATCTCAGCAGCAAACAAATACAAATGGAAAAGATGCACTTGCAATCAACAGCAACATGACACACATTTCTAAAAAAAAAAAAAAAAAAGCCAACATTTCATCAAAACACACACACACATTGTGGGGTGCTTCAATCTAGAGGAAGCGTAAGCACTCAACAGAGGCAAAAAAAAGAAAGAAAACAATTTACATGCAAATCAAACCTTATCATCTCAATCTCTTTATGCCAGTTTCGCCTGCAAAATTGCATTCATATGCACAAAGGCATTCAATTACTGTAGCTGTGGCTCAACTTTTCACATCTCAGCATTTTCTATTTGGAGAGGCAGACCCATGTACATTTAATAGGTAGCCATTCTGTTCCCCGGCTCTGTGAGAGATCACTGTGAGTGTGTCAGTTAGAGGAGATGGCAGCATGTATCAGTGCATGAAATAAAGCTCCTGCTCCAAAGTGACAGGCCCTGGATATTGTTGGCAAATGGATGTTAAATTCACTCTGCAACCACCAACAGCAGCCCCGGCTATGAAAAATTAACTGTACTCTGGCTAAAGGGAAGGGAAATTGCTTTGGTAGATATACCACAAAATCCTGTTTGTGAGCTATCCATCTGTCAGATCTCTTTGCAAAAAAAGTCCTTCAGCTTTCTCTATTAAAGAGTCCGCGCTCATATGGTGTTCAGAGTAATCCAGTATGAGAGCGGAAACAAAGAGAGATGTCAAAGAGAGTTAGAGTTAATCCTAAATCTATGCCATGGATCACAACTCAGTAAAGAAGACTGACTCCAAAGGTCTCAGTACAGACAGAGATGCAAAGCATATGTCAGCCACCAGAGGGCAGTGATACTGAGGGCTGCAACCTTGACCAACTCTACAATTTATTTCAAATCAGTCCATAGTTTAGCTGCTGTTAGCCGCAACACAGTGAGCTACATTTCTGGCACTGGTTAAGAACCAGATTCAATGAACACCGAGACTCTTAATGAGTCACTGAACTGCAACATAATCCCGTGTAGTGCATGATAATAACTACAGTTCAAGGTGTCTCCCTAGAGTTAGGCAGGGATGAGTGTAAAAAGTAACAACAATTAAATAAACCATCTGTTAACATCAGAGACTGTGACAGTATACTTACATTTGGTTCTCAAGACAGCATTTTCACATAGGTGTCATAGCATAGAAGACACACTACAGTTTATAACATTAGTAAAAGGTAAGTTTGCTGATGATCATGTGCTCACTGCATTCACGGTGCATTCTGGGAATGTTCCTGAACGTCCAATCTGATGGAATGACTTTTTATACTTTATGTGTAATTATTTATACTCCTGAACAGAATAGCTTTTTTTTCTTCGTCATCTACAGTTTGACCTTTCAATTTCCAAGATGGAAAGCTTAAATTACAGAAGCCAATTCAGTTTAATAAATGGTTTGTAAAAATCAGACATTTGTGAAACAGTATGATAATGGTGTAGGAATTAGTAAACAGTAGATTTCCAAATGTATCTATTTATTTCAATAAATAAATATAATATATATATAATATGATATAAAAAATATGAAATTCTGCCACAAAAACAAAATTTAAGAAAAGGATAAATCAGTTTTATGATGTGGTTCACTGGGCCTTTTTCAACATGATACTGAATGACTTTTCACATCCCACCACCAGATGTCAACATAACACTTTAAACAACTCTTTGCCTGTCTGCAGCTGGGTGTCACTGTTTCTCTATGGTAGTGATGTGACTGTATACATGTGTGCTGTTACATTTTCATGGAGAAGGAGCAGCTTTGAATCTGTGAAACTAGACGGATCAGTCAGAATGATACTTTTGCCCCGTTTTTGTCAAGTACTTTTAAAGAAAATCCAGATGGAAAGCGAGTGATGGATCCAGCTGGAATAAGAAAATTGATCTGCTGATTCACCTGACCGAAATAAAGCAAATATCAAGAGGACAATATTGTAACTGCAGAAAAGAGGCTTTCCTGATGTGGAAAAAAACACAGTGAAAACACATCTGTAGTACTAAAAGGTGACACTTAGATGTGCAAGATGCAACAACATCTTTGAACTGTAATAAAAACACAAACAGTAATGTGCACACTTATTTTCAGGGACTAACAAATTAAAATTAAGTTTGCATTACTTTACTTTAAAAATGAGAGTAAAAAAATGTATTGAAAAGGGCACAAAACAAGCATTTTGCCATCATGCAAAAGTCCTGATCAATATGTAATCAGTCACTGCGCTCACCTCACCGTGTGCACATCCAAAAAGCATAAATATAAAGTAATGATAAAGTAATCAAGTGTGCACACACGGTTTGAAAGGGTCTTTTAATGTGGGAAAGGTAACCTTCCACTGCCATTTACATCCATGTCTGACTGCATCAACTATCTGTCATTTCTGGCCATATTCTTCTACACATTTAAGGTTTCTAGTCTTAACGAGGGTGATTGAGACATCCAGCCGTATGAGTAGACATTAAACCATTCCTGTGTTTCATTGTGTGCTCCCCCGCTCTTAACAACCTGGAGACTGCGCAGAAAGAGTCGGGGAAAAGTGCATGTGCAAGCAGAAAAGACAAAGTTCATAGAGCCGAGGTGCAGGATGTCCCGTTAAGGAGGAAAAAAAAATCCTCCAGAGGAGCAGAGGCAACACAAGCTGACGGACTGAAAAGACTGCAACCCAGAGCGAACGACATTTACCACACCTTGCGTATTGTTAACCAGTAAAAATGGGCTTTCCGACGATATTTAGTTGTCGTCGGATTGTTCTCAAAGTGTTTTTGGTTCAGTTCATCGCCTTTCAAGCAACATATGCTGCCCCTTCGCCTATTATCAGGTTTCCTGGAGACGATACTACACCCAAAACAGACAAAGAAGTTGCCCTGGTAAGTTTATTGGTTGTTTTTCCTACAACTAAGCCTAATTGGGTCAGTCAGTTGTGAAGAACAGTTTTTACTCTTAAAGTTGAAGAAGGGAAATACTTCAAACTTTTTTTTCCCCCTACACTTTCATAAAAAAGCTTAGTTCTAGAGAGGTTAACCATTTTGATATTTTTCCTCCTTCAGCACTATCTGAACAAGTTTTATGGATGCCCACAAGACAGATGTAACCTTATGGTGCTCAAGGACACCTTAAAGAAAATGCAAAAGTTCTTCTCTCTGCAAGAAACTGGAGAGATTGATGCCAAAACAGTGGACATCATGAAAAAGCCCCGCTGTGGCGTCCCAGATGTGGCCAATTACAACTTCTTCCACAGGAAACCCATGTGGCAGAAGAAGGATATCACCTACAGGTCAGAGCTTTAGCTTTACTTACACATTTTTAATTATCCGTGCAGTGTTAAAGTGAATCCTGCAACAGGCATTTTGTGTGGATTTTTAGCAAGATGTTCCATGAGAAAGGTTGTAACATTAAAACTGGATCCAATAGTATTATAGCTATTTAGACATAAGGCACACCAGGACGTCATATAGAAAGTTTGTCAAACACAGAAATGTAAAATAACTTAACCCCCTGAAAAAACTGCCCATAAATCAAACCATATGTATTAAGAACACTATTTGGATCAAGTCTGTTTGCTTTGAGACATGCCCCCCCACCCCCCACCCCAACCCTCCCATCAACATCCAGTCCACCCCACCCCCATCCACACAGTCCTGAAGCGCTTGCATCTTGTGTCTTGCTAACACCAGCATTCCTACACAGTATGTGTCAGGTCTTTTGTTTGTGTTCTGTTTGAGGTTTATAACAATGTGGAATTGGTTTATTTATATCAGCGGTTTTGTGTGCCCCAATCATTCCAGCCCGTCTGCCTGTGTGTTTGTAAGGAAGACTGCAGGCCAAAGACAATAACAGCTAGGAGATCTTAGACTTTAAGAAAAGGACTGTGTGGGAAATATAACAGGGCTTGTGGCTGAACACTGTTTCAGGACACATTTTCACCAGATGATTCATAGCCTGTTATTGGCTGCCTTTAGCTGGATTCTTTTCCATGATTTCAAGAAAAGAAACAAAGATCTCGAGATTGCTCTACATGCTTTTTTGGAAAACTAGCCTGTGACTATCCTGATTGCATCGCAGGAATTGTTTGTCTTCAACTCACTTTCTGTTCACTCCGCAGAATCCTGGGATACACTCCTGATCTTGACGAGGAAGTCATAAATGATGCGTTCTTCAGAGCCTTCAAAGTATGGAGTGATGTCACCCCACTCTCATTCAACCGCATTATGGACGGAGAGGCTGACATCATGATTAACTTTGGCCGCAATGGTATGCCCTGTATAGACAAATGTTAAAATTTAGTATATACAGTAGATACTGTACATGATATTTTCAGAATTTTGCACTAAAAAGAGCAAATGGCAGTAAATTGAATTACAAGTTACCCCATATATCCTTTAACAGTGCAGTCAGGTGAAACTCTTCTCTAGTCTTACAGACACTGACTTCACTTAGCAGATTAATGCCATGCAACCTAAATTTCAATATCACTTCTACAATGTCTGTGTCCCATAAAAAAAAAAAAACCTTGTCTCTTGTCTCATTCCTGATCTCTTGTGTTAAGATTTAGGAAAGGGAATTTGAGATTGCAATTCACAGATGTTTTTTCCACGAGGATTATCTAAATGCTCTGCTTACCAAGTTATGACTAAGTGAAGATGCATTCTTTCAGGAGGATAAACAGACTCCAAGTTACAAAAAACAGCTGAACAGAAGTTCAGTACCTTGTTGACTAATGGTGAAGGAGCAATAACACACATGTAATTACAGCCACACCCCACCAACTTATATTTTACACTTTATAAAATAATGGGAATTGTAGTTGTTGCACAGATTAGTAGAGTCGTTCCAATGAAAACAACCATTAGATATTTACTGTCAGTGTAATGATACGTATCTCTCTCGTCTGACCAGAGCTAAACCCTGTCGAGAATCCAGTAATTACAATGGAAAAAAACAAACAAAAACCAGCCACTTCAAAAGACGTGAAGCAGTTGTTTTAGAAACAAAAATATTAAGGATTATTGTGATTATTTTAACACACGCACAAATGTCAGAAATGTTTTCCTTCTTTTATTTTTAGTTATTTTTTATTTCTTCTTGTAACCAGTCGTGCCTGCCACTTACTGACTAATAAGCTATTTCCGTACTGGCTGCCAGCAGCAAAAGAAAAAAAAATGTCTGACATCTCTGAAGTTTTAATATTCAATGATGTCATCAACAGAACATGGAGATGGTTACCCCTTCGATGGCAAAGATGGCCTCTTGGCTCATGCCTTTGCTCCAGGGCCAGGGATTGGGGGAGACTCCCACTTCGATGATGATGAGCAGTGGACGCTGGGCGAGGGCCAAGGTAAAGCAGAAACACTGTTAAACAAAACAAACCTACTTAAAAAAAAAACAATTTCAAAGCCTACACTATTTTTACATTAGTCAGCTGTGGTGACAGTAGAATCCTACACTAATGTCAACGGTGATAACACTATTCTGACTTTCAAATACTTTGTTTTGATCGTCTGAACTTTCTGGCACGCAGTATGACAATCCTCAGCCATCTGGAAGCTGAATAAAAAAAAAATCTCTGTTGCACACATTTGTATTTGCACACATTGACCCAGATAGGTTTGTGTATTTCCTGTTATTTAGATCCTCTTTTCTGAATTTATCACAGTGGAGAAGTAATCTATAAACCTATTTTCTCCTGTCTCATGGTGCCAAAGAAATCTCACAACACTTTTGTTATCATATCAGTGTGTTTGCAGGTTTTATCCCATTCACTAAAAATCATTTATACTTTACATTGCGTCTCACCATTTTTTTTTTTTAGATGTTTTTCTCATATTCTAGGCATCTACTTGTTTCTATTTAGTTCAAAACAATATGAAAATCACCCTGCAGGAACTCAAAACAGACAGGCAGTCTTGTGATATTGAGCAAAATGTTTTGGAAAATGTATGACAGTAATAGATGAACGTTTCCAGTAAATGAGTTATAATATGATCCATAATCTTCTCGACAGTGGTGAAAGCGAAGTTCGGCAATGCTGATGGGGAGTTCTGTAGATTCCCCTTCCTGTTCATGGGCACTGAGTACAACAGCTGTACATCTCAGGGTCGTGACGACGGCTTCCTGTGGTGCTCCACCACTTACAACTTTGACGATGATGGCAAATATGGCTTCTGCCCCCATGAGTGTGAGTTTACTTTCTTGTTCCCTTTTGAGCTAACAAGGTAGCGTTGCAATGTGTGTCATTTTAGAAGTCTTCTTTTAACGCATTTTGCAGTACTCCCGTCTGTATAGATTTGTAATGCTGTGGCCCCACTCGACCCTCGCAGCACTGGTGTCATGTCCTACTTGCATATTACAGCACCAAAAAAACATGCAGTAGTTTCGTTTATTCGCACTCGCCAAGCAATACTTCATATCATATTATTCATATCAATATTCCAATCTGCTGCTTTTGGATAGAAAGAAAGTAGGTTGGACAGTATGCCAGGAAAGTGTTGTTTTTTTTTGTTTGGAGTGGATTATGGAATATTTCTTTTCCAAGTTACTGCCCCACTTTAGAACCCTGGGCTTTGTCAAACATTTTGTTTATCTGTGTTATGTTGCTGTCCATGGTACTAACATGATCACATGCCTATTACAGCTAACTGCCAAAGTACACATGTACAAAGTTGTTTTATATGATGGGAACACGTAGTGAAGCTGTCTGTTCTGTTAAGCTTTTACACTGATGTAAAGAAGAAAAGATCTACTCCCCCTATTTTCATATTTCTAGTCTCTCTTTTTCTTCGAGGACCTTTGTCATCACTGAAGGGTCAGAGAGTCTTAGTTGCTTGTAATGATCATGTAGGAATCTGAGCAGATTTTTTTGTCTTACATTTAAAGATGTAAAAATGTACTGTGTATAATGTTATTAGGTTTCTATAACGCTTCTTTGTGTTTGTTGATATTTGTTTTACAGTACTCTTTACCCTGGGCGGAAACGGCGATGGTTCTCCATGTAAATTCCCCTTCACCTTTCAGGGAGAGAAGTATGATGGATGCACCACTGAGGGCAGGGATGATGGCTATCGCTGGTGTGCCACTACGGAGGACTATGACCGTGACAAATCCTTTGGCTTCTGCCCTGAGACTGGTAGGTGGTGTTGTATATCTGTTATGTCAGACTATGCTTTTTACATAATCGGACACTACCTAGTGCTTCAAGGAAAACTTTTCTGTCGTATACATACATACTAGCATATACATTGTCCTTGGTTGTGTGTCCTGTTTATGTTCAAGGCAATGTGCTTTTATAGATGCAGTGCATTTTACTGGCAGGGTTTATTTTGATGCACAGTGTATGGTGCCCTGCCATGTGTTGGGCTCTATAGGAATGCTCCAGTTGGGGTTTTCGGTCTTGCTCGTGGTCTGCAGAATGGCTGCGAAAGTATTTTAATGTGCAGTGGCGGGGCTTATTTTCCATTCTGTCAGTGGGACTGGTTTTAGAGTTGAGGTAGTGTAAAAAAAAAGGGGGAGAGACAGTGAGATAGACCGAGAGAGGTATGACCACTGGGGTTTTCATCTGGTTCTAATTGAGCAGGAATGTAGCTTTGTTGTAAAGCCTTTTGTGATAGCTTGTGCTGAATAACAAATGATTTTCTTAAAAAAAAAAAAAAAACAGATTGCCAGATTGAAAATGATCTTTCTTTGAAAGAAAATCAATTTGGGCGGGTGCTTCTTGGTAGTGTGCCTAGTGGATTAGTTATTGATGTCATGTGTATTGTGTCAGTGCTTTCATGATGCTGTTTTCAACATCAGCTGCACTCATTTCACAATATAATATAAACCGAATTTTACTTGACAAATGTTGGCAGTTCATAAGACAGTGAAGCAAACTAAGTTCACTACGCATTCCACTTTTACAGCTTTGTCTTTTGTTGCTCTTTCCAGCCATGTCAACAGTGGGAGGAAATTCAGAAGGAAGCCCTTGTGTCTTCCCCTTCACCTTCCTGGGAGACACCTATGATTCCTGTACCTCATCTGGACGCAGCGATGGCAAGATGTGGTGTGGTACCACCAAGAGTTACGATGATGACCGCAAGTGGGGTTTCTGTCCTGACCAAGGTATGAAGCAATGAAGGCATGGGCCAATAGCTTTTGTAGGACAGTTCGTGCTGCGGTGCTGGGAATAGCAGACAAAGTGGATTTGCCAGTAAGGACAATGCAATGAGTTCCAGACAGTTGAGATGAAAACTATGCATTAGTCACTTTCTTACCCGAACTTCAAGCACATTTACAAGTAGTGAAATGAAGCAATAGGTCAGATGAGTTCAGACAACTGCCTGTTAGGCTGAATTGTCCTGATAGTTAATATTGAAGTCATCTGATATCCCAACGAAACTTATTTCTGTTATTGTGGAAGCTCTTCAAGATGCCACTGATTTGATTTGTCACTCTTCAAGTGTACAGTCTATAACAGGAAGATACTTCACTCTGTCGCATGTTTCCAGGCTACAGTTTGTTCCTGGTGGCAGCCCATGAGTTTGGTCATGCCCTTGGCTTGGAGCACTCTCAGGACCCCGGAGCATTGATGGCCCCCATTTACACCTTCACTAAAGACTTCAGACTTTCTCAGGATGATATCAAAGGCATCCAGGAGCTCTATGGTGAGATTAAATGTGATTTATGGCTTTTTTCCCGGACAGGGATTAAGTCTAATACAAGAATCGAAAAAGAAAATGTGTGAACAAGCCAGGAAAGATGAATGTGTGTAAAGTGTGCAATTACTCTCTTATTTACAGGTGTGCCAACAGACAAACCTCTGCCTCCAACCCAGGGACCCGTCACTCCTATGGACATCTGTAAAGAGCCAGTTATATTTGACGCTGTAGCACAGATCAGAGGAGAGACATTCTTCTTCAAGGACAGGTAATCACATCAGGAAGTCCTAATGTTTTGACCATTTTGACTGTTTTCAACAGAACTAGACTTCAGCAAGTGTACATATGACAGATTAAGATCAAATGGATAGGAGCACTACCCATGAATCCATCCAAAATAACATTTCTACCATGTCGTTTGAATAAGATAGCTTTTAATTAGCTCTAAATGTGATGTGATGTCTATTTGACTCTGTTGAAACTTGCAAGCACTGCCACATTCTGGCTGCATTTCCAGCCTATGATCTATGGGGTGAACATGCAAACAAACCAGTAGCCTTTTTATGACTTGTGCAAAGAATAGGGCAGCCTGCACAAGTTGGACTTCATAATCATTTCTTCCCGCAAACAATGAGCAGTTTGACATGAGGTTTCCGGTTAATTATTGTTTCTCATATTAGAATCTTTTGCCACGTGAAGATTGCGGTTTACATGCTTGTTTCCTGATGTGACAATTAGTTCGATGGATAAACAAGCTGTTCCTCTACTCATTCAGTTACAGTCAAAGTAGTCATTAGTTATAAACACTGTCTACACTCCTCCACAGGCGCCAGTGAATTGAAAGTCTTGTAAGCTTACTGTGTGTCTACTGGCTGACCCCGTGTAGAAGAGGAGTTTCATGAAGTGCTGTGGTTTGGTCAACAGTCTTTGTGAGTCAGTGTATTTTCCCGTTGGAAGATGAACATTTTCGTCACAACTGCTGAATTTTCTTACGGAAAGATTTTCCAGGACACTCACTCAGAACAATTATGTGGTAGAAAAGGAACTGATACAAAATACAAATAACATCCTTGTTAGTTATGATGTGTAAACGTCTCTAGCTATGCTGGTGCAAGATCGACTCCTTGCAATTTCAAGGTCAACAGAGCTGTAGATCTGTCATGGCCGTTCTGGAAATGTTTCCAAAGCAAACAGGCCAGCAGACTGCCGTACCAAAGAGTCTAGTCTTTCAGTTAGCCTGGTTTTCCCCCCCGAGAACCTGGAGTTAGAAACTGGGAGAAACAAGCCACAATCCTGCTCACAAATCTTGCTTTAATACAGAATTACTTTTCACCTTGCTGTGGCTCTGTTCCACACATTTGCAGTGATCGGCGGTGCAGCACAGGAACTCACAGAGCGCTCTGTGGACCATGAAACTTTGGCCCGTTGTTTGGAAATCAAGCTGGGCTGAAACCTTATTCTCTGTGGCTCATGATGCTTTAGTAGTCTTAAGGTTTAGAGCAATTATTTTGAACTATAAAACACTCAGATGATTTGCTTTCGGGGCATTGGTAGCTATAATATTCATTATATAATGTTCTATTTGATTCATAGGACTACGCCACTCTTTAGTTATTTGCAGCTGGGCCAATTTCAGTGAATGTTTAAACTATCATAATCCAGAGCAATAGTTTCCAGCCAGCAAGTAAAGGCACACTGCTCTGCCATGTACAGTAGCTGAAATATGTCAGATATGTTGCATTTACTTCAGTGAAATTCAGTTGACTTATTGTATATTTACACTTTCTCAACCTCAAAAGAACATTTGGCTTCACGTTTGGCTATGTCCAGCTGCTCACCTGTGTTTGTTGGCTCCGCTGTGTAACTATACAAGCCTTTGTGTGACATTTTCATTTCAGTTATTGACTTGATATGCCTTGAATTTCAGTCGCTACAGTATGTGAAAATATGTCAAAAGCACCAGAAGAATTGAGAAGTGATCTGAGGGCAAGGGAGAGAAATTGAGGACAGAGTATTCTCAAGGCACTGAAGTGAACGCACAGTACAGTATATCTCTCCAAAGTCTGAGATTAGTAAAGTTTCAGTATGGGCCTGCTGAGTCTGACCTTCACAGAGACTTAATGAGTTGCCTGAAGGCCATGTCAGGTTTGTAAGCTGCAGAGCTCTGGTACAAGCCAAGTTATTTAACTTCAAATAAAAAGTGCTGACCTCTGGGCTCCAGGACTAATACTCGCTTAACTCTCCTGTTTTAAAAGTGAGACCCCCCCCCCCCCCCTTTCCTCCCAGCTCAGTGTATTTATGATATAGGACAAATCTTGACATGATGTAATGAGTAATACTTAAAGCATTCCCTGAGCTCAGCATAAAAGTGTGTCTGTCTGTCTGGAGAAAGCAATTATAAAGTCTGTCTCACAGAGACAGTTTGCCCCACCCACTGATTAAGTTCCTTCTGCATGTATGGCTGTATTTTTACTGAAGAAATATTTACAGTGGTCTGTTTCAAGTAACCCATGTGCATGTGTTCTTAGCCTGTAGCAAACAAAAGCTTTTTGTGATAGACAGTATTTCCTTAAAGCAGGTCAGTACATACAGTAATATATCCACTCCACAGCAAGGAGACTCAAGCATAGGATTGAATTTAAAGGTTAAAAGAGTGGGTTTCTGCAATTTCTGTGATTTCTATTTTCTGCAAATCACATACTTTACATTGCTGCTAACAATTTTTATTACATGATGTAGATTTTGATGTTTAAATTGTTTCCTTACTTAGAGACTTAAAGAATCCATCGTGGCTGCAACATTTGATTTCAAAGTTAGATGGTTGTTGCATCATAAAGCAGTGCAGACCATTAACATCAGCCTGCATTACCACACTGCAATAACATTACTTTGATAACAACAAATGAAAGATAAATTGATTACCTACTTGAAGCAAATGTGAAGTTTCAGCAACTTTATATTTATACCGTACAGAAAAAAAAAAGGAGCCCAACGGCAGCTTAGAAGAGAGAACAAAAAATTAAAAACACATTCAGAAATCTAAAACACACTTTCTCTTCAAGTGAATGGGAAGGTGTGTCCAAACTTTTGACTGGCACTACATGTAATTAAGTTATACCCTGCAAGTCTGTCCTCTTTACCAGCCACTATCACTGCAGTTATGCAGTCCACTTAGGCAGATACATATATATTTTATTTAATAGAGACAGGATGTAAAGGCAGAAAAGGAGAGAGATGAGAGGATAACATTAGAAATATGATACAGAGTTCAAGCCCTCTGGGTATTGTTGCTACACAGCATGAACTTAACTCACCAGAACACACAAAAACAAAAAAAAAAATAATGCAATTTATTCTTGGCTAGTTCCAAATTAAAGTCTCCTTTTTCATCCCTACAAATGCAAACAAAGCTTTGGGTATGTGGTACATACTGTATGCTATTCATGTACAGTATGTTAGTGAAGTTTTATACTCATCTTCATTTTATCATTATCCCGACTCCTCTTTGCAATTGGCAGATCTTTTTCTTTTTAAAAAATAGGTCAGTGGAAAAGAGTTTGGGAAGCTGCCGTTGTTGTGCAGCTGTGTATTGGAAATCCGGGCAAGAAGGGTCTTGTTCCGCTGGCGTCGGCAGCCTTAGTCCTAACGAGAACCAGATGCTCATGAATCAGGCCATTGTGGCTGACTCGGCCAGTGAACACTTGCACTAAAACCCCCCTTATACACACACACACACACACACTCACTTCCCTCACCTCTTCATCATCAGCCTCTGCCCCTCTTTCACTCACTCTCATTTCATCCCCAGCTCATCTACCTCACAATCGCTCACCCACTCATTCTCTCTCTGCCAGGTTCCATTTCAGGTCAGTCAACTTCAGAAGCAAGCCCAATGGACCTGCGCTAGTGGCCACCTACTGGCCTGACCTGCCTGTCAAGATAGATGCCGTCTATGAAAACCCAATGGAGGAAAAAACAGTCTTCTTCGCAGGTATGCTGAAGAAAACAAGGAACTGTAAAGAAACGTCTGATTTAGAGCTGAGCATTTACGTCAGATGAACTGTTCATATCATCCCTTGTGCCTCTGTGGTGATCAGACAAAACAGACGGTTCCACTTCCATGAGTAATGAAGAGGTGTCTTCACTCTTTTTTACCACTTGGATGCCTTTCCCTTAACGGTCAGCCGTTTCTACTAACTGAAACATTAGGAGAAGCAGGAATGTTGGCTGAGCACTCCTCTGTGCGGTGTGCACTCTCGGGACACTTGAGATACTCCACAATACTTATTAGTGGTTCATGATACATTCTTTGCATTTTACTAATATGACAACCTTCCTGAATACTGATGAGATTTACATAATATATTTGTCAGCTTTGAAGACATTTAACAGCAGAGCTGGTTTGGCTATTGGAGAAACTTGCAGTGATATGTGGCGCAGTCCACATTCTAATATCTTTGGTTTATAGATTTGTAGGAATATGGGATAATAACTTGAACAGACAGTTCTGTGTTCAAATAATTACCTTGCATCAAGAAAAAACATATGTCCTCTGTGTTATTAGCCGTAGTTCTACTTTCCTACTTACTCTTCTCTTCCAGGCAGCGAGATGTGGGTCTACAATGCAGATCAGTTGGAGAGAGGCTACCCCAAGAGGCTCTCCAGCCTTGGCCTCCCCACCGACCTGCAGCAAATCGACGCTGCCTTCAACTTTAGAAAGAACAAGAAGACTTACCTGTTTTCTGGGGACAAATTCTGGAGGTGAGGAGCAAAGCTTACACAACCACTTGTCAGCCTAAATCCTTTGTCTGACACACCCTAGCTTGTGTTTGTTTGTGTCATCACCTCTCATTACAGTACTGGGCTACGTCTGGATCCGTTTAGTGTGTAGTGTGACCTAAACTGCACTGTAAACCACAACACCCCTGCACAACACAGGAATTTATAGTGTTGACGGCTAACTGTTTTATATCTGTGTGTGTGTGTGTGTATGTGTGGCAGTTGTGAAATACTCATGAAAAGCTTATAAATGAACTTTAATGTGTATTTGTGTACAGATACGATGAAAGTACAAAGACAATGGACCATGGCTTCCCCAAACTTATTGCTGATTCCTGGAATGGCATCCCAGATGGCATTGACTCTGCCTTCAGTCTTAATGGAATTGGTAAATCTTTTTCAATTTTTCTTTTTTTCTTTTACAAAATCTGTGGAGTAAATGATTAGGTGTATTTCACAAGTATTTGATAGGTATTAGACATCTATAGGTGTTTCAAATAGCCAGTGGTTACAAATCAAGTCATTACACTATAACAATACAATGCTAACATGCTGAGGTTTAACAGATATAATATTTACCATTGTCACCATCTTAATTTCACATGTTAGAGTGCTAATGTTTGGTAATCAGCACTAAACAAAAAGTACAGCTGAGGAGGGAATGTCATTAGTTTTATGGGTATTTAAACCAAAATACTGGACTGATTAAATTTTGACCTCATTAAGGAGAAAAATGTCAAACAAACATTGAAGTTATTACAATTCATCCTGAGAGGGACCACAAATGTCAACCTCATAGTGGCACCAGATGAACCAGGGAATTGCCAAAGTTATAAAGTTACATCATCCGGGGCACCTGAATGTCTGTACAAAACTGTGTGCCAATCCATCCATTAGATGTTGGCATATTTCACTGGTGTGAAAACTTTCACCTGCTGGTAGCATTAGATGTCATTAGAATGTGTCCTCTGGGCACCAAATCCATTTGATAGTTGTTGGAACATTTCACTTAAAAAAAACAAAAAACTCTTGGCGAATGATCAAAGTCATAAGGCTTCATCCTCTGGGAACCACAGATATCTATTCAAAATTCTGTGGTAATCCATCCAATAGTTGACACTTTTCAGTCTGGTCCACATTGGTGGACTGACTAAGCGACAGACCGATATTGCATAGCACAAATAGAAATTAACCAATGATCACATCACTTTGTGACAACATGAAACAAATGTTACAGTGACAGTTATATTTTGTTGCTCTGGGAAGGGCTATACAATTTAGTGTAGAAATAAACCAACAATGATCCATCCTGCACCTACCCCTTTGTTTGAATCTTGAACAATAGCTGGGGGAAAGAGGATTTTGTAGAAATGGCCATGGTTCTTTGATCTGAACATGGCTGGTGCTCTGCGTGCTACAGTAGTTGAGTGTCTGCAGACTGACATTCCTAGTTAGATTGCAGGCAAATCTAGTCAGCTCCATCTGCGAGTCTGGCTCTGTGCCTCTGACAATAAAACTCCTCGTATACCAGAACCAGTAAGCAGTGATGATGCCATCTAGCTAGAAATGAGTTGTTTAGAGGAACTGACTATACAAGGAAAATGAGGTAAATCAGGCCAAAGGGAGTAGTTCAGTTAGGGAGTGATCTGTGGTCCGATGTTGATAGAAGACAGTCAGAAGGAGAGCAGTTGCTTTATATCTCTTACTCAAAGCTTTAATTCACTGTGAGTGCATAACACATGATAGTTTATGTGAAAGCCAGTATAAGGTGGTGACTTTTAGGCATGATACTGGTAAACTTCCTCTGAGACTGACACGGCCCGCCTCCTCGGGGTTAGAGGTGGTATGTAGATTTTTGTCTATGGCAAGCAACCAGGGATTTTTCCATTACTCTCCTAACATACACAGTACTGTAAGCATCACATAGCCCCTTCCTCACACAGCGAACAAACATATTTATATAAAGCACGTCTGTGCACCTCTACAGAGGTGCCTCTGTATGCTTCCTGATTAGCATAATTCAGTAAGAGGCTCAACACTAGTTTCAGCAGAAGCTGATTTGTAATTTTAATGCTTTTTGCATTGATTGAAGCTCATTATACTGTCTATATTATTTAATTAAAGCTTGATGATTTTACAGTTTTTGCATTCTAGTTTTTCCCTTGTTTTTGGAGCAACTATTTTTTATGCTCTGGAAAGTAGAAATTATATGTTCAGAATAGTATTTTAAACACGGTATGCACTGTGCTTGTCTTTACCAGATTACAGCTACTTCTTCAAAGGCAACCACTATTTCAAACTGGAGGACAGCAGCTTGAAGATTGTCAAGTTGGGTGATATCACAAAGGACTGGCTTGGTTGTTGAGCATTTCCCAAAATGTCTTGCAACTGGCTAATTCCTGCGATGATCTCATGAGGACATTGCCGTAATATTGTACACAACCTGAGGTCGCCGCAGTGCACACTGTTGTATGTTTTTTATCCTGGCAACTCTGCACGCTTCCGTGGGAGACATGTCCCTTCCAGCCTGTATAACCAGCCTCCAGCTTTGTAGAAAGGCACCTCGGAACCTTCTACACAGGCTGAACATAGGCAACTGGATATTTGCTATATTACTGTGTGATAATGACTTTTTATTTTTTATGCTGATGCAGATTTATTACAATGTGTACCCCCTGTTTTTTTTTTTTTTTGTTTTGTTTTATAGTATTTTTGTTTGTTTGTTTTTAAAACTCAGACATCGGGTATGTCCACACTGCATTGAACGCAGTGCTACACTGTGCTGTGAGATATTGCCTTTTTATGCAAATTTGATTCTGTTTTTAACCATATGAGGAATTCATGTTGGCTTAGAATTACTTACATGTCCAGTGTACTAAGTGCAGGTTTATAAATGTATCAGTTTTAATTAAGTAATTTTCTCATTGTTGTGCAATACATTTGAAAAAATGAATTTGCACAATGTGTCTGACCGAAAATGGTGCTTTAGAAATTGCTTTTTGCATATAGTCCTATATATCTATACACTTTATATTCTGTGTAACTATGTCTGATGGGACTACTTAGTATCCTCTGGATGTTAGAAAGTAGTATTCGCAGGCACACATTATTCTCCATTTGGTTAGCACTTTGTATAGGACTATATATGGGAACTGCACAATATGGAGTCCAAATGATTGTCATGGCAACTCCAACTTTGCATTTCCCTCGACTAATGGTACAGAAAGATTAAAGGCACAGGTTGCCTGTAGAGGCTGTATAGGTTTGCTGCATGATGGAATCATGACAAGAGTACCGCAGTAGTATTGTGTAATAATCTTTTTTTTTTTTTTTATATTCTCTTCTCTTTCTTGGGATTTGACAATACAGTCATTGTTTTCTGTTGTTTTTAATGCTTGTGCACTTTGTTACTGTCATCAATAAAGATGGTCAATATAATGTGGATCAGTGATAAACAGAAAGAACTCCACATACAAGCAATTGCGGGTGATTGACAAAATTATGGGCTTTCTATTGAGCTTGTGAATTCAGCAAATACTAAATAACCATGATTTGCTGGAAGAATTATTCGGATTTACACAAATATCACAAATATCACAATGTACATACTGTACTTGTATCAAATTAAGTGCTCATGCATGTTTTTTTTTTTTTTACTTATATTAACATTATATTATTTTATTATTATGGCTGATACATCATGTAAACAGCATTTTAATGTTGTAGCTGTAGTACTGTATTGATTGGTATATTTAAACTATTTAATCTATAAAAATGCATTTAATAAGATTATTCTATGTATGGAAAATCGCACTGTGCGAAGTAATAGCTGTAAAATAAATGTAGTGGGTTAAAATGTATAATATTTACCTCTAAAATGAAGAAGTAGTATAACTTTTACTTAAGAACAGTACTTGAGTAAATGTCGGCTACTTTCTACAACTTCCCAAAAAAAAAAATCTCTCTTCGGGGAAAAGACATGCTGGACTGTCTCAAAGGAGGATTTTTGTAATGAAACGGCGCCATCTGGCGGACGTTTGTCAGAGCTTGTAAACAAATATTGTGCTCGTACGTCACATTCCCTTGAAATCTGTGCCCATTCGTTAATTGTGCATCATAGCTCTACTATCTTTGGAGCTATTTTCTGCTCAGATGAATAACATTTCTGTTCCTACGAGCAGAGGTATCCCCATAAAGCACACACAGACACTGCCACTGCAGCACCATCTGACTTGTCATCTCATTTAGAAATACGTCGAGTGTCATGATAGCATCCTTTCCACATTCATTCATTTCACTGATGGTTCACAGATCGGAGATGTCGATGCGATTTCGCCTGCAAGCTTAAAAAAAACACGCTGATTCGACTCGACCACCGTTAGTCAGGTTGGAGGTGGAGCTTGAAGAGCCAGTCCGGTTCCGCTCTCTGCACTGTGTGGTTGCCTTCGACCGCTAAGATCGCCTGATATGGGGATAAATGAGCGAGCAGGGCCCCCTTTGAGGAAGTGAGATGATAACGTTGCGTCGCCTCGACTACAACATTTGTCTGCTTCGTGGTTCCCGGGACCTGAAATGCCGCCACAGCGAGTATTCGCCCTGCCGAGGCAACAGTCTCTGCTCCTGCCCGCGGTCATCAACCCGTTTGTTCAAGAAACAAAACTAACCAAAGCTGCTGTTATTAAAGTGAGTATGAGTTCAATGGTCATGAATATAGACAAGGCGAGCTCTTCAGGAACAGACATCGCTTTTGGCATCACTCAGTGTTTCATATATGATGTGTGAGATTGCACACACAGGCTGTAGAGTAACCAGGGCCTAATCTTCTCCAACCAGGCTCTGACAATCGGCTTGTAAAGCCGCGTTACATGCAGCACAAACAATGAGAGCCGTTGTGTGCTTTGTAGAAAGCTGTCCAGTGATGTGGATTTCCAGACTCGTGCATATTTGCATATTTCTGCGTGTGTAAACAGGGTTATTTTCCGACAGCAGTCTTCTCTCTACATACAGGCCTACTAATAACTTGTGTGTGTGTGTGTGTGTGTGTGTGTGTGTGTGTGTGTGTGTGTGTGTGTGTGTGTGTGTGTGTGTGTGTGTGTGTGTGTGTGTGTCCCCTCTCTATGCAGTGTGTCCTCATGGGAATCTTCCTGGTCCCTATTCGCGCCATCCTCCTGTCCCTGGTTCTCATGGTGACATGGCCTGTAGCTGTCATAATAACCTTCAAGCATCCTCTGAAAGGAGCTGTTGAGCCAATGAGAGGCTGGAGACGGTAACTAGGATACACACACTATCTCACTGCAACACAGCCTCCCACTGAGCTCCCACACCTCACCAGTTTACAGACTGGCATGCTTTTTAGATAGCACTTATTAATCATTAGAAAACTTCAATCACTTCGAAGGCTTCGCCAAGTGGTGTATCTTTCGTGCTCTGCGTTTTCGAAAATCAGTTTTGTGTACATGCATGAAAAAATCAGTTCTTTAACCTGCTCGCACAAATCTGGCCTGATGCATACATTACCCATGTTAGATTGTCAGAAACCTGCTTTCACATTGTTTGCATTCTTCTACATGCGCAGTGTTATGCAAACATTTAGTGTTTGCATAGCAACATTTTGTGCATAAAAAAACATAGCTATTAGAAAGATATAGAAATATATTAAGATTTAATGTAAATATAAATTTAGTTTCACTTTACTGAATACAATAGAACATTTTGCCAAAGCAGGAAGTAGCAGAGGCGGTGTGTTTTTGGATTCATAAACTAGACAGGAACACAGCCAAGGCAGCATATTCTCAAAATAATAGTTCCTGACATGACTTGAAGAATGTGCAGCTTCTTGCACTTCTGTTGAATCATGCCACTCTAGATTGTATCTGTACTGCAAGCATTGTTTGAGCTCAGTTCCCCTCAGTGCTCAGAAAAGGAAAGAGTCAGCAGGGCTTTATAAAAAGAACTGAAAAGGTGATTTATGTCTTCATTGTATAAATAGAAGGTTGTTCTTACCATCTGAAGGAATTTGAATAGATTATGTGATCGGGCATATTAGTGTATATGTATATGCAGTATGCAAATTCATTTTATGGTACTTCCCATATCATAACGTACAGCTCATACACAAATGTAAAATCACTAGTGGTGGGATTGTACATGTTAGGTGCTGCAGACACACAGTGCACAGTTCTGCAGCTAACAGAAACGTTCTTGTGACCTTTGACCGCAGCTTTTTATATGATTATGACCAAATGTGTAGGTGACAGAAATGAAAGAGAAGGCTTATCTTGTCATATTCTAACTTCACCCATTTATTGCTTTGCTGGTAACAGGCTCAGATATTGTCAAGGTGGTTAAAGAACTCGTGACTTTAAAAGCTTAGCTTCTACTATGAAAGAACAGGACTAAGTAAAAACTTGGCTTTCACAATTTTAATAGTATTTTTTCACTGACCATTTTTAGCGCCATTACGTAATATTTGTGAAGTTAACAATGAGTCAAATGACTTCCTGTAATGTGAAAGACTTGTGGATCCGTTATAATGAACACCCAACTCTGTCGGCTCAGTTACAATCACTTTCAGCTTCTTGTTTTTGCTTTACCCAACTGTATTCATTGAGTCCCAACAGCTCTCACCAAGCCCCCTCAATTAAAGTGTAGTCAGTTTACAAGTTGTATGCTCCCTACCCAGTGCAAAACGGCGGAAAAGGCAGAGTAAATGAGTTGCTGGTGAAGATATTTTTCTCTAACGGGGCTAAAAGACCAGCAAATTGTGGACTTAAGGTAGACACGTGGTGAGAAACAGAACCCCAAATAAAAACCTGTTTATGGCCTATGCCGTCTGCATATGTAAGTGGCAATATGTTAACCATGATAACCTGATCTGTTGATTGTGTTCCTGTATGAAACAAAGCTGCATTAAGCTTCCTGCCCCAATAAGCAGAGAGCTTTAAATATTTATAGGTTTGCATACTCGTGAAAAGTTTTAAAAATTCCACATTGCCGTTCAACACAGGCCTCGTGCCCTTTGTCTAGAATATGAGGAAATGGGTGGTGTAAGTCATCTTCTTTGTAATGCTATTGTTACAGAAAAGTACAAAATTGTGCAATTATTACCAAGAATACTTTAATTCTGTAATTTCTTTAATAAACCACTGACCTTTCAGCCCAAGTTGCGTAACAGCATAATAGTGATTATGAGGAAAATCATAGAAACATGCTGGATACATATCTTTGATACTTCAACTTCATACCTTGCACTGCTCTAAGGGAACACATTCGTAACATGGCAGATTCCAGAGGGGAAACAAAGCATGTATTACTGTCGTTATGTTTCTGTTACATAATCTCATGAATCCAATAATTTAAAAGATTCTGGTCATTCCCAGGTTCATGTGTCAGAAAGTGATGGCTGCCTTGGGGAGGACCTACTTTTTCTGCATGGGCTTCAGAGTGGTGGTGAAGGGCAAACAAGTCAGCAGCAGTGAGGCCCCCATCCTAGCTGTGGCCCCCCACTCCACCTTTTTTGATGGGATTGTGTGCATTGTAGCAGGCCTGCCCTCCACTGTCTCCCGTGTCGAGAACCTGGCTACACCCATATTTGGCAGTGAGACACTTTCCATTTTGCTCTGTTGTTTCAGGACAGGAAAAGTGTGTGTGTGTCTGCGCATGTTGGGGGGAAGGAGGGGGGCTTTCTTTTTCTCACAACCTCCAGTATGTATGAGAGCTTAGGAAAGTATGTGTGTAAACATGTGTGTCATACAGTTAATCTCTTTAATCTGTTTATCTTCACCTGCAATTTCACAACCCTCCATGTAAAGTATTAATTACATAGCACGTGTAAGATTTGTCATTCAAAGTCATTATCATGCTGCCTGTAGGATATTATTCACTTCAATACTCATAACATCCTATTGACACAGGCCTTCGTCAAGCAGACATCATAACTAACCTTTAAAAACCTGCTTTGTGAAGTGTGGTGTCTTGATAAATATAATTGATTCCATCTTTTGTATTGATACTAGTGACAGAACGTTTAAGTGCTACTGCTAATGATATCAGTAACTGACCATTCATTTAAATGGCCCTGCAGTATACTGTATGATGCTAACAAAGTCTCGTTTTACACAAAATAATCTGCGAAGAGCGTGACAAAAAACAATTCCTATCATTCGTTTCCTCTTCTTAGTGTGTGCATTAACATGTGTGTTTTGCCCTCTCTCCAGGGTTTGTGCGCTGTCTTCAGCCAGTGCTGGTGTCTAGAAAGGACCCAGACTCCAGGAAGAATACAATCCAAGAGATTGACAGCAGAGCCAAGTCAGGAGGCCACTGGCCACAGGTCTGTCTCAACACACAAAAAAACCCGGCCCCAGGAGCAAATGACTAATATTACCCATGTGTTAGCGAAGAATATAGTTGCAGAAAAAAAAAACCCAGAAGCAGAAACTCAGGATGTTGGTTTGGTTTCTTCATTTCCTTTGTTAGTTTTAGGGGCCTCCGTTTTTATAATTACACTTCTGTCAGAGTATTTGCCAAAATACAACGCACGTCAACACAAATAAAAGTACCATTATTCCAGAAACTCACTTTGCATGTAGTAGTTGCCAGTAGAATTTCTTTACCTACTTCATAGAAGTTATACAATATATGATTTTAACATTAACTAATGATGTTTTGTTCTTCAGGTTCTGATATTTCCAGAGGGAACGTGTACAAATCGCTCATGTCTTATCACTTTCAAACAAGGTAAAGATCAAATTTTAACATTTTTATTGCAAGAAAACATGTTAAATACAAGGAAAGACATAACAGACAAAGTGGAATACAAATCAACAAGCACAATTATATACTACTACTGCTAATAATAATAATGATAATAATACAAAATATTAATAACAATAATTTAAACTAAAATGTCCATAATTTGCTAATAACATGTTTAGTATTTCCACTTCACATCATTCAGAAAGGACACACAACACACGGAATCCTTGATCAAACATTAATTACAGTTTTAATTATGTGTTTTGTGATTTGACTTGTCAACTAATACCCCCGAACTGGTTTTGAGAGAGGTGGGAGAATAACGACGTCATCTCAGTCTAGTCATACACCGTACAACTCCTCAGCTCTCATCCACTTGTAATGATTTTTGTTTCCACCCTCTCCATTTCCTTTCTAGGTGCCTTTATCCCGGGGGTTCCTGTGCAGCCTGTGCTAATGAGATATCCCAACAAACTAGTGAGTGATTGTGATTGTAATTTAACATTAATATATGTCACTGCGCATGCAAAAGGAAAATTGCTCGAGTTGTCAGTAAGCCAGGTATTGTTTTCATTGTTCTGTGTTTTCTATTTCAGTTGTTATTAAGCTGTCTGGCTGAACTGTTCCCAGGCTTCTGAGTGCAATCAGACACTAGAAACTTAGCTGTATCACACAACTACCCAGCTTACGTGTATCCTATCCCAGTGTTTATGTTTTATGCAATCTCTTCTTTTTTACCTCTAGGATACTGTGACTTGGACTTGGCAAGGTTTCAGCTCGTAAGTATGCTTCCACAGCTGTGGGAGATTTCTGATGTTTAACAGACTGTGCTTATTATGTGAAGGGGCTATCTGCTGCTGTTTATTCCTGGACAATAACCAGTAGGATAAGACATAAATATGGTTCACTCCTTGTATTGCAACAACTTTTGGAACTATTGAAAGTGTAAAGTATGTAACCGACTGTGTTTTTTTTAATTGTATTATCTGCAGGAAGACCCTGCTGCTTCTAACACTCTGCCAGCTGTACACCACAGTAGAGATAGAGGTAACAGAATTTCCGTCTTCACTTAGTTGTGTGTGCATCTATATGTAACAGCTACAATACTATAACGATTTTACTTTTAGATATTACATATAGGCACACAACATTAACACAAACATGTGAAAGCATTGAAATTTAAGAAGCATTTTTATATATATATATATATTTTTTTAAGTTTAATGATTTTTCTCTAATCATTCATGTGTATTTCTGCATCTGTACATAGCAAGTTTGTTTAAGAGAAGATTTGATAACTTTTTAAAATCATTTGTGCAGCTTTATCCGGTTACATTTGTGTCATTCTCTGCAGTTGAATTAAATCAGAGACATTATATCACGGAAAGGCTGAGATGTGTTATCTTCACAAGGGACTTTGGCTTCTGTGCAAAGGTTTAAAAGTTTACTTTCTGCTTGACCTTGCATGTGACCTTTTTTCTTGTGTTTGCTGTTTTTCAGTTCCTGCCACCCCATACACCCACAGAGGAGGAGAAGAAAAGCCCGGCTCTGCTTGCGTGCAGAGTGAGAGACATTATGGCCCAGTAAGTGTCCTCTGTGTATTGTTCAAGCCCACAATAGAAAAAATTGTAATAAAAATTTGTGCATATATTATTAATAATATAGGGTAAAACAAATATGGAGTATGAATAAGTTGAAAAGAAAATCAAACATGTATTGAGAGCATGCATATTAATATATCATGGCCACAATTAAAATTATACCAATAATTCTTGACTGACAAGGCAGTCTGATCTTTGCTTGAAACTGTGTGTTTGCAGGGCTTTGGGTGTTCCAGTAACAGACCACACCTATGAAGACTGCCGTCTGATGATCTCAGCCGGGGAGCTGACACTGCCCATGGAGGCCGGCCTGGTTGAGTTTACCAAGATCAGTCGAAAACTCAAGTAAGAAACTTCACGCTAAGGACTGCATCAGACTCTTGACTGTGAACTTGTTAAAAAACACCTTCAACTTGTTATGTTGAGGGTGTTTTTTTTTTTTTTTCCTGTGACTGGTATAGTAGCATTCCTCTTAGCATATCAGTTGTCAGTACAGTATATAAACTGTACTCACAAAAGAGCTGCCATTTAGCTTACGGGAAGTTGTTGTCATTTTTGAGATCTGTTGAGAGTGTTGAGATCTTGACTTTAACCTGACTCCATATTAACCTAACCAACGCACACCACAACTTCCTCCTCGTGCTCTGCTCACTCTCCCTCAGTCTGAAGTGGGACAATGTGAGGAAGGAACTGGAGGGCTTTGCAGACATGGCCAGCTCCTGTAAGGGAGGACGCATCACCATCGAGGAATTTTCCAGATTCCTGAAGCTACCTGTCAGTCCGCCTCTTGAGGAGCTGTTTGCACTGTTCGACAGGGTGAGACAGTTTAAAATCACTGCTCTAAGTGTCAAAGTCCCCAAACTCCTTTTGCCATTCAAAACTGATACTAGACAAAAGTCTGTATTTGTAGACCATGAAGGGCAGAGTACTATCATCATAATAATCTGTGCATTTACTAACTGAAGTATCTTTGTTGTGTTTTTCTGTCTAGAATGGAGATGGCACCATAGATTTCAGAGAATATGTTATCGGAGTGACCATCTTGTGTCGGCCAGCAAACACTGAAGATGTTCTTCGGATGGCTTTCCAGGTTGGAAAAAAATAGAATATCAGAAATATTCTGACATTGCTGTGCTCCTAATAGGTCATGAAGATCCTTTTGCCTATGTGCACAGCCTCAGTCCTTCATTGTGTTTATTCATCACTGTATCAGGAAAGTTCATCGATAATGCTGGTTCCATTGCATCATGAGTTTCCTGCTGACTTTTTTTTTTTTAGTGTTGTGTTTTTTCTGAGTGGATTTCATTGTTCCATTCTTTATGAACTTTAGTTGTAGTACCGAGTGAATCAGATGTTTTTTTTTAAAATACTGTAGCTAGAACAGGTGACGCATTTTGTGTGCATATCTACGGCACAGACCGTAAAATATAAAATCAATAATAATTTAAAAAATAATCATCAAAGCTACATCACCCAGCTCTGCATGTAGTTGATATGAGAACATAGCGGACAGCTGGTCAGAGCTGTGGCAGGACTGTAGGGGAGAACAGAGGCAGCATTCAGAGAGGCTTGGATAATGTCAAGTTAACAATGTGTGTCTGTTGTGGAGAGCATGGAATACTTTTAAGTCATTTTGCTGGCCATAAGGTCAAATGTGGTTTCGGACAAACAGTTCTGGTGTTTATATATTTTGACTGAAAAGTTATTGTTCAACTAATTTAGGATAAAACTTAGATTCCCTCTTATATGTTTGATTTCTCTCACCCATCTACCAGTTTTGACAATTTATATAACCTTTATTTTTTCCTGAACATGCAAAAACATGAATGTGAAATACATATTTTCTTCTTTGCTGTCCCCTCTCATGCAGCTGTTTGACATAGATGAGGATGAGAAAATCACCCGAGAGGAGTTTACTGCTCTGCTGCGCTCCACGCTGGGTGTGTCAGATCTAAACATGAATAAGCTCTTCAAGGAAATTGATGCTGACGGCTCTGGTTTCATCACCTTCGGTGAGTGGACTGTTTTAGGCTCATAAAAGCGTAGGCTAGAGGTGTGAAGATATGAAACACTAATCAGATATGAACTGATAACTCTGGCGTATTTACAGCAATGCGTATTAATGTGCACTGTTCCCGTTAAATGAATCAGTAAATAAGATAAATGTAAATAAAAAATAACACAATTTACCACAAATGTAACCTCCATTTCTTGTCAGGGTTATAACTCAATCAAATCTAAACAGACATCATATAATGGTGGCAGGATCTCCTTCGTCCATCTAGGGTAGCTGCCATAAATCTGTTTAGAAATCATATTAAAAAAAGCATGATGCAGGTTTGCTAAAATTTAAACAAACTGTTTAAAGCAGGGTTTAAGATCAATAGTCATGCATATAGCAAAAAAAATTCAGATTCAAATTTTAAAAAAAAAATGTTTTAAATTATTTCAGTGTGAAATAAAGCTGTCTGATGATCCACATGTTATTATTTACATCATGATCAGAAATTGAGGCCTGGCATAAGATGGAAAACTGAGGAGCTGAATTTAGGGACCGTCTCAAAAGTGCATGCAAATGGGCCAAGTGAGCTTGTCAGGTTTTTGTTTTTTTTTTTCTTCATAGACACATCAGATCAACCCTACATTCATCTGGGTTTCCTCCCATTATTATATACACAACCTCCAGTTTTTAAAGAAAATCGTGCAATATGGCCCAGTGCATTTCTGACCTGTATTTCTCCACTAACCTCCTGTACTAATTTCACTATTGATTTCCACACAGGTCATAAACAGTTACAGAGCTTTTATTTAGACTCAGTTTAGACTTTTTTTGTTATTTGAAGGTTGAGTTCATGTTTTCATCATGTTTTATTATTTCATTAATCCAGTTACATGGTTAAAATAGTACATTATTTTGTTGGCAACTAAATGTGGATATGTGTATGACTAATATCAATATATAAATAAATGGCAGAAGAAATCAGTAAATTCCAGTATAAATACAAATACAGATACAAATACAGATATTTTTGTGGCATAAACAGATACAGATAGTATCTTCTTTACTACTGTATGTATTACCAGCAGGTTTTATTTATTACTCAATTTATTTTTAATAATAATTAATAATTGATAATAATTTTAATAATAGATATGGCTCCCTGCTTTTTTATTGCCTTTTTAACACTTAAAATAATTAGAACAATGCCTTGTGAATATGTGAAAGTCATACAGTTTTTACTTCCTTCATTCCCGTCCGTACTGTATCCTAATGCTTTCCTGTCTCCCTGTGATTCTTTAGCTGAATTTCAAGACTTTGCCACGACCCACCCAGAGTATGCCAAGCTCTTCACCACCTACCTGGAGCTTCAGAGATACCAAGCGATCCAGGAGGCGAGGCCAGGGGATCTGGAATTGGCTGGTCAGACCAGCTCAGGGGATAAACAGGAAGACAGCACCTCTGACAAGAAAGATGACTGAGGACAACCGTGAACTCTGCTTGACTGCACTGAAAGACAGAACACTGTATACACTGTACTGAGACAGAAGATGCAAGAGTGCCACTGTTCCCTCCGACGACTTCTAGCAAATTCAAGTCATTTACCACAGCAGAGCCATATTATACATCATGTGCTTGCCTTTTTATACAGTTTTTAGAGTGCTTCTATTTTCAATTTTAGTGCCTTATAGAGATTTTAAAAAAAAACAAGTTCCCCTTGCCACTGCACAAGAAATGTCTTATTGCAGACCTTTCCATCTGTAAAGTTTTGCATGTGTGCGTTTTTGTCACGTGTTCATCAGAAAAGAGCAACATTAGTCGTAGGATAAAAATATGCAAGAAAATGTTGTCAGTGTTTTAATTAACTTTCTAAATCCTGCAAGACTTTTAGAGTCCTCGTGTCAGTGACAGTGTTTTATGATATATTTGATTTTTTTCCCCCCAGATCATAGTAATGAGCCTCACCATGTTTTTGACTTGGATACATTATTCTCTGTGGCCTGAGCGAGCTTACCCTTGCTCAGACTTAGATGAACATAGCTACGTCTACATCCTTTTTTGTCTTTGTGGTTTTCTGTGAGTTAGTGGAAAAATTGCCAAACCAACACCTTTTTAAATATAAGCAAAGAGTCCTTGTGCTTCTGTGTTGCAGTATAATTAGTGTAAAGTAAGCTTTATTAAGATCTATCCAATCTGGCAACCCACCGATGTTCCGTATTAAAGCTATGTCTACGAAGAGCGTACATGCTGTGCATTACACTTTTTTCCAGCGCTCAGGGACACAGACCTTGTAAGACGGCTGTATAATTAGCCAGAGGTTTGCTTTGCATGTGTATCTATTTGCATTTCTACTGAAGATTTTTGTTGCTGAGACAGCAGAGCGTCTACGCAGCTTTAAGTTTACTAAAGCAAATCAACCACTGAAAATAGGGCAATTTGTGAGCAAAAAGGCAACAGTGGTTCTTCACAACAGCATATTCCAGCGGGGTATGCTTTCACATTAACTAGCGGCACTGTTATTTATTTAGCAGGGCGCATTACAATTATGTGATTTTTTTTTTCTTTCTTTTTTTTTGTTAACACTGCAAAGTTTGCTTTTTAAAATAAAAAAAGAATACAATTTTAACTAATGCCTAACTTGTGTTTTTATATTAACCACTGAGGAAACTTGTTATGACTTTCGTAGGCTTTGTTTATAATGAGGTATAAATGTAATGAATGGACTACTGTTGTACCTTTCATTCTCCGAGCCACCACCAGGTGCCAGCAGTTACCTGTTACAGTTCTATTGTGATTTGTGTGGGTGGTTGTTGTTTGTTTTGTTTTTTTTGTTTGTTTTTTTGTTTTTAATATATGCTTGTGTGTACCAGTTGGAGTTTAAGACATTTTGGGCTGTCCTTCTTTAAATTGTGGTTAGGGGGAAACAACAATGAAGTTTAAGGTAATCAGGTTTAAGGTCTGGCTTGAATTGTTAAGGTTTGGGGTTGGAGAATGCACAAGGATGTGTGTGTGTGTATATATGTATATATATATACTGTATACAACATGTAACCCTGGAGAGCAATGATGTTTTTAATGGCAACGGCCATATATGCAGCCATTCTGTGTACAGCAAGGTTTTTTTTTTTTTCTGGTTAAACATGTCTCTAATCCTGAAATTGCTTTGAACTAAAGCATTACTGATGCAAAGCAAATATTTTAAGTCGCTGCAAATGTTACATTTAATCATGAGTGAAGTCACGATAAAACATACAGTAAGGTATGATAAGAATGATTTCTGTTATCATCTTTATTGTCTCATACCAGCAGGAAATCTTAAACATAAACACTTCAAGAAATCTATCATTTTGTGTTCAAAGCACAGAAAGCCTTAGCAATATCTTAAAGAAAATAATTGTGTTATTATTAATAATGTGCTATAGTTGCTCGATTTGTCAGCATTGCAGTGTGCAATGTGTGTTTCATTCCTTTGACTGGCCTGTCTGTGACCCAACCTGCTTTAACTGTGAGGTGGAAATAATGAACTGATACAGTGCTTGTGCGTTCACGTTCACATTTTATCATTAAATAAACTCAATGTAAATGGGCATTGTAAATGATTCTTTAGCATGTAAATGTTTGTTTTTATTGTCGGAGTAGGTCCTCCGTCTATTCTGTCAATACAATTTCTGATAATATAATAGAGAATTTGTGTAAATCTGTACATGTACATCCAATAAAGAACATTTCATCAGATATTTGTTTGGTAAAAAATGAGTTTTCTATCTGCTTATTGGTCAAAATATATAACTTTTAAGTGCAGGAACCATGATCTACTTATTCCTGCTCAGCCCTGCTAGGAGAATGTTTCATCTGTAAGGAGGCCATGATGCTAATACTAACCCATATATACCGTATGCAGTGATAAACACAGTACGTGAATGTGCTCACACACACACACACGCACATACACACATAATGCAGTCTTGCTCCAAATGCACAGAGGAGGTTGAAATGAATGATGGAGAGCGGGTCGCTTCATTAAAAGCCCGCTGTTAGACAAATTGTGATTACCAGCTGTGATTTCCACCTTCAATTTGTTTTAACCTTTTCAAACGTACAGAGGCTCATTTCATTTTAATCAAAATTGATGAGATGGCATGGAATCAATTAAGTCACATTGTTGCCGCGCTTACAACGGTGTGACTCCTTCCCTACCCACAGCTCCTGCTCTCCACTCCACTCTCCATTCTCCCTCTTTCCTCTGTATGGCTGTTGTATATTGCTGTATCCATTTCAGCCCTGCCCGGGGGGTGATCCTGTCGCAGTAGATTGTGGGAGATATGTGTTGGTAATCTGATTTGGTCTCCTCAGGACCTGAGTGAGTGAACAGCCTCTGTTTGTGGACCTAAGCTGGACACAGGCCTCGTACGGATGGGGGACTCACTGTGCCAAGCTGGAAGGAAAGGTCAGAAGCAACAGGCCTCGCTGTTAAATTGATGTGACACTACTGTGTGCCTCAATTTAACCAGGTAGCCCCACTTTCTCAGGCAAAGTGACGACAAGTCCTGACAGAGTTCCACACCACACGATCCAGTCAGCCATGTGTTTCACAAAACTTTGAGGGTATTAAACTAGTGCATAGTGTTGATGGGTTTGACTTTTAGAGGTCAAACATGAATTGTAACAACTTTCTTACTTCATTATAACCCAAAGTAATGCTCACGGCAACTGCATATGAACAAAGATTTCATTTCTGAGGATATTTTAGGAATGTTACATAAGAGGAAAAAATCTACATTATTTTTGCTTTATGTTCCAGTTGAATAGATCTTCCTGCTTGTAACAACAGGATACCTGGGTGTGTATATACACTGATGTGACCCTTCCTTTGTCCGGCCTGGAGAACATGGATATACGGCACAGTCTGCATTAACGGTAGCCTACAGGTTAGAGAGTTGCCCGTTAGTTGCTGGCTAGAACTTCCACGTGAGCCAAACCATAGTAAATGCTGGATAAGGCGAAGGGAAATGTTAAATTCACTCTAATATTTCATACATGACTGGAACAGTGCCTTTGATAAGTAATGTATGTAATGTAAGCCATCTGAATGAAATATTTAAAACCTGCGATGTCATGTTTTTTATGGCTGCATCAATCATCCAAAGGAAATATATATATATATATATATATATATATATATATATATATATATATTTATACACATTTCCCTTTAAAAAGCATGACATATTGGATATCTTGTCAAACTTTGGAATCTCCAGTATGATTTACAGTAAAGCTCTCTGAATTTGCAACATGGCATAACTTTGTAGAGATGGACCCTCTGCTTTGTTCTGCTGCTCACAGAGCATATATGGCTTTGGTCCAGCTGCTCAGTGCAAAGAGTTCGTTTAACTCTTCAGGGTGTTCTCCTCTATAGACACAGGCACGGTGTGGATTTCTACACATTTTTTGTCATGTGAGTCATGCAGTCTCACATGCACCCACACAAGACACACGTACATCTTGCACCACCCCTGACTCCTGCAGGCTTGAGCCTGGCAAGCTGTCTCCTTCAGCTCCTTGGGGAGTTCCTCCAAACCTCATTGTTACGTTTCCTTATCACACCAGATGACACCTTGTTGATTTTCTCTCTCCTATTATTCTCTCAGGAAAGGAATTGTTCTTCATTTCCCATGTGATGGTTTGTAGAAACAGTGAAGGTCCTGGTGAGGGCAAAGTTTGGGGAACCGTATGAAACACCAATGGTCCGACACCAGTATCTGCAGCCCAGGTTTGTTTTCTTGCTCAATGTTTTGGGTGTTTCACATCTCTGTATTTGATTTTTTTCCAGATGGCTTTTTGGAATGACAGGGAACAACTTTTCCTGGGAAATATTTGCAGATGGGTCACAGTGAGTTTATGGAAAATGTGTCTTTTACTTGTCAGTTAGATGGGCCAAATAAGGTGTGGAAGTGTTTAATATTATATACATAATATAATGAAAAAAATATTATTACCAATATTTCTCTTTCGACTAGGAACCAATAAAGAAATGTATCGTGTGTGGTGTTTATGACAACAATATTACTTGTTACACAAGAGAAAAAAATAGAAAATTCTGTCTCTTATGGCAGATATAAGTTTAGTCTGAATCTAATCTTTAGCCTGAATCTTCCTTCTCTGAGACTTGTCAGTCAATCACAGCCTTTTTTTCCTTTTTTTTTGCTGTACAAACAGCAATCATGCCAATCCTCCTTCTGTCAAGCCTTCCTTTTTGTGCCCCTTAATTACTACCCACCATTCAAACTCAACTTCTGTGTACCCCTATTGTGTTCTTCATTCACCAGTCTCTTGAGGAGTGAAAGGGTGTGACCTTCTGAAAGATAAAACTCTTTGATATATAGATGAAGGAGATTGCCAAACAAAACGGGTTATTATTTTACGCATTTTGAGGATTCTCACAGATTTGTTTTTGTGTGCGCTGAAGCACAAGATGAGATGCTACTACATAGCTCACTTTACTGGCCTGCACCTTTCGTTGCCGAACACACAGTGGTTCTCTATGACTGGACATTTGTCTCACGTGCTATTTTTTTTTCTCACTGAAGGAATACAGCACGCAGGGAATAAGACTTAACATTGCTGAGGTGCTTAAATCTTTGCAGATACTAAGGCCCAGAGAGAGAAGCTTAAAGACACTCTGCCTTTCATGAGGCATGGAGAGATTTAAACCAGAGAGCTTTAATGGGGTGCAGAACAAAACAAACCCCACTCAATGCTAATTCCATGACCTGATTACCATGTGGTAATGACCTGGTACTTTAAATCTATGGGTTGACAAAAAAGAAATGCACTTTTTTTTTTCATTTGTGAGACAAAGGTCCATGATGTCAGAATGTCACCCTATAATCTTGGCTCTTACACACTACACAGTCTGGCAAGTCTCCATTATATTGTGTCATACAACATCTAATAAATGGCTTAGTCATTCTTTTCCACACAAAGGAGTAAAGATGCTTTTTTATGATGTAAGGTTTACACTAATAGTAGAGTTAGCAGGCACTACTGGGACTGAAGCTGTGAGGTCAACTAAATACTCAGAGCAGATGGGCGAAACGTCATGACAGGGTGTGTGTGCATCACGTAATGTAAAGAAGTAGTTTGAACATGTTTGTGCACATTTATGCACGTATGTTCACAGTGAGTACAGAGGCAAAATGACAGAAAGAAACAGAAATAGACAAATGTTTGCTGTGACCCAAACCGGATGCTTAGGTTAAATCCAGAGGGTCATACTGTGACTGCTGAGAGGCTGCGTCTTGTTTCATTAGCTTCTCATCACTAAGGTCAACATGGGAGAACCTGGACCTTAAGAGAGAGAGAGAGAGAGAGAGAGAGAGAAGAACAGGGGAAGTCTGGAGAATTGTACGCTGCAAGAAACGGGGATCCAGGATGATCGAGGTAAAAGGTGAAGGATGATATCATTTTGCCTTAAGCAGTCCTGTGTGTTTCAACAACTAAAGCATGATGGTCAAGGTTATGGAATCAATTCCCATTTGTTGTTTTCCTCGCTGAATCTACAGTATGCACCTACACACCTGTAAGTTGTTTCTGAGGGAGAGGTTCAATAAAATGCCATATGCTACTGTATATTACATGTGCCCTAAAACGTGGAAGAGGTCAAAAAATTGAATGTACAACATCACAAGTATATATTCAGAAATAGGCCTACACTCCCCATAATGCATAATCATAATGTTATGACAACACAAAACCTTTGGTTATTGGTTACTCCTGGCTTGTGAGGTAATCAGAGTTAGCATATTTAAATTTACCTGACAATACAAAACAAAGTGCAAAAGAATAGAACTAATTCAGGAGAAAACAACAGTAATAACACATTATTCTTCCTTGTTACCTGGTCCTTTGCTTTACCATCACTGCAGTTATTCAATCTTCACAAACAAAACGCCCAAAACCAGCCCTATTAGGGTTTTATAAAACAAGCACTGGAGAGCAAAGAGGACATTCATTGACTTTAATGGGATGAACTGATCAACCATATCTAATAGAAATCATTGCCCCTGGCAAAAGCTGCTGTGGGATTGAATTACACGTGGAACACAATGCTTTTACGGCTTCTTAGAAAACTGTAATTCAATCTGTTTAGTACAGAGGAGAAACAGATAAAGTCCAAATCAAAACATTAAAAAAGTTTTCTTGTATGTGAAATTCAAATACTAGTATGAAGCTTAAGGTAAAGTGATTTTATGCCTCCTGTAAAATGTTAAATCCAAGCACCAGTGTGATACGCAGACGTCTCCTGTCTTTTCACTCTTGACGTGCGAAAACTTCTTTACCAAATAAATAAACACGCCCATAGCTTATAAAGTTTATACCAAAGTATTTTGAACAAAATATCTGATTTATTGAAAAGTGAAGTCGTCATGTCCACATATCCACTCTATATAGATTAGTTTTAATACCTCTGTGTTACCGGCTGATTGTTGCGCTGTGAAGTCAGGAGCAGATGCACAAGTTTATGGGAACTTGAGCTCAGACAAAAAGCGATCATGCCAAGTCGACATCAAACTGGAGAGAAAGCGTTCAATTAAAAAATATCACGTGGAAGAGAGAGAGGAAACCGATTTAAAAGCTCGCATTTTATATCGTCTCTGCTGGAGAAGGCGAGTCTTATAGTTCCTTCAGAATGGGCGGTCTCCCCTCAGACGCATCTGGACAACAGCAGCATCGGGTCATGGAGAGGTGTCCCTAGCTTTACCAAGTACGGAGCAAAGCCTTTCCACTGCAGGGCTTTATAATGCTTTAGTAACGGTGACATATTCAAATACCTATTTATCTCTCTCGTTATCCTTATGAGTGATGTTTTTAGATAATTGTTTGATTGAGTAGATTGTTAAGCGCATAATGCTCTCAGTGCGCGCGGTGACGTATGGATTTCGCTCTGAAGTATCTTTCACTTGTCACCTGCTATTGCTGTGCATCAGACCACAGATACAATGTTTTATCTTAATGCTGTAGTGGTGTTAGAAGCACACAGACATGAGGTCTGTCTGCCATAGAAGGAACAATGTCACCTATATTTGTATTCCTCGCTGTGCGTAACTGTACTCCTCGAAACTTTACGCACAAGCACCAAACCTCTCCAAACTCTCTGTTTCTCTTTTCTCCTCTATAGCCCATGTACACGAAGGTATCAGCTGTACTTTCGGTGGAGAACACTCGCTTATCCGGTTTTTGTCAGCGGGATTACCGTCCTTATCAAAACGCACCGACTCAGCCCATCACCCCAGCCACAGAACCCGCAGGGGGTCGTGAGAGCACCGGGCCAGCTTGGGCTTCGTACGCACCAGAGCGAAGATGAATATCCAGGTTCTGCCAGAACATAAGCTCTCGTCCGTGGCCCCGCTGAAACAGTGCAATGTGGAGAAAAAAGAGGTAGAACTGATACTGGTGAAGGACCAGAACGGCGTCCAGTACACCAGTTCCTCCATCATTCCCACCCCTAGCCACCACGGAACTCCTCCCGGATCCACAGAGGACGACCGAGAAACTTGGGGCAAGAAAATAGACTTTCTCCTGTCGGTCATTGGCTTCGCGGTGGACCTGGCCAATGTTTGGAGATTTCCTTACCTGTGCTACAAAAATGGAGGAGGTGAGTAAACTCTGATCGATTAATAAACGTACAAAGATGCTTAAAATTTTTAGACTGACACTAGAGGTCAGAAAACTTATCATGGCGCGTCACCAGGTCCTGGAACTTAATCTCTTTATTTTTTTATCTTTTAAAAAAGGCACGATTGCGTTAGGAGGTACTCTGTAAGTTGGTAGGTCCTCACGATAAAATTATACATTTTTTTTCTTCATTGACACTTTGTCTCCTTTCATTTAAGGATCAGCAACATATTTTACTTTCAAAAAGGGATAGGACTGTCTTTAGTAACCAACTAAATACTACAGCAATGTCATTTCAGAGTTACTATGTTGTTCTAATTTTAGTTCCTTTGATCTCCTTCAATTAGCCTTTTAATAGTCCCAAGTGTATTAACGGAGAAGTGCGTTTAGCTTAAATGATTAAGGAAATACCTCATTTCATCATGCACATGGAAAAAGATACTGCTTAAAACAGTTACAACTTCGTTGCATCATGTCAGACTGTCAGATGGTTCATGTGAAGTTCACGACTCATTTTATTAGAATATACAGTTAAAATGTTCTGTAAACTTTATCTAAAAATATGAAAACTAGAAACACAGTGCCTGGGCTCATGGTTACAATAAACTGAAGATGCACTGTGGAGTGAAAAGTTGAATCAGTAACAACAGGTTGGTTAGAACCACAAGATCTAGAAAGGAGATGCACATAAGACCTGGCCTCTGTCTAACAGAGTATTATTTGATGCAGCACCTTTTTAACACTGCCAGATAAGTCTCCCTGCTGTCTGCAATACTGAATCAGCACCACTCAATGCTTTTGTTGGCTTTAGCGCTGAGGAGGGTTTGTGTTTTTTCCTGCTTAGCATGAGTGGGTGATGGGTTTATGGCTTCTCTGTTTTCATGTAAGGACATCACATTCCAGTGGAGACAAAATAAGTCTTCCCACAGTTCACCCCCTCAAAAAAGTGCAAATGTTGTTTTAAATACCTTGTCTTAATGAACTAAATGCAATGTTATTCTAAAGTTGATTTATTGTTGTGTCACTCTCTGTTCTTTAAATCCCATAATAGTGTTTTTATCATACATGATGAAAAAACTTTCATGTTTTAGCATCTACTTGGAAATTATATGAATATCTGCTTTTTCTGGTTTTAAATATACTGTGAGGTTTATTTGCCTGAACTAACTGAAATAACAAATGCCTGAGCTCAGGTTTACTCAGTAAGTCTGAACTGAAGAAGGTAACAGATAGCCAACCTGGACTGTTTTCAAAACTGTTGAACACTGACGCAGAGCTGTAGTGAGAGAAAGAAAAAAAAAAAAGTACAATGCGTGTAGTTGAACCAACAACGGATTGTTTCAAACACAATGTTCTTTTACCTTCAACACTCATGACAACAGAGTGCTCACTAGAAGGTGTGCCCTGTCCTCTTGTTTGCCTGTATGTCCATTCACGTGGCGAAAATCAACATGTTGTGCTGAGTGCCCCAAAGGGTCAACTCCATCACCGGCCTGTCAATCATATTGGCCCTCAGCAAAATGTATTCATTACTGTAGATAATGTGTCATTTGTGATGGACAATGTCAAGAACAATTCAATTATGAGGGCTCATTTCCTTCCTTGTTGGTTAATGTGCTACTGTGGTACAGCATGAAAATAGCTGTGAGCCTTCCTGCCTGTCTGTTATCATGTGTTGTTTTTCCTAGAATGTGACTCCAACCCCCACCCTCTTTATTTTCCTTTTCATTTTTGGGATTTTGTTTTGTCTGGCACTTATTTTATTATCTAGCTTCCCTCTATTATGGATGATCTTGATCCTGGAAATGTTTGTAATATCTTTTGTTGGTGCGCTGTGGCTCTGAACCACTAACACCTCACAATTATATGTTTATAATATTACAAATCCAGAGATTTATGCTTACAGTATTTTGTTTTTCATTATTATTTATTATTTCTCTCTTTCCAGGTGCCTTTTTGATCCCCTACATTCTTTTCTTGGTCATTGCGGGGATGCCATTGTTCTACATGGAGCTTGCGTTGGGCCAGTACAACAGGGAAGGGGCAGCTACAGTTTGGAAAATATGCCCAGTCTTTAAAGGTGAACTGTAACACATGCACCGTGCACATAAACTGACACGTGTTCCTCCGAATGTTTCTTTACCTCTGCCTTTCTCTAACCTCTTAAACTCTATTTGCTGCTCAGTCGCGGTTGTTTTTTCCTCCCTTCAGTGTCTTGCCCTTTCATTTCATCCCACTGCTCTTGTCCTCTCGCCCTCATAGGTTCATAAGCGGCAACTTGTAACTAATCTTTCTGTCACATCGTCTCTTTCTCTGTTTCACCTCTCTGTATTTCTTTAATCTCTCTCTCTCTGCTTGTTGCGTGCAACCTTACACCTCTGTTTATGTTTTTGCAAGTGTCAGATTCAGATGAGTGATGGCTAAAACAGAACAAAAAACAAAAAGACCCCAAAGCAGTCTAGTCCCCACAGCATGCTGAGGAACACAGTTAGGGTCAATTTAATTGCAAGTCAATCAATAAAATTAACCAGAAACACACATGTACTCTATTATAGAGAAGAGCTTTGAGCACAATATAAAAATTGACTGATATAGAATTAGGCTGTGTAAACTTTAAAGTGAATCTTGCGAGGAGTATAGCAATTATTATTATATTATTATAGCAACTGAGCAGTAACTACGTGGTCTTGTTTTCCTGTGGATTATATGGACAGTGTAAATGTGTATGTACCCTCGACTACGCCCCTGTGGGAGTGATATCTGTACCTTATGGCGATGATAAGATGGTGGAGGAGACTGAAAGCATGTTGCGAGGTGAACTGTTTCATAAACCCTCGTGAAAAATGTACCTTTTTATCAAAATTGTGTAACACCCAGCAATGAGTGGGAGATATTCTCAGAGCTGCAGTTTTTGATTAAAGTTGATTGATATAGTTGCGTCAACCTTCCAATCCACTACATCACTTGTGCCTTTTCACAAATATCCATGATTTGTTGATTACTGTACTGTTGCTGCCATTTCTTGCATAACGGATAAAACACACATATTCCTATGATGTCCAGGGTTATGAAAAGATATAAAAAGATAATTTTCAGTGTTATCAGACATAATAAACAAATATCACTGGCACATTATAAAACAGTATATATTAACAGTAGACAGTTGACAGACAGTCGAACAGATACTTTGATTGTACAACATGCAAAGACTTTCCCACTTCCTCACTAATAACCCTGTGTTCCTCAGGTGTGGGCTACACTGTGATCCTCATAGCCCTGTATGTTGGCTTCTACTACAATGTCATCATCGCCTGGTCCCTCTACTACCTATTCTCCTCCATGACCAGTGAGCTGCCATGGCTCAAATGTGGCAACAGCTGGAACAGCCAGAACTGCACTGATCCCAAAGCCATCAACGGATCCATCCTCGGCAATGGAACATCTTACGCCAAGTACAAGATCACCCCGGCAGCAGAGTACTATGAGTAAGTGATTTTAAACAGCTGTCCCCTGTGTATATTATTACATGATTATGGAAAACATGTAACAGAGACAAATGGACACTTTCAAGTTTTAAGAGGAACGCAATATCCTATGCATCAGAACTAATAATTAAACTCCCTGACAATAGATTTTTCCAAACCAATACCAAGAAAACACTTTTAAAAGTTAAAAGCGTCTCCCATGCAACTTTCTGGCAAAGCTGCTACGAAGACATGAAGGCTGAATCTATGCTATGATCATATAAAACGAAATATTTAAGGTAATAATCCAGGGATGTCATCAAGGATAGATGCAACTGCTTAAATATTTTGATCACAGTACTGTGATTGCAGAAAGGTAAGAGCTTTGGCCTGCCAGTAAATGTAGCTGCTGTCTACATAAGACTGTCTATGTTTGGGCATTTTGTTCATTGTCTGTCGTTCGATGTTTGTTTCATTTGGACAGCTATAACTAATGCAGTCTGGCTGAGTCAGTATATTGTATACAGTGAGCCCAAAACAGCTTCACATGCATGTAATGCTTTTATTGTTTTGGGAGTGTTGTCTGAATTATATTAGCACAGCACATAGATCCCCCAAGAAACCAACTGTCCATGTGAAGAGGGTGACTAGTCATTGAAACATGAGTAGAAGACTCCAAAATTATCCAGCCATTTATGTTTGCATTCTAAAATTTGTATACATAAAAAGTTCAAATGCAGTCTTTGAAGTGCATGAAAAAAAGCTCCATTTGTTTATACTTCAAAGACAGCCAGTTCTTCCCCAGCTTCTGTGAAGACTGACTGTGCAGCCCAGAGGAAGTCTGTGAAACAACTTGGACAATACAAGGGGCACATGCTAAGCGTGACGCACAGAATACGTTGAGCATGCATCCTAGCCAATAATCGAGCTTGATAAAGTTCCACTCCCAATCTGTTGGGCTCCAGATTTATTTCAACTAATAGGAGCCCTCAAACTTGACATATAAACATTTGTACTCAAGATGAGGAGGCCGATATTCTCATGAAATGTCCACCTGCAGTCCTTCAGAAAAGTGATGCAATATCTCTGAGGTGGAGGATTCCAGGTGGACAATTACACTTTTGACTGATCACAATAGGGTACTTCAAGACAGATCTTGCATGGGGTTAGACTCCGTTGGGGACTTTAAATCCTCCTGCTGGCAGCTAGGTTTAAGCACAGGAGCAATGCCAAGGCACAGCATGAGAGAGTGAAGCCAACTGAGTCAACAATTCTCTTGCTTCACCTCTTACACCTCGCCACATCCACAAACCCTCATGAGCTTACTGTCTTTGGCTATCAGGAGCGAAGCTTGTAGCAAATTTCAGCAGTAAAACAAATGATTGAATTTAACATTCTTTCAGTCTAACATTACACCTGAGCTGCTCTTTTTGTTGGTGGAGTTTGGGCTCTAACCAAGGTGCTTAATATTGTATATACTTTTATAACTATTAAGCTCATATTTTAGCTGACAAATTAATTATACACACATCCAAATTATGTGTGATCATGAAGGGTATGACATTTAGCTCATTTAAAGTTCATGCAGATTCATTGATTTGCTGACAGATGATGGCATTGTGCCATAAAAACAGGAAGATTCAAACATTACATTAGAGAAAAAAGAGATTCCTTGGTGACGCAGGTATTATTAAACCCTTATTAATTGATTCTTTGGCCACTTGGAGGCAATGCAGCAAGCTATGAACACAGCATTGACATATTATCACCTTATAAAGTCGATGTGTTAGCAAAGAGTTGCATATTTATACATCCAGCAGACATGGAACAACACTGAGTCACATTTGTGGCCATCTGACAATTCTAAGTTCAATTTTCACTTTCTGTTTGTCCTGAGAGAAATATTTGTTTCTTTAGCATCTAAATGCTCCACACTGTCCACTGTCTGCCAACTCTTGCTGTGCAGGCAGCGTACAGCGAGAATGAACCGTAAAGCTGAGGTCTGTAAAACCAAAACAATGAGCTGAAAGTTGCTAAAACACCCCGTCGAACTGCAGAGTTGGGTGATAATTCTGTGTGGATTTACACTACACATAGTCATTGTTACTATAACAATAACGCTTATATTACATTATCGAAAGTGTTTTGCATGTTTTTCCCGTCATCTTTAGCAATTTACACCTGCTATGAGAATACAGTTGTTCTAAGAACACCCAAAAAGAAATGACAAAAGATCTCTAGTCTTTTAGATACCACCTACAGGAATACAAGTTCGTTTTCTTTTTCTTTCTTTCTTTTTTTTTTTTTTTACTTTGTATCATAACCCATCATATAAGTCTCTAATCATTACACTTCATCATAGGCTGTCCTTGTGAGTAACTTGAGTGATTCATCAGCTAGAATATCATTACAGTACAAACAAACACTTTAATTATATTGATTTTATTGATTTCACCACACATTTTCTTCTCTAAAAGCTGTCTTGTACAAATAAAGTTGCTAATGAGAAGGTGTCTCATTATGGACACCATGCTCCTACACGTAGTGTTAAAAATAAATTCAGTCAAAATCACTTTGGCTGAGAGGAACAAGCTGGTGTGATTTTAAAATCACATATATTTAATTTATACTGTAAAACTCCATATGGCCTGACTTGAAATGGGTGATATGAAAATGAATTCTCAATCATGTGAGAGGGATACTTTGGAAACTGTGGAGTCAAAGGGGGTATGTGAAGACAGCCAAAAACATGGTTTCTGCCAAAAAAAACTGTCCCGGAAACAGAGATCTGGGCATTTTGTCTGTGATTAATTTGATAACTTGTGCAGAGAGATCAAAGAAGCCTCCCAGATGTTATACTCCCAAATCACAGCATCACATTGTGTAAATCACGTAGCAGTTGAGATCAGCTTTTGCAGAGTTCAAAAAGTCCCAAATCTACACAAATTGGGGTGTAAGCGTATTTAATCTGCTTGATTTTTAAGTGTGGTGTTCACGGACACTACCAAGTCTAGTCAAGTCAAGTCAGGTCAATTTTATTTGTGTAGCCCAATATCACAAATAACAAATTTGCTTTAGGCTTTACAGTCTGTACAGCGATACAACATCCTGTGTCCTTAGACCCTCAATTTGAATAAGAAAAAACTCCTTTAAAAAACCCTTTAATGGGGAAAAAATGGAAGAAACCTCAGGAAGAGCGACAGAGGAGGGATCCCTCTCCCACAGATACTGTGTGTACAGAATAGAACAAGAAAGACAAATTACAGACAGAGGAGACTCACATGCATTGTGGAGTCCTACAATGCAAAATAAAGTATGACTTTAGACAAACACAGCTTTCTCTTTAAGTCTCCTTTCTGACAGATTGAATCAATCAAGTAGTATATGATGCATAGCCATAACAGAAACAGATCATGCTTTAAAGAGACTGTTACAAAATGTTAAGTTTCAGGAAGAGAAAAAAGCTTTTTTTTTCCTGAGCCAAAGCATAGAGGTTTTACATAACTGTACTGCATATAAAGTTCAAACAAACAAAAATAATATTTTTTTTAAATGACAGCGACACCAACTTGTTTCATTAGCACACATTCCATATCCATTCAGGTCTAGCCTGAAGCACCCACATCTGATTTCATGTCAAGGATAACTAGACTTGATAAATAGCCCTCATTTAAACAAAAAGATTTAATTACATAGACACTTGAGAAGATTGCTTTCACTTCAATCTCACACACAATTTAACATATTTGTTGAAAGAATTACTTTTAAAATAACAATGAGAGAATCGGTTGTAGTTAATTAAATAAATCAGGTTGAAATTAGGTAGAATCCCTCAGCTGTGTTTTGATATTTAGATCCGTAGTCCTTTTTAGTTATTTATTTTTGGAATGCCCTGTTTCTCGTTCTCTAATCAACATTAAGACCAGGCTGCATGCAATAGCTTGCCAGCCTCGAGTATACAGAGACCAACTAATGGCAACACTGAGTGTTAGGATAGCAGCATAACCAGCCTGTTGAGTGATGATAAGAGTAAATGTGTTTAGAGTAACTGGTCCACAGGGACTTGGATTGATGTTACAGTGAGCATTTACTGGCAGTGCACTATCAATTCTATCAGATGAACAAGGAGGCCTTGGGGCATTACAACACCGACACAAGGCATCCAGGTCAGAGCACAGGCTCAAAATTTCTCTTCCCAAAAAAACCGATGTCATCATCCCATTATCTTCCTCCCCAAAGACGTTATAGCTTTGAATTTATTATCAGCCAAAGATAAGTAAATGCTAAAGAGGAGTTTCACAGATCGCTTGGTCCCTTCGGATTAAATATCCGAACATATTTCAGTTTGCATGTTATCCAGAGGTTTTATTTGGGCTGTTGTGTAAGCAACCTGAGTATCAGATCCAAATCCAGTCCCACTGTTTATCAACCCATAACATCACATGCCAACTAAATTGAATCTTGCTTGAGTACAGTCTTAGGACTAATGTGAAGGGAACAAATGTACTTTTAAATGTTTTACTGTAGGATATTGATATCCAAATAAAATACAACCTGACCCTTGTGCTTCAGAATTTTGGAGAGACATCTAACAATTGAAAACCTCACATAGTCTGTCTTTGTTGTTGGATTCTTGTCTGTCCATCATGAGTCCTCATCTGGACAGACAAATCCTTCTATCTGCTGTCTCACAAAGCATTTTTATGACTTGGATCAGCTCAGCCTCAATTTGTGAACAGTAATAACGGGGAGAAAGCTTTTAATCTGTAATACCAAATTCAAATGGATTCAGGAGCAGCTGCATTTGTCATGACTGGCAGTTATTGGTTGCGGTCACAGCTAAGATGAACAAAAAAGTATTTGTAACGGTTTCAAAGTTGTATCATCTTCAACAGAATATCACACATTCTTTCACTATAAGAATTTAACAACCTCTAACTTAATGTGTATCCGGTTGCCATGGATTCTGTTTTTGTTTCCATTGTACTCTTGCAACTTGTGTGTCCTAAACCAACATGTCAGCACTGCTCAGGAGGTGATAAGTTCCAATACTCTCGGATCATGTAGCCTGTTTGGGACTGTTTTACCATTGCGTGGGGGACAGTCCCAGATGGTTCTTATAGAAAAAGCTTGGGGAAGCAGCTGCGCACTGCTTTTCAATGGAGATGCCAAACCAACCAGTTAGTCTTCATCCTTGAAGTCTTTTCTATTGTTAAACAGCAAAATACTGTTGGGAAACACTTATGATAAAGTATAAATATGACCTTTGTGTCACCTGTTGAAGTTTGTTTTCAAAAGTCGCGAAGAAGACGCCACACTCAAAGGTGAGATTTACACTTTATTAGAAATGTTTTCAGAAAATTTTTTTTTTTTACTATTACAAGAGAAAAGAATTTAAGGATGAGGACTAAGTGGTTAGTTTGGCCAATGCACGTCTGGTTAACTGTCACAAGCTTCCAAGATGGTCTCTGACAGTTTCTGCCATCCCCTAAAAATTGCCTCTCAAACAAAGCTGTGGATTTTTATTGGTGTAATTTGCCTCATCTTAATGGTTTTTTGGATGTGCAAAAAGAACTTAAAGTTCCCGATTTAGGTATTTAGTTTTGTCTCCGGGATAAATATCAATCTCATGTCTGTGCAGTGTGTACAGAGCTGGAGTCAGGAAATGTTTAGCCTAGCTTAGCACTAAAACTTACAACTAAAGCTGTCGTATTTACACAATGTATCAACTTAAAATTGACAACCTCACTGTGATGACCGCAGGAAGACCTCAGGTTGTTGTTCACAAAGAAAAAGTTCCTGCACATAACTCCCCATAAAACCTCATATATACCGTACATTTTTATATTTCTGATTATATCTCGGTTAAACAAATGAGATACAACATGTTAATCAGTCAGCTTACTGTTATAGGTGTAGTTTTTTCACTTTGGACAGAGCCAGGATCGCTGTTTCCCCCTGCCTCCACTCTCATTGATAAGCTACGATAATTACTAAAATGTTTAGCTATTTCTTTAAACATCCTCACCTGTATCAAGTGCATTTTCTGAAGCAGGCCACTTTAAATCAACTGAACAATGTTTTGAGAAGAAATATTAATTCAATTGAAGCCTGACAGATAATTGCTGGCACATTTTGACTGGGCATTATGACTAGAACTGCATACTGACAGAAGCCTCTGACCATAGTGGCCACAACAATTGAGCTTTGCCTCTAATCTGCTATTGTAAACTAAAGTTCCTTCCCACCGTTTCTTTGAGACATTCAAAGAATGAGTTTGCAGCTGGAAACAATATTTAGGCAGAGAAGGAAGAGACACAATTTGTCTCCCCTTGTTTAATTATGTCATAATAAAACACTTGAACCTTTGAACGTAAACCTTAATCTGACAGTAAGTGTTTGGCTCCAGAAGATTGGTTGATAGCAGCCAAACAATACTAGAGATTATTATTGACAGTTTCAAAGCATTTAGTATGTTGTTGGACGAGTGTAAGAAAGAGGATGTTTATTCAGTTAAAAAGCCAGGCAACAGATGGCTGTATGATCCAACTTCGCTTGGCTTTCGCAAAAAAGATGGATGCCTTTACTTTAGGTTCAAGATGTAATCTACATTAGTGCTGAATAAAACTGGAATTCATTTATTTTAAGTCATATAACTGAATACTTTGGCCAGGGATGAACTGAGGTGACGTGATAGTAGCAGGTTGGAAATGTTGCTTGAGTGTGGAGCACTGTAATGTCTGTCCAAAGAGAGCCTCAGGCCCAATTTATCTCCCACCTTTACCTCAGACACCCACAATGTGGACTGTTTTGTTTAGACTCCCACTGCTGCACTAGAACCTGGGTGGGCCTGTTGGACCCTTTGACAAAAACACATCTAACAGTGTGTGCAGCCAAAAAAAAGAAGATACCATATCATAGAAAAAAAATTATATCACATTATGTGTCCCGAGTAATATTTAAAGCTGTGCTTTGAAACACTTTAATGCATCTCTGAGGTGCTTATGTTTAATATAAGTGTTTAACATAGTGCTATGAATCATGATGCACAAAGCAATTATTACCTCACATTTTTCCCAGAAGAATGTCTTTTTTTGTGATTAGTTTGTTTTAAATTGTTTTATATCTTATCTATCATATCTTCTTTTGATCCGCTACAGTTCATAGTTGCATGAAATACTAATGTCAACTGAAAATGACAGTATACAATATATCAAAATTAAAGAAAGCCTTTTGGATGTAACAATACAGTATTTATTGTTTGCCTGTGTGTCCTTTTGCAGACGGGGTGTGTTGCATCTCCATGAGAGTCGGGGTATCCAGGACCTAGGCCTGCCTCGCTGGGAGCTGACCTTGTGTCTGGTCGTGGTGGTCTTCATCCTGTACTTCAGCCTGTGGAAAGGTGTCAAGTCCTCAGGAAAGGTACAGGCCTGGACCATGAAAAAATGACAACAATATTTACTCTTTGTATTTTTTCTCCTATAGATGAAGAATTTGAACTCAAGTCATTTAAAAAAAAGATGTACAAGAATGGTGGACTACATATTGTACATACAGTATTTATACATGCTGTATTTCACACCAGAGGTCAGAGAGTAAGACAAGTGGAGCAGGATTTTTTTCTCTCTTTCTTTATATACAACTGTCGGTCTCATTCAGTGTCCATTTATTGATAGAAAAATGGGCAATATGATGGATTTTATCCCCCTTCCTCTTGTTTGTTCTGTGTGTGTTCAGGTGGTGTACATCACAGCTACTATGCCCTATGTGGTCCTTTTTGTGTTGCTGATCCGAGGCATCACTCTACCAGGGTCCATGGATGGCATCAGGGCCTACCTCCACATCGACTTCAAGAGGCTCAACAATCTAGAGGTTAGACATGAAGCTTGTAAGCCACAACTTTGTCTGTGGGTGTTGGAGAGATTTCTAATGGTTTGCCAATAAAAAATCCATGAGCCCCAAGTCAAAAGTAGAAAACATTTGCAATGACTACTGATGCACAGTAACCATAAAGTCATAAGCCATGAAGTCTGTAAATATTAATGCAAATTAACTTCAAGTGTGAGAACCTTATGCACTTGTTTGGACAATAACATTCCTTTTACCCTTCAGAGATACTGCTCTCTAGAAATATGAAATATTGGACAGGCCTTCAGTTTGTGGTTGTCCGGTTTTGACGCTGCGACTCTATGAGTAACATTTACATCTATGTCTATTAGAGAGCCTTCTTTCTGTGTTACCATAATTCACTGGGTGGAGTATCACACTGGGAGGGTTAAAGGCTACAGTAAATTCCCACTGGTGCCTCCCATGCTTAATGTATGTATATGAATGAATGTACTTTATCCACACATACTTAAGATGCAATCTCCCACTAGCTGAGATAATGTATATGTGTCAGGGTGGAGAAAGAGTTCACATGTCTTGCAGAACATTACTGCCAATTACATGTAGACTTCACTAAACCAGAACCAGGCGTTCCTGGATGGCAAAAAAAAAAAAAGTACACGTAAATAAAGATATATTTTCCAAAGAAAATCACGCAGCTTAGTTGTAATATTGGAATACAGGAAATAATCCTCTAAATAATGAAACCTGTATTCAAAAGTTTTCTTGTTTCTCTTTCCATAGGTGTGGATTGACGCAGCCACTCAGATATTCTACTCACTAGGAGCAGGATTTGGTGTGCTCATTGCCTTTGCCAGTTACAACAAATTTGACAACAACTGCTACAGGTAAGAGCTTATGCTCTATTTGTGATTGATGATAGTCCAAAACAAGCCCACAGCAACATAACATCCTGCCGTTTTCATGTAGTCTGCTTTTCCCACTGTGTAACCGGATCACGAAGCAGCAGAGGTGATGCTAATCTGTCCAGCTTACCCCAGTGGCCAGGTGTTAACAGGACAGATAAAGCACAGGCCAGGAAGGCTTGCCAGATGATAGCCAAAGGCTGCATGTTGACTGGTTTGTCATAGTTCTGCTCTTCCTCAGAGAAAGCGGGCATGAGTTGTGAGCTTAGATAATCTTTTTCCACATTAATAGGTTGCAGTGCAACTGTTTGAGGCAGATGCTGTTGGGGAAAACAGCAGTATTACCTATCATGTTTGTAAATATGCTACAGCCAGAAAATATAACATATCTTGCTATAGCTACACAAAATAAAATGGTTCTTGATAAGTAATTCAGGGTGTCACCACAGAGACGAAGTTGGTGTACTTACTGTGATATGGCATGTTAAATGCATTATGCACCCCTCCTCTCCTGTCCTCTCTCATTTCCTCCACCTTCCTCAGCCCCAAACAGGGCATCCTGCCTTCCTCCTCTTTCATGTCTCGTCTAGAGATGTGTGTGGACTGCTGGCAGGTGGGATTTACATTATGCCCTCAGTCAAAAATGAACAAATCTGGATAAAGGGAAAAGCAACAGCCCGGAAGACGCAGTGATGTTAGAAAAACAAACACTGAACACAGACTAATGTTTGAATACTCACACAGATGGAGGAAATCTGGCCATGGTAGTGCAAGTAGCAGTGTGTCCTCCTTCACACCAAAGAAAAACATAAGACCCTGCAGCTAAGTGGTAAACAAAACACAAGGTTATTATACTTAACATAAACTAAAACTAATGCAATTACTAATACATAGTATTGAGATCAAGTTGTCAACAAAATAAACACATATGAATTGGCTATTTTTTCTCCAGTTTTTTCCTTCACCAGGCTTAAATGTTTTCTTCTTGCTAGAAATGTCAGAGCAATCAGAGCAGTACAAGATGAGGATGCAGCACTGCTGCCATTCTTTGTTCAATACGTCTACTAGATTATGTGAAATACCTGCCATTAAAAGATCCTGTGCCCTGCTTGTCTCAAAATTCAAAATGCCCTGTTATTATTACAAGATTTTTCTAAACTGAGCTTAAATTTGAACTAAACTGTGTTATACAAAAACAAAACAAATTGTAATAAGTAAGGAAATTCTAAAATTGAGAATACTCAAATCATATAATAAAGAAAATCAAACCTTGAAATAGTATCCAAAGCTAATTTAAAACTTGTAGTTAAAATAACACTGTAGGCACTGTACTTAAACTTGGAAGCTTCCAGTTGAAACATGAAAAAAAAGAAGAACCCTCCTTCTTTCTTTATCACTTTGACTTAATGAGAATTTGTCTGATAATTTCTGGTACACAATATAGTTATAAAAACAGTATAGTTATAGTTAATGTACTTTACATACAGTATGTCTCCAATGAATGCACTGTATCTGTACTGTAAGTTTCTCATAGGTTCTTGTGATATGTAACAGCACCTGTGTGTCACCTGACTGACCAGGCTGAATAAAAACGTTAAAGGTTCTATCACAGCTGCCTGCACACAGTACAAAAAGAAAAGTCAGGGGGAGAGTCAGGCGGAAAAAAATGCTTAATTGAGAGGTTTCTGCCCCCTCAGCCCAGGAGGGCGGTGGCCGAGGTCAAGTTAACCTTGTTAATTTTGTCAGACAACTGCAGGTTAGTGGCAACAGAGCAGCACACTAATTACCGATCAAACCACCAAACAAGAACAAGGAGCAAAAGCTTCTCAATAACCTGAATATCCCCTCTAAAACACAAAAACCCACGGAAAAACAATTTCAACTTTACTTAGATCACTATAAAAAAAGCCGAATTGATCTTAGCAGCAGCTCAACAATGTTAGTAACACTCTGCTTTCTTTTAATTTCTTGTTTTTGTTGTGCCTTCTCTTTCTCTAGGGACGCTCTCTTGACCAGCACTGTGAACTGCGTCACCAGTTTCTTCTCAGGGTTTGCCATCTTCTCTGTACTTGGATATATGGCTTACAAACATGGGGTGAAAATAGAAGATGTGGCAACAGAGGGTAAGTGACTGCACACCCAAAGTACTATACCAAAAACCACCAGTAACACCATAACACTGAATGGCTTGATAGTGTATATTACAGTAATACTGTGTATTAAATGAGCATAGTTTGTATCTTTTTTCCTACTTGCTATCAATCCCAAGAATACATTTGAATCACTGTAGTAAAACAGTATTTGGTCATTTTGCTACCCTATAAATACATACTGTTATATATTTATGAATGTTTCCGTGTGCATATCTTGTACACAGGGGCAGGATTGGTGTTTATCATCTATCCCGAGGCAATTTCTACACTCCCAGGCTCAACATTTTGGGCTATTGTGTTCTTCATCATGTTGCTGACTCTGGGTATTGACAGCTCGGTGAGTCCAAACAACCACTGCACCAATAGAATACAATCATTACCACTACAAAGGCGCAAATAACACGAATAAGATGCAAGCGGAGTGGTGATGAAAATACATGCATACATACCGTCCTTGTAAAATGGTGTACAAATGTTGGCATAGCGCTTAAGCCTGTACAGTGGTGCAGAAACACAGGGGTACCTTTACTGTGCACGTACAGAACAGAGCAGACACAGTTTATGCCGAAACACCTTGGGAATAGTAATGACATCCATGTGTCACCTTGGAAGATTTTCTTAGCTGGGTTGCCCATTAAACCTGACATTTGCTGGAAAAAAATGTTCATATCGTACTCTCTGTCCAAGTTTCTCTCTGAGCACCCATTAGCTTTGAGTGATGTGAGCTCACCATGATTCATCACATGAGCAATTAGTCTGCTATGACATGGAAATACTGTGATACCACAGAGTGTTTTGTAAATCAGCTTGATTAAATACATGTCATGTGTAAGGTATTCCCAATTTATTTTTCTGACTTTTTGATTTTTTTCCCTGCTCAATTTCTTCTGAATAATGTTAAAATAGGATGTTAAGTAACAAATAAGTACTATTAAATAATAAATAAATATGCAGGCTCACTTTATTGCTTAATAAGTGTTATTCAACTTGATAATAGCAGATACTTCTGTATTTTAGAAGAAGGATGTTCAGTGAGTACAGCAAATAACAGAGTACCTCCGTGGACTGTAAATACTATGAATAGTAAAGTAATGTTTGAGTCTGGTCAACATTAAAGCATCAAAATACAAAAACTCCTCTATGATGTTTCGAAAGCCAGCAGTGATCTAATAAAACATCTGTACACTTACTCACTCAGGTGATAAATTTACAAAGAATAGTTAAACCACCTCCTATCAATGAGCAAGCAGATCAGATGTCATGTTATAGGTTTGTGTACTTTAGTGTGTCATGTTCTGTTTTTATGTGTGTTGTTATATTGAGGTACGACTAAAGGCCCTGGTTGGATGATATAGTAGTTCTATTCTACTCAGTTCTGTCAAAATTGAGAGCAATCTATCAATCTGTACATGACGGACATGATGTTATTATTGCAAAATGACCCAGTTTAATTGAAGTTTTATTACAAGTTATCTCATTTATCCTACTATTTTAAAATTAAAGTGACATTTACCCACATCAATATGAGTCAAGACATTATTGTACATGTTAAAAGACTGTACATCAAACAAGTATATTTATACTATAAAATCCCTAAATGGGCATATAGAGCAAAGTGATGTACAGTGTGTTAGAAATGCATCCTTCAGATACATCTCAACTGTCTGTTATGAAACAACTGCAGACATTTTAATATTTCCTATTATTGGTTATTCCATAACATGACCATGGCTGTCCATCTATAATATATAGTATATAAGCATATTAGTCCTATGACTCGAAAGTTGAGATAAAGCCTTAAAAAGTAGGGTGATTACAGATTGTCACACCTTTTACTAACTTATGTCTCTTATTTCATCTTTTTATTGATCTTTTTAAACCTTTTTTTTAAATTGGGTTTTGTAGGATTATACAACATTTGTGTCAAAGACAAATACATGCCTGTCAAATATGCCTGTCTGTCATTTCTATCATGTTGAAGCTCTAAAGAGATCTGACCTCACTAAACCACTGTCAACGGTTACTGAAATCCTCAAATCGAAGTCTGGGAAAAGGAATCGTGTCCATTAGAGAACACCTTCAGTGGGTAAAGATTTCAGAGTCTCATGTCTCTCTCTGTTTTTGTCCACCAGATGGGTGGCATGGAGGCAGTCATCACAGGTCTGACGGATGACTTTAAGATCCTCAAGAGAAACAGGAAGCTCTTCACCTTCGCCACAGCCTTTGGAACCTTCTTGGTTGCCCTGCTCTGCATTACCAATGTCAGTATCAGGTTTCATAGTGCTATAAATTCACATTCTGAACATGAATGAACTGCTTGTCAAAGTCCCACTTTCAACATAATGCTTTCTTATCTTTTTGTTCCATTAGAGAGGTAATTACTGTATGTAGAAGTATCAAGCTTGGTCCTCTTTTCAGCTGCATAAAGAACAACAGGTTGGCAGTCTGACAGCAAGAAATATTGTTTTAAAACATATTTATTTGGTGGTATACTTCAAGTAGGAATGTACCATAGTGTAGAGATTTAAACTGCATCTCACCACTACTATAAGACTCATGATGTTATGTCAGCATAGGCAGATTGTTTACAGAGCTTGCATCATGCACTGATAACAAAATAGACCTTGATTAAAACCGTATCCAGGAAGCAAATGATTAATTTTCTCTGTAGCCCCCATTCATCCTCATGGTCTCAGCATCAAGGATAAACGCTTACTGATTACACAATAACAGACTTTGCAGACAGAAAGGTATTTTGTCAGTGACTGACATGGTTTCTTCCCTTAATCAAATCAATGAAATGATTGAGAAAGTGAATGAATGATGCCTTTCCCATGCTTGTTCCCTGGCACAAGATTCAGATTGCGCCACGCAGGATACAAATCAAAGACGTACTGTACAAGAGCTAAAATGCACACTGAATCCCCTCTTCGCCCATGTGATGCTTGTCAGACATCAACTCTTCAAAGTGCAAAACAAGCATATACTACATTACATTATGTTAAGTCTGAGAGACCATTGCTTTTTGACTGCACACAAGGGTCCACTTATTTTCAAGGGTGAAGATTTATGTACCTCACACACACTCACACTCATTTTTCTCTGGTTTCTTTTTCCTCTCTGCAGGGTGGGATCTATGTGCTGACACTGTTAGATAAGTATGCAGCAGGGACCTCTATACTATTTGGCGTGTTGATCGAGGCCATTGGAGTTTCATGGTTTTATGGTAAGATATTCTACATTAAATGTGGCTTTAAATTCTTTTTCTAAAACGCACTTTGTCTTATTCTTATTGGCAAGATAAGGCTGAAACATTCTATGAAACATCCACACACCCTTCTCCACTGCTTGCTTGAATCTCAAAGTAGAGACAGAAAAAAAAACAGACTGGAATCTTATCTACAGATGATGGAAGAATCATCAGTGAACTACAAAAAAACATTAACGGAAACCTTTTCTGAGGTTCAGCGAGGCAAAATGAAAATCCATGAACACCAAAAATACAATTAGGAAACTAAGGTTTAAGTCTGTAAATTACATTATGTGTTCTCTTTTCTGGAGCAAACAAGCTGTGATCAACTTCAAGACCTGACAACTTATCTTCACTTGTGCAGAACAGGGGCGAACGAGATCAATCACAGGACAGTATGATGCAAACCAACAAACAAAAAAGACACAAGGAAAGAAACAAAGCACAAGTCATACAGAAAGATCACATGCTAGAAGACATAGCAGTCCTGTCTAACCTATAAGGTTTAATCTATCTCGTCACCATCTGGAGACCCTTAGAAGAAAAGGCAAGGTGCCAAAACAAAATAATTAATAGTTTCAGCAACATGGCATTCTTGATGAGATAATGAAGCAAAGACACATGATGAGTCATGTCATCGCAAGGTCAGCCCGGGTCAGGCTGGAGCAAAAACAAAATCAGTGGAGTACAGTATGGGGGTGTAGGCCCTCCTACTACTGGACTACTTGTACTCTCCAGTGAGACTGAATACTTGGCACAAGGAACTTGCCGTAGCCTTCACTGTTTGAATGTTGAACATGTATGACTTCACTCTCCACAGTAACTTTTGCTGTATGTCTCCCTCCAGGTGTGGATCGCTTCAGCGAAGACGTCGAGCGAATGATGGGCTTTAAGCCAGGCCTCTACTGGAGGCTGTGCTGGAAATTTGTCAGCCCAACTTTTCTTCTGGTGAGAGGAATACAGTACATTACAGTAGTTACATATAGGGCTGGCTTTCTTGGATAGGGGCTATGTCTGTTCCTAAACTGAAGACAAATCCGTCCCATATATTCATATTATATGAGGAATCAACAGTTAATGGTTGACGTCTTCCAGTATCATTCACAAATGCTTGCAAACTGTATTAAGGTATCATTCATTCCACCATGCAGTAGCTGTAAAAAATTTTAATGGCATCCCTATCATCCACAGCTTAGGTAAAAATTACTTAAGTAATGTAATGAGTTGGGAGGCACACTGGAAAAAGCACTTATCCACCACCACATAGGCCCAGCTGCAATTACCAGCAGGGGTCATTCTGGCTTGTACCCAGAGGGGTGTCCAAGGGGGATAATTTGGTACACGGTACACCTTCCTTGCTTGCAGGTGAAATAAGTTGCTGGTGACTCCAAGTGCATTAGAGGATGCACATGGCTGTGTCCACTGTTGTCCAGGGGAGGGTGTAGATAGCCGTGTGCTTCCTCTAATAGAAATGGCTGTCTACACCCTCCTCTGGACAACAGTGGAAGTTAGAAGCATCAAGGGCTGTTGTGCAGGAGAGTTGGTCATTCCACATTGTGAGAAAAAGGGACAAATTCAAAAATACATTTTTACCATTGTTTACAGATATATTTTGGTATATAGGGTACCGCCCCAATGACAAGCTATTGTACTCCGAAAGAGTGCACATGTTATCAAGTGCAACAGTGTGTCATCTCTGTTAGGAGAGCTTTTTTTTCATCATGCACCGGTGTGCTAGTAACATAGGAGATGAGTTATGTGATGGAGAAAATATGATTCAACACTGCACCCTACTAATTATATTCCACTTCATCAGACCTTTTTCACATAGCAGCCATGGATGTGCACTGCACTTAATGAAAATATCTAGTGTGCCTATGCTCTCGAAGTCCATGAGTACATGAAGCAATGCTTTGTGCTAGACATTGTGATTGCCTGGTAAAAAATAAGGGTTTATGAGTGTAAAGTCCAGCCCCTAAAGGCCCGTTGCTTCTCACACCCAGCTAGACCAAAGACGTTTGAACAAAATGACCCATTTTCTGAGATTCACTTTCTTGCTGGCAGGACTAAACATGCAAATTATGCATGTTTGCTACATAACTAACAGCAGCTCAGTGATCTAAAGCAGTAAAAAACTGCAACAGCAGTTTAACCTTAAGCTAGTCCTTAAATATTACATAATAAAACACATTTAGGTTCATTATTAGTAAAAGATCTCCAAAGAAAACAGCTTAATGTCACTATGGCTGCATGAAGCACTTATCAAAGCTGGCATTTTACATGGACAAAGTAGAGTGCTATGGCCTTTGATAGTCAGAACATAGGAGGGGTATATTGACCTCTCCATGATACATAACTGCAAACAATGTTTCAGAGAGACAGACCACATGTAGCTCAGTCATGAATTTAGTCTAGAACAGGTGAATCAGGTTACAGAGAGGAAGAAAAGTTTATTATAGTGTACACAGACGCCCAACTCAATTCAGTTTCATGAATAAAAATTATTACAGAGGGACTGTAATAAGGGGCGTCTGTTCTGATAAAGACGTTTCAGTTCACCTGGGCTTCTCTCTCTAGTTTGCTTCTCTCACTTTCACCTTTTCTGCCTCTGCCTTTCAATTCAGAGACTTCAGACATCCCAAATAGCAACCTTACAAATAGATGTAACTCATTATGTTCCTGTTTGTTTTCTCTTTCACAGTTTGTGGTAATAGCCAGTACTGTGACATCATCAGGCCTGAAGTATGATGAGTACGTCTTCCCTGACTGGTCCAACATAGTTGGCTGGGGTGTGGCCATGTCCTCCATGCTGTTTGTCCCTTTCTATGCTATTTATAAATTCTTCAGCTTACCAGGAACATTCAAAGAGGTCAGTATCAAAACTCTGTTAGTAAAGTGTTTGTCATAAAAAGCTATTTAGGATATATTTGAATCACCATACACCGACTAAAATTAACAGTGTGATCACTAAAGAGGAGGGAATATTAACCACAATTACAATTGACACAACGACTTAGTAAACCTTGACTTTCACAGTGCACGTGGACATTGCATAACAGTAGCCAAAATAAACATTTTTATTACTATGATTGTGGCTGCGGGACATACAGTATGTTCTTCTTTCTAACGAAACTTGAAAACAACAATCTGATTTAGGAGTGAACTCAACATGGTGACACTGGCGCTGTGAGAACGCTCTCAAATGATATGATCGCTTCAAAGCATTGAGAGTTTATGATCTTAATCATCAAAGCACCAGAGAGTTATTTTCATCCCTCAGCAGTCAACCACTGTCAGCTTCACTCTACTGTAACAATTCCCACATCTCATTGGCATTTCCTGTTGGTACTCAGGACTGAAGATCCTTCTCAGGTTCTCAGTACACTCTTGGTTCCCTCTGAAAACTCTTGTCACCTCCTATCAGGTTTTGGTTGCATCCTCCTCGTGATAACCAGAATAAATATATCTGAAGTTCTTGATAAGGGTTCCTCACAGGTCCCAAAAAAGCTTTAACGTCATTTATCAGAGATAATGGTAATGACTTTTGTTCTAATTTCTGAGGTCAGATTTGATTGAATTTCCTGTTACATCTGAAGTAGTACTTGGGCTCTTTGATGACTCTGTGTGTAAAAATATATCAACATGAAAGGTGGTTTATCTACTGTATGCTTTGAAGATGATACGCTTGCTGCATTCAAAGTGTTGAGAATGATGTGTTGTAATTACTTGTTTTGCAGAGGATAGCCTATTGCATCACTCCAGAACATGAACATCATTTGGTGGCTGAAGGAAATGTTCGGCAGTTCACAGTAAGGGCAAATTTTTGTGCTTCTCAAACAACGGCTACATTTACACGGACCCTAATATTCCATATTATAATAATAATAATCAGAATAATAGCCCAATCAGAATAAAAATGCCTCATGTAACCACCTCAATTGGAAGAGACTGGCCCAGTTGGAAGGAATTTTCAATTGGGCTGAGAGGGGTGGTGTAAACCTTTCATAATCCCTTCAATAGGAAAATATTAGTGCCTAATAACCATGTAAACGCTTAATCTGATTGTTTCTCTGGTTGGAATAAATATATTCTTTCTGCGCATGTTTGCCCCACGTGGGGGTAACATTAGATGACGTGACAGTAGAGAGAGGGAGAGTGTGTGTGTGACAGAGAGTATGAAGTTAGCAGTGCAGTGTGTGTACAGTTTAAGCTATTTGTCAGTGAATAAATGCTACAACTCCTCAAGACCCAGGCAAAGGCCCCGTGTCCTGCTTGCCACCTGCTGATTAAAGTGAAGGGGGTTAAGGTGGACCAGTTTTCTATTGTAGTGACATTGTTTAACAAGTAGGAGAAATGGTTCACCGAAAAACAACATTCTGTCACAAAATGAAACTTTCTTTTGTTTTTCAGCTCAAGCATTGGTTGGCGATCTGATTAAAAAAAAAAAAACAACAACCCAGAATTCCGTCATACATCTTCACATCTGCTGTTTGGAGTTCCTGTGTGCCACCAGTGGTCGGACAGAGAACGAGTGCAACGGGCTCCAACTTCTCTCAGCAGCCTCTCTTCTCCTTTAAAACCATTCTACAGCTTCACTCAGCTCATAAGACAGGAGCCGAAGATTTACTGTTATTTGCCCATGGACATCATTTTGCTCTATATCCACTATTTTAATTAATCATAACTTTAGTTATGATTTTGTATAGTTTGTGATGTGACTGTTATCTCCTGGAAGGGAAAGAAACTAAAATTTAAACCAAAACAATCGCATTTCCCTGTGTATTACTATACAGGGGACCCAAATATTTAAAGTTTTTTTTTAGACCTGTGATTATTTATGATTACGTTATTATTGGAAGGAAGTTTCTATTCTTGCCATTCTGTTGGCAGAGTGGCTTATCTGTGTCAGTGCCTTATCAAGCGAGACACTCCATGTTTCTTACAGTCCGTACAGGAAGAAATAAAATAAACTGTGTTGACTCAGGAACCCACTAAATCAAACCACAGTTTGTGAATGGGAATATCTCGGTTTTGACCCAGCCCTTTGATATTCAAGTCAAAGAGCTGGATGTCATCGGCACATCAAGGTCAAGCTCCTTAGCAAAGAGAAAACAGGCCTGACATAATGCTTTTGTGTCACATTGTGTTACAGAAAAGGGAATAATGCATGCATCACCCCAAAGCTTTAAAATAACTGAGGCAGGCACCATTCGCCTCTCGTGTTTTGAAAGGCCAGACTCACAAGCAGGAAAGATTAAGGCTGAATGCATCAGTGCCTGGCTGCTCACTGAAGGTGAAGCTAAACAAATGGTGTAACTGTTACAAACAGTTTTGTATGATGTTGTGTGACTTTTACTTTCTGAATTTTTGTCTGTTCAGTGCTTCTGAGGAATATCTGTGGCTTTTCCTCCAAAGAAAGAGAGAGAGAGAGAGAGAGAGAAAGGGTGTGTATTGGGATTTTTTTTGCCAACCATATAGTATGCTGTTAGTGTACAGTACATGGAGGAGGCCTCTTTCACTGTACTGTATATTAACTGTTATGTTAAATGCATGATAACAACTCTTATATTTTCATTTGAAACATATCTTGTGATGTTCCTCTTTTTTTCATCACCATAGAAGTGCCAACATGGTCCTTTAGGAATGTTTTTGATTATCTTCTTCTGTTTCTCTATTTTTTTTATTTATTGGAATGAAGCTGAAGTTGAATTTTAACCTTGAATCATAACAGAACACCCTTACTGAAAGGAATAAAGCCACAAAGAAAAAATCAAATATATGTGGAATATATAAGAAGATATAAAAATATATAAATATATTCTTTTGTTATATCTAATCTTGTATTTATCAAATTGTTTATAACAAAACGTGAATGTAAAGTATTTTAAACGTACCTGTCCACTGTCATACCATGGTGTTTGATGTATAGCTAAGATTAACTATTTAGAAAAAATATTCTTCAGTGTAATTCTGGGCTACCTTGTCGCATATGAATGTGAACAAAGACACCCTGGCTTTCCTGGACTATGTTTACAAAAATACTGTGTACAATACCAATGTCCTATTGAACGTGAGTGACAACTATCTATGAAGAAGTCTGAAGTATTCACACTATGATAATAAAGAATTTCTTCTACACACACTTGAACGCCATGTGCTGTGATTTAATATCAGTTTTTGGAGATTTAAGACTTGATTTTGAGAACACCTTTTGTTAAAGCGCTGTAATTGCTTTGATGAGTAAAATATTAAAGGGAAATCCACCATTTACACACGTCAAAGTCTGTTTAGTAGTATCTGGGGAGTACTGTATATGTGGAAGAAGTTGTATAAAGTCTTTTGTGGCTCCAAAGGGAGCTACAAAATGGCTGATAAATTGCTTCAAGTGATGCCACATGAGGCAGTGTCAGTGGGGGCTGAAGACTACAAGTCTGAAAAAAAAAATGGGGGGGGTGGGTGGGTGGACTTCAAAAGAAGTGACATTACCAGACCTCTGTAGCCGTACTGGCTAGCGGCTCAAAGCTGCATTAGCCTCTACTAGCATAACTCACTCAAATCTCAACAGTCAAGAGATTCAAGTTGAGTTGCACTATGGATAATGTAGGCTTAAGGGTTTGACAAGGAAGAAGAATTTGAGGAATTAAAAAAATGATATCTCTGGTTCTGCTGCACTGACTTTGATTCTTTTTTTCTACTGTTCATTGTGAGTCTGACAATGTTATAGGAGTGCAATGCTAAATCGTAGATGCATTGTAGACTATAGCTAATTAAAAATGGCAAGAATATCTTTCAAAAACAACAGGACTTATGATGGGCATTTGCCAATATACTAATAACTGACTGATCAGTAATGTAAAATAATATTTAGCTTCAGCCCTTGATAGATGCCATTTTTACAATAACATTTTGCCTCTTTTTGTCGTTTTGATGCTTTGTAGTGTAGGGTCCCTGCAACAGGAACTTGACTAATTCTGTTTTGTTTTACTGCTGACTTAGGGCTTCTCATAGTGGCTGACTGTGCCTTTCCACTGTCTCTCCCTTTGTTAGCCTGTTGTACCACCCACATGAGGGCCTTCAGTGTCCATTCTTTGTGCCTTTTCTGGCTAGGCTACTATTGTCCATGATCCTCTGCTGCACGCGTTTCCACATTTATCAATTACTCTTGAAGAAATACTTTTAAAAAATGCTATACTGTATGTATTATTATATATTAAACAAAGAATTGTGCAGAAACAAATATGGAAACTGGAAGGCTAAAATGGATAGGCAACAATCTTAAAGCCAAAAAGTAATCAACATGATATTGACTTTTCAAGAAAAAAAAAACTTGAATTAAGAAGGATCTGAGGATTGATGCAAACAAGGCTTCCTTATTTTTGCAATTGTGAGTTTTGATAACAATTATCCAGAAAGAAAATTAATCAATCAGAAAGTTTATTCACTAACGTGAATAGTGGGCACTTGGATCACTAAATGTTTCAACACATCCTCATAATTAATCAACAGAATAGGTCTAAAATTCAGCTGGCAAAAAACTACCTATAGTTACAGTTTATAGTTATAGTTTACACCATCTAGCGGCCGTAGTAATGCAGTCCAGAACAACCCATAGGACCGTAATATGCTGCTTTCCGAAATCGTTACAAATCACTGTTAAAAAATAATTATGTTTTATGGTGTGACAACGCTGTGGTTAAGGTCTGGTTATAGGTTTAGGCACAAAAACCACTTGGTTAGGGCTAGCGAAAAATCATGCCGAAGATGCCTCATGCACTTGGAATTTATCCAAAGGTAATGTAATAATCTTTAAATGAATATTGGACTTGAGTGCTGGCTGGTTCTCTTAACATTCCAGCTTATGCTTCCACTGCTTTTCGCTTGTTGCTAACTATGCCTAGTTTTATCAATGGTTTACACTAGGGGTGGTTGGGTGATTGGTGTTCCTGGTAGCATCCAGTCCTGACATTTAGACCTGAGTAATTCAATGTAAAAAAGAAGAGTTAAAGGATAAGGCTGTGATATTCTGTTCTATTTTTCTTATTGTCAACAAATCTCATGTTGGATCCAAACCCACAATGAAACCATCCTACTTACAGGTATTGTGTGTGTATCCAAAGTCATGATATATCGTACTCCTCTGTGCCATAGACCTCTGTTGTTGTCCAAAAATTATTAAATGTGTGGAGGGCAGCCAACCAGGCTGCTACCAGGACGTTTATGGCCAGGGTTCTGCTACTGGGCATGTTTGAGATAGAAACACTGATCCAGAGCAACTTGAGGGGTCAGTATTGTGTGTGAACAGTCCGGCCAAGAAAGTTAAAAACTTGTCAAGTATGTTCATTATTTCCTAAGCAAATCTAATAAAATCCTACTCTCTCAGGAGATTAATTAGAAGTTGCAAAAGGGGAACAGTGTCGGAGCAGCATTGATGAGTTAAAAGTCAAAGCCATTATGGGTGAGTTACAATTTTTTTCATCCGTCCATCCATCTATCTGTCTGCCATGTAAAATAAGATGTTGCTTTCATGGCCATTCATAATGTGGTTAACCTATTTTTATAAGGGTTACAGAACCCATGCTACAGTACATTTCAACTAAAGATGATGAGTTAATCCACACCAGTATGAAGACTGAAGATTATAACTGATTAGTTTTTTCTCTACATTCCTAGGTGCTGTTATGTCGGAGCATCAGGGGGTAAACCAACTTGAAATGGTCTTAAATTGAAAAATGGCAGAGTTCCAGTTAGTAGCAGCGAAAAAATCGGCTTGATGGAACACAGTATAAAAAGCAGCATCTTGCAGCTCCCATCTCAAAACCACTTCAGCAGACGGCATAAGAGCAGCAGGGTCCATAGGTAGATGGCTCTGCCTGTGCTTATAGAGCTAGGGTTACAATATCATAACCTTCATTCTATCTCACACAGGGTCCGCCCTCTACTAGACTCTATGGTACAGTAGGTGGAGCCCATTGAATGTTCACTCTGCCGCGACATGTCATCAGACAGGTTAGTTGCTGTGGCCCTCCTACTACTTTATAATCCCAGCCGCTTAAGTGGTGCAGTAGGGGGTCCAGCCCAGTCCAGTTAACATGAACATGGACTGGGCGAAATAATGGCCTAACCTTGCAGGGATCACAGATCATACAACAGACACCGCGCACACCTCATTCCCCAAGTCATCTTGGATCATATATTGCCCCAGGAGGGGGGGGGGCAATATATGAACGGACAAGGCATAGACCAAGACACTGCCGTGCATATGTCCTCAACAGTCACCCCAATGAATAAAGCTGTAGATGCTGCCATGCCACGTGTGGAATGCGTTCGGACCACAGTGGGGGGTCACAAAGCCAACTAGCTATGCACTTCTTGGTTAGGGCTTTATTGGCCACTCTCTCTCCATAGCACACAAACAGCTGTTCACTGTTCAGGGGGCCGTGCGTTCAACATAACATACCAACACATGTACTGGGCACAATAGATGCAATTTTTCCTCCCTGATGTCCCCATGGGGTGGAGGACAAAATGCCTCTAGCTGAATAGTTCTCAACCTAAATGAACTCATTATGTCCTTGGGAACAAAGGAGGGGTTCGGTCTGAGAGTAGCACCGCTGTGGTCATCATGAAGCAGCAGACAGCTGGGGTGAACTGACAGGGCACACAATTCACTCACTCTCTTAGCTGAGGTCAGTGCAAGCAGCAAAGCTGTCTTGAATGACAACAGCCTCCTTGGCCATGGTTGGCGCCCCTGTTCTCCAGACCCGGAATGTGAAAGGCTCTCAGAGACAGGAGGTGTTCTGATGCCCACAACAACAGGTTCTCCACCATCTTCAACAGGGCTGCGGATCGGACTCTGCCCTGCCTGCTGATGTAGGCAACTGTGGTGTGGTTGTTCTTACCAACACGTGTTTCCCCTGAACCAGAGTTGGGAAGTGTTGGAGAACCAAGAGCACTGCCTCAAGTTTAAGGAGGTTGATGTGTTGGTTTTCCCCTGAAGGCCACACACCACCAGGTGCCCCCACCCACCACATCAGGGATGCATCTGTGAACGCCGCTATGTAGGTGGTAACTCGACCCAGCGATGTCCCCGTCAACAGATGCTGTGGGGACCTCCAGTAACACAGGTCCTCCTGCAGTGATGCAGGAACGTTCACCAAGCGGTGCTTGTGCCTCTTGGGTTCCAAGCGCAGGCTGGCGTACCACCGTTGCAGATGGTGTATGGTTTTTGCTATGTCAAAACAACTCCATCACATGCACATAAGGCAGGGCTGTAGTCATGACCACTTCAGTCCATGAAAAGACTAAGATGCAGCTCAGGCAATTTTAATTCTTTCTACCTTCACCCATACAATAGACTGGGTGCTGAAGGTGGTGGAAATGGTTGTGGACTGGTTAGCACTGTTGCCTCACAAGAAGGTCTTGGGTTTGAACCAATGACTCCGGAGTTCTAATCTGCCTGTAGGTGTGCAGAGTTGTCTGTCTAAATATTAGCCCTGTGACTGGCAATCTGTCTTGCCAAATGTTAGTTGGGATAGACTCCTTGCAAACCTACGTAGGATAAGTAGGTATAAATAATCAATGGATGTGGTAGGATAGGGTTGAGTATTGTACCTCAATACTCTTTGGATACAGAAGCCGTCAAACTGAAGAAGGAGACCTTTTCAGGATTGGTTGAAGAAGGGTTGTAGCTTCGGTAGTCACCATAGCAAAAACTCAGTGTGGGAGGAGTTAAGGGAGGCCATGAAGAAGGTATAAGCACCCCATTATGCAACACACATAAATAATGGATGGAAGAGGTAGGGTTGGGTATTGTACCTCAATACTTTTTGGATATAGAAGCCATCAAACTGAAGAAGGAGACTTTTCAGGCTTCGTTGAAGAAGGGCTGTAGGGCAAACTGTCTGATGACTCAAGAATGGGAGGCTTAACCCAGGCTGTTTTCAGTTGGCTGCTTAATGCCTACTGGGAATTCCTGAATCTGACCAACATGCCTGCTGTGGAGGAAGCAGGGTTGGAAGATTTAAGGGGAGCCTTACCCATTTCCTTTGCAGAGGTCACAAAATTGGATATTGCTGAGCTGTCTTGGGCAACACACTCTTCAATGTCACCTGGATGTCAGGGACAGTGCCTGTAGAGTGGTAGATAGGGGTAGCGGTTGCCATTTTTTAAAAGTAGACTAAAGGGTGTGCTCCGATTAGGGGGGGATTTACATATCCCATCTGGTCTGGGAGCATTTTGGGTTCCACCAAGAGGAACCTGGAGGATACAGCTGAGAAAAAAGTCTGGGCTTCCTTGCTTAGCCTACTGCTGCAACCCGTACCCAGATAATCTTAAATTATTAATCTTACTGTAAAACTGCAATTGCAGAGGTCTTGAATTATCATTCTGACTACACACAGCAAATATCACTTGTCACAATGCATTTTCCAATATCTAAAATATAATTATAGATGGTCAGGTGGAACCATTTTAAAGCTGCTTATCATATCTTGTTAGCTGCTATTACCTTCAAGGCAACATCACAGGAGCAGAGGGAAGACTGGGCCAAAAAAAAGGCTGGTCTTGGCCAAGAGCTAAGGAGATTTAAGACTTAATTGGCAAGACCAATGGCCAGATTGAGATAGATATGTTCAAGTAATAAAGGCCACATAATTGAGAAGTCTGAGTCAAAAAGAGAGAGAGAGGAAGTTGTGTACATCAGCCCTGCCATAGCAGCAAGAAAAATGGGTAGCTGCAGAGGGTTTACAAAAACTTCAGTAGTATTAGGTTATTAGAAAAGGCAAGTAGATTTTCAGGAGACCCAGAGTGGGCATAATACTACAGTAGACGACAAAAGCACTCACCAAAATGAAAAAAAGAATGGAGTAACAATGAAACAAGAGAGTTATTAGTTTCAAAAAATTAAATAAAAACTTTGAAAAATAGTCAATAGGACAGTGACAAATGGAAAAATACAATTAAAGAGTAATTTAACACCAGGCTGAAAAGTATTGTTTCACTGCCCTCTTTGGTTTAAAGTTTCAAGTCTGTTTCACCTCTATCTAAACCTGGCATCACTGACGGATGTGGCTGAGTGTAGTTAGAAGTGTGGTCTGTTGTTGTACATCAATTCAGTAGAGTGAGAAGTTAAACCGCTGGAGGTTAGCAAAAACAAACATATCAGAAGGCGCCAAGTTGCTCTTTAGAAACACTAAATACAGTATGTACAAAATTCATCAGTTTCTCATTTCAATTCAAACTGTTTAGCAGAACTAATAGTATTAATGAAGACTCTTTAAATTTCTACATGTAGGAATGGTTTACTTCTGAAAAATCATTACACAGTTATTAAGGCCCATTGCTACATGAGATACTGGGCTCCACAGTGTACCAATGTTCACACTGGGTATAAAGGTTGATTACGAAAATTTATTCCATCCATTAAATGTGTAAAAAAGATTTTGAAGTTTAGACATTTTATGATGATGTTAATCCTTTGCTCTCACACATGTTTTGTTTTTGATATGCTATTAATTGATATAGAAAAATGTGGTTGATTACTTTGACTATGAGCATCAAGTGAGTTCACTATGAATTCTTGATGGGCCCTCAAATTGTCTCTCAATTCAGTACAATGCAGCAGGCCATTTCACTGAACTGGATAGGGATATTAAACGGCTAGGACAGTTTATTAGGACAAGATATTTACAAACTGGAACTAACATAACTTCATTGGGCAAGAAGATAACCACCTAATTTGATAATGAACTTTGAATGAATGAATAAATGAAAACTTCATTGATCCCCACAGGGGAAATTAACAGTTACAGCAGCTCCAAATTAGAAGAAAAAGAGTTAGTGAATGAAAAATAAAAAATAAAAACTATGAAAACCATATATACTATATACACCTATCACATATACATATACACATATAACCTGCGGTGGTAATACACACATGGTGTGTAGCATTGTACTAAAATATTGCACTGGAAATTAATAATTGCACAGAAAGTAAAAACAGTCTTATTGCACAAGGGTGAAAATATGATGATAAATAAATGACAAAATGATAAATGAATAAAAAAGATATATTGCCTGAGATATATTGAACCATAGCTGATAATCGCTCTAACTTTATGTCTTTGATCTGTTGTTTTGAAGAAGGGCTTGATTTGTTTGACTTTTCCATCTCATTTCATCTCTGTCCTGCTTCTCAATGCCCCCAGTTCTACCTTAATGCAGCAAAAAGGTCAAAACCACAAACTTTCATCAAATTTGTTTAGCCAATAAAAGTCAAGCCGGACCACCATAGACTGCCTCTTAATTGGCAGCTCTGTGCAGCACTAATGTGATTGGAGCAAAGGAGAGCCATTTTTTAATGTGCCTCTTTAGACTGAGGACTTGTTCTATACTTATAATCCAATTGCCAGGGAATAATCCATGTGACTGAGCAATAAAATCCTTTTGTGTTTTGCAGGAACCCTTGATGGAGAGAATCCTGACATTAGGAGAGCACTGACGGTTTTGTTATGGAAAGATTAGCTATAAGATCCTCTGTGGCAAATGTTACAGAGTTTTATACCTGAAGTTTTACTTCTTTTAACTACAGTGAAAGACCATTGTTTTAATCTTGTGCTGTGGAGGTACTTATGAAATGCCATCATTATGAGGAGCACAGTCACAGCAGTTTGTCAGATTTCAGATCTACCCTAATCTATAAGGACCAGTTGTTAATGTCACCTCTCTAATTGCGCCCCATGGGATCTGTCTACTGTATATACAGTGCAGCGTGAGCCCCTGTCTTTGTTTGCTCATCTGTGATGTTTACATGAAGCTGTATACATCACAGATGTATAAATCATTCCTGGCTTGTTGACTGATAAAGTGTTAGGGTGAGGGTTACTGTGGGGTGGGGTTAACAGAGAATGTCTGACATCAGTGCTACTCTCTGATTCAGAAAATATTCCCTGGTTTTTCTTGGAAATGTGAAGGAAACTCAGTGAGCGGTGAGCGTTTCCACCATGATGTCCAACTGTGACAACAATAATCTGTCAATGCTAGGAGTTTAACAAAAATATTTGCTGTTGCTTAAGCGTGTCACTGATTTTCTGTTTTGATGAATGGAATGCCCCATTGAGTGTTTTCCACATCAGTGTGCCATATTGAATTATTATATTAAAACAATTATGTTGAAATTTGTTCTTTGCAGTACTTCTAATATCTCCTGTAGTTAAGGTGGGGGGACTTTCCACTGTGTTTTCACTGGGGTCTCTTTAGGCTTGGCAGTGTGTAACCCCATGACTAACATGGACATACAGCAGCCACAGAGCAGCTGTGTGCATGGCATGATGGCCAGCATTCCTCACTGGCAGGAAACTCCTCTCCTCCCATGGGCACACCCTCTGGATGATGTATTTCCTGTTTATTTCTTGGGCCACCTCGACCACTGTAAATACCATGGAAGACCTGGACCAAGTCCAAATGTAAAGTCTATGCGACCCTTTCTTCCACATTTGTGATTTCAGTCCATCCTTATTTATCCATAGTAGCAAAGGTTTCCATAAAATGTAGTGCCTGTTTCCTGTCTCCCAAGCGAAAGCAGACATGAATATAAATCTGATTCCCACATAAGATATGGTTTCATATGACCACAGCTTTTCAGAGCTCCTGGTAAGCACTTCTGATGCAGGTCATGAATTTAATGTAGATGCTGAAGCTTAAATGAGTTCATCTCTAGGGAACACAAATGTATACCTTTCAGTTATTGAGGGAACATGTTGTAGGGTTTCTGTAAGCCATAGTCCATGCCTTTTCCGCTGTTTGATAGATCACATGTCAAGTTAAAGACATTCAAAATCTATTCTTTATGATTTAGGTCTTCCCACAGTGAACACAAGTAGTGTTTTGCTGGCCACACATTAATAAGATACACTTTACTGCATCACTTCATATCAAAATCTAAGTCTGTCACACTGCGGAATAGCATTTTTATAAAAAATTGTTTGTTTGTTTGATTTTGGTTTTGACAGTTTACTTTTTTGTACTTCTTTAACAATATTGTTTCCGTTTAGCAGCTCTATCCAGTGTTAAGAAAGCTACCACATTAACGTGAGGAGAAAGAACACGCACACATATTTCCATTGCAGACCACAAAAATCTGATATAAATTCTTCTGGGAGGGTCACTATGAGGTCCACGTTTAAAAATAGAGTACTGTTCTACAAATTATCCATTAAAAAAATTGTGTTTAGAACGTGAGCTTGAAAATCCCTTACACAGAGTTTCATGTTGAAATACCAGCCTGCACACAGACAGTAACAAATTCTGTCCAGAAAAAAAGAAAATTCTTCACACTATGTATTTCATGACATTTCAAGGTGTGATATCATTGGTTGAAATTTAATCTAACCTTGATTTTATGATCCGAAAACATTCTTGTTTTTGCTCTGTCTATCATGGTGCAGCTACTATAATCCATAATGTCATCACTGAAATTCATGCAATAACTGCATGTAATAAATTCACTGGTGACTGGCCAGTAAATCTTTGTGACGATTGTGATTTGAGCAAGTTGATATGGTTCTCCCAAATCTTCACTGTGAGGATGAGACATCTGGGGTTCTGCATACGGTCTGCACTTTGTAGGCATGATGTGAATCTCATTCTGAACAAAATGTTTCCTATTGACAGTGAAAACATTGGTGTTTATTCAATCATAAAAAAAAAAGAATTTAATCAAAACAAAACAGATGAATGAGATTGAGTTATGCTGACCCCAAATTTCAGTTTACATCCACTCTTATCTCTAAAGTATCAGTATTAACAGGAACCATTCTGAATATATCTATTTTGCTTTGACATATAGAAACTAAAATGAATAAATCAGAACCAGATCCAACTGGACCTAACTGGAAAATAAAGACATGGAAAAAAGCATGCATAAAATGCAATGACTTATTAATGTAAAATGTATGTATGGCATGTATGTTTCATTGTTCAGTATTTGTTTATGTGCATATTTTAAAGTTTAGTATTTATATACCAAGAGTGCACACGTGCATTCATTTAAGGGCACGTGTGAGCATGCATGCCTATGTGCCAAACAGTTTCCCTCTTTATTTAGAGTTAGTGTAATGTGGTTTACATTTGGTAGGTCCTTTGAGCACTTTTACACCGGTGATAATCATTGGCGGTTCTGGCCCATTTAAACTACAGGCCAGACTGGGGCCAGTTGTTCTTTTAGAGGGACTGCTAAATTCAACCCTGAAACTAAGTGATGAACTGAATATTCATGATAGTTGCACCATTTAGGCATGAGAAAAATAGTGAGGAAGCTAAGTGAGATCTGTGAGGTCTGCTATAACTAAGATAAAGTGTGACATAAACACAAGGAGGTAAGAATTTAAAAACAAACTACCAGATTTTCTGTAACAGGCAAAAAAAAAAAAATCACTAATCTCACATGACCCAACATGTGACTTGATTCCTAACATATTCCAAATTCACACGTGACTTTAGTTGGGTGGCCAAAAACACCTCCAATAGGATGCTAATGTTGCTCTATGTCAACTAGATGTGCCTGTATGGGCAATTAGCCATGACTACTTGATAAGCCGATGGTATACAGTATCATGGCTGTGTTTGTTTTGGAGTCTCTGTCCACTCTAGTGGTAAACATTTCTTAATGCAGCTTTATGAAAAACAAAATGTTGGAGAGACCAATAAGGTAGGCTTCATCTAGTGGAGTGGTAGATGTAGCCTACCATTGAGTTGTCTTCAAATGACTTGTCAATAATTTGAACTATTTGAACCTGGGCAAAGCAATACATTTTGTGTGGAAAGGGAAAGGTGGGTTGGGAAAGATGAAGGTGAGTGAAAGGGACTTGCAGATGTTGTAGAAAGTGATTTAAACATTTGAATCTACATTGGACCTTGTGGGTCCATATATTGAGGCCTCTTCGATAGAAACAAGAAGACACCTGACATTAGTCAGCTCCAACATCTTTGATGAGTCCAGGCAGTTCAATCAACATCACAGCCCGTAAGTTGTTATAATTTGGATGAAAAAAGATATGGAAGCTACTCACAAATGGATGAGAGGCTTGGTGTTTATAATTTCACATTGTTGGCCAACGTTTTTGTTTACATTATGCAATGCTGAAAAGTACAGAGGTTAGATGACGTGCAATGGCTATCTACAAAGGCAAAGCAGAGCAGGATAGGGAAAACACAAACACGTCCTTTGAGTGAGGAGAGAATGTTTGTTTTCACCTGACCCTAGGTTAATGTCTCCACCTCTTTGGATCTCTGGTTCTTGCTTCTCTCTCAGTTTTCTTTCTCTTTCTTCCACACTCTCATTTTATCTGTTTTTACCTCCCCCCCTCTCTCTGTGTCTCTTTTACTCTCTCATTTGTAATCCTGTTTGAGCTGGTTCCTAGTCTGCAATCTGTCACAGAAGGAGTATGGTCCTGATGTTATCATGTACATCAGCAGTAGATTTCCTGGGAGGATGGTGTGTGTGTGTGTGTGTGTGTGCGTGTATGTGTGTGTGTGTGTGTGTGTGTGTGTGTGTGCGTGTGTGTGTGTGTGTGTGTGTGTGTGTGTGTGTGTGTGTGTGTGTGTGTGTGCTTGTCCTTGTGCACACTACTCTAAGCTTTTGTATGATACACCAAAGAAAGTTGTAATGGCAGATTTAGAATGCTATTACTTTAATCAAGCATGCAATTTATCATGTAGACTACAAAAATACACTGTATACTGTAAGAAAATAGTGAAATAATAAACTCTGTTAATGACAACATAATAAAAAATAACTGGCAAAAAAGAAAATCAGTTTACTACTAATACTACTGGATATTTTTGGAAGAGATTTGACATTGGTTCTCTTTTGCAGGTATGACTTAACACGCTACAGTAGGTATTCACCATCACAGTCAGTTGTCCTCCTTTGCCACTGTATCTCTGTGATAAGACACAGCATGTGCATTAAGTATGTAAGGAGAGACAAGACAAGGGCTAAGGCAGTCATTTGAGCTGTTTTCTTATCAGATACATTTATAGTCTGAGCCAGAGCATCTGGTGTGGGAGCTGCAGTCCACAGAAGTTATAGAGGGATTGAGTGGCATACAGAGGGAATTAGAGATAACCTGAAGGGTATAAAGCAGGTTTTTGACAGGATGATTCATAATAAAGTGGAAAATATATAAGGCGGGGGGTAAATGCGCTGGTTAACTCTCTTGGCCCTTTGCATTGGCTGCTTTAAGGGTGCACTATGTAGCCGCAGTGTCTAACAAGAGAGGGTTAATTTGTCATGTCATGTCAACTCTTGATCACATCTGATCAAGGTTGTACTGAAGTTCATCTGATGAAGACGTTGTGATATAACTATGGGATTAGATTTGTTTCATAATAGTTGAACAAAATCTCCCCAGAATCAAAGAAAAAAACTAAAATACAAATATTTTGAAACCAAATGTAAAAAAAAAAAAAAAAAGAGTAAATTTATGTTGAACTAACTTCAACGATTGCTTCCTCTAAACCATCAACCTGTCTCTTTGACCTCAACTAGGCTGCTTAAGGAAGTCTTACCCTTAGTCAGCACTTCTACACTTTCTTTGGTAACAGAATATGTACCACAGTCCTTTAAAGTAGCTGTAATTAAACCTCTTCTTAAAAAGCCTACTCTTGATTCAGGTGTTTTAGCCAACTATAGACCCATATCTAACCTTCCCTTTCTCTCTAAGATCCTTGAGAAAGCAGTTGCCAATCAGTGTGTGACATAACAATAGCTTATTTGAGGATTTTCAGTCAGGATTTAGAGCGCATCATAGCACAGAGACAACACTGGTGAAAGTTACAAATGACTTCTCTCTGTGCTTGTCTTGTTAGATCTTAGTGCTGCATTTGACATAATTGACCGTCACATCCCATTACAGACATTGGAACATCGGCATTAAAGGAACTGCATTAAGCTGGTTTAAATCCTATTTATCAGATCAATTTTCATTTTGTATGTTAACAATGAATCCTCCATCCATGCAAAGGTTAGACATGGAGTTCTGCAAGGTTCTGTGCTTGGACCAATACTGTTCACCTTAAATATGCTTCCTTTAGATAATATTATTCTGAAACACTCCATAAATTTTCATTGTCACGTAGATAATACATGACAATGTATTATCTACATATATACAATTTTTTTGACTTATGTAACATTGCAAAAATCAGGCACATCCTGTCTCAAAAACACACAGAAAAACTAGCCCACACATTTGTTATTTCCAGGCTGGATTATTGCAATTCCTTATTATCAGGCTGCCCTAACAAGTCTCTAAAGACTCTCCAGCTGGTCCAGAATGCAGCTGCACGTGTACTGACAAAAACTAGGAAAAGAGATCATATTTCTCCCATTTTAGCTTTGCTGCACTGGCTCCCTGTAAGATCCAGAACAGAACTTAAAATCCTTCTCCTCACCTACAAAGCCCTTAATAGTCAGACACCATCATATCCCAAAGAGCTCATAGTACCCTATTACCCCACTAGAACACTGTGCTTGTGGTTCCTAGAGTCTACCAAAGTAGAATGGGAGGCACAGCCTTCGACTATCAGGCTCCTCTCCTGTGGAACCATCTTCCAGTTTCCATCCAGGAGTCAGACACCTTCTCTATGTTTAAGAGTAGGCTTAAAACTTTCCTTTTTGATGAAGCTTATGCCAAAGGACTTCCCATGATGCACTGAGCTCTTCTCTCCTCCTCCCCCTCTCCATCTGTACGCATTCATGTACCATTAATACATGTTACTAACTTGGCTTCTTCCCTGTAGTTTTTATGCTTTCTTGTCTCACAGGTTCCTATGGATCAGGTCATGGACCTCCTAGTTATGGGTTGTGGGCTTCCATGGACCGTGGCTGTGGGGACCCCCGTGGTCCTGCTTGACACCCACGCCTGCTATTATATTATTGCTATTAGTCATATTTCAACCCAACCAGTCAAGGCAGATGGCCACCCACCTAGAGCCTGATTCTGCTTGAGGTTTCTTCCTGTTAAAGGGGAATTTTTCCCTTACCGCTGTCGCCAAGTGCTTGCTCATGGGGGAATGTTGGGTCTGTGAAATAAAGAGTACAGTCTAGACCTGCTCCAAGTGAAATGTACCCTGAGATAACTTCTGTTGTGATTTGGCGCTATATAAATAAAATTGAATATTATGAAACCAAAAATGACTTTTAAAGCAAAACTTACAAAAAAAACCTATACATTCTCTATTCTCTGTTTGTCTTAGCATTTCTATGATGTACAGACACTTACAATTTATCAGATACAAGATTATACCACATACAGTATTCTGTAGCAAGTTTCTTACTAAAATTAATTTTAAATACGGAACAGCTTAAAACCAAATAGGATGAAACACTTCCAAGAGTAACCCCAGACCTCTAAGCAGGCTACAAACAATCACAAATTACATACAGTCAACAGATACGTGACAACCAATAAATGTTAAATCGGGGGATTGCAAATTTGTTCAAAGCCCCAACAGGCCCTGTCCATGGTACTGACTGTCTCTGTGTGGAGCAGAAGGCCACTGTCCTTCATAAAAATGGCTTTATTCAAAATTGCACCTTTCAAAAACAAGTTACCACGTCACTTAATTTTCCACTGGATTTGAGTTCATCCACCACAGAGGACTCTGCTGATATTTTTGGCTAGGTGTCCAACTCTCTTGCTAACAAGTGACTCAGTCCTCTTTTTTCACCCAGGCACAGGCCCAGTTTCACATCCATGAGTAGCTATTGTAGGTCTTCTATCAGCGTCTGTTCTCAGTCAGTCTTGTACAGTTGTTTTTTGACAAAATTCCTCAAACCCACTCTTCATTGCTGCTGTCTAAAAGTGTTTCAAAAGCAATAAATTAGAAATACTGGAAACTTTGTTAACTCTTCTCGTTGTTTCATTTAAATTATGTTTAATTTGTGTGGCTGCAGCAACACGATACAAATAAAATGAACAAATTTGAAAAATGTTTTAATCATTTAATTAGAATGTCAGTAGCTGTAACATTACTGTGGGAGAAGCTAGTTGTTTGCTGACTGATAACACCATAGCTGATTGGCATTTAGGCCAACAGCTGGTCTATCTGGGTTGCTCAAATTATGTTGGTGGCTGATCAACACAAATTTCAGATTATCAGTCTGCCTCATGTGTCAATGTGCTATGTACAATAAGGGAATGTTGCGATGTTTTACAGAAGATGAGTGTGTTTCTGTAACTATGCACATCTTTTTTATTTTAGATGTTTGATCAAGTCAAAATTAATTTCAACTACTGAATGGACTGTTTTTATAAGCATCTTGTTTGACAGGAACAAGACTTTCTCCTGGTGCAAGCATCTTATAGAGCAACACAAGCTGAAACCGAAAGTTTCCCTTAGTTTAGCCATAGATACTGATAAAGCTGCTTTGAAGATTATTACCATGGCCAACCTTTCAGTCCAACCAGAGCAGCCAGGCTGCATGGCATTCATTGTCCACAGATCCAGATCTTCAGTGCTGGAGACAAAGTTGAAGGGCCCCTGGGGCCATGTCAAGCTAATGATGGCAGCCAAAGGTAATTGGATTGACTTAAGTCCCCTCAGGCTCAGTATTAGAAAATCCTAATCAATGTCACTGGTAGAAAGACAAGGGGTGCTTAGCTTTCACAACCAATTAGATTTAGCCATGCAGCTAAGTGCCATTCATTTAAAATGCAGAGAAAGCCCTTTTTTCAGACTATAGTCTTTGAAGTTCTTTATCTCATGAAATTTCAGAAGGCAGACAGGGTGACTGTGGGAAAAGATGCAATAAAATGCACTGGAAGGTCGTTGTTTTGTATCACATTTTTGCACTATCGTTGACAATGACAGAACTGATTACTGTGAATCAATTTAGAGAATTAATTACAAACTACCACCACAGAGTAATGTAACTTTTACAAGCAGAAAACATTTACCGTGCCTGTCAGTATGGAAGTCTGAACTACAATCTTACTTAAGACTAATTCATCTTTAGATTTAAATTCATCTCTATGAATTCCAGTAAAGTTCACGCAACCCCTTCTCTGAAAAATCAGACACGTCATTACCCTTTAAAGACACCATACAGGATTCCAAAGTACACAAAAGTGTAGTACCAACAATCAAATTCAGAACACAAGATTGGTACGTGCTGTCTCAATTGATTGATTGATTGAAAGACTGAATCTGAGTTATCAGCATTTCTTGATACTGATATAGTTGTTTAAATCACTCATGCTCATAACACAGGTATAAAGCAGGCTTTTATAGTAAAATATCAGCTAATCAGTCAACTCTTCTTCTCGGTTTTTCAATAATGTTATTTATATGGTACTTAAAACATTTATATGGTGCCTTTATTAGAAAAAGTGTTTTTAGGACTATGTTCTCTCTTTCTGTCATTTGTTGTGAGATTGACTATTATTAAATGTTTGCCAAATTAAATATAGGGATGTTATCTTATATATGTGTAAAATACAGTACTAGACAAAAGTTTGGACACAAGGTGTGTCCAAACTTTTGACTAGTATGTAACTCTGTAACTCTGTATGTAACTCTGTAATATTTATTTGGTATGAAAAGTCTGACACCTAGTGGATGATAACCTACACTTTGATCTAGAGGCTGGATGTTTTTTGCAGGATGTTTGAGGTACTCAAAGGCTGCCCTCTGGTGGATGATAGCCATTCTCACAAGTCAGAGAAGTATGTATTGCACCTTATATGGTAATGGGAAAACACAACATTAAGGAAAGAAGGAGTGTCAGAAGATGAAGAGAGAACCATGAGCAGGTCACCCAGGTGAAAGAACCCTCTCATTTACCACTAACCATTTATTATTTGCTCTTTCAACTGGTACAGGGTCATTTCTACAGCCAGTCCACTTTTTGAAGTTGGGTATCTAAGTGAGAAAGGCAGGAATTGACCTTAGCAGGAACCTTTGACCATTCCTGGTAGACTCTGAAGTGATATAGGGCCAGGACTAATGTAAGCAACTCCCACTGTTCAACCTTTCTCATCTCACAGTACCTTTGCCAAGAGGTTATCAAGTCTCCCATACTGTAAACAAGCTGACCCTTAAGGGCCTCCTGTTTCCTGGGACCTGCCCCTCCTGCTTACATGTCTTTCCACAAGACTGAGTAATTGTGGTGAAAAAAAGGAGTGTGTCAGGCCTTGTCTGCCTGCTGCTCACTGACCCTCACTGGCACACAACATTGCATGGTAAGTGAATCTAGGAAAATACCTTATTTGGTCGATGGAATCTCATTTGTATTACTTTGCCAAGCCAGCGAGTCAGTCAGGAGAGCTCATCAAAGCCTCAGTATGTCTGGAGGGAGGAGACAGAAGAAGATAGTGATACATTTTATTGTGGGACAGGGCTGTAAAAGTAAAAAGTACCAATTACTGAAGAATCTTGCAAACAACCATATTTGAAAAAAAAACTTTTTCAGCCATAATTTGTTGTGGCAATGGTGTGTAGCATAACACAATTTTAACTGAGAGTCTTCTTTTTGCCAGTAAAGGATTTCTCTTGCCCAGGGATAAATTTGTCCTTGTTGGCTGTCTCCAGATCTACATATTTTTGCTGGTCTGTGAAAACCATGTACCTACAAATTTGGTGATTTACAATTTTTCCAGTAAGACTTAAAGCAGCTATAATTTATATTTTTAGAATAACAATGTATCAAATGAAAATGTATAATGTGAAAGACGTCACTGTGATGAACCTACACAGAATTATCACAGGTCCCCTCGGCTTTATGGAGCTTTATAATGAGTTTCAGGCTTCAAATGTGCAGCCTCTGTTTCTGAGGGGAAGGGGAACGTTAAGGGTATAGTCTAAATGATAATATTTAGTGGCCAATGTTTGCACCACATATAGTTGTGAAAAATGTTACACATTGTAGCCAAAGTCTGAACTCTGTTAAAAACCCACTTTCAGATTTGAGAAAGTTTTATTCCATTTGTTAAAACAGAAAAAAAAGGTGATGCCACTGCTTTTTCTGCCACCAGACCACATTAGAGCAGGTCTAGAAAAAAAACAATATATAAAGACTTGTCAAATCTGGACTAGATTAACATGAAGACACTAGAGACTGTTTAAAACCACATTAGACGAGAGGCTATAATCACAAAGGAGCTTATCCTACCAGTAGGAGTCCTCCTAACAGCGCAAGACACATAAAACACATTCACAACCCTGCAGAGAAAAACTTTTACTAAGAAGCTGAGAGAACTCCCAAGCTAACAAAAAGGGCGGGGTTGACCTCGTTGCTGAGGACGACATCATGTTTAATGAATGAACCTTATCACTGTTCATGTCCACAGTGATTGGTTGACAGGTGACCAGTCTGTATCAGATGTGCAGACTTCCTTCCTTTTTTTTCCCTTATACAGTATGTATGTGTAACTGTCTCTCCAGCATCTAGGAAAGCCTGTCAACCAGGTGAGTGGTGATCATTTTAGCTCTTAGTGGATTATTTTCCTATGTCTTTTTTATTTCAGTGGAATAATGAAAGTTAAAAAAAGCCAAGACACACAAACAGTTTACAAAGCCTCTGCTATCCTAACAGAGCGGTAGAAAGATCTAAAACTGCCTTGAACAGGATTTCTCTAATAACAGCCCTACTACAGAGTCTTTGATCTGCTGCTTTTATGGTCTGAGAGTAGCTACTATTCTTGGAAGGAGGACGGTAAGGTCAACTTGCTTTAAATGATGTCACTGCAATTTACTGCCCAACCTTTCCTCTGCAACAACTGCAGATGTCTTCTTTTTTTTTCTTAAAAAAAAGTTACATTTTAAGGGGTTCAAAGGGTGAAATGAGACCCAACTGTTTAGTGTTTTAGCATTTTCTGTTTCCTCTCATTTTGACAAAGTGTCTGTTTATTTTCCCTTCCCTGCCTTTTCCACTCTGTGCTTCTCCTTAACCAACATAGTTTGATTATTTTCCAAACTGCCACGTTGCTGTCTGTGTGTTTTAGGAAAGGCCCCCACACACAGAGGACTAACTGTCTGAACCTTGAACAGACAAGGTTCACTCTGTTAGCTGTCATTATGACACAGACAGCAGAAAGGGGTCACCCCATACTCTCTCCCCCTCTTACTGAGCATGACTCAGGGATGATAACACTAAGTCTTCAACCAGAGCCAAGCCCCACAGGTCACTCCTTCTCCCTGGGGGGTGTGAGTGTCTTCCCAAATGCTTTCCCGGGACTGCCATACCCTTTCTGTTCACACAAAAAGCCCAGGAGGGGTTGGTCTGTGGGCGGGGAATATGATAATACCCTCCAGAGGAAGTGAGCGCAGTGTAGTGGAATGTAGTTGCCATTAGTGGAAGTTGAGCTGAAGCTGGCTAACAGCTAGCCTGCTATATTGAGTGTGAGCTGGAGACACAGAGGAGAGTGATGAAAACATGCCTCACTTCACAGTTGTGCCGGTAAAGGATCGAGCTGAGTCCAGCTATGACAGTCTAGAGGGGATTAACTGGGTGGATTACAGGGACACTGGACAGGACTACCCTGATCATCAAGACACTGTCAGTTCTGATGGTAAGTCTCACAACTTTTACTCAGCTCTTTATCTCTCAGCTTTGACACACGTTGACTAATTTGGAGGAAAATGTGTCCTCAAAAGTGTCCTAAAAGTGATACTACATGAATTGGATCCAGCAGATGCAGTTCATGAAGTATGGGGAAACTTTGCTTTGTCCTGAGAGCCTTCTGAACAGCTGGTTGTATGGTTACCATGGCAATTCTCTAGGGTTAGAAAGCAGTTTTCCTAGCAGACAGGTCTGTTTTTGACAGCTCACTTACAGTCGGAGAAACGCTTTTTATCATTTTGAAGGTACGTTTTCCCGGATATGGAAAGCCTTTTAAAATAAACTAAGGGACAGATGAGAAACAAAGAGGTGAGAACTGTGGGGAAAGACACAAAGGGGGTGGGGTTTTTGTGAGGGGGGCCAATACCACCACAACAAGAAAAGGCCTCAAGTGCTTCCACACAAAAGATGGAGCTCTCTTTGTGCCAGGGGAGGATTTCCTTTCACAGAGATTGGCTGCCCAACAACACAGGAGCAGATTTCTCCCTCCTCGCTTCTCTGCCTCAGCTTGTCTCTCACTGTCACTCACTTGTTTCTTCACTGTATCAACATAGAAAGAGGGGGGCCAGTACCCGACAGAAGAGAAAGGGAGGACAGCGGGAAGAGAAGTAAAGGCGTGAGGAGTTTGTAGCCGCTGGGAAGGATTATGTGAGAGCTGTGCTGATTTGTGTGGGCTGAGAGAAAAAACAAACCAGGGGAACCGATTTTTTTTTTTTTTTAATAAAAGACTCACATGGGCGTGGCCTTCAAATGAAGCGCCCACGCTTAGCCAAGGGCCCAGAAGGCCAGGCTGGGCAAAAACCCACACACTGGCTGGCCATCCATTTATATTATCAGCTGTCTAGCAGTGACTATCGTGCTGACGGTGAGCTTGTTACTACTGAATAACATCAGAAAGAATCAGAGTTCAAGGCTGAAGACTCATATAACTAGTTGTTACTGTGTTAATGACTGTTCCAGTGTTTGTATGAGGATGTGATACATGTACATTTCTGTGTATGTGTACATAAATCTGTGAGTGCATATAGCCTATATAATTTGCAATAAATTGCAATGCGCAGGTGAGATGGCCTGTGCTTCAGTGTGGCACAGGGCTCAAGTAAACTGATGTGAAGTATAACAAGGAATCTCAGCACATGTTGACCTAGCTGTCTGGTTGTATATTTCTAGAATGTATGGAAGTCACCCTTTAAAGACTTTCTCAAACAGCAGAAATACAAGTTAATACACTTAAGATACTGAACATAACAGTACTTTGTAAGTGTTAGAAAGTAGTGGCTCTAATGTGGTTTAAGCAGAACTTTGTATTATGTTCCCTAAAAAGGCTTTGATGACACAGCTGTCCTGAAATAACCCTGGAAGTTTTCTGAGCGAGTTTTCGCACATGCCTGTTGCTGCCCTTGTCTTCCTGCTGTCATAATTCTCGGCCACCCACCCGAGGAGAGCTTCCTGAAACATGGGAACAACAACAACTGTTAAATTTCGCGGGTAGCTGCAAAGATGACTACATGCTGGGCAGAGTGAGAAGGAGGAGGAGAAGAAGAAGGAAGTGAGAATGTGATGAATGACGAGGTGAAGCAAAGGGCAAACAGTATATTACCATTAAGCTTCAAACACACATGACAACACATGGTAAAACTATCACGGACCCACTCCTGGACCCCTGCAGTCCACCTACAAGTTCTCCCAGCTGCATATGCCTGAGTCCACCTGCAAGTGGATCACCGACTTCCTGTCTGACAGGAGGCAGCACGTGAAGCCGGGGAAACTCTGACTCCAGGACCATCAGCACTGGTTCCCCTCAAGGCTGCGTCCTTTCCCCTCTACTCTTCTACTTATATACAAACAGCTGCACCTCCAGTCAGTCAAGCTCCTGAAGTTTGCAGACGACACCACCCTCATGAGGCTCATCTCTGGTGGGAATGAATCCGCCTACAGGTCTGAGATTGACCATCTGGTGTCCTGCTGCGGCCAAAACAACCCAGCCCAGAAAGAACCCAGCCCCACCTGCCCCCATCACCCTGTGTGACTCCCCAGTCAACAGTGTGGAGTCCTTCCCCTTCCTGGGCCCCATCATCACCCAGGACCTCAAGTTGGAGCTGAACATTAGCTCCCTCACCAAGAAGGTACAGCAGAGGATCTACATCCTCTAGCAGCTGAAGAAGGTCAACCTGCCAAAGCCAATGATGGTGCATTTCTACACTGCCATCATTGAGGCCATCCTCACCTCCTCCATCACTATCTGGTAAGCTGCTGCCGCTGCCAAGGACAAGGGCAGACTGCAGGGTATCATTCGCTGTGCTGAGAGGGTGATTATCTGCAACCTGCCATCCTTTCAGGACCTGCACACCTCCAGGGCCCTGATGCAGGCAGGAAAAATTGTGGCTGACCCCTCCCACCCTGGACATAAACTCTTCAAACCACTCCAGGCGGCTGCGGACCAAAACCTCACAGCACAAGAAGAGTTTCTTCCCGACTCCATCTGGCCTCATCAACAAGGCCCGGGACCCCCACTGACATTGACTGTTATCCTGACCCCCACTTACGCCACACGTACATTAACACACATGTCCACATCTGACTTATGTGTTACATTAATGCATATCCTGCACATGTTTTGTATTGCACATATCCTTAAACTTCATACTGTAAACTTTTACACATTCCCTGACAATATCTTGCACATTCCTGCACAAAACTGCACAGCTCTATTATTTTTAAAAAACAGACATATCAGACTTATTCTTCTAACACTTTTTCATATCTTCTATTGTTAATTTGTCACTTATGTTTCTTGTATTTTGCAGTACTTTCCTGTTTTTGTCCTCGCACTATGTTTATTGTTCTGCATCATCAGACCAAAACAAATTCCTTGTATGTGAAAACCTACTTGGCAATAAACCTGTTTCTGATACTGATTCTGAACTAAACAGCAACAGCTACTCAAGTCAATGTAGTTGACTGCATTTTTATAGCATCTCTACTGTGTTTTTAAAGTATGGATCAGAGTTATTTAAGGATTTTGCCATACTTATTTTTAAACATGGATTTAAAATGTTTTTTTACTCTGTGAATAACAAGTGCAGACAGAAGTTTGGGACATGCAGCATGTCCATATGCGATATTGCTCCATCTTTAGTTTTACATCCAATACAGAAAATGAAAAAAGTTTGGGTTGGAAAGTAGCCACTGTGGTAAAACAATCCAAAAGCAATTGCGTCTACTGGATGATTTCATCATGGGAGTGGTGAGCTTGGATATGGTACATGCTGTGTGTCTCAACCACAGTATGACGTTTACAGCAGGGAGGAAGTGACACAGTGCAGAGTCTGTTTCAGCCTATGAACTCAGCTCTGTTTGGCACAGGATAGGAACAGCCTTAACACTGTGGTCATTGTCGCAGTGCTGCACCCCACTACACTTCAGACTTCACTACCCTGAAATAGCATTCACATTTCATGAAGGAAAGTTTGTTGCTGTTTCTTGTTCGTCTTATTTTCTTGCTGCTACATGATGTGCAAAAAGAAAAGAATATCAGTCATACATATAAATAGGTTTGTTTTGAACACAACTTGTCCTTGGTGGACATAGTATTCTATTATTCTAGAATACTATGTCTAGCTAAAATGTGATTTTCTGCATGTTCTTGTTTGTAAAAGTCAGAGGTTTAGGTTTATTTGCAACACTCTAATGTATCTTAAAATACATTCTCATACTCACTGTTCTCACAGTCCAAACATTCTCACAGTGTCTGTCTCCACCAAACAGATAGATATTACAAAATAATCACTCAAACATAGATAAGAAGCTAACAAAAGACTTAATATATTAAAGTATTTTGACTGGTGAGTAAATGGTAACAACTCATGTTTCACAATGTGAAGGTTTAAAGTGTTGTTTAAAAAAAAATAAGGATGTCTCCATGATGACTGCTTTAAATTTTTGCTTCAGAAAATGTCATCTGAAAAAAGGGACATGTTCACAACCCTTATTCCATGGTTTAAAATGATTGCAAGCATGGAAAATCTAGGATGAAAAATGAGCAAGAAACACTTAAGATGCTGCCTTCTCTCCATATAAGAGTATATGAAGCAAAGCAATAAATAGCATCCCATTAACTAAATAAAAAATAAAATTAATGTGCAGGAGATATTACTGTTAGCATAAAAAATTACATCAATAACACTAAACTTACTTTTTCATTTTTTAAAAATATATCATCATTCATAAAAACATGTTATTCATACATATCCATAGTTAATATGCACATTTGTGAATGGTGAAAGCTGATAACTGACAACAAAAAACTGCCCTTTTAGTTATGTCATAAAACCCAATAATATAACATAACATTGAGCGTGAAAAAGTGCACTATTAATAAATAGTAAACTGTTATTACATTAATGTTTTATAATGAAATTTAAAATTTCAGCAGACAAGAAGAAACATTAGCATCATCAGGCCACCTGGCTAATGTAAGTCAACTGTCCTTAAGTTCTGTTTTGGTCTCCATCAACTCCTGAGAAAACTATCTGGCTCTTAGTTGCTGAACGTGTTACTGTGTTCTCATGGCAGCTAGCTGTGTTAGCGTACAGCCGGTTTATCAGAGGTTTTTTTTTTCTGAAAATAGCTGCCTGCTGCGTCTGGAAATTAAAGGTAGAGTCAGTCATTGTGGAGAGAGATTGTTGATATTTGAACTAAACACCCAAACAAATACACCCCTCCCTTTGTGCTCCTTCAGAAGCTCCGCCCCCCAAATTCATGGACAGGCATTGCCAAGGCAGCGACCAAAAGAGAAATATGGCGGAATTCAGAGTGATGCGCCAGCTGTAGAGTCACTTCTGTTCCTCTCATACTTTATCATGAGCGGGAAAAAATTTGTCTCATGTGAGCACAACAGGATATTTGTGTGATTGCGCTTCACTAAACATACAGAAACAGACTTGGAACGTAAAAAAAACGTGTCTCACTGAGACTGTCTCAGATTCAGTGTGGATTGATATATTTAATAAAATGGAAGTGTATCCTATTCCATGAGAAAACACTTTTTATGTGAATTGGCCACAGCCTCTCTCTCTCCAGTTCACCAGCCCTGCTGGAGATGGGAGACTGTCCTCACATAGACAGCTGCTCTGATGACTCCCCCCTGTCCTGTGCACAAGCACGAACGCCCCCTGTTGCTGATTGGCTAGAATAGTGTTTTGTGGCTCGGTCCGAGTCACTTTGTTTGTTTCCCATTTACAGAGCCAAGGCTGTGTATGCGCACTGGATTTTGTTTCAGCGCACACACAGAACAGACAGCTAGCGGACCGTGAGGAGATATTTGCTGAATTTGACAAAAAGTATATTGAACAATCTTTCTCCAGGATCACTGACTCTACCTTTAAGTTGATGAGAGCAGTGAGACAAATCAAAATGTTGTGGGCCATAAAACCAAAAGCAATGAGTTGAAAGATGCTAAAATGCTCTGTAGAAATGAACGGTACCTTTCCCATTACTTTCAGTCATTTCATTTTTTGTGAATATAAATATATTGATTTGTTCAGCTCTATTTTTTCTTCTATTGTTATTGCAAGGAAAAACAGAGCAGATGTGCCAATAATATAGCCATTGAGTGCAAATTTGTCTTTTGCTGGTATTGGCCCCAAACAGGTCCTGAGAACTTTATGTAATGAGGGGACGACTCAGAGAATGCTTCTCTGTGTTCCTTCAGTAATTCTGGAGAACAGGATAACCATTCCTGTTATGCTGTCAGGCATGCCACTCAGATATCCATGCAGAGATAAACACACTGTGGTACAGCAAAAATGTGGAGCTGATGACAGAGGTAGAACAAATACAGATAGCCACACACACACACACACACACATGCACATACTCATGCATAACCCTTAAAGGGCCAGTGTGTAGGATTTTGTGGCATCTAGTGGTCAGGTTGCAGATTGCAACAAACTGAATACCCTTCCCCTCACCCTCCCCTCCAAAGCGTGTAGGAGAACCTACAGTGGTCGCAAAAAATGCAAAAGGCCCTCTCTAGAGCCAGTGTTTGGTTTGTCTGTTCTGGGCTACTGTAGAAACATGGCAGTGCAACATGGCAGGCTCCATGGAAGGGGACCCACTCCCTCTGTAGATAGGGCTACAGAGGGAGTGGGCTCATTCCAAGGCAATGAAAACACAACGATCCTTATTTTCATGGGATCATACACTAATTAAAACATACTTATGAATATTATATTCCATTTCTGCCAAGTGCGTTCTGTTAGATGCCACTAAATTCTACACACTGCACCTTTAAGTTGTAACACTCTGCAGTGATCATAGTGGGTGCCAAAGATGATCATGTTTTCCCAATAAAGATTTGTCTACATGACAGAAATGTAACAAGCCAGTTAATTTGTCACACATGCTCTTGAGATAACTATTCGAATGATGCAATCGTCAAGCCATCTATGTATCCATCCAAGTATCTGCCACCTTTGTTCTATCTGCTTATTTTAGGCAGGCCAAAGTGGCAACATGGCAAACAGAGCACCTCTACAGTATGTTTTCCAATGTGTGCTGCCAGCTCTTCATGAGGATTCCTGCATTCTGAGGGATGTAGTCCCTTCAGTGTGTCCTGGGTCCAACTGCCTGAATTTAGACACTAACCAGAGATCTGTGCAAAACAAGTACAGTATACACATGAAAACATAAATAGTTTAGCGTCCATGCATAAATGATTTGTTGCTGTGGTTTTCTTGGGTCTATGGTGAATGTGAAACATGTGAAACTTGTTAGAAAAGCACTTTCAGACTAGACTGTGATTCAGCAAATATGAGTAGGGATTTCTGGCACAACTTCACCTACTTCCAAGGTGCATGGAGAGGAAAGGAAAGAAGTCTGAAGGGGTCAAGACTCCAGCAACTCTTGTAGTATAAAGAACTATAAATAATAATAAAGTTATTCTTTATACTGCTACTGTTGCTGGAGTCTTGACCCCTTCATCCACCCAATATATTTGGGCAAAACTGTTCAGAGCAGTACTGACCTGGGAATCACAACAGGAGAAACAACTGCACTAACAAGTTGTGCTACTTTGTGGCATGTTCAAGCATTTAAATATATCATGTGTAGACGAACAAGGCAGTGACTGTTCATCTGTACATGTAACATTCACACAAAGCAAACTTTCATGAGTACGGGTTGTCTGTAGAGCACAGAGGTCTACTGTATACAGCTTTAACCTTCATTAAGTGCATGAAAACATTTTGCAAAAGCATTGCAGATACACAATCCCCTGTACAGACCACAGTTAGAGTTTGTTTAGTCATTACACCCATTGACATCCCCATTTAGTTCATTTGTGACTTTTTGAAAGTCTGTTGTACGATGCACCTCTTCCCGCCCACCTTTACCCCCTGAGGTAATCAGACTGTGCTGCTGTCCTTTTCTCATCATTAGAACACATCACAGCTAATATGTTTTGCTGTAAGGCTCAGCAGGTTAGCATTCCTCTGCTCTGTTCAGATGCCGCTCCGAATGAAACACTGCCATTACAACTTACATTGGTCTGTTGCTACAGCAGAATTACATAGTTTCTTGCCACAGGCAAAGGAGGACAGTTTTTATAGACAGGCCTGTTTTTTATAGACATTATATATTATTATCATTATAGACAAGTGTTGTCGATATTAGATCCCACATACATGAGTGATTGACATTTTCCAGATATGTACTACTAATGTGGGGTGATGTTACTTAAGTGAATGAGCACTCAAAGTGAGTAATTGAAGTTGCTTACTGGTTTTTACTGTGAATGAGACGTATAGGGAGATGACATCCAGTGCACTAAATGCAATAATTTAAGCACTGACACACCATACGTGTAGAAAATGTGTGACTCCCTGGGCAGATCATTCCTGAACTAGGACCTGGCTTGACACACACCTTTAGCCAAAATTAACATCATTTTCATAAACATATATGCTTCCATTCAAATATTGTATTTATTAATTTGGCAAGTACCGATAGCTGTGTTATGGTGCCAGTAGTGCACTGCAATTTTGGTGCACCCCACTTCTTTACTTCAACTGTGTATTTTATACAGCACAGACAAATAACAAAAACTGGGCTTTGTTTTTATCAGATTTAACTGATTTCCACAACTCTTGGTTATGAGTAATGTAATTGGGTGTTAGATCATTTTGAAAGGGATAGACCAGTTTCCTCATTGCAATACTACAGATAACAATTCATGTTAAAGATTTTCATTCTCTGGATTCTCTCCCCCTGTTGTGTGTTATTCACCTTCTTGGAAAAGCTGGTAGAATCCAGATAGTTGTTAGAGAGTGTCTATTAAAAAAGAGAAGAAGCATTTTGGCCCAGAAATATATAAGAAGCTAAACACAATGGATTATAGAGACAAATATAACTTTACCTTTTGAGCTGCTGCCCTGCAACAGTTGTAACATGTTTGCACAAACCAGCCACATCAAGCTATGCTTTGAAGGCGGGCACTGTATAATGCAGCGGGAGTGAATGAAATGAAGAAATAAGAAAGCAGCAAAGGATTCACACATATACTCTCTTTTACTGTCTCTCTTTTATACACACACACGCACACACACACACCATCTCCCACACACACCACCACCCCCAAACGCCCGTAATCAGTAAGACATTCTTGCCAACTAACTGCACAAAGTAGAGTGAGCTAAGCTGTACGACTTCTCTGCCTCTCAGTGTTAAGTCTTAAATGTTCATTAAAGAGGAAGTTTAGCAAAGAGGCTTTTTCAAACCCTAAGGAGCTAATGGACAGCGATATTGTTTTCCATGTCTAATCGGCTTTAAAAAGCGAGGACGCATTACTGTAAAGTTTCTTTCTCTCCTGAACATTAGTGGTTTTGAAAATGTCTTTTTAAAAGATAACTGGAAAGAACTCTTAATCCAAGTACACTGTGTAGTCTAGATAAAGTTGTTTGTTGGACCTATCACAAATAAGTCATATTGATTTTGTCTTTGCAGATTATCTCTGAGACGTTAGATCTTGTTTAAGGGTCATGTACTTTGCACTTTGAAAAGACTTGACAACCTTCTCTGGGAATTGATCTGGCTGTAAATGCCGCACACAGCAAATTATACCTTGACACGCCTGACACCCAGACAGTATGTCAAAACATTTGCTTTGGACTTTTATTGCATGTTGTGTTTGGCTGGGGCTTCAAGTTGAAGGTGATAGCCAAACCTACAGTTTATTTGTTGTCTTGGAAGCCTATAGATAACAGCTGCTGCCACATGAATAGCTCAAATGCTCCTAACTTACTAACAATTTGCAGCAGAATAGGTTTTTTTTCTGTTTCAAAAGATTTTTTAATTATTTATAACATAGTTTTAGATATAAGTGTTCTCCCATACCACCGCTGTTAGACTTGTTTAAACAGAAACCTGTCAGCTGCTAATGACAATGAAACAACGAGTCAGAGTATTTTAAATGCTTGTCTGTAGAAAGTAAAAGTCATGTACTTCCCTACTTAAGTTCTCTCCCTGCTGTAAATCTGTCTGTCCTACAGCACAGATGATCTTTGATCTTCTGGCTGTAGCTTTGAGCTGTTAAGGTGGGGGCACAGGTGACATGTCGGTACACGTTGCTGTAAAGCCTGTGCGCCGCTCTGTGCGCACAGCAGGACTTTTGTGTGACTTCATAACAGGCCAGTTAATCTTTAATCTTTTTAATTAGACATTTAATGTGAGGTTATTAACAAGAGACCCCCACTGTCTCTTCAGCCCATTGTTAGAGTGAGTTATATTTAGTTGGTTCAACAAGTGGAATGAATTGAAAGCTACACTATTTACACTATTTATTTATATATGACAACATCCATCTGCATTGACCCCAAAAAAGCCAGCTGTGCCTTTTCTTACGTGAATCAGTGCCTCTTTCTCATCTGCAGTAGTCTTCCTTCATTGTTGCTTCAAACACAGATGTTGGGCTCTTATCCTATGCCACTGACTGCAATATGACACTAGAGGACAGTGTTGGCATTGTTTTTTTTACTCTTATCACTTCCCAAGTATCACGACAATCCAGCTGTGTAGTTGTTTGGGTTTGGAAAGGTAGACCAACAGACATCTGGCCTTCATGCTCCCACTGATCACCTGATCAAGAGAAAGTTGAGTTTTAAGAAACCTTTCTCATTGATAACTTACACAGATCATTTTTCAGTCAGAGGTTGTTGCATCAGCTAGACATTTTGAACTGTAGCTCTTTGAGATACCATCAAGGCTATAAGATCCCCATGAGCAGACACGTGCCTTGCATTTGTGTGTGTGTGTGTGTGTGTGTGTGTGTCTGTGTCTATGAGTGAATTAGCACTGTACCCTGCACTCACCCCCCTCACCATGCACCATGTGTTAGATCAGGCCCCTGAATGAGTGTTCACCCTGGGTGACCGGGTGTCCTGGATAGTAATCGACAATTCCCCAAGCCTGAGTACAGAGTACTCTGTTGCAGACTGCACACAGCGCATAACTATGCTTACCCACAGTGATACTAGCAGCAGTGGGACACAGAACACAGGTGAGTAAAGACCAGCATTGAAGCTCAGCCAATTCACTTTCAGCAACGCTGGAATTCTCAATACAGATGAGAATATTTCCTATTTCATGCCCACTTGGTAAATTGGCAGACTTTTTGTTGCAGGATTAATTTGGTGGTTTTAAGATGCCGCTGTTAAAGTTTACATGCTCCAATGACCCAAGGTTAGGTAATTTCTAGGTAATGCGGTGTGTGCATGCCTGCGAGTGTGAATGTGTGTGTAAAGTTTGCTGTGCCACTTTGTGCGCAATAATTGAGCAAGGCACTGTGCTCATTTTTGCGTGCTTCCTTTTTTTCTTCAAAAGCAGAAGTTAATGAGAGAAAAATCTAATTAAATGCTTGTTTATCACCCAGACTTTGCTTTGTCGGCTTAACGTGGTCAGTGCTGCTTTTGACCTGGTGGATATTTCAAAACACATGCAGCTCCATTGCATCAATTATGTGTCTAAAGTTTATTGCTACATGGAGATTATCAGGGTGAATTATAATTAGCAGTGACAGTTTAATGGTTTAGTTTTTCATTTTTACACAATCTTTTAAAATGTAAATATTTGTTTGAGAAAAGAAAGTGTTTTCATGTAATTACTGTTTTATTGTAATCTGGATATACCTAGTTTATTTCCAATAAATTATTTATTTTATTTGCAAATAAGTGGCATTGTTTGAAACCACGTAAGTGTTTCATTGGTAATCGGTGACTGTTAATCACTATTGACACCTCGCATACGGAACTTATGTAACCTAAATGTCATGTATTTAAACAAGTACCACATGTGGAAGAACCGCAAATTAAATATATTTATTTTCTGTACATTTATCAAATAATAAGAATGAATATGTTTATCACACATATCTTTTCATATGAATTTAATGCATTTTGAATGTCATACTGACACAGCATTCCACTGTAAATTGTATTATATTAACTTTTAATTCTACAAATGATTGACTGGATTTTAGTACTTTAAAGAGATCTAAATGAACATTTTTTCATCCTCTGAATCAGCACTGACACTGACTTAATATTGTCCATAAAGAGTATTAAGCATCTTCTTAAGACAGGGTGATGCAGATCATATTGCAGGTTTTTCTAATTTTTTTATTGCAGGTTTTGCTGATATATCCACAGAACAAATTGATTTGTTGGCTCCAATAGCTCAAATTATTGAATGTCCAAAAAATAAATTTGTTTTTATTGTCATTCTTTTTTCCCCCTTATAGGACATGGGAATCATAAAGAAGACAGCCCATTTCTCAACAGTGCCGATGCCGCTAGCAAGAAAAATGACTTCTATGACAGGAATCTGGCCTTGTTTGAGGTGTGTTATTATTACTTTGTAATATTTCTGTTAGATGATAGACTTAAATCAACATGATTAACTTAACTTCAGTTTCTCTCTTCCTTCAGGAAGAGCTGGACATCCGGCCGAAGGTTTCCTCTCTGCTCAGCCGCCTGGTCAACTACACCAACATCACCCAGGGAGCTAAGGAGCATGAGGAGGAGGAGAGTGCTGAGGCCTCCCGTAGGAAGACCCCCAAGGTCAGGAGTCAGGGCAGAGCAAGAGAACACTACGTCTCACTGTTTTTACCATGTGTACACTGAGTCTTCTGAGGTTTAGTAACACTATCCTCAACCTCTGGCTCTCTCCGTGCCTCGCTATCCAAGTTCTAGTTTTGAATTAAGACTTGTTGATTGATTGCTTATGCCTTTGCACGCTCTGCAGTCAGGCAGTGGCTCTATAAGACCTGGATACATGCAAGAGCTGATGACATGATTGAATGACCTTTAGAAAGTACATCAATCAATACTAATGATCAATACGCTTGTTTCCTGAAATGTCATGCTCAATACTCTCCCCTCTCTCTTTGCCCCCCTCTCCCTGTTTCTGTCTATTAGTCTCCCAACATGGGCACTCTGATGGGTGTCTACCTGCCGTGTCTCCAGAACATCTTTGGTGTCATTCTTTTTCTCCGACTGACGTGGATTGTTGGGATGGCTGGCATCATACAGTCCCTCCTGATTGTCCTCATGTGCTGCTCATGTGTTAGTATGCACACACACACATACTGCACTGTACAGAGGCACACACACACACACACACGCTATTATGCTGGGTTGATTTCACCACCAATGTGGGACACAAGCCAGCTTTTTTTTTTTTGCTAACCAGTCAATAGAATCCACATGGTTGCATAATCAGCAGCAATCATTTAAAGCAAACACTGTCACTTTGACTTTTTTGCATAGTATGCTTCCATTATACAAACCTTATTACACAAATATTGTGGTCATGTTAATTTCCAGGCTGCATGCAAAATGTATTGGTTCTTTTCTAAAGGATTATGCTCTGTTAGATGGAAGATGTCAGTTTGATCAGTGGATATTAACATAACGGCCAGAGGTTGCCATAAGGTGTATGTGGGTCCTTCTCCATTTTTATTTATTTTGCCCTTTCTTTTGCAGACGATGCTCACAGCCATATCAATGAGTGCCATTGCTACTAATGGTGTTGTTCCAGGTAATATGTGCAAAAAGTCCCTCATCATACATTTATCCTGCATGTATCCTTTGTCAGTCTATTGAACTGAATAGACATTATTACAACATAAAACTGCTTTTCAGATACATACTTGTTGGACCTTGATACAGTATCTGGTGACTACTATAATAAGTGTAGAAGTGAATATTTTCATTACATATTCCTCCACTTGATGGCAGCAGAATTTTACTGTTGTGTCTACTGCATGCAGTAAAAATCAGCAGACTGTAACAACTTGTTTTACCATTGTAGCTGGAGGGGCATACTTCATGATCTCACGCTCGCTGGGTCCAGAGTTTGGAGGAGCTGTGGGGTTGTGCTTCTACCTGGGCACCACTTTTGCTTCTGCAATGTACATACTGGGGGCGATCGAAATCTTCTTGGTCAGTTTGTGAAAATATTATTCTGTGGTTACATTCCAGCTCACACTTGTAGGCTAAAATGTGATTCCACTGTTCTGTATAAAGTATCAAGCCATTACATGAATTTTATATAGACTTTCCTGTTGTCATTTTTTTTTCTCTTCAGAAATATCTGGTCCCCCAGGCAGCCATCTTTCATGCCACAGACCCTCACGGGAGCGACAGTGCCATGCTGAACAATATGCGAGTCTACGGTTCTATCTGCCTCAGCCTGATGGCTGTGGTGGTTTTTGTAGGAGTCAAATATGTCAACAAGCTGGCCTCTCTTTTCCTCGCCTGCGTCATTATCTCAATTGTTTCCATCTATGCTGGGGCAATCAAATCCATGACTCATCCACCAGAATTCCCGTAAGTCTGTAGAGAAGGCTGCTAGAATAAACATGTCTTAACAGGAAGTAATGTGGATTATGGGGAACTTAATATGGAATTTGTGTTTTTGAATGGGGGGAAATAATACATGCTTTTGTATTATTATTTTTTGTGATTCTGTCTAACATCTGCCACAAATAAGTTGACTACAATGTGGATTTTTCAATCAAAGAATTCCATCTTATGACTTTCATTGGAAATATGTGGAAATAAAACTGAACTTCACTTTTAGTGATGATGATAAACAAGAGATATATGATGAGGACAATGATGATGATGATGATGATGGTGTTAGTGGTGGAAAAAATAGTAATAACATAGTAATAATTTCAACATTTATCCATATTATTGCTATAGGATCTGCATGCTGGGCAACAGGACGTTGGTCAGAGATCGCTTTGATGTGTGTGCCAAGACCGTAATAAAAGGCAACATCACAGTGCCCAGTCAGCTGTGGGACACATTCTGCCTGCCGGGGAACATGAGCGGTGCTCAGTGTGATGACTACTTCATCCAGAACAATGTAACAGAGATACAGGGCATCCCTGGACTGGGCAGTGGGATTATCAGAGGTAAATTCAATAATAAGAGGCATAAAGCATGAGATTTTGACCAAAACTCTTCATATAGCAATTGATTCCATGCATGATTGAACACTGTTATGCCACAATTAAAATCTTTACAACTTAAAAACAAAAAGAAACCATTAGGTGGCAAACTTAATGTAACATTTTTTCATTAGAGAAGAAAACCATTACATTTCGGACATGGCTTCATGTATAATAACACATATGGACTGATGGAGGTGTGCATGAATGTCACTCTCTTGTTGCTAATAACTTGTGTCTGTTCTCTGTGTCAGAAAACATGTGGAGCGACTACATGCAGAAAGGGGAGATCTTAGAGAAGGCTGGGCTAGAGTCAGTGGATGCCCATGGTGCCTTGGAGAACTTTGGCATGTATGTGTCGGCAGACATTGCTACATCATTCACACTTCTGGTGGGGATCTTCTTCCCATCTGCCACAGGTAAGTCAATGTCATAAACCAGCCAACCTAGGTTTATCAACAGCTGATCTCAGTCTATGAGACAAATTACTTAAATCTTAAAAAAAAAAAATCTGCAAAATATTAGTGACAATAGCTTGAGTGTAAAAACATAATGGTTGACCTATTAAACCTCTAAACTGAATAATATGACTGACCTATAGAATTGTTTATACAGTATGATCCCATTAAATACAAGTAGTCATTTTTGCACAGGGAAGCTTCAAACCTCCCCCTAATCCAGCCAGTAGGGGGCACAGTTGAACCATTTTTACAACTCTGTTGTTTTTATCGACTGTCCTCTTGTTTTTCTAGGTATCATGGCAGGCTCCAACAGATCTGGTGATCTCCGGGATGCTCAGAAGTCCATTCCTGTGGGAACCATCTTAGCTATTACCACTACTTCACTTGTTTGTATCCTTATTTTGGCAACTGTGTAGAGTAAGATTCACAATCCACTTCGAACAGGATACCAAAGTAGATTTGATACACATCTTTCACCTTAAGGTCCTTGACCTCTTGTATCCAGATTTAAGTTCTGTGTTCCTGTTTGGGGCATGTATTGAAGGAGTAGTCCTGAGGGACAAGTAAGTTCATTCGAGTGCTACGGCAAGTCACTACCATTCTCGTAAATGGTAAAAATTAACAATGGCGAGAAAAGAGTCATAAAAATCAAGTGGTATTCTGAGTCATATTCATTCAGCATGTACTTGCAGGTTTGGAGATGCAGTAAGAAATAATTTGGTGGTGGGGACTCTCTCCTGGCCGTCTCCGTGGGTCATTGTCATTGGCTCCTTCTTCTCCACGGTGGGAGCAGGCCTGCAGTCCCTCACTGGGGCCCCCCGACTTCTACAGGCCATTGCCAAGGATAACATCATTCCTTTCCTAAGGGTACGACACTACACATTGTTGATCATTCATTGTTTAGCCATTTCACATTCTCTGAAAAAATGCCATTGTACGGTAGTACATTGCTGCGAGATAGAAATGACTACAGAAATGACTACAGCAATGACGAACATATAATCAAAGAAGACCGTTACCCCGTTATCTGTTTTTTTATTATTTCCAGGACATAGGATCATTTGAATATTCTGGCCAACTTCTACATCACATGCAGTGTGCTGTGCTGGGAATAGATTAGAGGCTTATTTGAATATTATACGGTACCAAACAAGAAGTAATTTGAATTGATGCATGTGTTTTGAATTTTTTGCTTCAGGTGTTTGGTCATGGAAAGAGCAATGGAGAGCCTACATGGGCACTGCTATTGACTGGTCTCATAGCTGAGCTGGGTATCCTTATTGCCTCACTGGATATGGTGGCTCCTATCCTTTCCATGTAAGCTCACATACAAAAATATGCATGTATTGTACTTACAAACACACCTTTATCAACATTTTCACATTCATTCCAAACAGATATGTTCATATGTACATGATTTTTTTAATTTCCCTGTTTGCTAAAGGCCAGCTACACCACTATATTATGCACTTCAAATCTGTTGAAAGTTCTCTTTTCCTTTTTTCAACAGGTTCTTCTTGATGTGCTATCTCTTTGTAAACTTAGCCTGTGCTGTACAGACTCTGTTACGCACACCCAACTGGAGGCCAAGATTCAAATTTTACCACTGGTGAGGGCAGTTTTAACAATGTATTGCTTTATATATTTTACCTCTTTATATGTCCTTTGCAGCAACTTGTTTTTGCAGTACATGGTGCAAAGAAAGGCTAAAGTATTTCATTTCAATCAGGTATGTTTTGTTCAGGAACACATGAGAGCTAGGGGGCATTGCCTTTGCTCTCTAAGTACCTCTTAGAGGAGGCAGGAGGACACTTAAGTTGTCCCAGCCAGACTGTCCTTGCTGTTTCAGGCATTTAAATCACCAACTTTTAGATTTCAAGTCCACCACTGCAAGATTCATGCTACAGTTGCCTTCATGAAATGCAATGCACCAGCTGGAGAGACCAATGCATTATGCAAACTTGTAAATAATGTTACTGTTCTTGGTATGCAAAAACAAAACTTTAAGTTTTATGTGTCACACCCTCAGGGCTCTCTCCTTCCTGGGCATGAGCATGTGTCTGGCTCTAATGTTCATCTCCTCCTGGTACTATGCTATTGTGGCCATGGGCATTGCTGGGATGATCTACAAGTACATTGAGTACCAAGGGTATGTATGGAGTCTAACTTGCATTTACACTACTTTTGTATTGCTGTCCTATTAATTCTCATATTATTTGGGGTGATGATGGTTGTGTCTCTGTGTTTCTGTCTTCCCTCTGAATATCTGTAGTGGATGCTGGTGGACAGCTGATCTCTTAAATTATCTGTCTTACCTTATCTTCGTGTCTTGTCTCTTTCACAAACAAACAAAAACAGAGCAGAAAAGGAGTGGGGAGATGGCATAAGAGGACTGTCCCTCAGTGCTGCACGCTATGCCCTTTTAAGACTAGAGGCTGGGCCACCGCACACCAAGAACTGGAGGTACAGCTACACCAACAGGAGATGCTTTGAATCTTTCTTCACAAACATTGCATGACATACCATGCTTGCATTTCTGTTTTGGTATATAAATGTTTTTTTCCACATAAATAAAGCAGCATCAAACATCCCACACTCTCTGACCACTAATAAATAGTTTGTTTTGATTGTTTTGATGGTACTGCACCTCATATGCCAGTCGGTGCAATTTTGAACATGTTGGAATGCATTAATGAGAAGCAGTAAGTTCTGTCAAAATCTTATGAGTGGGATTTGTGAAATATTGTGTGAACCAGATGGACAAATGTAACAAATGAGTGGGTCCCCTTCTGTCCTTTAACATGGCCCTCCAGAATGATGATAATGCCGTACAACATAAGCAATATGTGAAAGATTTACTACCAGCTGTTGTCCATATTGAAGCATAATGAGTAAGTGTCATCTGGCAAGTACAGTAAGAACAGTTTTGGGAAGTTGTGACCTGAGGAAGGTTTTTTTTTTTTTTTTTTTTTTAAATTAGATGCTTTCTGGGCAGTTCTAGTAAGTGAGTGTGTGACATTTTACTGTGGTTTTAAAGTGCTGATGCTGCATTTTCTTTTGCCATTCCCTAAAATGCACTGAGAGAGTAACACAAAAGCTAGTCCATATAGTTTTGACTGCAGCTTGAAGAATGGAAAGCGGCCAAAATATCAATAAAATGAAAAAAAAAAACGACATTTAGTTTAAGACTCTGCTATATCTGGTAGACAGATGTTTATTTTAAAAACGTCTAGGTTAAATATAACCATTGTTTCAACAGCTTTTCTATGACATTGTTCAACATGAAGGGCCTTTAAAAGATATGGTCATTTAATTGCTGTTAAAACAATGATTACATGAAACTTAGACATCGAAACAACTTTCACTTTCCAGCCAAATTTAGCCCACTTTTAAGCAAGTTAGACTTCTAGACGTTTTGAACTGCAAGTCACGCATTCAATGCTTACTTCAAAAGTCAAATTTGATCAAAGTCTATGTCTTAAAAAGTGTGAGTGATAAATGAGTACACAAACCAGCCTTGCCCCAATGACATTCAGTTTATCTTGTTTTGATAGATGAAACTCAAACATAATCTTATGTCTGTGCTTTCAATTGAATTCTATTCAATTCAAAAGAACTTTATTCGTCCCTAGCGGGGCAATTACTAAAGTATATGCAGCAGAGCACACACACATGCACATATATCTCCATAAAATAATACAATAAATACTTAAAATGCTAAAAAGTATATGCAGATATAAAGTGCATATTAACAGAATGTATCATAACAACTAAGATGGAGGGGAGATCAATAGACAAATGGTATGAAGGTTGCCCTTCAGCTAGAGGGGAGCTGCTTGAAGGCCTGGAGTATGATGTATGTATGTATTTGTTGCATATGGTGGCCAGAGACCATAAAGGGAGACCCATGACCTTAGGACATGTACTACACAACAGTGTGTATATATGTGACAGCAACCAATAAAAATAATAATAATCTTTCTCAAAACTTGGGTGACAGTGTTTCAACACGGGATGCAAAGACACACCCTTGAAGTTGGCTTTTGTCTCATATTATCTGTCTGTTACTCTACAGACCTCAGCTGTTGGTGCTGCTGAAGCTGGATGAGGACCTCCATGTTAAATATCCCCGACTGCTGACGTTTGCCTCGCAGCTGAAGGCAGGAAAGGGTCTGACCATTGTGGGCTCTGTCATCCAAGGCAACTTCCTGGATAGCTATGGGGAAATGCAGGCAGCTGAACAGGTAAATACTGGGAAGGGATGTATGCTGTACTCTATTGTACTGCATTGCTGAGTGTGTTGAAACTAAGTGTTATAAATGAACAGCTTTTGTCATTTGAAAAGCACAATGAAGCGTGAACATACATCACTGTGAATTTTAAATTTTTGTTACATTTCTCCACCAGCAATTGTTTTTTAGTGTTTGTCTCGTAATCAAAGGGCATGGCTCGAAACAGCTTGTTGTTAACAGTACAGCATGCTGCCACTGAGCCATTTCAGATAAAATAAGGGACTGATGCAAGAACATTTTTCATAATGTAATGTGTTTGGTAAAGAATTTAACAGGTGAAGCAAAGTTTGCTCTTGTTTATGTGACAATAACTGAAGAAATTAATTACTCATCCTTGATTGCCAATATCCAGGCACTGGAGTTATCAACAGAGCAGTGCTCTCTAGGGAGGTAGTGAAGGTAAAGCGTTTAGTAATTTAATTTCAGCTGTGGGACAGTTTTTTTGCAATACAAGTCTTTATGATGAAAATTCAAGGCATGTACTATGATCAGTTTTATCGGATGTAGGAGCAGTTTTTTTAAGCATTATATATTATGGTTTATAATTGTTTAAGTATGGTTTATCTGCTTACTACTCATTGTGACCGTGGATTAAAGTTCATTCTGCATATCTTTTTCCTGTCAGGCCATTAAGAATATGATGGAGATCGAGCGGGTCAAGGGTTTCTGTCAGGTCGTGGTGGCATCTAAAGTGCGAGAGGGCATTGTCCATTTGATCCAGTCGTGTGGTCTGGGGGGCATGAAGCACAACACTGTGGTGATGGGCTGGCCGTACGGCTGGAGGCAGAGCGAGGACCCTCGTGCCTGGAAGACCTTTATCAGTAAGAGTCTAAATGAAAATACTGGCACTTAAAAAGCCCAATCAGTAATTGCAGTATGGCATCCCTATCGCATGACTGCAAAACAACTTTGATTGTATACTATTTACGGGAATGTATGTAGTTGTCATGCCTAAATGCTCATGTGCTTAACAAACGCCTCACTATTATGAACCTGTAGTTGCAGTAACCATGGGGACTGTAATGTAAATATAGTTTTTGGGTGTCCAAATATATTCTGTGATAGTTTCCCTCTGGCTAGTACATAAACAACTGCAGTGTGATTCTAATGATGTCACTGTATAACCTCATGTACTGTGCAGTTAACTTCAATTAAACTATTAATAGTGAAAAGGTGAATATCTGACCCTTCATGTTTTCATCTCTACTCAGACACAGTCCGCTGCACCACAGCGGCCCACCTGGCACTAATGGTGCCCAAAAATGTGTCCTTCTACCCGAGCAACCACGAACGCTTCACAGATGGCAACATTGATGTGTGGTGGATCGTCCATGATGGGGGGATGCTGATGCTGCTGCCTTTCCTGCTAAAACAGCATAAAGTGAGATGATGGAGTTTATCTTTGAGTTTTATTCCACTAAGCAACTAGAGGATGCAGTGTGTTGAGAATGTTTCATTGCAGTTTATATTTTTTTCTGAATTTTAGTATTTTATTTAAAAAAATAAACATAAAAAACTATGATTATACAGATAACTTAATTTACATTTGATTTTGATTTAATAAAAACAAAAGAAAAGTAATATAATCCCAAACTCGGTTAGTTTTAGTTTATATCATTTGGGGCATTCCCTTTGGAACAAACTTTTTATAACTTTCATTTTAAAGTATGCTTTATAGGTAGTCATATTCACACACCCTTCAGTGTTGCACATGCTTTTCCACTTGTTGCAATACCATGGTTTTAATCTGCATTTTAGGTTTGGAGAAAATGCAGAATGCGCATTTTCACTGTAGCCCAAATGGATGACAACAGCATCCAGATGAAGAAAGATCTGGCCACATTCCTCTACCAGCTGAGAATCGAGGCTGAGGTGGAAGTGGTAGAGATGGTAAGAGTTCCTCTTACACAACTGCACAACAGTATATTGCAACAAAGCAAGTTAGTTTGCTCACTACAAGATGACAAAAAAAATGTACTACATGTTTCAACCAAAGTGACTTGAGAAAACGAACCCATTGCTTGCCTCAACCTGCCTGATAGAAGGGCAGATATCTGTCCACACAAACAGAAAGACTAACACTCGCACATGATTTACTTTTATCCATTTACTTTTTCATTCATTCTGTTGTGGTTGAAATAGCCACTGAAATTATGTTTGTCAAATGGGATTTCAGCATGACAGTGACATCTCAGCATACACCTATGAGCGGACGTTAATGATGGAGCAGAGGTCCCAGATGTTGAGGCAAATGAGGCTGTCAAGTGCAGAGAGACAAAGAGAGGTATGTTTGTTCCTGAAAATTAGCTTAAACAACTCATAAAACACATTGTACTTGAGAAATCACTGAAATGTTTTCATGTTTGGAATCACTACTGGTTGATCAACATTAATTCTGATAATTTGCTATGAGTAATTTCCTGAGTAACAGTAAAGTAACAGTCCTATATATTTTCAAGCGAGCCTCATACTGTTTTCATGGCCCCTGCAGGCCCAGCTGGTTAAGGACAGACACTCCTTGGTGCGTATGGGAAGTCTGTACTCAGATGAGGAGGAGGAGGTGGTGGAGGCTCCTCCAGAGAAGGTTCAGATGACATGGACAAGGGAGAAGTGTGAGGCCGAGAGGAGAAACAGAAACAATGCGCCCGAAAACTTCAGAGAACTCATGAGCCTCAAACCGTAAGTCACATTTACTCTTTTAAGCATGAATCATCTTTACCGCCTCTCATTTAATGTTGAAGCATTCACCTTATTTTTCTCTCCTGTTTTTGTATATTTCTCTGTTTGAGATAGTTCCGAAAAGTTTCTCATTAGCACAAATACATTTTACTTTGTGACCCCCCCCCCCCCCTTACTGAACTCCAGGGATCAGTCCAATGTGCGGAGAATGCACACAGCTGTGAAGCTGAACGAGGTAATAGTAAACAGGTCCCACGATGCTCGATTAGTGCTGCTCAACATGCCGGGACCACCTCGAAATACAGATGGAGATGAGAACTGTATCCTTTGTCAATATGATCAATCAAAAAGGCATCTTGCATCAGTCACATACACATAAAAAGTGAGTAGGCTATTGTTGGGTTGGTTTTTCTGAACCTTTACCTCAGATATGGAGTTTCTGGAGGTGTTGACTGAAGGCTTGGAAAGAGTGTTGCTAGTCAGAGGCGGAGGTCGGGAGGTCATCACTATCTACTCATGACCTATTAGAAGCTGCTATACCAGGGTCTCTGCCTCAACAGAGTTACATTCCACCTCCGGACAAGATTGAGGCAGCACACGCTCTGCTGCCAAGACAGTTCTTGGCAGATGCATGATATTGACTCTTTTTGAGTCAAAAAAGTGGTTTATTTTCTTCTTGTAGAATATCGGGACACATTAGTGTACATATCCATCTATGTTCTACTGTTCTTTACAAATCAAAGCTGTTATTATTCTCCCTCAGAAATCAATGCTTGTCTGTTTAACTGTGGAACAGACGTTAGGTTAATGTTTTTTTAATTCATAGGGAACAAATACCTTGTCACAGGTGAACCTATATTTGAGAATTTGGCAGACAGAACTACATTACTGTACCCTGAGCAGTATACATGTTATAACAGTTTTCACAATTTTTAATCTGAAACAGCTCTTTGATTATGGAAGCACACTGTATTTATTTATTTATTCTTTCAACGTTTCCCCACTGAGGTAAAAGAAAATGTTACTGCAGATAATGAACACAATGCTCCAGTTTGTAAATGTGGATTCCAGAGATCGTAAAGCAAAAAAAAAAAAAAAAAAAAGTTTTTAAAAATAGTTATAATTTATGATATTTTTTGGACAGATATTTGTGTTGTTGATGAGTGAAAAAAATGTTTATGAATAACTTTTTAACTGTTACATTTCTTTTTTTTTTTTTTTAAATTTGTACACAAAAAAGGCGGCTGAAGTGAAGATCTCTTTTTCTAAGACTATGAGTATGATCAGTATTTCTTTTTATGACTGAATGATCTATACAAGAGTATTTTATATTTAAGGGATAACCCATGACAAGATGTGCAGTTATCAAAAACTAAATGCACAATGCCAAGAATGCCTCGAGTTCTCTCCCAACTTTATTAGATTTTAAGTTTTTTAATGTTTTTTTTTTCCAGAACAGCATAGGTTAGAGTGGATTATCCCATTTATATCATGTCATGTCATTTTCCAGAAATCCAAATGTACACTATCAGTAATTAAATGGAAACTTTGTTGGCGGTATTTTAGTAAAGCTATGAATATTAACTTTTGAAGAGCTATGAGGCTAATATTTAAAAGTGGTGTGAATATATGAAAATCGTGGACATGGTGTAGAAATTAACATCAATGTGAGCTCACCAAATCAAATTCCTATCAACTATATGGCAATAAAGTATTCTCAACACGACAGTTGTCTGTTTGGCCAAAGGGCAAAATAGCTCACACTAAAATACCCACTATGTTTTGTAAACTTCCATCACATCTTATTATGCTGTAAGGTAAAATAAAAACATCAGTTAATAAACTGCTCTCCACTGACTATTTTGTTAAAAGTTTTCATGAAATACCTTTAAGTAATATCATAGCAATAAATAATTGTATGATAACGCATCATTGTAAATTTCAATCAAATCTTTCTTTACCCGCCTTACCGGACAGTTCACCTTATCTAACCTCGGCCTGGTGACCTCACCTCCAGTTATTCTAATGAATCTGTTCACTGGTCAACAATAGAAAAAAAAAAAACAGATTTCAAACAACTTAATGTGCCATGTATGGAGTTTTATTCAGTGTCATTATTCTCCTTTATGTCATACTTTTATTGTAGAGATTATGCCAGCATAGAGACAAGAAGTTCAGCAACAACTTAAATATCTAATAAATAAAATAAAATAAAATGAATTAAATGCCTTTCAGAGGACTGATGTTCTGTTTATGTAGTCGGTATATGCAGTATATTCTGTATATTCTGTATATTCAATAGTTGTCATATACAAATGGGTCTACACATTTAATGCTCTTTTTTCACTGGTGGTGAGAGTGATTCATTAACCCTTATCTTTACTGTGAGTACTGTGATTACCTACAAATAGCTATAGCAAACTCGTTAAGCTCTCCTTTTTTATATTATATAAAATTAAAATGATACACTTTAAAAAAGCAAGGTGCAGCTGAACTGAGTTTCTTACTATTCATTCTATAATAAATATGCTGGAAAGCAGCAGAACTATGGCCAAGATTAGCAGACCGGGTGGTCCATGTTTGGCTCTGGAGGAGGAACTCCGACCAGAGACCACCCCTTTCAGGAAAGGAGGAGGAGGTCTGAGGACTAGCCTGCAGGGGTTCTGCACCTCCTCTACGAGGATCTGCACCTCACTGGGATGGTTCACACTCAACTCATCACGGACCTGGAGAATATACAGTGAGACAAAAGAAAAAGGCAATACAGCATATAAAACACTGAAACTTTTGAACTAGTCTGTGCTATGGTTTTAAACCTACAGTCTGAAAACATTTTTATGAATAATACATGAATTAGTATCCAATCAACCTTACAAGGTCATTGTTAAACCTGAAAGTATGATTTTGGTCAAGAGTTCAAAAATACCCACAAATTCTTGAATACTGTATCGTGAAACAAGGTGGTTAGTGTCCATTAATATCAGATGCCTTTTGTTTTTGGAAAAGTGCCTGTCAAATATTTGATACGTGCTAATGACATAATACATGATAGCATTAACATTTTCTGCCAAATATACAGCCTTTCCTTCCTCTACTGTAGCTGAACTGCTCCTTTGGCCAAGACATAGAGTACATTCCCCTAATTTATTACAGAAGGCAGTTCTTTGACAGAAAATATATTCATCTTCCAGCTCACCCTCTCCACCTCTTCGAACACTCGCAGGAAGTTCCTTCGAAGGACATCAGCCAACTCATTCTCAGTCCAGTTCCTTTGCAGAAGTTCTTGGATTAGGGCGGGATATTTTGACACATCCTCTAACCCCTGAGGAAAGCTGTAAAAAAAAAAAGTATATTTTTATTCACAATATTTACTTCAGCTCATTTTGACAAGTTTTGGTGTTACTTAATATATTACTTGTCAATATAAATGAGTAATAATAATGACAAACACTTGAAAGTCTAGACTTTCAGTGCTATTTGTTTTGTGCCATTGTTGTTTGAAACAGATTGTGTCTGTATACAGGGAACAAACAGATTTGATGCCCAGTATTCTACAGCAACAGTACAGTAACAGCCTCTCTTTATGCCTTTTAACAGGACAATGTTATTGATTTTTGTTACCATTTTTTTCAGTCTGTTGACAGCTGACAGCCAAATTGCTTATATAATGACAGGCGAACAAAAGCACAAAATTGATCTCGTTCAACAACAACCTTAGAAATATGTTGTCTGGAAAGTGCCACAGACAGGTGTGTAACCCACTGACATGTGCTTTGTTTTATTTTGATTACGTAGAAGCACTAAGGCCTTAACAGTAGATTTGCTGTTTGCCTTTCACTTGTGCTTGTACTCTATGTCAGTTGTGTTTGCTGGTGGAGATTTCTTACCCCACAGCACCTTCAAAGTCCGCTCCGATTCCTATCGACTCAGCTCCAATCACCCTCTTAATGTGATCGAAATGGTCTGTAAAGCCCAGGTGGAATAATACAGACTCTGAGATATATAAAATATAAAGTTCAGATTTACTTCATAACCAAAAAAAAAAAAGAAGATGATGCCTTACCAGCCACATGATAGATGTTGGCTTTATCACTGCAGGAAATGAATTTATTGTGGAGATTCACCATGATCAGCCCTTGGTTCTTTTTCTGAAACACAACAAAAAAGATCACTGCCAAGTCTGGTAAAAAAGAAGACACACTGTATATAGAGAAGCATTAACAACTACAATAAGCTATGTATGAATACATTTTTTTTAAACACAAGCAGCCTATATTTCTGTCCCATTCATTAGTTGTGTACACTGTATAAACCTGATGTTTACCACATCTACCACCACAACTAATGAATGGGACAGAAATATAGGCTGCACACTGTTTTGCAGCACACACACACACACACACACACGCAGAAATCTGTGGCATAATGAGAAACATGCTCTGTCATGAGGGATCCGAGGTGGCCAGAGTTGGGTTGAGGTTAAATAAGAGAAATATATCAATGTTCCTACAGTTTATTGATATTCAGTCTTTATATACTGCAACAAAAGATTTTAATATATTGTACATGTCAAATATACATTAACAAGCAAATCAGAAACCTAATGGAATTCATGTTTTATAAGTTAGCTGACGTGCTGTTTTGATGCCAACAAGATAAATAGGTTTTAAAAGACTATGCCTTAGCTCCTTTTGCACACTCAACGGACGTTTCTAATTGTATACTGAAATAAACATTTAGAATAATCTGCAGTACATTAGACCTGAGTGTTTCCATTACATAGGAGATGTAAGAAATATGAGTAGAGTAGATTAGAAGACAACACGCACACCATTTTCCTCACCACTCTCCAGTAGTGCAGGGAATCAATTCCCTTGAAAATCCAATTCCAAACCACAGATAATTTTATTAATAAAATCTATTAGTTGTGTTTAGCAGAAACAAAGAGAAATAGACAGAATTATCATAACCTGGGATGGGACTACATTTCTCAATAATGCTGGATAAATGATAAAAAACACTAGTGGTGAAGGAGATTGCTCCTCTGTTGTGAGCAACACATAGCTTATATAAACAGACATGCTGGACTCAAGAGAGACATTGAAGGGCTAAGCAAAGTACTCACAAATTAAAGCTAAATAAGGTCACAGACTAATGGCAGCTTAAATAGATATTCAGAGAAGGGTTGGGGGAAAGAGAGCAGGGGACTACACAAGTACAGAGCACAAAAATGATATTGATACTGTATGTAGTTAGCTGATATTCAATTGATTCAAGTAATTCAAAATGAGTCAAATTGTACATTTAGCTTTGACTCCTTGATCACCAACCTTACAGGCAAGCAAGATAAATATTAAAAATCCACTAAGTAGTAAATCCACACAGTTATTATTATGCATTTCATGTTGGTGTATATTTGTGCACATGTATACTGAGGCCAGACAGGAAATTGATGACAGGCAAACAAGGTTGTGGAAATTATGACGGATATGGGAACATTCTGCAAATATACCCATTCTGAATCAATTATTCTGACTGTTGGCAGTTTGCAACAGGATCACTGTTTAATGGTGGAAATCTGTTCATACATTCTTGATATGTCCTGTTGATACACAAAAATCAATGAAAGCATACTGTATATTCTTTGTCAGAGGTATAAATACATTATAATGAAATTAAATTAATCAATCACTTGAGTGCTCAGATAGTTATTTAATCAAGCAAGCAATTAATCACTCAGTGAATTCTCACCAGCTCATACAGCAGCCAGTCAGGTACGTTGCGGCTGTGGCTACAGACGGAGTGGGAAGATGAATGACTAAAAACAACCGGAGACTTGGAATGGTTCAGCACGGCCCAGGCTGTGTCCCAAGAACTGTGGGAGAGGTCCACTATCATTCCCAGTCTGTTCATCTCCTCCACCACTGCCTCGGAAAAAAAACATTCAAAAGCAATTTAAGCAGCCATTCACATTATCACAGGAAGGAAGGAAGTCAATTCAGCCAACAACAGGGGATGGTTACACATACACGCGTATAAACACAAGCACAGAGATAGCATGCTTATGTTGAGAGGACCAACTGAATAGGAAAAGCCTCATTAAGATGTTGATGTGATTTTAAAATAGGTTGTTTCCTTTTTACAACAGGATTGCTCTCAAGGCTTCACATCTTCAACTTTTGGATTTTAAAGAGTACTACAACAATAACTAATAATAATAGCAATAATAGAAATCCTTGTGTTTGTTATCCAGTATTTAAGAACACAATAAATCAACTCTTAAAGATTCGGAATGGGCACATAATACGTACAAATCAGCAGTCAATGTCAGTAACTTCAAATAGAAAAAAAAAATCTAAATGAAAAAGTTTTAATTTCCTGTCAGCATTGATTTTTGGAGTGTCAGCTGTCATATTTGTCAAATGATGGATTTCTCTTTTTTAATAAAACCTTTTATCATAAATATCATAAATCATTAATATACTGAAAATGATATGTTCAAATACATTTCCAAAAAAGGTCGAACAAAATCTGCAAACACGCTGACATACTGCCTTGTGGAATGTGATGTGACAACTCAGCACAGTTTGTACAGTTCATTTTAGCTTACCTTCCCAAAGTGTGTCAAGCTGTTGTTCTGTCTTTGATAGACATTATAAAGTTTTGAGGATGACTCAGCCCTGCATTGAAAAATAATATGTCAAAACCATATATCATCAACGTTTTGTGAGTCCTGTGTGTTTCTCACTGTCAGAAAATTTAAAATTACATATAGGCATCTGAGTGGGGCTGCTGTTTTTTTTTTCATACAGCTGGGGCGCATTAATCTACATACAATGTCGAGTTTCAAAGAGAGTATAAATATAGGTTAATTTGCATAGAAGGAAAGAAATGTAAACACGTCTGACCTTTCCATTCAGTTTTCCAATAAAGCATTTTCATATTAAGTATGGCTTTTTACTCCTTCCTCAAATGTCATATTGACATTGTCACCTCTCTCCAAAATTCACAGAAAGGTGTGTATATTTTAACTGCAAAATGATGTTTATTTTAGCAATTAAAATAAAGCACTGAAAATGAAATCTCTTCATTACCAGGGTGTATTGCAGGTATGTGTGAGGGCCATGGATCGAACTCCAAGCTGGTAAAACATCCGCAGGGCTGGCAGGCTGCTGTCAATGGAGTGGCCTCCCTCAATACTTATTAGACAGGCTATCTTATGCCTCATCTCAGAATTCTTCAGTTCTGCAGTGACAGACACAAATGTACACATACTGTACAGTACACACATTAATTAAAATGTATGACTCCACCCAAGCCAATAGCAGTCAGCTGGAGATAAATAATTAACGGTATATTTTTTTAAAGTTAATAACTAAAAAAAATCTATAAAGGTGAATTTCTAAGTATCTAGCCTGTAGTCAAAGCTTGAGGTGTACTATACCCTGGACAGAAGTGACCAGCTCAAAGTCCTGGTACTCAGTGCACATGCGTCTGACCACATCTATTTGTTCCAGGGTCAGCCTCACAGCATCCTTCTCCTGGGCCCCACACATTACATAGACTGCAAACATCTGACAAAAGGACACGGAAATCACACAAGAGAGGGAGGAGCCATCTGAGTTATCTACACGAAGTGGAGCAAACTACACCTCAGAATACACAAGTGTCATGAGTAAAAGATTAAGTCACAATACCTGCGCCTGCACATGGCCTGCTTGGAGACGGTTGATGTCTGTGGACACTTTGCTGACATTATGAAGGTCAATTTGGCTGAGCCGATTGTTATGAAGTATCCTCAGCTGGAGAGCTAGGTCGTTATGACTGATGGAGAGAGAGGGTGTGAGGAAAACGGGATGAAACGGTTGAAGAGGCATTTTAATTTTAAATTTCCATTCATTTATTTCCAGGAATGCAACACCTGTATGATAAGACAGTACAAAACATGCTTTACCCATCAATAAGAGGATATCTGGACATCAAGTCATGTGTTCTATCTCTCTCAGAGTATCCAGACATCAGATGACACAAAGAGAACAGCACCACTAGATGCCTTAGGGAGTTCATCCAGAGGCTGCTTGAAGCGCTTCTTACAGTTTTCCAAGAGGGCATATTCTGAAGAGAGAAAACACACCAGTGCATTACGGTTACCTGATAACAAAGAATCACAGATGCAGCTCAACACACACACACACACACACACAATATAAGCCATATAGTTAACACTAACTATATTGGATTTTAAATTAGTTTAAAAAAAAAAAGAAACATTTCTTTATACTTGGCAGTGAGGTGACAAAAATAACTGTCACAGCACCGATAAGTCCCTTTTGGAGTAATGAGAGACATATTATAGGCATATCACAGGGACAGCAAGAGATAAAACATGATCATAAACTCACTTCATACAAGCAAGTGCCACTTTATATAACACTATAACAGTGATGAGATTAAATGCATGATGGTATCATGTATTCTGATACAGTGCAGTAACTCACACAGAGACAGACTATAACAATATTAACATTATTAGCTCTTTTAATAGCTAAATGACTCAAACATCCACTGGACAGTGAAACGCATGATCTCAACATTTTTTTTTAAATCTTCATTTTAGCTTGAAAAATATTACTTAAAACAACAATAGAGTTACCTGCCAAGTCGTTTAAGCACAACCTGTTGACCACCTTGTTGAACAACTGCATAGAAACAGTACGAACTTTCCAGCTCCACGCCCCAGCAGACAAATGTAAACCAAACCTACACAAAACTTAGCAGCCGTGCTGTGCTGCATTCCTGTCCTGTCGGAAAAATGAAAGATGCATATAGATGCATTCAAACATTTAGTCGCTCATATTATTGGAATGGTCAATTCCTGTATCTTGCAGAATCTACCTCTAGATCCAAATCGTTTCGTATGGGCTTTAACAAATGGCTCAAGGGAAAGTTACAATAACATGAAGAAAACAATCAAATTAGGGTTTTAATCATTAATTTCTTTTGATTGATTTTGTTGTTGAAAACAGTAATTTACGACAAGCATGTGAAGGCAGCGTTGTGGGACCTGTGGGGTTGATGCCATCTGCTGGACAAACAATGTCGCTTCTACTGTGCATGCAGGCTCATTACAGGCAAAAATACTACAGGTCAAGTGGCCACCATTACGTTCACTGAGCTAACACCCCGATTTTTCGTTTGCCATAGTCGAATAAGTCGTTTGACAACATTTTAGCGTGCATATTACAAGACATGAGGCATATTACAGACTTTTCAAAAACCAGACTCTCCAAAAATGTTGTCCACGTACCATGATACAGGCCAGCTGTTACTGCACAAACATGGCAGCCGGTGTTACACCGTATTTGGTGACCCATCAGATTCTGTGACCTGCAGTGTTGGAAGAAGTACTCAGACCCTTTACTTAAGTATCAAGTATCAATACCACAATGTAAAAATACTTCATTACAAGTAAAAATCTTGCATTCAAAATCCTACTTAGGTAAAAGTATAGAAGTATTACCAGCTAAATTTACTTAAAGTGCTAAATTAAAAGTAAAAGATTTTCTGCAAAATTAGTACTTATAATTTAGTACTTTAAGTAGGGTTTTAAATGCAGGATTGTTACTTGTAATGAAGTATTTTATTTAAGTAAAAGGAAACACCGCAGGTCACAGAATCTGAAGGGTCACCAAATACGATGTAACACCTGAAAGTGCCAGCGAAAAGAAGCATGGCCTTGGAAAGTGACAACTTCGTTTTGCACGTTGAAATAATAATTATACGTATGTATGAAAATATACAATGAAACAGTTATTGGTATAGATAAATAAACCCAATAGGAACAAATTGCTTAATTTTGGTGAAGCCGACAAAAAAAGAGCTAGTTCGGTCACTTCCCGCTAACGTAGCGGGAGTTTAAGTACGTGAGTTACCTTAGCTACCTTAGCTACCTTAGAGTTAACTTATCTGGAAATAAGTTCAAACTCTGTTGAAACGTAAACCCTATTGTGCAAATCGAAGATATTTGTTACAGCTGGATAGAGAAAAGTCTGAGGAATCTGGATCTGAATCTGGAAGACATTAAACCAGGGTAAGTATTGCTTAACAATGTTTCTAACTCTGAAAAACTCGTTTTAGCTAGGTAGCTGCTTAGCTTAGCTTGGCTGGAACATACAGCATCATCAACGGGCCTTTTTCACAGTAGACATTTTGGCATGTCATAGTAGGAAAAGCACAGATATTACTAATAACACCTGATGAAATTAATTGATGATGATTCCCTTTTATCCTGGTGTCCCAGTAAGCTGTGTCAGTGAGCCTGCACAATAGCAGAACCATTAAACTACAACAGCTAAATAGGATTCAGCCTGCAATAATGTCATTATTTACACCTTTTCTAACTGATATGTCAAAAAAAGCCTATGCTTAAATCTCAAATGTGAAAAAAATATTTTAATACATTAGGGGCTGACAACATGATGTATAGCTTCGAGCCATATCTTAATGGGATCACAACAACACAATCCTTGAGCTCAAAAAAAGCAATTTTATGTATTTTAACCCCGGTGGGTTAAAAGGTTGGTTTCAAGCAAGTTTCTATACTTTAAACGGTGGGGTCTGCTCACAATTAGATACATGTTGTCATGGTCAAAACAGCTGCAATTCCTTTTAAGGTGCAAGTAAAGTGCAAATATGTCTGCCTGATGACCATATGTTTAGCCTACTAAAGTAAATACAATACAATATAATTAAGCTGCTGGCCTGTGCCTGCTCAGAAACACAGGAGAGGGAGCAGGTATCTGCCTCAAGAAAAGTTTGGAGTTTGCACACAGTAAACATGTTAGGAATAAGATCTTAAGAGAACATATATCTTTAAGTAGTCATTGGATATTGATTATTTTGAGACCCCATAAATGATATACATGGTCTGACTGTTTGGCAGTATTTGTAGTTTGGTTCTTTAGTGTTCAGTGGTAGATAAGTAGAGGTTGGCATGTTGAATGCATTAGCTGTAAATGTGTTTGTGGTAATTGTTTTTTTTCTTTTCTTTTTCTTTTTTTTGCTTAAGTAGTACTTTGTTTGCTTTGGAGAGAGGGAAGCTTTTGCCTGTGGTGATTAAATAGTGTGTGTTCTGTGAGTGCATTGTGACAAATAATTTATATGGACTTTTAAGACTTCATGTGATGCAAAACCACGGACATATAACCATGTTGTACGTGGAACATTAGTTCCTCATGTATGGATAAAGGTGTGCTAGTTTAATCTGTTTCCTGTAGTATTTGGTAGGAATGATTGTATACAGATCACAATTGTGCACTCTTATAATGATGATGTCAGTGGAGAGAGATGAGGTGTATCCAGTATGAATTTTTTATATGTGGTAGTTTATCATGTATTGCTGCCCCAGACCTTGAGTCTCCCTGTGCCTGTTTAAGAGGAGTAGATGCATTCCGGGCACCACTCAGCTGGAGCAGTACAAAAGGTACATCTGAAACTGTGAACTGCAGCTTACATTTGACCTGAATACTGAGGTCTAGACTACAGAATACAACCTCTGCTTTTACATTCTTTCAAACCTGAAATGTGCTTGTGCTTAATGAATTAGGGGTGGATTGTGCAAATGTGAATGACTCTGCTGTTGATGGAGAGCATCAGGGTACCACAAATGAATTTCAATTAATTTCAGTGGGAAGATAGAGGCCTGATTCTGTGGTCCACCCATTGAGATTTGGCCTTGTAGTCTGTAATGAGGAGAGTGATTCAGCTCTGATTGGAGCACCCTACTGCTTCAATGGAGTAATCACAACTGTGTTGATATTACTCTACCAATCCTTCCACTGCGTGGAGTGGACCCCCAGCTGACACAGTTTGAATTCAAATTAACCAAATCATTTAGTCATATTGTCGACCTTGGTGTGGAATGTGACTGGCAATACAAGAGATAACAATCACTCACTTTACACTGAGCCTTCACAGTTTGATGAGGGAGCTTAAGCCAAATTCTTGTTACCAGTAACAAGCTGGAGGTAGAAAAGTGCTACATAAGTGCAGTCCATTTACCATTCATTTTTACCATGATGTATTTGTTTTAAATAATGGGTTGGAAAGTATGGGTTTCCGGGTTAGGTCTCTTCAGAAAATGGATTTTCTAAATGATGATGTTTTTTTTTTTTGTAAAACCCTAAATGAAACAGTGTGGAGATACAGTGGCTTTATAGAGAAGCACTTTGAATGGCCCCACTATAACCATTAGGAGATGCACTAGCATCAGGCGATTTCTTTTTTTACTATGATTACCAGTAATATAAATTGCAGAAATGTTGCTATTTTTTATAGTAAATTCTAAGAAGTGCATGGGGCTAAGTGCTTTTTTGGATGTAATTCTGCAGAATTACATGGCAAAAAACCTTTTTTATGAAAAAGTTAATCATTGTTTTAATTTAAATGATAAAATTATTAATAAAATGTAAATTGTTCTATTATTATTATTATTATTATTATTATTATAAGTCAGCCAGTATTGTATTGAAAGTTATAAATGTGCTGTGGAGAATTTATTATTGCAGCATCTATTATTTTACAGTCTATAAAATACTCCACTTGCCAATTGAAAACTAATTGAAGAGGAAGTAACTCAAACCCTAAAACAAATATTGGCAACATCAATCTTAATAATAAAAGCAATAGTTGTGGTTGCTGGGAAAAGTTTCATGGTGAACTTGTATTTGCAGTTGAACCTCTGTGAAGGAAAAAAAATATTCAGCTACTGCACTTTTAATACGGTAATACTTGAAGGTACACTATGTATTCTTCAAAGCTCTAGGATAGTTTGTAGAAGGCTATTTAGCCCCTTCCCAAGTGCGTGATACTTAAGAAAACTACTGTGCCTTTTTTACAATGACTATATTGATCACAATGGAAGGGGGGGGGATCCAATTATGCTGATAACACCTAGAGGCAGCAGCTGTTCATCACTCCAGCAGCACTGAGTAGAAGACTGAAATAAAGTTAACATGCAACCCTAGAGCACTGCACATTATACTTGGCATGTTTTCACCTCTGAACACAGCCACTATATAGAGCAGTTCAGTCACCATATTAAACATCTGTTTTTACACATTTCCAGTTAACCAGGCATTATAGTGTCCATCTTGCTTTTCCTACAAATCTGAACAGCCTCCATCTTTTACTGGTACATTACTGAACCAGAACAAAGCTGGCGCAGACATTAGCTTGGTGTTTGTGTGCGTGGGTGCCTTTCCGTTCTTGCTTTACTTCACTAATATAAGTCACTAAACAGTAGAAGAGATGCTACAGTGTATATTACTATAAGTGCTTTTTCATATTATTTGTTTCTTCTTCAAGATAATTAAGTCCGTAGTCCTTTAAATATCGTGAAGGGAAGGGAATGATAATAAAAGGGTAGGATGTAGTCCTTGCACTCATTGAAACTGAAGTAGTAATAAAGGCTAAATTTCAATGAGCATGCATTGAGATTGCCACTAAATGATCCAGAAAATAGCATGGCTCACAGCTGCTATATTTAGTTAGAAAAGAATTACAGCATTATCATTACATATACATTAATTAGTTCACCATACAACGTTGGTCTTTCCTGTGAGCATTTAATTTTGTTTTGCAAGCCTTCTAGTGCACAGGGCCTAAAATATCTTAAAATACAGCATTAATAGCATCGTTGAGCAAGGAGATGTATCTCCTCTGCAGTAGATTTTGAACTTATTTCTCCACCAGAGGGCAGCAACAGTCAGAACAAACTTTCATTGGTCCTCACCTTTTGTAAGCCCATCCCTTATGTAAGAAAATAAATCAAATACCTATATAATACACAAAATTAATTGATGCATACATGTGTTATGCTGTTAAATACATAAATAAATGGATAAATAAATGAAAGAGCTTAAGAAAATCGTCAAAGCGAATATAGCTTTGCTTTAGTTTCCTTTTCAATTCTAATAGCATAATGCAGCTGTCACAAGTCCATTTCCATGTTAGTAACCACTGAGTCATTTAATGTTTTGTTTAAAAATGGTCTGTATTTAGTGTAAATACAGTGTGCCCTCATTTTTTATCAGGGCTTTTGAAAGAACGCTGAAGACATTTTGGTCTCCGAACTTCTCATTTCTTTTGGCCTGGATTCTGGCAGCCCTGTAGTCAGTGTTCATTATCTGCTCTTACAGCTTTGACTTCAGCACAGCAATTACATCCTCAGCTGCGCTGATTAATCCAACATGGAGGCATTTCACAAAATGGTTTTGAAAAGACATTTCCAGACACTTACCAGGGAGTAGCTGTGGCACGGCTTGTTTATGCAGATAGACCACAGCCAGTCATATTGCAATAATATGTTTCAATGGCTGCTTAAGTGTTCTCTTAACCTCTAGTGTACACTGTGCAGGAAACAATAGACTGTTCGGAGAGTGATTAATTTAATCTATTTTACTCCTGACATAAAATGGAGTTCTGCCTGATGTCATGTTTGGGTAATGTACGTTTCTCTATTGTTAAACATATTCCTCTATGGCCATTTGTTAATATGTTTCCACTGCTCCCTGCTTAACTGCTTAACCTTCCATTCTCTCCTGGCAATCACATAATCAATCACTGTCCCATTACTTGACAAGGCAGACAAAGTGAGTGTATGAGTGAGAAAAACCTTTTGGCCTGTCTCGACAAGCAAGAGGAATGTCGACTTCAGAGGGCTAACACAGGCAGAAAACATAGGCCCAGTAAATATTCAATTTAAAGGATTCCCAGATAAGGCGAGTTGAAAAATTGAGGCAGCACCCATTCTTCTAGATAAGAGAAGACGGAGCCATCTGGAGGCTGGGAGATAGCGAACTCCCACGCCATCCCAGAGACCTCACTCTCATCTGCTGCAGCGGCAAAAAAAGGGAAAAATAGAGTGCCAACACTTTCATTATGTTAACTTCAAAATAAATTCATTCACATTCACTGCATGTAGTTATTGGCTTTGGTAAACAGAAGGTTACTGATGTGTCCGCCATAATAGATAACTATGATTGGTCAGTCTTAACATAATGTTGTCCTTACTTAATGATTTAATAACAATTCAGTAATATATTTCCCTGCATTACCATTTTGAAGTTGACTGTTTTTAAAATTCAATTTTGTTCTTAAACAAAATAGTCCATTCTACAGTTTCATGTGTCTTTAAACCTGCTGCTTTAATAGTTACCACAATAAAAATAACTGTATTCTGTCACTGAAATTGTCATATATACTCAGTGGGAGGAAAAAAAAATATTACTAGCCTCTAATAAAGTTGCACTTCTTAAAAATTCATGTCTGATCCAAATCATCTTTAATATGTCCACCCTCCTTTGACCTGTATATCTCTTTCAAGATTGAAGATATGGTTAATTTGATTGGTGGTCAAAGCTTTTCCTTTCACAAGTCTGTTTCATTGAAAGAGCAGGTGTTTTATACATTTAGTGTACTCAGTTTAAAGACATTGAATGCATAGAGTACAGAGTAAACCGAACACAAATAGTGCATTTTAGGCCTAGGCCTGTATCTCGTCCAAATCCACCTTGACTGCATCTTTGAAAACAAACATTATTGGCAAAATAGACTCTCAGGTTGTGAATAACCTTGTCCACATTCTTATAATGCACTTTGTTGACTCCTCCGCCATGCTATTTTGTGCCAGCCACATTGGATTTAGCTCTGGGATAATGCTTTTGTCAGTATGTTTTATCTGTTCTCTCACTCAGGTACGCTATGCCGTTATCCCTAATTACCCCCACTGCATTTTACACTTGGCCCAGAATTCTTAATGCTTGATAACAGATGCAGGTCGATTTGAAATTTACTTATAGCGGCACTATCTTTTTGACCCGCATCGCAGACTGACTGTCCCATAGGCTCTTTGGTGAAAGCTGTTAAGTCTGTGATAACAACGACCTGAAGTGATAACCTTCCAGCAGTCTCGAGGACACACAGTTTGCTACATATGTACTGTAATGCAGTCGCAGCATTTCTTATTCAACCTTGGGTGCTCTGCTGTGCTCTGATTCATTTAATGGGATCGGGAGGAAGGTTAATCACTATGTCCGCCATAGACTGTTAAAGTGCTGGCTGACCACTATATGAAATATTATGATTTGTATTGCTTTGAAAGACAATTTTGAACGCAAGTGCCATAGGAATGCACTCTTCTTTGTTCTCTATTCTAAGCTGTAACAGAATTGTCTTCACAGTCGGGAGTCACTTTGATTAATTTACTTTAGGAAGCCGACATCTGCGTTTGCAGATTTTCATTCAGATCCACAGTAAAAGCTTCAGACAAGGTTCCACTTGTCTAAGTTATTATCCCCAAAAGACATAGTTGATTAAGTGGAAAAAGTTTTTAAGTATTTGGATAAAATAATTCTCTGGTTTCTATCAGTAAGATTTATTTTGTTTGTTTAGGACAACTTTTTAGGAAATATATGTAGAAATCTTTAATCCATAAAATTCAATACAAATGCTCCCAGCTGTTTTTCTTTCCACCACTGTGCATTCTGCTCGGAGTTGAATTTTGATCCAGTTGTCATAGATGTTTGCAGCATCCAGTTAAGCTTCAGCAATTACTCAGAGGTACCTTTTTTTTTTTTTACAACTAAAATGTTATCTAAATGGTGTGAAAATGCAGAGAGGCGATGCATAAAAAATGTCAACTGAAGAAAGTCTGCGTTTCATTTATTGTGTCAGTAAACTACACGTGCATAGTGTTGCTGTGGAAACTTGGCTCTCTTTAGACCATATTGTTCAGCATAATATTTTGCTTGAGAAATGGTAGTATATAGCGGAAACGGGTAGACTATACTATATAATAGATATGGTGGGTGGGTAGGCCTATAGGCTGAAAGGGGAAAGGAGTGTAGCGTGTTGCCTTGGTTTCATATTTTGCAGGAATAGTGTAGTGTGCAGCTCTGTCAACCCTAGTTTTAATCCTTTTCTCCACTGTGTTGTGTGATGTTATGTTGTTATCTTAATGATAATCGGTGCCTGTATTTCTGCCCTAGGCATTTCTGTCAGGCTGGGTTGGTTTAGGAGCTGTGCCTTATCAACAGCTTTGTCATTAAATCAGCTTTTTCTACAGACAAATTTCACTGCCGTTATTCTTATCAAAAGATCAGCACACTGTGATTTTCTGTTCAATCAAAGCTTTGCAAATTCAATGATGTGTGAGTAAGAAAGATGCAATACAAAACAAAATTTACAGTGGAAAAAAACAATTTATTTAATTTTGTTTTCATGATAATAAATAATCAGACAAATAAAATGTGTTGCATTTGTCATATCATCAATGGCTTTAAGCTGTTTTCATTTTGTGATCTTGGGTCTACGTTCTGTATTTTTAAATGCTACACTTAAGAGCATGGAAGAATCAAGATGATTGTAACATGATGCTAATAAAGGATTTTGTCCACAGGCTGTAGATAGTTTACTGCAAGCAGGAATCTGGAACCTGTGCAATTCATGGCTTTTTTTGTCGGTGTGAAATGGGATGTGAATCTGTTAGATTTTATAGCATTGTAGCACACATCATCACAATTTTGTGAATCTGAGAGACCATGTTGGATGTGCCAAGAAACACGTCCCCTAAATGCTGTATGTACAGAGGCAAGCTTTTAGGTCCCAGTCAAACTGACCTCTGGAGGCTGGAATTGGTACTTAGTTCTTCTGAGAAAGCACTGTTCTGTCTGAGTGAGTGTTCTGATTGTCTCAGCATTGTGCTTGAGTGGAGGGCAGCGCCAAATGAACTCCTCGGATTCAATCCTCTCCACTGTCTGACACCAGTTCAGCCAGTCAGTGAGGGGGGAGGACTGAGACTCCTTCCCCCAAACACACCCTCTTACAGTGAGGGAAACTGCTGTGTGGCAAAGGTCCAAGAGGTCTCTTGCATGCTGTCTGCGAGGCATTGACACCCTCTCTCTCCTCCCACAATGCACCGAGGGTCTCCGGAGGTTGGTAGCCTGGTTCCTGGGGATCCAGGGGATCTTTGGAAAGAAGGATGCTGATGGAGGGCACAGTCCTGTGCACTGTCATCTCCGATGTCCCCCCTTCGCTACTCTCCCACACCTCTTTCACCACCTTGTACTGCAATTTGGTCAGCTGGTGCAGAGAGCCCACTTTTCGTTTCATGATTTCAGCACAGGTGATGGTCTTTGTGACAGCCCGACCTGACCCGGTGAAGACCACCTGCCTGAGCCCACCACCACTTCCACCACTCACACCTCCCCCACTTACACTCTTCTCTCCCTGCATCCGTGCCATGGCAAATCCCATTAAGTTGCGGATCTTACTTCCCTCCTTCACGCGCATCTCCAGCACTCCAGAGGCCAGTCCTGGGAAGGGACAGGGGCTGTCCTCCTCAGTTCGGCAGACTTTCTTGAACCCTTCCTGCCCTAGTTTAAGTGCTGGGGGAGGGACTGGTAGTGGTGTTGGTTTTAGTGGGCTGGAAACATTGTTGACCACTGCTGGCTGGCCTGCAGTGCTGTAAGTTTGACCCTGGTAGAGAGGGCAGGTCCCAGGGGTTACCCCATTCTCCATTTGGATCGGTCTGTTTACCTCCAGTCCGGGGTGGGGCTTGACTGCGTCTCTGGTCAGGTATTGGCTCTGGCCACTGACCACTCCGCATCCTGTAAACATTTCTCCTGTCTTCAATGCTTTGCCAAAAGCGTTAGTCCAGACACACACTTTTCCCACATGTCAACAGCTGTAAAGTTTCAAGACTTCATATAAGAAATATTACCCACTCCCCAAGAGCACTATCAATGAAGTCTTTAATGCTCCCTCTCAGAAAGAGCTGGAGAAATAAGATAAACGCCTGGCTGGTGAATTAAGAGCACTGTCGGGACCATTCAAGATGTTCTTTAAAGAGCATCTCAATTTCATACCACAAGTGACTATTTAGAAAGTACTCTGGAGACGGATAAAAATAATAAAAAAAACTATTATCCTCTTTTCTTCAATTGTATGTATTTCATATAGTGCTTTTATCCTTAACAGCTGCAAAAGATATGGAGTACTTTGTTGATTTTTCTTTAACAAAACTTTTCTAAAGAGAAAATAAAAGCTCAAATTAAGACTCCACCTTTTTCTTAGCGATCCAGTCCAGCATTGTTGATTTTGATCTGCTGATATGTCGCCCTCAACTCAAAATGACATCTTGGGTTGGTCCAGCTGTTAGGTTCCACCTTCTGTTTTGGACCTTTGGATGTTTTACTCCAGCTTGGGTAAGTGTGCGTCTCCTCTCCTTGTGCTCATCTTGCCATCCACTGTAGTTGAGGCTAGGGTTTGCATGGAGGTCTGCACCTGGGGTGTCCTCCCTAGAGCTCTGTCTTGTCTCCAGTGATGCTCTGGGAAGTCTGTTCTGTTCCCCACAAAGAGACATAAGGGACAGGAGCTGCTTCACAAATGCTCACAGGAGGAGTGTCTGTGTGGTTGAGGGGGAGCATGAGGGAAAGGGGAGACAGCCCTCTTAAAGGCGCAGGTCTTTTCATCTTTTAGATGAACACCCTCCCCTCCACAACTGAAGCCTGCCATCAGAGGAAAAAAGAGAAGGGTAAGGGCTACTGTGTCCCTTTAAAACCTAGAATCCCCAGCAACTTTGTCAATCTCTTTAGAGGACGTTCCAGTGTTCAATGTACATGACTGATTAAACCTGAGTTCTGAAATAGAGACTCAGTCAACCTTTAAAAATGCATTTTCAGCTACGAAACAATGAATTAAATTAGCTCTGTTATAATTGAAAACATCCTTCAAAGAGCCACTGAAAGTCAGCAGCATTAAATTTCACTGTACTTAGCCTTTATCCTATTAGATGTTTGTGACCATTACAATTTACATAATGCAACATTAATAGCTTCATTGTTGAGGCAATCAAGTGGCACGGTAAGAATGCCTGTCTCTTAACGCTTGGATTGTTATATTGTTAAAATGCTGGAGAGCCCTTGTTATCAAGGACACAAGGAGCACAAAAAGCATAGAGGCATGACTTCCATGACTGTCTTCATTAGTTTGGCATATCTGTGCAGGTGAGAAGATGGGGCTGACAGGTGGGGTAATAAGCATCTTAATGGGCTTTCCATCACCAGTGGAGGGCGCTGGCTCGCTCCCTTCTGCACCGGGCCCAGACAGCTGTAGCATCGCCCTGTTCAGCCCAGTCTCCTGGTCGACAGGTGGATTTGTTTTTGTGTGTGACTGACAGATGGGAGAATAGGTAAAGACAACCCACTGAGGCTGAACCTATAAGGCCAAGAGAGAGAGACAGACAAGTCCTAACTACTCTCTGCTCAGTATATCCCATGGTGCACAGTTGTACACAGACAGTATAAACTCACCGTGGCTCGGCCTAGTACTTACTGTGAGGCTAATTCACAGTGGCATGTGTATTATATTGGATCCCTATGGTAATCAAGGAAAAAATAAGGAAGCCCCCCTCCACCAAAACGGGCAACATGGAAACTCAGTTTGAATGTTTTTTTTATTAGCAGAGTTTGAAATAATCATTGAAGAATCAATAGATTGATTGGATCCATGAAATAATTAACTTTTAAAAAAAAATATGTATGGGGTGGGAGAGCTATTTATCTCCAGATCCATTCCAGACACTGCACTCGGGACGTAGTAAGAAATATCTATCTTTTTCTTGCCTTTTTTTTAAGCTAAAAAGAAGACGGGAGAGAGGGAAGACAGAGGGAGGAGGGAGGGTCTGTAGCGCTCATCACCAAAGTGATCATTCTGTTGTTTGGGAGAAATTACCCTCATCAGTCATACAGAGATGCACAGCTGCCTAAGGGGATCTGGTAATGTTACTGCATAATAAACCGTGTTTGTGTGTGTGTGTGCGCATGCATGTGTGTGTGTTCAGAGCGAGAGCGAGAGGAGGCAGGAAAGAAATGCAAGAGGGCAGGGGGTAAAAGAAGTCTGATTTAACCACAGAGAGGTTAAAATTGATGATAAAAGCAGCTCTGTAATCATCCCTCTTTACTACATGATGTTGGCACATCATTTATTGCTTCTCAGTTTAACTTTGGGAACCTGTTTGCTCGTGGGAATGTGATAGATTAAGCAATTCAGCTTCTTAGAAAAAAATGAGCAAAGTGTCTTCAGACATATATTCACAACATTTTTGGTCTCCATCAAAGACAAAACTATTCCCCAGATGGCTAAATAAAACCATCAGGGCTTTGCAGAAGTGTCGTGTATTGACCTTTTTGAGCAGAGCCTTTTTCCTTTTAAGTGGCTTCATTTAATGATGGGTAGAGGCAATGGTGCTCACGCTTGGTCACTCACTCCTTCACACCTCCTCCACAGAGCTGGCCTCTGCTCTCGTAGCTCTCTAAGCACTTACTCCTCACTTTATCTGACCTTGGTTGTCATCTGTGACAGTCTAGGCATTCTGTCCCGCAAATCTTCATTCAACAACCACTCTCAGCTTTTACTCCTGCCCACCAGAATTTAAGTAAAGAAAAAAACATTTATTCCCAAAGACTGTGACAAATTGCAGTGGTATTGTCTTGCTTCTCTTCCTCCTTGCTATGTACTTCAAATGTCTGAAGTGGTTGCTGTTATGAAATGTAGGGCTGTCCCTTTGTTGTTTGTTCCACCACTGCAGAGTCTAGTTGTAGAGGGGCTTGTTGTGCTGTTGTCAGGGCTGCACATAAGCGCAGTGCCTCACTGTGACAGCCGGTCGCTCACTTTACGTTAACCGCAAGCGTTTTCACGGTCATCAACCAATGGTGGCCTGGAGGCTGTCATTTCGCTCAGTGTGGAGCTCGCCTGTGGCTTGGTTCTGCCCCACAAACTCACAGCCGGCCCTGGTGGGGGGACAGAGCAACACACACATGCATATGCACACACTTATAGACACGCACACACCCACTGGATGGACACACACACACACACACAAAAACTATATGCTCAGCATAAGGAAGGCTGTTGGAGCAATTACAGAAACATGGCAGAACACGATGAAGCAGGCCCCACTATCAGAAGGGAAATAGAGTGAGCAGAGGAAAAATGATGACGCCATTAATAACAGAGAGGCTCAGAGGCTCTGAGGGAGGTGGGGGTGGATGACCCTCTCTGTGATTTCTGTGTGAGAGCACTTTGAGGTGCAAGTGGTTGTGTTTGTATTAGATTTTTGGACGTTTAAATGGGCATGTTTTTCCATCAAATGCAAAAAAAAATTATATATATATAAAACCACGATGGTATCATTTGCCAGATGATGTGTGAAGTGATGTTTTCCTGTCACTCATGCATCCATTATTTTGGTAAATGACAGGTCAGACTTCCTTATTCGTTCGTACTCTTTTTGTGTTTCTGTCTCAAGCTATTCATACACATCTCTTCTCCTTCAGCCGCTGCTTTCCCTTCAGCACTGCAATGCAGTTGTGTCTCACACAGTGGCAGGAAACTTTAATTGAAGATGCTTGTGAAATAGGATCATGAGAGAAGGGCATGAAAGAGATGGAGCTAAAGGTAGAAGGGGACCGAAGTGGAATATATGCAATTCTGCAAGAAGTGATTAAAAAAAGTTTCTGCAATTGGAAACCCCAAGCATTGGAATGTGAAAGAGTGGAAGTGAAAAAAAAGACTTGGCTACTCTTGATTTATGAGGCCTGTCAGTGAAAGTGATGTCTTTTGCTTCATCAACTAAACAGCTTTACAAAGCTATTGCACCAGCTAACAAATGTTTTGATGTTTTTGAAGTACTACCATGATATAAAAGGGTTAATATTAAATCAAATTGGGCCTAGCTGAATCCTTTTGACCTACAGTATGCTTTTAGGTGTATTATTGCACACAGTTTGATTAACAGCACTGTCTGTAATTTAAATTCGCAGCAGCAGTTGATAATAGCATTTGTGTTTGTGTCTGTTTTGTCAGGCCTCAGGCTTAAAGTTAATGGACTTTATAGAATTTTTTAATCAATTATATCAAGAATTAAGTGACCATGTTGAAACAAATGCAAAAAGAAAATGAATGCCTCAGAGCAAGTATTCGCTAATTCTCTAGCTTTCAATATGGGAATGTTGTGCCACTTACTGTATATTTATAGACAACAGACGTGTCACAACAAGATGAACGACATACTGGCATGAATATAAAGAGTCAACATCCTACACAACAAAGAGACAGAGCTGATGTTGATGGCAATGCCATATGGTTAATGCCAAGGGTGGGTGAAAAAATAGATTAACATAAAAATCTAAATAATAAAAATCAATTTTCTGAATGTTAGTTCATAATGTTATGATGAGAATGAAAAAGGTGGAACCCAACTGTGAGGGCAGTGCAGCACCCGGACAGTCTACAGCACGCACACGCTAGAGTTATCTTGTAGTTCATCTTGTAGTTCATCTTGTAGTTCATCTACAACAACTTAAACTCTGGTGTGAAGAAAATAACTCGGTCCTCAATTTGATTCACCTAAAAAAACCCTGCACCCGCTCAGTGTTTTGGACAGGACGGGTCTAACGGTGCAGCAGAGAGGCAGCTCTCTACTGCTGGAGACATAACGTTAAAAGTAGCACAGTGGAGCAGCCTGCCTCCCGTTACTCCAGGGTAAACACACCAACTCCTGTTTTTTGCTGGACCAGCCCTATAACCACAGTTGTCCGTGAGTGAAGTTACACCACTGGTCGGCTGGCCCAGTGTTGGATTTTCCCCATTGTCCGTTGCTCTTTCAAAATGAATTGGCGTGAGATGATGGAAGCGGAGGACAGCAGCGTGACGCAGAGCGACTGTGTTTCCTGCTCTGAGCTCTGACACTCTCAGCTCCAGTGTTAAATGCAGCGAAGCCGGCTAAACTTCTGTTTAAACAGACTTGTACCAGCTTCTGTGCCGTCTGCTCCTCTGCCGTCCAGTGTGATCAACTCTCCGACTGAAAGCGCTGTCAGCAGCTGGAGAGGAGAGACACTCCGTGGTGCATTTGGATTTTATAACTGAACTAATACCAGGACACAAGTGCATTTTCACATCACAAACAATGAACAACAGCATTAAAACATGAGTCTTGCAGGTAAAACATGTGACTCATGTAGCTGTTATATCAGTTAAGTGTGGGGCGGCAGCTCTGCAGGTGCGCTTGATTTGACTGTAACTGCAGTAACTGGGTGGAGATAAGCCTCCTGAATTTGCTGCCAAAATGCTGTCAAAACTTTCATTTACAATTTCCACTGCAGCCTCCATGATCATCGACGGGGAAAGAGGCAGAAAAAAGCATAGCGGCATGAGGGAGAGCACACAGTTAAAGCACCTCAAATAACCGTCACTGTGACAAAACACTCAATGCAGAGTGAAAAACGAGACACATCCGCAGAGTGAAACAAATGAAAGAGCAGGGGGGGGTTAACAGATAGAATAGTTATAATTAGAATTAAAATCTCTTTCAAATCAAACATCCCAACATATGAGTGGAAAGTATTGTTCTTGCAACTGCATTTATAACCTTTTTTTGACTTCATAACCTTTTTGACTGCGTAGCTTAACTATGTTATGGGATATGCTACTTCAGTACACTCTACCAACACATATTACTGGGACCACTACAGAAAATTGCAGAAGAAAATTTAATATCCAGGAATTCACATTATAGACACTACCACTTACTATTGCTGTAACAACTTGGCCACAATTTCACACATTGGCCATACATGGTCCAGCCATATACTAGGTTTTGACCTAGTCTTGTTACAAAAGATGTTTAACCAGTAATGTTGGTCAGTAAATTCTCATACAGATAAGTTGCTTCCAAATTAATGCAGTTAACTTTTTAAAATGAAGAAAGCATATCCTCACACACTTTTCTGTGGTAACAGTGACCTTCATCAACACCATTTATCTTAACTGCTAATTATGTTTCATATTGCATTTCTGTGGACTAAGGATACCAATGAATGGTTTGGCACACATTTTACTGGAGTAAGAGACAAAAAATTGTGCCGCCTTTTCCATGCATTGAATTGAGAATCCGTTTTGAATTTAGAATCGATTATGAATCGAATCGGACACCAAGAATCTGAATTGAATCGAATCGTGAAATTCCCAAAGATTACCACCCCTAGTTAATTCTCTAAAGCAGTGGTTCCCAACCTTTTTCCTTAAGTGACCCCTATTTTACCACTGAGTACACCGATGAATGCATTTAGCTTGCTTATGTTAATGAATTTATTTTAATGGAATTATTGACTGATTTTGGTGATAAAGTTGAGATGGAAATTTATTTAATATAGTTGTATAAATGGAGCTCAAGTACAGTATTTCCTTTTTTTTATATAACGTTGAGCCCATGGTTTTCATGTTCAGAAAATAAATTTTAAAATTAGCACTGAAATATAGTTGTTTCTGTGATATGCAGTATGCTTTTTATCCAGGGAAGTGATTACATATGACTCTTCATTTGTAGTAGTTAAAAAAAATCACAATATTTTCTTTGCTTGCAAGTTTTCCCAGTTCCCGCAATTTTATCGCAAAAAAACATAATACATAAACATATATACAAACATACATGTATACATAAACATTGCAAATTGTATCGCAATGTTTGAGAGAAGCTGCTGCAAAATCAAATATTTTTGGTTGCAATAATCACAAAAACTCTACGAAATCCTGGAGTGGAAATGCAAATAATACCAAGACAACTTCTCTTTAAGGTATAACAGAGTTTATTAACATTAGCGATATCCATTAACAATCAATGACACTTCAGTCAACAAAAAATCTATCACCCAACTACAAACTATCAAACAAACTATAAGTAGCTTGTATATATAATAAGTACAAGCAGCTATAAACAACAAGCAAGCATATGGTGTGTGTGTGCGTGTGTGAGAGAGAGAGAGAGAGGAAGGGGAGAAGAAAGATGGCGGATGTGAACCACATGGGGTTACGTCATGCAAGAGTTCCGGTCAAGATGGCAGACGTGACCGCGAGATTTCAACAGACACAATGGTTAATGGAGTCAGCCGGCTCAACATGTGTCTCTTAAGAATATGATAACTTGGGGACAGGGCTAAGCTCTGCTACAGAGTTATCTGCTCGCCGTGTGTGTGTGTTCGTGCGTGCGTGCATGTGTGTATGTACGTAGTTAGTAAGAAGGAAAGGAGGTGGAAGCACCAAATAACAAAAGCTTTCAGCGATCATGAGGAGATCGTAGCGCTTGCTTTTATTTACACAGAGACGTGGTGTGTGAACGTACTTATTCGCCGGCTACGGTCTGATTTCAACAAATAAAATGCAACCCACGGTCTCACATACAATGGCGAGCTAACACAAAGTAGTCCAACCAGTTGGACAAACACAAATCAGTTTAGCGTGGTAAACACAACCAAACAAACAGCAAACAACAATACTTCTCAGTATCCTTAGCAGCAGCAATAAAGCTGAAAGTAACACACTTTAATATCATATCTCTGCCCAGACTTAAGCCTTTCTAATTCTGTTGCTTAAGGAAGAGAGTAGGGTGTGTTTCAGTCAGTCTTTCGGGCCCGGCTCGGTTCCTTGGCTCGGATGCTGACGGGGCTGTCCTCTCGCTCTGTCAGTAGGTTTCACGGCAGCTGATTCTTGGTGGCGTTGTGGAGAAAACAGCAGAGTCGACTCAGTCGGAAGGCAGCGGGGCATAGAAGTTATGTGTCTTCGTGAAGAAATAATTTTCTTCCTTCTGCAGGTAAACAGGAGAGCGCTGGGTTGCACAGCGGTCTCCTTCGGATATGGTAACGTGCTCAGTTGAAAACTGAGAAATCTCTACTTGTCCAGCGATGTTGAGATTGTGCGGCCTAGTTACAGTCACGTACGTACGGTAGTTACTTCCTTATGTTAGCTGTGCAAGCAATGGAAGTAAAGTTCAGACAGTGAGTGGAGTGTTTATAGTCTTGGTGATGTCACGGCCGGAAAGGGAAATCCCCCATGCGTTTTCTGTGGGACTCGTCCAATGGGAGCCGAGAGTTTGACTGCCAGATTTTACACCTAGGTGTGAGTTGAGCAGAGCATGATGGTAGTTGAAGTCTGTTTTGGACTCCTTATGTTTCACTTGGCGCCTTTCCTTGTTATCAGGCTTTGTGACTGCTTGCAGGCCTGCCTTTGTCTCATGTACATGGCATATGAGGCCCAACAGGGCTATTTGCAGTAGCTGGCTTGCTACACTTATCAGAGCGTGAAGGCTCTGTGAATGCGGCTTGTGCTCATGTCTACACCATGTCCTTATCCTCGCTAGATTTTTTAAGTCTATATCTTTATTTATTTTTCTAAATAAAAAAATAAAATAAAACTTTTAAAATAATCCTTAAAATCAAGAGGGCATAGTGACCCCCCCCCATAAAGCTTCGGCAACATCTAGTGGGGGGTTAGGAAAATCAGTACTCAAAAGCACTTTACTCTGAAGTGAATGCATTTTAGGAAATAATAGTACTAAAGGTACCATAATAATAATTTTACATATGTTTACTACAATCACTTTTTAAAAAAAAGATTTTTTACAATATATTTGTCAAACCTTCCAGCCAGCTATTGTTTCCATCCATCTTTGTCTGTCATCTTTGTATCTTTGTCAGTAAACGATGCATGCATGTAATGTTACTACAATTACTTAATTATTTCATAATTTGATCTCATTGATAGATACCCCCCTGTTTACTCTTCACTTTCCTACATCTGTATCAGAGTTGTCTTTGTTACTGATAATCAGCGGCAAAACTACCATATATGCAGGTAATGCAGCTGCATTGGGGCCCGCAACAGTTTAGGGCCCACATGCACGGGCCCCTCTTTATCTTGCCACTATTATATCAAAGGATCTCGAGCACTGTGTCTACAGTATACATGTGGCCACTAAACTTTAATGGTAAGCTTTAAGTATTTATAGTACTCAATGAGTCATCTGCTCCATAGTGTTACATACTAGATGTCATTCATTCACCAAATAAATAACTACAATAACAATTTTACATATGCAAACATTTAGTTTATTGACTCATATCTCTGTTACGTTTCTGAATTAAGTTTAAATAAGGATTATTGGGCGTTTTGATGTTCAAAAATGTGCAAAGTGCCTGGGGGCGGAATTCTGGGTTATGGTAATTATGGACATGCGTACTACTGCGTCGCAAAATCCACACAGAAGAGTTGAGACAGCAAGTAAGTGAGAAATGAGCAATGGAGTGGAGACACAGAAGCGGGTTTCAGAAGCAAAAATTTAAAGAAGCAGCTGAGAAAGAAAAAGCAGGCTAGTATATCACTGTTTTGCCTTGCTATTATGACTCCTCTCCCATAGCACAGTGGCCTGTTTTTCATTCATCATTTCATTTAGGCGTCAACTGTGCAGTGCATTTCGCTGTTGCTGGTCGCTTTAAAACTGCGTGCTATCACTTCTTTCATTCGCTATTGACATTACGTTATGTTACGTCTGATTGTGATGGGCAGTCACAGACCATCTTGCATTGGGGCTCAGCACTGACTTGTTATGCCACTGCTGATAATGCAAAGTGAACATTTCCTAATGCTGCTGCATTACAAAATGCTCAACTGGTGAACCCTTGGGCGGCTTTTATTGTAAAGTAGCATTTGTTCACTCAGAATGGGTTTTAAACTACAATATATGGACATTTTTGGGGCATTTTGTCAGCAGATGAGATTTAAATATTGGTATGGTACAAGAGGAAAGGGCAACAATAAACGGTCACATGAAGAACTGCAGGTGTCAGGCTCCGTGAAAACCAGCATACCTCTAAGTTAAACAACACCCTTTACCATTCTGTCCTGTGCATGGAAAACCATTCCCTCTGTGTGCACAGGATGAGAGGATGAGACATCGGGTGTTCATGGCATGGGCTAGCATGGGTATCCTGGCTGTATGACTTCTTTATAAAAACAACATAATGTGATGATCCTCTCAGGCCACAGTTTGTTTGGCTTGTTTGACTGAAATCTAGAGCTGCAAAGATTCGTCAGTTAATCATTCAGTTAATAATTAGTCGATTGACAGAAAATTAATCGCCAACTATTTTGATAATCGATTAATCATTTAGAATCATTTTGTAAGAAAAACATGTTAAAAAAAGAGTAAAAATATGAGTTTGTCTTAAATACATATGGTTAGCAAGTATTGACTGGAACTGAATTTAAGGTCTCTGCAGTTAAATTTAGTTGACATCCTTTGTTATTCTGACAATGCGAGAAAGTCCAATAAATAAATAAATATATATATATGTGTGTGTGTGTGTGTGTGTGTGTGTGTGTGTGTGTGTGTGTGTGTGTGTGAGTGTGTAAATGTGGCAAATGCAGACCATGACTGTATAATAGGTGAACCACCAGAAATTTGGCTCTTTGTGTTTTGTCTGCTTGTTGCCAAGGTTTCAAATTGGGCAAATGAAAAGCCTGCATGCAGGAGGGTCCAGTTTATGCCAAGTGCAAATACTGCCCAGTGAGTACATCATTGACCAACTGGAAGTCTGTAAACAAGTGCACCCGCCCTCAGCCCTCCATCATTGATGATACAAAAAATAACTACACTAAATTAATAGTAATAAATGCAGAGGCCTTTAGGCTAAAGACTATGTGAGGTAAAACGTAAGATCTCTAGTTATGTTGCTCTTGCAAAATAGGTTTTGAAAATATTCATTCTACTCAATTATATTTTATCCCAAAACTGATTATCTGTGTCCTAATCTGTTCAAATGTACCGTGATTTTGACTATTCACGTACTCACCCATTCTCTAGTCTTTCATTTCAGTGTTGACATCACACCATTTGCAGCTTTGGATATTACTTTTCCTCAAATGACTTTATTGACAAATTTTTATCTTCCTCCTTTGGGTCCCAAACCAGCCTTTTAACAACACTACACTGGATCAGTGGCTTCTGTACAACAAAATGAGACAAAGTAGGTTGTGGCTCTTTGTTTCCCCCAGTCTCTCATAAACACCTTCCTGTCATTGAATTTCCAGATGGCCACGCTCCTCTGTATCCCACAGTTCATAGCTCTAAACTTCCTAGCACACACATTCGCATCGGGTCACTGCTCACTTCGACACACTAGAGGAAGAGGAGCACTAATCCTACCCAGCATGCCTCCCTGGAAATGCTCTCTATGCAAATGTTTCTTTCTTTTCTTTTTTTTCTTCTTTTTTGGATCCACAGTGAGAGTGGTTTGGTTGCAAGCATGTGCATCCAGTGGGGGTTCTGCAACAGACGTGTGACTGTGGCTCAGTAGGTGTGTCTCTTTTGGCAAGTGACCGCCTTAACAGACTTGGTTCAGGTTTCCTGGCTGGTGACTGGCTGTTAGAAAACACAGCAGTGAACTTTAAAAGATCTGTTCACAGGTCCACACCAGATTTATCCTGTATTTAATTGCATCGGAGAGCAATCACTCTCTGCCCTACAAATCCTTGGTAAAGCTGCGCTTTACAATAGAGCCATAATTGCAGGAGTTTAATTGCCTGCCAATGCTCTGCTCCCACTGCCTGCTTGCATTGAAGAGCCCAATAATTAGAAACAGGGAGAAATTAGGTGGCAATTTTGTCTTGGCAATTATCATAATGCAAAAGAAGTGCCATTAGTATTGTTAGCCCCACAGTACATAATCCTTTGACACTGTCAAGTCCCTCTCTTAGCTGCTGGGTATAACAACTCTTGATTTCCCTGTAGCCTTTGCACTCCCTCAGTCACTACTTTAGTCATCAGCTATCCAGGACAGCCGGCACACTTGGAGTCAAACTAGCAGACTGAGCACATCCATGCCCGGAGTGCTGGGAGGATTAGAAGCTACAGCATTAGCAGTCTGTGTTTCCTTTTAAAGGTATATAAATTGGGTGTTAATCCTCTTCCACCATGTCAACCATGAAATTGTGTTTGATATAACAGAAATATTAATGCATTTGACAGATATTGTATTTGTACCTCACTGGCATTTCATTTTGTTTCACTGGATTTTCATTGTGCTGACTTCCAAGTTGGATATATTGCTGCTTTTGAAAGTACACAGATTTAGCATATGGGCAATGACTCACCAGGAAATAAGGTCTGCCTGTAATATTTCCTTCCTCAAGATCTACATATAAAATTTGTGGCACTGTATGTCTAGTGTATATTTAGACTGCTAAATATTGTACAGAAACATAAAACAAGGTTTTTGCTATACACCATATCTCTAATCTTTGCCTAAAGTTAGACCTTAAATATGGCCTTGTATCAACAAAATAGAGTTTAATATCAGTACATTTACATGCTTGCAAATAATACCACACTCTAATCCACTAATCTCTACGATTGGGGAATTATTGTAATTGTAATTCAATATACATTTTCCCTCTCTTTAATATCCACTGAGGTGTTAATAAGCCATGGGTTTTGCTTAGCTGTCTAAAACCATGATCAGTAAATCAAATACTTAAATGCCAAGTGAATAAATGTATACAGTAGTACAAAACTTGATTACTTCTGCAATGCTGCTGCTCCCCTTTATCAGACTTAGTAATGGCACTCAATTGAGACATATACAGGGTTTTCCTTGCCTATCTTCCTCAAAGGCGTAACTTTTGTGTTACTGACATGTGACGTTGACGGAACGAAAAAGGCGGAACTCAACTGCGAGAGCAGTGCTGCACCCGGACAGTCTACAGCACACACACGCTGGAGTTATCTTGATGTTCATCTTCAAAACAGGCAGTGGTTGCAAGCATGTTTTGGTTTAATGACTAAATAATTGTCTTTGTGAGACGAACGTGAAGTATATTTTGAACTTTCTACGCCGTCACTCAGAGGCTAACGTTAGTGGAGCGGAGCAGCGATCAGCTGTAACAAATAAGATGCTGACCAACACACACTGCAGCATTAAACAGCTTAAACCAACTCTGAGGTGAAAAAAATAACTCGGTGCTCAGTCTGTTTTACCTCAAAAACCCTGCACCCGCTCAGTGTGTTGGACAGTGATGTCTTTCCCTGGAGCTAACGGTGCAGCAGAGAGGCTGCTTTCCACTGCTGGAGACATAACACTAATAACAACACAGAGGAGCACTCCTCCTCCCCCTCATTTTGTTATTCTCATACAGGCAAAAAACTGTAAGATGCTTTCAAATTAATTAATGAATTAATTAATGCAGTAAACTTTTTAAAATAAAAAGGTTGCAGACCATTTATCTAATCTGCCAGTTATCTTCCATATTGTATTTCAGTGAATGGTTTGGGAAATAGTATACTGGAGCAAGAGACTGAAAATAGTGCCCCGTTTTCTATTTATTCAACTGAGAATTGGTTTTGAATCGAGAATTGATTCTGAATCGAATCGGCACCCAAGTATCGTGATAGTATTGAATCGGGGGATAAGCATATCATCCCAGGCCTACAAAATCAACACCGTCATCTGTCACAACCTTTATTTTTCATCTTTTTGTTCCATCTTGGTATAAAATTTAAATCCCTATGGACACTTTACTTTTGTCTGTCAATTAATGATTTTTTTTCACTTGAGCGCACAACACTCTAAAGGTGCATGCTTTGTACACCTCACCACGCCCGTTCTCCAGCCTTTGCCACCTTTGTCTCAAAAAAATCCAGGGGAGACCTTGCTATAAAAATCACCCTCACCACATTTTCTGATGTGTTTGGAATTTACTAACTTGGTTGTACAGACATGGTACAACCATGTGTGACAAGGCTTCAGATGTTCAAATAAACATCAAATTTCTAATTGTCTAGTAAACAAAAAAGGGGGGAGAAAATATCAGCTGATAATGCCATCAGCATTGCTGTCTGGAGAGAGTTTTTCATATTGCTGTATTACACTCTTGCAGAACTTTGTCATATTTTTGCCTGGTGCTGTCAACACTGTTTTTCAGTTTCTTATGTAGTGTGTATTGACCTCACGAGTGGCATAACAAACTCTGTATGACTTCTGCATTATAAATGGGTAGAATTGCAATACATGGAAGAAAACCAACAAATACCTTGAAAAAAGTAACATTGAGTACTCTGTGGGTGTTGAAGTGTAGCCAGAAATTGAGTTTCAAGTAACTACACTTAACTACAATAAGTGTCGATTATGATTTAGATGCATTCCAGCAGTAATAAAAGGACTTCTAGTATACACCCCTGGCCTTTAGAACAAAAGCAGAGAATTTTATTGTATTATTTTTGATAAAGGTATAAAGTACAATATTTTAGGGACAGGGAAAAAAACCCTCAGCCATTCACTGGACAGTGGTGACAGTTTGAAACTTCTGTGTCCACTGTGCAATTCTATCGTCTGGAATCACCAGTTTATTTGTTGGTGTAAGGATGAAGTACAGCCCAATGGGTGTATTTTGACTCATAAATTGTAAAGTTGTTGTACCAAATTTAAGTTTTGTAAGTCACTTTACATTGTAAATACGCTGCTTTCATTCTGAAGGATTCCAGTCAGTCCAGTTGTTGTTACTGCGCACTGACATGAAGCCTGAAATTATATTCTGTAGATCCTTATTAATTTCTAATACAGTATTTGTCAGTCTAATCAAAATCACAGGGACTTCAAAGGATACTCCATTATTGTTGGTTGTTGCCAATTTTGTAAAAATATTTTGATTTTATTACATGAAAACTGTGCTTGGTTAACTAATGTTATGCAGCCCCTTTAGAAAGTATCACTTCACATTGCTTCTCTTCTCTTGAGCCTTCAGCAGTTTGTAAAAACTAATGTCTGAATTCTTTCAGAACCTGTTTGTGCAGTTCGTTGCAGAACAGCGTTTTACCATTTTAGCAATTTCCTTTTCATGTGAATGCACAATAGCAGATGCTGACTGTTATGTTTGCCACCCACTGGGGAAGTGACCCTGATATCTACGCATGCAGTGACATCATGTGCATACTTTCTATTGCATTCTTTTGTCTTCTTTCAGCATAAAATATCTTTTCTCACTGGAAAAATTTAAGCAGATAGAGCATTTAGAAATAAGCAACAGCCTTGGTTATGATATAATATAAAAGACATGATACTAGCTTGGAAGTTACATTAAATTTGATCCACACACAAACAGGGCCCAACCTAGATTTGAACCCAACACCAGGGACACAGTGATGCAGATAAAAGGATGCACATGACCTGTTTGTCTTCTGAGCCAACTGTGTTGTATGAGGCAGTTTAGTGGCAGGGTGTTATCTCTATGTGGAAAACAAGAGGTGCTAATACACGCCTGAATAATGAAGAGAAAATGACTTTGGGAATCAGGAAGTCCTTCACCATTAATGTTGAACAACTCTCAGTGGCTCTCAAGCAATCAAGCAATGGGATTTACGAAAGATTTTAATTTGGATGCATTATCCAAACTCCTCACAGACCAAAAGGCAGGCAATTGTTCTGACAAAAGATATGCACTGATAAGTTTGAAGGTCAACAAGCTGCTGCAGTGGAGATATCAGCAGCTGGTCTGTACCACACGCATTCAATCTCACTAAAATACAGACAGACTTAATATATATATGTACACATTAGAGGGTGACCAGGTGGCATAAACACTATCAAAGAGTAAAACTGAGTATACAATTAGCCATTTCACTCCTCATCAAAGTTTACGATCAGTAAAACGCTTCTGTTTCATCAGACATTTGAAAGTTGCATGGAGTACAGCTTATAACTTCCAAATGCCATAAAGGAGAATAGCTAATGAGGCCCTATGTAGAGAATAAAAGGGGGATTAATGAACAACATGGTTTGAAGAGGCTAGGCAGCCCTCGCCCAAGCCCCTTACAGTGTATGCATATACTAGGTGTGAATATTCGGAGGCTTTCACACGTTGCCACAGTATTGAATGGTCTGTGCCGCGCTTGGAGGAGCATTCTGCTGATGGAATCAAAACCCCTTTCACAGATTCAAATGAGGTGCACTCAGCTGTGATTGGTATTGGAAAAGCATTTGTCGGAACAGAGGCTCACAGAAGGCTTCTTAAATACAAGGCAATCACAGTGTCTAACGCAGAGACGAGGCGAGAGGTGTGCCTGGACTGCAGAGTGGAAAACAGGACAAAGGATTATGATGGTAATAAGCAGTAAACCAAAACAAAGTCATCCCCTGATCCCTCATTCTCTTTCTCCATCCGTCTCCGTCTCTCCCTATCTCTCTCACCCCTAAATCCTCTACCACACTCTTTCACTTGTCCCCCTCTCTCTCTCTCTCTCTCTCTCTTTCTCTCTCTCTCACTCTGTCTCTCCCTCTCTCTCTCACTCTGTCTCTCGCTCTCTCTCTCTCTGCATCGCATGCACCACATATTGACAGGGCCCATTTTTTCACTGTGCCTGAGCTACAATTTAAAACTCATTTCTCATTATTTGCGGCGAATCCTTACACACACAATTTCTAATCTGTCGAGGCCATGATGGCTGCTGGCAGAAGCAGAGGCTCTTTATGCAGATGCCCGGCTGTACACCTATATGCAATGTCAACTCTTGCACACCCGGCTGGCCTTATTTTATTACAGGCGTCAGCAAATCTGCATGCCGTCAACTGTGAACCTTTGTGCTAATGTCTTTTTTTTTTTTTTCACCCTTTAGCTGAGCTTGTGGTACAGACTGAAGGCATTTTTATACCCCAGTGATAATGTGCAAGTGCAGATCAGAAACTGTTTCTAGCTCACAAGCTTCAAGAGATACCCAATTCTGACAGACCTGAGATACAGAATCTGCCGGCTGGGGCCACAGAGGATAAGGTGGAGGTGGATGAGCTTGGGTGGCTGGCGAGGGAGAGAGTTTACAAACCTCTAATTTTACCAGTTTAATGAAAGGTTGTCAGGGCTTCACTATATCCTAAAGTGGCTCCCTCCTACTTTCCACACATCTTTAATAGACACTGGAAGGTTGTGTGTGTGTGTGTGTGTGTGTGTGTGAGTGTGTGAGAGAGAGAGAGAGAGAGAGAGAGAAAGTGAGTGGGGCAGGGGACAGAAACAGCCATTATTATGCCTGCAAGAGCAGGGGTTGGCAGCAGAGGAAAGAGAAGAAAAGAGGGGAGAAGATTGTGTCTGGAATTGTCCAAGTGTGGCAGTAGTGGTCCTCAGTCACTTTATCAGTGCCACAGCAGCGCTTTTTCCTCCCATCTATCTGCCCAGCGACTATTCTTCCCCCCTCTCAGAGCAGGAAAAACACTCGCTCTCTCACCATGGATGGCTCAACACAATCACTAACCTTTTTCTTTCCCTACGTATCCTGCTCACTTTATCTCTTCACTCAACATCGCTCTTTGTCTAAATGCTGTTCTTTTTTTTTTTTCTATCGCTCAATCCTATCATATTTGTAGAAGTGCAGAGAACTGAAAAATTACCACACTTCACCTCCTCTGCACATGCTATTTCTATCCGTTCACTTAACATCAGGGTTGGGTGTAAATACCACACCATGTCTGGGAGGATTATTTAGAAGGTTTTTGAGTACACACAAAATAAGACTTTGAAAGCTTATTTGGTAAGCAGATAAATTATACTGATCCCTGTTATCACACAGGTTTCCAAGAATCTCTTCCGTACTGACCATTAGTGAGACATAGAACAACATTTTCATGGTGTTTGACGATTTCCTTTGCCTAAAACCTTGGTCTGGATTGAAGTGCATACTGTATAGCAGACCTTACACAGTAGATTTCATATCATGCAGTCTTTTATACCTGCACAGTTTGTAAACGAACAAGGCAATACCAGCAAACCCTCTGCCTACTGCATGCTACATTTGTAATTAATGAGCACTGAAGGCAGTATTAGCAACATCTGTGATAAATTTAGCAAGTTTCTAAACCAAACCAACATTTAGGGCGAGACAGTTTAGACAGTTAAGAATGAAATGCTGGTAGCTGCATGTTGAAATAATGTTTAGCCTATCTACATACAGGACAGAAGCTTAGTGTTTGTGTTCACAAAATCACACGCACAGCTCACTGTCTCTTCAACATTTGTGTAATAACACTGCCAGACTGTTGCTTGTATCTACATAGAATCAGGAAGCATTATGGAGAACACTATTTGGAATACTAGAGGGAATTGTCGTCTTTGCGGAAGCCCAGATAATTTAGAAAACGCTTGTCTCATTATGAGAACAATGTTTCTGAATTGTTTTCTCAAGTTCACTGCAATCCTTATTTCATGCATTAACCTCTAAATATGTAGTCAGTCAGTAGGGAACATTTACTTTGTCAGTCCTCTCAGAGGTCCAGTGATCATTATGAATAGGTTGACTTAATAGCCATGTTTATGGTTGATGATTGTGACGATGATGAGGCTGTGATGTCACATTTGGTGTCTATTTAACTGCACTTTCTATAGATTCACTATGGATTTTGTATGAAGTTTTGTATGCACAGGGCTGCAACTAATGATGGATCCCTTTTTCTTGAATAGTCGGTTGGTCTATTAAATGTCAGAAAATAGTGAAAAATACCCGTCACAATTTCCTAAAGCCTAGGATGATGTCATCAAATTACTTGTTTTGTTCGGCCAACACTCCAAAATCTGGTCATAGATGGTTATTCCAGTAATCACCATTCATATTTTAATGCATTAATATTATATTAAGGAGACAAGGGATTTGTGTAAACTGTCAGAAAATATTTTGTGTTTTTATTGTAGCAGTGGGTTGTGTCACTATATGATGCCTCTGTTATTTTAATGAGATGGAGTTACAGGTGTGAGTGCAAAAGTCATGTCATGTTTTTGAACTTCGGGGAATTTGATGTTAAAAGTTTCACACACAAAAGAGTCATGACAACTTCTCTGTTGCTATGTTGCTTAGTGTATTTCCACATACAGTACAATAAACACAGAGTGGATATACAGTGAATGAGAAGGATAACCTTGTCTAGTAATCACTGATAAAATGAATGATCATATTTACCTCGGCTTGTTTAGTCAAGACACTCTAAGACTGATTATTAATCAAAGGTGGGAGGGCAAGAGAGTAATCATTGACTGGAGCAACTTAGAATATGAGAGCATGCAATACATTCAAATAAAGAGATTAAAATAAGGGAAATACATGGTAAAGCTACATTTAATGATAACTAAGATATGTATGATGGTTTGGGGATGTTACAACCTGAAGAGGTGAGAATTTGAGTACTTCTGGTAAGAATACTGAACATAATGATGAATGGACAGTACCTTCACAGTATAGAATGTAGGGGGGTATAGTATATAGTTATAATTAAAATGTAACTAAAAATATAATAGATATAATTTGAGAGTATTATCATTATTTATTAATGGCATAAAACATTAAACTGACATTAATTATTACTACTACAATAAAAATCAGAGCTATATTAAACACAAAACCTAAACACAAAAATAACCATGCACACAACATTCCAATACATGAAATTATGCTATTTATATTAGAAATGGTTTATGGGGTGCTATGAAAAGCAACAAGCAAATATTTATGATCATTTTGGTATGATAATAGTTTACAGCTAGCCCTGCCGAGTCAGAAAGCTTTTTTTTGCATAGGTGATAACCTATGCAAAAAAAAAAAAAACCCTACAATGCAAGAGAGTGCGCAGAGCACAGCTGTTGTTCAGTGTTACTGTGTTATAAGACTGCATGGACGACATACGTATGCTTGGTCAAACAGACATGAGACAAAGTAGTAATCCATGGATCACAGACAAGGAGATAGGTGCTTTTTGTGCCTTCTGAAGACTGAAATAGCTGTGCTCCAAGAGTGTTCAGAGTCCTCTTTGCTCTTAACTCCAGTGAAAGATACTAGGTCAGCATACAGAACAGGATGATGTGCTCACTCTGTAGGAAGCCAACAAGGTAGCTGGACAGAGACCAGAACAATGTTAGATAATGTGTGTTGTTAAAATCGTGCTCCCCCCTCAGACAAAATTGAGACAACTGATCAAGACAATATAGGGAGCAAGCTACAATTTGGGCATTTTTTTTTAAATTAATTAATTCATTTATTTTTACATTTTTGGCACCATTAAAAGTATGTTGAATTAACTAGTAGTAGTTCCTGTCTGCAGCGCACCTATGGATGTACAGACAACTATTACTTTGATACTGCAGAAAACTTAAAAATGTGATGATTCTCAGGCATGTTCTGCAGTTATAAGGAGCATTTTTTAAAATGATTTCTAAGCGGATTGTTGGACGTTTATTTGTGATGGACATCAGAGATAATATCCTCTGAAAGTGTAAGTTTGTTTCTTTAAACCATGACCATGATCGCTCCTTAACATTAACCAAGTGGTAATTATTGTAACCATGACAACGGAGGTCCCCTAATCCTAACAAAGTATTAATTTTAACCTAAACCAAGACGTGTTTATAATCTTAACTAAGTATTTAACACAAATTGTTCTTGTCTCCAAACTGTAACCAGGTTGATACAGTTTCTGTCTCTTCTCTTCTCTTTTCTTTTTTTATTAATAGTGCATATGTTGTTTGCCACAAGCTTATATACAGTAGGTCTAAAACAGAAATGATGACATTCATAATAGCTGAGGTGCTTATTCATGAAACTTAGAAGGAAGCCACTGATTCAGGTTAATAAGAGCTTAAAGGGGACATATTATGCACATTTACAGGTTTATATTTATATTCCAGGGGCTCTACTTCTTTGCATGATTAACGCAAATGCAAACAAAGCATTCAAAGCAGGTTGAAGCATGAGCCTTTGACTTGCAGGGAGCCTTTCTACATACATTCACCTCAAGTTTTGGGACTTTGACCATGTTTAGCATAGATATGATGCAATCACAACAGTATATAAATAACAGAAAAGCACAAAAAGCATGATATGTCCCCTTTAAGACTAATGTCTACCTAGAGCAGCAGGTAAATCAATCGAAGTTTACTTTCTTAAACTTGCTTCCAGCCAGCAACATGAATCATAAAGAACAGCAAGCTGAATGCTTTCAACTGTTTCCGTCAAACTGAGTTCCGTTTTCATACTGAATGATTCCAAGTGTAAAACATTTCTTCCTTTTGTTTACTTTGTGATGTATTTATTTTTCATATATAGGACAGCTTACAGACAATTAATTAAATGCAATGCATAAAAATGCAAAGTTACTTCGAAATAGATTCAACATTATCTTCAGCACCATGGACAGCTGACGTTAAGAAGCCCTTAACAGGATGTGCGTGCACTTGCTCATAAGTGCTACTTTTGGGAAGTTAGGAGCGTCCGTAGAAACTCTGTCTAGAAAATTGTTGTCAGGAAACAGTTCCATAGATGCTACTCTAAATTTAAGTTGACATATATGAATGTATAGACAGTCTCCCTCCTCTCTCTTTGCTGTCCCGAGAAGGTATGACAAACTGTGACACCACCATAACATGTCAAATAGGACTTATAATATTATAATTTTAATGGGCAGCCAGGAAAAACCTGATGGCCACAAAATTAGTATTAAAATCCCCATATATATTTTGTGCAAAATTAGATTAATAGACCAATTTGGCGTGGATGTCATAAATGGCTTAATGGATCATTATCAACCGAAAAAATCTATTCAGTAATCTCTTAGAGGCTCCTGTCAAAATTTCAACATCATGGCAGGTAAAGTACCGTATGAATGTTTGAAAGTAAATTTTATCACTAAAAATAAAACAATCACATTTAAGTTGGAATTTTAAACAACCTAACAGCACATACTTTTAAAAATACAGTGCAGTTTTTCTAAAAATCTACTCAACCACAGTAACTAGTTTGACATTGTTGCACACAGCAGCACATCAAAACAAGCTAAACCGAGAATGTGATGAGCTTGAGTGGATAATTGATCTGGCTGAAATTACCAATGGATTTCTGCAGAGCTTACGCCTGGAAATCTATTGTGCTTCAGGTCATCTATTGGGAATTGGGAATCATAGAGGTATGTAATACAGTGAAATAGGCACAGAACACAGTGTTAATAATCTGTTTACACATCAACCCCCTTTCCATTGATTTCCATTCCCACCATGCACCACCTGACAACAACTCCCTCCCCACAGGACTTAGGTCTGTGTGATGTTTCCATGTGTGTATATTTGTGTATAGCATGTTCCTGTGTGTATGTTTCTTGGATGAGTTAAAATATAGCGTCTCTAAAGAAAGGTCAAAACTCAGATGTCACAGTAAGCAACAGTCTCTGATGTAGAATAAGTGTATGTAGGTCTGTTTCTTGTAAAACGTAATAGTTAACTATCTTGGTATAGTAACTGTGATTATTCTGATATTGCAATTGTGATTTTAATTAGTGATTTATTGTTCTACATAGTTACCAAGCAATATCAAAAATTACCTTGAAAAGAAACTAATCAAACAAATAATGTTTGTTCTTGAGGTCTTTCCAGGGATCTTTAAAAAAGCAAAACAAAAAACTAGTTTGAGGGAAGTCAACCTGTCAGTAAACATTATTCATTTTTTATTAAAAAATGACCAATTTAACTCACATTTATAAGGATATTACATAAGTGGTATACTTGCACACTAAAGAAGGCATAGCCGAAATGTCTGTGCATTTTTTCCCCTTTGCTAAATTCTGGCATTGAAAACTGAATAAGAGGAACAATGGAATTTGATGATGAACCCTTTGTGTACTTTTTGGATAAGTGGTATACTTAACATCACTCAGTAGCATTCAGATATAATCATGACATTCCAAAATGGCATTATGTTAGTTAGTAAGCTGCATAATGCCCACTTATGTCTGACTATGTTTTAATACCTGGTTGACATTTGATATTGGTAACAGCTCTGCCCTGTAGCTGCTTGAGCTAATGTTAGCTTCACAAACTAACAGGGCAGACTGCTGCACAGCCTAAAATACTGGAGGTCCCTGTTTATGGCTTTTAACAAGAGAGTGTAAAACCTGATATGATGTACTAAAAAGTTTGATGGGAGATCCTATAAACTCTGTTCATAAGCTGTCTGTCCATTATGCTTGACAACTAAGGCTATACCTGCTGTCTGAAATTTACATAAGGCACATATCTAGATCATTTATGTAGAAAAAGACTTGCCATTATGTTGGTCCCTTTTTGAACAGAAAAACAGTGGTGTATCTTTTTTGACAAAACCATTGTTGGCCAAGGGTAAATAGTGCTGACATTGGCCTGTGGAGAACATATTTGACCTGGTGACAGATAAGAGTTTATTTTTTTGTTGCTTTGCCAACTCGCAAAAATTAACGTTACTTAAATACAGCTGAGTAAATTTAGTTAGTTATGAATAAATACTGACTCTTGCCAATTGAAAATTGCGCATTTTTTTGATTTTTGTTTAAATTGTTCAGGCCTATTTTATGCATATTATACATTGCTGCATAATGTTTTTTTGGCATACTTTTACACACACACAAACACACACACACACACACACAGAATATATCCAGAATATATTCTAAAATTGTCTAGTATCAACTCCACTCTTCCGTGTGTGTGTGTGTGTGTGTGTGTGTGTGTCTGTTTGTGTGTATCTCACTGCAGCTCTGTCTGTCTGACTTTAAAGAGGCTGTGAATGATCTTATTTAGTGTGCGCTGATTGCTGCTTTAACCTGGCGGCCACGCTGGCTGCTGCTGCATTAATAATCGCAGGGAGGCAGGAGAGCTGGCGAGGCCCGCACCTTGTTCACCGCTCGCTCGCTTGCTATCTCCACGGCACCAAGGAAAGAGCCAGCAAACAGCAGGGGAAGTGTGGCGGAAAATTACAGTCTTCACATGCCAGCCAGGAAGGCTGCTGCCGCTGCTCGGTGGGGGCCAGTGCTGTGTGAAGAAGACAGAGGAATTGGGAGGACGTTTTAGTGCATAATGCCTGTGTGGAGGCAAAAGAGTGGTGTGTGTGTGTGTGTTTGTGTTAATGTGCGTGTGTTCTTCTACCTGTGTCCATGTGTGAACCAGTCAAAGATTTTACACTTTTTCCAGGTCTGGTTTTCTTGAAGGAGCTTGTTTGAGATTAGGTCTCTGCTTGTTTCGGGTTTCAATCAAGATTCAGATTAGAAGGAAGTCTAGAGAGTTGAGGCTTTGGACTTAACTTACAGTTAAGAAATTCATGGTGTTCATGGTGGTGTGCCTTTCCATATTTATATAAAATGATTTTATGCTCCAGCTCCCTCCCTCAGTCCAGCGGCATGCAGGTTAGGTGAAATCGAGACTAAATTGGCCGTAGGTGTGAATGTGAGTGTGAATGTGGTTTTCTTTCTAAAGGTGATAACCGTGTGATAGACTGGCAACCTGTCCAGGGTGTACCCTGCCTTCTACCCAGTACATGCTGGGATAGGCTCCAGCCCGGCACAGGATGAGGGGGTATAGAAAAAGAATGGATGGATGATTTTGTATATTGGTGAGTGGGTGTGCATGTATTCATGTGTGGCATGTGAGGGGGAGAGAGAGGAAAAGTAACACAGAAAAGCAGAACATGGCAACAAAGCGATCTACCAACAGACTTCCTTTGTGTCAATATTAACTAGACGGGTTGAAACTGCTGCCCTTTTTAAACGCGGCCAACAATTCCCTCTTTCAGTCCAGTCCAGACGACATTTTGATTGGTTGTGTGAAGATTAAAGCTTCGCACTCTCTGCCAGGGAGAACAGTATAATTGATATTTCAGCTCTGGGCAAACTTGCTCTCGCAGGCCAGTGGCTGTTTCAGCAGAAAATTAATGTTAGCACAGCTTGGCGGCAGAACGGTCGGCATGTTTCAGGAAATATACTCTGAGTTGGGTCTCTCTGGTCCACTGGCTTCTGCTGCAACTCTCTCTGTGTGTGAAATGAACATCCCGTGTTGGGAAAATGCATATACCTCCCTTTTGTGAGCACTCACACGAAAGTAGTTTACCACAAATGTTGATCTGTACTAATTGTAACAAAGCTTAAGGGGTTTCAGTGCTAAACTAATTGTAATGTGGAGTTGATTTTTTTTCAATGATAATTGAAACTGTGGAAATGCTCCTTTAATGGCACTTTTTCCCCTAGTCTTATGATGCCAAAATGTTGCGATACATTTGAAGATGTCAAGGGCACTTCAAAAGGAAATGCAACGAGAGTCAGAGTAGGATTTGATCAGTCCCAGTGCTCCTCAGTAATATCAAGTTGCTCAACAATGAGGAGCATCTCTTGTCTACTTCATTAGCATATGTATCATTCAGCCAGTGTGAAGAACATAAAAATCGACCTAGCATGAAACAACGCTGGAGTCCTCGTTCAGATAGCACCCTCATGGTGCACTTGTCCTGAATGGGCCATTTAAGTGGACACAGGGGATTAGGCAGATGATGGCAGCCGAGGTCCTCATATTGGTGCAGTGTGACTCGGACCACATTAACAGGACATTAGTCTCATTTCCATTCCAACGGCGTGTGCTTCCACATAACACTGGAGAGCGCGACCAAAATCATTGTGACCCTCACACTCCAGCCTTTCATTTCCTGTTGCCATTCAAACCTTCCTTATCTCTCTCTCTGTTCTCCCATTTTCCTTCTTGCCCTTTCTCTGCTGTATTCTGTCTCTTTTTTTTTCCTGTCCTTGCCCCCGCACACCCCATTCTCTCCCCTCCATCTCCTCTTTTTCTTTCTTTCCTTCTTGTTCCACATCAGCGGCTGGGTGAAGCCTCTCCCCGTCACGCTTGGCCGCGCTCCCCTTAATTACCATGTATTCTTCTTTAGCTAATAAAAAACGCTGATGAAACCGATTACATGGCAGCAGGGCTTTGTATGGAGTTGGATTTAGGCACGAATGGAGAGTGAGAGAAGAATAGAGAAAGAGAGGGACATTGAAAAAGAGAGATAAAAGGAGAGAGAGACAGTAGGGGGGTAGCAACAGAGAAAGCTGTAGACAAAGGGGCTGAGAGAGATGGAAAGAGAAGGAAGAGAGGAAGGGAGGAGACAGAAATATGGAAAGGAATGGAAACGATAGATGGAAATGGGGGGAAAAAAGGAATGGTTTGGGCAGTAACCCGTTTGTTGTCTTTGTTGTTGTTTGGGTCAGAGATGCTTTAGGCCCTGAGGGAACTTCCTCATCTTATCACAGCGAGCAGACGGCTGGCACATCTTTCTCATTACTAGCCTCTCAGTTATAGATTACTCCTGCCTTACTCCTCTCCCCAGCCACAGGCAGTCTCTGTTACAGTCTACAGAGCCACGCTTGCACCAAACGCAGTTTGAACTCCTGAATATAGACATTGCCTTTTTCTTTTGCCTTTTATGAACATTAAGTCACTCTGTCTGTCCATGTAATTGTGGTTTCAACTGCAACCAACTGTGGCTCGGAGGAGAAAATGAAATAGGGTTTAGAAAAGCCTTCTGAGAGGAGCTGGTAGCTGGTTCATGATACACAGCCTATTATACAAAGCAGCCCATTATACAAAAACAAGAGTGAGAGAGAGGTGTATCGTCGGCGCAGCCTCCCCCCGTCATCGGCCCAGCACCACCATAAAATTAGCCATCCCCATCCTCAGCCTCATCCGCCGCCTATGCAGTCTTCCTCTTTGCATTGTATTGTGTTCCTACTCAGCTGGATGGTATAGTGCTTATTTAGTTTCAAACTTAGTGTATTAGCGCTTGTGTGAGACTGTTTTGTTTTGGTAAGTGCAAAAAACAGCAGAGAAAGCACTTACAGTTGTAGCACTTTGTCTGTTATAGCAGTTGAGAAATGAGATCCCAAGAACTTGATAAATGTGATTTAACACGAGAGTGAAAAGCCTTCTTCATTTTCCACTCTTGAAGGATTGTGTCCCAATAATGAAAAATTGGCTGCTTCAACAGAGTGACCCCTAAAGTTAGAAAATGGTTCCTGCCAAATTGTTGGTAACATTTCTGAGGGAAAAACACTCTCAGTAGACAATTTCTGTTGACTTTTTAAAAAAATATAACATATGTATATATATTTGTGGGAAAACAACACCCTTCACATATTCCTAATCAGCAAGTTAGAACATGAACTAAGACCTTTGTACCCACTGTGAGTGCAATTTTCTGTATGCATATCTAGACCCATTAGCAGCAGAATTGTGCTACACAACAACCGTTGATGCACACAAATGCTTTGGAACAAGCTATGCTATTACGGGTTTGTTGTCCTATTTCATGACCCCTTTTCAATGAATACGGAAGCCCTGTGAGGCATCCTCCACATTTACATGTTAATGTTTGCAATTTGTAAACATAAATTGAAAATGTCAGAAGCTCAATAGCTAAATGGAGATAAGTAAACACATTATTGAAACGCTGTGGCCACTTAAAGTCGGACACCCATTCCATACAAAAGCAGAAAATTATTAGGAGGAGGACAAGGATGAGGAGGAGGTAAGAGGAGGAGGAAGAAGACAAAGAAGAATAAGAAAGAGGAAAAAAGAGGGCAGGGGCGCTTTAATTCGCACAGCACGTACTTGCCGAGGGGGTGAGACGATTAGGTTTGTGATGAGAGGCAGCAGTGTGACGGAGAGGGCATGGGGGGTGTCAGGATGAGCGAGGATGAGGGAGATGAGAAAGAGAGAAGTATTATCTTGCTGTGCTTTAAGAATCCCACACACGCACGTGCAAAAGCACACATTTATATGTGTAGATACATACACATGCACTTACATCGACCTGTGCATGGTTATGCCCACATGCACACACTTAAAATGTACACATTGCACATTGTGTTCAAACATTCTCTCTTTCTCTTCCACACACACACACACACACACACACACACACACACACACACACACACACACACACACACACACACACACACACACACAGCCAGTGGAGAGGAGTCAATGCAGTTGGCACCTGGTTCCCCTCGCTGCACACACATTCATCACTCAGTCGTGGGCCTGACAGAACCCTCTGCCCCACAGGCCACGGGTCCACACATACACACATGCATACACACAGCTTTACACTTTAACACACATGCACAGAGCCCAGCAAGAGAGAGAGATAATGAAGAAACATCAGCAATACTATCAAGCAACAAAACTACCCACAGGACAGACACCTGCACATAAACATGCATTTTTTTTTCACTCAGTATCAGTATTGTAGATGACTCTAAAGCAGCAAACGCATTGTTACTATGGAATACTATTGTAAATGTAGAATAGGTATACAGAAGGGTTTGTGACTTAAAGCTGGAGTGTGGGACTTTTGTCCCCTTCTGGCAGTTAGAGTAATTACAAAAACACAAGCTTACGTCATAGGCTAAGCTGTAGCCTACTCTGTCGCTACTGCTGCTGCTGTAAAATGGTGGATAAATTGCGTGTCACACAACTCCCACGAAATGACTCGTTTCTCTGTAAAAATTTGATCCATTCGGTCCGATAACATTTGGAAAGTCTAGAAGAGCCGCGTGATTCAATTGTTTTATCCCTTTTCAAGTTAGCAGAGGGCTAACTGGAAGTTAGCCGGCCCGGCTGGCGGAAGTTTCTGGGTGCACATTCAAACAGCAAGCATGGGAATGTCCCTCCCGACATGATATTTAAAAACTCTGCATACTGTGAAATACAGAGAGATTTATCTGGCCGTGATAGGCTTAATCAGCATTGTGTGAACTCATTTGGAAAGGGCTTAAATGTAACAGATATTCATTTATATGTAAAAGTTCCACACTGCAGGTTTAATTTGAATAAGAAGATATAGATGTAATAGCAGAAAGCATCACTCTATTTGGGCACCTGTAACTTATAAAAACTGTGTATTTGTCTTACAATTGATGTTACCACTGCTTGTGCTTTACATGTAGCCAACATGTAGCCTGTAGCTTTAACTGGTTGACCGGTAAGTGCACCTGTCTCCAATAAACTACTAATTAAGAGTCCCAATCTGAATCAGAGACTTGCTAATTAATAGCTTGTAAAATATCGACATTTAGTTTTTGGTTGAACAATCGAAATCACTGGATTGGTCAACATGTTATCTAACCTGAAATGTAATCAACTATAAATTACAGGATAACTGTAAAGTTACTATGGATGTTAAAGTTGATAAGATTTACTTGATTTTGCAGTCCACTACTCAGCATTATACGCATTTTGACACGTCGCAAAATGTCATGCCACTATATATTGTAACAACTCTTGACCATAAATTCTGATTTTCTTATTCTAGAATCATGATTGTAGAGGGCAGGCTGTTTCATTATGGGAGTAAATAAAGAATACAAATCCTAGCTACATTAATTTCCCTGCATCTCCATGTCCATCAGTCCTGATCAGTAAATATATCTGTATATGGTCTTGCATAATTCCAGTTTAGTAGTGATGTGTGTTGACCTTTTGTAGTAGACCCAAAGTCACGTGTAAACATCATTGACCAGAGATTAGCCCAGGACAGCAGGTTGAATGTGTTCATTATTCTGCACCAAACACAGGGTTTGTGTGTGAAAGTGGTTGCAGACACTCAGTAGTCATCATGGGAGGCAAATGTCATCTCACAACAGAGAAAAGACAAGCTGTTATTACTCTGAGAAATGAAAGATTGTCTTACAGAGGGAAACTGTCAAACAATCTTCAATATCTTTGAGCTCTGTCGCTTACAGCATCATCCAGACAATTTCAAGAAATATACTTGGGAAAAAAAATCAGATAGACCATTATGTTAAACAAAGATACAGCTAGCACCAATAAAATATACTGTGCACTGTCTGCTGCATGTAGATATTTTGAGTAATCAGTATTAAGGCCACTCAGTTATCTATTTTAGATCATTCTCGATCATATAAACACCTTTTAACCATTTGTCAGTCCCTCACTCCTTCAGTGATATTTAGAGAATGCACAGTTAGTGTATTGCTTGAGATTGAGCCTAAAATTTCATCTGAGATCTAACCAAAATTTGTTGGTGTTAAAAACCTTTGGTAGTAAATTGGTTGCATACAAGTTGACAGACTTTGCTGCTCTCTCTCTCCTACACACAAATACACACAGTCACCAAACACAATTTGCTCAATCCACAGCATGTGTTTACTCCTGTCCTTCATCTTACAGGCTGTGGAATTTTGCTGATAACACAAGCACATATCAAATGAGTAATTGGCCATCTTGCATGAGCTATGGCAGTGTTACCTCTGTGTAACTCATTGCTGTTGTGTGCTTGAGAAAAATGGAAAACAAGAACAGGTATTGGGACTCCAGAATACATGCTGTTAAGAAACCCTGTTTACTGTAAGAAAGTGGATTTAGGGGAAATCATTTCTCAAAACCTTCCATGTCTTCTCATAACCAGTTTTGTTGTTGTTGTTGCTGTTTGTTATGTTTGCAAGCAAAACCTACTGGGTTACGAGGCAGTGAAAGAGTTAACTGCAGGTTCTTACAAATAAAAAACTGGCACATTTGTACATTACTTCTCTGATTCATGTGTTCCATAGCCAAACCTCATTTTGTCTGGGATTTTGGCTTTTCCAAATTCATCACTTAATCTTAGCAACCATTTTGACCATCTTTTATTTTTCTTCTTCTGTTTCAACTGGCCCCTATTTGGTGTGTATAATGGGTGAGGTACAGCTGCCATCTCAACTGATCGTTGCTGCTCAGACCACCTGAGATGAAAAATAAAGCCTGTGAGTGCAGTTAAGTGCAGCATGATGTGCTGATGTCAGTCACCAGAATAAATAGTTTTGATTTGCCACCGTTGGTCCATGTTACACTGACACTGGGTTACAGGTCACAAAAACCTTACAATTCATCTATGTCAGTCCATGTGATTTAACATCTTGTGGTTTGTAAGACAACACAGTGGCTATACCCACTGATGGGTATAGCACCCAAAGTGCTATACCCATCAGTGGGCCTTAAATAATTATTTAAGGCCCACTGATGGGTATAGCACTTTGCTTTTAGATTATAATCTAAAAGCAAAGTGCTTTTAGATTATAATCTAAAAGCAAAGTGCTGTGATTTGTTTTTTGGCATGATGAAGACAAACAACAATAGATGTATTACTATATTTCATCACCGGATTTACTATTCAGATCACAATTGTTGTATGTTTGAAACTACTATTTTAATTTAGCACCACACAAGCTGAAAAGAAAGATTTAATGGTTAGGCCTTGTAGGAAAATCGATAGTTATGCATGTAACTACGGTTCTATGAATTCTGGATGACTGCCAGAGGCAGTACTTAACACTGGATGTTATCCGTCTCGCACACGCAGGTTGAGTATCATCAAAGTCACATGTAATCTGGGATGACGTTTTTATATATATATATATATATATATATATATATATATATATATATATATATATATATATATATATATATATATATATATATATATATATATATATAATGTGTGTGTGTGTATATATATGTATATGTATATATACACACTGCTCCCCATGCTACTGTATGGGGAGTGGCGACATTGACCCTGTAAAAACGGGCAAAGGTGCACAGTGCAGCCCAGGTGGCTGCAGCACAATCTCACTTAGAGGGACCCCTCGTAGTGCTGCCCAGGAAGTGGAGACACTCCTGGTGGAGTGGGCCCTGACATTAAGGGGTAAAGTTAACTGAACCTGTATGCCTCAACAATCCATCTGGAACGCAGGGTGTGCCCTTCCCTGTGGCCGCCATAGCAGACAAATAGGCTATCCGAGTGCCGAAAGCCAGCAGTTGCCCGTATATAATGCCTCAAGGCCCTCACTGGGCAGAGCAGTTCTGCTTCCTCACCCTGTAGGCCTGAGGGATCATACGCTGCCAGCTCAATGACCTGATTAGAGTGGGCTGGAGCCAACCTCTTCAGGAAGAATGATGGGTTAGACCAAAGTGCCACCCCCATGAGTTCAAGCGCATGCATGCTGCACTCACTGACAAGGCTCACACTCACACTTTACTGATGCCATCACCAGAAGAAAAGCAGAAGGCCACTTCAGTCCCAACTGCTCCAGAGGCTCAAAGGGTGGGAGGTGAAGGGCTTCCAGCACCAGAGGCAGATCCCAGGAGAGAACCTTGACAGCCCACGAAGGGGGGGGGGGGATTCCACCACTGGGCTCCCCCGCTGGGCTCTGCTGCTGGGCTCCCTTAAGAAACTGGATCACCAGAGTGTGAGACCTAATGGTCTTGTTATCCACCCTAATATGCCTGGCCGAAATTGCAGACACATAGACCCTGAGGGTAGAAGCAGAGAGCCCGTTTTCCAGCAAAAACCACAGTATCATAGGCACAAAGGAACTCTCAGGTTCCACTCTGTGAACTCTACACCACTCTGAAAATCTTCCACCTGTTGGCATACAGTGCCCTGGTGGAGGGTGCTTTTGAGTCCAAAATGGTCTGGAGTACTGCCCGGTCGCACACCCCCATGAATGGGTCCGGCCGCGCAGAAATCTAGAAGCCTGTCCAGCCCCAGGTGGAGTCTCCACTCCCCCGAAGGAGGTTTCTGGCAGGAGAGAAAGTCCGCCACCACATTCTGTGGCCCTGGCAGATACATGCCCCTGAGGCTGGAAAAGTAAGGGAAAGCCCATATGAAGAGCTGCCATGCCATCTGTAGCGACAGGGTTGATCTGGTGCCCCCTTAACAATTTACATGGTAGACAGCCAACTTGTTGTTGGACTGTACCAGAACATGCCTGCCCTTCAAATACGGTGGGAATTCGTGAAGCGCCAAATACATAGCACGGAACTTGAGCACATTTATGTGCTCCTTCATTTCCTGTGCCGTCCAGAGCCCCCTTACCACTCTGTGCTACCTAACAACCTGAGGAAAAGGCTGTACTCCAACCTCGTGTTCCTCCAGAAATTGAGGTGAAGCTGTAGTATAGCCTCTACCTGCCAAGGAGCCAGGGTTAACCCAATGAATACTATCCTTTGGCTGGGTATGAGACAACCCTTGGCATAATTGACGGTAAGGCCCAACCGTGTCACGTGATGTAAAAGGGCTGCAGTGTCCTGCTCTGCCTGTTCCCTGGTCAGAGCGCAAACCAGCCAGTTGTCCGTAGATCTAGTTCTCTAGGAGGGTGGATAGTTCCGGTCTGGGTGCCTGAGATTTTGCGGGATTGCTGACCATGGTCAGTCTGAACCCACTGAAAACTTGGGGCCGGCGTCGCAATTGAAGATTGTACCCCTGGGAAAGTGTGACCACCAACCAAAGGTCTGAAGTGCTGCAGGAGGTGCTGCTGGGAGAAACGTTTGTTATGAGAATGAGTGGCAGTTCGGTTTCTGGTGTGTCTAGGGCAAGTTCATTCCCTAACGTAAAGTGTGTGGTTGGAAAATAAGGCCGGCTGGCAATGGGTTGTGTGTGGGGCTTACCTCTGGTCAGCAACAGCAGCTAGCTTCAACCAGGAGCTCCAACCGGGAGATCCCCCATGAGCATTTTCACAGCCGGCCCCTTTTGGTCCTTGGGGGGCGATACTAAGAACCTTGACCCTTCTGCGTATGAGGAGCTGGCTGTGCAGGAGCCTGGTGGCGGTGATTGGGCCACTCGAGGGATGGTGAGATCCTTGGGAAGCCATCGGCATAAGCTGGCAGCCGAGGGCGACTGGTGCCACCACCTTGTGGAGGCCGCTGCCTCAGTAGGTGTGTAGGTCCCCGAAGGCTAGAAAACTGCTGCCAAGTCTGGTTCACCTGGATTCCCCGCTCCAAGGCCTGCAGTACCACTGGGCCAAACAGCTTCCCTAGAACCACAGAGAAAGCGCGGAGGGCCCTTTAGCCCAGCTCCAAAAGCGGGGATTGGGCCAGTCATACCTGCTGGCAAATCAGGGTAAGAATTGACATTAGGCTGCCAAGCTCCCTGGTCATAAGGGTGAACGCCTGTAGAGATTCATCGCTGAGGCTAAGGAAGGAAGCATCCATGCAGGAGGATTGCAGAGACTGGGACAGGGCCAATACTAGGTGGGAAAGAGAGCCCATGCGCGCCGCTGTATCATAACACTTCACTAGAAAGGCATCTGTAATGTGACACTGGGGCCTGGGACAGCGAGCATCGGGTCGCAAGACTTCATCCCAATCTGGTGGGGTAGTGGTCTCAGTCGGCAGGCCATTGATCCGGTTTGCAATCCCCCTGCCTGGCTCAAGGTTAAGGAGCAACTCTTTAAACTCAACAAACTCTGAAGTCAGTGTGTTGACTTTAGCTGCCAAACAGTCCATCTCCTTTCTCTCATTTTCTTTCTTTCTTGGCCTTCTTCTTAGGAGGGGCACCCTCAGGTGGGGAGCGTCTCAACCCACTCCGTACATTTGAAGAGACACCAGATGGGGGCAGCTGGTCTTCGAGCTGTCGTACCTCCATGGCATAAAACTGCAAATAGATTGTCAGACAGCCCCTCCCTCAGGTGTACAACACCAAGGCATGTGGGGCGTTCATCATGGCCATTGGTAGCTAGCAGTGGAGCCATGCAGGCACGGCAAACGTGAGATTCTAACTTGGTGGGCCGTGATAAGAATAATTCCTGCCTCCCTTAATTCTATGGTGTCGAAGTTATTTATTCAATTCGATATGCCAAAGAGAACTGGTTGCTCAGGATTGAAAGCACTCGCCTTAGCAACAGGAAAAACAGTCAATTTGCTTCTTTCCTAAATAGGGTGAGTTTCTGAAACTCGAAGCAAAACAACTCCCTCAGTAACAAGACAGGCTAGTTAAGAAAAGTCTGTTAAGTTAGTCTGTTAACTGACAAAACAAGCGACTAACCAATGGGGAGTAAATAACACGTTTCAGAAAATGGCAATACTGAAGCACCTCTACAGCAATCACAACAACAAAAAAATTCCCATAAGCGAAACCACTTACTAGGAAGCAGTCGCTCTTTTCATCAAAACAAAAACTGAGTCCAAGCTAACAAAGGGAGGTTACACAGGCATATTTATATAACTAAATTGGTTAACAAGTGAATAAATGAGGTATCAATGCAAACAGATAAATGAATAATCAACCAGAATGAGTGTAATAGGTTTTTTGGCAAATTAGGAGTGATACATGAGCGATGGTGAAATGTGGGAATGATAGAGAACTACCAGAAAATTATAATCAAGGCTAAGGTAATATGACTAACCAAGTTCTCTAAGAATGTAACTGGAGAGTTCAATTTAAACAACACCAACTCTTTAATCACAGAAGCAGATGAAGAGCAGGAGAGGTTTTGTTTAGCCTACTTTGTCGCAGTGTTGTCCTCAGATGAACTACTCAGCGGGCTGTTGTGTCCGGGCAATGAGTGAAACAGCTTTTTAGCGGCTGTGGTGTCCAAGCGGATGTTTTCCACTCATGAGCATTGCAGGAGCTTTAAGACACACCTTTGTTTTAATGGTTTCTTCAGGTGATTTGCCGAATCACCGCAGGGTTTAACCGTTACATGGAGGAGACAAAACCGATTTGGTGTTGTTGTCTTTGGGAACAGCAGTGTTGATGGCTTGGTCCGTGGAAGAGCAGGTCGTTTGCCTTGAAGTCTCAAGACTGACTAGACTGACTACGAAATAACTCGAAAAATAACCTGGCTGGCCGAAATAAACTATATTGTACTGTATACTATAGTATATGAGTATACTTCAAGTTACTAAGTGTGAAAGAATGTCAACATAAAGTTTGTTTTACTGGAGTAACAATACTGCATGTAGCTTGACAAAAGAAAAGAAAGTTAACTTAGGAGATCACATAATACGAGAGAAAGTTAAGATGGCAGAAGCCCTTAGGGACGTGATGTGAGTCTCCTTGGAGATACAGAAAGGAAGAAGAGCAGGCGGAGGGCAACATGCTAGTTTTATTTTTGCTCTCCTGCATGGGCATGTTTTAGGGTGGAGATGGACATTCTCCCGCACAACCAGAAAATCCTTTGTCCGTGAGAAAACACGTGATCCCCTGTGAATTAATTGACTGATTACTCGAGATTAAGTTTAAAATCAAAGCTTCCACATTTCACCATGGTTATTTACATTTAAACATAAATTGCATAGTTCAATACATTACTCAAACATTCAGAGACAACACACGTCTACAGTATAATGTAATGAACCATTGCGATACCTGAATTGAACAATACTTGATGCACTCTTTGCTGACTATATTTCGTATTTACACGGTCTTTTAAACGGCAAGGTTAAACAGCAATCAGTTCAGTCTAATGAAAACATAATATAGTTACTTAACAAACTAGTTACTTTTAATGATAAATAAATTCTATTTTATAACTACTAACATTGATTCTTCACCTATCAAACTTCTGAATTTGTAATACCTAGTAAATATGAAGATTAGAACAGCACAATGAAATAACTGCAGTTTGTTATACATGCGTAATGTCGTTCCAAATTATATTTCTACTGGACTACTGGATATCAGTTCTTTACTACACACATCAAATTTCTACTACAAGTCGTGAAGTTTAACAGCAATTTAGTGAATAACATAGTCAGAAAATAGTTTATTATTAATAATTATTACAGAAGACCTTTCTTCGGTGTTCAAAACTTTGCTAAAAGTGACCACTGGATGGCAGTGTTGGTACATGCAATGTGTGGCAGTTTAATCTGCCCATGATTAATTTAGCTGAATTGTATCGTAGAAATATCAGAGTTGGACCATTTTGACTGGCAATACTTAGTGACCAATAATATATGGGTTGCGAGATGAATATATCCTTAGTAAACATTGACTCAAACTCCGCCACCCAAATTCAAGGCAACGACCAAAAGAGAAATATGGCAGAATCCAGAGTGATGCGTCAGCTGTAGAGTCACTTCTGTTCCTCTCAGACTTTATCATGAGTGGGAAAAAAAATTTGTCTCGTGAGCACAACAGTCCATCCACACTCTCCACCTTTCTGCGGCCTCCACACTTCTCACTCAACCTGTGATCAGCATCTCTGTCCACAGAAGCAGCCGTCTGTCAGCTGCAGCTCCTGGGGAGCTGAGAGGACAGCAGCTGGACAAACTGCCTTCACCAGGCTGACTGACAGCAGAAATTTACTGAACCAAAACAGTTTGCATGTCAGCTCCATGGGAAGAAATTGACAGTGTTTGTATTAATTGATTCATTGATATGGTTAATAAGTTCAAAGCACATATACAGTGGGATATTTGTGTGATTTAAACAGCTAATTACGCTTCACTAAACACGACAGAAATGGACTTGAAGTGTAAAAAAACTTGAGGGGTCTCCGTGACACTGTCTTGGATTCAGTGTGGCTTGATACATTTAATCAAATGGTGGTGAATCTATTCCGTGACATAACACTTTATGTGAATTGTCCACGGCCTCTCTCTCTCCAGTTCACCAGCCCTCCCCCACCATTCAATGGGTACTGGAAAGGGGAGACTGTCATGTCCTCACACAGACAGCTGCTCTGATGACTTCCCCCTGTCCTGTGCACAAGCACGAATACCCCCTGTTGCTGATTTGGCTGGAATAGTGTTGTGTGGCTCGCTACGAGCCACTTTGTTTGTTTCCCATTTACAGAGCCGGGGCTGCATATGAGCAGACCGTGAGGAGACATTCGCTGAATTTGACAAAAAGTGTATTAAGCAATCTTTCTCCAGAATCACTGACTTTACCTTTTAATTTATGACTGGCGTCTGGTTAATATTCTTATCTGAAGTCACATCAGAGTGAACAACCAAAGGGGGAGGATAAGTGTGCATGCGTGTGTGTAAGCGTGGAGTTAGAGGGGAGAGAAAGAGAATTTGAGATTGATGGAAACCTAGTGATAGGATTGTCCCAACTCATCAAAATAAGCTGATGAGGTTAAATTGTGGTAACACAGTGTCTTTTTTTTCAAGGACAAGTCCTTTAATCCATTGTTTTCTAAGTCTTGAGGAGTTGATGAAAGAATGTAACAGCCTGTGTCATAAATCCCACTTTCTGACACAGTTGGGGGTCTCTGTAGGTAGAATGGGAGGAGGATTAGACCTGTGAAGCGTCAGGCTGACCCTTTAACATTGAGAAGGGACTTTCAGTTTACCTTTGAGGTAATTCCAAACCAAAGTTGAATATACATCCATATTCTTGAGGTTAAAGCTTATCGTTGATTAAGCCCAGACCTTCTTTGGGCTCCAGAGACATTAGCAGAAGAAAAAGTGTGTGGGGGTGGGGGGGACCTGGTTCTCCTACAGCCTAAAAAATATACAGTATTAAATGCTCTTAAAATGTGATCATGTTTTGATGCTACTGAGCATTTCATTGTCAGTATATTAACCTCTATTGCAGTAAGTGTCCCTGCAGACCCAATATTCTAGAGATTTTTGCCATTTCACTGCATGTAATCTCATCAACCGACCTTTAAACTAAAGACCTTTTACTTTTCTCACTATGTTAGTCTGGTCAGTGGTGCAGATATACAGTACATATTTTCTTTCTATGCCAGTTAGATCATTATATAAAATGTTGTATGTAATGATATCTTATACAGTCGTATGGAAAACCAATATGTCTAAGCATTGCACTTCTATAACTCGTATTGTCAGACTCACGATGGACAGTAAAAAAATCAAAAATCAATGGAACCAAAGATTTTTCTTTTATTTTTTATTCCATTCATTGTTGTTCCATGTCAAAACCTGGCATCTCCATTACCCACAATGCAACTCGATTCACTCAACTGTACAGATTCTGGTGTGTCATGCTAGTAGTGGCAAATTTAGACTTGAGCTGTTACCCTTAAGCATATGAAGAGCAGGCTACAGAGGTCTGGTAAGCTCACTTTGTACTAACACGCCCCCAAATTTTTTAAATTTTCAAAGTAGTCTTCAGCCCGAACCAACTTAGCATCAATCACTTATGACACAGTACAAGCACATGGAAAATTTGTCTACTTTTCATGATATATGAGACCTTTTCTCAAAGTGCACCTTGAGAAAATTGCAAATGTGCATGTATGCAAAGCTTTCTTAAAGAAGTACATTTGTGTGTCTCTGAATGTGCTCATTTAAATGTGAGCACTTGTGTGTGGATTTCAGTATTAATGGACGTTCCAGTACATTTGGTCTGACGCCAATGGGCCCAATTGCTTAGCATGCCTGCAGGACATTAATTGATGGCCGGGTTACCCTTCCTAATAAGTGTCATAAATAACGGTTTAGCAGGACGAGGGGGGAAATCTCAAATACATTAACCACTGCGTTGACATCTTAATGGAGATTCAACTGAGATGTGATCAAGTGGAATCCGTCAAGTAGGAATCCATTAATGCAGGGCTGAATTCTCCGCAGCGGCAAACAGGCGACAGTGATGACGGGGATGGGACAAACCAGCTTTACTGCTGCTCATGTGTCACTCGTAGCTTTAATGGACAGCCTTGTCAACATCCTCATCCCCACTCGCACATGGCCCTCCACCAACACAGCTGTTGAAGATCTGTCAAACCTCCGTGTCAGAGAGGCACACACACCCTCCCAAAGTCACTGATGGAGCCAGTAAAAACCACGGACCGTTCACTGGCAGCATCATTGATTTTATCCTCGAATGATTGTTGAGGATGCACCATGCCTTGCATACTAATGGTGGGCCTTTCACAGGCAGACAGGCAGGAGGGTCAAATTAGCCCCAGATTGCCACAGTTTTTGTTGTGGGAATGGAAGTTGGAGAAGGAAGCATTGGCACCTTTTTTTGGCGATTTGTTGACCAGCACTCTCACATGTGCACATAAACACACAACCACACATACACACAAATAAACTCATAAAAATGCACACACACACAGTTTGCCAGATTTACCTCCGTATTAGGTATGCAGCCAGGAAGCTCATCAGTGGAATTAGAGGTTTAGCCAACTGAGGATTTTTCTGTGTAACCAAGCCTCAAATGAATGGGATGAAAAACCTCTGAGCTCCCACGATATACTGTAAGTGGTGTGCGACTCAGCAAAGGTACTAGCATTAGTCCCATGCTAGAGTCGCATGTGTGGGAGAGAGCCAGTGTATGTATATACTGTATGCTCATTTGTGGGGGGTGTTTTATATGTGAGTGGGAATCTGCATCCGTGTATAAATGTGTGTGTGTATACATGTTAACAAAGGCTCCATTATAGTATATTACTCCTGTTGCCATATTGAAGACATTTTTTCACTTGTCATGTTTCAAGTGTTTGAGGGTATATTTGTAGTTGTATCTGTTACAGAAATAGGAAAAATCTAACAAAACTAAAAACCAATTGACAACCTGGCGTCCAAGACAATTCTGCAGCACAACACTGCAGACTGGTAATATCTTGATACTTCCACCAAAGACGAAATTTTTTTTATATAATTCACATAGGGGCTTTAAATTAGCTACCTTTTAATATTAAATGATAAGTCCATAATTTTTCAAGTCTGTCTCAAAAACAGTCAGGTGCCCACATAAACACTGAAAGAAGTTTTCCTCGCTATAATCATTCCTCCTGTTCATACCACATACCATAGACTGTATATAAAGATGGATGTAGTGAGGTGTGACATCACCCATTGGTTTGCATTGGAGCCAGTTTGAAGCCCAGAGTTGCTGTTTACAGTTAACGCCATCTTTTCCGTAGGAGCCAGGACCTTCCAAGTAAGGAGTGTGGGTGTTTCCTTTCACTCTCTGGAAACACACCCCGCTACCTCAGACCGAAGCTAGCTTACTAGGAACACTCAGCGCTGCACACTTGGGCTAACATTAGCTTACTAACAGGGCAGGGACTTGGTGTGAGTCCTGGAGCCGGGGAGAGCAGCAGGTGAGCCAACTGTCAATCACAGCTGTCAGTCAACACCCACATGACAGACATTAAAGCTACTATAAGTCTTCATATCTTATTAATAGAGCAATAATTTCCAAAATGATCGCCAGCACTGTTAGAGGGCCTGAATTTAGCGATTGAGACCATAGTGACTTGTTGAAAAAAATGATTGACATAGTATTTCATGAGAAAAGTTGATGCTTTTTGAATTGGAGCCAGGGATTTTTTTGGAGCCAGCCTCTAGCAACCATCAGTGGTATTGCACTTTAAGGGTACTTACATTGGCTTCAATTTCACGCTGTGGTTGTTGCCGCTTGGTTCATACTGGCTTTTAAAAGCGCTTTCAATGTAAGTGATGGGGGCCAAAATCCAGTGTCCACACGGTCATTTTGTGTGCAAAAATGCATTTAAAAGTTTATCTGAAGCTTATATGAGGCTTCAGCAGTCTGAGTTAGTCATAGTAAAGTGGATATCTGCCATATTTACAGTCTTTTGAGCATACAATTCCCTCTGCGTTTCCTCGGACAGTGTTTCCCTGTTGAGCTGCGATGGAAGTATAGTAACAAAAAGATGGACTTTGGCACTAAAAAGACTAACATTGAAAGATATCGACATCTATTTCTATCTATGTGACTAATTTGGACGGCTGAAGCTTCATATTAACTTCAGATAAACTTTTAAATATATTCTTACACAGAAGGAGGACTGTGGATTTCATCCCCCCATCACATTGTAAGAGCATTATGAAGGCATCTTCTAATGGCGTATGAACAGGAGGAAGGATTATGGCAAGAACAACCTATTTCAATGTTAATTTAGGTATCTAAATATTTTTTAAGACAAACTTGAAAAATTGTACATATTACATACAAGTAACATTTCATCAGAGTAACTGCGCTTTTACTTCAACAAAGTATGCTATCACCCTTGCTGTCAATCCCTTTGACTAAACATGGCTGTTCAATAATGTAGCATAAGAAGTGCTATGCTCAGCTCTTCCAGCAGAGTGGTGGATGTAGTCTATCATTAGCCTACATACTGACTTGACAGGTGCTTTTGTTAAAGGAATTCCCTCAAGTTTATCAGCTAGGATCTCTGAAGTTTCTATTGTAAATGTGCCAGTGTTTAGGAGGTGAGAGGAACTGCTGCAGTGATAGCCGCTGTGAGTGTGTATGTGTGCAAGCCAGTGTGCATGCCGGAGTGTGTCTGCATGTGTGCTTGTATGTGCATAGAAATGTCTATTGGGGCCTGTGGTGACAGTTCTGCTCTCGGCAAGTAGGTAATTAGCATGCATTATTCAAATGAAAGACAGAGGGAATGAGGGTGGGGACCTGTCCACCTGGTTGTCAGCACTGGATCCCGTCTCATTCAGCACCACTTACTCCACACATTTAGAACATCAGAGCCTGTCTCTTGTCAATGTATTACCCTCCTCCCCAGCGTGGGGATAATGCACTTTTACTGGGCACCATTATGAAGTAAGATATGATCAAAGTAAGCCAAAGTCAAAGACATTTAATCTTCAAATTTGCAACATATGGACATTCATATTTAAGTCAAATCAATTCAATTTTATTTGTACAGCACTTTCAGGAAAATGGTCTCTACAAAGTACTTCATACAGCAACGAATGGCATAAGTAGACAAGCCTTGACATTAAAACAGAGAACACTCAACACATCCTGACATACAGAGCTTACAGTATGACATTGAAGTCCCATCTAAGGTGGCTATGTGCTTATAAAGAGGGCTGACTTGCCTGATATAAAACTACAGCTAAACTGCATACTCATAAGAGCACACAATACACTGACATCTGTATCATCTTCCAATATCTTATCCAATGCAATATAATAGCCCTGCAATAAATCCTACATTTGTGAAGCTAATAATATTTTTTCTGTGGCTGTGCCAGGGAGGTTTTTATTCAACTCTGTGGTAATGAGGCTGTAGTTTGCTGTGTTGCCGGATTACCATATATTGTAAGGTGCACCTGTTATTGTGTCTATGCCCTGTACTTACTCACTGCAGCTTTGTATTGTTGGTTTACTTAAAACTCCATGGCAGTAGAAATGCTAGAAGCAGAATTGGAAACGACACAAGGCACCAAAAGCAAATTGTGATATTTTAGACCAATTACGGACTTTCATGCACTGGGATCTCGTGTGAGAAGAACTCTCCTCATTCTGCCAGCAAGCCTCTGCAAAGGCTAAAGCATCAGTATCTCCACAAACATGCCCCTTTGTTGGTATGAATGAGTTGAATTACGTTTCTGCAGCAAGTACACTGGCAGCTAAAGTAGCAGAAGTACTATATCACGCCTTTTGTGAGCAAAAATGGGAATGTGCATACATGACTATAAAATAACCACTGCAAAGCATCTCATATTTGCACATACATACAACATTGCTATGGGTATAACTCTCACCCAGTGTTCTGAGACATAGATACTCACAAGCAATATTGCACGATACTGACTTTTGGCTTGGTTTCTAATACATTACACTGACCACCACATGCTCCTATCTCACCACAGCCATTCTGCTGGATTATCATCTCCTCAGACTCATTTTAACCACAGATGAGTCATTAGCACTTTGCCTTATCTCCCACCCGTTCTCCAGCCCCACCACACCACCCCTCAGGACTGGCCTCTGTTTACTTAATTGATCAATTAACTGCTTGAGAAGGCTCCCCCTCCTCTACATGTTCCATTTAGCCAACATTTACATGTGTCAGTTTAATTGTGTCCCCGTCTCCTCTCCCAAATTATTTACCTACTCACTCACCCACACTGCAAAACTCCCATTGTCCCCAGGTGACTGATAGTCTGACTGGAATTGCAATGTGCTGACTGGATCATAACTTGGCTTTTTTGGGAAGATGATGTTGAAACCAAGGCCGCCATCTAACCAGTGATCATCTTTAAGATTCCCTTAACAAACTAGACAGCTGACAGCTTTTACCTGTCAACTGCTGCTTGTTTGGTCAACAGTTAAAATGTTTCTTTAGGATTCAGCACAGTACTGCAGTAGAATTAAAAGTGAGTCCTGAATGTGGACAGGCATGGTACCAAAGCCAAAAGATATCCCCAAATGAAAACTGCAGAAACAAAACATTTGCAGAGGAAAGTGATTTTGTGTCAGTGGCTGACTTTTTACAATGCCCTTTTTTCTCCATAACTATTCAGCCACGGGTCTCCTGGCCTGAGGTCCTTTTTCCACTGGGTTGACTGGGCATGAAATCAGACTGGCATAACCCTCCTCTCCCATAGTGGATTTACACGATTTACATACAACAGTCTTTTGACTGAGCTGGACCACCAACTAATCCTTTGTTCCCTGGAGAGCTTCAGCTGTACTTTGTCTACTTTGTGTCTGTAACAGACTCTTACTGCCCCCGTGTGGTGAAAGGGCATATTACATCTGGTAGAGGATGCAGGTTCTCAGTAACCTATATTTGTTGGTTCTGATTCGCACATTAGACATTTATTGTCTGCTGGCTATGGATACAATAATGAGGGGGACATTCATATATTCCAATTATTTCTAAATGGCAAAATTTGAAAATGCTGAGAATTGTTAAGGAATCAACAATTATTGCACACTAAATTACACTATATTAGTGTAATTACGCTGCATACAGTACAGTGAGTAAATACAAAAGATGAAGCACAGATTCTAATGCAAAGTTAACACATCAAGTATTCTGCTAAGAGTGAACTCCTTAATAGGACAGCATGCATGGCAGACATCAAGAATTGTTTAACCTTCTCACTTTCATCTAAATGACTATGAATATTCCCCCCCAACATAATTAGGTTTACAGGTTTTGTCTGTTATTATATTTTGTACAGAAAAGTGCTGTTTGTTTTAGTAATAGTACATTTTATTATACCATGTGCCCTCCAGCAACCACAAGGTGGTGGTAAATCACTGGGACTGATGTGGAGTTTTGTTCTTTACAAATCACACTTGAAGCTTCTGAAACATTGGTCCAAAATGTTTCTTTTTTTGTTCTTTTTATTACAAACAATAAAGAATAATGAACCTTTTTTTCATTAACAATTTTCTGGCAATATTATGTACTTTATTTAAATTTTTGTTAAAGTTTGAACTTATGTGCTTCATCTACTCAACTAGTTCAATTAAAGTGAAAAATCTATTCTAATTCAGAATTGAAAAATAAATACACTATATAATATTTGTTTCTGTACATGCTGTTCACAAACCTTTGCCACCACCAACCATTTTAATTTCAAAAAGCAAAATTGTGTTGTTAAATTATCTTCACTGTTAGAGATACAAAAAACCTCAGTCCTTACAGAATAGTTTGCTTTTGCATTAAATGAACATGAACAAGTGACAATATAAATATAGCCAGTAGCAGCTTAAAAGAAAGGGTCAATGTGCTCCTCTTAAACCATAGACTGTAACTCACTGGAAGTGCTGTGGGAGCAGCAGTTGTAGTGAGAGTCAATGTTAGTGTAAGATCATGTTTCCATTCCTGTCCAAGTGTCCTTAAGCAAGACACTGAGCCTGAGCCTTCTCAGGGCTCCCTTTAGTAACCCCCCCCAATCAGTCTTCAGGATAAAGATGAAAAGTTGGTTATGATCTGAATGGCTGAATGGTAATTCAATTTTATCAGTTATTGTTTTCTGTAAATCATATTGGGACCAAATTCTGGGGATTAAGAAAGAGTGAATAGGAAGTTAAATGTTACTAAAATCTTTCACAGAATATCTGTAATATTTAAATTTGGCAAACTATCAGAAATTATGTTAAGCTGTGATATTATCCTGACAGCAATTTTGTCAGTTATTATCCACCCCTAAGAATGGTACTGTGTAGTACAGCACAGTAGTATGGGCTTGTATAATGCCATATTAAAAATGATTAAAATATAGTTTAGACAAGTTTCAAAGAGACAGATAAAAAAACAAGAACAATTAGTAAAACAGATAATTTATATTCATAATTATTAATTATTGATTACAAGTAAAATAATACATATATTACTTTTAAAGTAATATTAATATAATTTCATATCTGAGAGATTATTTTTACTTTTTACAATGAGCATTGCAATACATATTACAGTAAAGTATAATATAGCACAATACAGTATAGTGCAAGAAAAAATGGTAGTATACGGTACTGTGAAATAGTGTAGTGTTCATACTAGAATAGTACAACATGTAGTGCATTTGTAAATTCTGTGTTCTTTGTGGTTGAATTTATTGCACAGTATAAGTGTGTGTGTGGGGGGGGTGATGGATGCATGTATATAGTACTGTATATTCGTATCTGTAGTACATTATATTTCTTCTTGTAGGAAGCTAAGGATGTTCAATAGTTGAGGCATTGGTATAGGCGTGTGTGTGTGTGTGTATGCTGATACATGTGTGCATCACTACTCTCTCCTGAACACTGGCGTGCTAATGGTAAGGACCTCTGTCAGATTCAGACCCCCATCACAAACATCCAGCCATCAGGGTTCAAGCTAGGATCTGCCCATTAACACGGAGGCCAGAGGATGCGGGCTATCCACACCAGGAGAGAGAGAGCGAGCATGACACAGAGCAGGTCGCTCTCCCGCAGCATGCTCACCAGCCTGCACTTTCCAAGGACATTACGGCTCCATTCCACCAGCTCTCCAGTGGCAGGCTATCATTAGTGTGCTTGCGAGAGCCCAGAGAGGTGATAGCAGGGGAATTGTGGGCTTTCATATCCACAAGCTGGTCCACAGGATGCCAGGCAGAGTGTGGTAATTTAGCTCAGAGGTGATGGAAAATAGTGGGTTAGTTTAATGACAAGTTTGTGTGGCCATGTAAAAGCACTCATCAGAGAGTGGGCGATAGAGAGAATGGGTGAGAAGCGCCAAAAACGAAGAGAGGAAAGGGACTCTGTCAGTGTGTTTTTGAGTGTGTGTGTGTGTGTGCCCCCTTTCTTATTTGGGTTCTATTTTCTTTTTCTAGTAGTCTGCCAATTTATATACCCTTTTTTTAGTGGATTATTCAAAAGAAATATTTAACAAGAAAAAAATGTTTATTCAAAAGAAAAAAAATGAATTAAATGTCAGGAATAAAATCTGGACCTTAAATCCTCCAACCTTTCCCCCCTTTTTGATTAATCTAATTATTGAAATTCAGAACAAAAGACGAAAATAAAACAGTTAATGCTCCTCTTAGTGATGCTCAGATGACTTTTACATTATACTTTAGTATTGTACATCAATTTAACAGATTAATAAGGATTAAAGTCTTTTTATTATTAAATGGATTTATATCCTGTAAAGCTCTTTTTTTTGATTAAACTATAATTTTACAATACAGTGAATAAAATCTATAATCAATAGTATAGTCCATAACTGTTTATCATCAGACTATCCCATAGAAAGCATGTCAAATCATAAAAACAGTGCGAAGCTGTCAACCAATCTGTACAAATATCAAAATAAAGTATTGAGCTCACAGATAAAACCGCAGATGAATAAAGTCACCATTCCTGAATGTTAGTGTGCCCTGTCCTGATGCATTGTTTATTCATGCATCTAATTCACTTTGAATTTCATCCCTAAAAAAAAGAAAAAAAAATCAATCCTCCATCTCTGTCTCCCTTGGCAACAGGTTATAATCCATAGTTACGAAGAGCGGTTGCTAGGTGCGTTGCCGAGATACAGACCCTTCTCTCCACTGGTGCTACGTAGGAGGCCACCGGGTCCTTGATGATGGCAGAGAGATGAGGGACGGGTGAAAGGATGACAAGAGACGGGACAATGAGGACAGGAAATAGACGCACACACCTGACAGAGGCTGTACGAGCAGAGGCACAAAGAGAGCGCTGAAGAAAGGCTGAAAATGAGAGCAGAGAAAGGAAAGTAAACACAAAAAGGATAATGTAACAGTCTAAGTGGGCAATCTGCACACCTCCATTTACTGCAGCTACATTTTCGTGTGTCTGTTTTTGTGTGTGTTTGTGTGCGTCTGTTTGTGTGTATGTGTGTATTTGTGCAGCATGTGAAAGACAGAGTGACAGTGGAAAAGAGAGGAAGATGGGAAACCTACTTTGACTCCTTGAAAAGCCTGCTATCATGCTTAGAAAAAAAGAAAGATTAAAAAAAAAAAAGCGCCATATTGATGACTTCAATCACTGAATCCTTTGTGTACAGGCTTTTCTTCTTTGGGGAGTGGGCAGAAACTGAACAAAACATATAATAAGCAGGAAACTTTGCGTATGGCCCAAGTTATTTGTCTTCTCTTGGACATAAATAAGACATTAGCAGCATTGCCATGCTTGTTATATTTAGATTAAAAAGCAAACATATATGTTTTTTCTTATTTTGAAACTGCAATAATGATGCTGAGTTTAAAAAAAAAAAAAAAAGTTTTTGAACACGTTGGACCTGTTAGATGTTGTCGCATATTCCCACAGATGTTGCATACAGAGACAGTAACAGCTCTCTCTGTTTATTAGTGCTCATGGCCATATAACCACCTGAGCTACACAAGCTGTCATTTTTTTCTATGGCTGATCTGATTAGTATGGTGATGATAGAAACCCATGGGAGTGCTTACTCCTCACGAGTTTCCTTGTTGGTAGATAGAAAGAGTGTTCTTTGGTGCTGAAGCTGCAGGAGCCATCTGCCGCTCCCAGCACCGATTATACCCAGCGTCACCCCCAGGGGGCAGTAGCACTGTACACACAACCACTTAACTCTGCCCTGCCCCAAGATCAAAGGCACACTGCTTCTGCAAGCCAAAACAGCCACCATCACCCTCTCTTGTGTCTACCTCAGGACAGGTTTTCAGCAGTTTAAAGAGAAAAAAAAAAAGATATTAACATGATGTCATAAAATTAGAAAGCCGACCTCAAAAGCAAGGCTCTCAGCTTGCTTTGAATAGGCAGCGCACTTCTGCCATGCCCGTCGCTTTTGACAATGTTATTAGGAAGATAATTCTCACAAGCAAATAAACAGTGTGTAACATCCTTGTGAATTTACCTCATAGGTTGGGTTACTGTGAGTGTGTTTCACTGATATTGTGTCATCTGGTGAGGGAGCAAATATCAGGGTTAGTTGGAGCTTAGGCTTTTGATCTCTTTCGAGCTTACAAAGAATATAACTGAGACAATACATTCAGTGGAAAAACCAACTTACATCAGTCACTGACTGACAGTGGTTGAAGCATAAAATGTATCACATTTGCAGTTCATAAACATCTAATTTTGTCTGAGTTGGTTGAATTTCTTATCTGCAACCTCTCTGTTTTACTTCATTTCTTTTAGGACTTAAATAATTTCAGAATCATAAGAAAAGACTTGTAAGAAGTACTAAAAATGTTCTACAATTTGTTATTTATAATGAAACTTAATGAATTTGAGATCTCAATTGTTGACTGCCTAGCCTGATTGCTTTGATGTCTTAATGTACCCAAACAAAATCCAAACAAAAGGAAAGAAATTAAAAAAAGGGAATTAATTAAGTGGTTATTAGGTTGTGATTAGTAATTCATCATGAAAAGAAAAGAAACAAATTAAGTAAACAATATTTGCACAAGTAGTAGGCTAACAGAAGACTCTTTTACTACTCTTGGGAAAGTGCTTATATTAATGTTTTTAATGTGTAGAAATGCATTGTGAGTATATGCAAATAGCTTCGGATTAGACAATAGATGGACCTCTGGCTCAGTATCTGTCCTTCAGCTCAGCAGCCTCTTCATACTGTAGGCTTTGCTTTGAGGAGAGACCCCTGTTGGTTGATTGGAATGACTTCCCTAATTGGATTCAATTCCTAATTGAAACGTAATAAAAATGCATCAGTAGACGTGGCGCCAACAATTACCTCATGCAAATCTCTTGATGGATTGACGTGTGGGGCGTAATTGCAGCTGTTAAAAAAATGCATTGATTTCTCCTGGAATAACATCAATTCAAATCAGTTCACACTCACGCTTCAACCTTCGTGCGGAAAGCATTTGTCACCGCTCAGCGTCCCTGTTTGGAGGTATACTGGAAAAAAAAATTGAAACATCTGCACCCTTTCACGTGGGTACGATTGATTAGGCTGGTGAGGCTTTGTATCAAATGCGCTACATCCATGCATATGCAATAAAGTAGTCCGAACACTTAGTGGAAGGGAAACAAAAGACGAAATGTCTTTGTTCTTTGTTTCTGTTTTCATTGAGATGGTGTACGGGTTATGACTTCCTTTGGTTTTGTAGAGCAAAGATAATCTGCTGGGGATGTGGCACAGAAATATACACAAACACACACACTCACACACACACATACGGTTGAATACAGTTGGAGAAAAAAGAAATAAAATCAGATAGATGCAGAAAGGAACTATGAAGGCTTTGATTCTTCCCTCCACCAAATGTTCTGAACATTATCCGTCTGTCTGTTGATCGGGGGTGGCAGTCTAGAGAGAAAGGGTTAAAGCATCTTCTGAGTTATTGCCTACCGCCGTAGTCATAGCAACAGGTTAATAAGTAGCTTCTCTGATCTTCCTCTGTTGCTGCACAGGTTGCTAAGATACAAATAGCATTCTGGACCCAGTGGACTGAACTGCAAACATCTTTTGATAACAATGAACTTTAAACATTTAAAAGTAATGTGGACGGCAAAGAGGCCTACATGCATTAAGGAATGTAAAAGGGGGGAAAAAAACAGCATTACACCTAAAACCACAGTGATTGCATCTACCACATTTTGACCTACCCAGGCCAAAAAGGAACACAGCAAAACAAAATTGAACACTTGCTAAAAGCAGCTACCTCATTCCTCGGAGGCGAGTGGTTGGCCCATGTCTAAAGGTAAACGGGCCAATCAGCTTTGGAACAGAGTGGCTGTTCCTAGACGCGTGTGCGAAACCAAGGGCAAATTAAAGCATTGCCTCCGAGTTGCATCATTCTCCCCTCACAGCTCTATTAGTAGGCTAGCCACAATGTCTCTTTACGAGAGCTACTCTCAGAGCAGAATTAGGCACACTTCCCCACAGTGATGTGTCTTTTTATGAACCACACTGGCATCATGTATGCCAGTTCCTACAGGAACAAACCACAGCTGAATTACTGGGAGAAATACATGTCTGGATAACTTTATTCCTTGTAAGGTGACGTAATAGAAAAGCTGGCTGGATGAATTTTTCAGACATAAAGATAAATGAAGATGTGACTCAGATATTAAGGATCAGTGATCTGAATACTGATTCACAAAATGAAAAATAGGGGGTGATCTCACCTTTCTGTTATGTCAACTTTTTTGTCCTCTGCTCGTCTCCTTCCCATCAAGTAACAGAATCTTTTTCTTTTTTTTTCTGACTGAAAACTGCATTGATTCAAAAAGACGGACCATCCACACTGACACAACAAACGAACAAACAAACGAACAGCTTGACTGGAGGAAGCTGTGAGGCTGCAGTAGGGAGCACTGGTGTCCTTTTTGATGATAATGCTTGATCCCTCTGTTCTCTCTGTCACTGGGCCTCATGCTTTCACTTCAGCTCAGCTCAGCTGTCAGCCGGCAGCAGCTACTCACACAAGTTTCTGTGAACACGTGTGAGCCCACGCACCCTCACACAATATCCACGGGTGCAGGCTTGTGTGCACGCTTGTACATAATTATTTTAAACTACGATTGCACGTATGATAAGATACTCAATAAAAGATGCACAATGAAATGTGTTATATGCGTGTATCATGTTTCAGAAATTTGCAGCTATCCTTGTGTGGTAATTTGGCACGCTTATGAGCAGCAATAATTGTGTATTTGTGTGATTAAGACAGTAATCAGAAAATAATGACACTTCAATGTGATTTATGAGAATGGATGAAATTTCACAGCTGAAAGGTGGCAGGTTAAACAACGCTGACCCGCCAAATACCAAGAGAGATTTAAACAAAGGCCAGAGCTAATACATCACAGGAACAAGGGGGTTGGAGAGCGAGATGTGTGTGGAAGAGCTTTGGACAGCATGAGAGGCTGGGAGGTCACATAAACCTTTTTAGACAAAATGGGATATTGAAACGCTTCAAGAAGGAAGAAAAGGCTCTTGATGTCTTGGGTTTATTAAAATGAGGAAGAGGATTTTTAAAAGATTTTGACAGCAAAAAGGGTCATGTAACTTAATCACCACACAAGTGATTTTCAATCAAAGTAAGAAAAGGTATCACCAAATTTGCAGTTGCGTGGTTTTAACCACAACAGTGTTATTCTGCGTACATCCACAGATGAAAGCAACACTCTCTCCAATACTGATTAAAGGCTCTTTGCTCCCACCAGGCTCCACGCTGGTTTGGGTTCGTTCAATCTCGTCCTTGATTACTCGATTGGACTCATTGATTGAAGGGGAACTTTAATGACCTATTATCTCAAGTGTTAATCAGGTGTTGACAGACAGCTCTCTGTGGGACTTTGTACGGCTGAGGGCCAGAATGGACAGAACTTGGTGGACTCCCGCCGCTCGGATGAGTCAAGGGTTGAGCGGCACACAGAGTGCAGACAGAGTTCAACAAGTTTCCCTCTGGAGCGCAGTCTGTGCACCACTGTGACATCATCTTTAGTTTGTCCAGGTCAGCCATGACTCAGATGTTTTGGTGCCTTTTTTTAACAGGCTCATTCTCACCCGCTTTATCTTCCCGTGTTACAGTTTTACCACCCTGTGAATTACCCTGAAATGAGAGGGAAAGGAATTGAGATATAAAAATGAAGGCCTGTGCGTGCCCTAGACGTGTTCTCATTTCATTTTGTATGTATGGAATATATGCAGTCAGTAAAGTTGCGTAAATTCAGAGGAACTATTTTAACCTTGTGAAATATTACTCATTGGAAAGGCCAGAAGTTTTAATAGGAATCAGGCCCACTGTATTAAACTGAGTTACTGACTGTCGTTTGGAATTAAATGACTTTCCTAATGTGCATAATGCACATCTATTTGTGGTCAAACATATCCAGGATTTCATATATTTCTCTAAACTGGCTTTATCAAGTATTAAAATTATAATTTAATCTTGGGGCAGATGCAATAAGGAACATGTCTGCTCTGTTCCTGCATCATGTCACACCACTGCCTGTTTAGCATGCAGAGATCAATTTTAAACTTTGGAGTTATGTGAATTGAAATCTATATTTTTGCTATTATTTAATGTGTGCTATGTGTGGTTTTCTTTGTAAGGGCACTCTTGAAAAATTAGTCACAATTGAAGTTTGAAGTGAAGAAAGAAATCCTGGTACTGTAGCCTGATTGCAAACCCTCCACAGTAATATGCAACTTTAATTTCACTTGGAGTTAAGTACGACTTGTAAGACATTAGTTCTGCTCTGGAGTTCGTGCTTCTCTGTAGTTGAGGAAACTTGGTTAATACACTTCTTGCTGTTCCAGTGGGAAACGGCATGGACAGGCAGCAACATGTCCAAGTTACACCTGTCTGCATCACCTCCTGTGTCTCCAACCTAAATCTCTTTTGTCCCCCCTCCCCCATATCTCCTGCTGCATCCTTCTCTTTAATTATCTCCCTTTTCAATCCCAGCATCTTCAAGTCTCATCAATGCTTCTTAATTTCCATCAATACTGCTGCAGCCTAAGCTCTCCACACCTGTCCAGTCACCATGGCAACCTCACCTCTGACAACAAAGAGCTCTGTAAGACATGGCATGCTGTATTCCCCTTGATTAGATATTGATTAAGCTTTTGTAATACATAACAGGATCAAAGTGATTGTGCAGCTTTGCTTACCCAGGTCTTCTTCACACTTTCATTTAGTTATAATCTTTTGTTATTTAGGAATCTGCATGTTAAGAGGGATGGAATCGAAATTTGCCACCCTTTGTCATAGTCATTCAGAGCCTCCTTCAGGGACTTGTAGATGCATAAAGTCCCTTATAATTTTAAAAAGACGTGGTGAAGAGAAGGCACAAAGACTCTTCTATGCAAATCTACAATTTAAAGAGTGCTGACAGCACGTTCAGGTTTGTGAGTGGCATAATGTTTGCAACATGTTTCCCATTAAAGGACATGCTAATAGGCCCGTTGGAGTGTACAGAGGCTTCCAAATGCTTGAGTTTCCCTAATGGATGCATTGATAGATTAATGGATGATAAAAGTCAAATGCTAAATGCATGGTAAATGACAGGTGATAAGTCAATATGGTAAATATTTGTGTAGGACATAGTTAAGAAGTTGAAAGGCCATTATTCATGATTACCTACAGACAAGCCATTCCTTGGTATAATGAGGCGCATGGCATGAATTTAAAAGCTTATGAAAGTAATGGTCTGGAGTGCATTCCTGTCAATTATAAATTAGTGTCAGCTGCGAAAGAATTACAAAGACATGATAAAATTGGTTCACTTTATCATAAACCCATTAAATTGGTATTTATATTCAAATGTTCCATATGAGGAAAAACAATAAATATTGTCATCTATTGTTGATGATGCAGTTAGGTTCAGGTGTTTGTGTTTTATCTGTAGCTGCCAGATTTAATTTAGGGTGCAATTTAAAAAGATGTTTAAAGTTTAACACAGAACTTAGACAATGAAGTTTATAGTTTTGTTGTCACTAAGGAGAAGTACTTTGGTTACCTGCGCAAACTAAATTAAAAAAAAATCCAAAACACTACATGCCTTTTGGTGTAGTCAATTTACAGACTGCCGTTCACGCATAAAGTACACATCTTGTTGATGTGAATGATGTGATACTAAAATCCTGAAGACACTTGCACTAGAATGATTGAGACTGATCTTTTAAACACCAGTTTTTCTTGTGTCTGTGTTGTCAGCAGCGGCAACAGTCACCATATTTGAGCTTCATAAGACCACCCTATCCCAATCAGCATCACCAATAAAGTAAATACACAGAAGAAATACTCAAGCCAGACAGGAGGTTGTGTGTTTGTCAAATTACACTGAAGATTTAGAGGGATACAAGGTTGAGAGAAGTGAGAAAAACGATTTTTCCTTTCCCACACTGAGAGAGTAGGAGAGTCAGAATTGAGGATAAACCCAAGAACTGCAAAGAACCATGTTTAGAACAATCTGACCTTTTTTTTTTTTACAACTCAAACAAGGATAAAGACAACAAAATGTAATAACTTTCCCCTATCCAATCCATACTTCATGATTATCCCTCACTCCAAAACATTGGAAAAAATGGAACTGTCAAAAGAGTCTTGTTGTTCCATTTTCTTTCCCTTTGCCCCCCTCCTGGAGACAAACAAACAAACCCCTGTTAGCACATTTCATCAGCTTTAGGGGTTACAGAACAGATTGAGTATCGACATTGGTGGCTGTCGAGGCTTATGGCTCAAAGGCAACAGTAGAGGAAAATCTCAGGGGTAGGAGATGCAATCGAAAGGACCAAAATAATTCAGCAGGACTCACTCGAGGAACAATCCAGTTTGTCATGTGGAATCATGGAGTGTCTGCCGCACAATGAGAGAGGATCCCTGGAGACTCAGCACAGGAGTCAACATGTGAATAGCCAAGAGTTAGTGCCCCAACTGGCCACTCTTTGCCTTTTTTTATCACCTGCAAATTTAGCAACCATAAATCTGTTTCCACACCAATGCTACTACACAGACGCACCAGAGAGGCCCATAAACAAGAAATTATGTTTGGTGTCTTGGGATGGTTTGGTCATTGATGTTCCCTGGGGTGTAATACTCTATTCTGGGAACAATTAGTGTCAAAGAGTTTTGATGTTTTCCTTCTGTTGTGATGGACAGTTGTGGGAGCTTGAAATTATTGAACCATGTTAATCTGTAAGGAAACACGTGAAATGATCTCACCTGTTGTACACAGAGCGTTCAGGCTGGCTGTGGGACACAGTATTGTGTAGTCTTTTTCTTCCACTGTTGAAGGTTGAGGCGTCTGATGACTGAGGGTTAATGAGGGAGGAGGAGACTCGGGGCCATAAAAAGGACACTGACCATAGGCTTCAATGTGACCTGACTCTCCTTACCGTAACGTCTCTGTCAATGAAACGCAGCATGAGGAAAACCTCTGATTAATCGATTGACCTCCTGTTTCTTATTCACAGACGATAACCAGCAGCACCCATTGCACCTGATTTTGTTTCCACTGTAACACCTCCATGAGACAAGAGCTGAATATCCATTTCCCTTTAATCAATTCACAATTTATTCCCCTCCTTCTTCCAATCTCCCTTCCATTTATTATGCATTATTCGCCCTTTTTAAACGATTTTCTACCAACCGTCTCATCTAATTTGGTATTCGGATATGGTTAGCGCTGTTAGCTCAATTAATACAATGACATGTCCTAAATGCATTCTCTCCACAATCCAAGTGACAAGAGGACACCGAACACTTCACATCTTTGCAAACGGGGTCATGCATGCAAGTCATGAGAGATCCAAACCTTTAGGAGTTATTTAATCAAGCTATGTGAATAGATAAAAAGGACAAAGCAGGCTCAATTTTCTACAGGACTGTGCTTTATTTTAGTCTAAGCAGAATATAATGAACTAGAGAACTACAGAGTTCAGGAGCACTATGGGAGATATCACCCCAAATCAGGGAACGGACCAGAGCCAACGCTAATTCAAATTACATCTCTGTTTGAAACAAAAAGAAAACAGTAACTCAGTTTGTTCAAGTCAAATGATAAAATAAATGATTATTCCATTCATTGTGAATATAAATACCTAAATATATTATGATAAATTAAATTTGCATGAGAACAAATGAAGTGGATGAAATTAGATAGTGAAGCTGGGAATGTAATGATTTATGATACAAAGATCCATGGTGCAAAATTTCCTATGACTAAATGTGAATTCTTTAAAGGCTCTCATTGAATGCTTGATTGGAGCAAACTGCTCAGTTAGCTGAGTTTGTTTACATTTTGGTCCTTATAACCAATGGAAATGGAGGTGGGTGTCCACGTCCTTATTTGTGTCAGAATGGGCTTGAGGCAAAACTGACTCTGGTGAAGTGTTTGTCTTTACAACGGATTTTACATTTTAAAGATGGAGCATTTGGCATCCCCCAAAATACAGTGTGTCCAACCACTGTTCACAGGTAGTACTGTCAGAGAGAACAGGCTGGGTTTAAGGCAGAATTCCCTCCTCACATTAACAAATCAACCTGACTGGAGCAAAGCAATGTGGCACAATCTACTGTTGGTACTATATCTTCAGTGGGTGGAGTTGTCACATTAAAACAAACTTTCTCAGCAACGATGAGATAACAAACTGTGGAAGAAATAAGTAAGTACAGAGAAGATGAAAACCAGAGATATGTCAATGATTACCACCAACCCTTAGAAATAAACAAAAAACACAATTACATAAAGAGAAAAACATTACAGGCATCCTTTCATGGCTTTAAAGACAGTGGATGATAATATGACAGCATAGGTCTCAAAACCAATCTGACTGCAAAGTTTGATTTTTTTTTTTTTTGTGATTTTTTTCCCCCTATTTTCTTCTCAAAACAAACAAAGGCCTCAAATGAGATTCTTTTTGAACATGCAGTGCTGATTCATCTGAACTCAGTTGTGCAATGGACTCATTTTTATGAATCCACATGACCAGTACCATCAGTCAGTCTTTTACAGTGCAGTTTGTTAATTCTTGTATTGATTTAAGAGCTTCCAGTGTGAAAAATCTCTTTGAACTTGCCCATCCATAAGGGATTTTATCCAGGGATTGTGCAGCCCAAAACAAAATAAAGAAAAAATAAAAATGATCAAAGCATATCAGAATAAACCTCATGAAAATGGGTCTATCCCAGCTTCAGCCAATAACAAAACAAGAGAGAAAATAAAGAACAATTTACCAACATGAGTATAAAATCCCATTTTTGAACATCAGTGTTTCACTATACAAGAAATAAAATCATTTTATCTTCTGTTTTTGATAAATTATTTCATAGGTTCCTTTTCTTAGTTTCACTGAAATATATTAACTATCCTTTTAATTTTTTTTTTTTAAATGTTTGAACATGATCTATTGTACGGCCTATAAAGAAGGTTCAACAGAATTGAAAAATAAGCTATATTGTATGTACAGGAGTAATGCAGCTGTGTGGTCATGAGAGCAGTGGCAGGGGTTCTGCTGGGTTCTACAATAATTGCTCTCTTGTTTGTCCCCTTCCTCCAATCTCCGTTTAACCAGGTACCTGTGGTTTTGTGGTTTATGTACATGTTGAACAAACTGTTACCTGGATCTGAGAGTTTCATTTTGTAAAACTAGCTTCTTTAAATGCTGTAAAGCCCAAACTTTTACTTCCAAAGAATTTTTAAAAGTGGTGGCGGTGACTGATGCTATTTTTGCCGCACTTGTCAAGCGGTAAGCATGCAGATGGATGAACTCTACTGTCACTGTCATATCTGTTCATCAGCCCCATTTGGACTAATCCAATTACTGCACAGGCGATCTTTCTTCTGTCAGAAAAATCATGACATGTCGGTGTACACAGAATCTTAATTAACGGATCACTTTGAGGCCGTGGCTTAGGTTTGACATTAAGTCAAACACTCTCTAAGCCTCGGTCCGATGCTTAGGGTTGTAGGATGCATGTTCAGAGCCAAAACTTAAGGGGCTTAAAAGGACTCTCCTAGATCCCTGCACTGCTGTGGATACATTTTTATAGTGACATCATTGTCCCACAGAGTTGGGCTTCTCAACACAAGCTGCTATACAACCTTTCTCTGTTTTTGTATTTTATAGGCTATTTACATTAAGGAATAAAAAAAGTCTTTGTCTTCATTACTCTCAGCCATGTTGTCCAACATAATCGCACACCTGCAGTAACCACTGTGCATCATTGGGTGGACTATGGCATCTTTTTTTTTTTTTTTTTTTTTTTTTTTTTTTTTTTTTTGTTACTCTTGGAATTGGATGATGATACTATAAATCCAAAGCACAATTTTGGTGGTTCATCAGCCCTTCTGCTGGCTCAGCACTCCCCGCAATAGGATGGGATCTTAAAGCTCCCACTGACCACATATTTGTGATTCTGCTCGACCTCCCTCGGGATCAGGGGTAAGGCAAGGCTCTGAACCTCTCCACTAATCATGACATCATAGCGCCTGATGCCCTGAGTATTGGGAGTGATTTTGTGGAGTTTCAGTTTAGCACACAGCACCCCCACCACCCAGTGCCCATTTCCACCTCCACCTTTTCCATACAAAATCCCATTTCCACAGCAAGACCCTTTCTGCGCTAAAGTGAGATGACGGAAAAGCTCTCTCCCAAAGCAGCTATTAAATGAGAGGCATTAATTTCTTCCCTCCTGTCCAACAGGTTCCTTTAATTATCTCTCCACTTTCAGTCAATTACATTTCACTTCCTTTCCTTGACAATCACTGCTATTTTAGGGTGAGTGTTATGCACCCGGGGGGTTGGAGAATCATAGACATGCTCTAGCAGTTCTCTGCTTGGCCCCGCTATTGGCTGGGACCCTCTTAGGATACAGTGATTCTCTAGATGACTGACCTTGTGAGCAGTGGTGCACTGGCAACTGAGGAAATCGGTATACCATGTATATACCCCCCCAATTTCTCATTTAATGATACATGGTCAGAGTGGGTAAATGCATCACTGGCAGAGAAGCAAGTGGCTACTGGTTGCACTTGTGTATACTCTGCTCTACACTGTGAGATGCTAAATAAAGGCAGTTTTGCCACAGAGGAGAGAGGCTAAACGCTATGGGTGTTTGGACTTAGTATTTGGCTAAATATCATGTTCTGAGTTGACATTTGTCAATCTTCCAAGAGGTAAAACATGTCTTGGGCTAAAAAACCAGGGCAGACAGAGACTGGGAGCAGGGTAGACTCTTGTCAAATTGGAGAATGAAAAGATCTAAAACTTTCTAGAACTTTTTTTCTTTTTGTTTCGGTAGTTCTGGAGCATGTTTCACAACTATTTCTGTTTTTAATGCACATCACTTCAGTAACATCCTCCCGAGGTTGCAAAAGTAATAAGAGCACCCTTGTTAAAAGTGTTGAAGTGCTGATTTCACATTGCCTAATTTAGCCTTGGCATAGCAGAGATGCTACAGGAACACTGCACTGTTAGCCAAGCAGACAGCAGGATACTAGGCTAGGCTGGGCTTTGGCTCACCAGGGACTCAACCTGCCATTAGCAGTAGGAACTAGTACAGCATCTGGTGTAGAAGCCGTAAGACAGAGAAGATCAGTGGTGCAGGCATGCAAGGTTCATGTTCACTTGTAGAACGTACTCTAAAGATGGCCGAGACGAGCACAGGATATGTCAGTGCCCAGGGAACATTAGATTTGCCATCGATTAGTTCAGCTTCACATGAATAATGATCACAAACGCTTTGAAGAACATGGCTTTGTTTTGACCTACTTCACATTAATTCATCAAGCTTCCTGCGTTTCCACCTAATGTCCGATCAAAGCCCGAGGAAAGAGGGCTAGGATTTATCTTACATGTATTTGGAGGCAATTTTTTAAAAAAGCTGTCATTTTGAATCTGAGGAACTACTGTGCTTCACAAATATTCTGTCAGTGTTGAACAATAATGTGCTTTGCAGGTGTCCCATTAGGGATACAAGCAAGAAAAAGAAAGAAGTGTAGAACAAGTTATTTGTAAAAATAAAAAGGTGGCCTCTGTAGAGATAGTTGAGACCCAATTACGTGCTGAAAGGAGAAGCACAATAACACAGGACTCACAGCAGCTGCTTCTACAGAATTGAGGATTTCCAGCAGAATTGTTGATTTTGGACACAATTTAAAGCAACTATTGTTGCAACATTTGTTCAAAAGTGGGGAGGGAATCAGCATTTTACTGTCCACCTTCCTCTTAGACTTTTTGGTAATGACGATCTACTTTGCAATATTAATACCTAGCCTACAGTATGATATGGAGGGTTTTATCCCACATCCTCCATCGCCTCTTCGGTTAAATTTGGCAGTATTATTGGTGCCAGGTCAGCTGTCAGCAGTCTTGCCAGGGAGTAGGCACAAACATAATTCTCGCTAATCTTCCTTCTGTCATCCATGTGCATGCAGGGGACCATCTCTCCCGTCATTTGGTCCAAGTGATTATCCCAGTAATTTTTCACTTGGTTGCTGCAAATGTATAGAGGCTGGTGATTACAGTGTGATTAGAGGGAAAGGTGAAATAGCATGTCTAATACAGTGCAGGAGATAATTGAAGGGTAGTGAGCACAGACATTAGCCAGGTTCGAAAATGCTGTTCCGAGGGGAGAGCCGCTGAACAGTTGGGCAGAGGTTTGGAAAGGCATGGCTGCTCTTAGGACAGGGGGAAAGAGAGGGAGCACATGACACGCTGATATCAAGGACTAAAATCAAGACCTTCTGCTTATTTAATTGACAAAGAATGGTAGTACATCAAAAACTCTGAAATCTGCTGGCACATTTTATTACTCCCTCCTTCAGTTATTTGGAATAGGTCTGGTCTGCTTTTCTCTCTACAGAAAGATAATGAATGAGAATGAGGGAGGGGATGGTAGGAAGAAGAGTCTAGTAAAAGGGAACTGGTTGGACTGGAGCCTAAGGTAATAGGACCCAGCCCTATTTGAACCTTTTAATCCTATTTTTCGAAAGCATATAGCACAGATACTGTACTGTATAGCGCTTGTCACCAGGAGCTTGATTGCAGCTTCTAATTTTACGGATTAAGTCATAGGGCATCATCCTAGAAGCATCAGTTTACAGGATCGTGATGTCATGTTTGGTTGTTGACTTCCTCTCTCTTCACCTCCTTCCCTCCCTCCCGCCATCCTAGCCCTGCCTCATACTGCCAGCTGTCAGTGCTCAAAGCGCTGGTGTACGGATGTGAGCTGGTGTTCGACAGAGAAAATTGGGAAGTGTTCAGAGTGACTGAAACAGAATCGCTCCTCCCTATAGACTCATTCCAAACACATTGATCTGCTTTTAGAGAAGAGCCCGCATCCAGAGCTCAAAATAAAGGCTACAGGACTTTAAATCAAGACATGACAGTACTGGAGTGCTTTACTCTGTCCTGCCTGGCGTCAGTGTCAGAGAGGCTACAGGCAAGCTGAATGATGGTTAAGAGTGACTGTTAGATCTAAATTACATATATTCTCTTTAAGCTGTGGGTTTTTTTTCCAGAGTCTCTATGTATAATATATGAAGAGAGCTGGTCAGGGAACATGTTAACAGTGGAATTTACATTATATTTGACAGAGCTAAAAGAGCTCTAAAAGCCTGCACTCCTTTGCCATCAATACAATAAATTGAGTTTGTCTTCAGAGAAATGTTAGTTTGTATCTGCCAAGAGGCAAGAGGTGATTTTTCTCAATTGGAGTTTTGCAGCAGCTCCAGTGGACACAGATATCCTTGGCATCTCACTTATATAAGCCATGGTTGTTGTTTTTTTTAACGAGCATACTTTGCTTTTTGGGGAATTCTAAAACCATGAGGGCCAAATTCATTCATATACTGAGTTCATTCTGCTGGCAGTTTCAGTAGCTGTCACCTTACTCCTCCTCTCTTTCTGTTCCCAACATGAACATCCATTTATCCATCTCTCTTAAATAGAACCATCACACTTTAACAATTTGTGGCTTCATAATTCACACTCCATGTTGCAATACAAAAGGTCAAGAACAAAAAAAGAGAAACAAAACAAAACCCCATGTCCATTTTGCTTGGTCTTTACAGTGGATTGTCGCTTGAACACAAAGGCCAGTGAGAAGCCTTAAATGTCTGCACCCTGTCCAGCACAGACGTTAGTAAGTTCAGTCTTTTTTTGTCTTGTCATTCTTTTTTTTTTTTTTTTCTTCTTCCAGAACAGTCTGTTCAGAGCTGTCAGAGAGTGCGGTGACCTATACATCGTGATGAGCGAGATATCCAGTGGCTGATACCTTAACATCCAAGAGAAAGAGACTCATTGCGTACAGGGGCAGATGAATGTTTCCTTTTTTCCCTCCACTTTTGCCCCTTTTTCATTACAACTTCAAGTATTTTTTTTAAACAACAGCAAAAGTTAGCAAATCTACATTTTTTTCTAATCTACTTTACTATTCTACAACCTGGCGCTAAATCAGCATCCAGAGCAAAAAGATCAGCCCCTATACTATGATTCCATGTCTTTTTTTTTTATACATTATTTCCATTTTCTTGTATTCGTACTTACAGTAGGCCACTGGATATTGATTTAATGATTTTTTTGACTACGAGTAAATTGTAATACTTGCAGCTACAAGGTATGAGTTTTTAAATATATATTTATATATTTATATATTTATATTCTTTTAAAAAGCGTTTAGTCCTTTGGTCCCTATTTCCTAAGGAATGATGCATGTAAATTATCCTGGATTCTCCTCTTCTCTTCTTCTTCTTCTTCTTCTTCTCTTTTTCTTCTTAGATCCAGAGCTTGCCCTGTCACAGAGCACAACACCTGTGTAGGCACAAAAACCAAAATGGCAGCAGGCTGGTGTGTGTGTTCGTGTATATGTGTTTGTGTTTGTGTGTGTGTGTGTGTGTGTGTGTGTGTGTGTGTGCGCGCGCACGCATGTGTTTGCTTCAGTACTTGAGTTGGCATTTGCACGTATTTATACATGTACAAAGTAGTTTTTTTTGTTTGTTTTTTTTTCTTTTTTGTTAGGTGTAGCATCTTTAAATGTGTATGTTTGGTTTGCTATCTGTGTGTATGTGTGTTTATCTATATCCTGTGTCAGTATGCATGCTTTGAGCATAATGAGTCTATAAAGGTTTTTTTTCCCATCATGTCTAAAAAACAGCAGCAAAAAGTTGGTCTCTGCAAAAAATTTTCTTCCACAGACGCCAAAGCAAAACAGGGAAAAAAGAGGCATTTGCGAAGAAAGAAAAAACTAAACTAAAAAAAAAACAAAAAAAAAAACAAAGAACTCTGGGATCCTTCTCTCAGTCACCCAATCTTTCAGCGGGTTTCCAGCAGGATCAAGGGACCACCCTTCCTTCATGATATGTAGCAGAGCAAGAAGTCTTTGTACTTTTACTGCACTTGTGGAAATAAGGTGTTGTGGCCCTTCATCCTGTGACACAGAGAAAGTGAGAGAGAGGGAGAGAGAGAGAGGGGAGAATAAGCAGAGTGGATTCAGTGAGGCTGTGGCAAACATGCTCAGGGTTGCTGGCTCCTGGTTATCACACAGACTGACAGGCACAGCCAACAGCATGAGAAACAGACGGGGAGGAGGAAAAAAAAAAGAGGAGTGTGTCAATTAAAACCAGAAATAAGTGGGCTAGAGGTGGGGTGTGAGATTTGTGTTTTAACCATATGGAACAGACATCTACACTGTGACAGCACTAATCCAAGGGAGGCCTTATTTAAACCGACTACATCTCTCTGCATGGAAAAAAAAAAACAACAACAAAAAAAAAAACAGCTGAATGTTGCTGTCACTCATCTTATTGTTAATTCATTACAAACTACCGAAAGAACAAGAGGGAAACAGAAAGAAAACAAGACAAGTGTGCGTGGTAAAATAGTGTAATGATTGTAATGACAGAAAAACTGAACTGAAAATATACATATTTCAAGAAATAGCCTCTAATTAGAACCGCATAAAAAAACAACCTTGCATCTTCCCTGCCTTTGTGTTGACTCGGTATACAACACTATTGCTAAATGTGTCCATGCTGGCGAGCTTTAGATATAAAAGATCTAGTTTACAGCCTATCATCCCTAATATGTTGTGAGCTATGATGTGGGTGAAGAAAGGCTATGAAATCACAGCAAATCACTCTCTGGGAGTGAACATGAAAGGGTCTGACTTTGTGACGGGAACACGCGCCCAGACGCTCTTTGTTCTACCTTTCCATTCCTGTAAATGAGCTTGTTACCGTTTCATAATAGATCTGCTTTTTAGACGTGGGAGCAGAGATTCTAACTTATTTCTTTTGTGTGCCAAAGCGAACCCAGCCATTAGTAGCATAAAGCACCAACAGTCCCGATTACAGATCCCAATTCCCTCTTTTATAAGCCACTAGCGATTCTCGCTATACATCTACCACAGAGGAGAAGAAGCACACAGTGGCTTTAAAATAGATCTTTTTTTTTTTTTTTCCTCCAAGTAAACAGCTTCTTTGGAAACATTGCAACTATTTCACCCTGCAACTTTGTCAGATGATAAAGAATTTATTTTCATTTTTTCACAAGCTTTTTGTCCCAGCATTATGCCCCCCACTCCGCCACCTATTTAGATGGCTCCATAAAAGACACCTGGCAGTTAAGAGGCATAGTTGCTAGAAAGACCTTATCCCTCCTGGCTTGCCTGGCTAGACACCCCCCTGAGTTCATTGGATAGACTACGGGAGGGAGAGTCGCCTGCAGGGCTTCTGAAAGACTAGGGGCAGAACGAGTTTGATGAGAACGACTAACTCTTATCAGGGTTTGGCCTGTAGGGATAGAAACAAACTCACTTGCAAAGAAAGGACCTTTTTTTGCTGCAAATGTGTTTGCTTCCTTTTACTTTTCGCAGACCGAGCAAGAATTATCTCAAATACAAGCAGCAAAAACATAAGAGCTAATTTATCTGGTGGCACAATACTACTAAAAAACACAAACGCAAAAAACAAAACCAGGTATTATAATTTGTCCGCTGCGTGTATATGTATGTGTACAGTACGGCTGTATGGTGGTCGCATTTTGGCCATGTGGGTCTGCAGCGCTGCCTGCAGCTCTGCTATCACAGTGTAATTGGTTTGCACCCTCATAAATAAATAAATGAGAAGTGATTCTCATGTTAGGCAAACAAAACAATCTTGCCGAAGTACTCCCTGTGCAGATGGAATCCACGGAGAAATGGAGTGTCAACATTTGCCTGTGCTCTCTGCGTGAACACTGGAGATTTAATTGGCTACACAAACATAGGGTCATCTTGGCCATCTCTCAACTAAACAGCTGTCGATCGGGTGTAGAAAAAGGTCCTTTTTTGCAAAGACTCAGGCTTTCATAAAAAAATCATAGTTTGCTAGAAAAAAAAAAAAAACACTGTTGATGTGGATGTGAAGAAATAGAGAAATAGAAAATACAGCACATCCATACACATGAACCCCACAAGAGAAAGTAAAACATCACAAGGGCACACGGTACAATAGCACAAAGGGTTAAAGGCCACTTCCAGTTATAGTCAACCAACCAGTCAGCACGTCAGTTACATTATGTACAACAGGTACCAGCCAAGAAAGGCATCGGTTTACTGCACTCCACAAACTGCCAATATACAATATACAGTATATATATATATATATGTGTAAAAGGAGGGCAGAATATAAAGAGATAGAGTTTAAAGATATCAATCAACGCCACGTCATGCAACGCAGTCACAGTCCCACCACATGACGTCATCCAAAATAAAATGACACCATGGGTTCAACTTACAGCTGTGGGAACTTGGCCCCATGACAGGTGTGGGAGGTGTGGCTATAGCGGAGAAAGGCCACCTCACACTGTGATTGGCCAAGTCAGGTTGCCAGGTTGGTGGGGTGCAAAAGAAGGAAAGAAACAATGGGATTTTCTTTTCCTTAAGTCAGAATTCAAAGCACCCTTTCCACACTCTCACTTATTCTGCCTGACAAATCAAATGAGGTTATTATGGTTATTACCATAAAGACTGGAGAAAAAAAAATGACAAGTAAAACAGAAATAACAGCAAATAATCATCAACACACCACAGAAAAGGCCTTTTCTTGTGACTCATTGTGGTGGTGAAATATTCTCAGGCTGACAACATTTGCAGGTTAAAAGGTTGAATTGATGTTTTTATATTCACAAAGATAACCCTTAAAGCAGGAATGCATATTTCAGAAACTTGTCCTGTCTACAGTAATTGGATTTGCCTTGCATTGTTTGCTATGAGGGTGGCCGTACAGTGAGTGCTTCAGCTTTTTTGCATTAAGTTTATCTTTAAGACACAGAACGCAATTTCAGAGTAGCAGGGCTCCTGAGACCAGCGGAAGAGAATGCTGTCTGATCGTGTTTTTAATTTAACTTCAAGGCGAAATCGTAAGTATTAGAGAAAAAAAAAGGGAGGCCTCTGAAGTTATCTACATATTGAGGTTTTTACCTAAGCAACACAAAAAACTCATCATTCAAGTTTCATCAAGTTTTTCATTATTATATTGTAGTTGAATTTAGAAAATTAAACAGTTGCAGTTGGACTTAGCTTATTTTCAGTCTGTTGCTCAAGAACCCAGTGTACTGTCTTTGACAATACAAATTGGTCAGTTTTTTTTCCAAATATATATTTATATAAAATATATCATGATTTTGATGGATCTATAACTTGGAGCTGTGATACAGAGCTGGCATCAGAAGCCCCACTAGTGTATTTTTTTTATTTAATGTTTTCATGGGATTGGTCTTGGTTTTGGTCTATTGGTTTTTCTTAACAACAGAAGTGGTGTAATAACAGAACAAAAACACAGAGATGGATTGAACCAGACCAGAGACGAAGGAGGACATGAAATAAACACACATATGAACCGACATGCTCTCATGCACACACCTCCTGATAAAGTGACACAATGTTATTGTAGGAAATGTCTGTGTTCGGAGAGACACTCTGAGTACGACTCAGTGGCTGTCCTGTCATTCAGTGCTGTTGCACGATATTTTCCATTTGTCCCTAATCCATTTGTGCTAAATCAAAATAATGCTCCCCCTCTACTCAGGGTGTCTGCTTTGAAAGCCTCTCTTCAATTAGCGGGACACAGCTCTATTCAAATGCTATCAAGCAAGGGATAAAGGGAGCATCTATCATTTGTATTGCATTCCACCTTCCATGAATGCCATCTTGTGGCTTTTAAAGAGTCAAATCTAAAACAAACAAATGGTATTACCATGCCCTTATTTATGGAGAAATATAACCCAGGCTTATGTTATTGTAATCAAAACTTGTCTAGCCAATTGGGTGGAGAGAGCATGCATCTATATTATTTTGCACTGGCAGCTGCACTTTGTAACAGATGGGCAATGATTCTTTGAATCAAGCCTGACACTGTGAAATTACTCTTTATTGAGGGATGGGGCTACTTTAAGTAAACCATCTTTTTTATTATTTTGTATGAAAGCGCTGACTTTTAGAGGGCCAAAAGAAGGAACAGTAGAATATTGGTGCTTTCCAGTGGCAGATATACTATCAGCAAAATAACAATAGGTACAAATACATTTGCAAGATCTCTTGTTTGCTCTGTTTGGTTCCTAAATGCCAGCATCATTACAAAGTTAAAAACAGCAGATAAATGCACAGTGAATGTGGTCACAATTATTCCTAAAGAATTAGCTTGATTTCAGCAAATTTTATTGTAACTGTTCTGTATTAATTTAACTGTTGGTGTAAACACTGGCACAGTTTAAATTTACACCTTTATGTAGTATTTAACACTTGCTCCAGAGCTGCACATTGATTTTTATATTGGCATTTTGTAAGGTGTTTAAAAGTTATTATTCATTAGCATTGGAGATTTTGTTGTGAATATTATATTTATGTATCTCTGTGCATGAGAATGTCATAAGCAGTCAAAGTGTTTTATGCTGGTTCGCAACAGGGTTACAGCTAATTAAAATAAGATATAAGTACATGTACTCACAGTAAGACATAATAAGAGCAAATGTAGGACACACATTCTCTATTGTGAAAAGAATACCCAGGTAATAATCACAATGCTATCTCCATGTTATTCTGTTCTTTGGCAAAATTTTGCAAACAAAGTATGTTAGAATATGAAAATGGACTGTGACTGTTTCAGTCGAGGACTGAATGGTGAAGCATCACTTGAACTAACCATGTAGTGCTTACTGGGGTTGGTGCTGGTCTCCACCGTTATACAAGCGACTGCAGTTTATAGGGTGACTAAGTGCTTTTCCATTAACCATCTTTTTGTTTATTTGTTTTTTTGTGAGCACAAACTTCTCTTTTAAACATTCTGCATTTACTCATCACGCTTGTCAGCAGTCTTGTAAAAAGTTGTTATACTATAAATCTACTCTGTATTATTATGCAGCTCATCAATTTCCCTATAAGCAAAGGTTCAACTGAAAGGGCCTCTGCATGTAGCTAAACAGCTGACAGAAATCTAATGCTAAAAGAAATTATTACTATCTGCTTTTCTGAATTTGTAACATAACGACTTGCATCGATTCTCAACACCATCCCCAGTAGTCAGCTAATTATGCACAGATGGGTATTGATGATGTCATCAATTTGTACTGGAGCATCCTGCAGGTAATAATGAGATTTCAAACCCCATAAGAAAAAAAAAAAAACAACTCTCTGGAAAACCTGACAAAAAGCTCAAGAGGCTGATTCTGTAAAACATGGTGACCTGAAATCAGACAATTTTAAATCACATCAGGGCTCATGGGGAGAAAGGTGGATAGTGATTACAGAGCCAGAATTCTCACTGTTCCCCCAGTTGATTATATTTAATACTAAGCTAAGCTATTTAAGCATTTTGTATTTTAATTAGTTAGTCCTATTGAAGGTGATGTCATCAATAAGTCTTTTGTAGACAAATGATGGGTGATGGGTTTATATTAGTTGCAGGTATTCAGGGATAGCTGGAAAGTTGGTGCAGTTAATTTTACTCTTTGCGTACCTCATTGTATTGTAGCCCACATGAAAAAAATGCAGTGGTGGAAAGTAACTAAGTACATTTACTCTAGTACTGTCCCTAAGTACTACTTGAGTTTTTAAGTACTTCAGTACTTGAGTATTTTCACTTTATGCTACTTTATACTTCTACTACATTTCAGAGGGAAATATTGTACTTTGTACTCCACTACATTTATTTGACAGCATTAGTTACTTATTAGATGAAGATTTGACACAACAGATAATATAACAAGCTTTTAAAATACAACACATTGTTAAAAATGAAACCAGTGGTTTCCAACCTTTTTGGCTTTTGATGTCTTACAAAAAGCAGTGTGTAGTCGGGGTCACATTTCAGATGTCTATGAGTTGTTAACAGCTCCACCAAATAGTGATTTTTCCCTCTAAACTTCTCACATGGTTTCATTTCAATAAATGTTCAAATGATCTGATATTTCACCAAAATCAAAGATTAGAGAAAAAGTCCAAAAACTGAAAACAGATTTGTGTATCAGAACTTTTTTTTTCTTCTTTCCTCTCCCATTAGTCATCATGACAACCCCTCAGATTTATCTGGTGACCCTTTGGAGGGGCCTGACCCCTAGGTTGGGAACCACTGGACTAAACTAGCTAACTGTATATAAAGTAGTTCAAACTAGCTCCACCTCCAGCGGCTACAACAGTAACATGCTGCTTACACACTGATGCTTCAGGATTAATAATCTAATGATGTCATATATAATAATATACTACTTTTACTTTAATATTTAAGTACATTTTACTTGTAATGGAGTATTTACATTGCAGTATTGGTACTTTTACTTAAGTAAATAATCTGAATACTAAAATAAAAAAAGTTCTATGAGAGAGTAGCTGCACCAAAAATGAGCTCCTGAATACATCTCGAACTTGGATCTAAAAAGTGGGACATTTTGTAAAATCAGCAAATCAGCAAAAGCATTAATCAGCAAGAACAGAAGAGGAAATAACAACTTTGGATATATTGCTTGAATAAAAACAACAAGCTAGCTGTCAACTGCTACCTGCTACTGTTATCAACATTCCAAAGGAGAAACTGCCCTGGGGAAGCTAACAGGGGAGTTATTTTGTGACATTTGTAACAAAGACTTTTGCTATGAGAAATACTGGCTGGGAGAGCCAAATCAGCTGAGCGAGCTTGGTCTGCTATGCCCAGTGGGCCCAAAAGAGAACATGGCCTTGCTGGAGCTGCAGCAGAGAAGAGACATCATAAGTAGAGCGACAGGACACGGAAGTGGGGCAAGCATGGTGGAGTGCGAGCTAGGCTAACTGCTAACCCATACAAAGTGGCAGTTCCAACAATCATGCTGGCTAATGTTCATTCTCTGGACAGCACAATGGATTATATAACCCCCCCACCCCCCATCAGTACTGGTCACTTGTTGACATACACCCCAGCTGTCAATATCAAACTGAAACATGCATTTTTTTCTCCTCTAAATGCACTTTAATGCACTGTGCTGCTAACTTTTTTTTTCTCTTGGGATTTATGTTTTTATCATTTTTTAAGGGAATTTTTAGATATATTTCTTTATCCTTTCTGTTGTTGGGAAGAACAGCATTTTGGTTTTTTTTGGTGTATGCAAGTACACAAGAAAATGACAATGAACTAAATCTCGAATTTTGAATCTTCTACCACTGAAAAAAAAAAAATTGTTTTAATTGTGCTCAGAAATGAATAGAGCAAAGTAAACTGAAAAATATCTGAAATTAGAATTCATGTTATTCATTTTTTAAAGTTTTCAATTATTAATAGTACTTATTCATACAGTTAGAGTATATTTCTAAAAATGCAAATACACTGCTATTTTATATTAAACCAAAATTGGGGGGAGAAAATTTTTACCTGGGTTTGAATTTTAAAGAGTAATGTTTTTTGCATAATGGTTAAAAATGGTTGAGATTTGAGGCAATGCACTCTCAGACATTCACATCTACTGCAGCAACAAGACTGTGCAAATCCAGTAGCTAAGTTATCAAATTGCGAAGTGGACAGTTTGGTTTGAGAACAGGCACGGTACGGCACTGTGTGTTGTGGCACGGGTGTTACTATACCTGGGTATGGACAGCAGACGAGTCAGTAAGGTCGGTTGGCATCCTTTGGCCGCTTTAGCTGCACTTTCAGCCTCTTCATGCCTATCTGAAAGCCGTTCATGGCCTGGATAGCGGCTTGAGCACTGGACGGGTTATCAAAACTCACAAAGCCTGAGACAAGAACACAGAGCGGGGGAGAGAGAGAGAGAGAGAGAGAGAGAGAGGTGGGGGCAGAGAAAAATGGGGAATATGGAGAAAATGAATAACAGAGGAAGGGAGAAGAATGAGGAGAGGTGAGAGAGAAACAGGAAGAGCGAGAGAGAGTGAGAGGGAAAGAGACAAGAGGAGGCGAGATGAAAGAACAGAGAGTGAGAAAGAAGACCCTTTTTAACTCTCAACAATGACACAACAATAGGTCTTTGTTTTTCCCTTTCAGCAGATTAATTGAAAATCTCGGAATTAAAAAGATTACATAAAATACCACAAAGGCTAATAACACAGATATTAGAAATCAAAAGAAAAAGAGCTGTTAGAAACCGGGAGTTTAACTTGAGCAGAGAACAAAAAACATGAAAAGGTGTTCAAAGATTAGAGAGAAAAAGGAGTCTCATGTCATGTGTGGGTTTTTACAGCAAAGCAGTGTCTGTAAATGTTACCTGAGCATTAGAGCCGTACGAGAGTGACAGGGCTGCATTTGTGTGTGTGTGTGTGTGTGTGCGCGCGCGCGTGTGTGTGTATGTGTGTATTTTCATGTATGTGTGCGACTGAGCATGTATCTAAGTAAAGAGTAAAGGGCATGGGGGTCGTGACAAGATGCTAGGAGCAAGGTGTGTAGGACGGAGGTGCCTGCTGCTCTGAGTTATCACCTGGGTGTCGAGGCGGAATGAGCCCACAGCTTTCTACACCGGGACTCCTTGCCTGCTCTTATCAGACACCTCTGTGATTGACGGCCTGAATTTTCCGCCTGCCAGCTGATTTGATCACACAGCTATGGGTCCAATTTAATTTGGGGGGAGAGGGCGGGCTTTTGTCAGTACGGGGGAGATAAGGCTGCTGCTTTTACAAACCCTTTAAACAAACTGAGCAGGGAAGGGCCTGTCAGTTGGCAGTGATCCCCCACCCAATCCCACAAATACACACACACACACACACACACACACACACTCCCTGACTTTAATGAATCTCCATACCTCACATTTACATCCTCATGCCAAAAAAGTGATAGGATGGGGGTCAAAGTACAGAAGAAGAGGACAAAGAGTGCACTGCAAACTCTCAGCACTTGAATCCCTGCACATTAAAATAATCTGCTGGAACAGGTAGATATCTGAACATGTTTCCAGTTGCGGTTGTTTTCTAGAGACAAAGTAACCGGCTGATGTTTCATATCTTCGATGCAGCACTGAGTGCGCAGCGCTGTGCAACTCAATACCCCAAACACTACTAGTGTTTGAGGTATTGCTCTCACAGCAGCCATCCATATCAACAGAGAGTCTGTATGCACTGTAATGTCATGCATTTTTTATAAAAACACAAAGTTGCAAAATTATTACGTGACAATAGGGAAAATACAAACCAAGGACCAGGTTGAGCTGTGACTAAAAAATAGACATAGTGATGCTGTGTGGCACTACAAAAACCATTTTCTGCATAAATGTAGGGATGACTAGTCTAGTCTAGAGGTGAGGTCCTGGTTTGAATACCCTCTCAGGCCTGAAAAACAGCCCCTGCTCTGCAATAACTCCCACTCAACTCCCTTTAAAAAAGTAAGTCAACCTCCAGGTCATACAAAAAGCTGCTCATGAGCCCAAAGTTACCCCATGCCCAAATTGTAATGGGAAGTTAACACACTTTCCAGTTTCAGTATATTTTTTATAATTGTTTTGTAATGATTATTTTACGTGTGGATAGAGGATTTGCTCGTCCTTTTATAGAACAGATATGGCTGTTGTGTGCTTATTAAAGACTATTTCAAAGTGTTAAGTACACTGTGAGAATGGTGAATCTGTGTGTAGTAAATGTAAAACTTTCCCTGACTTAAAAGTGGGAAAGAACAAAAAAAAAGCTAAACAACTTTAAAAAAAAAAAAAAAACAGCGGAGAAAAGTGTCTCCTCTTTTCAGAAGCCCTTTAGGTAAATTGCATCTCAACGTGTGTATTTTTCTCACCATATCTAAAGAGCAGAGAGGTTTCTATTTTAGGTGTGAGCGTGTGTCATTCCATTCTCGGAAGACCTTTTGAAATTCATTTTCTAGCTAAATCCAGCTAATTCCACTCAACAATGTAAGCTTTGATCACTTTAAAAGTCAATATTGAGTTACTAAACGTAGAGGATTAAGAGTGTCGTATCCATAGAGTCCCAGGTTAAATTAAACCCAGCCATATAGCTCCTCAGCAGCGAACGTCTATGGGTTTCACACTTGTGATCACTTTTGAGTGTTATGTATGTTTCATCGACTCATCCATTTCGGCGAAGCATTACTAACTAATAACACAGCCGATGTTAATAAATGTATTTTATGTTAAAATGTAACATAAAGATGCATTATCCCAGAGTACACTGTTTTAAATTATCATTCACACCCCTCACTCACCACTCTTTCTTGTCATCTTTTTTTTTAAATTGCTTTGAGGTGAAAAGTTTTAATATCACACTATGTCACATATTCATCTCCATTTTATCACAGTGCAAAGAATATATTCAGACATCTGTCTGAATTGACAGTGATGCATGCATCCTTTAAGAGTATCCTCCATATCTCCAGAAATACATCCTTTATAATAATATGCTTAAGTGCTCCTCCAGTGACCTTTTCATCGTATTCAGATTTTCAAGTTTCCCTGTAAATACTCCATCTCAAAGAGTGATGTCTGATTATTTCTACTTGAAATCCCAAAAAATGTACTCCACCTTTGCAGCAGAGAAATCAGGCCATGTACACAGATGTTTCTGTTGAAACTCATTTTTTTCCAGAAGCACCTCATTTAAAATATAAAGTTAAAAGTTTAAAACTAAATGTCAAGAAGTCCCCATCAAGGAGTGATAGCACCTGAGGCAGGGAGGATAGCACAAGCACTCCTGCCTGTAAAAGGAACCGCCCCCTTCAGGTGTGATCACTTCACCTTAACGAGAGGCGATATATACTGCCGACCTCCCTTTGTTCTTTCTTTTTGGCCTCAGCCACATTGTGTGCGTCCTGTAAGTGAATTTCCTTATTTAATATTTGATTTACCTTTATCACACACAATTTCTGTAGAGAATTAATATGATGTTAATAATTTTGTTCTCTCTTTGCCGAGCTTAAACCACACACACACACACATTGAAAAGGAATTCCACAAAGAAATGAAAATAAAATAAAGCTGCTTTGCATTTTTGAACCTTGAATTCCTGCCTCATCCACGGGTCTCTCTCAAACACGGGTCTCCCCCTACCCCACTAGCCATTAGATTTTGAATCTTAACACTAAATAAACATAACATAATGCTTTTTAAAACATACTGTAGTAGGTAAAGTGATTTAGACTCCAACCTGACATTTTTACATATTGTTGGATGTATTTCAGATGAATGTTTTTTGAGATTTTAGTTAGAAAAAGAGAAGGGGAGAAAATGGATTATCTAAATTAGAATACAGTGTTGTACAGTTATAATCTTCTGCTGCATCTTCATTCAAATAAAACCTTGTTCTGTCTGTTAACTGTTGTTAAATATTGGGAAACCTTTCTTCATACCAGTATTTCTTTTTTTTTTTTGTTTGCAATTCATCCAATCTATTCGTTTTTCTACACTTGTATACTTTTTGTACATATTCATACAGTATATCTACACATGTCCATGTGTCTACAATGCCCATTAACCACATCATCAAGGCTAAACTCACACATTTTTAAGATGAAGTGTTCCAAGTTCTTGAAGGCCTAATAACTTATCCCCCTTAATGCACAGCATTTTCTGCCTAATTTGTTAATGTCTTACAAAAGAGCCCTGGGGCTTCTGCTATAAAAAGGAGGGAGAAATGAGTGGAGAGAGAAAAAAAACCCACAAAAGAATCATGGGTTAAATTGCTGTTTTTCAGCCAAGATCTTAATTACTAGCCGTGGAAAATAAGCCGGTGAGACTGATGAGGTCACCGCCCCTTTGTCCTTGCCCCTTGTTGATTGACGGATAGTGATAGCGAGAGGCATATGTTTAGAGGAGAGCACGCACACACACAGAGAGAGAGAGAGACTGTCCTGAGGTGGACGGAGAGAGACAGACGAGGGGGGGGAGAGAAAGAGGAAGCCTCATAGACATGCCATGTTGAAGAGGAACTGAAAGAAAGCCAATGCTGGGAGTCTTTCTCTCTCTCTCTGCCTGTCTCTTGGGTGCTGCTGTCCAACTGAATCAACAGCAAGGCCCACACCAGTCTATTATTATCTCTTTAAGCCCATGGATTCCACCTGCACCGCCTCCACCCTGATGAACTGGTTTGCTGTGTGGGAGGCGAGAGAAGAGAAGGGGAGGGGTGGCGGGATGCTGCTGGGTTGCCCGGCTGGACGATTGGGGGGGGTCTGGGAAAATGCTTTTCTCTTGGGTAAAGGAGGTTGGGAATGGCGAAGAGGAGGAGATTGATACTGATTGTGTTAAGAGGGGTGTCATAGAGAGGGTGATGAAGAGATGTGTGGAGCAAATGGCAAATTGTGGAAAGATGTTTGGGTCAGTAGCGAGACGAAAAGATTCACAGTGGGTTTGGCCTGTGTGATTTTAGGTGATTAGAGCGTCCACCTCCCCGCGCCGCCCCTCCCCTCTTTCCATTGCCACCATCTTGTTAGATATGCCTGTGTGATGAAGCCAGGGAGCACGTGTGCATCGCTCCTCTATCTCCCTCCTCGTCCCCTTGCTCACTGGCATGTAACGCCACCTTTAATATGTTAATTGCAGCTTGATTAGGATAGACACTGGGAATTAAAGCAAAAGCAAACACTAATTGCAGGAAAGCAACAAGAAGCATGATAAGATTTCCAAACACAGCCACCGCGGAACTTTGTCATTCCTAATGGATTTTTTTTTTTTTCCCTTTTTCTCTTCATTGTTTTTTGACTCACCAAAACATTTGCTCTGATTGGTTGCTCGGTCCACAAAGACTTTTGCGGAGATGACGTTGCCAAAAGGCAGGAACATTTGCATGAGCTCTGCATCTCCGAACTCCTGGGGCAGGTGATAAATAAACAGGTTGCAACCTTCTGGCCCTGGTGATGAGAGAAAGACAACAGGAAGGTTACATGGGGGCATAAACAGGAGATGCCCAGAGAGAGAGACTGTCTGAGATAAAATGGGTGAAAAAAATGACTCTATAATGCAATTAAGACAACAATTTGGGAAGCCAGGAGCCATGTAAACACCATACTCTACTGATTGTTACCTGAGGCACAAATATTAGTTGTGCTAAACCTAATTGTTGTGTCATATGTGGAGTGTATACACCTTAATCCCATTTTGCAAAGTGTGATTAGGTCACACGTGTCAGCTTTTTTTGTGTGTGGTTTCCATTTGAATCCCCCTTAAAAAAAAGCTGTGTGCACATGTAAACAGCCACAGAGAAGCAGCAGAGACAGAAGTAAAACAGAAAAACAGCCAGAGATAAAAACAGAGACAACAAGAGGAAGAAAAGACACAGAGAGGTTGATTGAAAGAGAAAGATTGAGACGGTTATATTAAGAAAGACTGAAACTCAGAGGGAGAGAGGGAGAGAGAGAGAGAGAGAGGGAGGAGGAGGAGGAGGAGGCAGAGCACGCATTAAGACATAAGCCAAGGTTTTGCCCCAATTACTGTGTGACAGTAGGACTGTCTTCCAATCTCTCTCCATCCCTCCACACTCATCCACCTAGCTGCTACATATTGTACGGGCCAATCTGGATAAAGGGAGGAATGAACTGGAGAGAGAGAGAGAGAGAGAGAAAGAGAGAGCAAGCCATGGACACACACACACACACACACACACACACACACACACACACAGATGTGATGGACTCAGGGACAGTATGCTTGCAGCTGGCTGCCTGACTGGCATTCTCTCCTGTCTCATTGCTCAGGGTGATAGCATGACGAGATGAGACTGGAGCTGGTGAGAAGGCTGATAAGAGGGCTGCACTGGTGGCTGGCTGTAGTGCTGCTATGCCTCGGCGAGATAGAGGACACATACACACACACACACACACACACACAGGTTGACAGAATGGGGATTTTTTTTATTTTTATTTTTTCCAGCAGTTATAGACTGAAATTCAGTTCTGTCTGTTTAGGTTTGCTTTGAAAAGAAGTGGTTTGGGGGGATAGAAATGTCTGCAACTGGTGTGTAAGGACGGTTGATAGATTGTTTCTCCCCGGAAACATAACACATAACAACAATAACACATAGCACACATGGTGATCGCATGACCACTTTCACATATACAAGTCTGTCACTTTAGCTGTGTGGAGGAAAAGTATCCTGTGACTGGGAAAATGTGTCTGCTCTTGCTTAATAAAAGACTATAACATCCACAGAGGGTTTCCTGACTTAAAAAAGTTGCATGGTATGTCAACTGTGGTCTAATGAATCCTGATTTTAATGAGGAAATGGCTGTAAACATGTGCAAGGTTCATCATGGAAAAGTGCCAAGATGCCAAGTGCAAAATAATCTACAAGTGCATATTGACAAGCTGATCTAGCTGCATTATTTATACCCAACAGGTGGCTGTTTGAGTTGTATACACAGCATAAGATGAGAAGTGGTATAGTGTGAATCACATATGCTGATTTTATTATTGTTTTTTCTTAAACATTCATTATGCGAGTGATTACATATTGTTGGTGACAACATTTACACTCCAGGAATCAGAAGGGTTTTGAAATTTGAATGAAAAACAGCATCAATATGCCTTTCATGGGACATCTAAATATTATTTTCCCATTTTCAACATTTGTCATCACCACAAGCAGTCACTGATGCATTGATTTGCCATAGATGCTTAGCTGAAGTGAAAAGGACATATCTCTTCAAAGTGTACAGTTAAGATTTGTCTGGTCAAAATTGTATTTTTTTGGATTTGGAAGGATTTTCTTTGACACACACACAGGCACACACAGACTGATGGAATGTATTGTTGAAACTGTTTGCTTTCAGTGGGAGTTTGACTGTGCCTGTGTATTCAGGTTTAGGTGTTTCTTCTTAAATGGCAGGGCTGCAGACTGTGGCAGTGGACTGAGACAGACTGGGAGAGCAGCCAAAACCCAGAGGAGGCCAGAACTCAGACAGGCCACTGGCTCAACCAAGAATAGCTCTGTGTGTGTGCGTGTGTGTGTGTCTGTGTGTGTGTGCGTGTGTGCGTGTGTGCGTGTATGTCACCATGACTTCTATAATTCTTACTAATGATCCAAATGCTCCAAGGTATCATTGAGAAATGGGATATCTTCAACATTAGGTGTTTTTCTATGTCGTGAAATTATGCCTGCATGTAAAGTGAATGAGCTGCTGACGTGAGGATAAGTTTGTGTGTTTCTATACTTTATCCACACAGTTCTGCACTGTGACCCCGGCATGCACTCTCACGAAAAAAATGCAAACATAAACGAACTCTTCCTCCAGGCAATGTTGGAAACACTCAATTTCAGAGTTCCTATGTTGAATATTCATGCCACTCTAAGCTGTCTCATACAATCATATAGATGAATAATTGAGACTGACGAATGATGTCAAAAAGAGTGATTTACCATCACAGTATATCCTATGCTTTATTACATCTGATGCTGTGGCATAAGAACGAACACTACACTAGGAATGGTAATAAATGATTATGCATGCAGCTAATTAATCTGATGAATATTTATAACCACTTAAACACATTGTAATGGACTGATTAAGCAGTCCAACGCTGCAAGTTTGAATTAGTGCAGTTTTTGAATAATGACAGAGTAACTTTCCATCTCACTGCTAATGTTCTTCTCTTTAAATGGGGAGCCTTTTTCTCACATTTTCCCCAGCCAGCTTTTTCCCTCCCTCGCTAATTCAAAGCAGCGCAGCTACATTAGAATGGAACATGGCAATTATCACCTTTTATCTTGGGTGGGCGCGCTTGCTCGCTCTTACCTTCCCTCTGTTGCTGGGGAATGATGGTTGGTTGCTGGGGGAACGCTTGGCTGATTGGCGCATAGGCGGCAGGGTAGGCTGCTGTTGCAAAGGGAGAACCAGAGTGGAATTTTTCACATCTCCATTTTCATATTTGACACAACAAAACTCAAATCATTATTCCATTGTTCATTTGCGTCCTCTAGACATTGCATAAATAAATTGCATTATGACTGGGAGCCCGGGCTCATTTGGCTGCTGGATCACTACACAAAGAGCATGGCAAAAGGGGAGCGGAGTGCGGTTCAACTAAGCAGACACATAAAGAAAGAGAGAGAGACTTACACCATGTTAATGAGAGCTGATGTCAGGCAGAGAGCAGCGGTTATGAGAAGTCTATGTCATCTCTTATGTAGGAGGCTATGGCAGGTTGAGATCCTCAGCTCTCGGTGTACTTTTGGAATTAAGATTTTTTTGTGTGGGTGTATAATCAAGTCAACTGAAAATCCTTTTGCAAGTAGCCTAATCCGGGAGGAAATTGGCTGGTCGTCCGGCTATCTCTACCTGTCATAGTGTCTACTGATGTGACAAACAGAGAGGGAGAGGGGAGAGGGGATAGGGACAGATGGAGGAAGTGAGAGAGTGGAGGATACAGGAGAGACGGATCACCTGCGTAGTGTTGGACGCCAGCATAAGCCTGTTGGAGAGGGTCGGTCACCGTTGGACTCTGTGCTGCAGAGAGACGAAAAGAGAGACAGAGAAAGGGAGGTGACGAAGTGGAAAATGAAAACAAGAGAGACAAAGAGAGGACGGAGAGTGGTCAGCGCAGACACAAAGAAAGATAGAGAGAATGTAAAAGAGCAAGACGGAAATTGGCTAAGCTGTAGAGCACCAACGGGGGGTAAGATCACACAGGGAGTGGGAGAAAATTTGGGTTGTCATATCTCTCAGTTCTTCAAAATGCCTGTTCGCCCCAGATGCTTGCATCAAATATTAACAACATGCCAAACAAACCACTTTGTAGTTCATTACAATTGCAGCTGTCTTTGCATAATGCAGAAGCGGGGAGTGTGTGTCTGTCAGTTCTTCAGGAGTCAGTCCCAGACAACATTAAGAAGCTAAAGACAGGCTGAGACACATCAAATTAGCCAGAATGGACTGATGGATGAAATGATGGATTCATCATGATACTGGCGCTGGCTGCTCAGAAATCTGCCAAAGAAACTGCTGATTGACCCTCAAGCTTAAAACACTTCAGTTCAAATCAGAAATAGACATCACGAGAGTGTAAAGTAAAAAGGTCTCTTGTCAACTTTTGAACAGTGCCATGTGATATAATTCAATTTGTCACTACTGACATGTTGAACTTGCATTGTGGCAGTTAAATGATGTTCTTATTCAGCGCAAGTACAATCACTAGAATAATCAAACATTCATAGATCCAGTCAGTACAAGAAATAGCAAGTAGTAGCAACTAATAGCAAAGAGTGTCAGGGTCAAAGCAACAGTCTTGTGCCAGTGGATGTTAAAAGTATATTTCATGTTTCTTTTACGCAAACCTTAATTGGCTCACCTGGGTAGGGATGAATACCATTGGTGTAGATGGGCTCAGAGGTGGGCTGCCCGTTGCTTTGAGGCGGGAGGGCACTGAATCCGTTGACCCCGATTGGGGTGGCTATGCTGGGCACGGCTGTTGCAGAGATGCCCGGGGGCGTGCTGGTGCCTGCAAAGATACAGAGCTGTTATATGAACCGCAGGGTGCGTGCTTCACACGCTGCACACTCAAAAATAGAGAAGTATATTTTTGTAGCGAAAACGACGTTCTCTCACAGATGTCCTATGACAGGCACATAATGGACCCTTGTGAGTATAAATGCCTACCTTTTGACCCGCCATGAATGTACAATGTAGTTAGGGTACAAATTTGTCCCAATTCAGCCTGAACAAAAGGTACAGTTACAAAAAAATCAGTCAAGGTAGCACGCTGATTGTGGTGTGTGGGTGGCAGAAGGGAAGAAGCACTTATCTGCCACTGCATTGCAAAATAATAATGGCAGCACTCTGATTTTCTGAATATTTCCTCTTTATTATGCCTTGTTTAAGTGTACAATTTTGTCACTCAAGCTACATACAGTAACGGTGCTTTTGAAGGTATTGACTCGCAACAAAATGTGCCATGATGTATGGGGCCTGCGTCCCTTCTTCTAACAGCAGCCCTTCCTCCTCGGGGTGATATTCCAACTCTGTCACCTTGTCAGTGCCCTTTGTGCTGATGGATTTTTATTATTTTTCTAATCCAGGTGAAGGGCATTTAAGTCATGTAGGATTATGTTTGATAGGCATTACCTAGTATATGTAGGCCTTGTGGATTACAAATGCCAGGTACAGCGTCAAGCCACTTTATTTAATACATTTGCAATGACCCTGCCTTCAGGCGGCCTGCCTACTTAGTCTCGAGCCATCAAAGCTCCTCATGACAAGGGCCAAAAAGATAGTTCAGACTGAGGTCCAGGATTATCTCACACAAATCTTTGCTCTTATATTGTATAAGCCAAGGACTCTGCATCCAAAGTCATCAGATTGGCTCTGTTCCCAGAAAACACACACTGTCACAGAGACACAGAGGGAGAGAGCGACTGACAGAGAAAGAGAGGGTGAGAGAGATGACGAGAGAGAGGAGGAGAGAGAGAGAGAGACTCTAATGTGGCTGCCAATGAGTGTCAAGTAATGCTGTACATCTCGCATCACGCCTCACTCACAAGGCTCTGCTTCCTTTAATTCAACACTGGCAATGTCTGCTTCGGCCCAGAAAATGGAGCCTACACCTTAAAAAATGTAACAAGGGCAAAAGCAGAAAGGCCTTGAATGAATATATTATTACTGCTTCTATAATTCTTGCTAATGATGAAAATGTTCCAGGGCAGCAGTGAGAAATGGAGAGAGAAGTCCTGCATGCGTGTGTGCGTGTGTATTTTTGCACGTGCCTCCGCTCCTGCACCCGTGCAAGTTTTTTGCGTGCATGTTCGTGCCTATTAGTGTATACCTGAGGATGGTGTCATGGGAGTAGCCACCAGGCCGTTGACATTGAAAGCTGCCATTTGCTGCATTTGCGCGGCAGCGATGGCTGCCATGGGGTTCAGGTAGGACCCTTGTGTTGCTGCCATCAGGGCTGCTTGCTGTTGCATCATCTGCTGTAGGATTAAAGAGCAGTGGGGAGAGAGGCGGATGGCGGGAGGGATGGAGGGAAGGACAGAAAAGGAAAGGAGGGTGAAATAGCCGCAGGACCAGAGCATGTTTACTCTCACATCTCTGTTTGCTTGGCCCATGCCTTGTTCTTGAACAGAGTGTCTGTGTTGCCCTGCAGCGTTGCTTCTCAGCTACTGTAACACTGCTCTGGCCTTGTGCTCATTATACTGCAACAAGATAAAGACTATGTGGTGAGATGAGTTTAGCATGCTGGAGATTATGCATAAATCTATATGGACTGTATATGTATAAAGAGAAAGGGTGCCACGTTGGCAGAGTTAGTAGAGAGATTGTGCGTGAGTGGGCGATTCTGTCGCTGTAGTTGTTAGCTACTGTGTGAGTGCAAAATCTCACAGACTCCTAACTCAGGCTGTGACTTTCATGTGTGAATATGAAATGGGGGTGGGGTGGGCTGGCAGGGAAAGGGGTAGAGGGTGAGCGGGTGTGGGTTCTTGGTAATGACGTGCACCTCTGTTTGAATGTAAAGGAATATGTGTAAGTAGATGTTGAAGAGCCAGGCTCGGGTTGGCGGTTTAAATTCACAGAGCAGACAAGTCAGGAAATGCGGGAATGGTAAGCAAATGTGAAGTGGATGCTCGCAACTGTATGAAAGTAAAACAGTGTAGTGCCGGGCATACATGATAAGCACCTTCCCTGGACAAATGAAGGAATAAAAAGACAGACTTCAACATCCATTTGATACAGTGAATCACTTAAGAAAATGTTGGGGGGTGTCACATGCCTAGTGGGAAACATAGTGAATTCAAACCTCAAATCACAACAGTTTTTTGTTTTCTTTTTTAAAGCTCACCGTCTCCTCCCCCGCCGGGCTGAGACTTACAGCATGAGAGTAGGCGCCATAGGCCCCAAATTGGATGGTCATGGGACTGAAGATGCCGAGCTGCCCTGCCATCTGATGCATCCTGCGCAGGGTCCTCTCTTTATCAGTGTCCGCAAATTTGACCACCAGGCTGGACGAGGCGCCCTGGAGGGACACATACATGTACAAGGTTAGTGAATGTTACTTAACGTCCATACAGTATATATACTTAGTTTGTAGATAGGTCCGTGTTTCCATTTCCTTTTTTCAAATCAAATTAAAAAGCAAATAAATATAAATATAATGGGAGGAAAAAGTATTTTGGGCTGTCAGAGTTTCAACAAAGTTATAATACTAACTTCTGCAACTACCATGCAGTGTTTCGTACCTGCCAGTTTAGCTGGCCAACCAGCTAATGAGCTGTTGTTTGTTAGCCAAAACTGTGAACATCCTCATACTGAATAAATCTTGGAAAAACTGAAAAAAATACAACAAGACAACACATTCTATAATTATATCAGCTCATATGAATTTTCTAAGCTTGTGGCAAGTTTCACTAGTCGGCAAAAGTGAGAAAATGCCATCATTACTAATGTCACTGACTCACATTGTTACATTGCCCGACTAGTCTGTTGTTCTAGTTAATATGTGCTTTAAGTGGAGGTGTGCAGATAAGTTACTGGACACTATCAATCTGACTGTAACCTAAATACAGGCCATTTGGAAACAGGGTTTCTGGATGCGTGAATTACATTTGCATCTTTTTTTTTTTGTGTGGTTGAAAATAGCTTTCCCACTGTGTGTGTGTTGCCCTGGGGGAATGACCTGTAACAAAATGCTGGCTACATAATAAAAAAAAAAAAAAGTAGAGCTGATCTCTATCATTGCATCATTGTTCTTTTATTAAAAACACAAGTGTGGGTTCTCTACATCACCACAAAGGAGAAAGAAGCGGAGAGCTTATTATTAATTTCTGTCATCTGATGTCCAGTGCACACATTGCTCCAGCCTCCAAGACCTAATATCTCTAAACAAAGGAAGACAGTAGAGCTGAATATGCACCTCTCATGACTGCAGTCATTTAGATGTCAGCATTAAATGGAAGAGAATAGTGAGTGATATTTGCTTTTGTGAACTTTCCGACTCCACTGTATACACTAGGAGTGAACTGTGATCCTAACCAGATCCCACAGGAGTCCCAGTCCCCCACTGGTGAAGCTCCACTGAATACAGTACTGGGTAATTAGGTCTGACAAAAGCCTTCGGCATGTGGAGGGCGAAGTATTGACTAATGGCTCTGCCTTATGGCAGATATAGTTCCGTATTGATGTCTGTGCTCCTGAGTTTGCATCCAATTAAATCATTTGAGAGACAGAGACCAGAGTCAGTTCCTCATGTGACATCCAGGCAAGGAAAGAAGGAGGGAGAGTGTCTGTGTGTGAGTGAGAGACAGAGAGAAAGAGAAAGGATAAGGAGGCTCCCAGGCAGAGAAAGCAGCCACAGACACTGTCATGAGGACCAGGCTCCTATTTAATTACAGGCAGTGCATGCTGGGAAAGAGCACAGAGCACCACCAGGACAGAAGGACACAGGCAGCCAGGGGGCAGTCAGGATATGATTAGTAAGATCATAAAAGCAAAGACACAGGGAGAAAAGGACTCCATAATCACAACTTGTATTCATCTTTCACAAAATGTCTCATCCTGACAGGGTCAGTACAAATTCAGGCTTTGATTTAGATTTCCATATTTTCTTTGGGAGTAGAAATCTAAAATCTGAGAGAACTGCAGGGGACACGGTGACAGCGAAATATGAGGCTGACCAGTGTCAGTGTTGCTACATACAACTGTTTTCTTGTGCATGAGTGTACGTTTATGACTGTATATGAGAAATTGCATTTGAGAAAGCTAGCCCAAGCTGCTCTCCGGGTCCAAGTTTAAGCTTGAGTGCTACTTATAGGAGGCACATTACTGAAGCAGAGCTATCAGAAAATCACAGAAACAAACAAACGTTTGCCCCGTGAAGCTGAATATTGCTTTCTTACTCACAGTAAGAGAGTGTGTATTCAGCCACTGAACAAACACAGTCTCCGCCTTATTGTAGTGCAGCCTTACTTCATGCTATTTTATAGTAACTCATATAAAAAGTGTGTCCTAATTTTGTAAGCGCTTCATGAAATTTTAAACAGGAACAGCTAAGCGATAGTGCCATTGAGAGGGAGCTTTGCCAGGGTGGTCTCTTGTTTTGTGGTTTGGTTAGTCATGGCTGCTGCAACAAACCTTACATAATAGTTTTTCATATATTTATCCTGCCAAAACTTTTTTTTTTGTATTACACTACCCTAATCTCAGTCACCATTTTCGTAAACTCTATTCTTCCCTCAGCTGCTGTTTTTTGTTCTATCTAAATCTATCATTTGCTGTATAAAAAGAGACAAATATGCATGTGCTAAATGTTCAGAGGTTTTTGCAAGTAAGCTATTCAACTTACCCATGCGAAAAGCGTTTCATAAACATTCTATCACCAGAACCAAGAGAATGTGTTGGCTGTAGATAACTGTGAGAAAGAGGCTGGGGAATGAAGGGAGGCATCAGCATGGACCCCAGGGACAGTGCGTCTCAGATGGGATCCTATCAGAGCCAGCCAGCACCCCACCTCAGGCCAGAGGAGACCCATCTGGTGCCTCTCCCTCGATGCCATTTCAATTAGTTAAATCAATAGCCCAACGTGGCAACGTTAACGGCACAGTTTTTACCGTTCTAATTTCATTTCATCCCACCTCCTGACCTTTTTCAGTTCTTTCTCAACTTGATGGGCCAGTTGAAGGGACTGGGCTGCTGGATTTAATGCGGCTGGCACTGAGCAAACATCTTCCTTCAGCGTTGTTACTCAAGCCTGCTCACAGCGCAGAGACCTGGCATTTAGATCACATTCATTTTCTGCTTTGGGTATCTTTGTATTCTTATACTAATTTAATACCTCACGAAGAATGCATTGTGAGCATCAGGACTGTGAAAGCCTGAGGCTACTTGTACTCACTGTACCGTGACTCAAGATGAGGCCAGTCTGGCCTGGTCTGGCTTCTCACAGCAGAGTGCTCTGCCGTAGACGACAGCACGGGAAGAGACCCAGTCTGCAGTGTCTACACTGAACAGTCTTGGCAGCCTCTGCAGGTGTTGTCAGCACTGCCACTCATGTAAGAGCCTAGCATTTCTGACTTTCATAGCCTAAGTATTCCCCTCCAAAATAATAAAAAATTTAACATGAGAATTTCATGTCCTCACATCTCAAGTGGATGTATTCCAACTAGATCCAAGGCCTAATCAGAAAAAACCCCTCGCGGATCAAGAGTGTCTATCCACATAAAGAAAGAGTAATATAAGTCCAGGTAATGAAGGAACAGGTGGCAGCAGACTACAGACATTGGATGCAAAGCAGCCACTCCTCACTGGTAGCAGAAAATCACGAGCTGACAAACAAACAGAATAATAACCTCCACCGGCATGACTCCTATACCTGGAGAGAAAATGAATTCACTAAATTTGATAAGGGCCAACAGGGAGCCTTCACTTTTGACAGGTACAACTAAGGAATTTGTCACAGGTTCAAAAACTAATCTAATTTCTTGAACAACACACTTGACTTGTGAAAATCTCCCATATTGGATTTTGTATTGGCCACAAAATGTGTAGATGGAAAAATACACAACGGTAATTGAGGGATTAGAACTCAACTACACCAGTGGAATGGCATTATGCTTTTATCTCTGCGTTACTGTGATACAAAGACACTGGTGTTAAGTGTGTACCAACAGGTAAACAGACACTCATCTTCTATCCTCCATAGAGGCTTACAGCAATATAACAACATACTCATTGAAGGAAAAATTGTCATTCCAAAAAGCATACTAATGATCACCAACTAATGTGCTAAGAGCCTTCTGTCTCTCCCGTTCAACAAAGGAACTGTAAGAGCTACTTTTGAATGACAAATGAAACTTCCAAAGTTGTTTCAGCTTTTTACAGACTTCGAGACTCTTAAAGTGTTAATCGAGAATCTGTAAGAAATTAATTGAATACACCATAACAAGTTTGTTTGGTAATTGGATGAACCCCCCGTGGGCCTCGTATTCAACTCTCTGAACCTTGCTACATCACAGCTAGCCTCATGGGAAGACTGTCTCTCATTAGCAGTGCATGATGCTGTCTTGGTCTGGCCTTGCTGTCCGCCACATACTGCTGCAGCTGCCTAGCACACCGCGTCAAGCCAAAAGACACAGAAGAAGAATACTGTCACTCATAACTGTATTTCACTTGGTGTGTGTTCTAAAATTTGTCCATGAATAACATTTTTTACTACAACATACAATATGTGAGGAGCATAAAAAAACAAAACTCCTGTATGTATGTCAGCTACAAGCCCGCCGAGAGCCTACAATAGTTTCATGTGGCGTTTGATGAACTGTGTGTTACGATGACAATGCTCTCTGGCTTCGTCTTATCTCTCATTAATCCAGAACTATAGTATCACACACATGCACGCTTTTGTTGCTGCCAACACCGGTGAGCTCCACAGGCCCTGTCAGCCACGCTGTGACACCGAACATGACAATGGCTGCAAATTGCTGGGTGCTGTCTGCCTGCCCCCGGCTCTGCCATTTGAAGTTTTGCCACCTGTGCCTCTGCAGCCTTACTGTAATTCAACAGCTGAACCAGTGAGAGTGCCTGTTCTGTGCCCAATCACCTTTTAAGTTAATTTTGGAAGCACCTGCAATCTGCAATAAACATCAATTAAAGCTATGACCCGATCTATCAGCGCATGCCCTTCGGTGGCATCCCCTGCCCTTAAGCTTCATTAAAGCCTTTCATTTTGGGCCAGCGTATTTTGGTGCAGGTATTATTTATGGCATGTGTGTGTGTGCCAGGTAACACAGATGCTGTAGAGAGAACATTAAGAGGGAGAGAGAGACAGAGGGGGAGTGAGAGACAACTCTTTGTTCAAGGTTCATCCAGACCTCACACAGCTGGCAGCAGGCAGTGAGCAGAGCAGCCCACTCTCTGAATCCTACCTCCTGTTAGTCTGTTGTTGACGACATGTGGCAGTGATATTATCCAAATTAACTGCATCCCCCATCGGTACCAAAGACTTAGTTGGGTACTAATGGCCACCTTGCCTATTAATCTGAGAGGAAGTTGGATTCGGGGAGCGGAGGATAACAGGTGCAGGGATAGAGGGAGGGAGATATTGATAATATAGATTATTAATGAACTTTTGGATGGCTCTTGTTCCGCCCCAGGTCTGTTTGGGGCTCCATATGTTGCCTTGGACAGTTCATCTGCAGCAGACCTCAGGTGGCACAATGGCTCGACCCAATGCAGCTGTGCCTGGGCTACGGCAAAACAAACATGTGCAAAAGTAGTGCCTATGAGCCAAGTTTTGATTTCTACAACAAAGCAAAAACAGCCCGAGAGGAGTCCAATTATGTAAATCTGAATGTAAACATATTCTATTGATTGAGTCAACAAGATATTTTGAGCAGAAGGTAAATATCTTGATTATAATCAAATTTCTGTAAGAGGCCTGTCATGATAGTGCATGATCAGTGTGCAACATGATTATCCTTTGGCTCGTGGCCCACTGCTTATTAAATTTTGACCCCTGCGATTTACATGCCAAAAAGTTTGGTCTCTGCTGAGCACAACACAAAGTTAAACCGGCTCTACCACTTATTTCCCTCCCTCACTACTTCAATGTAATGCAAAATGAGGCGGCATCAAAAAGATGTGTAAATTACATCTGGCTTCCTGGACACTATCTGACTGCCAGGAAGTGTCCGTAAATATTTATTGCGGAACATCAGTGAAGTGTGTGAAGGTGCGAATGTCTGCCAGAAAGAGTGTGCGCTCATGTGTGTGTCCAGCTGTGCGGTACTCCACAGTCCAGTATACTGGCAGGGAGATGCTTCGTAATTCATCATTTCTTTTACTCAGGCCTTTTTTGGTGGCCTTGTTCAAGCCCGACAGAAGCATACTCAATTTGTAATTAACTTCAGTTTGACAAGAGTTACAGGTTTAGTGGCTTCTTTCTTCAAGTAAACAAATCGACGCCAAGTAATGCTAGTTCATACATCTCATAACTACTGTATATTAAACTGGACCAACACACCATTACCTAAAAATGGCTGTGAAATCCACAGTAATTTACTGACTGTGTTTCTACACAGTTAATGGTGGGCGCTATGTAGCAATTGACTTTAGCATTTATTTATTAAAAAACGCTGCAGTAAAAAAAAAAGAACTTGAAAATCATCACAGAGGTACTTGGGGACCTGTTGTACAAGAATGTGGTTGAGTTTGCTGATAACAATTTGATTTGAGTTTTTTTATAGAATAGAATTGTACTATGTAGAAATGAATGGGATATTGTTATGATTTTAGCATCGAATTATTAAAAATGCTGCAGTAAAACAACATGGAAAATCATCACAGAGATACCTAGACTCTCGTACAAGAATATGCTGGGGTTTACTGATAACTACTGCTGCTAACAATTTGATTTGATTATTTTATGGAATTTTGAAGATTGGAATCTATTATTGGGCCTCATACGCCGTGTACGAGACAAAGGCAGGCCTGCAGGCAGTCACAAAGCCTGACAGAAGCCTGATAACAAAGCAACGGTGCCAAGTCAAACAAAAGGAGTCCACAACGGACTTCAGCTCCCACCACACTATGCTCAACTCACACCCAGGTGTGAAATCCGGCAGAGTCAAACTCTTGGCTCCCATTGGACGAGACGGAACCCACGTGGATTTCCATTCCCCGGCTATGACGTAACCGTGAGTATGAACACCTGAGATGCCTTTAAAACTGCACTTCCAGCTGTTTCCACAGCTACGAGGAAGTAACCCCCATACGTACGTTAACTCTAACTAGGCCGCACAATCTCCACCTCGCTGGACAAGCAGAGATTTTCTCTGCGTTCAACCAAGCACGTTACTGGATCCAAAGAAGAAGACCGCTGTGCAACCCAGCTCTCTCACCCTTTTCTGCAGAAGTGAAAAAGGATAACCCCGCTCTTCAACTGACTCTTCCGCAACTCCGCTGAGGATCAGCTGCTGTGAAACCCACCGACAGAGCGAGAAGACGGCCCCGTCAGCATCTGAGCCCCAAGGAATCGAGCCGGACCCAAAAGACGGACTGAAACACACTTTACCCACTTCCTTAAGCGACACATGTAAGAGGCTTAAGTCTGGGCAGAGATAGATTACTAAAGTGTGTGTTATTTTAAGCTCTATTGCTGCTGTTGCAAAGTTAACGGACCGTGAGTCCGGTTACTGCTGCTGAGAATACTGTGGAATTATTATTGTTGTTTGCTGCTTGTTTCGGTTGTGTTTATCACGCTAAGCTGATTTGTATTTTGTCAAACTTCGTTGGGCTGCTTTGTGTTAGTTTGCCACCATGTGTGAAGCCAGTAAATTGCGTTTTATCTGTTAAAAGGTCAGTGACCACGGCGGATGGATCACCGTCTGTTTATGCGTCTCTGAGTGATAAATGCAATTACTATGTCTCCCCACGACTGCTAGGATCTCTTTATGCTTTTGGTGCTTTCACCTCCTTTCTTCTCTTACTAACCACGCGCATATATGCTCCTACACACACTCACACACACATTTGGTGAGGAGATAACTCCCCAAGTGACCTTATTGTCAGAGACACGTGTTAAGCCAGCAGACGCCATTAGCCGTTGTCTCTGTTCAAATCTCGTGGTCATCTCCTCTGACCAGAACTCTTGCCTGACGTATTCACACACATGGGTCACGTCCACCATCTTGCTTCTCCTGTTCCTCTCTTACACACACACACACACATACATGCTTGCTTGTTGTTTATCGTTACTTGTTTATACCTGCTTGTGTTTGGTAGTTTGTAGTCGGATGATAGATGTGTATTGACTGAAGTGTTATTGATTGTTAATTGATATTCTTAACCAAGTACCAACACTATAGCACTGAGTGGCCGACGGGTTTTGCTTTGCTATGAGATTATTAAAAAATGCTGTAGTGAAAGAACAAGAAAGTAATGACAGATGTATGTATTTCAACAAAGGAAAATAAGAAAAAAATTCTTTCCTGTTTTAAACAACCTTCGTGCCCATTCAAGTATAGGTTTCAGAGTTTACGAGGTGCACCTGAATGCAGCATGAAGTCCCTGTCTGCACCCACACACTTCACCGTACAAAGCAATGTAGACGTGCAAACAGTTTTTAAGTGGAGATAACACGGCCGCGCCCCTCCGAAGTGTAGACCGCAGTCTTCTCTGTGGGGAAAAGCCAACAACAATCTTTTCTCCCGCACATGATCATGTTTTAAATCAGAAGTTGCACAGAGAGGAGGGGCTGTTCACAGACAGTCTGTTGTCAATGTGTTTGTGAGAGAGGGAGAGAGGGAGAGAGGGAGAGCGGGGCAAGGAGGGGCTGAGAGAATCAATGTGCTGTGCGCAGCTCTACAATGAGACATGAGATTTTACTCATTTTATATAGTAAAAAAAATAGAAAATCAATATGTTGTGGTCAATGCTGATATTGTGGCGGGCCACCACAAATAAATCAATGTATGGGAAACATTGGTAATAATCCCACTACTGTGGAGAAATACAGTAAACATTATGTTACTGTAGAAAATAACAGTAATATGTTTCTGTAGTTAAGGTAGCAGCTTTCCCTTTTGTAAAGAGAATCACTAATTTAAAGATTATTTTGTAAATACTTTCAAATAAAACCCTCAAATTCATGGTGCAAATGAAAGAATTTAAACATTAGTTTGAAATAATTATTTTTTTCATATGAATTCAAATTCTTCAAGATGGCCTTGTTTCTTCATGCTGCTGCAGGTTGTTACTTTTCCGTGTTTAAATTTGTCTCAGTGTTTATCAGGTCATGACAGGCTGTCTGTTAAGTTGCAAGCCTTGAGCCAAAGAAATGCATCACATGATCTCAAATTTGAATTGCACCACTGAGTCAGTCTAGGCGCAGCTGGTTTGGGACTTGACAGCTTTTTGGATTACATTATCTTCTTTTTTTTACCTAAAAAAGGTAAAAGAAAAGAGTGCTTGTGTTTTTGTCTGATTTTGTTCAGTGTAAAGTCAGACGGTATCATAGATGGATAATGTAGACTTTCTCCTCCTACAGCTTGCTAACTTTACCAGTTAACATTTGACTGTGACCTACTCTGAAATTAAGGACGCAACAAACTCATATATTCATAAATGTGCACTGGAAGATATGGAATACCACAACTCCTGTCTCCACTTGAAAGACGACTGCTCAACAGATATTTTTTGCAGTGTGGACAGTGCACTTCTTGCAGCGTGGTGAGGAGTAACGTTAGCCATCAGTCAGGAGCAGCAGCAGGAGTCAGAGACATCGCCAGCTGATCAGTAAGAGTCTTCAACATTAAAACACTCAGTCCTGACTAACACCAGCCATTACACCAAGACATCGATCTCTGGCTGCTCAGAAGTGTTTTGTGCTAACATTATTACATTAGCTAGTGGTCTGTTAACTAGCAGAAATCCATAGTTAATCTGACTGTGCCTAACTGAAACAGCTTCGTGTTACAAATCTAACTTATCAACATGCCTCAAAGGTACAGATGTTAGCTTTGTATCTTCTGCGTTCAAAGGGCAAGTGAGAGCACAGTAACAGTTAACATGTATTTAGCCTGTGTCACCCAGCACTTTTTATCCCAGGTCATTATAATAACATCACCCTGGTTTTTTAATCTCTGTAACTTAATAATTAATTACTCTGTTAGGTCTGATAGAGATGGGAAAATGAGGCACAGAAGAATATAGTCTCCCACCAAACTGTGTGAAATGACTGTGTTCTAAGATGTTTTTATTCTTAAATTGAATCTTCTTCAATACAAGACTTCACTCCAGCTAAAGTGAAGGGGGTTAGCCCCGAAGCTAGCGACAACTTCAGCCCAGACTCACTTATGGTGTACTCCTTTAAAGTGGACCAGCTATTCTCTTTTTAGTGACGATCTCATATATACATACATACATAAACACACACACACATATATATATATGTATATATATATATATATATATATATATATATATATATATATATATATATATATATAATCCAGTCTCTCCACATCATCCCAGGTCTCATTTTGTAAGGTAAGATTTAAAATCCACAGACAAAATCCAATTTAGTCAGCTCTTGTGGCAGTTGTGCTTGTTATACTATTTGCCTGTTTTAGACATTTTAATATTTATATTTTATATTTATTTTGGTTTAATCACAAGCCCCTCAGCAGTCATCTGCTGATATCTCTTCTTATGTACTGAGAAAGAGTAGTTTAAGGTAAGGTGTTTGATTATTAGACATCAGGAGAACCTGAACCTGAGATCCTGTGTGCGACTAAATGGATGCTGTTGATGGAGACCTGACTTCACCACCCTGGCTGTCCTCTTCACATTTTACTATATGTTCACAGTTGAATATCAGGAGGAAACAACAGCATCACTGGAGTCTGTTCAAGAGGTATTGCTCATAAATATTTTTACATCGCATCCTATTTCCTTTGCATTCTTTTTGCATGCATTTTCCCTATGATTGCTAAGATTGCTTTTAAGATTTCTTTAAAAGTTTGTTTGCGTAGGTAATTAAAATCTTGTTAGGTGTAACCTGTTCTACAAAAACTTGCTTCTATGTTTGACAGTCTTAAAAACATATGTTTTGATCATAGCTTGGCTGTTATACAGACAGTATTGGTAAAACATTTTTGTTTTGTTATCTACAGTAGCTGTCATTCAATTTGCTGAAGAATACAAAGCAGCAGTGGAGGATCAAGGTGAAATCACTCAGCTCCTGACCTGCAAGAATCCAAAGCCTTTTGGCACAGCTGACTTATGATGCAAAGCGGACTGAGGTGGGCTTTTGGACTCTTTACAGACAAGTTCGCATCCACAAACACCATTATGAAGACTCTATGGACACCTGCCTACCTGGTGACTTGACATCTCCCACAGCTGAATATCCATGTTTAGATTAACCAAGAGTGTTTTATTTCAAGGACATTACAGTGTCTGGTATATTGTAAAGTTCAGTGATTTGATATTTTTTTACTACTATTGGGCTAAAGAAATGACATCAGTATTATTATTTTTTTTTTCTTGAGGATTTGTTTAACTGTGGCTACAGATTTTTACATATTGGATTTTTAGTGTTGTCTTTGTAACATTTGCTAATGTTTGTCATTTATACATTTGAAAACTTCGTTGAGCTTGTGAGTTACAGAATGATTTTAAGGGACAGAAAGTTGCACATGGTCCCTGCTACTTTTATAGCTAGAGGGGACGTGGTAGAATGTTTTTAGAAATTATAAGAACTGAAAAACTGAAAAGTAAACATTCTTATTTACTGTGTTAAGTTGATGCCCATACAGTCCAAACACTTCCAGACTGTTCTCTTCTCACTGGTTTTTATTATGACGCATGTACAGGAAATGCAAAACTGACTGCACTGGTGCTATTGGTCAGTAAATATTGGACTACAAAGCAAAATATTTTGTGCTGTTTTGTCAGGTCATATTTATATATTGCAGAGGAGGATTTGTAAAAGAGGAAACAGCCACAGTGAGCTGGTAGACAAAGAGCTGCAGGCAACAGGCTCTTTTACTGCAGTTTGTGTGAACCAGTGCACATCTAATATGTCATTAAGGGTAAACAACTTATTTTGTTCTGCTGTCCTGTCCGAGGGAAAAGCATTTGCACTGCGCATCACAGATATAATTGCAGCAGTTCACTATTCAGCGTGGGTATTCCTGCCCTATGGAAGAAGGCCATTAGATCTCTGAACATGGTATGCACAATCCCTGTGCAAGGACAATAAGTAATATGTAAAATGTATAGTAAATGTAGTAAATATGTTTGTTCCTGTTCAACAGTTAACAATAAACAATTGTAATTTAAAGAGTTGGTTCTGTACTCATTTATAGAAATTTTAAAGTGCGGTTTGAAAGTTTACAGCATTACATGAAAAACCATCTAATTTACTGCAAAATGTCTGGTGCTGTAATCCAATACACAGTAACATAAAATTGCTGTATTTTATTTTACAGTTGCGTACAGCTACTGTAACTGTAGATTCAGTATTATTACAACACTGTTTCATTTTATAGTTACAATATTGCTACTGTAAATATAAACACAGTAAACTTACTATAATTTATTTTACAGTAAGTTTACTGTGTTTATATTTACTAACTGGCAGCAAGAGAGCTAAACTTTATTCCACACTTCTCAAAAGGGCATTTGAATATACATCTATTGTGAAATACAATCCAGTCCACAGTACACACTGTCCTCTTGCATAGTATGTAAGGTCTCTCATTATATGTCAACATGCAGTTTGATACTGTGTAATTCTCAATAAGTGTCTGCACCGAAGTCATGAGAATAAACACCTGTATACAGTATCAGTCAAAAGTTTGGACGCACATTCCCATTCACTTCAATGAGAAAGTGTGTCCAGACTTTTGACTCGTACTGCATGTATTCTGTGTCTGTAAAATGAATGAAGGGATTCTAGTACAATCTGATTTACAATTGGGTCCAGCAGCAATATAACTACTGTTTACAGCATAACATTATTCCACAACATATCAAGATAAATACCCTGGCCTTGGGTAGATAGAATCCAGGCTGTGAAGAGTAAATGTAAAAAAGCCAACGTGTTAACAGGGAGGCTAATAAACTGCGAGTGTCCCACAATATTACCAAGGACTTACTGCTGAAATATCAGAAAGCAGTTAAGGAAGCAAAAGCAGTTTATTAATCTGACCTCATTTTGAAGATCCATCCTAACTCCAGGGTGCTTTTCAATATTATTGACTTACTTGTTAACCTCCTTCTAGTCACTGTAATGAAGCCTCACTTGATAAGTGTTTTCAAGTGTTTTAAATGTTTAATATTCTTCAGCAAAAAGTTGAACTGTCACTGTTAATAATTGGCTATGATGAGCCTTTTTCAAGTAATTTCTTCCATGTTGCTGGAAGATGCTGCGACTTGTATGAAACCCTTTATAATTATATATATATATATATAGCAAAATATTTAGCAGTCAATGCCTGTGCTTTATCTTTCATCTGTAGCACTTTGCCCCTTATTTAATGGATTTTTAAAAACAAGTAAAGGGTTGATCTCAGTGATAAAGCTTTTACTCAGTTCTGCTCATCAGAAGTGAGAGCTGGGTTCAGTTTTCAATCCAACGCAGTACAGTATTCATGCATGATTATACATTAACATATCAAAAACAATCAAAAAAGTTTCACTTATGCTGATGACACATTTATATCTTGATGTAAAAATTCCAAACACTACCTGTCTAGCCATTCTCATAAATTCCCTAAACAGCATACAGTATACAGTGTCAAAGGTTAATTACACAATCTTTTTTGGCCCACTACTGACTGACACACTGTCTCCCAGTGTAAAGCCACTAATTTCACACTAATTTCAGTTTTCAGGAACAGGTTCAATGTGTTAACTTTTGACAGAAGACTATTTCCCCCTGCAAAGAAAAATGTTTGCATCCATTGGTAGAAACTGGAGAAAAAAGTCATCTGTACTTTGATTTGTTCTTGTTTGTAATACAGCTCAAAATAGGATGTCTTCTGAATTCTTCTCACACACTTTGCATCCCATATAATCAAATTTGCAACCAGGAGTTGTGTGGCAACTTCCTCATGGCTTTTTCACAGTCTAAATGATGCAAATTGAGACCTAGATTTGGGACAACCTGTCTGAAAACACAGTCAATCATTTCACGATTTCTTGACGCCAATGTTATTGACTTGCAATAAATACATTTCTTAACCTCACTTTTACACTGTATAAATGCCAACCTGAAGTATATCCTTTGACATAAATAAGGATTATAGGTTGTCTAGACTTAGAAATATAAATAAAGTAAATACAATTAAGTAAAAATTAAGTTGTGGCAACAAACCTTTCAGTCTTTCAGTCCTCATAACATGAACTCTTTAGCTGTCATTCATTACAAAGCAGAAAGTTCTGTTAACGTGTGTTCAGTTGTGGAACCTTTTCAAAACTTACACAATGCGTGTGTTAACTAAATGTCCAACTATTTGTTCACTTGTTCAACTAACCAAAACAACTTGTTCACAACTTTAGCTTAAAAAGTTTAAAAGTTAGCTCAAAATTGACACGATGCAAACCACTTTAACCACTCCCCGTGCTGTTAATTTCAGCCACGTTCAAACCAGGATCCACTGACTCATGTCTGGATGTGGCTTTTAGCAGGTGCAAAAGCTCTGTTTAGGCTCTGCAGCTGGTTTTCTCAACTTCTACATTTTTTCTGTGTAATGACACTCATGCGTACAATATCATCCTATACTATGCGCGCACTATATATGCATAGTTTTTTTTTTTTTTTTTTAATATTTCATTCTATGACTCCAGTTCCAACCTTTATGCATAAATAACATCATATTGACATATACAGCATGATGTCTCCTGAGGACACATTCAAGGATTCATGTGCGGTGCAAAGCAATCATATCTTTGTAAGACGTGCAAATGTAAACACTCTCTATCTGTCTGCCGAAAAGGTAGTTTGAATAGTTGGAGAAGGAAATGGATATTGAGTGAAAAAACAGAGATACAGAGCTTGCAGCTGTGCACTGTAAGGAGGCGGATGCTGACTGTGGGAATCTTTTGTATGTGATAACACACAGTGAAAAATGTATGTAAGACTTTGGATTGTTTGGGTACTTTGAAATGAAATGAGACACTGTTATATATATATATATATGTATATGTATATATGTATACTATACACACACACACACGTACACACACACACACACACACATATATATATATATATATATATATATATATATATATATAGTATTGATATATTTTAGATATTGTATTATCTTTTCTGTGTTCATGTGTGTTTTTGTCCTCTGAGATACTCTTTGTACTGTATGCGTCTGTAAGCAGAGTCAGTATTGAATCTCAAAAACACCCTCCAGTGGGTGTAGGCATGTGAAAGGCATGTTGATTAGAAAACTGTAAGGGAAGACATGGCCTGCAGAAAACAGTCAGCCAGGCTTTGGAGTTAACTTTATCTCAGTCTCCCTCAACCGTTGCAGCTACTTCAAAATAAGTAGTAATGGTATTAAAGTTAATTTTGTTATTACTTTTTATGAGTGTGTTTCAAAGTGTGTTACTTACAGGCATGGTCTGTCCACCATGCAAGCTGTTGATGGCGGCCTGTGCTTCTGCGTGGCTGGAGAATTTGACAAAGGCACAGCCTGTATAAAAAAAGAAAGAGACAAAAAGAGGGGAGGGGTACAACATCAGGGAAATGGCCTTGAATATGTTGGGGAAACACCATTCATTACCATTGTTTTCATGTTATCTGGTTTGTAAATATATTCTGCCATTTGTGTGTTCAGCGCATAACTCTGAATAAATCAGTCTAATTGTAGTGAAGGCATTAGCTTCGTGGAACATCCTGTCCCTTGCCCATTTCTAATTCCACCCCCTCCACTTTGGAGCATGGAGCCAAGGCATTTACTATCCTGACTTGTTTGTGATTATTAATCTGTTTAATATTTACACATTGTGATTTGTGTGCAGTCACTCATGAAAGAGATTATGATGACAAAGGCATAGTATTATAATCTGCCTATCTAACCGAATCTTTGCTCATATATAATTTCAGATGGGGGGGTGTGGGGGGTGGGGGCTTCACTTAGGGGGCATTCAAATCATCTTAAATCTGTTGTGTAGTTAGTGCTCAAAAGGAAAAATCAATGTCAGTCAGTGTTCTGGAGCCTCACTGCATTAATATTTCAAATGACATTAAAAGTGAGTCAAGTAGATCATAATAATGCACAATATGTGTGTTGGATATATCCTAACCACATGATTAAATAGTGTATCAGTGTGTAGGTACTATAACATCAAGAGAAAGCTCGTGAACTGAAATACAGTGGAACAGAAATGTGGTAATTTTCCAAAAGCCATTAAATTAAACAGAAGCTATTTCTCTAAGCTTTATGGTCGTCATAGACTGCACAGGGTATTCTGTTATGTCCTATTCTTATCCTTGCCTTCAGGTAGCTCGTGTGTTAAGTCAAGAGATACCTAATTAACAAACTCATGGATTAATTCTGCCCCTTTTCATTAATCGAGCAGCACAAGTGTCTTAGAACCAGACAGGCTTTTCCTCAGTTCAATCCCTGGTTTCTTGAGAACTCCTGGTATCTATTTAAAACGGTAACACATGCTCATATACATTTATTCATTCTACATTCCCAAAAGAGTTGTGATGATTCATTTAAATTACAAACACTGATAGGTAGACTCAAGAGATGTTCTGTGTCTGGCAGCGACCCATTCACTTCTACATCTCGGGAGTCAGCTTTGCTTTCCAGACAAACAAATTAATAATATCCTGACAGAATCAAAAAGATTGAACTGAGGGACATGCAGTGTGTGCACAATCAATGGAGGACAATTTCCACCTTTACCTAAGGCTTCCCATCCACATTCCATCCACATAGTAAATGGTAAGCAGATGAAACTGTTGTGTGCAGAAATGTGGTGAGTAGTAAAGGCCATGTGTTTTCTGTACTGTCAAATGTCCTCAAAGCTGTATAGATCTACAGAGGAAAACCGATAAGTCAAAGAAGCTTTTGATTCTGTCACAGCACTCTAGCACCCTTTTACTTCACTTGAACGCCCCTCCGGGTAGAGCCAGGAAAGGTCTTCATTTGTCCAACTGAAATGCGTCGGCCTACTGTGTGCCATTTGACTGCAACTCTGTCTTTGAAGGAACAAACACATTTAACCTTTGTAGTTGAAATAATAAGGGGCAGTTTGTTCTCGCAAAAGCCTTTTGGTTTTGTAGGGCAAGATAACTTGCTGTTGGTTCCCTAACAAGGCTATCAGATATTACGCCAGGATCCCAGTGACCCCAGCAGCTCTGCCCAACTAGAAAGACACTCAAAACTGCAGGGCTTTCTATACACCATCATTGGCAAAGTCATGTCAAACACAATGTCCTTAAATTTCTCAAAAAAATCAGTGCTATAGCCTTGCTTTTCCTGACCGAGAAAAGGGGGGAAAAAAAGTTAAGGAACACAGAGCACAACATCTCAAAAGAATTGGAAGTGCTTCAGCCTCATAAATTATAGTGCACATTTGTGTTTTTGAATTTGATGGCTCAGAATGAGTTGGGGAAAAAGGAAAAAGAGAGATTGTATTGCTTTCAAGCGAGAGGATCTGCACTGCCTTTTGAATTCCTGGGGTAATAATATGTATGCATGAATTCCATCCTGCTGGATGGGTGACATTTATAACACAACTTAATTATAGACCTAAAAGCCATCTCTCTATTATTCCTGACAATTCGGGGCTCTATTCAACTCTGGCAGCAAGTGTTGCACTTTGAAAGTACTTTGAGGAGCAGCGCCATAGAGAGATGGATGTTAAACTTCTCGGCCTTTTTATTGGGTGAAGAGGGGTGCTGAAAAGCTTCTGAGTAGCATAAATTTACATCAACAGGGGACTAAGCCTCCATCATGGAACAGATAGCACTGTCAATTTCAAGGTCTGTCTCATTCAAATTACAGGAACCTCATCCCGAGCGAGGCGGCTGGCAAAATAATTTGCCGTAACATCCCGTAATGATTGCGTGGGACTGTTGCACAGTGATAGGACCAGATACCTATATATGAGACCTTTGTCTGGTGGTAGCATTCATAGTTAACACTCCTCTACAGTTTTCCATTTCATAGCAGCGAAACTTGGAGAAAGAGAATGATCAAGTCAGTGATAATAGAGACAAATACCAATACAGGAAATGTATGGCATGTGAACAGAGGAGATAGAAAAAGAGTTGAGGTTTGGGGTGCAGGTGGGTGAAAAGGAGCGAAAGTGTGAATGAGGGAGAAAACTAGCTCCTGTCTGACACAGCAGCACTGGCCTTATTTCATTTCATGTGATGTCAATCAGGTTGAGGCATCTGAGCGGACAGGAAGAGAGGCAGAGAGAGACAGCGAAAGAGGAAACAAACCAGGGAGAAAGGAAGGTGGGCCACTGGGGCGACGCAGAGCAATAGACCCGGGATTAACAGTGAGAGGAACAGATGTAGACACAGATAGGCGCGTGGTTCAGTATAGCCAGCCTTTCTCTTTGATATACTCAGAAGGCATGTGCATTATCAACCCCTCTCCCTCGCCTTTCCACACATCCTTTTCACACATTCAGACACTTCATATAGGAGAATAAATCACAGTCATCTGAGAGAAAGGAAGGCAGAGGTTCCGAGCAATATCACTGGCGTTATCGCTACAAATATGACTGTGAGACAGGGACCCATCAAAGGATGATGAGGGGGCCTCTCGCACTCCCAGAACAATTCCACCTGCATCACCCATTTCACAGCCATCTTTAATTTGACCATGGTCTACTAACTAGATAGCACATAAGCCACAGACATGAATGCATAAGCTGTTCCTGAATGCAAGCAAATCTGCCGCACAGTGAGTGACAGCAGCAAAACCCAGAACCAGGCTGCTTTATTTAAAGTAGGACATTATCGTCCAATGGTGTCTCTGGGGAGGAATGACGGGAGTGTGGGAAACAAACATGATTACACCCCTCCACTTTTCAGATAACAGGAAGAGGAGGAGGAGGTGGAGGAGAGGGGTAAGCAGAAAGACGAGGTGTTGTGTGATGTATTTGTTGAGTACAAGCCCAGGGTGAGAGGAGCTGCCGTGATGAAGAAACGGCACAGGAAGTTGGATTTAGTGTGAGAACAAAAAATTGAATGGAATTGCAGAAAAGAGTGAGAAAAGGAAAGTGAGAGAAAGGAGGTGTCTGAGCACTGTGACAATGAGGTATGAAAGAAATGCAAGCGAGACACATAAGATGCGGTGGGAAAAAAACTGGCTGAAGGGGAGGATGAGTTATTCAGGAGCAGAGTGGATCGCAGACGATGTCAATTTGTGCACGGTGGGTGAAGCATGGCTCTTAAGATGTAAAGAGCAGAAAGAGAAAGAGAGACGGCACACGTACAGACAGACAGATGGAGGAAGAGGGACAGACAGGGGAAAACGAGTGGGAGGTGTGTGGGCTCTGACCCTTACTGGCCCCATCAGGCCCTCGCAGGACGGTGCACTCCTCGATCTGGCCGAAGGTCTCGAACAGCCGCCGGACGTCGTCCTCGCTCTGCTGCTTGCCGAGCATTCCCACAAACAGCTTCCTGTCTTCTGGATAGGAAGAGAGGAAGGGGGGAGGGAAGGAGGGAGGGTGGAAGAGAGGAGAGAACAGACAAATGCTACAGCTGATGGCACCGTTCTGCTGAGCTGAGAGGAACTTGTACAACTCAAACCACCCACCCTTTTATCAGCAGTCTGCTGTGTTGAGCCTACGCTGTTTCTGTTGCTGCTGCTGTTGTTGTTGTTGTTATTGTTGTTGCTGATCTTGCTGTTGTGTGGTGTGCCACCCCACCCTGGTATGAGGGAGATATATTCCTGTTGCCAGTAAGCTACTCAAGTCTGCCACAGTGATGTTTGATACAGACGATGTTTGGAGCGCCGTGGGTTTCAGGTAAATGTAGAAAGAGAGTGGGGATATTTTGCTCAGGTAGACGTACTGTTAGATCATCTGGATGCTTAAGTCACTGAGTTGAACAAGAACACGGTATTATGTTTTCTTATCACCAAAGGTATTATAATAAGCAAGAGCAAACTTCGTGCCAAAGGTGCTATCTGCTGGGCGATGAATTATATCCATAGGGGTTTTAAAGGTCTTCACACATTTTCAGCACATGATAAGCTTGAGAAAAGTGTCTCATTAAAGTCTGTACTTGTATATATGTTCATTCCATGTTCAATTTTCTGCTTACTGCTCAAGTTTTAGGGCACTCTCATGTCTTCTGAAAAAATTTAGTCACAGAACAAATATAATGAGTCAATTAGAATTAAAAAATGAACATTCTGTGCATTGCCCAGTGTTGGCTGAGCAGATATAATGGGTGAAGCTCTTCTGTGTAATGTTTTTTTGTGGATAATTATGAGCCAAAGGTTTGCAGATTTGTCATTTCCAACTCCAACAATTGCAACAAATACAAATTAGAATTAAGCAAAATCCACACGGTGCAATTCAGAGAAAGAATTTGTCTTCCTACAATTTTGTGCACACAATGCATTATTTTTATAGGCTATATACACGTAAAAGGGTAAATTAGATTTTTTTTTTCTGCCTTGCATCACAACATAACCATAATAACTAAGATCACAACCTATTTCTTTCTCAGCCCGGTGATGGATCGGGGTTTTAGCACAAAGCATTGCAAAACATTTCAACTATGAAAGCTGGTCTGGTTCTCATGTCTCAAAATGAAAGAATAGCAAAGCATTACAATGGATAGTTTATATTGTGATTCATGATCTCCTCTTTTAGCTAGCTTAATTTCCACTATTATTAATAAATTATTCTATTTTTTGTGTCAAGAAAAGACAAATGTAGCTAAAAACGTCAGGAGGGGTGAAATAATTGCGGGGAGGTGAGGGGTGTGCGCCAGAAATTTCTTCTACCAGTGCCGATCCACTTCATTCTGGCCATGTAATGGAGACTTATTCTTAAAACAAATGCGTATGAATCATGAAAATATCAAGACTATATTCCAGACTGTAAAATTGCATTGTTTTGTAAACTTGGGAAAGTTTAAATGAAAAGGAAAAGTTTTAAAGCAGGGAATATTATACAATCTCAATGTCGGCTGAATCTGGTGTGATTCAACATTTAGGTTAAAGTTGAGCACTGACTTTTCCCAATTTCCCAACCAATGCTGAACAAGTAAAATTTGCAGAGTTCCTCATCATTAAATTTGAAGGGCAGCTCCACCTACACCAATATCGTGACTGCTACTGCATGACATATTTGCCACATGTGCTCCAGAGGGGGGCACTCTGGCTTAGACGTATGGACTCTATACCGCTAAATTTCGAGACAGCTGGATTTTTCTAATTAATCTTCCCAGTGCCCTGGCATTAGACAGAGCATTCATCTTCTTTACATCTTTTACATTATGCATCCCCTATTCCGTTCTGTTGTGGAATGAAATGGCTACTAGCAAGAACCCATCGCCAGAACTGATGGAAAGTGGCAGGAAGAGGAAGAGGAGTTTATTGGAAATGACACTGTTGATCTTCAGTGTGAGTCATTTGACTGGTAGGGAGCGGGCGAGGAGTGGGGAGGAGCGGAGGGCGAGAGCATCACCTGGGCCTCGACAGATGTGACGCCTCCTGTACCTGCCAGGCCCCATTAGATGCAGCTGTTCTAAAAATAAAACACCAGGGCTTCCTTTTTGCAGCGGGGAAATCGGATCCTGTTCCATTTCTGTAAAGTTCAAATGAGACACGTGCCTGCTACCCGCTTGGCCACACAAATGAGCACCTGCATAATCAATAAGGCCACGGTGCCTGGTCTCTACTGCTGGTGCTGTAGCTGTGGTGTCAGTCCATGTTCCTGTAGTCACGCCTCACACCGCAGGATTTTTTAAACCCACCAGCTGAGCCTGGTACAACTGCTCATTAATGTTTCTCCTCTCTTGGAGCTCCAGGGTTGGAAGTGAGGGAGAACCCTTAGGAGATCACCGCGGAGACAACCACTTATACTGTCGACTGGGATTCAGTAAAGACTGACAGGAGGACAGACATCTAGCTGGTTATTGGGCATCAGCGGAGGAGCTGCGGAGCTGTAAAGTCAGCCATGAACAGGTGCTAGTGAGAAATGAGCTCGACCCCTGCACATGGCAGCAAAGGTGAAACATGAAGAGAGGCCACAGCCTGTCCAGAGCACACGTGACTTCGCCGTGACTGTCCCTCCATCTTTCAGATTTTCACTGAGGTGTCACTCTTACAACTTAAACGGACAGAGTGCACTTTTACAGGCCTCCTGCAGTGTGTTAATGTTTTGGGACAAAAGTCTCATCTCGGTCCTGGCCCGAGGAGATCTAATGGCGGCTTTACAAGGCTAATTAACAAGCCATGAGTGAGGTAATGAACTTTCCAAATGTGCTGGCGAACGCAAAAATAAATTACACCCCAGTGAAGGCATTAAAGGAAGTGTGAGTGTACTTCAGAGCCTTCCTTTGGGAGAGCCACAGTGAGAAAATGAATTTGGAGCTGCTATCTTTTCATTGCCTGACCTAAGAGTGTCTCAGTCGGCCCACTGCATGCCCTGGCCAGAGTATGGATTGCTATTAATTAGTCCACTTTGCACCTGTCTCCAAAGCAGCTCTTATTGGATTTCGCAAGTTCCCGCTCATCTCTTATGGCCACTTGTAAGCTTTAAATTGGCATTTTATGAATATGAATAAATATCTGGTAATGCACCCTCCGCACAAGAAGATGACTCCAAAAAGTAATCCATTAAAAATGAGGAGAGGAGGGGGAAAAAAAGCATACTCCTGTCAAGTACAGTCATGTATTTGCATTAAGAGGGGTGAAGACCTTCCTATGGAACAGAGTGAGGATATAGAAGTATGACAAAACTCACTGAGCTGACTGTTTGACCTCTTTGTACTTATCTTTCATTGAGAAGAGCTCATCTTATCCCTTTAACAGGGCTGAGCCATACAGCTGGAGAACATTTGAGCTCTACAGCACTTCTCTGCTCTACACTGAAGAGACCTTTGTAATCTGCACTTTCAAACCTTGCCACTACTTTAAAATAATGTGGTAGGTTAGAAATCTGGCTACATCAGTTAGATTTCTTTTTTTTTTTGTATCACTGCATCCTTAAACACCATTAATTAATTCATGAATCTCTGGAACATTTCTGCTGTTTACTTAAAAATGTAATTAGCAGATCCAAAGATACATGTGCCATGTTAAGTTTTATTTTCAGGCCTCAGCCAGTGCACGCTCACTCTCTCATACACACTGTCATCCACACGTCTTATTTTGTTTCTACCTAGTGGCTCATCTCCTGACTGAAGGTGGAAGCAATTGAGTGGAAAATGGCTCCATGTCAGTCTCCAGCCATGTCCAAACTGAGGTGGCATGTGGACAGCCCCATTTTATGAATGCAAATAAAAAAGGAGATCAAAAAAGTTATCAAAACACTACTGACATCTGACAATTGCTTGTCTCAGGAAGCCTTTTCATTTCAGGCCCGGTATATTAAAAATTAATGGATTTTGCACAGACGCCATATGCTGTCAGGATTGATGCTTCTCTCTCTGGAGTAAAGTGCTACTTGTGTTGTAGGCTGCAGTACTGTATATGCATATAGATTGTGCTTTTCCGTTGCTCTCCTCTCCTTTTGTCTCTCTATTGCTCTCTCTGTATCTTTCTCTTTACCCTTTATTGTCATCCCTCACCCTACTCTTTTTCTCCAGGCAAAGAATCAGTTGCTGTGAAGTCTACTTTTCAAAAGTTTCTGCTTTTGTTTGCCAATAATGGGAATATTCTCTTTAAAGAATTACTTTTCTGCTCTTGTGTCGTGGTAAATATTTCTCTTTTTTTTCATGATTCTATCACTTATTGCCTGCTGGCGATAGTCAGGGAAGCTTGGTAGTAGTAAGTGTTCAGAAAGCATGGACAGCTGCATCCAACGATAAAAGATGCCTGCTAGGCCGCTGGGTGCATTTCAAATGCAGAGTAATGTTCCAGGCAGCACAACAGAGAAGTTGTGCTTCTTATGGACTCATTAGAAAAGCCTGATGCTGGTATGCTGCTGCCTGGGAGGCCCGCCACCAGACACGCTCACACATGTAGGCGTACAGACCGGGTATATAAAGTGTTGGAAACGGCTTTTTAATATAGAGTTGGGCTTTTGTTTTTCATCATCTACTGTATGCACCAATTGTGTGAAGGCTACAGGAGTCCATTTGGAATCAAAAGGTGCCATTTGCTTTCAGTATAGGCTTTTTTAGATAATAAGCATTTTAAGTTTACATTATGTTGAACAAAAAAACTTTTTTTTTTTACATTCCTGGAATAGTGATTTTATTTCAATGTATCTGACATTGTCCCGCAGGAACAATCTTTATTTTTTATACAGTGTTTTAATTAGAGTTACTTATGCTCTGGCCACAACACTTTCATTTCCATTTGCCAATTAAATCTTTTCTCTTTCTTCTTTTTTCATATATATATATTTTATCATCAGGTAATTCATTCTGCAAAGTTTGGAGCATTTTTTTGTCAAAAAAAATGGTGCTGAAAACAGTAAATTATCAATTAGTCACTTGACGGAGAAATTATCACTGGCTGTCGATGACTTCTTTGACATTTTATAGGCTGAACAAGTAATAAATAAATAAAACTAAATTATAATGGGTTGATTATGGAGCTAAATTAATTGTAGTTGCAGCCCTAAGAAGAAATAAACTGTAGAAAATTAGGAAGGGTAAATAGCACTGTATCAAGAAAAGTAACGAAAAAAAATCCAACAAACAACGGAACACATTCCTACATATCAACAAATAGAATTTACCCATAGGGATCAATAAATTATTACATTCAAATGGCGGAATATATGTATGCTACATTATATGAGAAATTAGAATGAAACATACAACAAAAGTCACAGGATCCCATTTTTGATTATAAAACGTGCCAGATCAAGCATTTGATTTCTTATCATTTTAGAGTGATAGAACTTGACAAGAGTTGCAAAGACTGGTTGCAAGAGAATATCACAAATATATGGTGATGCTGGTGAATGAGTGAGGGGCATTTAGGCCTACCTCCTTGCCAATAAGTGAAAATGATGACTGAAAGGTTTTTTTCACTTGACATCATTTGTGCCTATATGAACAAAATGTATGGACAATGGGATAACGGTTCTGGATAGCAGTTTGATACTCAGGAAAGTAGTTTGAACTACCAGCAGGATAGCAGGATCTCATTGCAGTTTTGCTTTCCGTTCATGTATAGTGTTGAAGTTAATGTAGCAAATATAAAGTAATGTATTAAGTTAATTGTGCAACAACCTGCATACAGTGCAGTATCTGTTCAGCCACATTCCTCAACCCCCACAAGCTTTCCCTTTGCCTTTACACACCTTCAACTACTTAATAAGCCCCATTCTACTTCTAACTCCTGTGTAGCTCCTACCCAGCTACAATGAAAATGATGTGCAACCACACACACTAAACCTCTCGCTGCTGGTCCCAATCTGATGTATGCAAGTGGATTATCCAGTATAGTGAGGTGGTAAATGGAATAATCAGAGGAGAACAAACATTCAAATTGTCAGTGTATCAGGCACGATGAGAGGATACAGGCTTCGTGTTTGTAAATGCATTACTCATACCACTAGAGCTGTCACATCCATTTACCCAGGGGAGTGGGAGGGGAGCTTTAAACCTTCTGGTGTGCATGATCAAAAACCAACACAAAACATTTGGGGAAACTTGTGAGAAATTGCCTGTTGCAGTTTTTGTCTCTTTCTCTCATCTTCTCTAATAGCAAGGCTCAGTCATGTAGCTCTGCAAAAAAAAAGTAATTTAAATCAATGCCTTGCAAACCTTTAATTAAAACCCTGCAATGGTCACTGATGGAAATCCCTGCTTTCTTTTGTCTGTCCATATGTCTCCATGTCTCCGTGTGTCTCGGTGTATTTCTCAGCACACATATCAACCGCTGCCAGGGTTCTTCTTGACTTTTCAGAGTTTTGCACGATCGTGTCCAGGGGCACAGAGGGATCTTTTGGCTTCATTTGCATGTAAAGTGGAGCGCGCTACTCTGTGGGCGTGAGGTGCCTCCAGACAGCCCCTCCCCTGTGGCCTGCCAGACTGAGCCAGCCGGCAGCCCTCACTCTTCCCTACCTGCTGGGGTGGGGCATGATAGCACAGTGCGCAACATCTTAAGGTCCTGTCAATCTCTCCACTGGCCGACTGGGGTCAACCTTTTGAAGAGCAGCAGGTTGGCAAGGACAAACACGACCCATTCACAAAGACTCCCTTCAGCCAGACAGACAAAAGGCAAAGACAAGATATTAAAAAGGCTCACACAGGGCCGCTGAGTATCAAATACAGGGATTGCAATGCTCCTGGCACTGTATAAGTATCCAATAAAACCAAAGTATGGGGAGCTAATAAACAAGTAGTGTAAGGAGACTGTGCAGACAAATGCAGAGTGGCACATTATGAAAAAGTCGATGTTGATGGAGGTTGCCGGGCTTTTCGGGAGAGTGTTGAAACCATCTTATCAGAGTTAATAAAAGAAGAGGGTGTTGCTGGCTGACCCATCATCTCTCTTCTCATCAGTGTGGTCTCCAGTCTCACAGCAGTGGCTAGAGGAGTGGGACCTGGCTCCAAGATTGTGTTTAGATAATGACCATCTCCAATCATAGATAATCTGGCCCCATCTTTTCTTCACAGACACAGCGGCAGACAAGGTCAGGGGGAAAAAGATTCCTGGCGAGGCGAGGAGGAGATAGGGATGGGGCGGCTCTGAGATGATTTACTGCTGAGATTCACTCAGCTGCCTCCATCACCCTCCGTTAACTTTCTCATCCTGTCGTCTCTTCCCCTTTCGCTCTTTTTGTCTTCCATCTCTCACTCTCCCACATTCCTCCATGGTCCTTGTACTTCTCTCTCTCTATCACTTCACTTCATCTCTCCCTTTGCACTGCAGTACCAATGAGACAGAGAAAGAAAGAAAGCAATAGAGAGAGAGCAAGAGGAGTCTACTTTTCCTCATTTTTGCCCCTTTTGGATTATAACAAATTGCTTGTGTTTCAAGTGGAGATATAGTAGTGTGTCTCTCCCTGCACTGTCTACAGAGCAAGTGAGCAGAAGACCCATGCCTCGATTGTGTCTCAATATCTCTGAGTTAAAATCATGGTCTGATAGAATTGGGCAGGAAAAAAAGGGGTGTAAAGCACATCAGATAAATGCGGACTTTGTGAGGAAGAGGTCGGCTGACTCACGGAACAGAAATAGATTTAAATGCTGTGAAGCTCCCCTCCCATGCTCCTTTCTTTCTCAATAATCCAAGGAAAAAATAAAATAAAACATGAGTCATTGTAATAGACAGCCGAGCGGTAGGATTGTGCTTGCACCGGGACCCCCCCCCCCCCCCCCGAGTCATTTTCTGAGCTCCGGTTTTACTTCTCCTCCTGACACTCCCATATCCCCAGAGAGAGGACGTCTCTCAGGGACAGTGTGAACAAAAGAGGGGCTACTGGAGTTTCTAAATGGAGTAATGGGCCCTAATGCCTGCACAGGCACGTAATCGAGACCCCTGCACAACTTCCCATGACAGATAATTGCCGATGTCTTGCTAGTGATAAATGTGACACCATTCTAGAGGTGCAAATGTCCCGGTTCAGCCCTGGGTTTGACAATCTAGGGGTCCCACTGGGATTGGTGCACTGTCTGGTCCTCAGCCTTCCAGAAGTGAATCCCTCGCTATGTTCTCCCCCTTAGTCAGCCCTTGCTGGGCTGTCTATTTTCCTTTAACCACAGGCCTTCATAGTAAATCTCATTTCATTGTCAGCCGCGACTGTGGTTTACTTCCCTGGCCTGTCTGCTGACTTCCTGTTGCCATTAACGCTCAATATCTCTGTTGGGGCCTGTCTGCTTGGTCTTATTTCATTCTGTGCTGTGTCCTATCCTGTCCTCCCATATAGAAAGTTCATCTGACAGACTAGCAGGGGCTGTGCCAGCCTAAGAGCCCTCTGTATTTCATTCACACTGCCTGTTCCTCTCCCTTCTCTTTCTGCTGAAAAAAGGGTAGTAATTGATATTGGGACCCATCCATCCTCCCCTCTTAAGCCCAGAGATCCAATTTATCTTGGTGAGAATGCCGATTGGCTCTCGCCCAGGCCTTGTCGGTCAGACTTTGCCTGTTTTTAGATGGCCGTTAATTAAAGTGCCGCCATGACAAAAATAAGATCTACATGGGGGTGTGTGTGGCAATAGAAATGGGCCATCTGATTCACACTTGACCACATAAATCAGCGAAGTGGCTCAGTCTAATCTGACCTAGGCAGTATAAAACACCACTTTGAAATGCAAGCGCAGGGCAGACACAGACCAGTTCAATTAGATCCAATTCCACCCATGTAAATCTTTAACTGGCTTAATCTGCATTAACCTCAGAGATGTTAGTCACAAATGTTTCAGAATGATCTTGTCAATCAACATGTCAGTCAGTCTGAAGATGGAGGGAGGAGGCTGTGCAAGAGGATAGCACAATGTAAAAACAGATCTGAATATTTTAATCTTTGAACAGTCAAACATCTAATTTGACTTGTAGAGCTGCACCTGTTGATCCACATCCAGTCAGCGGGGTTCAAGTTGACATCACACATTGAATCACTGAAGATTCAACAATCAGCTACATAATTTCAGTGTAATCATGTCACAGTAGTATTAATTTTTAAATGGATAGGTAGGTAAAACAACCAATTAGTTGCGGTCATGTTTCTAGACAAAAACAGATACCGTGTATACCACAAAGGAGCTCCAAACTCCTTAAATAACCATACGTCCCACTTACTCTTACTGTCTTTTCTCTTCATTCAGTGATGAATTAATACATACAGTCAAATTGATAGTGTCTCTATGTGTAAGTGAGCTGTTCTCTATAAGTTTTTCTTTGTGGTTATCTGTGTGTGTATGTCTGGGGTGTATTCCGCAGCCTCTTATCTGTAAGCAGGCTTGACTATCACTCTGTGGAGATTGAGGGATGGAGAACCTCCACTCCCCATTCCTTTACATCCTCTCTCTCTCTCTCTCTTTCTTTCTACCATGTCTCTCTGTCTTGTCTTTGAACCGCTCCCAGTGACTGTGAACCTGAGACAGCCCCTCTGCTGGCACAGATGGGAAGTCAATAGAAGCAAGTGACCTATATTACGGCTGGTCTACTAACTCCCAGTGTGTCTCAAGTGAGAGCAGAATATTAAGGATTGCATGTGCGCTGTTCCAGTGTATTTGTGTGTTTGCATGTGTGTGTGTGTGTTTTTTAAGGGGGGTGTGCAATGGAGACCGGGAGAAGGTTAATTACCTCCTCGTCCTTCGCTGTCGGCTGGCTTCACCTGGATGGGCCGGTTCATCTGGAGAGAGAGAGAGAGAGAGAAAGAAATAGAGAGAAAGAAGAGAAGGGAAATCCCAGGTTAGCATGCAACGAGAGGAGCAACTGCCACGATATATGGAGTGGGAAGAGAACAAGTGAAATGTGGCAGTGTTCCTGGCGTTAATATCCTGAGTTTGTCCTGCTCTGCGAGCTAAACACAAAAATCAAACAGTGACGATGCCGTAAAAGAGATAAATCTGTGCAGTGCTCCTTGCCAGCGTGTTTAATTAATCCAGGGCACTGCCTCCAGAGATGCCTGAATTCCCCTCACAGTTCAGCAGAATTAGCAGTTTTCAATGACGGAGCCACACTGGGTGTCAGATGGCACTTGGAGATTAATGCCATTACATCAGCCACTCCCAGCCCCACAGGGAGAGGTCCTTTCTGGCTGGCCCTTGCTCTTCCTGTCCCCTCCTGGCTCCAGACTCCCAGTCACCAGCTATATCCTGCTCATCCCTGACCCTCAGCAATCCCTCTTTCTCTGCCTCCATCCGTTCCACCTCTCTCACCTCTCTACCCAGAAGCCCTTTTGCAACTTACAGCCAATATGCCACTGGTATGGTCAGCCAACCCCACCCTGCCCCAGCCTCCTCCTCCCGGAGGCTATCGAGAGCCACCAAACAGCGTAGCTGTGAAACATCTTGTGAAAGGTTAACAGTAGGGAATCGATAAACAGCCTTTGAAGATCCATTTCATAGTGAGGTGAAAGCAAAACGTCGCCAAGCTAACATAAAAAAACCCTTTTAAAAACTGCCTGCCGTGAATAAAAACTCCCCTGGTTCTTTTTGCTCCCCTGTCTACGGTTTCATTTTTTTCTCACTCCCTGGAGTTTGAATATGAAAACACAAAATCACTCGATCTTGTGCCTTCTCTGAAACAGGAATAATATTCCCTCTTTCCTCTGTGAAAGGGTGGGTGTTAAGAGCCATCCTCGAAGACCTTTGCTTATTGAAGCTACCCACGCATGTCATATTTGGCATTGTGTTTTATTTTGGAATTGTGTTTTTCTGGCTTCAGTCGGCAGTGGGCCTACCTTTCTAACTAGGCCATGCGGACAACATGTGAGTACCAGTGAATGGCACAAGGTACTGCCCACTCAGATCAGTCAGCTAGGGCAACACAGTGGGTGTTGGGCCCTCAGGCAATGCAGCACTTGACAGCAGTTGACATGAGCCCGGACCACAGCCAAATATAGACCTAAGACTGGTGGACATGTATAGACAAGCGTATACATGGTGACACCCTGGGGATGTAATGTACTCACCTAGCAATATGCTGTGACACTGGAATAAAGCTTAGAGGGATGATGGACGCTTCGCAAAGACAAGCACATGAAGCTGTATGCACACTCACAGATGTAGATACAGGAGCTATTTGGACCTGCACACAGATGCTAATGTATCTCCACACAATTTCTAAATCTTTTTATGTAAAAACTGAGACAAAGAGCTAAATATAAATCATATATTGTGTTTTTTGTAAGGCGAACAACATTGATAGTTTGTCTTTGCAGACAATAAGCTAAAGAATTAAGTTGTCACCAACCAGATTAACCATTTTGTTCACAGATATTTTCCTATATTGTAATTTCAATGCATATACTGAAATACAAAGGTCATACTCTATACTCAATTTCTGCAGCAGTCAGTCACTTATGAGTTGACGCATCATTGAGATAGACAATGACCTGTTGACTCACTGTTCGTCACTAAAAAAATACATCCAACAGCACGATTCTACCAGATCGCTGCTCTTTAACAATTACTAGATTACACTTAAAGCGAAAGCAGAGGTGATTTGTACTTCTTTGAAAAAAAAAATGAAGATGAAGAGACAGAAACTAGAACTAGTATTCTGATGGGGATTCATGAGGGGTTGGGAGTCCAGATGTTTCCTCTACAGCTATTACTCTGTCAGAAGTTGGCTCACTGAGGCTCTGGGAAGATGGAGTTAATATGAAGTCCTGTTGTTTTTTGTTTGTAGTATAGGTCAAGGGCTGACATCATTATTAACATCATTATTATAACAATCCTTGTACGGTCTTAAACAGGCAGACAAGAACAGTTTCTTAGCTGTTTCTGGCTGGATAACAGCCATCAATATCGCACTGAGTATGTTTACATGTGAGTCTTTGGTAAAACACAGGTAGTGTGCAGCATTGATGTATCTGCTTGCGCAGTGGAGAGAATTTAGGTCAGTTGGAGCACTGTAAGCAGTAAGTGAAGGTGTGTTCTGTGTACATATTGTAAGTGTGTGTGAGAGTGTGTCTTGACGGCAGCTATGGTTGGGGGCAGAATTTGTCTCACATAAGAGGTTTAGGGTAGCCTGAAGTCCCCAGATCCCTGCCCAGTGATCAGTCAGCTTCCAGGTCTTAAATGGCAACGATTGGTCAGGAGGCTTCATTAGTAGCCCCTGAGCCACTGCAGCAACAAGAGTCATTAGACAACCCAAAAGTACACTTGGGGTTGCTAGGCAACCAAGTGGAGGTGGCCGGCAGGGAGGCCAGGCAAGCTGGCCGTTGGTCTGCGGGCTGTTAGCCAACGAATTGGCACTCTTTTCTTTCTTCTTTTTTCTTTACTCGGTCCAAGGAGGTCATCGTAAGAGGGGAGGAAAAAAAAGATTTCTCAACTCCCACCTTCCAGCATGTCCCACTTTTATGTCCCTTTTCAGTGACTGTGACAATGAGTTTTCAGAGCGAGTCTGCTGCAACTTCTGCTCCAGCTTCCTGCCAAATTATGGAGTTCATCTTGATGCCAAACTATGGAGCTGTGAGTAGCACGCACATGCATATGGCAGTAGTTGTCTGCTTTGCTGAGCCACTTTATAGTATCATCTACATAAATTTTCTTGTGCAAACAGGGTATGTTTCTAGCACACAAGCTTACTCCACAGAAATATTTAAGTTCACTTTACTTTTATCCTTTCTCTCTCTCTCTCTCCTGCTCTCTCTCTCTCTCTCTCTCTCTCTCTCTTTCCCCCACACACACACTGTCACACACACACACACACACACACACACACACACACACACACACACACACAAGGCACAAAAAGTCTTGGGGCTCAGTAACAGCAGGTGGCTTAGGTGACATTTTAATCCCTTATTACTGAGTGCAGGATTAGCCAACAGATCAAGGCAGAGTTAATTATATGAATTCATCAGAGGCTGGGCGAAGAGGCAGCCTGCTTTCCCCTTGGGCCAGGACCCACATCCACCCCACCACCCACCCTTTGCGCGCACACATACACACACTGAAGAAGAGGACAAGTGACATTCTGTCTGTCTGAGAAGCTAGCTAGTTCGTATTAGCATTGCAGCGGCAGAAAGCTAAGATAACACATACAGTGGAGCCTCCAGAGATGCTGTAAGACAAATGACATCTACTACCTTCCCGTTGGGCCTTGCAAAATGAACTGCGTAGACATTGGAGAGGAAGACTACAGGCTTTTTCATTCGACAGACGTGCGGCTGCCGAGGCTGAAAGGAGTTCAACACCCCCCCGTCTTCCTTTATCTTTGTCTCTCTCTGCCCCTTTGGCCTCCAAAACCAATATGCTTCCCACCACAGCCCCTTAATGGGTTGATCAATGCTGACAAATAGGCAGCTCATGCTGTCTTGCCTGGGAACTCACAGCTCGGTGCCTGTGTGCTGCTGCACTTGGAGAGGCCATCTCTCTTTCTCCTCATCTCTCCCCTTTTCTGTCTTTCTCTTTCTTTCACTTGCTTTTTTTTCTCCTCTCCATATTTCCCCCCTCCTTCATGCTCTATTTCCTTCATGTCTATACATTCATTTTTTTCATTTTCTCTTTTTCTTCTTTATCTCCAGGGGCAAATCTATATTTTTCATTCTGTTATGATGAATAAAAGTCAGCTGAAGTAGCGGAGGGCTGGAAAACTAACAGTGTGGAAGAGAGGAACTTGCTTACATTTTCCAGTAAAAGACTGTGTGTAAGTTTCAGAGTGTGTGTGTGTGTGTGTGTGTGTGTGTGTGTGTGTGTGTGTGTGTGTGTGTGTGTGTGTGTGTGTGTGTGTGTGTGTGTGTGTGTGTGTGTGTGTGTGTGTGTGTGTGTGTGTGTGTGTGTGTGTGTGTGTGTGTGTGTGTGTGTGTGTGTGTGTGTGTCCATCTGTCTTTGGCTAGTGTGTCTGATTGATAACAGTGCAATGGAGAGGAAGAGAGACAAGGACAGCACTGGCCTTTGACCATGCTTTGTGAATACCACTGCTCACAAAGCAAGCAAGGAGAAATTCTATCTACCAGACACAATTCAATTCAAGTGGCTTTATTGCATACAGTACGTTAACGTTGCCAAAGCATATTAACACAAACTATACAATCATAATAAACATAAATAAACAAAATGAACAATAACGATACAAAAGGGCATGGAGAACCAGATAGGCTATGGAAGGTAGGTAAGAGTAACGTAAGATAAATACAACAAATGAATTATTAATTGATAAACATTAATTATTAGCCATGTGGAAAAGGAGGCTCACAGAGCTGTAGAGTTCATGCCAGGCTGCTACTCCCAATAGGACTGGAAGTCTCTCTGAGTCACTTAGATAGAGGAACTCTGGGGATATTTTTATTATTTTTGCAAAATATTGGTCTCCAAGACGTTGCTATTGGTTGCAGTGAGTTAGGAAGTGTAACTTTGTCTCTACTTTTCCCTGTTCACAGTAAGAACACAACCTCTCCTCTCTGGGCAGCCAGGTCTGCCTGTGCAGGCCTGCTTTCACTGCCAGGTTGTGCTTGCTCAGTCTGTACTTAGTCAGTGTTCTCCTCAGTTTTGTATCAGACACTGTGGTCAAGTAGGTTGCCACAGTGTAGTCTGTTTAGGGTTGTGTATGTTTCCATTTTCTTCTGTGATTTTGTTAGTTCTGTAATTCTGTAATCTCTGTGTTTTTCTTTTTCTTTCATCATAATTTGGTTTGGTCCAATTTTCTGAGTGCATGTGTCCTGAAGCCGAGGTGGTCGTGGTGTGAAGACGGTTGTGGAGTGGTTGACGGTTCGCCCAGCCTCAGGACAAGTAGGCAGAGGGGACACCTTTGTGGGTTCAACTCCTGGCAGCATAGGGCTTTGTAGGAAAAGGAGAGTGGGTCACTTGTTTTAATGATTCCAGAAATGTAGGGCTTGTTTTTGAAAAACTAAATACAGAATGTTTTTTTTTTTCTTAGAACCATGACAAAATTGCAAGCACTTACTCTTCCTCTCCTCCTGTTGAGCCTCTTTGACTTACACGGCTTCCTTACTTTATAGATATCTAGCGTGAAGATGAACTTTTTAGTGATCCAAAGTTGAAATGGACAGAGTAAATCACACTTGTGAGAAAGTCCTGATCTGCAAAGTGAAATACACTCAGTTTTTCTAACTCCATGTTCATTCTCACCTTCTATTTAACCTACTAAACAGGTCTAAAACTACATGCATGTATTACTGCAACTAACCATCACACTTTAGGATTAGTTAGTACTTCAGATTTGCTGGGACATGCTATTCTACCATGATTATTTAACATATATGCTATAGCCATCTGCACTCTAGAAAGAACTACCTGCTGGAGACGCAGATAATTCTGAAGTCTTCTCAGTAAATTTTTTTTGTAAAGTGAGCACTGATCTAACACACAAAAAATCCTTTAAGTGCTGCTGATGCAATAAATGTCAAGTCACTCAGAAAAAGACTGAGCTAAATGTAATATAAATGAATGAAATATATTTCCAAAGGATGGTTTAACAAGGTTGTAATAAAAATGAGCTTTGCCATATTGGGCCCTATTTTAACTGCACATTTACAACAATCAGCGCAATAACTGCTTCATATGTGCATGATGCACAATGAAGGCGTATCTGAGTGCACCTGCTATTTTTTATTCTTCACTGAGCATCCATGCTCGTCGTGTTGGATGAAGTGGGATATTAACGGGAGGGTGTGGTGATGAATCATTATCTTCTCAGCCAGTCACATTGCTCATCTCATAACTTTTAAACAGCTCTGAAAATCACAGAGGCACATGACGAATATGCCTCACCAAATGGAGAGAAGAGCCTGGATCAGCTTTTCTAAGTAGAAAAATAGTCTTCCCCAGGAGGTGCAGAGTGGCAAAGACACAAATATGCAGTACACCTCCACAAATATGGTGCCAAAGGCAGATGATGAGCCTCTATAAGATTAATTTATGTTAATAGAGATATTGAGCAACTGGTCACTAACTGACACTAACTAACGACTGGTCTTTCATCTGTAATAAAGTGTGGCTTCATCGTGAAAGGGATCCCTTTTATAACAATTCTGTTACAATTACAAACAAATATGCAATTGTAACTCTGTAGTTCAGTAAAATCAGTACAAGAGTAAAAATTTAAACTGTAGTGCACATTTTGTTTGGCTTAGGCATTTAACCATTACTGCCAAAACTGTGACTGAGCATTACTCTGTTTGAGCCCTGCAAAAACCGACTATTTCAGTATAATCCAGTTTACGTCACTTTCCCAAGAGAATTGTGGAAGTGTTTTTTTTTTTTTTTTTAACAAATAGCAAAATTTAAATAAAACTATTTCACCCACGATTCTGCTCTACTACATAATTTTGTTCATATCTACTGTAGAACTAATTCTATTGAATTAGTTCAATAGAATTAGTAGCTGCTTTTGCACGACCTGCTGGAATGAAGGTAATGCTACATGCAGCCCTCACCCCATTGTAAACCTGTGATTTTTGAGGAGCATAAAGAGAGAGGAGTCATGGAAATCTGGTCATAAGGGATTTCTGGAATGAGAATTGTGAACTTTTAACAGTTTTCAGATTTTTCATAAAAGCTAAACAAACAGCACATTTATTCAAAAGCTGTGATGTAGAATTCACAGTGAACAGTTACAGACAATACTGATGTAGACTATCTTCACAGTGAAATGTTACAAATATATTTTTAAAAAAAACAATTATTTTCTCTTTGTTGTTATTTTAATCTCGGCTTGTTTCATTTCATCTCACATATCAGATACAGTTAGTTCTCAAGTCACCAGGTACCATTCTCTCGATAAGCCATCCATTGTTTGATGCCTCTCATTATCATTCAGCAGTTTAGCTGTCAGTGAATTCATTGGAGCTGTTGATGCCATTTATAGCCTTTTAAGCCTAATTAAAGATGTTTAATGCAGACTGGCTTTTCTTAAAGAGCCAACAAAGAGTCAGTAGCACTGGTTGAGAAAGAGGAAACAAGGAAATATATACAGACACTAAGACCTATTGTGAAGCCACTGTAACTGTCCTGATCTGTCATTATTATCAGTGTCTTTGGTGAGTTTGGGAATTAAGAGTGTTCTACCGTTTCATTGAATTAAGCTGACATTTATGCCAGTTAATTTAAAGAGTCGTGGTAAGCTTGTAATTGGCTTGACTGTGTTTTTTGTTTGCTTGTTTGCTTGTTTTCGTTACAAAAAAAAACATCTCCAACCTTAATGGTTAAAAAAATAAAATAAATTTCCTCGATAGAATGACTTGTCCATCCATCCGTCCATGAGTTCATACAGTACATTCAGGTAATGTTCTCTTTTTTTCCCACCTTGAATAAAAAGTACACTGCATTTTGAAATACAATTATCTCACTGTAGGCCTATCTCACTGGCAAGCGAGCTCCCAGATCTTGCACAGCCTGTACTGTACCAGCCCAAATTACTGCTTCCATCACTCATCACTCACATGTCAGGACATCCTGCCCCTCATTTCTGTGTGGAAGAGAAACAGGGCCAGCGCAGCGGGAATGAGTCTCTCTCTCAAATTGGTGTGCGAGTTCACAGCGGCGCTCCCTGTGAGGCCAGCAAGTCAGGAGAGGTTGGGCCTGCCGTGTGTGTTGGAGGAGATGGGTTAGAACTGGAGTGATCACACACTGCCTGTCTCCCTCGAAAACACATGAAGGAGGGCTGTGTCTGCCTCACTATGAAGAAGAGGGAGAAGGGGCGCTGACAGCTCAGCAGAGGGTGGCTGGCGGTGAAAATGCGGCCTATTTTTAGCTCAGAGCCCAGGCTCCTATTTAAAGACAAGGTACTGGGGGTCGGTTTGGGGAGGGGAGGGGGCAGCAACAGCAAAAAAAAAAAAAAAAAAAAAGGTTGCTCCTATCCAGCTAACACACTATTCCCCGGTGTGATGCTGCAGCGTCATAGGGGAACATCTCTGTGTTTGTGTTTTGTCTCTGTAATCTCTGTCCCGTTCTCCATAATTACCTGGCAATTGATTCCCCCCTGGAGCAGGGTTTTGACTTTTAATTTATCTCTATGAATCCGGTATTGGCTCTTCGGTCCTCTGAGAGGCCCAGCTGAACATCTGAACCAATCTATATCGCCCCGCCCTACTTGGCCTGGTCCAACCCAATCTAATTTAGGGGACTGTAGCCCAGCCTGCATTCATAATACTCCTATTCTCCCTTTCTACTTTTAATTTTTACTCCACCGGTGCCCAGCAGGCCTCGTCTAGAGGTGGGACAGAGGCAGACAGAGACAGAAAGTGGATGAGAAATCGAGCCATCATGTTATCCTCTGCTCCATAAAGCCTCTGTTCTTCCTCTGACTGTAGATGGATTGCAGTGTAGATCACTGCAACCAATGGCCAGCGCACTATATTACATTTATTGCCCCCTTTTTTTCCTCCCTATCTCCCTCCCTCGTCTTCCCGTGAATATGGGGGGGATGGAAAGAAGGACAGGGGTAGTCAGGGTAGAGGTGCATCAGGGGGAAGGGGGGGGGATGACGATTCGACACAGTGAGACAAGACTAACAAATTAGTCAAAGTGACAGGGAGTTTTATGAGGTCTGCTCTTGTGAGGCGACTGCTGCTCTCTCCTCTCTCTCTCTCCCCGTCTCTCTCGCTCGTTCTCTGGGCTGCAGGGACATCTCAGCGGGGCCGTGTGTGTGTGTGTGTGTGTGTGTGTGTGTGTGCGTGTGTGTGTGTGTGGTACATATTTGTGCGTTTGAAAAGGAGAAGAGCGGTGAAGGAAGTGTAGGAGAAAGGAGCAGTGAGAAGGTGTGAGGCAGGTGGAGGGGTAGATAAGGAAAGGAGGGAGAAATAATGGATGCGAGAAGCTCAAGGATTAGAAAACAAGAAGGCAGAAGTTCAGCTTTGCAGTAGGTTCTGCTTGTCATGATGTAACAGCCACATTTATGCATAGGGTTGTGTTCTGTCTTAACATATTGAAGTGGGTTGAGAAGTAAATTAGTTGTTTTAAATGGTAAGTACTTAACTTGGACCACTGTGAAGTAATATTTAAAATTACATGCACATGAGTTGTTTAATCTATGGAGAGATTCTGTGGAGCCTCTAGTGCTCAGGGAAAATATGAGATCTGTGCGAAAACAAAACAATCCAAGTTGATAATAGTGTACACACACTGCTGCCAATGCAAACATTCAAAACACAGGAGGTTAAATGCACAGACACAAGCCCTGCATACAAACAAAAAGCCAGAACAACAATAACCTGGTACCTCCCCAGGAGCATCTATCACTCCGCAAGGCCACAGTACAAATGTTTTTGAGCCAGGCCGGGAAAACAACTAAAGTGGCTCACAGTATAAAGAGGAGTGGGAGAATAATAATAAGTGGAAGGTAATGACACACCATGCATCTGTCAGATTTATGAGTGTATATCCTGCTCTGCTCCTCTCATATACCTGGCGGCCGGGTCTGTGCTCCAGCCCGTACACACCACAATGCTGATGAGAGGAGTCAGCGGTGAGCAATCACAGAGCACAGAGCGAAGGGGCGAATGGAGCTGGACTCACTCTGCTACGGGCAATGACAACATCCAACAATCGAGCACTAAAGGCCCAGAGCACACACACACACACCACACACACTAACACACACACACACACACACACACTAACACACACACATCAAAATGGCCTGCACAAAATCACAGAGAGGCCAACTGGCAGCCAGTGATGTGTCTTCAACTATACAGAAATATACTCACAGACTCGTCATAGTGATGTAGAGTAGTATCCGATATATTAGACAAATTATGAACCCAAAAACAAATAGCTGACGTTAATGAAAGCAGGGTCGCATACACACACACACACACACACACACACAGTTTTAGCAACATATAATGGTGCATACATTTGCATACAAGTTAATGCAGAGATACACACAGTGTGACAAAGCAGCTGTGCAAGTTCCAGTGGTGGAAAGTAACTAAGTACATTTACTCAAGTACTGTACTGAAGTACAATTTTGAGGTATTTACTCAAATATTTCCATTTTATGCCACTTTATATTTCTACTCCACTACATTTCAGAGGGAAATATTGTACTTTCTACTCCACTACATTTTTCAGATGAAGATTTGACACAATGGATAATATAACAAGCTTTTAAAATACAACACATTGTTAAAGATGAAACCAGTGGTTTCCAACCTTTTTGGCTTTTGATGTCTTACAAAAAGCAGTGTGTAGTCAGGGTCACATTTCAGATGTCTGAGTTCTTAACAGCTTCACCAAATAGTGATTTTTCCCTCTAAACGTCTCACATGGTTTCATTTCAATAAATGTTCAAATGATCCAATATTTCACCAAAATCAAAGATTAGAGAAAAAGTCCAAAAACTGAAAACAGATTTGTGTATCAAAACTTTCTTTTTTCTTCTTTCCTCTCCCATTAGTCATCATGACGACCCCTCAGATTTATCTGGTGACCCTGACCATAGGTTGGGAACCAATGGACTAAACTAGCTAACTGTCTATAAAGTAGTTGAAACTAGCTCCACCTCCAGCAGCTACAACAGTAACATGCTGCTTACACACTGATGCTTCAGGATTAATAATCTAATGATGTCATATATAATAATATATCAGTCAGAGGGACGAAATTAGTACTTTTACTTTAATACTTGAAGTACACTTTGCTGCTAATACTTATGTACTTTTCCTTAAGTGGGATTTTTCATGCAGGACTTTTACTTGTAATGGAGTATTTTTACACTGCTGTATTGTTACTTTTACTTAAGTAAAGGATCTGAGTACCTCTTTCACCACTGGCGAGTTCAATAGACAACCTGTACCTCTCATCACATCACATCAGCTCTGTGAGATCTGAATAAAAGTCCCAGTAACATCACAGCAAGAACTGACTTATAGCAAATGTACAAACTTGACACATGCACCAGACACACAATTTTTCATGTGTTTACCTGAGAGAAGATGTCACCACATAGACAGCTCTCTTCTGTGCAGCAGATGCATGAGCAAATCGCCTTAAAATAGCCAGAACCAGGTGGTATTGCAAGTAAAGCAAGATAACAGGTGCCATAATTAAATGTTATTAATATTTTAAAAATTCCATCATCAACTCTAACACCTGAAAAATATGCACACACTTTTGTTCAAGACCTTATTTTCACACAACGTAGTGTGTGAAAATAGTCAGCTTTCTCTTCTGGTGAATGTCAGTGGTAACAGTGTGATACATTGGGCCTAACAATAACATATGTATCTATTGTTCTCTGTTTTATTAAGGCATTTGTCTTCTCTTGTTTTTGTTGCAAAATAACCAGATAAGTTTTCAAAGATAATAGAGTTTTGTTTTCTTGGGCTGCGTTTACAGTGAGATAAAATATGAATGCACTATTTTTTACCCCTTTGCAGTTAAAATGCAAACAGAAAAAAACTATCAAAGAATGTACCGTATGTCGCAACATCCTCTAACATGTTAAAAAATTAACATTTTTAGCGTTCCAGTATTGATTCTATGAGGTTTAAGATTACACTTACATAGGCTGTTGATAATATGAGCTACAGAATATACACAACATGCACGTGACACATACACACAAAGGCACAACCGATTCATAAAGCCGCACATATGCACACAAATGCTCACTCCATTACTGCTGATAGTAATGGAAGGCAAGAACATGAAGATGCTCATCAAACAGACACTATCATAGTTAAATGGTCTCATAAATACACACAGCAGAACAAAGAAATAAAATAATGATAATAGTAATGAAACAGAAGATGTATTGTTGTATTGAACAGTAGAGGACGGTTATTACACACAAAAATGCAGGCATGTGGATAACCAAGCACACAAAGACATGCACATTAATGCACACTTGGGAACAAGTGTATACATTCTTGAACATACACACACACACACACACACATGCCGGCAGGCTCTTGCAGAGATGCCTTTAGACACATACCAGCACACACACACACACACACACACAAGCACACAGCCTTGCAAGTGTGTTTCAAGACGCCGTTAGCACAGAAGGCTGTTTGTGAAAATGATCACATCAATCGAAGTGATAGATAAAAGACTGGGAGCAATTGATAAAGTGCCACAAGTATTTGGAAGATGAATGGCTGAATTTGCTTTTGAAATTGGACTGGATCTCAGTGCAATGGAACAGAACTCATCATCATCAATGAGCCTGCCGTTAGATTGCTTTCTGTCACAACCCAATATCAGCCCGGACAATTGGATCCATCTGCCAAATGGGATCAAATAGACCTACTCACACAACATCAGAGGTGATGTATAGTGACCGTGTGTAGAACATATTACATTGCAAATGCACAATACATCATTGTGTACGCTGTTGTGTGTGTTTGGGTGTAACATTTGACACCACGGTGTATGAGTATGCTCAATAGAAATGATTTGAGATACATTAAGGGAACACGAGTAGAACATGGGGGGAAATGATAGCGCTAGCAATGCAAGGAGGAAAAAAAAAAAAAAACAATGCTTAAATGCCACAAATGAACCCATCAATTCATATAATGTGTGTGAGATGATTGTAAAGACAAGGTATAGCGTGAATAGCTTGAGATTGATGTGCAGTTTAAGGCGGGCTTTAACAGTATCATTTCCTCACATCTTCCAACAACAACACCCTGGTTCCAGGATATTTTTCTTTTATTATTATTATTTAAAAGAATATTTGCAAAGTTGCAACTCATAAAACTTGCACTATCGTATCACATAATTTATTTAAGCCTATAAATCCTTTGGCTTTTGCAGTTATACGCCTCATAATGATGCATTGGTTAACACGGCCTGAATATTTGAGCCACATAAAAATGGTAATAGATTAAACCAGGGGAGTGTGTAGAGCTGCAATGTGTGTGTGCGTGTGTGTGTGTGAGCTTAGCTATCAGTAAAGTATTACTGCAGCTTACATAGGCCTTAGCATACAGAAGGGAGCATCAGAGTACACTGTATCTTCCATGCATACACATGCACAAAGCAACAGAAGAGGGACAAACGCAGCAGGGGGTTGGAGGGAAACACACTAAGTAATGTATTGTGCTGGGAGGGAGGTGACAGGGGTCTGACGATACAGAGGAAGCGTGTAAATGGGCCGCTATTAAGGGAGAGGAAGGCAGAATGATTGTTTATGTTGTTTATGGCCACAGATTTGCCCAGAGAAAACATCTTTACACCTAAAATTATTTACCTTTCCTGTCGTCAGTGTCTGGGGTATCTAAGGCATCTACTACATCTAATTCACATGCACTATAAATCACACACACATCTGCTTCAACCTGTAAATCTGTCAGTGAGGATGGCACCGTAGTTTTGTCTTTATTTGCTTTATTCTTTTCAAAATGTTTGTTATGTGCTGTGGCAGACTTCGCTAGTGATCTTTATTCATATACTGTACGTATTCCTGCTCCATAATTACAAAGGCAGACTATTCAATTCTGTATTGTATTCTATTGTATTTTGTTCTGTTGTGTTCTCGTCTGGTTTGGGGTATCTAAGGTAAAGGCTGACTATCTCTGTGTAAAGCAGTGACAGGCAAAACTTAACTGAAATATAATTGTTAAACTTTTCCAAACACAGATACACACGCATACAGGCGCCTACACTGTATCTTTTCCTACCCACATTTGCGATGAGATTTTTCCAGCTTGTTAGGGAGTATGTGTACATTGTTTCCCGATATACCCTTCACCATCACGTACTGTCTTTTTTTTTTAACTCCCATAGTCTCTGTCAACCTCAAGTGCACAAAAATGTTCCCACACACAGACATGTATTCATGCATGCGCGCACACACTCGCCGCCCCACACACATACACACGGGGTCAGTGTCTGGGGAAGCTCTGCAGGGACCTGTGCTGTCAGAGAGCAGACCACAGAGTGTCCCTGGTCCCTGCTCCACCTGCTGTGACAGCTAATTAGGCCTGGCCACAAAGGCTGGCCTGTCTGGGTGCTGGAGTGGGTGTCATGGCATGGCATGGCAGGGCATGGCATGAGATGGCATTGGGGATAGCGTGGCCAGCTGATAAGGTGCCCTGCCATGTTGTCCGGGGACACACTTAACCCGGGAACACCCACCACCACAGCGGTGTGTTCTCGTCTTCGTTAGGCTCCCCTTCAGTCATTAATTACGCTCACGCACTTCTATTAGTCCTCCATTTAGGCTAATCAACAAGCAGGGCCCTCCGCTGACATCATTAGCTCTCATAACAAGCGGCGGCATTTGGGGAGGGGTCCTTCAGAGCCGTTTGTGAACATTAACCCTTCCACGGCAGTAATGAGCCATTCTTATCTTGTGGTGCACCTCGGGGGCCTTTTGTCCTGCTCCTGTTGTCCAACACCCCCCAGCCTGTTCTTCTTGCACCACAGTCATCAGAAGACAGCAACAGCTAGCGCCAAAGCTGTGGTTGCTCCAGGCAGACAAGGAAGCTTAAATAGCATGGCAGGAAGTTAACACTGCGAGGGGGGGCAATGTATTTTTGGGAGGGTTGGGGATCAAAGGCGCTGAGGAAATGGGATGAGACAGGGCAGCCTAAGCCCTTTGGGTGTGTGTGTTTCTTTGAGTGTGTGTGACTCGTATTAGATATGAGGAAGGGAAGGAAACACAATTGGAGATGGTGACAGGGAGCTCAGCCGTTTGCCTGGACCAGCAGGGAGCATGGGAAGGGAGAGCGGCCCCCTGAGCGACTGCACAACCTCCTGGGGTTTGAGCTGCTGTTTGGACGTGACACAAACACCCACGCACCCACACACACGCACACCCACACACACACACACATGTAAATACACAGACTGAGCTAAAATATGCCAGTTGTCCTCATGGAATAAACATGCCTAACTTAAAAGTGTATGTTATCACTTTTTTGATTGTCACGCTCACACCCACACATATGCACGCACATCCAAACGCACACACCTAGTCCTAACTTTTATGCTGCTGCACACAATTCCTCTGTCATAAATGCACATGTAAGGCTTGTGTTAGGAGGCAGGAGTCACACATGCTTCATCACAACTGCGTAGGAGGCTACTAGTAACTCTCCATGTTGTGCCACCTATCACATAGATTCACACCTGAACACCCATCTAACTCATGTTCTCTAACATGTGTATGCATATTTGTGTGTATTTCATACCACCTCCCACACATGTGTGGACCATCATATGACTTCTGCCTGCTACTGTAAGAGTCACACGTGTGCATGTGTTTGTCTTTGTGGACAAACTAACACTTACTGTCAATGTGTTCGTGACTCTTGATTATTTTGATGCTGAACTGTCCATGTGCTAGGCTGCACAAATTAGCTTCTCACGCACACCAAACGCACATAAACTGTACCTTGTTCGCTGTAACTTGCTTGTAAGTCCCAGACACAGTGCTGTTCTGTGTAGTGATTTTTGCATATCAAAGTTGCTGTAGACATCAATTTCAAGAGAATCTGCTGTAAATTTCCATCACAAACATTCAAAACCACAGACAGCTGTATCAAGATATTTCCATATAAACCATGTGGGCGAGTCGTCGGCCAGGCAGTGCCAGCTAAAGACACTAATGCACGTGCATTATGGGCACGGAAGCAAGGCAATCTTTTTCGGACTACTGCATGTGCTGGCTGAGCAACCTTCACTGGAATGAATGGGGCACCATGTTTGAATACCTCATCCATTGTTTAATACATCCATGGTAACTAATCACCTGTGGAGTATAGCTGGGAGCAAAGAACTTAGCAATCGTAGCCAGCTTTACGGACCAAAGAACACCCTCAATAATTTACCAGATGAGAACCGTGGACCTTGCTGAAAATAAGCAGAATGGGCGGGAAAAGTACAACAAAGTCAGAGAAACCTTCATTAGGCTCATGTGCGCAGCTTCATTTTGACTCTGAAGGCACAATCCTAGCCAATTACTGCATTCCAAAACTTGTGCTCAGGGCATTGGGTAGCCCTCTCTATTCTTTACTTATTAATCCCTGCCAGGCCTGCTGCATGGTGTCCTGATTGACTGTTCATAGTAAAAAATTCATGTCATCTCATTCTCTTCCTCTGTCTCGCTCACCTTCCTTGTAACCATTGCTGACCAGTAACTGAATTTTCCTGTCTTCTAAGCAGTAATTTAGAAGGATATGCATGCACTGCTGCTCTCTGTGGTCTGTTGAGGCTGAAACTGTGTGAAACAAGGCTTTAAAGTTGTCGCTGAATAATGTAGCCGTGTTAGTGAATACTGTCTGACCCATAAGCTGGGGTGCAACTTTGAAGTGCAAGACATTTTAAAGATGACAGTAATGGTAAAAGCAGAACTTTTCCACCAGAAGATTCTCAGGAGTAAACACACAAACTGCAAAGCAATTTTCAAGGAAAGAAACTGTAGTGCACTGTGCACATTACCGAAGTATGTTAGCTTACCTATGTTTGTTTGTTTGTATTTTGAATCATTTGTTGGCTCATTTTGCTCATTTGCAAACCCACAACAAACAAGCATATGCACACATTCAGTCATGCATGCACACATGTAATTTGTGTCAAGAGAGGTTTGGTATGAAAAGGGTTAACACACTATTTTCTAGCTCTTATCGGTGCTTGAAAAAGGATAAGGAGAGGAAAAGTGAGCGATAGAGGGAGGGGGGAGCGAGAAAATGCCATTTGGGGGGAGAGCCAAGTGGGTCTGCTAAACGAGTGGATTCTTATGCAAATACATGCTAATTTATGCGCACAAGGCAGTGGCAGCGCCGGAGGCTGCTTTGATTGGCAGTTGCAGGTCTGTGTGTGCTGAGGAGGGACGCTTGGCTCTGGGTGCTTCTGTAAAGTTGGGCACGGCTGCCTCTCCATGTTCTACATGCTCTGGATCCACTGACTGCACACGTCTGTAGCCTAGCCTCTCCACCGGACTAGTCCCAGCAACCAGCAGGGCTCCTATCCAAAAAACTCTCCACACACCAAGAGCTCAGCTCAGCCAGCTCCAATTCCTCCATGGCTGGAAGCAGCCAGGGCATCATTATAAAATCAATGCCCCAGCTTCATCTTGCCTGGCTGTGTGTGTGTGTGAGCAGGAGGGGCAGCGTTCTGGGCTTGTTTGTGTTGATTCTAGGGGGTGTTTCTGAGTGGCAGAACAGCAGAGGCGCCGATGCAATGCTCTCCACGCTCACTAATGGGCTGACAGAGAGGCTCTAGGTCAGGGCCTCCCATTACTTCAGGAGGGAAACTGGCTAAATGAATAGGAACCTGCACCTAGCTACCACCCAGAGGAAATGTAAATGCCATTTGTTTCTGTGGCAAGGTGTTGTCATGCAGAGCAGTGGTACATCTTGATAATGTAAACATAAATTCCTGAATACAGTGATGCCAGAGTAATTGGGTAGCTGCTATTTATCATTTTTTTGGCATTTTTTTTTTTTTGTATTTGCAAGGCAGGAGGAAAAAAAACAAATTTAGCCAGGCAAGGATGAAGCCATTACTCTGTCTATTACTCATTCACACAGGCCCCCAGGCCAATAGAAAAACACTTGGAAATCACCGACATAAAATAGAATATGTTCCCTAAAAATATAGTGCATTTTACACTACCTCATAAATATACTCTGTTGTGATGAGGTTTCTTGGAATGAAACAATGGAGGCATTTTTGCCACTATTCCTCCACAATAATATATATGTACGGTAGTACTCATGCATATGTGTTATACACATTCTAATGTGCACCCATGCTTGTCCTGCACACACACACACACCACATGTTTGTGTACCTACATGACCCACAATTCCTGCCTTCCCCCCCCCAGCTTTTCACACGTGCCAAAGCAGAATAGGTATTTTTAAGGTCTGCAATTATACCCTCTGCAGAGTGTAGGCAGCAAAATTACTCGGTTGGCACCCCCAGCACCCCAATTCCACACTCGCCGCGCACCCTATCTCTATGGGAAATAAAGCAAAACCATTTAGACAGATCTGGAACAAACACATCCAAACCTTTTGTTTGTCACACCTGGGGACCACAAATGGATTCTCATCATACAGTAGATTGAAAATGTATGCTTATTTACACCAGCATCCCTCTCTTTCCAAATATTACCGCCATTCTGCCAGCCATGAAGTGTATCTGCCTCTGTTGTCCTCACTCAACTAATCTCCCCTCTCCAGCTTTTGATGACACCAGAGACATGATGTGATGTTCCCTCATCACCCATCATACGTCGCCCAGTGTTGGCTTTCTGAAACAGCACGTGCGCCATATGCATATTTCAAACCCCCCCCCACCCCCCCGCCCCCCGCCCACCCCCGTCACTGTTGAAGCAATGAATAATACATCTTTTATTATATTATTGCAAGAGATTTGTAACACTTGAAACAGAATGCAATATGCAGTTTATCTCCATGCATGGAGAACACAAGGTGCTTCCGTAGTGTCTGTCTGTGTCACCAGGCAGGAGGGGAAGAAAAGAGGAGAACAGAGGAGAACAGAGGAAACAAGCTCGTGTGACTCCTGACAGTCCATCAGCTTCCCGGGGCAATTATTCTCCTGGCTGAGGGGTTGGATGCTGAAGCTGGTGACAGCCTTCGTGCGTGTCTACACACTTAAACAAAGGATGTGTCATTTCTAACACGTCTATGTGCTTTGTGTTACTTTTCAACGCAGCATATGTTAATAGCATCTCATGTTGGCAGAGCATATGTTGGTATTAATGTCAGTGACCAAAAACCTTGTAAGCTATTATAGAAATAAAGCTGTGCAGCTATCTTGTCTATACTCACACACAACAAAACATCAGAATAATATGGCAGTGGCTGCTCTTTCTCTAACTTCATTATATATACACGAGATATCATCATTGAAAAAGTTTGTGCTCCATAGTTTTCCGGGCTTTTTGTTCAATTCAGTAACCTTACAAGCCCTGGAAATTATTACATTCACTTCCCCTATTCTGCAGACCTGTGTAGAAAATCTGGCATTATTAAAATCCACCCTTAATCATCAAGCGCCTTTGTTTTGCTGCCGTAACCATGGTCCATTTTGAAATTTAATTTCCTGAAGTAGAGGGTCGAGAGCTGATGCCATTTTAAATGGAATAATTGAAGTGGTTTTTTTTGGCGTTTTTTCTCCCCTGCACGTGTGAGCAGCGGTGTTTGTCATCGGCCTGCCTTGTCCTCTCGGAGATGGAAGGGTGAAAGCACGCTGAAGGCCCGCAGAAAGCCCTCCAGCCTCTATCGTTTAATTTGACGAGGAGGCGTGAGGTGAGCTGGAAGAGGAAATACGTCTCGCTGTTGCTGTATACCACTTGAGAGCTCATTCACTGCCTGGGGCTATTGACCACACCATGTCAGGTTCTATGCTAGAAACGCGTCCCCACACAACACTTAAATTGCATTTGGACCTTGGCTGGGGTGAGCAAATGCCTGGCCAGAAATCAATGAGAGGATACAAGCCTCGGTGGACATGGGAAGGCATTTGCTTTCATTCAGGCTATTGATGAATGCCAGGTACATTTCATCAAACTACTGTAGCTCACTGAGTTTTTGTTGACTGTACACATGCAGAATTTAAGATAGGGTTGATGCTCGAAAGACTGAGTGAGAGAGACTATACTTCAGTGAAGAGTGTTGAGGTGAAAGGTGTTTTTCTGCATCTATAGGAGCTGATAAGTCTACTCACATCTCGAAGAAGATGGGTTAAATGTTTAAAAAAGAATAAGTAGATGGATAAATAAACATTGTATCCCAGCCTTGCTTCGCTGATCTGTGACTAACTGGATAGCCATTAAGGTTTAAAAATCCCAGAGTGTGAAACAGACTGGAACACATTGAGCTTCGGCTCAGCAGAATAGATTTTCATTTCCTTAATCAACTTCCTTATTCATCCTTTTTTTTTTTTTCTAAGGAATTAATATAGATCAGTGTTAATGGGAGCCAAATACGTGAGTGGCAGCATGCGGGGAGCAGGCTCAGTGGAGGAGAGCAGGCTTTTCTCCTTCACCAGGAGCAGCATCTGTTGCTCCCCTGCTCCAACGCTATTTACAGATAGCTGCCATTATTTACGCCTGATGAGATTCTATCCAATTTCCCAATCCACACTGTTCACAGAGACACGGACAACACACGCGCTTAACAAGGAAGTATCACAGCGAGGCTTGTCAGTCGGCACACGCGGTTTCCGATTCAGCGCCGGCTGAAACAAATGTGAAAACGAGTCGTTGCTATGAAACAAACACAAAAGAATGGTTAATATTTGTTCCCATGAAGGCAAATGGCAGTGCGTTTATAGTGAGATAGGTAAAAACACACACCTGTGTGTTTACACTCACATGGTCACACAATCATTAACATGCCATGTGGACTCACAACATATCATAAGCTAAATAGCCTTCAAAATCTAATATTAAGCAATATCAGTTAATAATAATTTAACTATATCAAAAAGATACACCCTGAATATCTATTGCTTAGTCACCACTGGCATTCAGGAGAGGCTGGCTAACTGAAGCACCCCAGTAAAGAGACAATATGTATACTGAGATAAGGATTACACAAAGCTCTTAGGATAAAATTCTCTCTTCACTATGTTGCAGCCCCCCTCACAGAGCCACCAGAGCCACATATTATGTACACCTCTGCCTAAATACTGTGCCTAAACCTCAGATGAATCCTTGGAAAGTTTGATGTGCCAGCTCTCAGCTCTAGGCTAGGTGGGCGAGTGTTATTTTTCAAGTGAAATAATGCGCTGTGAATATTCTGCGCAAGTGACTTTTTTGTGGATTTTGGAAATAATATTCTCTCTCTGACTTCAGGGACTTCAGAGAAAGAGGATTTATTTATGTCTGAGTGTGTTTGTGTGCGCGTGGTGTGTGTGCGCGCGTGTGTGTGTGTGTGTGTCTCTATAACGGTGTGCAAAAAGACAGGAACCAAGAAAGAAATGACAAAACACACTGCTGAGAGAGAGGAAGTGACAATGAAACAAAAGAACAAGAAAAGACCAAGACAGAGAGGGAGAAAGTGACAAAGGCGACAGGAATAAAATGAGACGACGGAGGGAAAGAGAGAAATAAAAAAGAAAACGAGGCATGTCGAAAGTAAAATAATAGAGGAAAAAAGGAGTACCAGTACCAGATAGAGAGAGTGAAACTTTAAGGGGGATTGGCCGTGGCAACAAAGAACAATCTCTATGATTGCAGTTCTCTTTCCAAATAATATATAGTGTTAGTTTTAGTCTGCTCCAAGCATCAGATGGATGGTTTACCACATAAGGACAATTCAGATGCCAGAAGAGGAAAAAGTACTAAATTGTCAACAGTAAAGAAGTAAGTTGACTTTTCAAACACTCTAAACTGTCAAATGTCAACCCATCAGACTGCAAAGAGATTCAAACAAAACAAATATTTGACTTTTTTTTTTTTTGCATATTGCAGCGCTGTCACCCATCAGTATTGCCTAAAGCGATGTCAACAAACCTGCAGAGCCCCCACACCTTTTTGGGGCTCTGATGCTGGTATCGTTTCCCTTGTTTCACTGAGTCTATACTTCAGTGTGAGTTGCTGAGAAAATGCTTGTCTGAATCTTTCTGTGACTGCCTCTTTCACCACCTTCTTGCACACAACTAATTGATCCCTCCAAAACTACACACACAAACAGATGCCAAAAGGGAAAAGCTACATCAAAACTTTCGCTAAATTGTGCTACTCTGTATAGGCAAAAGAAAAGATAGAAGAAGTTGTGGAATATTCTTCCTTTGTTTCACTATGCCTGTCACTTTGTCTGCTGTGCACTTCACTGCAATAGGAACTAATGGGACAAAACACACACCCACACAAACACACACTACACATCCTTCCTCTTTTGCCAGAGGATAACCCTGTGATATTATACCCTTGCAGGGTGCAGCATCTATAAGCTCCTTTTTTGTCTATTGAAGAAAAGCGTTCCACTCTGGTAGATTACGGTCAGGGGCGATTAAGATCTTTGCCTCACTGAAGCAGGGAAAGGGGAAAAAAAAGGGACGTGCTCTGTGTAACCTAAAAAAAAAAAAAAAAGAAGAAGACAGAGGAGATAAAACAGATGAAATCCTTCCTTCACTCCAGAGCTTCAGGCTGCTCAGTGGGCGTGGTGATCCCAATGCATGAGCAGCATCATTGGCTTCTCTCTCTTTGAATGTCTCTGTCTTTCTGCATGTCTCTTTTTTTGTAACTCGCTCCCAACTGAATCTCCTTTTCTCTTTTCTCACCTTACTGATCTTGAAAAAGAAAAATATCCCTTGTGTGTCTGTCCTTCACTGTGATCGCTCTACACTCGGAATATTATCAGTGCACGGTGGCATCAAATGTTGCATTTCATGATGTTGGATGCTTGAATTTTTTGAGATATAATATGAGCTCAGTCTGCTGTTGCTCCTATTGTAAGTCAGTCTGGGTAAGTGGATCAGCAATATGCCTAAAATGTCTATTTGAAAATTCCCTTTCCCTCTCTGGACCACAGATTTGATAAAGCAGTAACATAAAAAATCTCTACAGTTTAAAGTACAATCCGTGATTTTTCACAATATGAGTTTCGGACATATTCAACACACATGTACTGTATATCCCAGACAAAGCTCATTTTTATGTTTGTGATGGTTTGCTTAGATTTAAATTTTGGATTATAGCTTTACATTTTCCTCTCATTGCTCAAGGAACAAAAGTCACGGAACTCAATTTTGATTATAAAATAGGCTACACCTTAAAAAGTGTCATAAATACCAAACTAATGCTAAAAATTGGATGAATCAGTGAATATATTTGGATTTTCTATGGGTAGCAGTTAAATGTGCAGAGACTGATGAAGATGATGGCTGTGGAGCAACTGCTAGTTTAGTAAGTTAAGCTAAACATTAAGATAAAAAATGCAGACATTGCTGATTTCATTGATCCAGAACTGTTCAGACGCTGCTGCTGCTGCAGTGACTACTTTAAGATATCCAATGACTGAACGTCAATTAAAGTTGTGAGCCTCATCAAATGATGTAATCAGCTGCTTTGCTGTCACGGCAAATTTCCCGGGCAACATCAACAGAGAACGAGTCCTTTAACACCCTTATCATCTCGATGGGGATGCAGCAATTCTCAAATCAAGAGCCAAAGTTGATTTTCAGCCGCTCCTAAAAGCCCATCATCACTGTTTTGAATTGCAATGAATTCTTCAAGTCCCATGACACTTTTAACTCTGGCATGTCATTTCTAGTTAAGTTGATTCAAATGGTGAAACGTGTCACTCACAAAAACTAACTTTGACCATAAATACAGCACATCATACAGCATGAGCAACAGAAATGGCTGCTTTGGTGTCTTGCTCTGCTTTTGGTGCTCAGTAATTATGGAGGAAAGCGAAACTTTTTTTCTTTCAAAAAAACATTCTAAACTAAGCCACCTAATGTCATCATGGATATAGAAACTGTGCTCTGCTGACATGTCACTGCACAGTCGGAGTTGCTGCAAACTTTAAGTACCAGGAGACTGAATGAAGTTTATAAATTGCCGTAGCAGAGTCCATTGTCTTTTTAACTCGCCTGCCCACTGTTGTAGGAGTGCTGTCTGTTATTATTATCTTGATCCATTCCAAGTCCAATCCTTTCTCCGGGAAAAATGAAACAATCCTCTGGAAAATTATTTCACCAGTTGTGTGTCCTTACTGGGGAACATCAATCAAGAGAGTCCTCCTGAAAGCCTTGTTAAACTGGAAGTCATTCTTTCATCTCAGACCTTTCCTGGGCCACCATTTCTACCTCTACTCCATTTCCACATGTGACCATCACTGTTTTATTTCTGTGTTCCTACCTCACTAAAAACATTACCTATCGTTAAGCGTTATGGGGTTGGGGAAGATGTATGCCACTTCAGGATGGAACAAAAAATCCACTTAGTTTATACCATCTATCAGCTACATCCAGTCATTGTTTGTAGGTTCTCCTCTACTTAAAAGAAACTAGCTGCCTGGTTATTTCGGAAAAAAAAGCAGTCACAGTGCACTAGTACTATTTCTGTCCAGTATCACACCAGGAACATATGTTTAAAAACATTAAAACCTTCTGAGTCCCCTTTTTCAAAGCCCCGTTGCTTCACTATTGGCCTTCACAGAGAGGCAGGGTTCTGGTAGGCATTACATCTTCCAGGCACGTTCTTGAAGAGAGGGAGAGATGGCAAGATAAAAGGTCTTTTTGTGACTCCCACCCTCTGCTTGCCTCTCGTGCCCACACTGCAAAAAATAATCATATTAAAAGTTCAATATGTAGCTGGCGTTCAGTGTTTTTTTTTTTTTTTTTTTTTTTTTTTTTTTTTTAAATCATTGCTGGTTATTTTCCTATTGAGCAAGATTGAATTGTTTATCAGTTTGTTTAATTTTATTGCAAGTAATTCCAGGGGCTCATATTGTTACATATTGAAATGTTGTAGAATAATGTAAGCTTATTCTGAGAAAAAAAGTTGAGATTGCATTGGAATAAAGTCAGATCATGTCGCAACAACGGTAGATTTTCTCTCAAATTTTAAGGAAACTAAGATTTTTAGAGCAATGGCAGATTAAATGACTTGAATAAAACTGACATTTTTCACTGCTTTCTCTGCTCGTCTCCAGTGCCTGCACTCCCTTTGCTCCTCTCTCTCAACCCAAGCAGGGAATTGGCCATATGGCAAAGCATCCCCTTACTCCCGCATGCTCTCCATCCCACCTCCCATTTCCACTCTTCTCCAACAACACACACACACTCACACATAGAGGAAAATAGTAGAGTAAACCACAGGGATGCAACTGGTCCCGGCACAATAGGGTATAGCAGGGTGGGTGACCAGAGCAGATGTCTCTCCCTTTCCCTCAGACTCTCTCTCTCACCCAACCCTCCCCGCGGTGTGTGGTGTCAACCCATGCCAGGGCACAAGTAGAAAATGTATTCATACAGAAGTTGTCCGTGGAAATTTAGTGTCTCTGCGGTGTCGGCAGGATGGGGTCAGAGTTGGCTGGTAACGAGGAGCCGCAGCACAAGCACAGGGCAGACAATAAATCTTTCCTGTGTGCCAGCAGACCCGTGGACCTACAACTCACTGAATGCTTTGTTTTTTAAATGAGCTGAGTTGACCTTACCGGTGCATTAATGCACATTTCAGATGCAAAGACATTCTCGCCCAGCAAAAAAAAAAGGAAAAAAAAAAACACTGCTCCTGGCTATATAAAAGGGAAAACAGATAAGGGGGGGGCGTACTGTTATGACTGTTCACCTTTTTACCCTGGCTGCAGAATTAATTTCAGCATTTGAATGGTAACACTGATGTTTGGCTGAAAGATACTGCCAGCGCAATGATCCTCAATAAAGAGCTATGAGTGCTTTACATGGGAAGAGACATTTGCCATTTGCAGTGGGAGGCCCATCGGATCACTTGCTGAGGGCTTAGAGAGAGAGAGAGAAAAAAAAAACACAGGGCTTTCATAGAAAGCTGATAGAATAGCCTCAGCACATAAAAGCTCTGTCATACTAGGGCGAGAAAAAAACACTATTCTCTGTACTCAGATTATGGGTTGTTTATGCTCCATTTGGAATTCAAATGGTATTTCACACTGACAAAGAAACAAAGCTGCGGAGATAAAAGCAGCTGGTGTGAGAGTTGTCATAGTGGCAGTGATGTTGCTAATGTCTATAGCAGGTCCAGCCTTCATGGGCAGATGGCTAATGTACAGAAAAGCCGGCATGAGCACCCTGCACAGCGCCCCCTTCAGGCAAAGTGCTTCAGGAAGGTAGACGCAGACTGGGGAAATGTTGGGCGGGCTGAGCCAAGCTGTCGTTTTATCATTAACAGCTTATGATTGATAATGATATCATTTTCTCAACTATGCGGCTCCCTACCCCAGCACCACCCACCGCCCATCTTGGCCACCTCTGAGATGAATGGCCATCCTCCAATCAGCCGTGCTCACACAGCCTCATCAGGGCTCCTTGGAAAGGCCAGGAGCTCATATAGCCTGGCGAAACAGAATGCTAGGATGAAACGAGGGATGAAGGGGACACCAAAGGAGCACTAGCTGGGGCCAGATTAGCCATTATTTGCCACACAAACCCCCATGATGTGAGGCCAAGGTCAGACAAGCAGGCCGGCACAGCTGGACGCAAAGACTGAGGCATCCCAGCGGCAAATGGCCAGCCTTTGATCAGGCGTGTCATTTCTGTTACAAAGGTGACCCACACGATCAGACCACGTCGACTAGCCAGCGGCCTGCGGCTGTGGACACGAATGATGGCTAGCATACTCTTGACTCACCCTCCCAAGTAAAATGGGTAGAAATCTTTATTTTTGGCCATGTCAGCCTCATAACATGAGGTCACGCTCTGAGGAATATCTGCTGCTTTTGTGTCTCACCAAGGCTCGTGAAGGCTCATCACAGAGACAGACAGAAACAAACTCAGAGACAGAGCAAGCCGAGTGGGGGAGGGGCCCAGCAGACAAAAGCATAGCAGCAGTGCCAGCCACACTAACGGTGCCCCCTACAGTAGACTGGCGAGCATCCCATGATCCCATGTACCACAGTACCCACTCCTCCTCAGTCTCTTCTTTGCCTTCTAAACGATAGGAAGACAGACTGACACTCAAGTTAATTAAGATTTTAATCCTGGGTGAGAGTGTCAGTGGAATACCATACAACAAAGGCAAACTCAGGCCTATCAAGACAGGACTGAAAAGGGAAAAGAGATTTAAATGTGAGCTATACAACACGACAATATTCAGCCCCCCTCCCAGAGGTCAGATGGAGCCAGTTTGTAGAGCAATCAAAAGTGCCTGACATCTAGGTCCATTTCACCAGGCTAGGGGCTCAGTTCAATGCCATCTACAGCTGAAATGATGAGTTCATTTCCAAACACAAAATGCATAATCAAAAGCCATGTCTGATGTTGTAAACATGAGGAAACAAATTACCCACGATGGTAGGGGAGCGACAATCCATGACTGACTAGAGGAAAAGGGGGATGAAATTGACTTGGAGGCATTTGAATGCCTCTACTTCTTAAAAATTCTCTCGCAACTCGACTTCAAAATAGGACAGCTTGCTACAGTTGACGTGTTTGGAGATGAAATATGAGCCTGCACAAAGGCTGATTTCATGTTTTTTCCACTTAGTTCCGAATCACATTTGAGGACCTTTCTCTATCAATGTGCCCCTGGGTTCAGCATAGCCAAGAGTAAGACCTTCTGGGAAATGTAGTTGGAGTGAAAATGCGAGCAAACCTTCCCACTGGGCTCATATCAGATCAGGCAGCAGGCTGCAGAAGAGGCAGGGGCCTATCCCATATTAGTAGGGTTCACCTACGTGGCAGGGTGTGTATGGTGGAATAAGTGGGACAACTCCCAGCAGGCTGTGAAAGCACTGGCCAATAAATGATAAAAGAGCAGAACTAGTCCCCACACTGCCTTATTGAAGTTTACCTTTGTACATTTACACTGAATCCCAATTTGCCCTCCGTGCATTTTTAACCCAACAACTCCGGACGTCTGGGGACCATCAGACACATCCAGATCTGTTCTACGTGACTGACCTTTGTCACAGTGCAGATAAAGGAGATCAAACTGAGCTGAAGGATAACTACAACTATCCTGCTGTATTTCCTCGCAGACATACACGTACAGAATTTATTTTAAGCCACAAGATTAAGTTGTTAACATGTCTGGTAAATGAATCTGAATCTCTTTAGACACTGAATGAGCAATAAAAATGTTTAGTAAAAGCCAGTATGTGGGCCAGGCACACATTTTTTAAATATTTGAAAAGAGAGGGATGAGAAATGGGCGCCCTAGTTCCCCCTTTGGAGGGCAGTTTGTGCTGAAGCCCCCTAAGTGCCGCTACAGAGGCCCTTAACCCAAGATTAAAGGAACCAGACCCTCTTTAATTACTGTAGATTGCCTAATTTTCCTGTGAGTGACATAGCTTCTTACCCATGTAAGAACTTTTTCATTTTGCACTGATGAGCAAAATGTTTAATTATACTGTATTAAGCTACGGGGGAACCCTTGACTTGTCCACGGATGTGTGTGAGCTTACCGTATGTGATGGGGTGAGATTTAATGAAATTTTTTGTTTGGTTGTTTTAATCATTCTGTGTGAACCAAGTGTGCGCACAAGAGGATTTGAATCAAAATGAGGACATGAAGCAAACCAAAGTAAATGTGTATACATTCTAATTTATCTCTCATCATGATACAACTAATTCCTGGAAATATTTATGATAAAATAAGTCATGTGATCACAATATTGTAATGTCCTATGATTTAAGAATCAACAAAAAGAGTCTCTCAGGTTTGTGGTATTTTTTCTAAAAATTGACAGATTACTGTTAATTAACTAGCTAATATTAAATAATTTAATAAAATGCAATCAATTTACTTGCAGCAAATGGCTATATATCCTTCATCTGTAAAAACTTAATGTAGGTCCATATATTATATGAATCAGTTTAGTTTAAATCAGTTTTCAAGATGTAATTAAATGTACTGTTGAACATGTGAAATGGGAAAGCTCATACACATTCCCTGTTCTTCATCAGACCTGAACAGACATAAGCCTGATAATACTCTGATCCACTCGGCTGACCCGAAAAACGAATCATATTTGCATTGATTCCCAAACATAAGCACTTTAACTTTACGCAGATATGCAAATATGGCTTCATACCAGCGCCTACGTACAAGACAAACTCTCAGTGATGTGTTTTTTGCTGTTCCAGCCAGCTCAATACCTTTCCACTTAATATGCTGCCAAGTTAATCAACGTTGGTTGAAATCCAAGAGATCACAGGCACTTTAGCTGCTGACGCGCCTGGCGTTCCTCAAAGGCAATGGCTGATGGATCTTCTGTGTTCATTATGGAGAGAAAGAGTTCTCTTTAATCAGCCTGGGAGTCACTTATCATAAGGACGCCTTGCCACACGCGCATGCACACGCTCACACACAGACAATCACACACAGTAATACACACCTGGACAAACCTTCATGTAGAGAGCAAACATTCAAATACACACACACATGTCAGGATGCCTCACCACACACACATACAGTAGGTTATCAAGACACTTCCAGCAAGGCATACAAAGGAGGCAAAGTAGCCCGCTATGATCTCACAGTATAAATGTACAGATACAGTATATGTATCACACACTGTCCTGCATACACACACTGTCTATGATATCCTACCAACCAGCAATACAGAGCAGTCTAGGATGATGTGGACAAATCTTACAGGAGCTAATATGGACATGCTTAATTACAGCGCTGTACACAAACACACACACACACACGCAGACGGCTGTAAGTACAGCAAGTTAGCTGCAATATCAAATGTGACAGGCTGAGAGAATGTGATCTTGTGGCAGACCATGTTTAAGACTGAATAAATATTTGAGGATTGTGTTCAAATACTTGTTATAAATGTATGCATCTGTATCGGTCTGTATATCTGGGCCTGTACTGTGTCACTGTGCGTAAGTGCGCGTCTGTTTAGGCAACTGTGCGGGTGTTTGTGGTGTGTATGTGTTTGTGTGTGTGTATGCCAATCTCTTTGGCTTGTGGACAGGCGTACACTGATTTAATCACTCCCCAGGCAGAGTGTGGGGGAGGCAGAGGAGGCTGTGAGGCAGATAGGAACAGACAAACGCGACAAGGCGAAAGAAGGAGAGAGCATGCTCGCCCCGCGGGCCGGCTCTGCTACACAGTAAATACAGACTTGTACGCACACTACACTAAAGGTACATCTACATGGACACACATAAATACAGTTTGTATGCCCATCAACCTTTCATATATACTGCAGAGTAATATTACTACTATATCCTAGTACCTAGTAATACCAAACTATATGCGTGTGTGTGCTTGCTTGTGTGTTGGTGCATGTCTTTGTGTGTACATGTATGTGGTTTATTATGTGTAACCTTGCCTTTGCGAGCGTGGATGTGTGTATTTGTGCGGTCTGGATGCACGTACTGTATACATTGAGTCCCAGCCAGAGGTCACTAATCGAGAACAGGGTGGTAATAGGCCTGGCAGTTCAGGTTGTTCTGTAATCTCATCACGCTTAACTCAATAAGGTAAAGGTCAGCCTGCCCCCCGGTAGACGCCCTGTCCCAGCTTTGACCTGCTGAGACAGAAGGCATGGCATCGCAACCTCAGGGCCTCTGATGGAGGCTGCATCAAGACTTATTCAGTTACACATTACCTCCGAAGATTTGTCTACTTCTCCTGGCTTTAAAGCTGCACAAGGCAATTTCCATGCGGCAACAAAAGGCAACAGCAGGTAATTGGAAGCTGACACAAATTAATCATAGCATTCTGATGTGATTTTAGAGAAAATGTAATGTTTTCCAAAGAAGAAAAAAAAGAGACAAAAGGCAAATATACGATGTTGGTGAGTTTGCTTTGAAGGAGATATTTTGTTGCAAGCAGAAGTGATTATCACTAACGTCAGAATTTCATTTGGGCAATGACACTCATGTCTGGGTGTCAGAATTCTCTAATCTCTAAGATTAGACAGGCGTTTGAGGGAATTTGTTCCTTTTTTCTTGCTGGAATGCTCTGTTCAGCAAAGGAGCATTCGCAAACACCCCTTTAGTTTGCCTTTTTATAGCTACTGAAGTTGTGTTTTCTAGGTTAAAGGATGCAGAGAGTAGTGAACGACTTGTTCTGAGAACTTTACCATCAGAAATGCCAAGAGACTGCTTCTGTGTATTCCTTGTTCAGTTCCCCATCCCCTCCTTCACTTATCTCTCACCTATAGCTCAGCCCTTTTTCTCACACACACGATATTAATATTATTCTCTCTATCTCTTCTATCTCTTTCTCTACTACAGACTTCCTCTACTAAGTCTGTGAAACATAAAGCAGGCTTCACAAACTGCTTAGAAAAATAGGAAGTGGATCCAGATTACAGATTGGATGATAACTGTAAAATTACAAAACAAACTATGAGATATCAATGAAAATATGAAAATAGATGATTCTTTCGCTTTCTCTCACCAGCTTCCTTTCTCCTTCACAGCAGTGAGTGGGTGGGCACTGGTGTTTGACAGAATCAGACTATGTGATCAATCAGAGAACAGTGCTGACAATGAGGTGAAAGATTACACGCACACACACACACACACACACTCACTGGTAACCTGAACTAACAGCAGTAATTATTTCAAAACTTTCCGTTACACACACACACATACCACAGAAATAGCTAAAAGGTAACAGCTGTAAAAATATGTCATTTTCCTCTGGAGTCATCTCCCTGAGACTCGGGTGTGTGACATGGCAGGCTTGCAGGAGGGGAAAGAGCTTAAAAAGTGACCTGGGAGTCTCCCAGTGAAATGCCTCTAATCAGCCCCGGGGGATAACATCGTCTCTGGGCTCTGGCTGAGCTGGAAGCCAGGGGCAGGCACACGGCAAGTCTGACAGACTCTCTTCCCAGAGATCAATACCCAGACTCCTTTTAAAGTGTGACATGTTGAGAGGCAGACACGGAATTCTACTTCTGAATTCCCAGGGAAGAGAGTTTTTTTGTGATTGTGATTTTCTGGTGAAATTGCCTGACATACAGTAGGTGTGTGAACATCAGTATGTGGTTATGGGTGTTGTGTTGCTTTGGATTACATCAGCCTTATCTTCATTAGGGAGTGTGAATGGGGCGGGCTGTGCATATTCAATATGTGCACAAATAATGTGCCTTGTGTGTCGTTACTAAGTGTTGAATATTTAACAAACCAGTGTAATTCTTTAAAACACACTCTGAAACTTGTTTATGTCTCTCTGCCTCACTGTACTATCTACCAGAAATGTATCCGCTGGATCCCTTCCCTTTGAGTACGAATTTTGTTTTGGTTTGGTTTGGCCACACCTTCAGTGATAAGTGGTCAGTGCTTTGGTGTTTTTCACTCCACATCCCCATGATCACATTAAAATAATGTTGTAGTACTGTGATGTCACTGGACTGACAGCAGTTCCCAAAACCCCCAAACAAACAAGAACAGGCTGCGGTACTGATGCTAGTAAAACAACTACAAATAACAGAACAACAGAATTTCAGCCAGTCTCTCAGAGAGATCATGCCTACAGAGACAGTAATATCTGCATTACATGCATGTATTAAAAACAACTAAATGACTGTTGAGGTATGTTATCACTGCAAATCTATGATCAATCAATCAAATAACAACAGCTTTGTGGGCTCAGAACTAAACATAGTAAATGTAGGACTAAAGACAAAGTCAGTGTTGACTGCAGCCACAGTTAACAATAATGAAGTCTCACAGTCCAACAGAGCAACATTTTCTCTGCTCTTTTTGGACTTGGAACAGGCCTAGTGTTTATCTTTTAGTAATTCTGATGTTTAATCAAGGTGTAGCTCAGCGATGCCCCCATTTCTCTTTAGCATGCTTGCTTGCTTCTGATTATTGTATTTTTATCTATATGTTCTATTGAATTTTTGCTTTGGGTGTTTTTTTTCTTTGTCTGATCATGGTGGCTATCTCTGCTCATACTACCTAGCCATCTATCTTCTGTTTTATTCCAAATAAAGCACTCTTGCTTTGTAGCTGTGAACCACATCAGCTCCTGGGTGGCAGAGGGTTTTTTTCTGTTTAAGTGCTAACAGGAACTGCAAATGTAAGCTTTCATGAACTCATTATACAGTATGTTTCATTGCTAGTGTATGTATTAATTATATTAAAAAGTAGCAGATTTTTATGTCTTTAATTTTACAGTAATTGAATGTGCATAAAAGTGGACCTTAGGTCCAGTATTTGAAATATCCTTGCAAGAGTTCAATGCTGTGGTATTAAAAAAGGCCATTAGGAGAGTATAGTGTCAGGAGATTTATCAGCCAATTACATAAAAAAACAAACTGCTTTTCAGATAATTTCCTGTGGATGTTCCAACATTCTGACACTCATATTTGTTGTCTCACGTGGCAAACAAACAACACCCATCTGGCTCCCCAGTAGGCAAACTGTAGAAAAGTCTTTGCCAATGCTACCTGATCCAGGGCCGCTTGTTCCTCTGCATAACTATCTCTGCCATCCATCCCATCTGACATCTGGCACCGGCTGACTGGGCACAGCTCAGCCCAGCTCGGCTCCATAGCTTTAGGGGAGGTCAGTGACTGGGGGCTGAGCGCTGGGGCCGTCAGGGAGCTTGTTCTGCATACTGAGCAGCCTGATTAGGCAGAGGAGCACAGAGGGCCTCCAGCCCGAGAGGGCCAGTGGGGAGACAGGCGTGACGGCACACAGCCCTACAGTTTCCTGCCACCACTGACCAGGTAACCGATGACACCTCACAGCCCATCTTTCTTTGCACAAGATGAATCAGTGAAAACTCTTCCTAAACTTGATTTATTTGTTCCAAATTGCATACAAGCTAAACAGTTAACTGAGCTAAAAAAATAAAAAAGCTTTGTGAAAAAACAATGTTCTAGTCTGTATCAGATTGGTCACTATGATAATGGACAAATGCACCTGTGGTTATTTCATCTAGCAAACATTTGCATACTAATAGACAAGGCAGTGTATTTACTTATAAGTATCCGTCCTTTAAAACCACTGTCTCCTCACCACTGTCCCTCTAGTACGAGGAAAATGATAAAGATAACGAGGCCATGACAAGGCTGGCTCACATCGAGCCCAGCACAACTGACTGCTCTGCCTTCATGGACACGTTGCCAATGTGACGGATAATTTGCGTAATACCTCTCCATTCCACCTCACCCTACCACTCCATTTAATCGCACCACCACACCAAAAATCATCAGTGTCTGCATGGAACATGCCCAGGTGCATTATGGTAACTGATGAGAGTTATCACAGTAAAAAATAAAATCAGAGAGACATAAATCAACCAGTGATTGGGGAAATCGTTGCTGCAACACAGGCATAGGGTTTATGAAGCGTCCCTGACGTACACTGATTACATTTGATTCTCTCCGCTGTGTCTTCTTTTCCCAATGAGGTGAACAATGGGAGTGGGGGACTGGAGATGAGGGCTTGTATATAATGGCTGATATGAAAAATAGGTGTGCAGGGGACGACTCAGTGGTTTTTTTCACATCATTCCCCATGGCTCATTGTTGTTTGCACTTTGTCAGAGGGGTCTGTCTTGCACAAGCATGCACAAAAACATGCCAACATGATCAAACACACGTGTATGTTCACACACAACTATATATACCTGAACACCCACACATTAGGTAGGAAGAAGGATCCCAACACTGCCAAGAGCAAGAGAAGGAGAGAAAGTGGAAAGTGAGAGCAAGAGAGGTAGAGGGTCAGCCATCCGCTGAGATGATAATGAAAGAATAATAATAGAGTACAGGATGAAATAACTGAGCTTTACCCATAATATCTTCTCTCATTAGCGCCAGCACTAATGTTGCCGTTTATGCTTGTGTTCTACACCAGCTCCCCCTAATTAGGCGTGGGCTTCTAAAAATAAACAGCAAACTAAATAGTGGCGTGAAAGTACATGCAAATCTGTTGATGTACAGGAATAATGGTGGCGGGGTAGAGGAGGGGTAGGGTGGGGATTAGTGGTGCGCTGCAGACTAAAGTAATTGAGTTGGGTAGTGTTGACACCCAGGCGCAGTCAGAGTGCCCATGTTGTGGAACGTGCTGCATGCGTGTGTGCTACAAGGCTCAGCCGGCATTTGTTTTGTGCGGCTGGTGTCATGGTAAAGGTGTTAGCTCTGGATAAAAGGCTGGAGAGGATGCACAGATACTAATCCCCCACGTTACTTCGAAAAAGAGAGGAGCATGGTGGAGTCTTCCTCCTGTGAAACAGCGTGGACAATCTGTTGCAACACCTGAGCGGGGCACAGCACGGGCAGAGCTAGGGCACAGGGCTTGGCACAGCAAGGATGAGGGACTGTCAAGCATTACTCAGACCCAAGAAAAGAAAATATTGTTTAAACCATGTAGAAATACAGTAATTCTGCTGATTATTCCAATTTAGAGTCACAGGGGAATGGGTCGTGTCCAAAAGGGCTGGAAAACACTACAGCTAGTCTAAACACAGTCAGATTTCTTACAGTCTTCAGAGTACCTACAGTTGCACATATTTGGCATGCCAGAGCACCCAGAGGTGCCCACACCTGAAAGTGCCACACAGAAAGGAACAAGGCAACTTTTTTTTTTTTTTACTGTCAGGGGACAATGCTAACCACAGAGCCACTGTGCTGCCCTCCTGTGTAATTTTACTGAGATGAATTTCTCATAACAAAGACTTGGAACCCTTACAGAACAAATTCAAATTCGGTGGCTCTCAAATAAAATCCAATATAAATGAAAATGGGTTAGAATGTTGACAGTTTTATGATATGTAGGAGATAAGGTAGAAAATACAGTGGCTTAGAGCAATTTTCACAGCAAAGTGCCTGTTTAAGCACGACAGGGGCAAAGTAGGGCCAGGCTCCTCTTGATAATTCCTTTCTTAGCCTTGTCACTCCAGCTTTACGACTTAAAGGTTTTCCTTGATCTCTTGACATTGGCTTGGTTATTTTTTTTTCTTTCCCTGGCGTTTATCATATGCTTTTCACTTCCACTAAAATTGAGTTTTTACCATGGACCATTTTCACAAACATTGCTGACTTATGCACGGTATAGATGTTTGTACTATGGGCAGCAGTGGTAAGAAGGTGCGTGAATAACAAAAAAAGTAATAAATCCATTAAAACTTAATGTGCAAATTTATCTCAAGTGTCTAACAACCAAAACAAGTCTGTTTTTTTTTGTTTGGGCATGGTGTTAAAGGGTTAACAGAAAAATAAGTAAGGCTGTTTTCTTTAAATTACTACTGCATTGATAACTGATCCATAACTTATATGTGAAAAAGGAGCATTATGTTCTTAGTCAGCTATTGATTTGATGTCCGCTGATGTTCTTCCACACTAACAAGCCATTAAAAGAGAAAACTTTTACACTCTATGTGATCATGTCGATTGAAGATCAGTAAGCAACTCAAATTCAAAGTCTCAATGCTGTCCTTTAAAGAGAAACAAGGCCAACTGGAGTTACAGGGTGAAGATGAGAGTGTCACTACTTTGTTTCACCGATACTTTAAGAGCCACTTTGCTGTGAAAACAGCTCTAATCCAGTGTATTTTCTACCTTATCTGCTGCATATCATAAAGCTGTCAACATCCCAGCCAATTCTCATTTATATTAGATGCTATTTGAGAGCTATTGAGTTTGAATTTGTTCTCTGAGCAATGTCACCGGAGGACACCAAATCTTTGTTATGGTAATTACAGCTCAGTGAAATTATGTAGATGAAACAAATGAATGGGCCAAAGTTTCAGCAAGCAATGCACTTGGGAAAGTGCTGTATTTTCTAGTTAGTAATCTTAGATGAGTGACTACAGCGTGATAGGAATTCAAATCAAAGCAAAGCATTATGACAAAAAATCAAATCAACTAAGAACTGTCGAGAACTTCCTCCCAGACACCCCAGATGGAGAAAGATTGAGAAAGTAACACTTAGGTGATGATAGGTGACACATCCTTTCACCTATCGGGAACAGCCTTTATCTTTCCACAGCTTTCTTCACATAACCAAACAAATATATTTTTTTACAAATCCTGCTTTGGCCAATAGGTAGTTGAAACCTTAAATGGATAAACTGTACTTTTGCTGATTTACTGTTGGTATTACTCATTTCTCTGTGCAAAAGTAGTAGCACCACGGCGGTGTGTTCAAAGAGAGAAGTGTGGTGACTAATTTCTGCCTTGAATGCAGTCCATTTGGCCTCGCTTCCAGCCCAGCTCTGTCCATTACTGCAGCTCTGAGTCACAAACCTCCAGACCTGAGGCTGTCAGCAAGAGTCACCCTGGCAGGGGGGCATTCAAACACACAGACAAGCGGGCATACATGTACTCACATACACACACACACACACACACACACACACACACACACACACACAAACAGTTTCTGTCTACTTCTCACACAATCACACACATACACACAGCTTCTCCCCCCTTCTTTCTTTCTGCCTCCCTCTCCCACACACAGCCTTACTTCCCCGATCCGATCTTTTTATAGAGCTGCTGTGTGTTGGCGTGGGCGGTGGTATGGCCGTGCTGTTTCACCTAGCTCAGACTGGATCTCAGATCAATATCCTGTCCCCCACCGGCCAGCTAGTTCTGGCCGGACAGACTGCTTCTGAAAACATGTCCTTGTGATTTCACGTCTGCCGTCTCTCGTAAAAGAAAAATGTCTGGTTGCCATTTACCCGGCTCTAATACATACCTATTGAGGGGCCACAAATTTGTCACATCTATGGTTTGTGAATTGTGACTCAATGTTGGTTGTTGTTGGATATTGTTTATTTTTCTTTTGTTTTTGTTTTTTGTCAATGTGGATGTGATGCATTACTCCCTCTGTCCCTGTCATATGTTGTAAAATTAGGCTGTATTGTAACATGAACACGAAATCTTACAGGATGATGGCATGTTATTGTTTCAGTACTCATAGGCTCGTTGGTAGTACTGAATGAGTTCTCTTAGATGTGGCATTCTTTATTAGCTGTGGATCTTTGAAAAAACCTTTTTCAACTGCTGTTCTTCACCAAACTAGAGCCATGCTTAGGCAGACACCGTGGCTTATAATTCTGTGTAAAGATAACATCTTTAGGAGGGCTAAGTTATCCCACTGAGACAAAGCTGGGGCAGAACCATTCAGTGTCAAATAAAGCAGGCGTAAATGCCGTGGCAACCATGGTAACCATTGCTTGCGAATTTCATCAGATGTCCATAATATTTCCACAGGTATATGGACCATTCACTGGGGCCAGACTGTGTATGAAGAGTTTTTTCTGTTCTGACTGGAAAAAGGCACACTCTCTGAGCAAGATAAAGTACTGCTCTGCCTAAACACTATAGACAGAACAGTTACAGTACATTTCACTTTCACTTCTCATACTTGACGCACAATTGACAAGGCAAGTTCTAATTACATTAATAGCTTAAAAGATTAGTGTATTTTTTTTATGTTTATTCTGATTTTTATTCTGAAATTGCTTTAAATACTCTAGCAGGAGCTCTTGAACCGTAAATTGTGTCCTCTTGCACAGCATCTGAGTGTGTCAGTGCATTAAAGAAAATTGGCCTGAACATAAAACAACCTTGATTATTTAGCATCAACACCTGTTGTTGATGACTTTTTAAGATTAAAAACATTTTTAATAAAACAATAATGGAACTTTAAAATCTTTAAATACATTGTTTTACTTGAATTAAGACTTGCAGACCAAGTTCAAGAATAATAGTTTGGATTAGGATTTGGTAAAATTAGAAAAGATTTCCAAATAAATTGATTTCTATCACAGATATTAGGAAAAGAACTAGTGTATGACCAAAGAATGGCCTGGAGCTTGTATATCCAGCATTAGTTTCTCAGCTTGATCAGCTGCTGTGAGGAAACCAAACCACATTCCAGCTTTTATGAAGTAGATTTGTGTCTTTGAAGCCTGAAGTTGCCAACTTGGCGTGTAAGGCCATCTCTAAAATCTCAAGCGCTGGGGTAGAGTTGGGGTTCGGTAATTTGTGCAGCTAAGCTAAGCTGGGCTGCAGTGATCTCTGAGGCTAGCTGGGCCCTTTCACAACCCTGCCAGCACCTGCCGGCCTTTCATGATCAAGGTGACTTATGGGGGAACGTCTGGCGTATGACGTGGCGGTCGGGATCTCATTCCCTGACAGATTACAGTGTTGGACAAGCTGCCACTCGCAGCAGCGTAGCTGTGATGGCTCTGATAATTGAAGTGCTCTAAGGTGGATGGGTTGGACAGATGAAGCCCAGCCAGTCAATGGATCAATAGTGTAATCGTGAGCTCCAGGTGCTGGAGCTAAATGGGCCAGGTGGACTGGGCCCGACCAGAAGCAAACTAAAAAAGGTCACAGAGCCTTTTGTCGTCCTTTTTGTATTAAATCTATTTGTCACGCACCAAAATCTGCCATTATGGGAGTGAACAGCTCAGTGCTAATAAAGCCCATCAAGTCACATGTTCCCAAGGCAACATATATGATGTTCCGAAACTGACAGCAGAGAAAATATACTTTTACAAATGATATGACAGCAAATGTCTTCTAGCCAGTATGTGGCATTCATAGGAGTATTGGTTGGGGTTTAGCCTTTAGATTTTGCTATTATTGTTTTATGTGCCCCAATCCCATTTCACTGATATAACCATCTATTTGTCTATCTCCTGCCTGGCAAATAGACAAACAGACTGCTCTACATTCATTGTGTAGCCGCAAACACATTTCATAATCGTCACTCACGTTCCTCACAAGTCAATAGCTATGACTTTATCAGCAGGGAAACACACAGAAGGTTTGTTCATGGACTTAATTGAATAGGAATCGCTGAGCCCTGGCTTCATGCACGCAAAGTCATTTTCATATCGCTCAAATGTCACCAGCGGATAGGGTGACAGGCTGTTCTGGCCACCTGTCAAGCCTCCCTGTGACAAGTACCACCAAAGAAAACACCCTGAGCCCGGCATTAAAAAACAGGCTTCAGCACTGAAATAAGAATGAGAATCATTGAATTAAAAGTACATATTTGTCTTTATGGCTCAGAGGACTCGCCCAGTAACAAGTGCGTTCAGTCAAATGTTGTACAGGGACAACAGCATCTAACATTCAGTGCAAAGGGACAGTGCAGGACAAACAATACATTGCACACTATAAATATCACTTTCCAAACATGTCATTCAATCAGTAGGTGCATTCAGGCAGCACGGCACACAGGGAAAGATGAGAAACACTAGCTGTGCGGTTTACCAAAAGGAGGTGTGCATAGGGAGGCCGGGTATGAGAGACAGATATGATTATTTCTAATCTATGGAGGTCTCTCGAGAATGAGAGGATCAGTCACCAGTAGGATATGGGCCTAACCAACTAACCGTAGCCCTAACACATACCCCCATTGGTAATTTACACTCATCCATGCCATGACTGAGCCTGAATGAAGGTAAAATGCACAGCGATGTGTATGAGAAGGAGATTTATCCCCATCTTTAGATGTTAAGAGGATGCTTAGGTGGAAGGACAAAGGATTACATTTTACCTTTTACATTTACCTGATGCTCTTAGCCAGGGCCACCTATCAAAATAAGCTTAAATTGTTATATCACCAACATGACAAGCAACTGATTAAATGTACAGTACGTGCAAGGGTCAGAACCATAATAACAGGGTCCTAGGATGAAGATATAAAAGAGTTGCGCTAGAAAATGAAATAAAGAGGTAGAGGAAGAAGGAACTGACAGGGTTAGATGAAGATAAATGCCAGACGCTGGAGGCCAGAGTTGTGGTCAGGCTCTACAAGACGAAGAACAGTGTATATAAATAAGAGAGCAAGAAGGAGAGCAAAAGAGAGTGAAAGTAAGAAACAGTATCTACAGTGGATGGGGAGCAATACTGAAGTAAAGAAAGAGAGGCAATCTAGGGAGGGGGTAAAAAGTTACAGCAGAAACAGGGAAGTAGTGAGAGAGAGAAATGGCCAATTAGCAGGAAGCCAGCAGGTGTGCTTTCTCTCTGGAGCCATCCTTCCTTTACCCCCATCCTTGGTATGGGGTAGGGGGTGTGCTAATGCTGTGCGGGCCTTAAAGAGCAGGGAGTTGCTATGGCAACCGCCTGGCACACTCTGTCTCCAGGGAAACGGAAATGTCACAGCTTAAGAGGTCTCACAGAAAGCAAGTGAGGAAGAGAGAAGCAGAGGGAAAGGCAGAAAAAAGATACAGGTAAGAGCAAGGAAACGCGGACAGGATCGATGCATTACTCCTTATGTTTGGAGTCCATACCGATGGAGTTTCTGTACAATCAAATTAATCATCTGGCCTCCAATCCTCCCACTCACTCCTTAACTTAGTTTACAGCCTGAACAGATGACAATGTAGCCATTGGGTAATTCAGAAACGCTCCCTTAGTAAGAAACTGAAAACCAAGTTGCCCGCACCTGAGCACAATACAGGCCATTGCTGGGCCTCTGAGAGCTAATCAACCTTCATTTATTTAATCAAATATTTACTGTCATAAGCAGCCGAGGAGTCTGAAGGTGTGGTGGGAAAGCTGAAGCCTGCGTTGGCAGCACGTGGCGAGGGTGAATGTGACCGGTGTTTGCTGCTGAGCTACGGGCTGACCCTCCAAATCACACATTAGCCAGGGCCGACTAGCTGAAAGCCCATTAACCTGAATGGCCGCTGATTGCTCCGCTATTAACACAGTCTGACTCCTCTCCTCCAGGGCTGTACCCACTTACACAGGTGCTTCAGCACCCCTCAAGGTCTAGGCTTAATCAGGGTAAACAAATGTTGTTTCTTTGTCATGGCAGTGCCACTTTGTTTGATGTATGCCACACATTACAGTTATAGTCACTCCCACTTTTCTCCCCAAATCTTTTTTTTTAAATTTATTTACTAATTGTGCCCATCTGGCGCAACTGACCTTTTGTGTATAGCCTGTCGTGATTCAAAAAGGTTGTTTCAGTTGTATTGGAAAGTCACAAAAGAAATGAAAGGTGTGTGTGTATGCGTGTGTGGTATGTGTGCGGGTTTCCTGTTAGCGTGAGGACAGTGGGTTCTCAGGGAAGGGAGATGGCCAGTTAAATGGAGCATTTCTCCAGCATGCTGCTGCGTGCCTGAGAGTGTGGCCTGGCCATGCCTAATTTATTTCCTCTTTTGTCGTTGTTGTCTCCATTCCTCGGTTGATTAAACCAACCTCATGCAGCTATGCTCAACAAATAGCCTAATTGAGTACGACCTTGGCAAATGATATATCAGCCCTATCCTCCAAAAACACCACCTGCACCAGACGCCCATCTCCCCAGCCCATCGCTCTGCAGGCCGCCGCACCAAGCACAACAAACATAAACAGGGGATTCGCCTCCTCAGCCAAAGTCATTTCTTGCATGACCTTTCCCACAAATCACAGCGATGACACAGGGCTGGATGGATCACTGAAATGGGACACATTTGTATCACTTAGACCTTTCATCAGATGCAAGCAGATACTCATCTATTATTCCCCCTTCCATTTACAACTTTCACCCCACAGCTTGCACACAGAGGGCAAAATAAGTGAACAAAACATTCCTATCTCTGCTCCATGCAGCAGCTGCAGTAGGCTTAAGCAGCACAGAATTCTCATTAAATTTCCATCCCATCTCTGTGTTTAGATGGGAGCTGGAATGGGGGGGGGGCTGGTAGTTTGTGTTCAAAGGGGCCTGCTGTAGAAGATCTGATGACTCTCTCAATGCAGTCTCTGGTGGGATCTCTCACAGGATACAGATGCCTGCTCTGAGATGGCTTCATACCTAATGAGTCTGAGCTCCAGCAGGGCTGCACACAAAGCAGCGCTGCCCTCAATTCTCTGTTTGTTTGCCACCGCCAGCCCCACCCTCGCTGTCTCGCTCACTCAGCACTGAGCGATGTGCCTGCCCACAGCTAGTGTGTGACACTGATGTGTTTCTCAGGAGGGATGCGTATCCTGCAGGTAAACACCTGGAGGCTGAAAAATCACCCTCCAAAAGCAGGCGACAGGGGCTGTGCTGTAGCCAGGGACTGTTAACAAAGTGAGACTCATCCCTCTGCCTGTCTCTGTTGCTTGCTTCGGTCTCGGCACTGAGGCTCTGGACCACAGGACTGGGTTCTGTGTGGTGGGAGAGGATGAGGGTAAAAAATGCCTTAGATGCTCAGATCTGAGCATTTAAGATTTCTTTAAGATTTCTTTGAATTTCATGCACATTGAACAGTTAGACTTAAAGGTCTTACAAAATGGGGAACTGGTAACCACAGATGCGTTGGGAATATATAAATAAGATAAGCATGAAGCGAGGGTAATCACTTTTAACCTGTAAAATGGGTTGATTCTTTACTCAGAGATCCCACTATCGCTGTGACAAGAGTTGCCTCTTAGTGTATACAAAACAGAACGGTAAAAAAAGAAAGCTAACTTTGACTCTTTGATAGTAAACTCCCAAGAGGTAGCTTTCAGAAGAGACTATAATCAAAAAGGTTCAAGAACAGTAGCCATTTCATTTTGGGTATGCCATTTTCGGCTTTTGAAAATAAAAAGGAATGCAAGTTCAAAAACAATAAACATACAAACAGAGTAAATTTCAGGTCTGCATCTCTGCATGCTAGTACTTCAGCATGTGCATGTGTAAAAGTGTCCTTGTGTGTGTGCTTGTGTATTAGAGAGAGAGAGAGAGAGTCCATGCTGTGGTGACCTCTACTAAAAACGTGGAGGGGACAGAGGCTTGGTAAACAGCAGATCTTCCCTCCATGTCCCTCAGAGCTGTGCCGCATCTGGCCTGGAGGTGGGATAGGGACGTGTTGATAAAAATAGGTCACACTGCCAATATACAGCCTGAGAGGATGGCAGAGAGGTTACCGCAGCAAGGAGAGAAAATGGACGGATGTGTCTGTCTGTCCATCATCCTCGGCCTGCTGGGAGATTAGAGGAGAGTTATAGGAAAGAATAGGAGAAACGAGTGAATTCTGGTCCACTCTTGCCATTACACAGAGGTCAGATGCTGTTTTGAACACTTGAGCTCTCCACACTGCTGATCATTTCAATGACAGCATCCACAGGCATCTGCTTTTAAAATCAAATGGAAAAATCACACTGGGGGGTAATGCATACTGTAGCTAATTAAAATTTCACTTTAGAGCTCTTTGACAAGCTTCAAGCTCCAAGACAGCATGCCATCGAGGGCGTGTGAGAGTAAGTCCCTCATGGCCAGTCACTGAAGATAAATTGCGGGGGGTGTCTATGTTCTCTGCCATCCAGGGCAGTTAATGCATACTGCACTGAGGACTCCATACAGTCCACAGTCATCATGCCATTATAAGCCTGAGTGGAATGAGCCTTGGTCATATAGACGCTGGCTGTCCCAAGGCAGAATGGCTTTAATCAAAGCCTGTGAGGAGCCAACAGTCACTGGGGACAAGTTTCAGTGGGAGTTAAGTTATAAGAATGAAGGAGCCATGCAATCTCAGCTCCTCCCAGATGGGATAGAGGGATTAAACGGTGAAGAAGTGGTGAAGATGGATGTAGAGAAAAGGACGTTTCTACATGCCTCTCCCCGATTTACCTCAGAGAGCTGTCACGATAGCCGGCCTGGCCTGCTTATTTATTGAGAGCTTTCATTCATGTGCTGACTGAATGGGAACATTTAAACAGACATGGGTTTCTGCCCTTCAGCATGCCTGTGCTTCCTTTTTAAGCAGACCCTCCTTCATAACCATCAATCAGCCGATAATTTTATCAAGCACCCCACGTCAGTGACAGTCCATACCAGCAGGGAGTCACCAACACAAGACCCTAATAACGTATTCCTTTCACTACTTCCATGTAAATGTGCCAGGGGATTTATTAAAAACACTTCCCATGGTTAACAATTTACATATGGCCAATATCACAAGACTTCATTAAATAAATAATCTGGGATCACATCTCTTCTCAGATGTTTGTAAATCCAATTATTGCTTTATCAAATTGGATTTCACTGTTATTATTTTTATTTTTTTCAGGGTGTGGTGCCTGGCAGTAGGATGATGAAATTGGTGCAGTTTAATACCAGCGCTGCTGATAAATGTGTTTGGTTTCATCACTGCAGCTGTAGATAGTCCAAAGGGCAGGCACAGTGCTCCGGAGCATGGGCCACTGCTGGGACGACTTCTGCGTTAATCATATTACCGTGGAGCTCCAAGGTGTGCAGAGGACATTTGCACACAAGGAAATGTGTGTAGGACAAAACTGATAGGCAAGACGGCACCCTAAGCCACCGCAGGGAGGCTAGCTGACAGTGCTGCACAAACAGGATAGTTGTATTTACTGTTTAAAGACGCAGAGAGACTATAACTTTCTACGGGGAGCATAATTAGTTGTGAAGCGTCAAATAGACAACAAAGAGCGCAACATGAAACTGTCTCTGATGCATATCCTTGAACTCTCTGCGAGGAGATGCCATCTTTACAGAACAAAAATATCCCACATCTTTGTCTCTCATGTCTTCTGATCGTTTCCCTTTACACTACCATCTACATGTTTTCAAAATAAAAACAAAGGAAATAGAAAAGAAGAGAGATACGCTGTGGAGCCATACGTTTTCCCTGGAAGTAGAGAGAGAGTGGAAGTCCCCAGAGTTCCTGTGTCCACTCTGAATGACATTCCAGCAGCCCTGCTCTCAGGGGAGGCACTATTTACGAGGCAAAGAAAAGAAGAAGAAAAAAAAAAACACAAGAAAAGTAAAAACACTTTCCTGCTTTCTTCTTCTCTCTCATCTTTGATGCTCCTCCGGTACAAACCTGGGTTTTCTCTTCGTCTTTGTAGCACCACACAAATGAAAACATGAGAGGAGAAGCAGAGAAAAATGATGCACCCTAAGGTGGAAAGAGAGGGCAGAGAGTGAACAGGGGAGCACCGGGGCTGTTTTCATAAAAACAGCTAAACCAGAGAGAGAGGGAAGTGGAACATCTTGTTAATGTGCTGCCTACAGTACAACCTTGCCCTAATACCTAATATTCCCCAAAGTGTGAGTGTGGATGTTTTGTGTGTGCATGCAGGCACACACAAGTCTTGCATACGTATGAGTGCATAAGAGGGACCTTTCTAGTGAACCATACTGACCTATAAATGAAAACGCTTTACTTTAAATGGACAGGAGTGGCAGTAACTAAAAAGCTTGTCATTTTAAAGTCCCCAAGAGTGAAGGCGGTGGGCAAGAGCGCACGCAGTAAATAGACATGTAGTATGGTGGATACTTGGCTAGACTAATTGGCTAATAATGCTAGCAGCTCTCAACTGTTGATTCTTACTACTGTATTTTCAGTCTCTCTATTTTGTATGTATGTGGAGTCTATAAAACATAATTTTCAAAAAACAAGAGATACAAGAAAATAGATAATTTAGGAAAGAATAATGTTGTAACTCTCTAATGTCTTTTTTTTTCAATGTATCTACACCCTGCCTCTCTGTGTGTATCTGCTGTTGATTATTGTACTGTTTACTCCCCTGAACACAAAAAACAGGGCTCTGCTAATGCAGATAGCAGCTTAACGACTCCAAATCAGGGGAGATGCACTGCATCGGCGCAGGTGGTCAATAGGCTAGACCGACCAAGCCATAGCAGCATCAACATCAATTGGACAGACCACTAAAACAGTGTCGTAAAGGATCCACGGTGGAAATTAAACAGGGACAACAGGGCAACGGGCATGACAGTGAACAGACCCTCATGCACTTCCAGCCTGCATGTACTGCTATAGACGCACCAGATAAGGCAGGCCTGAAACATAGAAATAAAGTACGTTCTCTGCTCACAGATTTTTAAACCATATACACCAAATTTGAACATTAAAATTGTTGACAGTTGAGACAGCTGAATGCAAAAGTCGACATAAAAGAAATTATCACATGCGAAACATACACAAACAGCCAAATGACAAGAATTAATTATGTTGTGAAGCTGCCAGGCATAAAAATAGACTTGTTAAAGTGGTAGCACATTACCAATACCCAAACAGACAGTATACATCTATCAGCAGCTCTATGCCAGCTTGTGCCATCTCCTGAGACTGAGAGTGTTTATGATATGCACTCCAGCCTATATTTGTCCTCTCCTGCCTTGGGGAGGGAGCTGTGAGAAAGTGGTTAGAGGAGTATAGCTGGTGGTGGCAAACAACAGGGAAGCAACCCAGAGGTCCACGCTATATGGCCCACAGATACATCTACTCCGCAGGCCCTCCTTCATGTCCTCCTCCTGCCTGGCTGCCAGACATCCATACAGCTCAGGGGCCATACACAAAGAGACGCTCACAATGTTCTCTGTCTTTCCTGTGCCCAGTCCACCATCATCTATTTATTTATCCTGATCCTGAAAATAAAGAGGAAAATGAAAACACACCTTTTTTCATTATTTTTTTCTTCATTCAAGTGCTTTCCAGCTGACTAAAATTCATATTTATGCTAATATGCGGCACCTCTTTCCGCCTCTGCCTCGCATGGGAGATGGGAGCCAGGCTAGAATTAATGACATTGCATCGGCGGTAATGTTTGCCGCGTTTCATTAGCTGGTATATCTTTAATTTCCAATAAACACAGTAATTAGGGGAGGTATCCGCGGAGACAGGCCCTGGCAGGCTGCTGCCGTGGTAACAGCTGTAACCGAATCTGCACAGAGGTAACAGCAGTCAAGGAGGACTTCCAGCTTAACCAAATCCTGCCTCGCTGTGGGAAGGGCCTCTATTCAATTATATGAAAATGAAGCCCACCACAGATATCAGCTTGGCCGTTTAGAGAAAAGTGAGAGGAAGGAATAAAAACGTGTGCAAGAGAATCTGCAGCAAAGACTGACCCATGCATGTGTATATATATATCTACATATATGGTGTTAAACATAAAGACTAAACCCACACATACTTTTTCACAAATATAAAAATCAAACACTGACATAAATGTAGACTTTCATTTTGCCTTTTTTTTTTCTCTTTAAAACGCCTTTCAAAGCAGTGTCTCCCTTTGCCTCAGCTTTCAAAAGCCTACTCTTTCAAAGAGCACTTAAGAGGGAGGGGAAAACATTCACAGAATGTTCCAAAAATCATCCCCTCACATATTACACAGTCTCTTGCTCACTGCGAGCACAAAGGGCAGGAGAAAGGATTAATCCTACACATTATAGTCAAAGGACTAGTGAGACTCATGTACAGAGAGGCAATTTACCATCCTGACCTTTCAATCTTTAAAACGTTCACATTCCCTCCCTTCCCCCTACACACATACTTTTGAATGCTCTCCTCCAATGCAAGTGCTGTATCCTCATCTGAGGAATTTTTTTTTCATCTCAACATGACTTGATGAACAGAGTGAGATAAAAAAAAAATGAGTAAGAGAGAACAGCAGGAAGAGAGTAGGAAAGCGATATAATGATAGAGACAAAGAGAAGGATACGGGCCAGGTAACCGAGTGGCTGTGCTGCGAAGGAGAGGAGAACTATAATGGAAGCTGACACTGCCTGCGTCCCCAGTTCTGACCTCCCAGCCAGTGTCCTGTTTATTTAGAGACAAACAAATAGTGAACCACAAAGAGCTAATAGGCTGTGCAAGGTACTCAAACTCAGTCAACCCAGTGTAAGGCAAGGATGCTGAACATGAGCTGACTGGCACTGATCTGACAAGGTTTGAAAGTGGCCCTGGATTTGTTACCAAATCATCCAGGAAAATAGAGATATGACAACATTTCAGCTTTACAGAACAGATTTCAGTGTAGATCCTTCAAACCCGTATTTAGTTTTGAAGGTGAAAACAATGAATAGTGCCTCAATAGCCCCATACATTTAATTAGTTGTGTTAGTTAAAGAATAAGTCTGGTGATATTCAATATCTTTCTTATTATCACCTGATCCCTTGAAAAGACCAAAACAAACAATGATCTTATCTGAATTGATCTTACTAACAAGTATTGTCTGTGTAGCATTCCTCTAGACCTCCAATTTTGTCCAAAAACTATTAAAAACCTCAGTTTATTGAGAAAAACACCCCACATACACCATTGTATTGGCATGAATACTAACTAGAACACCAAATGTGTGTTAATCCGCGGCTGAAAATAGTCCCCACGAATACACTATTTACGCATGTTCGAGTAATATATTCTAACCACTACAGTGCCCAGCTGTTTTAGGAAATTACAGAGTCTTTTAGAAAAATGAAACCATATTGTTTTTGACCATTTTTTTTAAAGATTTACGTCTTCAGTAGGAATGATCGGGCTTGGGGCTGTGAGCCACAGACAGGGTAGGGAAGTATATAGAGACATGCTAATGCTTTGTTGGTTTTGTTTGTTTTTTTTTCTTCGTGGGATTTATAGATAATAAGAAAAATATAGCATTATGCCAGCCTTATCCTTTAAATCTTAATCATATGACAACATTTTCCAGGATGGACAGACTTCTCTCTGTATGTTATTTATTTTCTCTATGCTCCTTTCCTCTCCTTTATGCTACAGCCACTTCTAGGTTGCACAGTTGCTTTTATTTGCCAGGTTTGACATCTTCTTGTCAGTTCCCGTGCCATCTCTACCTTTGTTTCTCAGATCCTATCTTTCCCCTCCTCTGTTCCTCCTCCAAGGGCTGTACCCCTCACCAGTATACCAGATCAAACAGAGGCTGTGGAAAGGTCACAGCTCACTGGTGGGTCCCGCGCAGCCAGTCTCTCTCCTGCTGCCCTCCATAGGATCGAGCTTTCCATCCAGGTTATGGGGGCCCCAGAGCAGACTTGTGTCCCAAAAGGCTCCCGGAAGCCCCAAGCCCAGTCTGGTCTCCCAGCATGCAGGATCCATAATGTCAGACATCTCCATATCCCCAGTAATAACCACATCAACTTGGGACTGTGTGCTGGGCTGTGATTAGCGACAGTGGCTTACCAGTCCTGTTCAGACTTCGCTCAGGAGAACAATAAGAGTTGACGTCTCCATCTGCTGCCATGAATTACTGCCGCTGCCTTCCTTCACTCCTCTCACTAAGCGAGAGATTCACAAGGAAGGGAAGAAGAGCTCACACACTTTGGAAAAGCTTGCACCCAAAGTCAGAAAGCAGCAGGCTCAAGCTGTGCCTCTTCACCCTCCCATCTCAGTTGATCTTTGGGTGAGCATATGGCCTGAGAGTCGAGAAAGTGCAGCGTCTCGGCAGGCTGGATTAGGGATGGAGTAACAGGCTGCGAGGGAGTGGTGATGGGCACTTTGGCTGGAGCACGCCGTAATCTACCCAGCAAGGCAGAGCACAGATGCTGGGCCAGGCAGGGAGGCTCACTCCTCGTTAAGGGTCCATTACAGAAAAGTCCTCGTTAAAGAAACACCACTGCGCGGAGACACCGTCCGATAGATGAGCGGGAATGGAGAGAGGAAGATTTAATTAAATAATACATTAATGGCCCCACCATTTTCAGTGTGATCATGTCTCCATTTCCCTCATTAAAGATACAGCAACCTGGGTGGGAGGACCAGCTGAAAACCAAGCTCATAAATGTGTTTTCCCAAAGACCTGTTTGATTTTCCATTTCTGCTGTAAACTCTACCACATCTACAGTCTCTTCTTACCTTTTGTTTGACTAAATGTTGCCTCCTCTTTTTCTGTCCATGCTTCCTGACAGGCTTATTTGTGAAAATGCTTTTGGTTAAACAAAATAAGGAGAGGTGAGGTAGGCCTGAGGAATTCAGCTCAATTGAGCACTGGGGAGGATGTTAACATGGGGCCCTAGCACCTCTGCCAAAATGAGTTAGCCTTACTTGATGTTTCAGTGTTGATTAAGAGACAGGGATGGGAATAGGTTTCAGCCCTGTTTAGTAAGAGAGCAGCAGGTGTGGGTTGGGACAAGCCAAAGTGATGATGGTGTTGACTAGTGTTGACTGTTGTCTGTGAATGATTCAAGTGATTTTGCAGAACCCCGTTTAAACTTTCTCAAAGAAAGATAAAGCCTGTCAGTCCAGAAAGAAAGTTTGACTTGATTCCAATATAATGATCAGTCTGATGATTTTCAAAGTCTTGAACCGATTGATTGCATTGGGAGCTGAAAAATATTTAACCCTATAATCCAGTTGGTTCACTAGTTTTAACAATGAGATTTAATGATCAAATGCAAATTCAGTACCATTTCATACAGACATTTTCTGCAGTGTGGAAGCTGGAAGAGATTCTCCAGAGAAGCATGTAGGCCGAACTGATGTAAGGAAGATTTTTCTTCTCCCTCTTTTTCACTGTAACAACCTCCCTGAGCATTTCATAGCTGCATATGCTGCTGCTTAAAGCACCACTGAGATTTATGCCGTTGTCAGCTCACAAGGGTGCAATCAGGAATAAAGATCCCATAAACCCCTCTGATGTGTCCACAGGTACAGCAGTACTAGGTTATTGCTGATGGCGGATAAAAACCACGTAACTGTGGGTTTGGATTTTTTTTTTTTTTTTTTTTTCCTTATTTGAAGTGAAAGCTTATTGTTATGTTTTGAGAGAGTTTCATGACCTTTGAATCCTGATTAAACACCGTGGCACAATTTAACAAAGACACTGACGTCAACAAGAAAACAACTTTAGCTCTTCCCCTCCTTCATCTAGCAGCACTCTGCTATTTGAGAAGAAAAGAGGGAGGGACAGGGGAGAGAAAGAAGCCATAAAGATTGCAGACCGCCAGAGAAAGAAAAAAAGATTAAGATGGATGGGAAAACATGCACGTCACGTCAAAGCTTTAGGCCTCTTTGTTTTAATCCTAAGTAATGCTGATTTCCTCTGGGTTGCTGAGGTTGCCAAGAGTGCTAGTGTGTATGTGTCGGTGTATGTATGTGTATACAGTATGTGCGCATGTGTTTGTGTATGTGTTTAGATTGTTTGTCCACTCGTGAAGTCAAGCCAGGTTGGCATCTGCTGCATTGTGTATGCTTCTAGTGTGAGTCTGCATGAATGTGTGTGAGTAAGGCTTGGACCCCACAGTTTATCCACTGTGTCCCGTGGTTGTGTGTGTGTGTGTGTGTGTGTGTGTGTGTGTGTGTGTGTGTGTGTGTGTGTGCCCACCTGGCTATCTCTCAACGGGTTACATAAGTATGTGCAAACCCTTCAGGGGACTCCCTGGCTCTGGGTCCAGCTGGCACAGTGCTCCCGCTCCTAGCTTTGCCTTTCAACTCCATCAAACAACTGACTTTGTTTATCTCTTCCTTCACCTGTACAAAAATGTTGTGTTTTTTTGATGTTGTTGTTGTTTTCTTCATTTTAATTGATTTATTTGTTCTCTGGATAGTCTTAACTGGGGTGACTAACGAGGGCTTAGCTGATACAAACCTGCATCGCTGCGGAAACAATTCACTTTTTCATTCTGCATTTTCATGGTGTGGTTGTCTGTCTATGGCTGGATAGATAGTATCTGCTCAATCCTGCCTGGCTCAAATATGTGGTCAGAACTGTACCGGCGAAGAAAAAATAAAAATAAGAAAACATCTGGAACTGTCCGTACGCCTGTGCAGTTTGATGACTGATGGGAAAAGTATGTGTGAAGGCCGAGGTATGAGAGGTGTCTCAGTCCTGTCTATATGAGATTGCCGAGTAGTTATCAAAGAGGTGGCACAGTGTCATTGCCATCCCCAGGCAGTTTTTTTTTCCCTCCCTGGGACAGACAAGACCAATTGGGCAATGCTTGGACATCTTGGGCTGAGCTGAGGTTGCACTAAAACCCCCTTTCCCTCACCCTCCCTCTGGGCTTCTCAAGGGCCGTCTATCCCACTTCATCGCATCACCGTAGCGACAGCTCTCCCACGCCTCCTCCTCAATCCCCTGGCCAGTTGCAGCTTCCCAATCTCACTGCCAGCTCTTCAGCCAGTCAGCAGCTGCCCAACAACGCCAGGCCTGACAATCGCTTACCCTGCTGCCTTCAAGTGTGTCAAACCCGGGCCTGTCAAATTACTGTCAGCGTAAACAGTCGGGGAGGGAGGGGGGGGGGGGGGGGGGGGGGGGGAGAGAAAGAGGAAGGGGTGAAAGTGGATGGGAAAGGAGTGGAGGGAGCAGGGTGGGGCATGTTGGGTGGGATGAGATGGGGATAGTGTCACACACAGTCACACAGATACACACACAGTCACTCACACCTCTGACATATATATCACTCTCACCCCATCTTCTTCTGATGCTGGCACTCGCTCACTCCCATCAATGTCCCCCTCCCCTCTCTTTTCCCCATCTTTCTTTCAGGTAATTCCCTCGGTCACATCAGTCCTACTCATCTCTCTGCGCTTTTCCTCCCCCCATTACTCCCTTAGCACCTCCGCCACACATGTTCCATCTCTATCCCCCAGTCTCAAAGCACCAGCTCAACATCACTTTGATTCAAAAAAAAAAAAAAAAAAAAAAAGAAGAAAAAGAAGACGAAGAAGAAAAAGTAATGGGCAGAAAAATGAAATGACTTTCTGGGCCCTCACGTAAAAGCATGGCTCGCTCTTCGAGACAGGCAATATTCCCTCAATTATTGCCACTCACAGAACCCTCTTCACCAGTGGATGAAGTTTTAATTCCAGGCCAATAAAATTGATGCCCTAGATATAATGTGGAAATAACTCCTCAATGTTTCAGGATTTACATTAAAGTGCACAGTACATGTGAGTGCTCACACGCTACAAATGACGAGGAGATGATGTGGAAGCTACATATTGATCTGACACAAGCAATGAGCTCTCAGCTGTTATGACCTGTATTCTACCTCTCTATACTAGAGAAGAAATGTACTGCAGAAATGTTGAAATCTACTACTACTAATTCTCTAATTGTAGTTTTAAGTCTAGTTCTATCGTGGTGGTAATGTTTCTAGTTCTTGTAGTAATTACATTTCCAATTAGTTTAGTTTAGTTATATTTTAAGTTCTAGTTCCAGCTAGTTGTTGTTCTAGTACTGTTTATATTTCTGATTCTAGTTTTCTAGAATCTAAAATAAGTACTAGAATTAGTCATGTCTCATTTCAAGTTCTAGTTCTAGTTAAAGTTCTAGTTCTTATTCTAGTTATATTTCCATTTCTAGTTTGACTTTAAGTTGTAGTGCTGGTTGTAGTATTATTTTTAGCTCTTAATTATATTTTTTAGTTCTTGTTCAAGCTCTGGTTCTAGGACTAGTTCTAGCTCCTGTAATTATATTTTGAGCTCTCATGGTAATTAGTTATTTGTAGTTCTAGTTCTAATTGAAGTTCAAGTTATAGTCCTGTCTCTATCTGTAATAAGAATTCTAGCTCTGGTAGTACTGTAGATATATTTCTAGCTCTAGTTGTAGGTCTAGCTCCCGCAAAGTTCAGCCTCTTTGCCGGACTGCCTTTGACTTTGTTTTGAGACACTGAGCTAATTTGCCATAGCGACTAACCTCAGGCGCTCACGTTTCTGATTGGTCCAGGGAGGGGAGTGGCCCCACTGTGCATAGATGAGTGCTCAGATAATTGGTTGAGAGAATTGGGAGTCGTCAGCGGCCACTCTAACAGAAATGGGTCTAGCCAGCTGAGCTCCCAGCTCCTTAAGTGCCATTTTAACACAGTCATTCCCCCGCCTTTTAATTGCAATCAGACTTTGAGGGCATAGACACGGCCTTCACCTTCCATCATAAACTGACACGCACGCTTCATTCGCACATGTACGTGAGCAAACATACGCATTCATGGAAAGAAAAAAATGTGTCAAACCTATATTGATGACACACACGCTGACAACAGAACAGAAATCTTTCAGATCCACATTGCTGACACACTAGAGGGAATCAACATGGCAGAGAGAATTCAGCTTTGTCTCTGACTCAGAGAGAGAGAGCAGGAAAGAGAGAGGCTTTGTCTTGGGTGTAGCTGTGTGGCTGTGGGGATCGATAGGTTTAACCAGCAGGGGCTTGGGTCTGTGGAGCAGGAAGAGACACAGGCAGGAGGTTAGGGCTGGGCAGGACAGCCTGGAAATGCTTTATCACCACTACCAGCAAGGCACTATCTCCCATCAGGGGCACAAGAAGCTTAGGGGCTTGAGAGGCTGCGTGTATCTGTTTATATCTGTGTGCCGTGCAGGGATATGTCTGTGTGAATGCATGAACTGTGCGTGACAAATATTACATTATCGTCCAGGGTGTTTCACTTGCATGCTGATATTGTTTGATTCAACCTGGCATCTGTGAAAGACCTCAGGAAAGCGCTCTGCTATTGTTTCTGTTTTGGACTGTCTTATACTCAGATGAAGCTATCAGAGAGAAACGAATCTAAACTGCCATATGGGGGAGGGCGTGAGAGGAGAGGAGAGGAGAGGTGAGGAGAGGAGAGGGGAGGAGAGTGGAGCAAAAGGAATTTGGGGCAAGCTGACAAGCTGAGAAAGGTGGATTAGAAGTCTGCAAAGGAGAGGAGAAAAGAGGAAAAGACAGTAGAGGCGTGGAAGCAAGAAGAGGCTGACGCAACATGCTGACCCGTCACACTTTAGTGCCCAGGGCCCATTGGTGACAATGACATCACCCAGCTCAGGATGAAGGCGCACAGCTGAGTACAAAATGCACTATTATTATTGAAGTTGGGCCAAATTATTGCACCAAAACAGTGCAGTATAGAAAGATCACAGATTAGTTTCCTAAAGTATGTCACTTTTTTTTTTTATTTCATATCTTCCTCATAAATATAACTTCCCATGCTGACTGATAAGAAGATCAGTTCATGTTAAAGAAACTCAGAATGACAAATTAATCCCATGTGAGTTATTCATCTCAAATACCAACAGTTTTGGTCTCTGACAATTTCATTCATTAAGCCAAGCAAGTCATACAGTAATTGAGCTGAATAAGTTGGCCTAATGTCTTAGTCCTCCAAACAAACAATGCTGTCATAATTTGTTTTTAATCGGATTGCATTGTTTTGGCTGATAAAATATGCTAACTTGCATTATTATGAGTAATGAGAGGAGCGGAACTTACAGAGCAGTGTTCGTCTGCCCAAACAGTGAAGAGACTGATCATGTTTTTACAGTAGATGCAAATCAGACTGTCTGTTTATTGATTTAGAGGACACCGTTTGAAGTGGATGTTGCTGTCTTTCAGTGTGATTTTTTTTTTTTACCTTTCCCCTGCATCAGACTAGTTCTGTACTGTGATCCCAGTGCTTTAATTAAAATACGCTCCTCGGCTCAATATTCGGATTAGTTGAGGTTTAAGCGCAGACTGTGAAATTTAATTTGATGATATTTTCAGCTATAACAAATGAACAGGTAAACAACTACAGACCTTTCATATAATCCTCTCTCTTTCCAAGTGGTATTTGGGATGTTAAAAATACATTCAAAAAAGTATTCATTGTATATGTGCAATGTTGTGTATTATCGTGTGTTTAGTATAGGCTACATCAGCGCTTTGAAACCATATTGTGTTGTTGTTTCTGTATGTACTGTGGACACCTGCCTGGTGACATCTGGCAATCAAAATTATTCTAATATCTAATCAACCACAACCCAATAACTACATCACATAGTATAAAAAACCCAGATCAAACATATGCATTAAATGCCTTCTCTAATTCCATTGAGAAAAGTATTATTACCAGCATTATTCTCTGATATCTAAGTGCATTAGTAATAGCAGGTTCAGCTCAATTTTTTAACACCCAAAATATAGTTGGAATATGGTAACAGTAGCTGTGAAGTCGGGTCAAGTAAACATTTTATCCAATTTGCCGTCAATGTTGCAGATTGTGTAATTTCTATTTACATAGTTATAGTCTGTCATTTCATGTTTGCAGAGGTATTTGGGAAGAAGATATGAAGGTGGATGAAAGCAGCTTATCCTGAAGAAAACCTAAATCAGGAAATGAGCTTTACTTAACTATAGCTATATATATATGGAAAAAAACAAAACTACATGTAAATGTACACTATGTGAATTAGGGCTGGGTATCGTTTAAAAAAGTACAATGCCAGTACCCTTAAAGTGATACTGATACCAATAGAGTACTTCTTTTTTTTTCTACTTCACTCAATACCCAGCATGTGAATGGAAGCATTCAGTTGCATAAAATGCCACTCCTCCCCATCCAAATGATTTTTACACAAATACATTTTAAAAGTGTTCAAATTATTAAAATATTTATTTTTGTGGCATCTTGGCACGCTGAACTGCCAACTCCGTCAAATACACCGCACTCAACTTCACCACCACAGACTGTATAGGTTGTAGCTGCTGCGCCAGCGAGCCAATCGCACGTCACATTAAACTAAAAAACGGTTGTGGTGATTGGCTGCAAGCAAAACCATACAAAATAGTCATTATTTTTCTAGATCTGGGTACAAAAAGGATTGAATGCAGGTATCATTTGACTGGAGAAGTTCCGATACTACTTTGTACTAGGTTATTTCGGTCGATACCTTAAAGGTATTGAGTACTGATACCCAGCCCTAATGAGAATAAAGCTCCTGTTTCACTTTTCCAAATCAGTCCTTGCTGCGTTGGAAACAACTCCACACTTGTCTAAATGAATGCAAATCAACAAGTGTCTGAGCTGTCAAACCTGCCTTAAAACACCAGGAACCTGCTCAAACACTAACACGCATGACTGAAACAGTTTGCACTCCGCTCTAATTTTCCCATTTAACTCTGTGGGTAAAATGAGAGAACAGGATCAACTGCCAAGTGTTGTTCCTGCCTAATTTAAAAATGGCACTATAGGTACAAAACTAGATTCACAGAAAGAAAAAAAAAAAGCTTTTTTAAAAAAAAATCTGCATGATCACGATAATTTGAAAATGGTTTAAGGATGTGGATGCATCCAAATCATTTTGGCACTTGTAAAAAATATGCTGCACATTGAGGGGGTGGTATTGTACAGCTGTTCCAATTCAGGGCTAATCCAACAAGTGCTCACAAGCATCAAAAACTGCACATAAATGCAAACTGTATATACCTGCTCATACCACAAGCTCTGAAAGTAATTAGTATTGCATGTACGGGGGATTACAATGATCTCACCATAAATAGTCTGTCAATCACTGATTTGTTTTCCCTTTAAGAAGTACATCATTTGAAAAACATAACACCTACAATGCTCAGTAAAGACCAATAAACCCAGGCACTCCAAAGTGCTGGGAAGGAAATTCTAATTCTGTTGTACTCTGAAGTACTTGTTTTGCAAGAGTCCATAAAATGTAGTTAAAGACACCTTTTATTATTTTTGACAATATAAGGCTGCTCTCTTACCACTCACTATTATTACATGTACTGAGACTTATACCTAAGGACAGAGCTCAAGCATTATATACATTTCCACACAATTAAATGGAAATTAAACTAATTAAAACCAACTAATTAATCAGCTGCACAAGGAAATTAGATGATAATAAGACCTTTCCTATGCTTTAATAGTTGAAGCCAAAGTGGATCTAAATAACCCTAAGGTAAGGCAGAGATAGGACCCGTGCCGCTAAGAACACTGATAAAGGTTTTACCTCCATTACAGGGGCTAAGACAAGTCTCAGGCCACTGCAGCTCTGGATTCCAAGCACGCCTCTGATTTGTCAGCTCTAGGAGAATGCTGTAATAGTGGACGTAATGGCACAGGGAGGGTTGTTGTTGGAGTGTGCGCGCGTGTGTGTGTGTGCGCGCGTGCGTGGGATGAGGTGTGCTGTGTGGAGACAGAAGGAGTGAATGACGGTAGAAAAATGTCTGCAGATGGATGTTGAAACAGCCATACATCCTCGTTAGACCCCCTGTCTCCCAGCGGCCAGAACAGTCCCCTCATCTCCCGAAACACACAACACACACAAAAACAAACACAAACACACACAACACTCAGACAACACACAGATATATACTGGATTGTTTTCAAAATTTCTGCCCCTGCAATGAAAAATTAATTCTCACACAACACACACACATATATATAAATATAGATATAGATAAATAGATATACATATATATATAAATAAGGCTCAGTATCGAGTCAATTTTATTTGTATAGCCCAATATCACAAATCACAAATTTGCCTCAGGGGGCTTTACAGTCTGTACAGCAATACAACATCCTCTGTCCTTAGACTCTCAATTCGAATGAGGAAAAACTCCCTAAAAACCCCTTTAACAAGGGAAAAAATGGAACAAACCTCAGGAAGAGCAACAGAGGAGGGATCCCTCTGCCTGGACGCACACTTACTAATATGTTTTGAGACCCGACTGAAATGTGTTTTCAGCACTGAAAACATGTTAAATAGAAAAAAATAGTTTTTCCTCAATGTGAGGTATCAAAAAATATTGTTTTGATATTGGTCCTGAAAATTAAGTATCATATTGGCACTATTATCTACACATGCAGTGACAATAGTATACAAATGCACTGTGTAGATAGGTACACTCACTTGCAAAGACAGGCAACAGGACAGATATTGAGCATTAAAATCCCTTTACAACTGCTTGTAAATTATTGTGTATTACATTATTTCTAAAAGAAAATAGTTTTATATAGTATATATAGTTTTTTTTTAGCTTCACATATCTTCTCAAGGATACCAATTAATACATTATGAAACCAAGGAGGAAAAAAGGGGCTTTGACACCAACTGCCACCCTCTCTCTAGCCCAAGAGGCACCACCCACCCGTCACCCAGAGTTTCCACTGGCAAATCTCCCCCAAGCATCCCCATGTCCTTTCCCATGTTGTCACCTCCTCCTCCGTTCTCCTCCAACACAAGTCACCCTAAAGAGAGCTGGCAGAAATACAGTGAGGCAAACAAAGATACAAATGACCGTTCCAGACAGGCCGCGCTCGCATCTGCATTCATTACCTCTCATTTTTGCCACACACAAAAGCTTCTCATGAAGCCGCCGTCGTGCGCTCGTGACAGACTTCACAGTGCCGTCACGCTGGCCTTCGGGGCTCGCGGCTTCCACGAGACAGTCAGAGGTCAGTAATGAATATACATGTGTGGTCTGCACCAGGGATGATACTGGGAGAAATAGAGCAAGGGAGGAAGATGAATATTGAGTTAACGTGCTGAGCAGCGTAGGGCTACATTCCCAGTTCCCAAGTCACAATGTCCTCTGCTGTTAGCCTCAGTCTGGCTTGTGAATATAAATATTTACATGGCTGTCACGATAAGGATTTATAGGACATTCTCTGCTCTTACCCATAAGAAAAATATAAAGTATACTTTATTCCCTCTTTTCTTTTGCAGAAGTAAGTTTCTCTTTGCACAATGGCTATGAAACTCTTGTTTGCTCTGGGATGTCTATGCAACCCTGTTTTCTCTGTATTGTATACTGAGTGCACGGGGTGTGAATATTGTCTCATTATATTGACAGTTCTCGTCCTTGCCAGTTTCAATAACCAACATTCAGCAAAAGAAGTGCTGTAATATAAACAGTTTGGATATTTCCAACTGGTGGGCTGGTGAAGTGAGAGAGAGGCAATAAAACACAGACAGTATACTTAATTTCTTTGTAACACTGGATGCAATAGGAATACTGCAGGCTAACCTGTCTGATGTGTATTTGTGCGGCTGTGTGTGTGTCCAGACAATGTTTGTGACCATTACCAGAATATTCTCAGTTGATGCAGTGCAAACACCTTTTTTTTTTCTCTCTCGCTCTCTCTTATTCCTCCTGATTCCATCCTAATATGCCAATGCCAAATCTATTTTGTCATGTTACTCCTCTGATAGGATGGCATGTAATTAACTCCTTGGCATGCGCTGTGGGTTGTCATTTGCATGGTAATAAATCTCTGCTCCTTACTGTAGGTGGGGGAAGCATACAGGACTGTGTGCTTAGCAAACATCCTCAACTCCCCCGACTCCAACCTGTTTGGTCCATGAGGAGTGATCGTCATTTCCATGTGCTGGGCCCTATTGATTAAACATTGCATTTAGTTTTTATGAATGTATTTAACAGAGAGCTGTGGCAAATGAAGCTTTTGGACAAGTGACTGCTATTAATCCAATGGTACATTTGGAGCCTTGTATTTATTTGTTCCTACACGCCTTCTGCCATCGATTACGGAGTCCTTTCCTTTTGTCCACTTTATCAATTGTGAGGCTCATCTTTCCAGGAGATCCCTGGCACTCGCCCAACTATTGCTTATATACAGTGTATCAGCCAAAGCCACAAAGAGGAGGCCAAACCAGAGTGTGTGTGTGTCTGTGTGTGCGTCTGCCGGTTTGCGTTTAATGTGTAAGTATGTGTATATTCGTGCGCACACGTGCAAACACACAAATAATAGAACGAAGTGATGAGGCGTTTGGGGCATAAGGAGGGGGGGGGAGGGGTGCGTGAGGGAGTGTGAGGTGATTATATGTGTGTGTTTTGAGAGATGGATGAACAGAGTAAAGATTGCACTCATCTGTCGTGGTACAGTGCTCCCATCAGGTCTAATGAGTGCGCCGTGGTGACCTCAGTCTCGTAGGTTCACAGGCCTGATTAAACATCGTCTCCGAGTCGGCTCAGGGGATGCCGGGCAGACCAGCACCAGCTCCCGGCTCTCCTCTTTCCTCCCCCCACCCTGTCTTTGCTCCTCTCCATCGTCCTAATGGCTCCTTCTGATCTAACCCCCATTTATCTCTATCACCCCCCCCCCCCCCCCCCCCACACACACACACACACACACACAGACCCTCACATCTTGCTACCCCCTGCTTCACTCTACAGTGATATTCCTATTGTTTGACTGTCATCTGTCTTTATTAATATTAGTTCCCTTAACTCGGTGTGTATGTGGTTGTAGCTTGCATGTCCGACAGCTATAAGTTTCCTTTGACTGTCATCAGTCCTTATGGCTGCTGATTTGCAATTAGTGTGTAAATGTGTGTGTGTGTGTGTGTGTGCTGTGTGTCAGCTTCCTACACCCGACTCTCACATTTTCTTCAACTACTATGCTTCTATGTTTATTCAGAGCTAGTAAGCCATAATGAGGCTGAGGTTGAGAGATGATGATTAACTGCAACAGGATCCAGGAACTGGCGTTACTCATGATAAGACAGCTTTCTGTGGAGACTTTGATTTATTTGGCTGTAAGGTGCAGAATATCGGCCGTTCCTCTGACGGGAGGCCATGTGGGGTCACAAGTCGGAGACATGCAGTTAAGACGCAGCCAGCCAGTGCGTTTTAATCTTTCTCTCTTCACTTTGATCTCAGTAACTTCAGTCGAAGCTTGCTCAAATCATCACTAAGACATTTTAAAGGGTTGCAATTAGGTCCAAATAGCCTGCCATTTATCAAGCTCCTTTCATGTCCACCATTTTATTTTATGAAAGCAATCGATTGTCTCTGTGGCATGGAGGCACAGCCCAACCTCTGCTTGTGCTCCTAGGTGAAAGCGATGAGTGCAGTCAGGCTATTGCTCTGGCAGTGAGTGAAAGAGATAGCGAGTGAGTCGGCTGACTGGAACACCATGACCAACACTTCTTTCACTTTGCACCAGAGTAATCAGACAGCGTGGTCTGGTAAAAAAAAATAGCAGCTAGTCAAAATGCCAGGGGCGCTGGGCATCTGTGTTTGCTGGGTGGGGCTCGGCAGTTTAAAGGGAGACTGAAGAAGAGAGGGAGAAAAACAGACAGAGTCAGGAAAAGGAGAAGAGAGAGATGGAGAAAGAGATGGGAGTCAGGGATCAAACAAAGCTAGCGAGTGCTACAGTTGTGTGTTGTTTATTTACAGTTATGTGTTATTTACATCACTGCTCCAGAGGAGTGCTCAGCTCCTTTGCAGACACACGGCAGGAAAGACAGACTTAGACAAAGAGAGAGGGGAGGCTGTACACACACCGGCGACTGGGATTTGTTCATCATAGCGAAAGCTTATTCAGAAAATGATGTACTAATGAGCACCTTTCATCAATATTTAAATCCTCAAACTATGAAATGAAATGTATTTAATACATAAAATATGCATGTATTCTTTAAATATTTGCTTGAAGGCAATGTATTTTTTTTTTCCTGGCAAGTATTACAAAAGTCTTTACATGCATATTTATTAGCCTATATTAATGGATTAATGAGAGCAAGACATACAGTACATGCAAGCACAAAAGTGCACACACATACGCAAACAAGCAAATTATTTTATATCCACATAGTGTGCATTTCCATGCATGTACGCACACACTGAGACACACAGGAGCAGAGCAGAGCTCCAGCAGTGCGGGGCAGGAGAGGAGGCTGCAGGGCCCTGACCACATAATCATCTCCTAGAGAGTGATCATCAAGGCCTCCAACATCACTGCACAAATACAACCCTGGACCCCCTGGCATGAGGGTGAGGGGAGGGGGGGGGAGGGGAGGGTGAAGACAAAGAGTGTTTACAGGAAAAAGGGAAGGAGAGAGAAAATAAAAAATAGAGGGAAAAGGAGGGGGAGAAAAAGGAAATTAAAAAGTGGGAAGCAGAAAGAGAGGGAAGATGTGCTCTGTGTTTACAGGGGGAAAAAAGGAGAGGAGGACAGAGCATTAAGGTGACAGAAGAGAGAACATTCAGCACAGGAATATAAGAAGAAAGAGTGAAAGACAGAAAGGGAGAAGGAAAATGGATAGGTGTTATGTGGACAGGGAAGGGGAAAGGAGAAAGAAAATTAGGAGGGGAGAGAGAGATATATGGGCCTATTTTGATGGGTTCGGGAGAAAATTGGGAAGGGAGAAAGGCAGGGGGAGAAAGTGAGGGGGCAGGATGGGGGTCTGTGTTTACAGGAGAGAAGAAAGGAAAAAGAAAATAGTGAGAAAGAGACGTTAAGAAAGAGAGGGGAGGGAAAGAATTAGAGGTGAAAATAGGGATTTGTTGACAGTACAGGGCCTAGGAGGAGAGAAAGAGCAAAAGGGAACCAGAAAGAGGTGGGAAAGAATCATAAAGAGAGAGACAGAAATAAGAGAGAGAGTGTATCTGTTTGCTACGCATGAATGTACAGCAGCGTTGCCCTGGAAACGCCAGCCGCTTGGATTATGAGCTGATTAGTTGCCCTCCTCCTTGAAGCCCCTCCAACTGGGCTGCCTCCACTCAACAGGGTGTGTGCGTGCTACCTGGGGACATGGTCTGATGAACAATAGCACACACACACACACACACGCGTGCACACACACACAGTCTTCATTCAGACACATACATACAATAAACTCAGTCTTTACTCTTGGTTGCCCATTGTACTCACTGTAGCCAATACCTTTCTGCGTCAACATCTCAATCTTTCACTCTCTGCTGGACTCTTCCTCTCTGCCTCTCTGTCTCTCTGCGTGTGACGTGGCAGGGTGCTAATCTTGGCCCTTATCTTTGCCTGCAGCTCTGCTCACATTCCCTTCTCCACAAGCACCTTATCTGCCATCACTGTCAATCAGAGCAGATCAGGCTACCTACAGCTGAGTCCGCTCGACCCCCCCCCCCCCACAGCCCCCACCCCTCCCCTCGCCTCCGCCAACCAGCCTCCCTATATGTCAATTACCAACACTGCTGCGCCCCATGCAGCCCTCCAGCCACTACACATGCGAACGTTAGCGCCATTATTAGATCCATCAACTGTTATCTTTTGTGTAAGTTCCCCCTGATTCAGTTATTCCTCTGGCGTCTGTCTTGCACTTGAATGCTACAGCCTTTGCCAGAGCCGTGATTAGCACATTTGAGCACTGAACTCTGCATCTTTACCAGCTGATTAGTGGATCAGTTTGTGTACCTGCTCATTGCAAAAACAAGGGTGAAATTTAATTGTGATTACAATTGTTTCCTCAAGGGAATGGAGCCAAAGTCACAGCAATAGTTCAGATGTATTAAGCACTGCAGCCACAAGTACAGGAGGTCTCTTGCAATCACTGCTTAGAGTACATGTTTTGTATCATCACTGGGGAAAATAGTTTGCTTTCAAGTAATGTACTTATACAGCAGGAGCAAGCGTGTATACAAAATGGATGTCATTACTGGGTTAATATCATATAATGTGGACCCTGAAAAAAAAGGGTTTTGTTAAGGTTAGAATATCATGGTTTGGGTTAAATAAGTACTAGGTTAAGGTTAGGACACTTTCATCATCATGGTTACAATAATAACAACTTGGTTATGGTTAGAGAATAACCACGGTCATGATTGAAAACAAAAAAACAAACAATAAGTGCTGGTAGGAAACGGAAATGAACTGCGGTCACTCATGTTAAAGTCTGACATTTTTATATAATATATATTTATAATAATGTCACACTGCTTCCTCCTCTGATTCCAGCAGGCAAGAATTGTAATTGCAACAGTCTGTGTCTGTGTGTGGGTCTGTGTCTCACTTGAACATAGTAGTCTCTGGGCATTTTCTGAAATGACTAATCCTGTTTTTCTCAGGAGTACAGTCTTGTGTAGTCGTATGCATTTTAAACCACACCCCATTCCCTATCAAACAGACATGCAAATGAACACACACACTCCTGCCCATCGGCACTCTCCCCCAAACAGGCAGGGCCAGTGACCTCCCACCTGTGATCACGCCGGGAAACCCACCCATCTAAATACTGTGCAACCAGCCCGCACTCACACACCCACCCACTAATCAGAAGCACTAATCCAGACTGCCGGCATTTTTTGGTTCACAAGCCTCGCCATGAGGACAGCCGCACCACAGGTACAACAAAAGGGGGGGAAAAATAAAATAGCACAAATCCCTTTTGGGCAGGTTTAATATTTTCAGGCGAGGGCACTTTTATGTAGGGGCAGGTGTGCTCAGGCTCCCTAATGCTGAAGTAATTGTAGATAATGGAGTTTTAAGGACAGCTGCTGATGCGGGTTTAAGTAGGATTTGGGTAGAGATTTATGGTGGAGGGAAAATGGGCGGACGGGTGGAAAAGTTGGAGAGGTGTAGGTGTGAGGGAGTGAAAGAAGAGGTGGAAAAGGAAATGTAGAGGTTAGGGGAGAGAGGGGTCTGCCTCAGCTTATCCCAGTGAAGGTGAGAAGCAGGAGGAACGGGAGGGAGGGGGAGAAAGAAAAAAAGATATGTCTCTATCTTATTGCAGAAAAAGCTCTGGGATTGAGAGGGTAAAAAAAATGAACTCATCCATAGTTTAGTCTGGGCCAGTGCTTCTCGAGAAAAGGGGGTTATAGAGGGCACAAGCTGGATGACTAATTGGGGAGGATACGAAATGAGGCTTGACTCAATCTACACCCTTGAATCAACTCTGCCCTACAGTATGCATCAAATGGGCTCCCTAAGTGGTGCTTTTCCATTGATTATACCCTTTCAATGTTACGCTCCAACTCCTTGTTGGAGAAATTTGACAGAAAAAAAGAGGGAGGAATCTAAAGGGGGCAGTTGAAATACCGGTCAATACTTAGCAGGGGCAAACCAGAAAAGTAGGAAAGCAGAGAGTGAGTAATATCATATAAACAGATAGCCATGAAAGCGATTCGAGAGAAAGAGAGAGAGAGAGAGAGAGAGGACAAGGTGTGTAAACGCCGTAAACGCAGCGGAGCGTGGCACTTCGGCTGGCATGGCACTCACACTTTATGAGGTGTGGAGGGGCCGTCTCCCTCGCCTCTCTGCCTGTTTTAATGATACAGTTTAAATGGAAAAGCTGGAGCTTCAGTCGGCACCAAGGACTCCACCCCCTCCGGTCCACACACACAAACCTAAACGGGCATGCATAAATATCAATGCACACACACGCGCGCAAACTTACCCCCGTGAACACATCAGCATGATCTCAGGAAATTGGAACTGATTTGTACAAAACAGGAAATGTAATTTCTCATCTAATATGTTTGAAAAGCAGCAGTTTGGTGGCCTCAGGGAAGTTTTTACTTAAAAAATAAGCAAAACCAAGACAACTTTGCAGTTGAATAGTACTATTAGAAGAAAATACAAAGTTATAGTTATCTAATGAACAATGGGACCTTCATAGTTTTCGTTTTTTTTTAGGAAATTGTATGAAAAATTGTCTTAGGACACGTAGGAGCTACAGCTGAGTTAATAGCCATGAGAATATATTGCTCACATTCCATCACACAAACGTACCTCAGTACACAAGCGTGCGCGCACACACACACAGTCGTACACACTTTGTACACTGCACACAGGCTGTATAGATGATCATAGGCCCGAGGTAGAGCCTTGGATGAGGCTGGAGAGCGACAGCGATAAAGCCAGGAGGTGAAACTGGCTGTCAGAGCTGTGAAGTCTCCTCAGATCTGCCCCGTGTGCCTGGCCACTGTACAGACAGAAGAGAAGGTTTTACCCACACCCCTCACCTATCACTGTAACCTCTCAGAGGAGAACATACTGCAGTAATGCAATATTGATCTGACAATGTAGTGAGTGTGTATGTCCCTGCACAGGTGTGCGTGTGTGTATTTGGGTGAGCTGTGCGCTCTCCAGCCTAGTGTACAAGAGACTGAGCTGTGTGAACTTTGAATGTGTATTGCATTGTTTGTGTGACTGTGGCGTGTGTGTGTGTGTGTGTGTGTGTGTGTGTGTGTGTGTGTGTGTGTGTGTGTGTGTGTGATAGGGAGGTGGCTATGAGAGCGATGCATTAATAAGCAAGAGGTGAGGTGTTAGCCTTGGTGCTATTTCTGACATCTCACTGTCAGAGCCTTCCTCTGCAGTGGCGAGCTTGACTGAACGGAAACTAGCGGGGGCCTGTGCACCCTCATTTCACCTTCCACTCCTCTGTATCGCTGTATCTTGTTCTCCCTCATTTTCCTTCTTTTTCGCTATCTTTCTGTCGATGATGAGAAAATGTATGTGTGGCCATTATTCCTGCACTTCTACCTTTTAACATTGTTAATTTTACATTTTTTAAATTTGTATTCTTCCTTTATTGCTACCTCCTAGCTTTCTTTGGTGATTTTAGTTGTGTCATTGTAAATGAGAGTTCTCCCTCAATGTGTTTTCTAAAGATTTAAATAAATAAATGATGATAATGATGATGATGATTTACAGTTACAATGCAAAATGTATTGTTATTTTACCAAGTAAAGAAGATGTGTTAGACATATGGAAATTAAGCCTTTAAATAAATGTATTTAATAGGGTTAAATTTTAGTCTTAGTTTCTGATCTACAGAGTCTTTTTTCACTTTTTTTCTAAGCCTTCATATTTATTAGGTTTTTCAAATACTGTGTATCTTTCATTTGTAGAATTAGTAATAACTTCTGGAATAGTTGAAAACCTTTCTCTGTTTTCTGTTCATCATGTTTCTAAATCTTTTCATTTGGACTGATAAAATGTATCAGTCACAAAATGAATGAAAACGCTGGCAAATACTTACAGTAATTTGCTATTAAATTGCAATTTCTTTTTTAGTTAATTTATTGAGCCCTATAAATACGTGTGTTTATGTTTTACTTTATTGTTTACAATTTTCCCAAAGCAGTTGCTGATCACAAAATATGCACATCATCGCAACAGTAAAAGCAAATCAGCAATTTGTGTTTGATATTTTTTGTTTCTCTTATTTTGTCCACAGTGAACTCAGGCATGAAATAGTAAAACAAATGGAGGCTGATATAGTATTTGCTCCTATCAAGCAAATACTCCATCCTCATTACTGTAATTCAAATTGTTCCCATATGAAGGGGAGAAAAACTCACTCAATTCACTGCATGTTCATGATGCTGCTTCACTATTTTTTTTCTTTATACACAAATAACTTTCTCATCCTGTTTGTGTGAGTCAGTGACTGAGCATCAGAGTTTGCAGAGGATAAAGTGCCGGTTCTGTAGAGACATGAGGAAAGGACACATGGCTGCAGTAAGAAATAAACAAAAAGAAAAAAAGAGCAAAGAATGTTGAATGTCTCACTATATTTGTGAGGATTTTTTTCTTTATGCTAACCATGACGCGTCCTACTGCGTGGTTAAACTGTAACTCCTAACTCTAACATAACCTTTAATTCTTCCAAATCATTTTAATGCCATGATGTAGGTTTTTTTTTTTTCTTTTTTTTAGTAATTATTCATTGATCATTGCCAAAAAATATTGACAGCCTCTATTGGCCCTTATGCTGCATTTTTTATTGTGTCTTACTGGAATTTTGTGGACATTCTGGTTATTGCTTTACTGCACAAACAGGTACAAGCTGCAGCTACTGAAACAGCAAAACCACTGACATAAGATTGAAATACAGAGACTAGGTTCTCAATCATAGTTTGTCAATTTTATCAGCAAATTATACTTCATATATACTTTTTTTAAGTACTCCCTTAATCCCAAACCAAAGAACAAAAAACCTAAACTGCCATCTAAGAAGCCAAAATGACAGAAGCACAAATTCCCTCACTTCAAAGGTCTAAAATTTAAACTGGCTTGTACAAGAAAACAAATACAAGAGCACTCACATGCACATCACATACACATGTACTACACACACACACACACACACACACACACACACACACACACACACACAGATAGTATAGTATATAGACTGACTCATAGGAGCCCAGAAACAGCCGTTATTCCCAGTGCAATAAAACAGGCCAACTAACTAATGGAACCACCCACACACCAAACATACTTTTTATCACACACCACCTTCACAAACACACACATTCTTTTTGTCCCAGCCCACTCATTGCTCGTTAGCTGCTACATCGGGTGATTGTTTTTGCATTGACACCGTCTGGCTGTGGCTCACTGTATCTGCTGAGAATGCACCACCAAAAAATACTTAACACTTAACAAACTCTTCTGATTACAGTTTGACTTTTTCGCTGTCTCCTTCTCTCCCTCCTGTCTTTAATCAGCATGTAAACAAGCACAAGGTCATTTTCTTTCTTAAACTAAATGGGGGAGATAAGAGGAGCGTGGCGTAGTTAATCCTTTGGACACGCTGATGGAGGAGTTTGTCCTGGTGATGCTCGACTGTTAATTATGCAAAAATGCATCTCCTCTCATGCTCACTCTCATCATGACTCATCAGTTCTCTTTTGCTCCCTTTTCCTTGTTCCTCTGGCTCTCTCTCTCCCCTCCCCCCTCCCCTCTCTCCCCTCCAAAAAATGTGAGATGTCCAATCACATATTTTTCCTAAGTCCTAAGAGATGCCTCCGAGGGTCCTCTGTGTGTGTCACTAAGTGTGAAGGTTTCCATGTGTGATTAACTGCAGTGTTTGATAACTCAGACTGCCAGAGAGATTTGCTGAATTCAGCAACATCATGTTTTCTTTACCCCTTGTTTTGTCTTTGAACAGATACGTGCAGATTGCCTGGATGTCTTCAGTGATTGCCAGAATGAGATGTGAATTGCAATGATAGGCTACTAACTTACCTGTCAGGGAGGCAGGGAGAGAGAGAAGGAAAGGAAAGGAAAGGAAAGGAAAGGAAAAAATAGCAGTGGAATAAGAAAAAATGGAAAAAGTGAAGTAAAGAAGAGGAAAAAAGTAAAGACTTTAAAATGTTCAATTTTCAATGCAGATGTCTGTTAAGTAAAAGACAACATATTCTTTGTTACTACCAACTTAATGTGGGGTGTCAACACCTGTTTCTACTAAGACATCATGCTGTCTGAGACTAGACTGAGATATCTTTTGAATATCACACCGCTTTAAAGGTAAATTTATACCTTGATCTTCTCAAAATGAATGGAATGGAAGTTAAAGGGAAATTCTAGTATTTTTCAACCGGGACACTATTTCCCATCCAGGTTGAAAAATACTGGAATTTCCCCTTAATTACCCAAATCCACAACATTTTTGATGATTATGAGATTTTAAAAAATCCAGCTTCAGATATTCATTTTTTGTTTGTTTTTGATTTTTCTTTCCTGTGGTTATTGCCAAACAGTCCGATCTTGATGCAGTGGAGACTTTGATGTTTAATTGGTTTAGGAAATGTCATATTCCAGCGTGCAGCCTAACTAAGAGACAGCGATCCAGTCCGGTAAAAGACTAAAAGCATCATTCTTCATGGTATGACAGCACCCAGGCCTCATTTCCATCCCTCTCCGCTATTTGTCAGCCTTCTCCTCTTTCCCAGTGAAGCAGCAATGTTAACAATGCTGTCCCCACATTTACCAGTTCTGCCTCATTACAGCTAAAGAAGTGGATAAATTAGCGCAGGAGAGCATGCACGGCTCCACGAGTCCAACTCCACCTGTCAGCGAGGGGAAAGATAGTGAATGTGTTGACGTGGTGGGAGGGTGTGAAAGAACTGCTCAGCTTACAAGCTTTCAACACATATTAAAACGAAACCCATCCAGTGAAGCTAACTCTCATCTTTCCAAAATCATTTGAGGTTCATCATTCAATATTTCGAGAATATGGGCAACAATACTCTGCAAAGCTGCTCTGATTTCTGTCAGTCAAGGATGTCTGTTCGACTTAAAAAGTTTGATAATCTGTTCTACGTTTTATTCTAGCGGTCATTTTGCGTAGGTATACTGATTCAGCTTCTTTCTTTCAGACAATTTGTTAGCACAGAATAAAAACTTGCAATAAAGCTTCCACTGTCTTTCACAAGCATAGAATGCTCCTCTTCAAGTCCTGGATCCTCATTTTGGAGGGAATTTCATGACTTGCATCCTTTTCTTTCAGTAACTTGAGAAGCTGGGATTTTTCACCTGAACAACCTGTGCACCAGCCTGTTATACTGTATTGCAGTATATGTTCGAGATCAAGAGGACAAATAGTCATGGTTGTTGCCATCCTCTCTCCACCAAAACTCCTCCTGCCCTGCGGCCTTTAAAAACACTATCTCTCCTGCTCATCTGTCCAGCGCTTCTGGCCTGCCATCTTTATGGGCTGGTTAAAAGCATTCTCACAATCAACTATGTTTGTGCCCTGTCCACATCCAGTAGTAAAAAAAAAAAAACAGGCATTCCACGATGTCCACCCGCCTGCCTGCCAGGATTAACATTTCGCACTCTCCAAGGTTGAAAATCCCATCAGATGGAACGAAATTAATTTTTGCACAATATTCAGGGCCACCAGCCACATAATAGGGGACAATGCCGAGTGCATCCCTCGATTGTGATTCCATTCACTCCCTAATCGGCAGTATGGCCGTGCACAGTGCAGCAGCGTAGTAAATGCTTTCATCCCAGGGGGATAAGAAAAACAATGGCCCTTTTTAATTTCTTTTCTAAAGCGGGCAGCACAAAGAAAATGATATAGACGTAATTGATGATGAGGAGAGCACAGGGAGCCTTAGCAGAGGTCTCACGTCCAGTGCCCAGGCTTTTTTTTTTTTTTGCTTCATAATGGCAAGCGTTCACGGGCACTGGAGGTTGACAAATCTGGCACGGAGGACAAATTGATCGGCAACAGAACGCAATTTGTCCCTTAAAAGAATGGGTAAAGGCCCTGTGTGGCCTGAGTAATTAGTTTAAACTGCAGCATGTCTGTCCAGGAGTGGACCTGCTGGAGAGTGGCTCAGTATGTCCTCTGACAAGCCGCCATGACACTGCAACAACTCTCTCCTGGAATCCTCCTCACAAAGTCTTTATCACTAAATATATCCATTAACACATGTTTTAGATAAATGGGAACAGGGAAGGGGTTAGTATGTCTTAGTGAGGTAATAGTGCGTTTGTTTTTATGTTTTGTCTGTATGCATGTGTGAGCTTGCAACTTTTACCACCTTAAAAGTTCCCCTGAGACATCACTGATGTCTCAGCATGCAAGTCTTTTTTTAAAGTCTCTTTTTAAAGAGAGTAAAATAAAACAATAAATTGTTTGAGAACATTCACACACACAAATTAAATATCTTTTTATGGTTATTGCATACTAGCAGCTTATCTAGAGTGTGTGTGACTTTTGGAGAGTAAAAATGACAAGGGGAATAATGCCGGTTGCGTATTTCCAGCGCGCACTGAGACACAGATGAAGACATATGGCCGCATCTGTGGTGTGATGCGAGGAGAGGGTGTCAAGAACACGGATGCGCTGCTCCATGGCAGTGTGCTTAGTGACACATAATACTGGTATTGCACAATCTCCCCCTGACCCATTTTTTGTGTGACACATACTGAAGTCAATTTTCTGCACTTTTCATGCACAGAAGAAGAAGAAGGGATAAAAAGTGAGATTAAAAAAAACAACAACAAACATTTCTCTACTCACTTGACTACTACTCACTGACACCTTCAAGCAAACCCATTCAAATTTGAAGAGAAACATTTCAGAAAGGGTGAGTTGGTAACTTTTTCTCTCCTATTCTCTTCACTGTTTTGCTTGGCTGCCTTGTCATCAATACAGGGGTCAGGTGCTGCTGGTACTCTCACTCAGAAACCAAGAAAAGTGGATCCTTCCACAGAAACCTCTACGTAAATGACAAGTCTAAGGTTGTGGCGCCATCAGACACTCAACACATTCCACAGAGGAAGTGTGGAAAAGGGGAGTGAAAGTGGTAGAGATATGATTAGGCAGAAGGGTAAGGGTAGGAAAAAGAAGAGAGACAAAGAGAAGCTAGATCTTTTTTTCCTAGAAATTTTTAATTGGCTTTTGGGCTTCAGTAGCACCCAATTAGCATGCTTGTTACATGCGAACACCACGAGCTAATTGGCCCGAGAGGAGAAATCGGCGTGGCCCTGAAAGGAGAGAGCAGGATTCATTTGAAGATTTGCGGCTCCAATAGCGGCATGTTGGGAGGCTATTTGGCAAACAGTTGTAAATAACATTTCAGTGCTGCAACAGCAAATATTATTTATACTTTCTTGCCGTCTTTATTGCCAGATGGTAATGCAAAATATGACTGCCATAAAGTTTATAGGCAATCAAAGAAAAGTATTAAGTCATCAGGACTTTTCTGTGATCAACAACTTACCTGAATCTACACAAATTGTCTTTATGTAGAAAGCAAATGTTAATGCATTTTTCATGAACTACAATTTGGCCCAGGTCTGTGTGTTAAACATCAGGAATTAATCAGATCTGGGGAGAAATCATTCACTGGCCTGACCTAACCTGTCCACATATAGTACTATGCTGCCCTACATTAGGGAATATGCTGAATGTGCACGTAAACACAACAGCACTATGAGCTTACCAAGGGCAAGAGGCTGAATCTCTGATTACATTTACTTTACAAACTGTAGCAGCAGGATCTGATGCACAGGACATCAAGAGCTCATTATGCTCTTTACATGCAATTAATCAGACAATGTAAACAAAGCTCGCTTCAGCCACAACAGATAGAACCCGATTCCCCCGTGGCGATTCAAATGCGGTACACACAGTACAAGATTTAGTAAATAAAGGAACGTGAATTATGGAAAATTTAAGATTCACAGCCAATCTGGGGATGATGTAAGAGTCGTGGCTCCCTGCTGAGAGAACACACACAGATATCTCTGCCTCTTCTCTGTCTCACTGTTAAGCCTGTAGAATACTAGAATACTGTGAAATGCATGCAATGTGTTAATATGAAAAGAGCTGCACTGTGCAGGATCAGTGAGAAAAACACATTTTGTAACAATGAAGGAAGATTAAATGAAGGAGGCACCAGTACAAATATAGCAGTCAAACCAAAATACAAAGTAAACTAAAGAAAAGATGTAAAATTGTAACTCTAACCTTTTAAAGGCAGAATCAGTGATGCCAGTGTTAAAACTTATTTTTCCTCTGAAGCCATGCCCCATTTACAATCAGTAAATGGGGCATGGCTGATTGTAATTCACGTTTTGATGCAGGTAGGCACACTGGAAGAGAAGTAAATTATTCATTTTTACCCTCAAATTAAAGGATAGGTTCACAATTTTTCAAGTCTATCTTAAAACAATTGTCAGGTGCCCATATGATCAATGGAACAGGCTTTGCTTGCTGATATCATTCCCCCTGTTCATACTGGCTGTTAAAAGATCCTGTTTTAATGCAGGGGGGACAAAATCCACAGTCCTCCTTCCATCCAAAAATGTATTCAAAAGTTTAGCTATTGCTAATATGAGGCTTCACCCATCCAAGTCAGTCAAATCAAGTGGAAATCTTCCAAAGTTACTGCCTTTTTAGCAGAAATGTTTTTTCTATCCTCCACTGCAGCTCAACAAGAAAACACAAAGAGGGAATTTTACACTAAAAATACTTTGGAAGGTAACCACTTTATTTGACTAATTTGGACAGCTTCATATTAGCTTCAGATACATTTTTGAATACATTTCTGCACAAAACAAGGACTCTGGATTTTGTCCTCCATCAACTACATTGAAAGGCCATTAAGAAGGGATCTTACACTACTATTACATTACTGATCATGAGCGAAAGTACAGCAGTTATGTTAACAGGTGAAGATTTTTGAGATGAATGAAGTGATACATTTATTTAGATGTTAACATGTTACTGTTGGATCAGAATGTGTTTGTTGTTGCAGTTTAGTAGTAAAGTGTATAAATGTGTTTTCTAGGAGAAGAAGGTTGACCACACCCATCACCTGTGTGAACACTCCAACCTGTTAAGATAAGAAGGGCAGCCTTTGCTGTATGCAGCCCATTTACAGTACATACGTGTCCTGTATGAATGACACCTCTTGCTATAGAAATTATCATAGTATTTCAACTTTGTCTATCTTCTCTTTCTCTCAACCAGTCACGCTTCAGCAAGCCCTAATGTAGCAGAGAAACAATAAAAATGGAGACATAGGACTTTGGTAAAAAGGATAAGATTTGAGAAGCTCTTACCACCTCTTCTCTGGTGAGACTATTTTCCTTTTGACAGATGCCAGGAGGACAGACCATACATGGCTGCAGTGCTCTGGCTTTGTCTGATGCAGACCAAAGCCAATTGGTCACCAAGACAACAGTTCATCAAACTCACATGCATTCAGCACCTTTCCCCATCCTCTTGATTTTTTTTGGTTGGAATATTTTCAAGTAGCAGCTGCATCTGTGTGCTCTATTTGAAGAAACCCTAAAAAAATGTTATAGTCTGGATCAAACCTGGGAGTTAAATAAGTGGAATCCTTCATCTCTGTGCTCCAGAGCTTTGTAGAAATTTTCTACTAGAAAAATACACTGACTTATGGGTGTAAATGAGGATGTCATACAAGGACTATGACTCCATCCTGGTGTTAATGAAACCATTCTTTAATTTTCTAACAGTCCATATGGAGGCTTTATCACCTTGGAAAACAGGAACATCACAGGTGAGCAGTGTTTAAAGCACAAGGTGCTCAAGTGCAGTATGTCCATACAAGCCTCATGACAAGATGACTGTCCATCTCTGTCCATGATTAGCAGAGCTCTTCTAAAGCAACCTCATATGGCATGACTGTGTACATGCTATTGAAAATGTGATTTACTTATGTCAACATCATTTTTGAGGCAGTGTTTGTATTATTTTGTTAGATCAATATATTACTTTTCTGCTAAAGTTTACAAAGCAAAAGACAGATATGATATTTTTTAAATGCCAGATACCTTACTGGACACAAAACTTGCATTTAGGTTGCCTGACAGTCACACAGCCACAACCGGACTGCACAATCATGCCGGCAACGCTGTGTGGAGAAGCCATTGAAATGGCAGCATTATATACGACAGAACATCTCAAACCATCAGGCCATGACAATGACAATGAGGCTTGTCCAAAAGTGTCACCTCTCTCTGTCTTTGTCTGTCTCAGTCTCTCTCCAACTCTCCTTGTTTTCTCTTTTTCTCTGTCTTGTACATGCATCAACACACACACACACACAGAAAGACAGAACAGCTTTATTAGCCCTCTGTATGCAGGCTGTGCTCAGCCTGAGATTGCAGGACTGACCCCTTGCTGTGAGCTGTACAGGGGAAATGTTTACCCAAACCCCACAGAGCATGCCATTAACCTCTTTCTGGATATAAGACAAACAAGAATTTCCCTTCATGAGGGCAATAAAGACAGGAACACCTATCCAGGACCATCATGACAATCATCTCATTATGAAGCTGCGGGAGGCAGTAACGAGCCAGGGAGCCCTCTCCCCCAGGGACTCTTTCGCCGCAGTGTACCAATGTGCCTAATATTCAGTGAAGTACCTATGATATGCAGTGAAGTGCAAACATCTGATGAACCCAACAGTGAGGAACAATATAAAGCCCAAAGCTCCATCACCCACTCCTGACCCCCACCCTTTCCAAACCATTCTCTATCCATACTTCTATACCTCCTCTCCTACTTCCCGTCTCTTCCCTCCTATCACCTTCTGTCTCTCCGTACCTCTCTCCCTCCCTGGAGATTTAGATGGATATCCTGAGGCTCTGATTAAAGCCCCAACCTGGGATGTGGTGAAAGGGAAAGGGGTGGGGGTGGGGGGGTGGGGGGGGGTTGCTGTGAGGTGCTTGGGCACTGGAGCAGCTTCTCCTTCTTAGGGACCCGCGGGCATAATTCAATCACACCTCGATAATTCCCCTGATGTGAAAGTCAATCCCCCTCACACACATCAAGTACAGATAGACACCACAAGCTCACACTCATCCCAGATTGAGGGTCTCCTCCTGGGTGGGCTTAAGAGCCCACTATGGGGTACGTTTTACCTGTGTCGTTTGAAGAGGCCATTATTTTAATTGAAAAAGTTACCCACCCGCCAAAGGCTGATATATGATCGAAGACGGGGGGAGGGGGGTGCAGGGGAGAGAATTAAAACAAAAACACCAGATGGTGATATACATGGTAAAAATGATTGTTTATACTTACTGTTTGATTATATGTGATAATGAGAGTGGGATTCCTCAAGGCAATTAGTGTCTGCGGCAGCCATATTGTGAGAGGACAGGGGAAGGACGGCACAGGCTGTTATGAAGGAGCGCTTATCAAATATCTCCGCCGGGGTGATTAGTGTAATAAGACACTGCAAGGTGAGATAGGCCACTCACACTCTTTTAGTATGTCTCCGTGTGTGCGTGTAGGTGAGCGAGTGCGAAGGTATGTGTGTGAGAGTGAGCAAGAAAAAGAGACTGAGAGGGAGAAAGTAAGAGAGACTCCTTCCATCTGTTTCCATGTCTGTGTGTCTTAATGTGTGTCTTAATGTATGCCGTGTCCCCACGTGCCTCCGTGTGTGTGTGTGTGTGAATGTGATATAATTCCTATGTTAATGTAGGTTCCCATGCCAGCCTGGCTGCCCCAGGGGTGTTAGCCTATGACAGAGGGCGGATCGGGGGCACTTACCCCTGGCAGAGTCTTCTGTTCATGGAGGGCGCTCTGGGCCTTCAGTGCTGACTCTCTGGCACAGTATGTTAGAAAGGCACATCCTACAGTATCAGGGAGACAAGAGAAAGATAGGATTATTCCACCACAAAAAGCTTCACAACTACATACCACCATTAATAATTTAAAAAGAACAAAAAGAATTACAGTGACATTGGATTTATGGCCTTTTTTAGAGGAAAAGTGATGTATGTTATGCTTTTTAGGGTATTTAATAGTCTTACGGACTTTATAGTAGACCACAAACTTAAACTCCCTAAAGTATAAAGTCATGTTAATGTCATTATGATGATCTAGGGATTTCAACATTTAGTACCAATTAAGTGCTAAAATGTAAAAATATTGGTTGTGAAAAAAGATAAACTAGCTTTCACCATCATCTTAATGTCATCCCATGTAGATCCTGATTTTCATTGAATAGCTCTACTATGAAACTCCAACAAGTCATGTTCTAAACACACCACGTGGAGCCAGCCTAACACCTGTCCTCCGATTTTTGTTAGAAGATCAAGCATTCCTTCTGTCGGCCTGCAAAACCTACACTGTAACCCTCCAAATAGACCCAGAGATTTGTGATTTCACTGAAGTAATTTCAATCTACGCATGGCCATAATATAAGACTTACTGGAGTTTTACAAGCTATTGCCAAAAACATGAATTATATTAAAATTGAATTCATACCCTCCGCTGACAATTGGAATGTGTCTCTCTGAAGTTAATAGCTCCATACCCCCAGAGAAAATAACATGCTGGTTGAGAAATAAGATTAAAATTTTACACCACTTTTTTTCTTATTCAAAATATGACAACCCGTTCAGATCGGATTTACTCAACTCGTGTATATCTCCACTGTTTATCAGGATAAACTGTTCACCACACAGTTTATATTTATATTTTTGTTGTTGTTCTGTTGTACAGTTCTGTCATTTCTTCCATTCAGTTTGATATAGTAAAATAGACAAAGCAAAATAAAACAACAAAATATTCAGCATACAGGTGTACAAACTGGTGTGTTCCTGGGGGTAAAGTTTGATAGAGTGGTGAAGGAAAATGCTTAGTCACCCCAGATTGGGTGATTTATTTTTTTTTGTTTCAGTTACTTAAAAATCTGCATTCTGCTTTCTGATGAATGATCACTTTCATAATTATTTAACTGGGCACAGGAGAAAAAAAGTTTAACAGTATGCAGATTTTTTTTTTAGCAGCTGAGTCATTAAAAACCTCTCAAACTGTACCCTCACAAATCTCTGGAGACTTTTCCTAAAGTTGGAAAATTCAGGAAAACAGAATGAATAAGCATCAATAAATAAGGCCCTAACAAATATGTGACAGCTTTCATTAAAGGGTGAGTGGTTGCTCTGTTATGCGCTTGGCAGAGCTGACAGTGGGTGACCCCGTTCAGAAGAGGTTTTGCACTGTGCAGCATAATTTCCCATTACTACATGTCACACCTGCTGCCAAGGATTCCCATGGGAGAGGAGAGAGAGAGAAACACACACACACACACACACACACATACAGGAGATGATACCCAGCATGCAGCACATAGCACCCATCAACCCCCGAAAATGAGCAACACACTCTGGCGCCCGGCCAAAAGAGCTCCCTCTCACGACAACCTTCACCCACCTCCACAACTAGGCAGTTACTCAAGAGGAAAAATCACCTTAATGACACTGATGATACAGCGTGCCACACAGCAAAGCAGAAAAGTTTGGGAGCCTGGGGAAATGCTCTTCATTCTTTGTGACGTTACAAAACTGTGGGACATGAGCCAAGGCCTCCCGAGGGGCATGTCCTATAGCTAAGGCTTATGGGAATGGTAGTCTGTTCCTGACACTGTTTCTGCCACTGCCTTCACCTTCTTTTGGTATTTCCCTCACAGATGTTTAGAATATATCTTGACAAGCTTTTATCACGTGATGTACAAATCAGTGTATATACTCACACAGCAGTGATGGCGGTTTTTAGTTTACCAGTAAAGTTTGACTATTGTCCCCCCAGGGAAGTAGCCTTGGACTGTTCTTTAATGAAACCTACATTGTTAAAACAAAAAACAAAAAAAACTTCATCTTAGTGTGGCAATGAAATAGTCTTACTTTGGGATAAAATAGTTTCACAAAATAACTTTTTTTTACTTGATTTTTTTCTTAAATTTGTGTGGGTCTTTTTTCCAACTTTTTTTTTTTTTGCTTTATTTCAACCTATTTTACTTTTTCCTTACTTTAAGTTAAAGTCTGTTTTTCCAGGAGCATGGTTAAAGAATGTTAAACTGCATTTGCTGTGTTTGTTTCAAGAAAAATATCATTTGATACTATCACTTCAAATGTCTTGTTAAACTCTTTCTACATTGTAGCCTTTAATATTCAGACCATCTGCATGGCTGCCACAGCTTCCTCACAGCGGTGGGAATTCGGCAGGACTTTAGGAAAGCTTCATTTCCAACAGTGTTGGCTCAGGGGACGACTTAAGCCCAATGGAGTTAGTGATTGAGGAAGCCAGTTGTGGAACAGATGAGCATTCAGCTTAGGGGAGAGGCACAATGATACTGTTTGAGGTAACAGGGATGTACCAGCTGGTAGCAGGTTAGGACTGTCAGCTTAAAATTTTAAATTGACTAATTGGCATGGGATTACGTTCATACTTAATGACACCACACAAAAAGTGTTACTTGTCACTGTGATGGATAACATAACTTAAGCAACTAATGCAAGTTTTAAGTCTCTACAAGTTGATTTTCCTAAAGTTATTAAAAAGAACTGGCTGCCTCTAAGTAGGAAGGACACATTAGCAGTAACGTAAGGTGCATTATTTTTAGTAAGATGGCTAAAACATGCAAAAACTTTTTAATGCTTTACATTGCTTTTCTTGTACTGGTACTTAAGATGTATTAAATTTCAGCAAATAACTTAGATAACATTTGAACTTTATGTGATTAAAAGTTTGAAAGCTGAAAATTCTGAAAGACTGAAGGAAATAGGATGCGTGCGTTAAACGGGAAGAAGAAGAAAATGGGAACATGGACGAGGCTCTGAAATTAAGGGTAAACTTAGGTGGTAGTTCAACAGAAGGACTGGTGGCTTCCTGTGATGAAGAGGTTAAGTGGGGTGAAAATAATACTTTGGTAATCACAGACAATTTACTACACTATAATTTCAGTGAGGGACAAAAGTTCAACAAATTATATTTAAGGCAAATGAAAAAGTAAACCCTGCAAACTGGCTCAAAGAGAAAGCAGGAAATGTGTCTTTGCGTTTGCGAGACACGTTTTGGGTAATTACTTAAAGAACCTTTCCCCCTGTAACGCCTCTTCTAACAATTTGTTTTAAAATGGAAATTAGTATGTGCTCACAATTGCATGCATCCAGGCATTAAGAGTAAATTGTGCTTTTTTAAGGCATCAGGTACCTGTAATTGAAATAACTCCAGAACAAATTTGTATAAAATTTCAATTCATTAGCAGTGAATTCATGAATCATGAGCAATTTGCTCTCCTTCAGTCTCCTCACACAATGTCTGATCCAAGAATGTTCATTAAACTGGGAAAAGAATGCAAATTAATTTCCAAAAAGATCTAGGCGCAGAAATTATGTAAAACAACTGGATGCTGCTGAATGTGACAGCCTGACCCTCTCATGGGTACTGAGACAAATACGATGTGAGAATTCATTCACTGCTTCATGTTTCTGTGTTAACCACGCTATTACCTGCAGAGCATCTTTCCATCTTTCAGTCGTTCCATCCATCCGGCCTGTTCAGAGCACTTCCTGTAGCTGTCTGGTTCATACACAAGCCCCCCTCTAATGATCAAAGAGGTCATCTGTAGACTTAAGCTACACTTGTCACTCAACTTACACAAACTGTCAATCACTGTCCAACACTTTCTTTACAACACTCATTCTGTAGATAAAACCCAATACAAGCATGGGTCTGTAACCCGTAGTTGCCGTTTCCAAAAAAAGAGATCAAATTTAATTCCCCTGAAAACCAAAAAAAAAGGTGTATGTTTTGAAAATGCACTTTCAAGGATTTGTTGTTACACTCTATGAGTTATTTGCAGTTTGATTTTAGTGCCCTCCTGGTTTACTTTTGACATTTCAGTGGCTGAGAGGGCTTTTTATGTCAATTTGGCAGGCTATTTATAGCCAATTACACTGCATGGACCTACCGAGGAGAGCAGAATGGATGAGGATATTTAACAACTCTTTGTATCTCTTCCTCCTGGCTGTGTGGTGCAGCTCAGAGTCCCTCCTCTCAGCATCAGAGACGGATTGATAGATAACGCTACTCAAGCAAAAGATTTGCCCCCCACTAACATTCAGCATGTCTGAACAATGCATGCGTTCTGGCACTGACACTAAGTATTATGATAATGTAGTGCTCAGCGAAATGATGGATGTTAAACAGCACAACCTGGCTGCACCACACACTGATGAGCACCATGCTCGCCAATAGTGTCAAGTCATCCCACTCGCTGTATAAGGCTCCCTGACGACACACAAACTATCAAACCGACATTAAAGGCAACAGTGTATGGTATGGTTATGGCGCAGGGCTGAACAGCACTGAATCTCAGCGCTCTGGCAAAACTGCTAAATACTGAAGAAACCCTCTTTTTTCAGTTAATTTGTACAAATAAGTGATTTAAAAAATGTGTGTAATCTAGTTGACGTTAACAATATGGGCGACCCAGAACCTGACAGAGGTAACACACCTGAACAAGAAAACGCTAGAGACAATGGGAGCACCAGCGCAAGCCACGCTGAAATAATGAGAGCCATTAAGGAGATGTAAGGTCACCAACAAAATTGAGGTGGTCCTGTCAGCCGTCAGCGAAGTTAAACAACAAATCGCTGCAGCCGAAGAACGTATCTCAGGTGCAGAGGACAAAATCAATCAACTTGAAACTCGTGCAAAATCACTGGAGTCAAATAGTCAAATACTACAGATGAAAGTGGATGAACGGGAATGCTGGAGTTGTATAGAAATAACCTCAGACTGGTAGGCCTCCCTGAGAAGGAAGGACATATGTATTCTCCTGGAAAGCAGGCTTCCCAAAGTTTAAAGTATGGATATGCATCTCTCTCCACCGATAATTGAGAGAGTGCACCTGATCTCTGACTCCAGGAGAGGTTTGAATTCAACTACACCAAGAACTTTAATTATCAGATTATTGGATTTTGAGGGCTGCTAAAGCCAAAGGAAATGTGATATATAAAGACAAAATCATCCGTTTCTTTCCGGATCTGTCTGTTGAGACCCACAAGAAGCAACAAAGCTACAATGAAGTGCTAAAGATAAAGGCATCATTAAACACAGGATCCTGTTCCCAGCTCATCTGCTGGGTACATATTGAGAATGAGCATACACCTTTAATAATCCTGCTGAAGTGAAAAGCTTCATGGAAAATCTGAACTAATAACTTTCTGCTTTCTGAAGTTTTATTTTTCTTTTTTTTTTTTTCATTTTCTTTGGTATTTTCCTTTTTCCCCAGCAGGATGGATCATGCAGAGGGCTGCAAAACTCCAACATGTTCTTATTCCCCACTCGTCAAATACCGCCGCTTTGTCACGCCCCTGGGCGTATGATACTGTCGATTCCCGTGTTAAGGTTTTCTTTCAATGATATCCTCAACATTTCTCAACACAAAAACATGAAAGTGTCTGATAACTCAACAATACGAGAAAACATCTGAGAAAAAATCTGAGAAATCAAGTTTTTTTTGTCAGTTTTGGATAGCGGAAGGCTACATTACCCATGATCCTCAGCCACCATTACAATGGAGACGAAGACAGTCCACTTTGTTCCCCGTTAGAAAACTTTTATTTACTATTATATCTACTATTTACTTTTATCTACAAAATACTGAATTTATTCCAAACTGATTAAGATTTGTGTGTGTTCTTGGTAGTGGCGTTTGGATTCATGATTGCAGCTGACTGGCAGCAATTTGAAATGGAATGAAGCCCACCGGCAGACAACCCAAAACAGTAGTTGAACACGCCAAGTCCACCCACAACACAATGCACTTCCCTAACCCTAACCTGCATTTGCACTAAATTGCATCAAACCATGGCCATATAAACGGGATGAAGACAGGGTTATCAAACTGGACTTTAGATTTCACATCCCTCATTTAATCCCTGCACTTGTCACTTTCATATATTTCATCAAACTGGACTTTAGATTGTGCATTGCATTAATTATTCATGCACATGTCACATTTAATTTTTGCTCTTGTCACCTTCATATATTTTATACACTTGATTTCTTTGTCCATAGCACAGCCCATATTTCCTTTGTACAGTCAATAGTTCATTTCAAGTTTTATATCCCATTTCAATACTGGTTATGCTTGTAGGTCTAGGCATCTTCGCAGCCTGGTTTCTTCCCTTAATTATAATTAAATCAAATAATTAAATCAATAATAATTAAAGTGATCATAATGCCTTATACGCTGATTTCATATTTGATAACATGTTGTTGACAAGTGGCCATGGTATAGGTAAAATTCATAATAATAAATAATAAAAGTAAAGTTCATGCACAAATCATTCAGTCATACTGCTTGCTTTTGTTTATTTGCACACAATTATCGGTTACACGAAGAGGCAAATCATATATAAATATGATTGTGGATTCTCATGTTGCAAGATTATAGATAAATGTAGTATGTTGCTCATGGAACAAGATGTAAGTGGTACATTTGTATCTTAATTGCACATATTATGTTCCAGATGTTTATAAAAGTGTAGCCCCACAACTGAAGGTCCTCAGCCAATACTGACGGCAGCTAGTTAAGTTGTTTGTAATTTGTTGTTTATAGCCTGTGTGCTCTGTGAGGTCACCCGAGCCAGAGGGTTAAAGGGGCTTCCAAGCATGCAGTATCCTGACATAACCAGAAAAAGTCATACTAAACATTATTATTGTTTATTATTTTGTATTATTTTAATTGACTGTTATTATTATTTCCATGTGAAAGCAATTAATATACAATTATTTGATGAAGGATTTTGCTTAAGTCACGATTTAAGAGGAAATGTCATTGAGGCCCTTGGACATTACAAACGGATGGATGGATGGATGGATAGATAGATAGATAGAAAAAATGTATTTCATAATAGGACAACTATGATGAAATTAACTAATTTCTGAGGAAATTAACTAAGATCAAACAGATCGTGTTCAGATTAAAACAGTTACAAGCAAGAATTGTCTACAGGAGACACATTTGCTCCACAGGAGACATCTCTAATATTAGTAAGAGATAGATGGCCAGGACAGGTTTGTTCTCATCATTTTCCTCCCAGTCAAGAAGGGTCATTATACTTATTTATAACTGTATTCTGATTCAGATCCAGAATGTAATCAAAGACCCAGGAGGTAGATTTTTGGTAGTTCAAGATAAATGTTTATGGCCCAAATGATGATCCTGGCAAGGCGATTAGAGAGGGTACTCCCTAAACAGATCCACTGGGATCAGCAGAAAAAGCATTTGATAGGGTTGAATCTTTTTCATATTCTTATTAAATTTGGCTTTGGGGAAACATTCTGCAACGGGGTAAATTACTGTATAAAGACTTAACAGCCGAAGCCTTAACCGATACTACAGTATCCAAACAAATCTCTATATCTAGAGGATGCCGCCAAGGATACCCCCTCTCCTGTCTTCTCACTTGCCTTAGCAATAAGGTTCCATAAGGATTTATCTGGTATTCAAATAGGCCAAACCGAACATAGGATAGCGCTGTTTGCCGATGATGTCGTTGTTTTCATGAAAAATGTAGATAAATTAATGCCAACATTATTAAATATTGTCTCAATTTTTGGGAAAATATCAGGATATAAGGTCAGTAATAAGAACCATCATGTTATTAAATGAAAGGGAGAGGACAAATCCTAGTCAGAATGTGGCACAATTTAGTATCCGATTGTTTCACCTACTTGGGAATTAAGATTGTCCCTTATATAATAATATAATAATAATAACACAAACTAATTATGACCCAGTGTTAGAGCAGGCTACCAAACTCCTGCCACAAAGGATGACATTACCAATCTCTTTAATCAGCAGAATTAATATTTTAAAAATTGATCTTCTGCCAAAGTTTCTATATTTGTTTCAGAATATACCTCTACCACCACCAAGATACGTATTTCCAATGCTTAAGAAGGCTTTTAGCAAATTTGTATGGAACAACAAATGCCCCAAATTACATTTATTGTTTCTGTGCCTTCCATATGACAGGGGAGGACTTAAGTGCCCAAATTTGCAGTGCTACTACTGGGCAGCTCAACTACGAACAACTATGTTTTACTTTTCTATAGATAATGTCTCAGGTTGGATAAAGTTAGAGGACTGTTCTCTTGACTCAAATTTACCGCTACATCTATATTTATATTCATCAAAACTGAAGCTCTTAAATTGTGGTTCAGAAGGAGCATTAGAAAGATTGGAGATTTATAGGGAGAGGAGTATTATGTCTTATGTATTAGAACTGTCAGCTAAATTTGATTTACAAAGCAAAGACTTTTTAAAATACCTTCAAATACGAAATTTTATATACAGTGGACGCTGTATATATAGCTCAATAGGGAAAAAAATGAATGTCCTGTCTTCTCCTCCTTGGAAGAAATTACACTAAAAAATTGCTACAGCAAAGGATTGATTTCCTCTCTTTATGATTTTCTAGTCAAAGGATCTCAAGTGTCCTCAGAGAAAGCTTTACAGGTATGGAGAAGATCTTAATGAGGATTTAACATCAGACAATTGGAATAAAATATGTGAGGAAACACAGACACGTTCAATAAATTCTTGCCTTAAGTTAATTCAGTATAAATGGCTGATGCGTACGGTATGTTAAACCTGCCAAAATTCACAAATTTGACAGTAGTATCCCAGATACTTGTACTAAATGTAATGATGTCAGAGGAACACTTCTTCATTGCTTATGGGAACGTAGGTTGATAAGGAGTTTCTGGAGATTTACATCGTACTATTGCACAGTTGGTTTCAGTACACCTTCCCCTTGAACCTAGAGTAATTATCATGAATTTATACCCTAAGGATCTAAATATTAAAAAGGGCCAATATGTGCTTATCAACATGTTTATTTTGCAAGCAAAAATGCTGATAGCCCTTAACTGGAAAAGTAGAAATAAACCATCTATAGGTAAGTGTATTAGATGGCGTCTTGTATGGCATTAGAAAAAATTACATATATACTGCAAAATAAAAAGGAGGCATTTAAGGAAATACAGTGTGGGATCCCATAGTACAGTTTCTCAAAAGGGAAGAAACAGGAGTTACGTGGGCAGAAATTAGGTTTCTTGTTTATTTGTCTTTTCTTTTTGTCTTCTTGTCCTTTGTCTTTCTTTTCTTATCTTGTGTTTCTATGTTAGTTGATTACTTTCTGGTATAAATTCTCTGTATGAATTGTTAATGTGCTATGAATTGTTACTATTTGTTACCAGCAGTTTGTATTGTTTTGCCCGGAGGAGTCTGAGGGGAATGTTGGTGTGGATGGGGTTAAGGGGATAATATGTTATGGTGTGTGCTGTATTGTATTTGTTTTACCTTTATAATTGCTTTTTTTTCTTTGTCCCATGTCTATTTATGTTTAAAAAATAATTTTAAAATAATCTCAAAAAAAAGAAGAAAAAAAAAAGGCAACAGTGTCTAACAACTACGAGGCAGGATATAATCATCCGTTAAAAGAAACAGATGAAAAAAACACAGCTACACTCACACACTGAAGTCTCTGGAGATACTCTAAATGCCCAAAGTAAGAATTCACAAAGCACAAAACATCTGTTCAAACTGATGCAGTACAATCCACATGAATTAGTCATGAGCAAACATGACATATTTTGATCTGCCCTTAAATCCATAATTATAGTGCAATTCTGTGTCACAGGACTCGGGCTGTGAAAAAGGTAGAGCTGCAAATCATCCATTAAGTACGGTTTACTAACTGATGCCAACAGCCATATACATCATCTATCTGAAACAAATCAAATCTTTCTCAACCACATACTGAAAGAAGAATTTCAAAGTAGCCTTCAAACCAAATTCATGGCACGGCACTAAATCTTTATGAACTTTATGTTTTGGGGATCATGGAGCCAAGCTGATTATATCCTCCCCCACTCCTGTGCTGTGAAAAATGTTTGTGTTACTGTTTATGATAAAAATGTGGATGGAATTTGTGTTTATATTACAACATCGTGTGCCTCCCGGGCTTTTGACATAATAGCTTGCCACTATCCATTGGCATATTATGCATTTTTGTGCGCCAAATAGAACACAAATTACTTTTTAAAGCACTATGCAACACATATAACGTGGACCAAAGGTTATTGCAAAACCTTAGATTGTATAGAGGTGAAGGAAATTACTTTAAAAGCTATGCTATGACATTCTCGATGATAGTTACACAGCTAACACTTGTCTGTGTAAATTAATCCCAATCATCCAGAAAGTACATCAGGTTGAAATGAAACTATTCACTGCACTGTAGTTGTAGAGATGAAGATTTTTCATCATCAAAGGCGTGGTGAGACTGTCATGTGACCTTAACATCTCTCAACTACCCTCATGTAATGGTGTGAACAACCCACAGAGGCTTAGGCGTTCAGGCCTCCCCAGCAGCCTGTAGGACTGATGAAGTCCCTTGGATGAGTAGCATATCATCTTCAGCTACGCAACTACAGCCCAGTGGATGATTTCATTCCAACACTTGTGTTTGGACAAATATGATTTTATTGTATTTTTGTATATATGTATTATTGTATCGATGTGATGGATCACCATCAAACTGAGAACCATTTCAGTGTTTAGAAATCTTCCATTAACTATGTATGTGATGGACATCCCAGAGTGCTGAGGCAGTTGATGTGTACATGCTAAATAACCAACATGGCAGAAAACTCTATGGTAGACTTTTAAGATAGAGAGTGTGAAGCTGCAGTCCAAATGGAAATTGTTAAAAGTTATGCCCCCACCATCCACAATGAAACTATTCCACAACTGTGCAGCTATGTGGCTGAACGTCTCCCTGTAAAATCTAAAACTAAAAAAAAGTATTAGTTTGAAAACAAAGGGAACACATAGAAGCAAACATGTCTAGAAAAAAATGTTTTAAAAAAAAAGTTTTAAAGCAGTACAAACTTCACTGTGGAGTTTAGGTTTTATAGGTTTTACTGTATATCACAAGTAACATTTGCATGTAAAAGAGGAAGGGGATGTTAAATAGTATGATAAGACTGCTGATGCTTTACAGTTTTCTTTTATTATATTATATTTAATTTGCTTGCTTTTGACTTGTGCACAACTTGATATTACGACATGCTTTATTGTAATTTAATTTGAAAGTTAGAAATATGATTATACGGAAGACTGTTGTACTGACCTTTGTGTTAGTTTAAAACAGAATTAAGGTTGCGCAAACTTTTTTTTAAAGAACTTATGCAAGTAACTAAGTTAGTAATGTTACCTTCAATTCCCCTACAAAAGCTTTTCTCTGTTTCAGTATGGACGTTCAGTCAGTGTTTTAAACTGCTCTCCTTGAGTGACACAGCTGATGATACACTATACCTACTTCGGCTTTGTTAACGACACTAATCCTATTTTCTTACTCTTGTTCTTTCTTGCTTCAGTCTACAGGTATCACATATAGACACAGCAGGAGGCATCAATATGCTTTAGGTGAGTGGCCAATAAGAAAAACTCATCCATATAATGCATTGGTGAAATCGTATTAAAAGTGCACGCCTGTGCTCCCAAAGTGACTTTGAATGTCATGCGGGATGAAGTGGGCATAATGCATACATCAGAGTGGCCTTGGTGGAGGATGATTTGAACGAGCATACAGTCTGGCTTTGGAACAGGATTATCCTTCCCGAGGCAACCATCCTCCAGAGTGTTGACATTCAGGGATGGTCGAGGACAGGCGTAAACAACACGAACATCAGAAATATTGTTTTAATCGATCATCGGGCTCCAAAGTGAAACCCTGGAAAGAGGAGGAGCAGGTTGAGCACTAGCGACTGATGGCTGGAGGAACAGGTGGTGCATGGAGACCTTCAGGGCTGCACACACAGGAAAGCAATGCTGAGCCCACACTCACTTCTCCCACAAGAACGCTTGACTATGTGCTGATCAATAAGATCATGAACTGTAGCCACTGACTTACATATCATACATAATTTGCCTGCCTTGTGAATAGATTATTTTTACTGGGAGCGAAGTGATTGTCAATTCAATGCCACTGATGCCTGTGTGCACGTGTGAAGTGTGTGTGTGCGCGCGTGTGTGTGATTTGAAATTAAATCTAAGATTACAACACAGTTAACAACCATTCAAAAAATAGTGTCAAGCACAATCAGCACGAGCAGTGTCATATTATTATTATTATTTTTCAAATCAGCACTGCCTTTTTGCTGATAATAAAATAAGAAACCAGCTTATGATAACACTGATAGTGCTGGCACTGTGACCTGAATTCCAGTCCCATGAAATTCAAGTAAGACTATCAGAAAGGACTGAAAATCAGTAATAATGATGATAGTAATAATAATAACTTGTCGCTGTATTTTAATAATTATTAGATTTCACTCAACCACAATAAAGTAAAATAAAACACTAATGGAAACAATAGTGCAATTCAAGGCTTGTAATAAATAACAGGTGAAACATCCCAATGCAAATAAGAATAAAGAATAATGTGCCTTTATAATTAAATTTAAATACTTGCTATTCTACTGTAGTTGTTTCTAGATTAAATTTAAAATATAACAGTTAGAGTGTATAAAGCAGTTAAATTGCGTCTAATTCAGACTTGGACTTTTTTATTAAAAAAAAAAACTAAAATAGCCTACCTTCCAGCCCACACTATAATGCCCTCTGGCATTCATTATTATAACTATCATTAGAACTGATCGATCTCTGATAATCCGTGGGCCCGTCTGACTAATTACTAAGTGAATACTGACTGATCCCGGTCGTTTTGGACAATGAGGAGATAGGAGTGAACAAGCCAGAAGACGATGCATGCTGGATCTTAGCCTCTACTATTATCCTGCTTTGTACTTCCTGACTGCAACCCGCCCACGGAGCAGCAATACAGTACAGCTGCCATGTAAATAGTATTTTCCACATCTAGTGACGTCCGAAAAGTGGTCTACATATTAGCCCGCTGAAAGGTCAAAGCAGCATGCCAGCACCACCTTAATCGCCGATGCTGATTGCCTGATAATGGTTTGCATTTTCCGCTCCCCTGAAAGCATTTACTTCTCTCTGACAATACGCTGCAAATGGACTCTGTGATGGAGAACAGTGCAGAGTTTGTTTGTTTGTTTTTTTCCTTTTGTTTTTTCCCCCTTTTTTTGTAGTTGTGAAGAAATTTCTGCAGCTGCAGAAATAACACAGCACCGAGCGCTCGCCTGTCCCGCCCCCTTAACCGGGATGCTCAGCACATGATAGTCAATGTAAACACACAAAGGCTTTTTCAGCTGTAGTATTCACGTGGATTGGCTGGACGCGGTAACAATTAACCCTGCACTTGCAAGCCATTCACTTCCACGTGTTCTCCCTCTCACGCCTCATATGTGTGTGTGTGTCTGTGTGTGTCTCCGTGTGTGTGTGTGTGTGTGCGTGTGTTTGTGTGTGTGTGTGCGTGTGTAAAGGCGCTACAGGGATCCCACTCTGTCCCAAACATCTGCTAATTAACACACTTTTCATGCTGTCTGCCCCAAAACTGAATTGGGACATTCTTTGATTCCTTCATGCCTTTCTCTTCTTTTTTATTATAAAGGAGCGCAAAAGTAAAGATGCCAAAAAAAAACAAAAAAACAAAAAAACCAACCTTTATGCATTCCCGTAAACCTGTCTTTCAGTACAGTGAGTTCGTATATCTTTCCGAATTCCTCAAACAGGGGTTTCAGGTCTTTTTCCTCCAGGTTTCTGGGAATCTGCCCGATGAAAAGCTTGATGGCGTCGTGGTCCTTCATTGGAATGGTGTTCTGGCCGATGGTAAGCCCGTTCATCCTGCCGGCGCTGTTCGTGGTGCTGAATCCATTCTCTTGCTGCACTCCGTTTGCAGTGACTGTAGCCATCTTTCCTCAATGGGCCGGCGGGCTGCTCCCTCTCTCTCTCTCTCTCTCTCTCTCTCTCTCTCTCTCTCTCTCTCTCTCTCTCTCTCTCTCTCTCTCTCTCCTTCTCCCTCTCTCTCTCAGTAGTCAACTGCACAGTGCACACACCCCCCCCCTCCGTTATATCTTCCTCTCTCCCCACTCCTCCGGTTTTTCCCTCCTTACTCTCTCCTCTCTGCTTTTCCTCTACAGCCTGAGCCCCCTTGTTTGGAATCAGCCTTATTTATTTTCTCTTATGCTTTATGTTTTCAATTTTTAAAGCCCCCCCCCCCACACCCCCCCACACCCCAACCATCCCATCAGCTGCCACTCTGCCCGTGACGTCAAATCGCACTCTTAAGAACAGGCCCCGCCCACCATCTAATTTGCATAATGAGCGCGGGACAGGCCAATGAGAGAGCGGGATGGCTGACGGCCCCACAGGGCAGAGTAAGAATGCAAACATTTGTGTAGAGTGGAAAGCCTGGGATATTAAATGGTGCAAAGGCAGCATTTGTGCTACTACTCCTGCTTGTGTCAGGTCATTTAGTTTTGTTTTAGCAATGGAAGCTTTGTAATAGGCCACTTGTGCAGTTGTGTTTAAAATATTTATTGAAAATAATAACACGTAAACTGGCAAATCAGACCTTTAAAACTCTGCTTCTAAAGAAATGATGTTTTATTTCTGCTGATTTGACATTTTTCATGATTCTCGAATTGCTCTTCATTCTGTGTGACGGATGGATTTTCAGTGTATAGAATATGTTACCAAGGAGTCCTGTCCTCATAACACTTCTTCTGGTCTGCTGGACCCAGGTGTGCTGCTGTTTTTTATCCTCTTGGGTAAATAATTGCATTCATCTAGCATACTGGGAGTAAAAAAAAAAAAAGTCCATGTTTATAAAGAAAACCAGCAGGGCTGTATGTCCGGGGACCAGTCATGAAAGACACTGCTGTGAAGCCTTGTAGAAATGTTTTCTACAGCAGCGGTTCTCAATCCTGGTCCTCAGGAGCCAGGGCCCTGCTGATTTTCATTCTAACCATCTAACAGGGACTATTTTACACCTGGGACACCAGATGAATGCTATTAACTACCTGGGAGGGTAGAAAACCAACAGCGCTCTGATTCCTGAGGACTGAGAACCACTGCTCTGTGGTTCTGTGCTCTACTGGTCTGATGTACTATACAGTATATTCTTCATGTTATAGCCATGTTAGAGCTCGTTAGGTTTACCAAATAAAATTCAGTAATTATTGTTCTAAACAGATTTACCATTAACATAATTTTAGAATTGTCTGTGATAAATTGCTATAAAAGAATAGAAAATAAATCAACTCTAGCAAGTGCAATGAAACAATGCTCACACACACACACAGACATACAGTACACATAACAACAAAAAACAAACAAAAGACAAACAGCAGAGTCTACAACAGAACAGGCATAAAACATTTAAATAAATAATAAAAAACCCAAAGGTCATGTAAGAAACAGATCCCTACACCTACCCCCACATGGAGGTATTTTGACCTCTGGAGAAGTCAGAGTACAAGGTCAGCTAATAAACAATGACCCTCAAGGGTTAGAGATTTAGTCCAGAAAGAGCATCAGATTCAGCGCTCTGCTCAAGGACTCTTCTGCACAAGAAGCTGTTGCTGACATACTGTAGGTCATCTTGTTGAGGGAGCAGTCTACCCTGATAACAATAGCATTTTGTAACTCTAGAAGGGAAACATTTGTATCACTAAACTATTGAGGATTCAGCTGTTTGAAACTGTTACACATGTGTCATCAAAGACTATAATCCTTTTTCGTATATGTTCCAAGTGCTTCACAAGTGCTATGATCTCTGCACATGTTTGTCGTCAGCATTGCAGTGGGAATTTTCTAAGCTCACTGGTACTTTTTCAAATATCAAGCGTATACATCTAACCTCAGCTGCTTTCATTTAAAAGGACGATTTGGAAAGAAAATGGGAGCCTGGTCAGGTGCTCGGATCAAAGGCATATTTGGGTGAATAATTAAAAAGAGAGCAGCATGCTGGAACGCCACACAGCAGCCTTTGGAGTATTGCACTATTTCAAAACAAACGTGCCCCTCTTTCTCTCTCTCTCTCTCCTACACAAAGACAATAGATAGACGGAGAGGAAAAGAAGGAGAGAGTGAAACGCTGCAGTTTGAAATGATGTCAGCTCAAACCTCAGGATCCAGAGCTGCCTTGTGTCACTGTCCGTGGTGCTGAATCAACGCTGCCATTCAGAGACCATGAAATAGATTGTTGGAGCTACAATTTTAACAGTACATGTTTGCACTACAAATTTCCCCCCACCCTCTACAGTATTTGCTGTGCCCAATTTCCAAACCTCTCTGTCCTTTACCTCACACAGGGAATGATTTTCGCCAGTGTTGCATTTCTCATACAGTGTATTCTGTGCACAGAAAGGTCTAATTAGTGCAGATGGGAATATAACATCAATACAAGGGCAGTCCAGCTCATACTGATATGAGTAGTTATGCTTGATATGACGGCATTTATGTGAATCACATCATGTATCAATAATCGTTTGTATGTGGCAAGATTATTATGGAAATTGTCAATAAGGGCTGCATGCTAGCATATAGCATAATGGGATTTTCTCTGTTTAAGTGTCCTTGAGCAAGACACTGACACCTCCAGAGGTGTTGTTCTGTAACTGAGCCTGGCCTCTGATCCCCTTATGGAATTGGGCAAACAAAGAGAAAATGTGTCTTCTGGGATCAGTAGAGGATCACAAAAACTGCATGCCTACTACTGAAATGCATTCAACAGACATGTTTAACCTCTGTTAGGTCAGACTTAATTGGCTGGTAAAAAGATGTAATTAAATAGCAGTGATTAGTTTGTTCTCTTCTGCTAATTAGTAAAACTAAGCTGCCTCACGATGATATTTAATATTTTGAGTTCCATGTGAGTGTCATAGGCATTTATCTATACATGGGTGCTAGGAAGTCTTTTTATTATCTCCATCCAATGAACTAATACTTTTCTATTTTACATGTATGTTATTGTATTAATACAGACTGAAAACACAAAATGGAACAAAAATAGCATCTAACATAAGTCAGTAAATGAGCTGACCAGATCCTCTTTCCCTCTGATACCAATGCAAATTTGACATTTGAATGCTTTTTCAGTGAGTTACTTAATGTTTATGTTATCAGAGGAACAGTTTTATCTATCATAAATAGACAACAGGGTGGTCACCTTTTTCAAAGATATGTATCTAAGCACATACATTTGAAGGGGGTCACCTCAGTGGGAGTTGTCACAGTGTACCCAGTGATTTTTTTTGGTCACTGGGTAGTAGAGAAGTCAGCTTTGATGGATTATGTACTCCTTTTGCAGGCCCCCTATGTGTGTCTGCGTGCATGCGTGGCTGCGTGCGTGCGTGCGTGCGTGCGTGCGTGTATTCACCCCTGTTGTCTGTCAGAGTGAATGGTCTTTGGGGATAGTGGTATTCTGAGAGCAACTAACAGTAACATCTGGCACTGCATTGGCTTTGTTATGAATATTTATTTATTTTCTATTTAATCATGTCTTTGTAGACCATCTCAAAAAAATCCTGCAGAGTTATTACTCTGAATGGGGATCAAAAACACAACGGGTCTCCCTTGTCAATACCATCAGGGCCGTTCTTTTCCACAAAGACATAGCTAATTTAGCTTCAGTGCTGCTTATTGGCTTTGTGATTTTTGTTTCCTTGTTTTTGTCATTTCTCTGCGGGCTAGTTTGCCTGCACAGCTGTGAAGACTTGGAAACTGCCTGGCAGGAGGAAATGCAGGTACTGCATGATCTCTTCAATTATGCCTGTGTGTAAGCATCCTCTTTGTTCAAACACAGGCAAGCGTATCAGAAAGGTTGACAGGGTTCTTCTTCTTGTCTGTGCCAAGCTCAGCACCTGGATGGTTGCGCAGGGCACCTCTGCCGATTGCTCTCCTATCAGACAAAAGAGCAGTCAGAATAGTTCCAGCTGTGTTTGTGAAGTGGGTTTGAACTTACAACGCAGAAGAAAAGAAGTCCCTCAAGGATCTTGCACACCTAAAGACACATTTTACTCAAATTATTTTCTCATTATTTCTGGATGGAAACTTCATTTGCCCATTAGCACTGAGTGAGGATTTTCCCTCACTAGGCTAACTAGATTTGGGAGGGGATGTGAACATGGTAAATGTGTCAGCAAAAACATTTCCGAACTATATTTACCCTGAGTATTTCACACAGTACAACAGCTTTTTCCGGTCATGAGTGAGTGCAATTTTTGTTCTTATTACTAAAATTATTCACACTACTGTCAAGGTGACTTGTTGGAATGTCACAGACACACCACTTGAAACTGCTACCGAAAATATAGCCTATTGAAGGAGCAAAATCAGTGACATAAGTCATGCAATGTGCATTACAGCTTGGTGTCATGCACAATTCCTTTATACTGTGTGTTCATTATCCCATTAAACTGGATATATGGAGTGGGCCAGGTGGAACGTAGTCATGCATGAACATTTTTCACTGTCTGTTTTGCAGAGTGGGTCCAAAAGGAGAGCAAGTATTGATATTCATGGCACAGCCAGTATGAGGTGTGACAGTATTTTTGTGAATCTGTGAGTGTATATGGTAATACCAGAGCAGCCTCAAACCTCAACTGCAGTCTCTGCCTGAGGGAGGGGCGCACTGTTCCCCCTGCACAAGCACTGCAAGATAAAGAACCACTCACTCAGAAGCCATAATTTTTTGTTAAACACAATTTTTTTGCCAGTTCATTTGCTTCTGTGCTGTGGGGGAAATGCAGGAGTGATTGTTGGTCTAGCCTAAACAATGTTTTTTGATAAATCAAGTTTTGCTCATTTTTATTTTTGAAAAGGTGGATTACATCTCCATTTTCCTTTATGGGTTTTGGTCTGTGCTGCTGTTCGTGTACTGCTGAATGACAAGCAGGCGTCTTTCTGCATGTTTAAGTTCACTTGTGACGCAAGGTAGAAAATAAATGAGAGAAAAACAAATAGGAGGTCAGGGAGACCACAATGAGTCATCTGCTTCTGGCAGCTAATGAATCCCAGAATACTCTGTGCAGTTCTCCCAAGTACAGTCACATTGGTTTTACTTCCACTGCTATCGCATGTAAATGCAGTGTTTTGCGTTTTGTGAGGTAATAACTGTAGGTCATTGTGGGTTCTGCAGTTTTGTAGTTTGAGGGAAATTCAGTTATCACTCAACATCTACTACAATAAAACAGTTGAAAACAAGTTTGGTCGGCAGTATGCTTAAGGTCACTGAGGTCATCTTAAAATCTTCTCAAAGGAAAAAATAAAATATTTCAATAAATATTGTTGACTGTATGGTTACAAGTTGTTGCTAAGATTGCTTGTGTTGCTCATGCTGCCACCTAAATTGCACCACGGTCCAGACAGAAAACAGCAATACTACTGTGCAGCTATGTGGTGCTTATATACAGCATGTGTTTTGTGATGTGTGTGACAGTGTTTGTGTGTGTGTGGTCTTTTGGGTTACATGGACATACATGCACACGCACACTATCTCCTCCCACTCCCCTTCCCTTAGGCTGTGGTGGCAAAACTGATGTCACTTTTCTGTCAGTCTAGATTCCTCTGATATGGATTTAAAAAGTACCTACGGCTGTTTGAACACAGTATCTGTAACAGTACAATATACAACTTTTTAACACCCCTATTATACTATTCTCCTATTACACTATTAAGCATTTAAACACAAGATCACTGTTCTTTTTTGCTATATGTCTCCAAAATAAAGATGGTTTTCTTCATTGGAAGTTGCTATAATGTGTCAGGAATTCATTATATCATTGTAGTGTATCCTTTTCATGTAAAATGTATCAAAGCTGTTTTCAAAGCCACTCAGAACTATTATTGTTTCATGGCCTTACTTTGATAAGTTGACCCAGTTATATTATCATGCAAATGTTTCAAAAAGTTTAACACACTCTTCTACACACACACACATACACACGTATCCACACACAAGAAAGTGCTTGCATGCACAGAAAGTTGAAACACACACTTCAGTACTAGAGAGACAGTTACAGGACAATTACATTGCAGTTAACTAACAAAGACCATGCCTCAGCACAATGTGGTGTAAAGCTTTGCTGCAATTAGAATGGCGAGAGAAGCTGACTGGAGAGTGGAGGTGATGAGCTCAGGGGATGATGGAATCTAGGGAGATGAGACTCGGGGTGTGGGCAACATCTCCGCTTGGAGTCTTCAGGCTATCCCTGAGGTTCCTCAGGGGAGAAGACTTTGGAAAGAGAGGCAAGAAAAGAGGGAGAGGTAGATCTGTAAGAACTGGAAAAATCAGAGCTATAACTTGCATGGAAGGAATACAAAATTTTGGGAGATATGCTTATACGCTTCCAGTAACTTCCTGGAGTCTTTTCGTCACTGTGAGGTTGCCAGGCAACCAGCGGAGACTACAGGAAGCTATTGTTCGTTTAGAAGACTTGCCAGTTACCAGTTACATATAGTTTTGGCTAAAAAGTACAAAAATTAGGATAAAGAACACTTCCACACATCACTTCCACACTGTATAGCTCATAATGAACCTTATGAACAGTATCATGATGTACAAAAAAATGCTCATAATACTTTACAGATAAATATAATAATACAATATGTCTACATTATATATATAACATGTTCAGCAAGTCAGGTCATGGACAGAAGAGAAGATAAAATGACAAGCGGTACCTGTACGATGACCTTTATTTGACTAAATAGCCACTTGAATATTAAAAGTCTTTCTGCTGTAGACCAGGCAAAGACAATATTATGACTACAGACTATAAAAGTGATTGGTATTTTCAACAGCTTGGAAAGAGAAGACTTTGCAAAGCTGTAGTCATAAGTGCCTTTAAAATAAACACCCCTCTGAGCTTGTCATTACCAACAATAACATCAGCGCTATGTCGACTGAAAACATCAGAATGAAATTGCTGTTTCCATTTGCAGAAGCATGGTTTGACAGATGTTTTTTATATATACAAAATTAGAGAGGACTGAAATGTAGATGTACCGCAGTGTCCTTGGATTTCAAATCAACAACTTTTTAATACCAAGCAAAGGAAGGGCCCCTGAAAGCATAGAAACCATTAACATTATGGAAATTAGTATCAGTTATCTGTTCATAATCATCATGACACAATAAAAAATCTAATTGTGAGGAAGCATGATTGAAAGATTAGCTTAGTGAAATGCCAATAGAGAGTCTGCCCTCGTGCTTTAATGGTAAAAAAATGTTCTCACTGGTAGCAGCATCTTTTCAGAACTGCAGGAGACTTACACTGAAAGTAAATGTACAGGGATTTGTCTTTGACATTGGTGCAGAGACATTGACAAACTCACAAAGTTTCACAGTGCATACTGAGACAACAACAACACAGGGACAACTGGACATCTATGCACGGTGCAATGCAAAAGATAATGAAATATGTATCAAGTAGAATACAAATGTGTCAGAATCGATCATTTGTAAATGAAAGATATTACAAAGGAGATAAAGCAAAGTAATACACAACTAAATTCATCCTACTGAGCCAAATCCAGTGTTGATGTACAGTAATGCCTTGGGTAATTGCTTGTCCAAAAAAAAAAACAAAAAAAACATTATGATTTACAGTTGCATGGGTGAGATGCTGCCTACTCTGGCGCTGCCCACATCTGTTAAGTAGCTTCAATAGCAGTGATGAGACCAGTGTGCAGTTGGTAAGTTGGACTGTCATGCTTAGTCAGTGATTGCGCAAATGACAAAGTCAACACAAAGTCAACACAAAATGAAAACTCAGAAAGAGGCACCTATTAAGTGGCAGTGACTCAAATACAAATAATCTGTAGGGGTTATACTAGGTTATTGATCAAATATCAAATGACTCAGCAAGAGAAAAACTCCCACGGGCATTGTGAGAGGCTCCCAATACCCCGAACCTCGTCTGCCCCTCATCCCTACTACCCCTACATGACATGATGGCCTTTTATTCCCACAAAGATGCGCACACCCAGAGACAAACATGTACGTATAAGTCCAAGTTCACCCTATATTTCCAAGAGTCGGATCAGGATATGGTGGACTCTCTCACACTGTGCAGCTCGACAGAAAGAGCACAGTGAAGCTTGCACAGCGCTCGGCTATTGTCAGGCTCGATGCCATGCCTTGCACCAACAGCTTGCTCTCTTTCCATCAGATGTAACACACAGTCTGGCACTGCAGCCAGTCAAACCTTGTTAGTTCCTTTAGCCCCTGTCTACAAAGACTGGGCATTTTGTCATGTTGGATTTTGTTTATCCTATATGCAGGAAGGATTGTTTGATTAAGGAAGGAAGGTTTTTTTTTGTTTGTTTGTTCTTTTTTTTTTTTTTTGTTGTTGCTGTAGGCTGCTGCAACAGCTTGAGGTGAGTTGATCTGGAGCTCCCCTCGGCAGTAGCAGAAACACACATTGTTAATGGTGTCTTTATGGCACCACAGAGTTATCATCACGGTCTATTTTTACTTTGGTGGAGGCCCGGCAGGATCATCGGTGTGGCATTTGAAGCTCACGCCGTTGACTCACTAACAGCGCTGCTTCACAGAGCCTACACAACTAGTTCACAAGCTGTTCTGTCGCACATGTTGCCTTCCATCATGCCGCTTTGGAGAGACTGAAATAAAGTAACATGCTCCCTACTGAATCTATTTTTCATTAGCTTTTAGCACTGTGTTGTGCAAGCTGTATGATTCAGGCGGTGCTGTCTTTAGAGCTTTGCCTCAACACATCAAAACTCCTTACAACTCCAAAAACCTTTGGAGGATCCTTTCTTGTATTTAGGCAAGAAATAGGAAACACTGATTAGACACAGGCAAATACATATGCCAAAGAGGCACACGCATGTGCATGTTTTAGTTCGCAGCTTCAACAAAAGTAGAATAAAATGACTATTATGTGTTTTGATAAGACGTAAACATGTAAATAATAGGTGAAAGAAGCAAGCGAATGACAATAACACAATTCTTTACACCTTTTCTGCAGCTGTCTTGTTCCTTTGCCTGTGCTGAATCCTTTTCAATTTATGGAAAGGATATATGTTGTGGGCACAGTGTGCATCTGAGTGTGTGTGCATTCATGTTTGTGTGTTCTCCATATGATTCACACACCAGCCTGAGTATGTGGCAGAATCAAAGCCCACCTTTCTTAAGATGTGTGAGGACCTCAGGGGCTCAATATAATATTGCTGTTTTCTACTTATTTTCTAAGAATGTAACATTCCCAGTAGTGTGCTTCCATCCAATATGCTGTTTATTGTGCTGGAAGGACAGGATAGGTTTGTTTTGCAGTCTAAAGGATGTATTTTGTGTCTCCAAGCACTCAAGGTTGTACATTGAATACGATATAACTGTACTGACACAGAGTGCAAATAAAGGTCCAACTGCTAGATGTGTCATAAACTTTTTTATGTACTTTACTCTTTTGAACGTTCTCTATTATTTGTATTATCTCTAACCCTCGTGAAGACTGCAGAGCCAAAACATCATGGTTTATTATTTAACTTAATTTTTCAGCCAAGTGCTGCTGAATTACTTATTGTTGTAATTCAGCAACTTATTGTCTAACACCTTGCTAGAGCAGCAAATTAGAGACAGATTGTTCCATTGAGTATTTCATAAACTGATCAGCTAATGTTGACTTTAGGCAAAAACTGCATTACATTTTGTTACAATTATGTTTCTGAGTGGGTACAGTTAACAGTGTTGTTTTGTTGAGCAAGCTATCTGTAAACTGCAAGCTGCTGTTGTTTAGATATACTGTAGCCACCTTGGATTTTTACAGTGCTTGTTCCTCCTCTCAAAGAGGTGTTTTTCTTCCTGTATTTACCCTTATTTCTGAGTATGTTCAGGTACACTATGTTAATCGCTGACAGCTGAGAGTACAGTGCATAATTAAAACCAAAACAAAGGGATGGGCAGCAATGTAGGTTTTGCATTATTTAGCTTGTTTACAGGATGTTTTAAAAGTTGCACATTTTAAAATGGGAATTATGATGAGGTGGAAAATAAGCAGAAAGTGATTTCTGATGCCTCCCACTGATTTAATGAAAAATGCTGTTACAACACAACAGCCAGTTAATGCGGAAGGAGGATATGGGACAGGGGGCATGGCTGATGAATTCACAAACTAACTTCTAAAGTAAAATTTAAGAAATCCCACGTAAAACTCTGTTACTCCTTTTGCTATCTAGTCGCGTACTTACGGAATGACTTGAAAGACATTAGGTACAACCGTCAACTGGTGAGCTGGATTGCATCCATTGTTCTCCCCTGATGGATCATTTGCAACAATCCAGAGATAAATCTGCTTTCTATTTTTGGGCTCTGACAGCCTCTACCTGTATGCAGCAGCCTGCTAGCCCCCACCCAGACAGTGACTGGCCTAATGTCTGGTCGCAGTGGCTTCCTTGAAGCGCTCCTGCAAGTTAATAAATTCTGGGCCATCTGTTTCCATACAGCCCTTTTCCATTACCAGGTGCCCCCCCTCCTTGGACCTCTATCTAATTAACTTTCCTCTCTCTGCCTCTCTTTGTGCCCACATTCAAACTGGGAAAGAGAGGTTGGGAGAGAGAGGACAGAGAGAGTGAAGGAGGGGAAAGGTAAATTTGTTTAACCTGATGTTTTGAGGCAAAGTAAACAGCGTGGTAACCTAGTTAGCCACAATGCTTTTTTGTGTGATTTAGCAATGATGTTATTAATAGCCATGCGAGTCTGAAGGGTACTTAACCATGCAATAAAGAGATGGGGCATTGAGTGCCACTGCTCTGCCTTCGCTTTGGAGAGGAACACTAATTGCTAGTCGGGGAATCTAATGAAAACCCTCCAAACAAATAACAAAGCAGACAGTGAAGAGTGTATGAAGTAGAACAAAGGGAGGAGAGCAATGCAAAGACAAGAATATATGAAATAATTATAATAATAAACAAGGTTTGTATAGCTATTAAAGGCAGTTAATGCCTCACAGACAGTGAACCACAGTCACAAGGATAAACAATAAAAATGCCAGCCATGACTTGAAAAAGTTATTAGAGATCAATAAAACAAGTATTTATAGTAAGACTACGGTAGGTGGAAACAAATAATGTAAAAAGCCTTTCTCTGAAACATGTTTTAGGAAGAGATTTAAAAGCTGACCCAAAGGGACATGAAATGATCTCATTTCATCATTGGATGGGTTTTTATCAAATAAACATGAGCAACATGCTCTTCTCTCGCAGATTTTGTGTCCTTTCTTTGGATGAATGCTGTTGTTGAGAACAGAAATGGCTGTGGGAAGAAAAACAGCCCCCCGACGCTGAAAAGACTAGCAATGCCCACAGCATATAACGCTTTTAACTACTTTTTGCTCTCACAATCTAACTGAAAGCATCAACCATCAAAGCCATTAGGGTGTGAGAGTGACCCTGTGGTTTTGCCATTAGCCAATAATACTGTATACTGGCAACAACATGCCACGACGGCTCTACAGTATCAACATGCTGTACGTACTTACACTGAGGAAAAATGTGGCACATAAATAGCATAGCCAAAAGAGCACAACACTCCACACAAGGTTAGGAATCCCCATTGTGGAGGAAATGTAAGTTATGTGTCTACATTAAGCTGTAATGTTCTTGTAGAAGATGATGCCACTTTTTATGGTGAGGCTGTTGACTATTCATGGAAATCATGAAGGTGTCTATAGGAGATTAGATTCCTGCGGTTGCAGAAAACCCTCGTAAGTCCAACTAGTAATTTTCATGTTTCTACCTGAGCTGAAGGTTTATGTGGTTCTTTATAGGAAGTGCCAGATGTGTGACCCCAAGGCCCACAAAATCTATTCATAAACTACAATAAGGATGCATGCTTGTCAGTATGAAAGTAAGGCTGCTTTTCAAAGATACAAGGTTTCTACCCAGTGGCAGCGATATTTCTAACACATGTTTGAGGCATTCCCATTTGCATGAATCCTATGCATATTACATCGCTTCGACCTGTTGGCTACTGCGGGAATTGTCATCATCGGTTGCAGGCAATAATAGTAAGTTACTGCTGCTTGTCATATGCCATCCTGCTTCTGCCATAATTTATGTGCGTAGAACCATTGTCTTCTGGCCCAGGGGGCATTTTGTGTGCCTCCGATTTCAGCTTTATGACGCAAAGAGCTGAGAGCCTCCACCAATGCCAAGCGAACCAAATCCTGGCACATGCAGAGAATCTCCTCTCCAAATGAATGTTTCACTTCCCTCCCCAAATTGAATCTGTGCTATGCAGAGGGAAATGCATGGCCTTCCTGTTGACAGAGTGAAAGAGGGCTACATGAACAAAATTGAAGGAGAGTGATCTGGATGGTTTACACCTCTGAGGAGCTCATCTGGAAGGGCATGTCCCTCATTACAGCTGTTTGGAGAGAGGTCTCATTTTGCCAGCATGCTCTCCTCTGCGTCCTCCACCTGCAGCAGGTCAGGGAGGGAGGGAGAAGTCTCTGACATGACCTCCAGTGAAGTGAGCATGTCAAGAACCGCTGGAGATTGAGGGCGGAACCAATGCCGAAGAGGGAGAAACACATGCCTCGCAATCAGCCATGAAATGCAACCTGGCACCAATTGGACTGGGCCTGCAGGGAGCCTCAATAGACCTAAGCCTGCAGAACAACAGGGAGGGAGGGAGGGACGGGTAGAGGGTGAGGGATGTGGGGGGTGAAGAGAGGGTTGTGGGGTGCGAGGTCATTCTACCTCACAGGGTGTTTTATTAATGTAATTAAACATGGGCGAGCTCTCTGGCTCTGCATCATAGCTGACCTCCACAGCACCGGGAAGGGAGGGAGGGAGGGAGGGAGGAAAAAGAGGGAGAGACAGACAGAGAAAGGGAGGGCGAGCGAGGAAGGGGGAGAGAGGGAGTGTGCAGGGGAGAGAGGTAGGGATAACAAGGACATGAGATTGGCAGGATAAGGCAAGATGAAACAAGAGAGGACAGGACTAAGCAAGAGGGATAAAAAGAGATAGATGCAGCATGATGCATGAGTGGGAGGGGAAGATGTGAATTTAGTCAGAGAATTAGCGCATGGGACAAGGCAACTGAGCCATGGAGGAGTCAAGGCCAGGGCATTTGAGGAAAGAGAGGTCAACACCAGGGCAAATAAAGGCCTCTGGGCCTAGTGCAAAATGTGTGGAATGTCATGTAATCATATTAGACACAGTTCACTGCTCTGTCTAAACACAGGGCTGCGCTCTCTCTTAGCATAATGATAATGTTGTATAATATCTTTTTTTTTTTTGCCTGCACCTAGCTTTGTTTTCCATTTTCAGAAAAGGTGTCCTTTTATTTCTTATTATACATGTTTTTATTGAATATAATATACAGACAGAATAATCAAAATACCATTCAATTAAGGACTTTAAAGCTGAAAACTTGATATCAAGTCTTAAGGATTTCTCTAATATTGAATATTCATGACAAAATAAGCAACATTCAAGTTCATATTTGTAAAAAGATATTCTTAGATATTTTTTGTTAATAGTTTTCTTTGTAGATTCTCAGTCATCCAGGTCATGGTATATCCAAAAGGGTTGAGTCAAGACCAACTGGCATCTGATCCAAAAAGCTTCTTCAGTTCTGACATAATTCTGACTGAATTGCCATTTGCATTAGCAGTAATAGGTAGGCAATTTGAGTGTAGTGCAGGAATGCCATTACCAACAAACACTACTATATACTATATACTGAATTTAAATATATTAAACAGCTATATTAGTTATAGAAAAATGCTGACCATAAATTGTATCAAAAATAGAGTTTGATTTTATGAAAATCTTAAGGATTGTAACTTTAGCTCAGCTGATCTGCTTTAGATTGACAGTAGCCTGGCAACATAAGCAAACTACCCCACAACAGTCAACAGCTTTTTTTAACAGTCACAGTCTTAGAGGCAACATGAAGCGAGGTTAGGGTGAAACACAGGGAATGAAATGCAACAAGGGTCTGCTGCTGGAATCGAACCGCAGATGTTATGTGCACCTTAACCAGTAAGCTACCAGGGCGTACCCAGTCATCACATATTGTCCTGCCCACCTCAAACCATTAAGAAAAGGAAGGACAAAGCACAAAAACCAAAATCACTGATATGAAATCAGCAAAACGGTTCTTACCTTGCCAGAACATTTTGTGCTCATGTACTGTAATTGCTCATAGTAAGAAGCTGATTGAGAAAATGTGTTTTCAGGGCCCTCAAAGTTGAACAAAGTAGCTTAGCAAGAATCTATGGGGCATTCACATTTCAAACCATCAAAATAGCTGATGAACTGACTACTCTCAGTAGTACACATTTGGTGGTGCTGAAAGCCATGACTTTGTTTTTGTAGAGGAAAGTTACTAACTGAAAAAAAAATGAAAATAAGAACTTAAAGAGGAGAAAGGGAAGAATCAATGCTAACATAGCTGCTGTACTAATTTGTATTTTGTTCTTGGGCTCTGATTTGTCATTCTTAAAATTTCCCTGCCTGTGGCATGCATTGCCAAAAGAATCTTGTAAAATAGAGCAAATCTATCATCTCATTTCAGGTACAGTATTGCTACAAACCTGCTCTAAAGTCCTGTTCCTTTTATCAATGAAAAACAAAGTTCAAATAAGTCTTTCATGCTTTTTTAAATCCAGAGTTGGCTTGGAATCACAGAGGGACACAAGCCTTCAAACCACAATGTTGCTGTTTTATGTTTCTTTGTTTCTTTGTTTGGTTATTTCTTGATTCAGTGTTCTTTCACATTGCAATAGTCGTGTAGCTTTAACATACCTTGGCCACACTTTAGTTGCAACATAAGGATATTATACCTTGTTTTGCAAGTAAATAAACCGTTTGACACTAGGAAAATGTTCATCTCAGTGCCATTACTCTTCATAATATCCCAAAACACAAGCCCTGTTAACCTTCATTTATGTCTCCGATATCTTCTGTTCCTCCGTTGTGGATTTTGTCAGTTTGTATGTAGGCAGATAGAGCGACATATGCCAAGAAATACAGAGTAGAAGGAAGGAGCTCTGTAATAGGTCAGAGCCTTTGAAGAGTGGTTCTGTGAGGAAGGGTCGGCGAGAATTCAGCATTGTATGTGACAGCTTGACGCACACCCCGTCACAACCCATTTCTCATCTCCATGGCCTGCATTAGACACCTTGTCACAATAATTACATTTCTCTGTATTAATTGATGACTTATAATGGAAATAAGAGCTGTCGGGGAATGTATCAAACTGCAGCAACAATAATAGCAAAGGCAATAACTAAACAAATATCAAATGGACAAATGAGGGAGAGTATTAGTCGTGATTGATGAGCAGAGTAGGCCCCAACCACACACACACACTGTGTGTGTGTGTGCTGTGGGACTTCTGTTGCTGTGCATTTGACAGGCTTGTTTGGCTGTGTGTTTGTGTGCGTTTGTGTGTGTGTGTGTGTGTGCATGTGTGTAAGAGTTTGGGTGTACTTTATTCATATGTGTTGTAAGTGAGTGCATGTCTGTGTGTTCTTGCATGCATCTAATATTCACTTTCAATGATGGCTAGAAACATTGCTTGGAGGGAAATTATAACAACTAACAGAGCAGGAATGAGGAATTTGTAATCCCTGTCAGAATTGAATTTCTATCCAATAATGCTTATTTTAATACACAAAAAAGACATTATCCCATTCATCTGTAAGCTTTCCTATTGTCATCAGTGTTTACGCAGCAGAATATCAATGCAAAAACACACAATCATTACATTATTGACATGAAAGCTCATTTGTCCCTTGGTCTCTAAGTTCAGCATAGTTTAATGGGATATATCTGTTTTTTTCAGGTATAAATATTTACAACTGCTGCATAATGGTTATGCGCAAAGTGTCATTAGGATGTATGCTTTCCTCAAGTGTAATGAACTGAGAAACCATCACACACAGTTAACGATGCAAGCACAAAGTGTGTCCATGTATACAATTAGTAATGCTACAGTGTACTGTAATCGTCTGTTTTGACTTTGCCATTTATCTTTTTTTTTTTTTGTCTGGCTGAGAGATGTGTTCCTATTGACCTTAAAAAGAAGAGGGAGTGGAAGTCTATTGGCTGGACTGAGATTGAACCAAACATGTTTCAGCTTTGTAAATTGAACCTTGACCTTTGTTACATCACCCCTGATACAATCCTCCCATCTGTACCTTCTCTTTTGCTATATTTAAAGCTTGAAACCAACAGTCTTTGTAAAAAGCTGTTGCATAGATAAAATACTACAGATTGCTCTCATCTTATAATCACAATGACTACTATAAGTTTACTAATGCCTGTACCTATATTTCTGTTTTCTAAATATTAACATCAGTGTTTATTTAAAGCTGTATTGATCACACTGATTTTTGGCCACTTCAGGGCAGCACAACAAGCACTAAAAACATTGACATAATATGACCTTAAAGTTGACATAGTGAAGATCTTAGCAATTCACTTTTTTCTCTGTTTTGGTCTCCACCAACTCAGCTGCTAGATGTTCCACTTCCCTCATAACTTTGTCTGGGGTTTGGTGATGGGCAAATAGTAGTACAGCAGGTTTTTCAGAGCTTTTTCATTGAAAACAGCTGCCTGCTGTGGCTGGAAATTGGGTGGAGGAGAACAGTAAGAATGAACCCAAACAGTAAATTGTTGGACCGTAAGACCAAAACATGAGCTGAAACACCCTTAAACCTTCTCTAGATGTGAGGGGACTACAGAGTAGTGTATTTCTTTGAGGGTTTGTCAATACAAGCAACCCATTTTTCACCACACATCTTCATAATTAAACAACCACCTAGGTTGATTGTACCATGCACTCCAGAACGACCCATAGAAGCGTTTTCTAATATGTCACCTCTATCGGTGCTTTCCAAAACTGTTAAAAATTACTGTTGAAAAATCATTATGTTTTATGGTGTGACAATAAAAAGGTCTGGTTAGGTTTAGGCTCAAAAACCACTTGGTTAGGGTTAGAGAAAGATCATGATTTGGGTTAAAATGATACTTTAAAAAGTGGTGTGGGTTAAAGTTACTATTTCCTTAAAGTTAGGCAATGTTCGTTGTCATGGCAACAGTAAACACCACAACAATCGTGGTTCCGGTTTTTAAAAAACTGTCCCGACTCACGGTTGGAAACATGACACTTGAACAGCGGCCTCCTGCCACTAAGTCTACTTTTTGCCATCTATCTATCTAGCCATCCACCCAACCCACCAGCTGTGATTATGAAAATTTGTCACCTTATATTGACGTCATCTAAATTGCGTCACTTCTCCAGGTCATAATTACTACGGCCACTAGATGGCGTCTGTCACTTAAACATAACTATAGGTCGTTTTTGCCGGGTGAATTTTTCGACCTATACTGTCGTTTGGAGGATGAGCTGATTTTGCATTTCACCAAGTCATTTTTTTACACTGTTAATATGAAAATATTGATTAATGCAGTGTTTTTGGATATATTAAAAGTAGCACATACAATGGTGTCATTTACAGTTACACAGTCATGCTGCACCTTTAAGTGCCGTAACTGTGACTTATAAATATGTTTAAAATTTGACCGTTCCTAAAATTGTGTTGATGAATATCCATGGAATTATGCTCAATCAAATCAAAAAGTCCCTTGATTTTAACCTTGACTCTGGGACAGCCAAAATGTCTAACCTGGCAGACTTCGTATGTGATAAATAATACTGTAAAAGGGAAATTGGCAACCAGTAGCTAAAATCAGGGAGATGTGGGGAAAAAGTTTGGTCAGTACCCTTGCTGTAAAATTCTGCACAATTTAAAGATGAGCTACAGCTCGACTGTTAAGCAGGTAGTCAAAGCACAATGATGAGTGATTCTTTCAATATTACTATAACACAAAACTGCTTAGATCTCGGAAATATTTGTAGATTGATAAAAATTATTTTTCTTTTTTGTATCCTGTACAAAAGAAAGATGAAAGTCAGCACTCTGTAGCTGCCTTCAATGCAATTTAATGAGACATCCATTAGTGACGTTTCGAGCTACATGCTCTTCTTCAGACTAAACAAAATATAATATATATATAATATATAAAACAATAATAAAACACATATAATACATAGAAATATATAATACAAAGAAATATAGAAAGGACCCTCAGAGCACAATAGAAATGCATCAGGCCAGTAGCCATCATATCTTCAATATGGCTAGATTTAAGTAGAGGCGCCTCTATATTCTAAAAAGATGTAACTCATTTTTTATTTTTTAAATAGGAGTCTACAATATAAAACCCTCAGATGTTCACCCAAATATGAAAAATGTAGGGGATAGCCATGTATGTCATAAATAAAATAATGTAGAGATATTAATATACAGCACAGAATTAATTCTACCTGACAAGAACATGGCAGCAATTAAATAATGACAAATATAAATAATAACAAGTAAACAATCACAGGAATGGTCTGATATTAAAGTCCTCATTCAGACCCCTTGGTGTGAGAGTATCCAGTGTATAAACAGTTCTCTCCTCAGGAGTAGAGTAGAGCCTCCTTTTTTTTGTATGCTGTCCAATGTTAAAGAACAGTCAAAAATTACACCTAAATTCTTACAAAGTTAGGGTCAGTCCCAATACCCACACTTACAAGCCGCAGTATTTGCGGCTTGTAAAGAGAGCAAGTGAGTGGAGATTAACCTGAGCTAACTGGGGCAGCCTTGATTAATGAGGACATCCCAGCTCAATTGAGCTGTTGGTTTTATTTAATTTCCACATAATGAACAAATAAGTAGTATCAACCATTCAGGATTACACTTAAGATCAGATGACAGTAAAAAACACACATTAAGGAGCTAAAAGAGTAATACAGTTATAAATATAAATATAAAAGTTAACTAGAACCATTTTTTAAAAATTGTATATTCATATTTTGAAAGTTTTCTGTCCAATAAATCTTTTAAGGAAGAAACGTATTACTCAAAATTATTGATTACAGATTATTTAATATTTATGTTTACAATGTCAGAAATGTGATTATTCTCACCAGTATCATTGAGTTTGTTAGTAGCTTATTAAGTGATAATCATCTGTGGAGGTTCTGCCATAACTGCATAGTGGACATGAATAATAATATTCATGCTGAAACATGTCGAAAACTTAGAGAGTAGTTGCAGCACTGATGAATTGTGGAATACACTTAGGAGGTATTAGGATAAGTTTTCATCACGTGTGGGTTAAGTGTAATGTGTGTGTGGCTATACCTGGTGATGCGTGAACACACTTACATTCTCAAGATCACAACTGTGGGTATTGGGGCAGACCAAGGTATGGCTGCATTTGTTTGTAAAGGTTGTTCAGAGGCATTAAATGGTATAAAGTGAAAAGGGGAGATTCAAACAATCATGGGTTTATTTAACTCCCTCCAACAAAGAACATATTCAGCAGCCAAATAGACTCCAATTAACCCCACATAGCTTTCAATGTAGTCTTTCTACACATTAGCAAAAGTGTCAGAGATTATTTTTCATCAATTCTTTCAAACTGCTGCCAATCTCAGACAAAACAATTTGTAACTCTCTACTTCATCGCAACATTTGCATTGCTGATGTCTCTCTGTGACTCCAACACAGCATCTGTGAGGACGCTCGCTCATGGCCGCCCTGTGGGGGTGGACAATGGCACAGATTCCACACAGCCAATGGAAGCAGCCTCTCCATACACACTCTCCTGTGTCCCAAGGGAGGCACTGTGGAACATTTGATTTAATAAACAATTCTGTTGAACTAACTTTAACCTGTTTAATAAACCAACCAACATACCATGTTCCATATGTGTGTCTGTGTTTCCCTCGTGGTCATCAACAATTCCACGCAAAGCTGTGTGTCCCAAAATAGAAGTTATACGTTTATCTGCTGTAGATAAAGTGGAGGTTGCCGGTCCTCCTCCTGTTGCCGTCATGTGTGCACTAATATGCTTTTTTGTCTCTCGTTTGTAGTCCGACCATTTCTTTTTGAACTCTGCCAAGGTCCCAGACAGAGAAAGTTGATAGCCTCTTATATTTTTTTGTTACTGAATAGTTTGTGCTCTGTTTGTGACTCTGGGACTGAGACCACTAAATGAAACACATTTTCTTTTCTCAACCTCACCAATGACTATCTGAATTTCACATTTGGTGAAATTCTGCTTCTTCTTTGCCTGTGTTTTCATTGCCGTGTCTAATAACTTGTGCAAACAGCGTTTGTGTTGAGATTTATAAAAGCGGACCATGCGTAGGCACAGCTTTATAAATCTGAAGGAGAGAATGCATATTCAGATTTCTTTCTTTGTGCATGCACAGACATTTAGTCGTGAATAAGTTTTATGTGTGAGTTTTATGTATCTGGCCCATTTCAGCACCCACTGAGCCCAAGCCATCATGAAATATCTGGAACATATTCAGACGAAAGAGAGCTGTTTTGAACAGAAAAGAAACTAGGACCTACAGCCCCAATAACCTCTCTGAATTTTCTGGAAATACTGTCAAGGGGACTAGAGGAGGGCCTCATTTGTGACACAGTCTCAGCGAAAGTATGCAAAGAGATCGGCCTACAGCAATTCAACAAATTAGGGAATGGGCAAGGGAGTTGGAGGAGTGATATTAGCCCATCTTCAGACTGAGCAAATCTGGGTAAAATATTTTTTCATGTCCATGATGCAAACATTTGAAAACCATTTCAGATTCCTGGTGATATCACCGATATTCTGCACTCCCTTCTAGGAAACTAAGCTCCATGTGTCATACAGTATGTTCACAGGGAGTATAGCCTACTCTTGGGCCGAGTCTCTATCTTGTCTGAAAACTAAAGGGATAGTTAAGATTTTCTCATATAAGATGGGGATGGAGTTTTAACTGGCAGTGATATCAATGCACGGCTATGCTCAGGTTATCCAGTACAGAGAGATATCTCAGCAAGCCAACAGCTTTTAACAGTGTCCTGAAAGGCGCCTATAAATAAAATGCATTATTATTACTATTATTATTAATAAATGAACAAAAGCTGTCCATCGATTTTTTTCAATCTATGGACACATTAGGTCTGCAAACTATGGGTCATGGGCAGCTATGCAACAATAGCAAGCAATAAATGATCATGCTCGTTTACATTAACATGTAATAATCAACAAACTGCTGTTTCTGGTGCTTTTGTTTGAAGGTCCTCTGCATTTCTGTCCACAAAGTACCCCTAGAATTTACTGTGCATACTGGAGGATTCTGCAGTGCACGATTTATGTCCAATGCTAGCTCTCAGTGCTGTTGCAGCTATACAGCTGAAAGCCACCTACAGTACGTTTGACTTGGATATAACACACAGAATGTGTCACCACTCATTGCTCCAAAATGACTCAGCATATCTTCAGTAGTGTTTCAGAGACATTGAGGCACGATTATGGCATTACAGACATTATTGTGATTAGGAATTTACAGAGATGATTTGGACAACTGTGCTTAATAATGGTTAATGGTATGGTAAGTGTGGCATGTAAGGCTGTGTTATTTTGCATAAAACATTTTAAAGCCACTTGTGAGAGACAGTTACCTTCTTATACCCACCTTCTTATTTCACCATTTGTCATGAGGAGGAGTAATGTATTATAAATATATAATAGCCTACTTATAATACTTATGTATTATAAATATTAATACATTTTCCTCATTGTCTTTACTTTTAGATACTTAACATTCACACAACACAGTAAATTGCTAGAATTGTGTTTAATATGAAAATATCTTTGTTTCCAACACACATTTCTCAATAACTGTTTCGACTTTGCTCTTACTGTTTCTCAACTTTTCTTAAGCTCAGCGCTGTTACATGGAGTGACTTTTTAGCTCACCTCGGTGACACAGCAACTATTTTTTGTCTCTTACATGCACACTTTCTCAACCTGGAAACTGCACTGCAAGACTTCCATTGAAGTGAAATGGCAGAATCTGACAGGATTATAACAACTCACCTACATTGAAAAATGAACACATATATTGAAAAATGAAAGTCCTGGAGAGAGAAATGTTGAAGAGCTTTGGTGTGAGGGAGTAGGGAGTAAAGTACACACTTCACAGAGTAGAGAGCATTGACTAGCTAGCTAGCATAGACGCTAAGTTTGCTTTACAGCACACAAGGTGTGTGAATAGGATTAAGTGCGTTCAGTGAATGCCAAACACAGTTTTGATGTAATGTGGAGCACAAACATATCACCTTGCTGCTAACATATTTAAACTTGGTAATGAGGTATTTGTCAGTGCTAATTTGATGTGCAATTTTTTAAATTAACCTTAATGATAAGATTAGCTCGGTGGGGTACATTGTGAGCTCTTCAGCTCCTTTATTCAAGAGAGGTGGACTTTGATTACCTTGCGGAGCAGCTGGATTCGTGAGATCACGCCATCAAAAGTTATGCGCTTGTGTCAATCGGCATCCTATGAGGATTCTCGCATGATCTTGTCATCTTGTAAATCCAGCTGCCTCGCAAGGTAAGACAGTGACAGACAGATGGTTCATCCAATCACCAGCCAAGTATTTTTTTAAAGTGCCTGCCCTTTTTTCAAACAGTTTCCAAGGACGACTTCTCAGATGGTTCTGTGTAACAAACCATCTGGTGCGTCAGGTTAGGAATTTGAGCCAGTCATTGGGCCGCCACATCACACAAAGTTCTCATTTGAGCAGTAGCCAAATATGCTTTTCTTTACTTCTACTTCTCTAATGTAATTAAGCATTGCCCCCACAGTTGTGAAACACAAGTATCAACCAAAATGTTTTTTGTCAGTCAAAGCTAGGGTGTCCCATTGGCAATGCATACAACCCCTATCCCTCTTCTCCTTGCAGTGAGCCCCATAACCATAATTTTGTACATTGTATAATGTATTGCTCCATTATTTAATCATCTTTCTTGCCTTCCCCACCGCATGTTGTCTTCTAAATCATCAATCATTACTGCCTACAGTGCCGCTTAACTATATTTCTGCAGTATGATACAGCTGTATTGTTGTTGTTTGAGTTACCAAGCTGTTGAATGTGTGGATTGCCAGGTTATGAGCCCACATTTAATGGTGTTTAATGGCTAATGGCTTACTATAAAATTGTCACACCCACAACCCTTTATTATTCTTTAAGTCTGATGTTATTATGTTAGTAAGTTATTAATAAATGGTGGAACCTTTATTCATGTTACACTAAGCCATCAAGCCTGCAGTTATGAGTGTTAGTGAGTCTTTGTTTCAGTTGTTTTTGGTCCAGATGTTCTAATTCCTTTTTCCAGAAGGTAATGGGGTCACACAGTCCACGGAAGAGTATACCTCCACTTAAATTTGGGCTGACCATTTGATAAATTATTTTCATTTTCACATCTTAACAGCAATGCTAAGCTGTAGAGCATTCATAAATTATTTATTAGGCATTAATAAAATCATTGATGCCAACTTTTTAAACCCTTTAAAAGTGCCTTTTAAGTGGCTCTTTATTTTTGTGTGTTTGTATTGCGCTGACTGTCTATGATGCATCATTTACAACACAATCCTCAATATACAGTATATTAGATGTATGATGATCAAATGTCATTTGAGTTATCCCACTGTTTCAGATATTTGATATCGCAGGCCATCAGGTTACCGGCATGAAAATTTAAGTAGCACAAAACCCCACTGTACAATTGGGAGAATGTTAGAATCGATATTTACATCAAGAAAATCAATTCAAAGAGAAACCAAGACATTGACATGGGATACATAAACCTTCTAGTTTTAATTCACATGGCTAAAATTACAGCAAACTCACCACAATACAAAAAAACTATGTTTATTACTGTACATATACTTATATTTCTTTCAGAAATATGAAACTGTAATCACTGTATGTTTGCCACTCTGAATTGTTTTCTATTGTTCCACTCGCATCTGTACATTGTACAAATCTGTGCATCTGTACAAATGTTTGCCTATTACAAAAGAGAGTATGAGTTCATAATGTATCAAGAAAATAACAAATTTGCATGGGGTGCATACATTTTCTCTTGAGACTGTAGGCCAGTAGTCTGCATAAAGATGGAAGATGACAAGTTAATGAACATCTGGAGGGAGAAAGGCGACAAGGAGACAACTTAGGAGTTATAAGGGCATCTGTTTGGCTCTCCTTCCTTCCCCAGCCTCTCTTGGAGCAGAATCTCTCCTTCTTCCTTGTTTCTGGCATCTTTATCCGAGAAAGACAGATGGATTTGCTTCTCCCTGGATACACTCTCAAGCACACACACACGCACACAAATGCCCATGTATGCATGTATACACACACATACATAGAGTAATACACAACCAAAGGCACAAATAACTTACAGAGCACAGGCATAGTGACTTTGACAAACAAATAGACTCCAGCGGGCACACACTCATACACTCAGCGCTTGGGAGACAGACAGCTGCGCAAATATGCCCGGCCCTCTTTCTTTGGATCTGAGTGGCGCTCCAACCACAACAGCAAATATTTCCCCTGCTGTCATCTTCTCTATTTTCTCTCCCTTATTCATCAGAAGCATGCCCAGAAAGTAGCAAGAGAGGTTCAGCTGCTTCATGGTATTGCCAGGAACCACCACATCCCTCTTTTTCTGTTTCCCTCTTCTTCCTCCAGGAGCCAGATGCTGATTGGGGCGAAAAGTGGTGGCGAGGTGGGACCCTACCTGTCCCCTGGGGAAGATGAAATGTAAATTTTGCGACGTGGGCTCATTTGCTGCAGTCTGGAGCTGTCTGATAGGACCTGACTGGAGGCTTATTTGATTAGCTTAATTCCATCCTCGTGTGGACCACCGCAGCAATGTTCCTGGAACATTTGTTAGAGCATTAGGCCCATAGTTAATGAACAATTTGTTCCGTTGAGCAACGAACCACACGAGCAATCGTGAGGCGTCCGTACGCTCTGTGAAAGGGTTTTCATAGTTGTGACACCTGCCCAAGAAATTAGATTGGAGAACTTGTGACTGTAAAAAGTACAGGCTTATTAATTTTTCTGTGCTCAGATGATGGAAAAAAAACAGTCTTGTTAATTTCTCTGTGGTTGGGTGATGCCTTAATTTGATGGTTTGTGCAGGTTTTGTATCCCAGGGCCCTACTGTGAATGCATAACACGCTGTCCACTGCTGCACATGCAAACAGACTTTCCTCCTTGGACAATAAATAGTATTTTATCTTACTGTATATGTTGCATCTGAAAAGGTTTGTGGAAAGGTTGAGGCCCCAAAAGCTTCTCAGCATGAGCTCAGACATCACTTGTGGCAAAGTCATTACACGCTCACCTTACACAGTGCGTCTTTCACACCCTCTCCATATGTTACAGGTCAGCATACATCTCCATGTGAGAAATAGCATGTCATGACATTATATAAACAGCAGCTACAACAGTCAAATCTAGCTGAGAAAACAGCAAATCACAATACCAAACAGATTACACAGAAATGAAAATATTCATTTTAATAAATTATTTAATTCTGTGTTGAGTTTTAAGTCTTTTTTTAAGTCAAAAGAAGTACAATTACAAATAAGAAGCAGGATTCTCCTTATGATTGGAAGCAGCAACCTTTAATTTGTATGTGTAAATGTAGTGTAGTGTCACTAATAAGAAAACTTTGCAGTAAATGTTTACAGCAACTGTCAGCATTGTTGTGATGACATCTTTATGTAGGTCGTCCTGAAAGTTATTTCCATTACTTCCACCTTCTACAGCTCATTTTCAACAGAGTTTTTGCATTTGGTCAAGGATAAATAGTTTGGTCAAGTTTTCTCCTTATTTCACTTATCATGTCTACTATAGAAAACCTTGGCCTTTCAGTACCCTCGTGGCACATTGTTGCCCTGAGGTAACAAACCAATATCTGTTGGGGGGGGGGGGGGGTACAAATTTTATGATGGTCAGGCACCCCCAAGCTCCCAAAAAATGGGGTTCATGCCATAGAGGGTTAACTGGCTCTGTCGAAAGAAATAGGCCATAAAGTAGTCTGCCTGTAAAACCACTTTTTTACACTTTTTTTTTTTTTTTTTTTTTTGTATGGATCAAGTAAACGAGAGACGTGTTCATAGTGAGCTTTAAAAGTGCTGGTGGGCAGAACTTGTTACCTTTGGACAGAGTCAGGCTAGCTGTTTCCCCCTTGATTCCAGCCTTTGTGCTTAGCTAAGCTACAGTAATCGGCTGCTCGCTGTAGCCACATATTCAGCAGATATGAGGCTATAGCTGAATATCTACAACCTAAAAGTAGCCATTTGAGTTGAACTGGACTGAACCTATACCACAACAAGTACCACTTCAAACATTCATCAGCATTACCATTTCAACACAAAATTAAATAAAGTGTTTCTCATCATTTGATAGCTTGCTTGCTTGATCACAGAAGCATTCAATCATATTTATCTGTCTCACCATATACCATACCATGGGATCTAGCACTAACTAAAAATAAACCTTTCCATCTCACTCCTGCCTTTCTCTCCTCTCTCTCTACTGTCTCTGTACCTCCTCCTCTGTTCTTCCTATGTATGTGTGTCTTGCACGCTCTCTCTTTTCTCTCTCTGCCCTTCCTCCTCCGGCCTGCCACGCTCTCATTTGTCACATTTACAATGGAAACATCCAAATTTACAGATGCTATCAATTAATCACCTCCGCTCTAATTACAATCCAATTAACCTCTGTTTCCACGTGCCATGCTGCAGGACGGCCAGCACCCTCCCTACTCAATCACACTGCTCAGAGAGAGACAGACAGAGAGACAGAGAGGGAGGGAGAGTGGAAAGTAGAATGAGATTTAATGGAAGAAAAACTAAGTAAGAAGGGGAAAGAGACACTGCAGATAAACACTATGTGAGCAAACGTATGCGGACATCCTGGTCCACATACTGTTGTCTGGAGCTGTTTTTTATGTTTAGGGCTAGCCCCATTGTTTACATTTAAGTAAAATCTTAAAGCTAGTCATACACTGATATTTCAGACAGTAGCGTGCTTTCAACTCTTTAAACATGACAATTGTCCCTGTGCACAAAGCGAGAAGAACTGAAAATACATTTTGCAAGTTTGGAGTGGAAGAACTTGACTGGCTTGCACACTACCTGTGTTGTTGGGGTGACATAGTTTTGGCCATGTTAGTAGATAGAGATGAAACAGACACGGAAAAAATGAGGCTCAGCTAAGGAGCTGATGTCTCAACGGATGATCACAGGTGTGACTGGTGCAGAGACAAAGGAAGAAGAGAAAGCTAGATGAAGGTAGAAAGAGACAGAGGGAGGGACGGATGAAGGGCTGTTGCCGCTGTTGTGTCAGGAGGATTGAAGAAAGAGGAAGGATGTGTCCATTACAGACGAGGCTTTTCTGCTGGTGCCGCGGGAGACCAGACTGTCACCGTGAACCACCTGTGTATGAGTGTGTGTGTGTGTGTGTGTGTGTGTGTGTGTGTGTGTGTGTGTGTGTGTGTGTGTGTGTGTGTGTGTGTGTGTGTGTGTGTGTGTGGGTGTGTGTGTGTGTGGTGTATATGCACATGCACAGGGGCACACTCATATACGACAGTGTATCCACTTCAACATGCACACACATTTTCATGCATGTGGTCACAAATTAAAACACATACCAAAACAGCACAGCAAATATTGTTAACAGTTCACATGTTCACAGACAATAAAGCAGGGTATGGTTTAGGGTGTGGCTACATTGTGATTGACAAGTCGCTACCACAGCGACTACATTGGTTAGGTAACGTAACCATGGCGTAACCCCAGATTCACAGTATAGCCGTAGCTGTCGCTATTTCAGTGTGTTTTCACTTCAAAGTTAATTGTAACATTTTGGTCACCTAAAAAGGTCTTGTTCAGCATTAGGTTGTACTAAAAAACCCTCTAAGGATTCAGATGTTCAGTTTTTCCAGTAAGTACATTTTGTTTTAATGGTTTTAAGCCTGTTTTTAGCTAGCGAAAATTAGCATTAGAATTAGCATTATTACAGTTAACCTTAGACTGTAAATGCACCATGCTAGCCAAGCTAGCAGCTAGCATTAAGGTTAGGTCCATCCTCTTGTCCAAATATGGTCACTTCTGGCTCCAAAAATCCAAGATGGCGATGGTCAAAATGCCACACTCTCCCAAAAATGGGAGTCCACAAACTAATGGGTGATGTCAAGGTGGCTACATTCATTATTTTTTACAGTCTATGGCGGAAACACATACATTTAGATGCACACACACGTACCATACATGCATGAACAACATGTACGTGTGCACACATACAATGGAACAAGCACACACACGGACACACACACACTCTCATCCAGCTCTAACACAGATGGATATACACCACCACTATTAGCAGCTCTGGATTTACAGTGGCCCGTCAGCTTTCAGCTTTTAATGCCACGTGGGGCCTGTTTTACAGCTCTGCCCCAGGGCCCCAATCGGCTTTCAATTAGCAGGTGAGCTGCGGCCCTGTTTCCAATCAATAGCCCAGTACAGGCAGGCTGCAGGCACCCTGGGGCCCGCAGCTTGGAGGGAGGAGAGAGGAGGAGGGGGAGACGGGGGAGAGAGGGGAGCTGGCAAGAAAGGCTGAGGTGGAATCATGCCATGCTACTGGGCCAGAGGGCTGTTTGATGGGGCTGGATCTGTCACTTCTCTTTCTACACACAAACACATATGCACATGCTTACACTGCAAGTTGTGTCAAGATACAGTTTGTGTGCAAATTTGATCTTTAAACATTGCTTTTCTTAAACAAGTTAAACTAGGCTAATAAAATTCCCACACTAAGTGAAGAGTGTTAACGCACTGTTGGAAACCTTGTAGGAGGAAGCCAACTTTGGAACTAAAAGCTGTGTTTATGTGTGTCTGAAGGAGGGGAATTTGAATAAAGAAAACTCACTACATACAAGTAAAACTCCATAACTTGCATCACATTAATTGTACAAATAGAAGTTTTAAATTAATTAATTCAACAAAACTTTTTTTCAAATCTGCAGTTCAGTTTTGAGAAGTGCCAGCAGTTCAAACACCAATTCTGCTGGCATTAATCTCTCTATACTTCTGCTATCGGGTGAGATAGTTTTACATGTTTCTACTGCAGATTTCCCCCCGTAAGAGTTTCCTCAAAACAAGTGACAGTGTCTTCAAAGGAGGCGATTACTCTGCTTTTTTCAAGAAAATGTCAGTTGATTCAAGGCACCACTTGAAAGTGTCTGGGCTGCATTAGACACAAGTGAATTTGTCTCACAAAGGCTAGACTGTTTTACTGTGTAAGACAACTGATTTAAAGACAGATAATAGGATGAAATAATAGAAGATGGACATATTTGGCAGTATATCTTTCATCAAGGGGTCTGGGAAAATCAGTCTCATACTTCTTTCTAGGAACATCAATAAAACTAACATGAGTCAAGTCAAATTCGGCTGATAAACTGCCTGACAAGAGCACCACAATTTCTACACTTTGTGGTCAGGACATTTTAATGCTCCTGTGTTGGAAGTTAAATTATTTATGACTATAGAATGGAATACAAATTAGGTGACTTATTAAAATGGGCATTTTAGCAGTGTGCGCACACACACACACACAAATATGCATCCACATGCATGCACAGCTGTCAAATCCACACTCTCATCAAGGCTCAGCTCAGTCCAACTCCACTGAGAGGAGGAGAGGAACCAAGCGAAACAAAATTAAGTGTTTCAATTCTCATCCACCTCTCTGAGACACCATCGCATGACAAAATAGCCAAGTCATTTTAATTAGACTCACAGAGCACCCCATGCTTTGGTCCCTACCTCCAACACATGAAAAAGAAAAATCCTATTCCCCTCAGTGACAGCAGAGAGAGGGGAATCTGCCAAAGCAGGCAGCTTGGCACAGAACCGGCTTTCATTGAATAACGGAACAGAGCACCATTTTTACATCATGCTGTACTGATTGTCAGAAGAGCAACCCCCATCAAGCAATTTTCTGTCTTTCTTTATTTATTTATTTATCTATTTCCTCCTCTGTGTTTTGTAACCTTGTGAGAAGCTGGTAACAAAGGGAGTGTGGTGCACAGAGGAGAGGTTAGAGATGATTGGAAGGCATGGAGAGGAAGAGGAGGAGGAGGAGAGGAGCTACAGGGTTACTGGAGTGACATGGGTGTCTTTGAAGGCACCACAGCAGGGGAGGGCGGCGAGGTGGAGGGGGTTGGGTAGATAGGCAAGAGGTGGGAGAGATAACCAGGTCCCCTTCAACACCCTGCTCCTCTGCCTCTCTCCCTGCGCCAGTTTTATCGGAGGGGGGCAATGAGGGTCTTTGAAGGCGTCCCAGCAGGAGGTGTATGATTGTGTGTGTGTGTGTGTGTTCACACGCACGTGCGTGTGCATGTGTGTGCATTTGTATATGTGTGGCTGTGTTTTTCATATACATAGATCCATCTGTACAGATGTAAGCATGTGGGAACATTAACGTGCGCCGGCAAGCAATGAGTGCCTGAGTAAATAAGGCTAAGTAAATGAGTTCAGGTGTATACACAATTCTGTTCATATATGTGCATGTGTTTGCACATGTGTGATAGGAGAGCAGCCTGCTACAGTAGCCTACATCTCACTCTGAGTGGTGGAGAGGCAGAGATCGAGCTGCTGGAAGGCGGAGAGACAGGCAGCTCTTCCCTCCACACATCTCTGTTCAAAGGCGCCATCAAAGTCTGGCAGAAATGTCAGTGCTGCAGGCAGGGGACCGGCCTCTGAATGTCAGTCCTTCTCAGGTCAACACCGAGAGCCAGCCTGCCTCGCACAGACAGAAAGAGAGGGGGGGGAGATACGGGGAGACACAGGGAGTAGATGGAGATAAAAACGGAAAACATGGGGACAGTGATTAGGGGAACACGATAAAATGATGGAGAAAGAGAGAGTGAGATTAAGTTATGGAGGGAAGAGAGTGATAAGGAACAAGAGGGAGATTGCAGGGCAAAATAATAACAGAGGGGACAAGCAGGGGGGCCTTCCTATAGGCGACATAGGCAGCCGCCTAGGATGCCACCCAGAGGGGGGCACCAAAATTGCGCCCGGAAAAAAAAAAGTGTTCATCAGTGAGCGATCATCACAGTCAGAACATGCTAGAACATTGACAGGTATGGTGGAGTGGAGTGTATGTGGAGAGAATAGAGAAAATGAAAAGGCAAAAGCCAGCCGGGACGCAGTACAAAGAAAAGAACAAAGAAGAAGACGACAAATGTGGCAAGGACAGGTATGCAATTTTGATTGTTAACTTTGTATTTTGTCAATTTTAGCAAATGGATCAATCATGCTAGCATTATGTAATCTTGCTAGTTGGGGTGTGATGTTAGCTAACAACATAAACGTTATTGCCATTCAGTCGAAACTGTCATCAGGCTATTTGGAGCAAAGCGCAAGTTCAGCTATACAGTAATTTTTGTCATTTTCATTGAGTCAGGAAATTTAAATTTGAGTAAACAACATTAGACTAGTATGAGTGTAGTGTGGCAAGCTATAGCCAGTGTGTGTGGTATAAGGTTAGCATTAGCTCTGCTCAGCTGGTAACACTACGTTACCGTTACCTCACACTTACCCTGTTAAAAGGTGCATGCATGTGTGTTAATTCTGGGTTGGAATTGTATGAATCGATGAATTGTAATTTATGACTAATATGTGACCTTTAAGTGTGATGATAATGAGTGGAACGTAAATAGTTCTTGAGACAAAGAGAATTTGTACTTTTTATTTATTTTGCATATTATATTTTGATTATTTAACACGTGTAACATATTATTTTTACTTGAAAGCAAATTTGCACATATTCTTTTATTGTTTGTTATTTATTATTATTGTTTGTTAGCTAAGTTGTTTATTTGTGTTGATTTCTTTGTTGGGGCAGGGGAAGCTTGCCTAGGGCAGCGAGTGTGCTAGGTCCGGCCCTGGGGACAAGAGAACAAATTGTTGGGTTTGGTCGTTTGTGGGAAGAGTGAGTTTCTTTCATTCTGTCAGTGTGTTTCTGTGGGTGCAGCAGGATGTCAAGTGAGATCTAGGGAGACTTTGAGCAAGAGAAGAAATAAGAAAAGAAATAGAGAAGAAAAGCAAGGCAGACAATGCAAAAACATCCTTGCTTCTGCATGCATCTGAAATGCAGGAATACAGAGACAGATATAATAGCAGGCACACACACACACACACACACACACAGAAATAGTCAGAGAGAGAGGTCCACTCAAACAGCAGACATAGACACACACACACTAGTGATTGTCCTAGTGCAGGCCATGAGGAGCCTGTCAGATTACAGGAGGGTAATTGAATGGTAAGGGAGCAGACAACACATCTAGCACAGCCGGACTCCAGAGGCGGCCGCCACCATACCAGAGCTCTGGGGAAATTCAGGGCCCACTTAATAGTGAATTGGAGATGGGACATTGCGTGTGTGTGTGTGAGGAGGAGGGGGGGGGTATGAGTATGTGTGAGTGCTTGGTAGGTGTGGGAGAAAGGAGTGCGCCCATGGCAAAAGCGAAAATGGTCACTAAACATCTGAAGAAGGCTGATTTGAGAAACTACTTGACATGAGCTGGGAAAAAAAACACCCTGAAAAAATAACTGAAAGGCTTCACAGCACAGAAAGAAAGAGGCATGTCAAGAAATAAAGGTACATTAGAAAGAAAGAAGGGCTGCAGAGAAAGAAAAATTGAAAAACACAGAAAAACACAGTGAGTAGAGGAGAGAAAAATGCATATAGTGACAGAAAGAAAGGCAAAGAAACAGAGTGATGCTGATTAATAAAAAAGCATAGATGGAGATGGAGAAGGGATTAAAAAAAGGTAGGAGAGAAGATGTTGAGAGAAATGAAGAAGCAGAAAAACAGAGAGCAGAGGGACAGCGGCGGAAAAAGAGACTGGGAGAGACAAAGAAAGGAAAAAACTGAGAGGCAAAAGACTGAGACGAAAGAGGCAAGCCTGGGTGTCCATTTGCCAATGAGCATCTCTCAGCCTGATCTCACAGAAATATGTGAATGTTAAAATGACAACGTGGCGGTACCACGGAAATAATGCCAATGAAAAGTCAATTAGGATCCTTTGTCGTGGACACACAAATATGACCCAGAGAAGTGACGCAATTCAGATGACGTCTATATAAAGTGACAAATGTCCATATTCAGAGCTGGCAGGTTGAGTGGATGGGTAGAGATACAGATGGCAAAAAGTGGACTTTGCTGCAGGAGACCGCTGTTCACTTCCAGTTTCCAACCGTGAGTGTCACATTTCCAACTGTGAGTCAGGACAGTTTTTTTAAAAACCATAACTATGATTGTCATGGTGTTTACTGTTGCCATGATGATGAAGGTTGCCTAACTTTAAGGAAGTAGTAACTTTAAACCACACCATCTTTCAAGTGATCATTTCAACCCAAACCATGATCTTTTCCGAACCCTATCCAAGTGGTTTTTGTGCCTGAACCTAACCAGACCTTAACCACAGCATTGTCACACCATAAAACATAATTATTATTACCCAGTGTTTGGTTTGTCCGCTCTGGGCTAGATATAAAAGGCTCATTCTGAGGTAGCGAAAACACAACAATTCTTATTTTCAGGTGATTATACACTAATTAAAACATACTTATGAATATTATATTCCATTTCTGCCAAGTCCGTTCCACTAGATGCCACTAAATTCTACACACTGCACCTTTAATGCATGTAATTTTAACACATTACGTGCCACGACCACTAATGTGGTGTTAAGAGGTTGTGGTCATTTCACATATTTCTGTGAGATCAGGTTGGGCATCTCTAATGGCAGAGGAAACTGACAAGTGAGTGTAGTGAGCGTGTCAGAGAGAAGTACTGTGGAGCACTACATGAAGAGAGAAAGCGACCAATGAATGTAGATGTTTTTTCAGGGGCACTTTAATGGCAATGAGCGCTCAGTGTTTTATTCCGATATGAAAAAAAAAAGGAGAGCCGAGCAGACATGACATGCACGGCACATACACAAACAGTGCGCTATTGACTGGAGGAGGTGGGGAGGTGTGTGTGTACGAGTGCGTGAGACAGGCAGACGACTTCTGTTGGGTGCCTGTCTCTGCAGATGGGAGCCCAGCGGCTGGGTAGAAACTAACAAGTAACTTCACTCTGGTGGGAAAGATAGAGTGGGGAGGATGTAAAGAGATGGATAGAAAGAGATAAAAAAGAGAGAGTGAGAAGCACAAGAATAGCAAAGAGAGAGAAAGAGAATTACAGGAGGGTGGTAAGTAAGAAAAGAGGAGAGAGGAGAAGGAGAAAACAAAAAGGTCTGCTGGGTGTAAAGTTTCCCCTGGATATGATATGTGGATATGGGGATGTCATCAAGCCTGTGAAGTGGAAATAATAAAGAATTAGGATTGTCTCTGAAGACAAGGGAATTAATCCAAAATGAATTATGAAGGGGGAGAGGAGGAGAGGAGGAAAAAAAATCAACATCAGCTATTTCCTTTTCCTCTGCTTCGAGGCAGATAGGGGGCGGTTTGTGCGAGTACTATGAATCCCATAAAAATTAAATTAATAACAAAGGGAAAAAACACACACACACACAAACAGAAGCGGAAAAATTAGTAGTACGGGGGTGGAGAGAGATAGTTGTACAGAGAGTAAGGGTACAGATGGAAAAAAAAAAAAAAAAAGACAAGAGAGAGATTTGAGGGAACTGAGGGTGGGCACTGTTGCTGCCAGATTGCACTGCTCTTTTGTTCCCCCTCGTCTTTCTGGAAAGGGCTGCCGGTGTTAAAGAGGAGATGCCGCAGAGGCCATTGTAATAAATGCCACTTGTAAATTGCGGAGTGGAATTATACAGCATGCAGATGGATCCATACGCCTGAGCATAACGTGGCCAAAAAACCGGGAGCGATAATTAAGACTTAGGGGGTGAATGACAGAGCCATTTGTGACGACGGAATATGGCGTCTCCTAGCTCTCTGGGAAACAGAAGGGCTCGGAGAGGCTCGGTGTCACAAAACATTACCCACACAGCTGTTGGCTTTATGAGCAGCAATGGTGTACTCCCTTCCTCCCTCCCTCTCCCCCTCCTCTACTCTCTATCTCTTCCTACCCGCTTCTTCTACACCCCCCCACCACACCCCACACCCCTCTCTTCTTGGTCACCACACAGTGGTGCTGTTCTTTCCCAGTTTGTGCCATTTTAAAACAACCACCCCCTTCCTCCCCCAAACACCGCCACCATCAGCTCTTCCATCCATCGCCACCCCCTTCGCCTTCCAAGCCATCTCTGAGGGACTAGACAAGGACTTGTACTCCATCATTCATATCCAGGGAGGAGAAGGAGGAGGCACTCCGCATGCACACAAATATAGAGTAACACCCGGGCTGAAAATCCAATAAAAAGCACTGACACTGACAGTGGTTGGTACTGTTTTGAATGGGAGTTTGGGCTTACTGGGGCTCTGGGCTGACTGTAAAGTAGGAAAATCGAATTCTGTTGTTTTTCTTCTCTCTCTCTCTCTCTCTCTCTCTCTCTTTGTTTAAAAAAAAACATTTTTTGTATGCCATCCTTGCACTCACACTATGTCCACACAAGTCCTTGCATGCTACATTGCTTGTAAGGATCAGGAATCATATCTGTGTTTTGTTCATACTCTAGTTTATTACAAGCATTTCTTTCTAAAAAACATTAGATACTGGTTCCATTGCTCTCTTGGGAATGCACCACACCAGCTCAACAAGTGCAACCGCACTGCCATGTACCTGAATACGTCTGCTGTTTTGTGTCACTGCATAAATTGTCGCTGTACCTCTGCCCAAACACTACCGAGAAAAACTCCTGCACATTTATCCTACTTGGCGAATAAAGTGATTCTTATTCTGATGTGTCCCCCAAACTCTGCCCTCTAGTCTCTGTCTCTCTGTTAAGTCCATCTATCTCTCTGCCTGGCTGGCCAGCCTGTCTTCTGGTCTCGTCTACCTCTTTGTCTCTGTCCCCGGGGCCTCTGCAGCGTACAGAGTAGCCTGCGAAGTCTTAACTCAAACGAGACCCCTTCGCGCCCTGTTAAACCACCGACCTTCTCTGTCACTCCTGTCACCCGCTGCTGCCGACGACGGGGGCCTGAGCTGCAAGCTAAGAGACCCCAAGCTCAATAAAAGTGTGGGTGATTAAACAACTCCCTGTAATTGCTCCTTTTGTGCAGGAATCAAACGGTCACACTTATTACGGAGGCAGCAGAGAGGGAGGCTGGGAGCAGTCGCTTCCGCCAAGGGCCAGACACCCTCAGTGACCCTCTGCCCTCCCGTCACTACTCCTTTATCTGACCAAACAACCACTGTGTAGTGTGTGTGTTTACCTGTATCTGTGTGTGTGTCTGTGTGCGCCAGTGCCCTGTGCGTATGTGCCAGTGTGTGTGTGTGTGTGTGTTAAATATGCAAAGAAAGCCGTTGAAACTTGAGTGGAGTAGTGTAACACCAGAGCTCCCCTCAGTGGTGGATGGTTGAATTACACAAGAAAAAGCCCCGGTTGGATGTAAGCGATGTGCAGTTGTGTGCCACCAGCCAGCTGGCTTTGGTAATGGGGGACAAAGCCAAACCAGGGGACCGTGTCCAACATGAGGGCCAGGTTTCAGAGATCATAGTAACACGTGAACCATACACATCATCTGCTAGTCACACACATATACAGATATCAGTACAAGGGCCCAGCCACAGGCCCTGTCAGATGGGTCAGCTAACAAAGGGAGGGACCCAATTACCGTAGCCACAAATACACACATAAAGTGCCTTTCAAGGGTCCATGAGTGCTCCAGCTTCCCTATGATTACACCCACTCTCTACACACCCAGCACTTGTAGTACACATACAGGGCCTCCTGTGCCAAAACAGCCATCAGACTGGACTTTTGCAGCAGAGCAGTGATGAGATGTGCTCAGCTGGTTCAACAAAGGAGAGCTCTCTGTGGTCCGAGACAAAAAAAAAAAACAGAATGAGCAATTGGCTGGTCAACAGAATACCTGTCAATTTTTACTCAGGAGCGATTAGATTTGAAGAATTCAATATAAACTTGTATGAATTTGTGATGCAATACATTAAATATATAGATGCAGCTTTAGAAAAGCTTGTGCTGCAATATGCCATTGTGTATGGATGTTCTGCACTTACTCCAGAAGTAAATCAATTGTTTTTGAAAGGAATATCTGTTTTAATGAGGACGTTCTCAGAACTATTTGGACTGTTGTATGTTTCTTAATTTTCTTTTTTTGTGTAGTATTGTGTGGTGTACACACAAATATAGACAGTATAACCAATTTTTTTTAGTAAGAATGAAGTACCTGTGATGCTCAAGCTCATCTGATTAAATTTACCCAGTCTGACACTGTGTCATTTAAGGACAATTCTGCAGCTACGTACAGTATCTATATCCAAGAAAGCAAGATAGAATTATTTTTTAAATCAGTTTATTATTATTAGTGAGCCTATTTTCTTTCTTTCTTTGTGCTGGGGTAGCATTGTATAAGAATCAATAAAATGACATTTTGTTATGTGAGGCTAACATGCTTTGTGATACACATAAAGTAGATAATTATACTTATGTCAAGCATGTTTCAACCAGTTTTTAGTTGCAGGACATAATTGCTCTGTGAATAGAAGTGCTGAAGATAATTGATTTACGTCACCATAGTGAGGTAACTAACCCTCTGATTCACATGGAAAAGGTCTGATTACACAAACATTACACTTATTATCGGATCAACTTATTCAAGTAATTATACATGTGAGAGTTACGAATACAGAAAAAAAGTCTGATTTGATTGTTAGACTACACTTCATAAAGAATAGAGGACTCGGGTGGTCTTTGTATATGTTGGTGGAGTAATGGTGCCCCCTTCTGCCCAAAATGCTAGCACAAAGCCTCCGCCAGACACAATGGACAATTCCACATTTAATGGTCACAGTTTTCCACAGACACATCAAAGAAAAGGAGACTGTATATAAAACTGTGCAAAATCAGGCTTTATTCTTTTTTTTTTCTCCACATCGCCGCCTTTCATCATCATCATAATCACCATCATTGTCATTAACATCATCTTTGAAAACATTCCTCACCAGAGACAGACAGCGAGAGAATAGATTCTCAAAGAGACTCGCGGTTCAAACCTCTTGGCGAAAACAGGCATCATATTAGCACAGTCCCGCAACACAATGAGTCAGCTGTACATGTCCACCTCTTTCGTGGCAATACATTTCAACAAGTTCTCCAATGTCCTTATTTACAGTTCGCTCCCTTTCAGTGTCTCAAAGTCCATTCAGTAGTCTGAATTTTCAGTTCCAGGAGACACTGAAAGCCCACCATACAGACATAGTTTGGATGTTAGATATTATAGTCTAGCTGACTCAAATATTCTTTTTTGTCCTTTTCCTCCATTACCCGTCCACTGCAGGTCTGAGGACAGTCCATTTCTCCAGTTTAGGCAAACGTTGATTAAGTGCAATGTCTAGTATAATGTCAAGAAAATACAAACCCACACGTACATACATACATACATACAGTACATGACTAACTGATAAACTTGATTAGCTATACAAGGTCTTCATTCTCCGAGGTGAAACCATAGAGTTGCACATGAATGCATCTTTATAACATCCAGTGTCCATTAGGTGGGAGTGGGGAGGATGTGAGCTCACCTGGACTGGATGTTGTCGGTAGATATTTTGGTTAAACTGTCCATGATTTTCTGTACAGTGGATTTTGTAAGTTGTGAATCCAATGGGAAGTGTAGTTCATACACAAGGAGATTTATTCCAAAATGAAATATTCACCACTTAAAGAAAAAGTGATGCCCACTTTAACAAAATGATGGCACAGAACAACAACTGGTGGTATTTTTTTTTCTTTACATAAAACATAGGAAACTGAATATCTCTCTCAACAAACTGATATAACATACAGACAGAATCCAATCCACTGTTTTCTTTTAAGAATCAATACTAAATCTAAGGTGCATGGCAGTAAATGATCTCTTCACTTCATGTAAATCCTTACTATTTGCACATTACACGCTCTCTTCTCTTCTCATTCCTGTTTTTATTTCAGAGACAGTGAGAGGATAGTCATATATGTATATAATTTCATGTCTATATTGCTGTTGTTGAGGAGAAACCCCCCCACAGCTTCACCAGTGACCAGTTTAGTGTTTAGCCTAATATATCCTCCTTTAAGCAACATTTCTCCACAGGGGAGCAGAAAGACATCAAACCAAACTCACTGCAATCGGGCCTTGATACACGGTCGCCTTATTATGTGTTTATGGCTAATGTTTTTGTCATCTTAATAAAGATGAAACAACTAGCATTAGCATTCATGTTAGCATTTAACATAAGCACAAAACCTTCAGGGAGCCGCTTTTTTTTTTTTTTTAATCCTCGTTAAAACGCTGAGTTGCTCAAGATTTACTAGTAAGTGTAGCAGTAGATACTCATTCAGCTTAAATGAACAGATTCTCTCAGTACCATGTTTCAGCTATTAGGATGAAAGGCTAGTGGAACAGAAGCTAGCCGTGGCAAACTGAAACAATGAATTAAAAGCATCTGAAAGCTGTAAAAAGCTCCAGAGTAAGGTATTAATTTTCCGTGAGACACTACCAACCCTTTTACATTACAGAGCACCATTTCCTTCAGTGTTGATAGCATAAATGTAACGTATTGGAGCATTAAAGGAATTTTATGACCGGTGTATGAAACCTTAAAATTTACACTTCTGGCAGGAAAGATAAAAAGTTTTTATTTTTTCTTAATTCCTGTATATTTGACATTTTAGGGCTGTGAGGTTTTGAAGGTGCTTTATCAATCAGAATGGTCTTAATTTTGTCATGAAAAATCATAATACTATTGATAATGTTATCAAAAACAAAGTGCCTATAGTGTATGTAACTTGAGTTCAAGCCACACCTCGCTTATTGGATTGTGGGAGCTTCGTCACGTGGACAAGGACAAAATGACAGAGTAAATGCTCGCCCCTCAGATAACCATATCACAGACCTTAATCCATGACATTAGTCAAATAATATTAAATAAAGGGTTTAGAGATAATGCCTTAAACACAAGAAAGAGAACAAACTTCTATGTGCATGTAAATCCATCACTTATTTGCCACAAAGAGAACTTTGATTTTGGATTATTTTTTAGTAGATATTCACAAAGAGAAATAATAAATAGAGATAATTAGTCCAAAGGATCAGTAAAAGTGCAGCAAGAAAGGAAAAGCCCAGTCAACCCAGGATTTAAAAGTAACTGTGTCGAGAGCCATTCCAGTGCCTACTTCCTTTTTCCCTTCGCCAGTGTGTGTTACAGTTCTGTTGTAAATGTCACGAACTGAGAGAAGCAGACCGACTTTAGCCAGGTTAAAACTAACTGAAGGTTAAATGAACATGTGATGTGTAACCATTTGGAGAAGAGGAACAGATGAGAAAGAGTAGAATGAGAGGAACACAACAAAACGACTTTAGGTATAATGTGCTCAAGAGCTCCCTCGACCTTCAGTATCAGAGCTGAGGTCAGCTCGCCCAAACATTCGCTCTAACTGTCCTGCCTGTGTGCCTCCGCCAGAGAGACGTATGGATCCAAGCGTCGCTGGTGAACCTCCATTAGCTGGAGTAGATCTGGGTCCCAATCACACGCATGATCTCCTTCTGCACCTTAGGCTCCTGGGTGTTGATGTTGGCATCTCCTACTTGGCCATCCTCATACCTGTATATTATATATACATAGAGGAGTTTACATATGGTTCAGTATATATTATAATTCTATCTTTTGTAGTTTTGTTTCATGCTGGGTAAGTTTTAGGTAAGTTCAAGTGTTGACTCAATAACTTCTTTATTTTAATCAAACTCTCTTGCACAATCTCTCAGTTTTTCTCTTGTGTGCTGCGACCTTTTGATGCTACAAGGGCCAAATTTAAAGATAAACAACGTTTCATCTTATCTCATCTTAAGAGGAAGGCATAACACAGATGAGAAAAAAAACTGATCTTATCTATGTTGGTAAATGTAGTGGAAGAGAGAAGTTGGGAAGAGCTGTCGTTAGCACTGACACAACACATTTTTTTTGTTTTTATTTTAACCATATCAACCATTAGCCCAAGCTGAAAAACACAACCATATACGCAGCACAAGTTCAGAATCAAATTACATTTAGCTGTGACTTAAATTTGATTACAGGCTATCTCAAACTGAATTTCCAGCTCAGAAGACAGCAGTGAACTGATAATAGACTTTGCCATCTAGTGAATATATCCAAACCTTCGACTCAAAGCACTAACGTCAGCAGCCAGTTTTGATGTAATGTTTTATATGCTGAGCTCCAAACACTGCAGCTTTAACCATCATACTGAAAGGCTCTGACCTGAGAGGAACCCAGTTCGTGGTTACGCCACTCGACTATCGGCACAATTTATTCACGGCTAATTTAAAATGATGATGAGTGATGCGGGGAAACTGCAGCATGTTCCATAATTCTCCATTAAAATATTTGCATCATATGCAGGCGTTAAAAATAAAGACATTACTCACACAAAAAAGAAACGAGTACAGACGTGGTCGGACACTGGACACACCCAGATGTTGCCGTGTTTCTGCAGATCCTTCGATGTGATCACTGTTTTAAAGAAAGAAGCATGTTAGACCAAAAGTACACGATGAGGAATGGTGGTCTGTATTTGTTTCTTCTTCCTCTTTTATCATTATTATTGGTTGTAATAGTAGTGTTGCTGTTTTTGATATTTGGTAAGATAGACTATATCTTAAATACCTAAGGTTATTATCTGAAGTGATGTGCTTTATGTCTCCTCTTTATTTTTAATCATTTTCTCCTATTATGATTACAATCATATTATCATAATTGCTATAACTGCACATTAATACACTAATCACATTCCCCATTTACATTTTAATGATCTAACCTTATGTTTCTCATGTGTCTTTCATTTGTTAAGAGACAGACTCACAGCATAGTATATTAATTGAATACATTAATGCCACATATCCACTGTCACCCCTGCTTTAACACATCATATACTTTCTGTTTGTGATTACCTTCACAAAGAGCGATGCAGTTCAGATTTCGACTCTGAAGAAACCTTGATTGTATTGGACGGCTCTATTGAAAAAAGAGACAAGAAAAATCATCGAGCTGCCACAGGAGAGACCGTGATGCAACTGAGGTAATAATGCTATCCAAACACTGCAAAGGCACAAAATGTTATCAGTCAAATAAGGGGTTCAGTGGTTGTAAAAAAAAAATTTAAACTCAGTATAGAAATATTTTTTTTTACACCTTTTCATCTTTTGAGTAACAGCCCTCAACTGGCAATCAATATTATATTTCTCTCTAGGTTTCCAGTCCCTCCTTAACTTGCCTCCTGCCTCAAATTCTTTGTGTGTAAAGTGAATACTGTATATTCAAGTAGCCCAACTTTCCTTTTGCTTTATAAATGAAGTCAGGCTGCAAAACGTCTTGTTCCCTCACCTGTGGTATGGTGTTCATGCGGTTGTAACGCTGCACCAGTTCATCTTTGGTGGGCATGCGGTGTTGTCCTTTCCCCATTCCTGCAAGAGCAGCACACAGAGAGCAAACAGCCCTCAGTCAGAACGACCTTACCTCGAGTCACTCAAGCTGTGAAAAACCTTCCTCTAGTGGTCTTGAACACCTTGTACTGAGAAATCATTACCCACAGTGCTAACCTTCATGTGAAGGTTATTGTTCCAAAATGAATGAATATTTCTATATTTAAAGAAAAATTGCCTCATGAATTTTAACCTTCAGTATTGAAAACAAAGGCGATACAGCGAGTACAGCTTTTGTGGAGAAATAATTGCTTTAGATAGTACCATCGGATCTGAAACCATCTTTTAAAAAGTGAGTAAGTGGTTAAAAAGTAATTATTTACTGGTTTTGATCGGATCAAACAAAGGTGATGCCAGTTTTCAGTTTTTACCTAAAATTCAAGAATTCCGCACTTATTCTTAAAGTTGGAAAATCCTTGCTTAGGGGCATTTAAATAGTGCAGGTGGGCCCCTTTGGCAAACCTGCTGACCTACTGCCCACATAACCAGCACAAAACCCTATCACACTACAATAGTAGGTGCTGAAATCCAACCTTCGAATATGTGTTTCAGAGGGAGCAGTAAGGGGAAGTAAATATGGTCTCCAGTTGGAAGATAGTGGTAGGGCACTTAAAGTTTTATTTACATTACTCTACACTCCCATCTCACTAATGAAACCAACATAAAAAGCCAACAAAGTAACATTCACAAATCCACTGACAGCCCCATTCTGTACAGCCACAACATAAAGTATGGTATGGTAGGCAGCACACAAGCTCAAAGGCCCAAGGCCCAGCACCCAAAATGGACACACACAACACAGTGCAGCACAACAGGATAGCATGGAAAGCTCCCACATGTGTCAATGGAGTGTTCCAGGATGATATTCAGGCCATGTTACACACAGAGCGTACTCAGTCAACATGGTGGAAGACAGGGAGGAGGGGGTGGGGGGCCAGAGGGGGCTGAGTGGCGAGGAATGAGTCGTTCCTACCTGAGTATCCAAAAGATATGCTGGAGATGGGGCTCAGATAGATGCCCTTTCCATACGCTGCCCCATGCAGCTTGGGTTGAAAAGAGCAGGAAGGAAGGAAGGGTCACTGAGCAGTTGCACAGGACATCCTCACATACACACACGGATGTACTCACACATACACTACAGTACATACCAGACTTACTGTAGGTGCATCAGTGGAATAGATAAATCACTGTTTTATATGTTTCTATGACAGTTTACATGGCAATCGCCCCCCGCCCCCCCCACCGATCTGTTGCTCCGAGTACAGTAGATCAACACAAACAGTGCTGCATTTACTGTTGCTATTTGACACAGGTCATAAAAACAAGCATAAAAACATACACACATGGAAATCCAAAGATGGTGGATGGCAAAGAGCCAAAGAAAGAAGATAAACGTATGATGGTTTGAAGGTAAAGATGATATGAGGGTGACTAATAATGATGAAGGGTCTCCATACAAAAATGCACGTCATGAGAAAAACAGGGACCACAGCTGTAACATGGACAAGTGTTGATAAGTGAAACAGTGAAACCAGAGGAGAAGTGAGAGGAAGAACAAAGAGCTACTTCATAGTTTGGGAATTAAATGTGACAGAGATGGAGGTCAGGACGTGGCACATCTGGAAGAAATCAAAAGGAACAATAGACGAGAGATTTTGTGTGATAGCTGGAGCTGGAGGCAGACTCAGTCCTCCTCCTGTGAAACACAATGACAGAGGAAGGGGGTGTCAATGCTCAAGGTGAAACGGAGAGCAGAAAGAGGAGGCAGACGAGCACTGAGGCGAGATCAAAGATTGAGAGTTCATAAGTTGGAGAACAAAGAAGGCATAAATGAAACACATCAGCACGACAGAGCAATCACAGCCGACGTCAGAGTTTCAAAGATCCTTGATATTTCTGATTTAATTCTGTTTAATCTATTTTCAAGACATGCCGGTGTATCTCCAAGAAGTCATCATCAGACATATTGTGGCGTATCTGGTGCACACCTCTTCTTTTCCTCTTATTATTTATTTTTCTTTTACAGACCTGGGTCACAAAGTCCAACACCAACCTTGGCTGAACACTATAGAGATGCAAAGCTGAGTAAAACAGGAATATATATAGAAGGAAATGTGGTTTTCTGTCTCTGACCTGATACTCTTTGTGTTGTCAGTTTTATATATCTATTATCAACCAGGTTTAATTAACTCTTAAATGATTTGTGGCTACAATTTGACCCAGGTCTGACTCTATAAGGAGTGGTGCCAGTTACTGACCTTCTGGAAGCCTTCCTTATTCACCCCGAGGAAGCCTGTACTCACTACCATGGAGATTGTCCTTTGCATCCTTCAGCTTCAGACCTAGCCTACTCAGTGCTCTAGGTGGTTAACCCCAACAGGGCACACAGGCAGCCTCCTGACATCACAGCTGACGCCACAGCCCCCTCCCTTTGTCCCGCAACAGGAAGAGACGTGACATCTGCTGCTGTCGGCGGAGGAAAGCAAAAAAGCAGCCGACATTGGCCGGGAAAATCTCCCAGTGTGCCCTGCTCGCTAAAATGCCAATTGCAAAGCAGACAAAAGGGAACGTGGCATCCATTAACTGCAAAAATGAATCAGCCGGACAACAAGCCTGCTCTGTCCGAGAGCAGGTTTACTGTCCGAGAGGAGATGCATCGTAAATTCCAGCCAACTGCCAGGGTTACGTACCTGCAGTTTGGTATAAGAGGCATTGACTAGTCCATTTCTCAGAACAGAGTGCCAGTTCTCTATATGGGAACCACTAGAGCAAGTGTAGAGAGAGGGAGAGATAAGAGAGAAGAGGTAAAACAAAGGCCTGTGTGAATATAAACAGCCTGGATCCCAGTGTGCAACCACTGTTGTGTAGTGGCTCGACCCACGCTGTTTAAGAACGTTAGAATAAATTAACACTCAGGTGCATTTGGTCTTGTGACACTGGATTTGCTGCGCAGTGTTTCATCTGGCATCTCCTAAATTCTTAATAATATAATAAAAATAGCCCTTCCTCTGTTTATGAATTTGTGTTTACTGCAGTCACAAGTTTAAAACTCAGAGTCCTGTGACTTAGAGAATTTCTCGCTCTAACCTCTGGTGTTTAGGAGAGAAAATTACAAGGTTTTCATGAACTGGAAAGATGAACCACTCATCTCATCGGAGAGCAGCAATAGGGAATAGCAAATGAACATTTACTCTGTATTATTTATTATTATATTATACACTGTATATGAAAGTGCTGTGAATTACTGCTGAAGTGTAAAGATATTAAATAAGGATCCAGCTCTCTACTGCCAACGACAAAGGAGCTAGTGCATCTATTTATATCAAGGATATTTGGAGACATTTTGTTACATCATCATAGTTCTCCAAATTTATATCATTTAATATTTAGAAGAAAGATGATCCCCTGACAGTCAAAAGATGAAGACCAAAGTTGACAACTCGTCACTGTTGTCTCTCAGTACGTGTGAATACATGTCCCAGTGCAGGTATCCAGACCATCTTTCCCATCGCGTTGTATTAAAATAAAACACAACTGTCAAAGCAGAGTCATGACTGCTGTTATTTTTAACTACTTTTGAGGCAGTCTGAAGTTCATGATCCTACCATCTCTAATAGATACACAAAGAAAAGTTCTATCATTAAACAGACTCTGATTATGTATTTTTCTATTTATAACCATTTAAAATTAGGGCAGCCAGGCAGACTTACATATTTGGAATTTTCTGTTGAGAATTATTACATTTGTAGTATTAACCAGCATAAAGGAAGACTGTTAGCGCTGCTCATGAGTTAGTTGTACCCTGATAGCGCCCAGATGGGCTGTGTGTATCTAAAATATTCAGCAGAGCCCCATCTGCTACAGTACAAATCTCTATCTCACAGATATTGCTGGCTCCATGTGCTGGCTTAGCAAGGTGGTTTCTCTGTCCAACAGAATGACCACTGCTCTGTGGTGTTGTTTGTTATGGTTCCATAAAAATGTGCTAGAGTGGCCCCTCCATCCACAACATAATGACCAGGTGTTACGCTGGCATGTTCATGTTTGACACAGTGTACTGCTCTAATGCTAAATTATGCATTTATCCTAGTGGCTGTGCTTGTTTTTAGATCAATTATTTACAGCACGTGATTTCTCACATTATATTTGCAAAAGCTTAACAATATAATAACTGCAAATTATTTTATTTTATAACAGTCTAAATGATTTTCCTTTATAAGCTTTATAAGCTATACGCTTTAAATTAGTCATACTATGAAAACAGAGAGTTTTGATTGTATGAAAACTGGGTTGCTAATGGGAGGAGCAAAGGGCACTCACTGGAAGGCGAAGGTGCTGCCGTATAGCTTCTTGGCAGTGCGAAAACGAGCCTCCTTGGCTGGGGGGCTGCTGAGCAACAGGAACTGGTGGGAGGTGTGCATGAATTTCAGTTGCTATCACAATATCGTCATAAGGGAGAGCAAGTGACAGAGAGAGAGAGAGAGAGAGAGAGAGTGAGACAAAGAGAGCATGAACCATCAAATTACACAAAACAACGAACAACTAATCTAGTAAAAGAGACTGGAGGGGGATGTCATTCTGGTTTCCTACCCTACTGAGAGGCAGCTTGACAATATGAGACCTGTTACTGGAAATAATCCTGCAGAAAGACAGAAAGAGGATAAAAACATAAATAAGGTGTAACACAATTTAAAGTCAACCCAAAGTAACAAAGTAATTTTTATTTATATAGCCCAAATCCTAAATTGCAAATCTGCATCAACATGATCACATTTAGAACCATAATTTTCATTAGCTCATAACAATTACTGTGCTGTGCACGATCATTTACCTAATAATAAGTTTAATATGCTCTCTATCAGTGAGTAGTTCTGTGCATTATTTTCTCAAATGAAGTGAAAGCCTGTCAACATGCAAAGCAGAATAAACCCATTTTTAGAACAGATCCTCTTTACTCACCACTGTAGCAGGGGATGAGCCAAAGGGTCCAGTTTGTCCATCTGTTTCTTGATCTCCAAATATGAGCCCTGGCAAAACCACACAAGCATGTGTTGTTTTCAGATTTCTTTTTCACATTTTTTTTTTCCAAAACCAAATGAGCAAGTGGCCTGATACAGACTTGTGATGTGATGTATACATAATATAAATACAGTCCAGCGACGACATGCAATGGAAAACAGAGTGAACTAATCAGCATCTACTTTGCTAGACAAAGACCCCACCCAAACACCACAGTGGGAGCCACAGACTATACAGGACTGAATAAGGAATAGGTGGACACACAGTCATGATCTCATATAAACTAAAAAAAATTAAGATGATATTTTGAACAGTATACATCAAGCCTAACTGTAGCCTTCCCTTCTGCCCCTCCCATCTCCTTCTTGTACCTGGGTCATTTCCCGGATGGACATGACGCTATCCAGCGCTTTTTGCAGCCTCTCATAATTCTTCTTCTGTGTTCATCGGTTGAGCCAAACATCCATTGTATGCAATGAGAGAGGGAAGAACATACAGGCATCTAAAATCACTTGTAGAGGTAAAAGTTTTGTTTGCTGCAATATGCTAATTTTTCAATTTCTACAAAGAAAGAAATGTAAACTGATGCTCACTGCACAATACTTCAAAGACAGAACTAACAATATAATCCTTAGTATTACTGTTTTATTACCTCATGCATTCAGTTTGTGAATAACTGCAATAATATTTCCTTGTTTTAACGATGGCAGTGGTTTTAATGGGGTGTTTAAAAAGTGGATATCTCATCTCAGGATGAAACCTCTGTATTGATTTATCGGAAAATCACAATTCCAGCAACAAGGATGCTGACCTTTGGGTTGAAGGCAAGAGTCTTGGGGTCATTGGGGTCAACGACTGACGGGTAGGGCTCAAAGATGATGCTCTTACGGGGAGACTCAAGAGCAGCTCGACACATAGCCACAAGTAGGTCCACCACCTGGGGAGGGAGGGATTTCACATTTACATTTTTTTTTGCCTTTAGTTGATTCTGTTCATTTTGATGCTTTTATTGATTCATTGTAACATGACAGTAAAATCTGCTCCAGTTCCAACAGGATGCATGAAATTAAAATATAATCTGAAATAATCAGAACTGAATATCATCACATCTCCCTCTCAAGTTAAATGTGCTTGTGTTTTGTTTTTCTTATACTCTATATGTTCCGCTTTTATATTTTTATGTAAGTGATTTTTGGAAATGAATAAATTATACATTGAATCTGAATGACATCATTTTTTGTGTGTTGTGCTGTTGTCACCTCTGCTCCAGTGGCCACTTCCTCTGCAGCTCCAGACATCACACCCAGAGTGTAGAAGGAGAACACACACAGCTCCCTCGTGCACACAGCTGGCTACATAAACACACACACAGACGAAGATACCATCATACCTACTATTGTGGAAAATCCATCAACAAGATCATATTACTAATAGAGTGTTAACATATCATTTACTAATTGTTTTATTTTCCTCTTTTTTTACCAAAATTGGAATGGTTTCTATATTGCTTGTTTCTCTTTCTTGTCTCTGGTACCTTGAGCATGGATCCATTCTGAAAGACGTGCTGTTCGTCACAGACCACGCAGTACTCGTTGAGCGTGGGGATCCTCTGCTCTGAGTACTTCATTATCTGTTAGGAGAAAAACACAGTGGTGTTCCCAGTTATCACTCCCACCTCTAGCACTGCCTTATAAAGGAATAAAGACTAGTTTGGCAGCGGAACTGTCACGACACGAAAATCTCACACTGCAATTTTGGCTGGTTTAACCTGAACCTGAGCATAAACAGCTAATACAATAGGGCCCTCACATCAGTAAAGATTGGAAGGTGGGCCTTCATTCATAGACTGCTGTGTGCATGGATCATTAGCTTGGGCCACGTGAAAAAAAGAGACAATAACCAAGTGCATTGTTTTTGTGTATCTAACTGGAGCCACTGCTTGTTTCTGGGCCTAACGTCCTTTTTAAATTTTGATTTTAACTGCATGAGCAAAAATTAAAACTACAAGGATGCTGCAAATTTATATGTACAGCTGTGGCTTTTGCCATCTTCCACCAATTATGACCAGTTTACATAAAAGTTAACTCTGCTCCCAGTAAAAAACTGAAGTAACATATTTTTATAGCTACATAACTATTCTGCACTCTTCATTAAAATCTAATCCTGATGGAACATAATTGATTTTAATTGTCTATCATATGTTTAAACTCCATGATCTCCATGATGTCTTACCTGGACTAAGAAGCCATACTCCAAGGTAGGGATGTTCTTGCAGTGGCCGCCCGCCTGGGATGAGAAAAACAATTCAATCAGCTGCCTCGTGGTAATCTGCGCAGGGGCCCTGGCCGCCGGGACAGCCACAGTCTGATGAGTCAAGTGAAGACAAAGCATTATGGGAAACGGCGCAGCAGCCATGTTACGGAAAGGGTAGGGAAAGACTCGGGTGGGAACAGTGCAGGTGGCAGGTGACTGAAGGGGGGTGGGGGAGGGGGGTCAGAGTGGATAACAGTGGATTCAAACAGGAGAACATTATACAGTGGATTCAAACAGCACTCAATTCTTTTTGTGTATATTTTCCACATTTTGCAGCATTGTGGATGATTTTGAAGTCATTATCATAGCATCTTTATCTACTTTGTTACAACATATAAATGAAAGGAGTGTAAAGTTAAGCCTCAGAGTCGTGACAAAAACACAACGACCACAAAATGATATGTGAGTGAGACACATTAATGACAAATGAGTGGCACAACAGTGGAATTTTTATTAATTTCACAAATTAAACATTAAACTGAAAGGTGACCGACTCCAAATACTGTATATGTATAGGTGCCGATTTGTCCTGGCTCACACTGACCTGGCTGTTTGGTGGATAACTGAAGAGTTCCCCTTTAGGGTTCTTCATGGTACATGAGATAGAACGGTTCATCAGGCGGGTCACTCTCAGCTCAGGGACGCTCAGCTTCCCTTTTAAAACTGTGTCTTGGATCAGAGGGAAACTTGGAGACCTAGAAAAAAGTGAGACATGAAGCATGCACGTCACTTCAACAACCATTTTACAAGGATAAGAAAATTCTAATGTCATCATTGTCCAGGTCTTTGTAAACTGCATGCAGCTGAACTCTTCACATACAGTTTTTCCAAATATATGTGGAATCTAAAAGACACAATATACATATAAGTATATTGTAGTGAATAACCTATTTGTAAAGCCTATTATGTGAAAGGCGAAATACAACTGCAAGCAGTGAAAATGATGGCGAGAGGAAGAAGACAACATATCAAACAACAGCATCCACAACCAACTTTACAACCTTTACAACCAAAGGATCAAAAATCAGCTTATCTGTGTAATGTTGCTACAAACAAAAGCTTAAACATGAATCATATCATCTTCGATAATCTACTCAGCTGTAATCTTGTATCGTAAAAGACTGCAGTGTGTTTACACGGTCAGCCACATACACACTCTATTCTGGTCATTCACACTACACTTACAGTATTATACTGGCTCAGACAACTCAAGTCTGATTAGGCAGTGGCTCAAGTATCTGTTAAAATGCAAAAACGTTCACTTCCACCGTTGCTCTCAGTACATTATCTATGTACCCTCTTGACACGAGACTCCTTTCAAGTCATGAGGATGTCAAGACAGCCTAGTAGTTAGTGAAGCTAACCTCCGTCATGTGGGCCGGGATTCAATCCCAAAAGCAACAGCAAAGCATCCTAGAGTAAGACAGAGGCAGAGAAGAGAACTTGTCCCTTTGGGAAATTAGTGTGTATGTGTGCGTGTCAAATTTTGAATTTTAGTCAGTCTGCACTATGTTGTGTCAGAGCTTCCTTCAAAGTGCTTCTTGTCATCTTTGCAACAGTTCAGCTTTTACAGACAGACCATCACAAAGTATTTTCATCACTATCTTTACAGCTCGTGGTTTGTTGACCAGATAGGTAACATTTACCACCGTCACTCAGGAAACTCCAGTCTTGGGAAAATAGCTTGCTTGTTGTACGCTTGTAGACATAGAAGAAATCATTTCCTGTGCAGCAGGATATTTCCTGATAAAGACATTGCTATCACCAGGTGGTAGGAATCTTTTGTGATCAGGGTACAGACTGAATCACAAAAAACGTACAATACTGCATATAAAACCTAAACCTCTATATGAGTCACCCTTTAAAACTAAAGGTGTGTTTTCAGTCATTTAGCTAATGTGGAAAAAAATGCAAGAAAATAGTTGTTATGCCAACATAAAGGCCTACTTGTTTTCTGTACTTGTAAATTAATCTGTGCTCCTCTCCTTCAGTAATTGCAGACACTTGGCAACAGTGAAGTGCTTGAAAGCTAATCAGGACAGGAACTAATACAACATTTTTCACAGACACACAAACAAACATCTCTATTATTGTATAAGAGGTGAACATCATTGCTGGAAATTACACGCATGTTTATTTTGCAGTGAAATAATGTGTAGATGCCTTGAAAGAGATGCAAAATGAGAAAGAGAGACAACCTACTTGGGTATGGGGGAGAAAATGCTGAGCCCGGCGCGGAACTTCTTAATGGTTCCTCCGGCTTTGAACCAGCTGTGTCTCTTCTCCTGCTGGGCCTTGAGGAACTCATTACTGAGGTGCTTCCACTGCTGTGAGGTGAACGTGCTCAGGATCCTGCCATGTTACACAAACAGGAGAGTGAAGCAGGAAGAAATGTGAGTGAAGCTGGCAGACGGTGAGGGACTTGTTAAATCTTTTTGTCATTGGTGTTAATCAAGCCATGTGTGTATAGATTATTGTTTTGTTTTACAAGTGACATCTTTTAAATGTTTATTCCCCGTGTATCTATTTTGTTAATCCAATGGAAACCTTTAATTGAAAAATAAATCTCTGATTTATATTTCTGCCTTAGGTTATGCAAAATGGTTACTTATTATAGGAAATTGGTTAAATTATAAAATCTACTCTGCACAAATTCACAACAAATCCCTAAATATAAAGGTGCTAAATATAGCGTATCACATGACTTACTTTTTGAGTTGCAGGCCCAGGCTGAAGCCTTCTTTATTGGAGGGCTGGAACACTTCTACTGACGGCTCTGAATGAAGATGACTAACATTATTACACAGTGCACAGACACACACAGACTCTTTCTCCCTCTTGTGTAGCACATATTGTACTCACCTCCCACGTTCAGTGAGTGGCACAAATACATAAAGTCCCTCCCAGAAAACCAACATCCACACTGACATCTTTACTCACCAGGTCCATCGAGGTACTGAGAAAGAGAAAAGCGCAGTCTCAGAATAATGGGCTCTGTTCTGATTACTTTCCAAGCTGTCGCAACCTCCTCCTGAGTCAGACACACACACATACACACATACACATAAATATACAGAGTTAGCATCCTTATTAGGGCCATTTCCCATTACATAAATAAATTATGAGCATGCGATGCATTATACATGATGTGTTACTTTGCAAAATGTCAATGTCAGAATAGTAATGGGCAAAGATGGAGGAGATGACGCAGAGAAAGAGAAATGCTGACTCACATCTAAGAAACCGATGTTAATATGAAGATCGATGTCTACGTCATCAATGGTTCCATACTCCCTGTCCAACAAGAACAGATACATTATTAATTTATCATAAGTAATGGGATACATTATAGTCTGACCCTTTCAGCTGATTATCTTTTAGGGGAGAAGGATAAGGGTTATTTTATTTGTTTGTTTCAAAATGTAAACCCTAAATCATTTGTGTGTGTGTGTTGTACCTGACAGAGACAGCACTGTCAGTGTAGATGTCTTTTACTGCCTCAATATCTGCATCCAGCTGAGGGTGGCGGTACAGATCAGCAGCACAGCTCCCCTGCCACAAGCAGTAAATGAACACTGGTCACACATACAACACTGGAATCCCCACAGAACAATGCTGTGGACGAACTAGTGAAAGCAAAACATTTCAAACATATTCGTAACAGAAGCTTTCCTTTCTTTTTCTTTTCAAAAAACTGTGTGACTGTGTCCTTTACGTTAAGATCCCCCTCCACACATTTTTAAAGACATTTAAAAGTAATCTGTGTTGAATGATAATTTGTGTTTGATATGGTTTTTCCACAAAAAAAGTTCAACTCTTGTTAGAAATTCTCCTCCCTCATTGCAAAATCCAGAATCTATGAATATGCAAATATTTTTCATTTCAAAAGTTTAAATATTGGACACAAGATGCCTCCTTCTTCACTGAAATGTCCATTCTCAGTGTATGTGTACTGGAGATTTAAAGTTTCCACAAGACACTTGAGTAACTTGCATATTGGACCACAATTGGCCTCTCAATGTAACAAAATCATGTTCATAGATATACACCTTAAACTCTGCACATACAGTACCAGCAAAGGTTTGAATACACTTTCTCATTCGATGAAATGGAACGGGAAGGTGTGTTGAAACTTTTCACTGGTACCGTATGTGCAGAGTTTGACACTACTGCTGATACTACTGTATCATTCTGCACAGTCAAAGTCAAACATTCAAGTGAAGTAACAATAAGCAAACACAAGCCTGTTAACTAGTATTCAACCACACTCCAGACCAGGTTCTCATAGTATTTGCACATCGTGACATGAGACTCCAGATATAAAATACCAGAATTTTCCTTTAAAGGATTAGGAAGTCCAGTTCAGCATGGCTTGTAATTTATTCCATTTAGTCAGCCTTTCCTAGCTCTGTTCCAACATCAAGCACATTTTATATTTGAAAATTGCATGTTTTACATTCACCGGAAAAGATTAACAATAATATTGACCCGAGTCTGTCATACGTGTTTCTGGTGTCTAGACTTGAAGTCAGACTCTCATCTCCTCAGCTCTGAGTGTGTAGAACAGATCCCACACTTTCATCCTTATCTTCACTACTCTGCTTTCATGTTCTCTGAACGCATGGAAATGAGCTTTAAGCCCGAGACTGGATTTACATTTCAATCACAAGACTTGTAAGATAACAGTAAAAAAAGGATGATTAACAGATTAAGATCTTATATAGAAGTGAAGCATTGAACTACAGAAATGAATGACAGTGTTGCCTGTGATTGATACTTCAGGTTGCATAGGGTGACGGCACCAGAAAAGTACTGTGATACATGATCTGAGAGACAATACCACATGTTTTCTAGAACCTGTATCGTACTTTGTAGTTTTAAATGTCATATTTGCTATTATTTTTTTTTTAAATTCATGTTGAGCCAAGATCCTTGTAAAGCACTGACACGTGCCTCACATTTTAACAGAATATCCTTCCTCGGATGAATTCAAATTTTTTTCCTTCTAGCGGCAAGGCATTAGAAATGTCACTTAGCCGGTCCATCTGCTCTACACTGACAGAGCAAAATATCTCAACAACTAACCACCACATTTTCATGAAATTTGGTCTGGACATTCATAATCCCCAAAAGGATCATTCTGAATGAATTTAGTAACCTCTGACGTTTTGGCGCAACCATCAGGTCAAAATGTATCAATATCTTAAAAACTAGAGGCTGGATTTCTGTGGTCCATACTGAATCAGTTATAATGTTGTTGGAGACTTTTCCTTTATGCCACCATCGGGCTACAATATCCACCTGTACAACATACAATATGCAGAATGCCATGAAGTTTAAAGAGCACATATACACAATATTCTAACAACACCAGATTCAACATAGAAAATTATGAAAGGCAACAGCCTCTTCTGTACCTGAATGCCGTACAGGAACTGTTCCGACTCGTTCTCCCCATCCGACTCCTCGTCTGTCCAACACTGGCCTTTGATGTCCTGTGGGCCCACACATTGTGAAAAGGCCATTATAGTGGAGCGGAAAGAAAAAACAACCTCTTTCTATCATCCTTTCATCTCACATCCTTTCTCACATCTCCCTATTTAGCCTCCTGTTCAAGGGCTTCAAAACAGTGCTTTATATAGCATCTCAAAGGGAGAGACGAAGGGGCGTGATTTATTTCCAAAACACAGGATATTCTCAGAACTCAACTGACAAATTAATAGGGATAGGTTGATAAAATGTCTTATTTTTGGATAAAGCCCGAACCCCGGAGGTCCAGTTGCATAAACAACTGTCTACAATCATTACCTGCTTAATACTAAAATTGAACAGTCTGGTATAATATTCAAGTATCTGTGAGTAACCACAACATCCAATTTTATTAAAATTACCACTTTAAGAATTTTAAACAAAACCATGAAAGGGCAAACACTGCTTAATCATATGTAGTGATCACCCCAATAGGGTGTTAACTGTCTTACCATTGGGTCTGCTGTTCATAGGGCTCACTCAGACAGGTTTAGGCCTTTGACTACTGCCAACCATTGCAGCTAATTTCCAGGGGGAAGGAACGAGAACAGAAAACCGGAGTTGACCAGCTCTCTTTCTTGCACACCGAACAAACCTTGATAAAATAGAAATTAAAATTCAGTAAAGCAAGCAAATATGAAACAAAGAGGCCATCTCCAGTGATGCCAGGCTTTGTAAATGGTGACCTCCTCCTCTTTTCTTTGAATCGTCTGCACTTCACCTTGCCATGTATCCTAGCAACAGCCATCTCTGCCTCCTTTCAGAGTGGCATTAATCACGGTGGAGAGAATGTGTGGGAGATATGTGCTGTACGTTCAGTACCAAGGATGTCTCAATTTCTTTGTTGTTTTTTTTTGTTTTCAGTGGTATTAATACCGAAGCACCAAAGGTTGGCACACCTTTATAGACTCACAGCGAAAACAGCACATCTGCTTATGTCAGTGCATTGTTAGACTGCCATTTTTTGATTTGTCTGGTAAACAGACGCTTGGGAATTTCTGAAATGACAAATTATTTTCTGGGTTAGCATTAGGAGAGCTCCCTGTGGCCACAGGGTGTTAAGTAAAAGATATCTCTCAAGCATTTAACATTATAAAAAATGGTTGCTTATGAGGGAATAGTTACAGCTCTCGTAATTTGAAAAAAAGATCTTGAATTCATATTTATTTATTTAAATTATGACAAAATAAGAAGACAAACTGAAGGGGTAAACAACATCACTGATATATCACCCGCAGCTACAGTACACTCTGTATTTCATAGCAGCCCATCACATTTTGTGTCATGTAAACAATGAGTATGGTGTCCTTTGAACATAAAGCTGCTGATGCACAGCTGCATATTTCACACTGCAGTATCAGAATACAAATGACAGTTTACATCTTTAAGCACATATTAAACCAAAAATAGTAAAGAATTTGTAACATTTATTATTTCAGGGCTGGATCCTGAGATGTGTTCAAACAAAGACTGGATGTCAACATGGCTTGGCACTAATGGACAGAATGCTTTTTCCAACAACATCACGCATGAAGGCATCAATGCTATAGGTCAATATAATTAAATGAACACCGGTTATCCATTTTGTCTTTGTTTGCTGCAATTAGGACACCAAGCTCATCTCTACCTTAGAATGGGCCATTTTTTCCATGTCTACACAAAAAAATCATAACACTGTGTTTTCGTTGTCCTGATAATGCCACTTTATTATGATGGTTTGGCTCCTTTCCTTTCTTAAACACCCCTCCAGACACAAACTGCACCCTTTTGACCACTGATCCCCCCGTCATTACCACGTTTTCCACTTCAGTTCCTCTCCTTTTTTCTCTATATGCCTTTCTGCCCTGCCATGTCCTCAACCCTGCTAGCATCTACACCCCCCAACCCCCCTCCCCGCCATCCCCATAGCCTCTGTCATCTCACATACCAATAGAGTCTCCGACAAACCGAACCCCCTCCCAACAACCCCACCATCGTCCCCATTCCTCCTTCTGATAACTATTTAACACAAACACAGATGCAGTCAGGCGGATTTTCCCCTCCCCCAATGCTCTGCACCCCCACCCCATCCATCCACACTTACCTTCACAGAGGATGGAGACTCGGATGCTGTCCTTGCCTCAGCTGCTCCCCCTCTTAAAGGGCACACCTGCCTCTTTCTCTCGGTAGCTGTTTTCCACTGAAATGATAGATGACAATAAGCCCATTAAAATAAGATGTTGGAGAAACCAGAGCTGCGATCCACCAATATTACAGCGCCCGTCTCTCTGAGCTTGTGCTGTGTGTCTGCAAGCAAGCCAGCTGGTGTGTATGAGTCTGTGTGTTTATCTATTGCAGATCTCGGCTCCTACTGCTGTCTTATATTTTGCCTGACAACACTGAGGGGTCTGAGCATGCTCAGTGAGACCAGGCAGCCAGTCATGTGACCTACAGCTGACTGCACTGCTGCTGAGAAATAAGAGGAAAAAATGGAGGAAAAAAGGCTCCACTCGTTTATATTCGTCTGCCTGTGTGTGTACAGACAGTGTGTGTGTGGCTGCATTGGACAGTGCCTATTAATGTGCCATCATGCCTTGGAGGTAGCTTCTAGCCAAAATTTTTGTACTTTCATGTCTTGTCTAAATGTATTCCAAAAAAAAGAAAGAAAGAAAGAAAGAAAGAAAGAGCACAAATATGTTTGATGCAAAATGTGTGCTTTACACTTGAATGCTTACATCCATAGCTGCAGGTCATGCTACATAAATGCAGCTACGCATGCACTCAATATTGTAATATTCAAAACATATGACACATTTATATGTCAGTAATATCTTTAGAAACTAATATAACATATTTTTTCCCACGCCTGCTGCATCTAGGATACGCTGTCTTTGTGTGCATGTGTGAGACAATAGTTATTAGGCCTTTGAGCTAATCAGTCTTTACCCTCATTATCTCAAGGTATCTATTTAAGAACTGACCTAAAGAATTGACAGATTAATGAACAGGTGGGGATGGAGCATGGGCCAACTGCCCGCTCGATGTGTGGCTGTAGTCAGGAGAGGGGGAGAAAATTAAGATCTTTAAAGTTTTATTTGGCACACAATAAGGCAAACTGAGGAGCACTTACCCCAATTGAAGTGGATAAATATTATTGATGTTGACTGTCACTTGGTGGTTCCCATTAATGCTAGTGCTAATCCATGCTAGTGAAAAACTAACACTCTCTAATACTTTTTGTATTTATATTAAACATCAGCCCAAACAGTATTTATTTTTGACTGTATTGCTTTCATAATGTAATCATAATTGTGACGTAATGTGTTATATTAGTTCTTCTGTTTGTTCCACTTTTTTGCTTGATCGTTTAGCCCCTTTTATATCATAGGTTGCAGTAGTTGTACTAGTGCAGTATTAATATCTTCAAAAGTATTAGGGCGTCTGATCATGTCTGAGATTTATCTGAGCATATTCCCACAGTGTCTTATTGTACCTCATGGCACAGGGGTTAACAGCCATTAATACTGACTGACAGCCAGGGGCTTGGAAAGGGGATAGAGTGACTGGACGGCAGATCTGTCCCTCACCTGGACAGGTGTGTCTATTGGCCTCAGGTAGTGGAGTAGAGTAGATCCAGGCAGAGGTTGACAGCACCTGGTGAGACAGCAACATGGGCAGTGGAAGCAGCAGCGCTAACACCACCACAGCTGTCAACAGGTGAGAGCAAACTGGGACACAGGGAGGGGGGGCCTGGACTCACTGAAGGGTATCCCTGTACAGTAAGCCAGAGGGAGTCCAGAAAAAAATTAAGAAGCATCAGTGTTTCCTGTATCTGCAAGGTAAATAGCACTTTGAAAAGTATCTTTGCCGGATTGCTTTGTCTGATCTCTGCTGCATAGTTTAAATGTTTAGGTTTGAATTTGAAACTCACTTTGCTTGATGGGCATTTATGTCTGTGTCAAGGATTTGGTTACTGTCTGCTGTCTCCTTGGCAGAGCTGATTATCACAACAAGAGAATTAATCATCCTGGGGAACATCTGAAACGTAGCTGCCTAGTCTCTGCACTGGACTTAATAGCAGTTGGCATTATTTGAACATTATGTCTGTAGTTACTGTCGATCACCAATATCCCGCAGCTGAGTAGGACAGTGATGGCATTGTACTAATCACACTGAGGATGTGTAGCAACACAGCTGTGTACTGTACCTCCAACAAAGTTTCTTTGCCTTCTTTTGTGCAAATCAAATTATAATTGGTGTTTTTATAAGTACTATATAAGCCTAGTAACACAAGTAGTACTGCTACTTCCTGTGATACATTTGTATTTTGTATATTGGTGTTAGTATATAGGTATGGTTTGTTTAAAATGTGTAATATGGGAGTACTAAAGTCAAAAGTTAAAATCAATTAAATATACACTAAAAATGTACCTAATATGAAAGAAAAAAAGACAAGTATGTACACAATAGTCCTTGCAATAACAATTTTGCTATACTTCCAGGTACTTGGACCTATATCAATGTTTTATAGTTTATAGTTCTAATATTCATTATAGAGACATTGCATATCAGTAAAATATTTGAAAACTGTTATTGTCATTTTTAAACGCTAGATGGAGGTATTGCCTCAAACACTAGACAGTAAGGCACCAACACAGCAGGGCTCCCTCTCAAGTACTACTTTGCTCAAACGTCTATAGACTGGTTATGTATTTTAGGATGAACTACTCGTGTATTTATTAAATAAGTATTTGGGTCTCATGTTATTGTACCGGCTCGTGAGATTAAATGGAGCCACGGACAACATTTTGACAGCTTCAAGTTGATTTGCACATCCGCATGATAATGGAGCACAACAAAACATATTTTACATGACAGCACAACAGATTATTCATTTAAATTTCATGTAAGGCCACTGTTGAGGGCAAAGTATCGAATTGCACGATGACTAACCACTGCGTTTTTCAGGAAACTTGCCGCACGCACGCCATCATCAGTCACATGTTGGGACTCCATTCTCTACTGATGTATTCCGCGCGCCTGATTGGCTGCCCAACCTTTACCTAGCACTCCCTTCGAATATATCCATCTGCATATCCTTCCGCGTTGCGCTTGGTTTTCCACCATTTCCTGACTTTTCAGTAGAGTAATTCAGAAATAAAATATACTACTGAGTAGTCTATGACGAGTGCAGCTGAAATAAAATTCATGAACAAGGTGTATTCATTTCCATATATCTGTATCCTCTCGGATGGATATGTCTCAGCATCCCTACAAAGTAGTTCCGCAGAGTGAGGGACTAGGGAGAGATCACCTTGAGCTCTAGTCAGTGTAGCGGCAGTTTCATCAGTTCAAGTTGTCCAGCAAGATAAGGTGAGTATATAGGGAGCAGGGCTGCAGCGTGGTCGTCAGGAGATAATAAGAAGTACTATATGTTAGCTTCTGAGACACTTGTGCTGTCACCATAACTGTCTTCTAACCCCTTCTGACTTTCATTATTGCTGAATATCTTTGCGAGCTGGTAAGTCCGGGTAATGTATGAGTTCGCATCAGGCTTATTACAATCAAAGCTTTGTATCAAAACCGTGTTTTAAAATGCTAATACACCTGGACGTGTGTGTTTTAACTTCTAACTCATCTTTTAAAGTGCGGCGTTGCTGGCATCTGTAAGATTTCTACAACGTGGTCGTTTGAAAAGGCAGTAAATGGATGGATTAACAGAGGGAACCTGTCCGGGAACATCTATTTATATTGTTAACTGTTAACACGCTGTAGCCTCGTTTTATTCTAAAACGTATTTACTGCATTAAAAACGATCAAATTTAGTGTGATGAACGTTAAATATTCGCTTCCTGTTGCCTCCTGTGGTGGGTGTGGCCACTCCGTCTTCTCGGCCTCTCATTGGTCATCTTCGTGATGTCTCTCGTTGAGGAAAATGTGACGCAGTGATGAGAACGTGACCTTTAGCGCATCGTCTGCGGCGTATTGACTATATTTTAATTTAGTTTGCAGACATGAATTCACCGCAGCTTAAAAACCTCCTTGCATAATTAACAGTATTGCGTTATCGTCGTATATTGTAAGATGCCAGTAGATGAATGGATCACGTTTATGCATTCATTCATCCATCTTTGTGGTAAATTCTCCGCACATACTCTTTAAATCAACCTGAACTTGGTTAGTTATGAAATAACACACGTATGATAAATCTAGTTTGACATGTTGACATTAGCCCTAAGCAGCTTCACTGCATCGTGTTGCTGCAGTGGTGCCACAGAAGTACAGGCCTAGTTGACACAGGATACATGCGCAGCAAGGCAGGAGTCACCCTGCCTGTGGAGGTGGTATGAAAGCTCATAGACAGTGCAGTCCTTGCTGTTTGATAACTATGACCTATTTGTCAGCCTATTCCCAAATGACCATGACAAGGCAGTTTCTAAAGGTTCATTTTAAATTGTAATGCCACATCCTTTTATCAAGCACATCTACTGTGACGTGTGTAGATAATTGAAGTGATTACAGTTAGCAGCCTGTAGCATAGCCTGCTTTGTTATGTTGTTGGTGAGAAATAACTGTTTTGCATTACAACAAAAATTTTGGAGGCATTGCTGCGCCCTTCCTGGCTGAAGGCCCTGTTGACAAAATGGAGTCTTTATCCCAGAGGACCAGTCGGGTCATACTGTCAAGTGACAAGGAGCTCTGTAAGTTTTGAGCTCAACACTCGGATGTGCTCAGTGTCCTATTGCTTACAGATAGGCTGTAGGTTGAGGTTAGACTACTTTGAATGAGCACTCTATGGTGCACAAATGTGTTCTCGAGTCTCAGTTTTTAATATATGTTTAAATTGAAGTAAAAAAAAAAAATCTTTCATTTTATCCATTGCTCTCATGAGTCTGCTAAACTTAATCTATAAATCTAGACTGCGGTGCATCTTCATCCACTGATATAAACAGCACACTCACTGCTGTAATTTTAGCTGTGACTGTTGATGTTTGCCTACTCAAAGAAGTACTTTGGCAAGAAAACTAGCCATTTGCAAGGATTATTTGTCCTGGAAATAATAAACTGTGGAGTCCACCAGCCACAGCAGATAATGGGTTTTCTGTTTTGGGTGGAAGTGTCTTTGACCTGCTGTTGTGATGGGGTAGATCAGCTACAGCAGAGTTGGCAGCAGGTGTTGTAGACAAGGCATTTTACAGCTGGCACTGCTCTCATGCAGTGTCTTCCCACCATACTGTAGCTACATACTTGCTGACTAATACTATGTCAAGCCGTGGTGTGGAACACTACCAATTATGGGTGCCTCTTTGTCACTGCAGACTAGCCTGAGTTGAACTGACACAACTGAATGCACTTAGCTTGGTGTACGATGCTTGGGCTAAAAGTTTTGCCAAATGGTTTAGCACATGTATTTGAAATGCATTGACCATGCACAGCATTCTGTACCCTTCATGAACTTAAACCCATCCTATACCCCATTTAATGTTTGTGTTGGGAGTTTACAGGTGTAGTTTACAGGCCTACGTAATGTAAGTATCATTGTACAGTACTAGATTCTACAAACAGACTTTGCCTGCTGTGTGTTATTATTAGCCAAGACTGTTTTTAGGCCTGGGGTGTTGTATGACTTGGGCGTGCAGTAACATTGCCGTGACTCTACTCTGGTGTATCTTGGTGGAAGTCTCATGTACGTCCATTGTCTCAGGTCATGGAGATTGCCTGGTCACAACAGGCGCTCTCTATGCCCTTCATCCTCATTGAAGGGATTTACTCTTGAGCTCCTGGAAGTGTTGTACGTATGCACGCGTCCTGCAGCAGTCAGTTCTGCTCGGACTGCTGTTGCAAGGAGTGGCTTGCTTACTGGCACTGGAGGCTCCAACACACTGGGGTTCTTGTGGAGGTCAGTTGCAGCGACGTGCCTATTTGTCCCCAGGAGGAACAGGAAGATCTACTGGGGGTATGTAGTGCAACGTGCAAATGGTGCCTTGGTTAAGTGTGTGTGAGTGATAGAAACCATCTCCTGTCTCTGTGAGCCAAGTTGGATTGGCCCAGTGTTACGTCACATCCATAGTAGATGATACTAAATGTCATGTCACCCTGACTGCAATGCTGCTAATGGCTGCTTACGATTACACAGGGATATTTTATAGATAAGTGATTAGGGACTTGTTTAGAAAGACCGGGACTATGGTGACTAAGAGTATATTAAACAGAGAGTGTGCCACAAAGGTGAATGTGTTGGGAAGGGATTGGAAGGGATTATTAGCAGCCAGCTCTAAAGTTAGCCTTGCATCTGTGTCAGGGTTACAGTGGCTGCTGTTGGCCTGTGGCAGCTGCTCACTGGCTGTCCTGTGGTCAGATATGCTATCCATAGCTGTCAGTGAGCCACTTCTCTCATTGTTTTTCCATAACAACTAGGGGTTGACAAGCTGAATCAGACAGACCAAGACACCTCTGCACTAGGTGAATTCTAGTCGCTATCAGATTTTCAAGAGTAATACCAGGAGGACATGCTTCTTTTGCCAGGCATATTCCCTCTGATAGCCCCAAAAATAACATGTCACCTGAGGATACAGGCGGCATTTGAGGTTGTGTTGCCAGTGAATGACATTTTATTGAAGTGATTAAAGATACAAGCTATGGCTTGTTTGATAATTAAAATTGATCCCTAAGTCAGTAATACCAAAACATTCAGTGATGTTCTGGTTATTGCTCATCCAAATCCTGAAAAAGGTGCCAAGGGGAAACATGCTAAACATAAAACAATGCATGACACTTAGTAATCCCTTAGTAAGCCTTGCTGGAAATGTGTAGGATAGTGAAAAATAAGAGGGGTGGGTTTACTAAAAATATATTTTCTTACATGAAAAAGCTGCACGATTTTGTAGCAAAGGCCTTCCTAGCTAGCTATGCACTTTAGTATCATAGCAGTAAGTTATCAATTTCAACCAGTACTATTTGCTATTACTGTTCATATGGACATGCAATTTGATTGTTAATTCACATATTTAGTGGAGCAGCACAACACCTTTTATATGGAAGTTGTCTGAAAGTCCTTCTCTTTCCCCTGGAAGACACAGATGTATCCTCTTTAAGTTTTGCAATTGCAACTGTCAATGTTGCATTGTCTTTATAACTGAAGCTGTGCATCTTTATTGGTCATACTCTCAAAGAAAGATATCTAACCAAATGGCTGTCAAGAGCATGTCTAATCAATTCAGCTAGTTATTATAAAGTTATTTTTTAATTTAAGTTATTACAACTTTCTTTTTTTATTTTCAGTTAAATTGTTAAGTCTGTGCAAATATTAAAGCAATTGACTATTGGCCTTCATAAATTACAGCAGCTCCAAATGATTTTGATGAAAATATGCAACTGAAGAATAACATCATATGTCCACATTAGGAACCAGCAATTTACCAACAAATATTTGTTATTTTAATGTATAAAATACTCAAATCAATGAGTGGATTATCATCATCAGGTAAATGGTCCGCTCCTTAAACTAACTGCCAGTATTTCAGACTGTTTTCTCCCTCGTCCCCTCTGCAGTCTCTCCCTGTGGTTCAGTCCACTCAGATGTCTGCCTCTAGCCTATTTTATGGTTGTGTGTGTGTTGCAGTAGTGGGATGTGCCTGTGCTCACGTACAGCACTAGTCTGGCACTGGACTGCCCCATTGACTCAAGTGTTACGTAATCAGTCAGCAGCTCCTGTTGAGGATGCCTATTGGTGTGGTAGCACTGCCTGGAAACCCCCACCATGATGCATTTGTAATTAGGATGTGATGAGTAAGGGGGTGGCTGACCACAAGTGATGCTGTCGAATGCAACAGATTTTCCTCTGCCAGAACTACTCTGAATGTGCCCTCAGTTGCAGTTGCAACACCCACAGTTGCAGGCATTTTAAAAAACGTCTATCCTCTCTCTGTCTTGCAACTCTCCCTTGTGAGTTCACTAATAGCACCTGCAGCCTGTAACCTAGGACCAGGTAGCCACATTGTAATACTAAACCAGAACCATTCTTGGTACTTTCACATTCTAGTGTATGATGCCGTTTCTCTTTCAGGTTTGTTTATTCTGGCTCAATGTTCTTATATTCTATACTATAGTAACTTGTATCAAATGTTCACATTAATTTTGTTGGTGTCCTGGTCTGGGTCTAGATGCACATCTTCTCCCTCGTTTTCAGTAGGACCGTCTGGTCATTGTCGGTTATTAAGGACAGGTCTTCCTTACTAAACCAGTGAGAGTGTCCTCTATCGATGTGCACATCAATATATAATTTAAACAGAGGAACCTAATCTCTCCACTGGGTGGTTTAGTTCGACTGAGGCCAGAGAGACTGTTGAAATAGTTCATGCGCAGCCCGAGCCTACTTTATAATTTTTAAGGTAATTGACAAAAATGTATACTTTTTTTAAAGTTAGTATCAGCTGTGAGACATTGTTATATATACTGTGTATGTTTATTAGTTTCCTCTCAAGCTTCAGTGACAGAAAATTAATCACTAAACAAATTTGATAATCGAAAAATTTTCGTTTGAGCAATTTTATTAAAGCAGCAATGGCAAAAAAAAATTGAACGTCTCTTGAGGCTCAGACTCAGTATGCCAGTGAATCACACACTTTTCATTTCTATCATATCACCAGATTGGCCGTTGAATCAAGTGTTTCAGCCTCCGTCTGCTGTGGTGTCTGACGTGGGGTAGTTATGTAACCACAGCAACCAGAGCCATAATAGAAGCAGCATTCCTTGTCATTGTAGAGTAGCAATGCTACACCACAGTTTGTTGAAACATGCCTTAATGTCATGCTATAAAGAGTTTATACAGTGCCTGTCATTCATTGACATGGACAGACCAAAAGATAAAAAGACTCGGACACGACATGCATTTGTACTGAGCAATTTACCAGTGTACAGGATTTGATGTAATATCTGTTTTGTGCTACAGCACTTGCAAGGGAAATTTTTTACAGTACGTTTGTGCATGGCTGGCTAGAAAGAAGTGATGAAAGTGTCATTATGAAAGCTTGGCAATTCCTTCCCTGAAGATGAGCTTCGTGATGGGTTGTTGCTATATAACTCATGGGGAAGTGGGTGGGGGAGAACAGAATGTACAATATGACAGCAGCCCAATAAGCTTTACTATTCTACACTGAATAAATAGTATGGAGGCAGTGATGTGCAGTGGTATTAGCCGTATGTCAGATCAACATTCATCTGATATAAAACTGAACAGAGTTTTTTTTTCTTTATCATTGGCATACATTTCTTCACTGTATAAACTGTAGATTGTGCAAACGTTATTTACATAGAATTGCAGTGTTGAGACTTCATAAACCTTATTGTTCTTTTTTCAGCCTTGGTGGCTGAGGGTAGTCACAAATGGATATGCTGGAGTTTTACTACACGTTACAACGCCAGCAATCAACTTAATTCATTAAATGATTAATTCACACTGGGAGATTGTCCTCCTCCTTGACTTCACTACTGCAAGGTCAGCCACATAGCAGGATTATGTACAGTATGTTGCTAAGGACACTTGAACCAGGTGAATACTTGAGTATTCGCTAACCAGTGTGACCTAGCTCTGTTAGCTCTATGAGTTATACATAAATCCCCCCTTTAGTGCAGAATTATCTCTAGCTACTAGACAAATGCTCTTTAGTTTTGACCTTTGGTTACCTCTAACAGCCACCTGATGCATGTAACCATGTAAAAACCAGATATAGTTTGTAGCATTCTGAAGTAGTTGCCAACCTTTCCACAGAGGGAAGAAGAGAGCTGGTTGGTTGCTTTCGGTGTAGTTTTTGTCCTTTTATAGTTTACCTTTTTTTTCTCATTTTTTCCTGCAGGACCTCTCCAGTTGCACCAGTGAACGCCATGCCTCTGCCAAAGTCTGTAGACATGGGCTCCGCCTTCATCCAGACGCAGCAGCTCAACGCTGCCATGGCTGACACTTTCTTGGAACACATGTGCCTGCTGGACATCGACTCTGAACCCACCACCGCCCGCAACACTGGCATCATCTGCACTATTGGTTGGTCAACACTGTTGTTCTGCACACTTACAGACAGAGAGACTCAAACACATACTCACTGGTTTCATCAACATCTCGCCAAAGGACTACAGTTGAAAAGTAGCCAGCTGCCTAACATTGGCACATTTACATGAATGTTGATTAATAAATGAATAATAAATAACTAAATTAAATGAAACTCAAACATAACCAGACTGCCTTTCATGATGTATGTGTTGTGGCAGTACAGTACACTCCTCAAGAGAAACCTGCAGCATTTTATGGGTAGAGCCTGGGTCTTACTTTGATAGATTTGGTTTAGTTTATTACTATTCGTTATGATAACATCTAACTTGTCAGCCTAATTGCTGAGAAATGTGGTTGCTACAGATACTTGGTAGGGTTCCATGGCTAAAATTATCATATTTTGTTCCATTTTTAGATCACATTTATTAATAAAAATTATTCATCCATCTTTGGGAACAAGGCAGGCTACTTAGACATTGTCATTTTGAACTGACAGTAACTTGCCTTTTCTTTCACACTGTACTTTATGAACATATAAATACAACTTCCTAAATATGTACTGTCTCTTTATTCACATGAGAGTAGTTCGTCTTTTTAAACTTAAAATAAGTAAAACTGGGCTCTGCAACTAAATAAAGACCTACACAGAAAATTGAACACATTGTACCTGATCATGTTTTATTAATTTGGGGAGCCATGTTTTTTATTTCAAATAATACACAATTAACTGTGCAGGGACAAATAAATAACATCAACATTTATGAAGTTTTAAATGCCTTTCTTTAATCCTTTCATTTCAATAACTGCTTACAGGGCCCGCCTCTCGTTCTGTGGATATGCTGAAGGAGATGATCAAGTCTGGAATGAACATTGCTCGCTTGAACTTCTCCCATGGCTCACATGAGGTGGGTCTTTTCACAACTTTTTCTATCGTGTAAATGAACTTGGCAATGAACTACAGCAAGGCAAACTGTTAAGTCACGTTCAAACTGTGCTGATAATTTACATTAAACATGGTTCTGTGCTTTATCACAGAATGGTATTGGGTGGTATGTTGATCTTTTTGGCAATCTTTGCTTTTTCCTATCTCGCTTTTTCTAGCTTTTCAGAAAGTTGTGACTCTATGCATAAAGTAACTATGGTGAAAGAAGATGGTCAGCAATGCTCACAGTTATCAAGCACGTAATTCATGATGAACTGCTATCAGCTTGGCTTTAAGCAACACTAAGCCAGCCAGCTTGAAAGGGGGAAAAAACAGTAGTGCTAACTTACTTTAGATTAGAGTTTGGGATAGCTAACCAAGCTCAAGTCAATGTGATGCAGCCTGATTAAGTCTTAAGAGCTGTGTCCCACACTGTAAAGGGAGGACAGACCATTGGGTATTAATTATGCACCATAAGATATAAGCCAAACTTAAATATAAAGATACCGTTCAAAATTCAACAGGTTTCAAATGTAAAGTTCTCCTCTTGACTATACCTATATAAATATATATGAAAATGTGGTACAACAGAGGCTTAACAAATATAACCAACAAACACACCCAAAAGGTGAAAACCAGGGCAAAGAGAGACTGGCAGGCTGGCACCTGCTTGTATAGTGTAACCAGGCAGTTAGTCAAAGGGGAACCAAAACTACCTGACAGCCTGACTCCGCTCTTCAGGGAGAAGTTCGAGACTCATGTCCAGAGGGTCATCAAATTTATCAACAGAATTATCCAGAATTCATTTGAACTTTTCTACAGTGTGTCACTTAATCAGATGTCATTTGACATTTTTGTACAAGATGACCTTGTAGACTGAGATTCTGCAAGATTATCATATTTTTTTCTTTTATTACCATAAAATGTAATTTCACTGCACTCACAGGCATGAAGCATAAATGACACACTTAAGGGTGCAGGAATAATAAATTCTGTCTGAGGTCTTGGGATGGCTTCTTTCTTCCTCCTCAGTGTAAAGTATCTGTGGTTTGTATTGGTCTAATTGTTTCAGCAGGAAGGTTGGTCTAGGCTGAGATTCAGGGAACAGCAATAGACACCTGAGCTCTGTTGGCTTGGTGTACTATAAATACGTCATCTGTAGCTTCCTGCCCTTGCTTTATCTACTCAGCAGGCAACACGCCTAGATTCTGTAAGTGTGTGTGTACACAAACCAATGCCAAGGTCAGTCCTCTTTTAACCAAAGTGGGAAGTGGAAAGTACATTATTTTGCGAATCCAACAAGTTACATTTTTTAAAGCAGTTGGAATAATCTTGAAGGAAGTGAGAACTAAATCCATGTAACTGAACATTCAACCGTACTTTCACTTTACGTTTAATGTGAACTTTATGTAATTTAAATTAATGGACCTTAACCTATACTCATACACTCAGTCACCTGCTCTGAATTCACTAAGCAGCACTGGTCATAAAACACAACACTGTCTGCCCTGCCTCCCTCTCCTACTGAAATGCTGGAACATACTAGAGATTAACACCATCCATATGTATTTCTGGCTTCACATCATGACATTTCAACTTTTTGAAGCTACTAAGCTAGATTCCATTTCAAACCTCATAGGCTCAGTGCTGGATTAGGTGAGACTTATCGTAGCTGCCATTTTAAGTGGTTTGGCACATTGCATAAAAATCTTGAATTAGTTACTCTTTTCTGCAGATGGTGACACTGTCCAGGTTTTCTTGTAGTCATAGTGCAGTGAGTGTAGTATAGCTCAACATGTTGCCATTATGAAAGGCAGCCAATGTGATTACCTGCCACTTAAGTTATTACCTAAAACCCTCAGGTGGGCAGCATAAGCCGCGCGCAGCAGACGGCCGTCTTCAGAGCCACAAACACTGTTCTACATGTTTAGCCTGTTTAGCCACATTAGCCTGGGCACAACAGTAACATGACAGTACTGACTACAAAGCTCTTGTAGCATTTCTCCACAGCATTTTATAGTTTGACTACCTTAGCAAGCCTTGTCAGGTGCATTGGTTGGTAAATTCCCCAGACGTTAATATTTCAGTGTAATAAATTTTTTGAAAGTTCGATTAATTGGCAGCAAAAGTGCACCTTCCCACATTGTTTCTGTCATCCTCTCAAATACAATTTTAGGATGTCACACCCTGTTGGTGGTGTAAACGGTATCGGACCACATGAATTAATGATTTCACAGGGATTTCCTACTGTGAAACACTACACTTCCTCAGCTGACTTACCATAATAGACACTTGAGGCAAAATACATGGATCTTTGTAGGTGTTTGATGTATCATAAGAGTAAGGTGTGTCCTGTGCTCAAGGACACATATTTGTGATGACTACTCTATGTGACGCTGTTTGATCCAGTTTACTACTCCCAACACATGTACAGATATCTGTATCCTTTAAAATTGTAACATCTTAGGCCTTGGACCTGATTTAATGAAACTTAATTACTGTATTTTAAACTTAAAGGCTCACAGTTACTCTGCTAGATCAATCCAGATTTCTCTGTGACACTTAACACGTAGAAAGAACTTTATTGCCCTGTAGTGATGCTGACAGTATGACTCATGTTTATGACTGTATGAGTTGTCAGATGCACCTTATCTTTTAATTGCCCTGGCCTGGTTTTCATGACTGCTGATTAAAACCTAGATCTCACAGTAATTCATATACCTGTGACACTACCAAATTGGGAATTTGGTGCGCTAACAGCAGAAGATCAGATAAAAAGGCAGGTCAGAGGTAACGGGTTCAATCAACATGTCTGTTTCTTTGGGCAGCTGGTTCTGTCCTGCTTAGACTTTTTACTCTGAAGATAATTTAAATGTGTCTTCCTTTCTGTAGTACCACGCAGAGACCATCAAAAATGTCCGTGAGGCATGTGAGAGCTTTGAGCCTGGCAGTATCCAGTACAGGCCTATCGGTATTGCTCTGGACACCAAGGGCCCAGAGATCAGGACTGGCCTCATCCAGGGAGTGAGTTCTATACCACCTGTTTCCTACGCTTGCACATTAACAGTATTCTTTTATTGTTTCTTATTGATTGTTGATGGAAATGTTGCATGAATATAACCCTAACACAAAGTAAAAACTGATAATTTGACAGAGCGGCACCGCCGAGGTGGAGTTGAAGAAGGGCAACATGATCAAGATTACCTTGGATGATAGCTACCAGGAAAACTGTAGTGACGAGGTCCTCTGGCTGGACTACAAGAACATCACCCACGTAGTGGAAGTTGGCAGCAAGATCTACATTGACGATGGACTCATATCCCTGCAGGTCAAGGAGATTGGTGAGTGGAAGAGTGGCTGAAACACCCTGGGTTAAATGATGATTTTGTAGTGTGTCTGTTGTGATTGATGAGAAAGTTTGGAAAACTGTTATGTAATTATACCCAAGAAAGACTTTAAAGCGCTTTAATATTTTCTTGCCTCTCCAGGCTCTGATTTCCTCATGTGCGAGATTGAGAACGGTGGCACCCTGGGTAGTAAGAAGGGTGTGAACCTCCCCGGCGCTGCTGTAGACCTGCCTGCCGTTTCAGAAAAGGACATCCAAGACCTGACGTTTGGCGTGGAGCAGGGAGTCGACATGGTCTTTGCCTCTTTCATCCGTAAAGCAGCAGACGTACACGCTGTCAGAGCAGTGCTGGGAGAGAAAGGCAAAGACATCAAGATCATCAGCAAGCTCGAGAACCACGAGGGTGTACGCAGGTGTGTGTATGTATGTGTGTGTGTGTGGATCAAGTGTTCCTTCTTTTCTCTTTTTTATGTGTGGGGTTGGGTTTTTGTCATGGGGTATATTCTTGTCTGTTTCATTGCTGTGGGTTGTCCAATAAAGAGGAAAATGCCCAAGAACAAATCCTAACAAAAAAATTCTCCTAACATCCTCTGATAACTGATAGTTGTACTTTGTGATTTTTAAACGATTATTTTCTGTCTGTTTTCCAGATTTGATGAGATCATGGAGGCCAGCGATGGTATCATGGTTGCCCGTGGTGACCTGGGTATTGAGATCCCCACTGAAAAGGTCTTCCTAGCCCAGAAAATGATGATTGGTCGCTGCAACAGAGCTGGCAAGCCGATCACATGTGCCACTCAGGTTAGATAACAGCAAAGGTCATACTGTATTTCTTGTACTGGGCAGATTTTATGTGTAAATATGTGCAGCTGTGTGAATGTCAAGGAGAGCAGTACACACTTCAGTTAACTTGCCCTGAAACATCTAATGTCGAGATTTGTTGATGTTATCCTCTGACCACCATTCAGATGTTGGAGAGCATGATCAAGAAGCCCAGGCCCACCCGTGCTGAGGGAAGTGACGTGGCCAACGCCGTGTTGGACGGAGCTGACTGCATCATGCTGAGCGGAGAGACTGCCAAGGGAGACTACCCTCTGGAGGCAGTACGCACACAGCACATGGTGAGTTAATGTTTATTAAATATAAGCATAATAAACATGGAAATAATTTATCTATAAGCAAAGAACAAATTGCTATAATTGAAAAGTAAGAATCACTGATTGGAGAAATTATGTTCATGATATGATCTTGCATGATTTGCATGTTTTAACTTTAAAAAATGTTTAGTCACAGGAAGAAAAGCTACTGGGAGATCAAGCTTCTCTGTTTTGTGTTCACATCTATCACTTCTCAGTCAGTTGCCCATTGATGTAGCATCTTTTTTTCCACTTGGCCAAACTTCTGCTGCTAAAGGTGGTGTCAGCAGGAGTGTCAGGCCAACTGGAAGCTCTGATAGACATTTACTGCCTATTAAGTATGTCAATAAACAATCAATAAATAAATCACAGTTAAACATTTGATCAATCAAGGCTAAAAATATTGATAATGTGTAAAGTTGTCTGGGTGTTTTCAGTCACTGGACTAAATTTTCTGCACAGTTGGAATAACTGTGTCATACAATAGGAATGACACAGTAAAAGGTGATTCTTACCTTAATGACATGTTGGTAGGTTTGAGTCCACCCACGCTGAAGTAAATGCCTGTCGCCTGCACCTCTTCATTTATCCACTTCACCGTGGCTGCTCTTCACTGTTTCTTGCCATAGTATCCCCAAACTAACCCGCCCAATTTTATCAACAGAAATTTACAGAAATTTTACATAAAACCCTAAATGTACAGTACCGGTCAAAGGTTTGGACACACTTTCTCATTCTCTTGAATGAGAAAGTGTGTCCAAACCTTTGACTGGTACTGTACACTTTTGGATTTTGTAAACTTTTAATGATTAATCAATTATTGACCATTACTGTGGCTGACAGGGGATTAAGGAAAATTCTTAAAATTTGCATCCTTATTGCCTACATTTGTGAGGGGGGGGGTTTGCTAGTCAGGGACAGACACAAGTAAACTGCTTTTTTTTGAAGGTTGTTAATCATACTTGTTTTGACCAAAATCACAATTAGTATGACTTGCATAGATGGTTAATGCTGCTAAAGCTTTCATCGTTCAGGCCCCTCTTAGCAAACCTCCACTGTTCTCGGCTCCACTCCATTTTTACACTGCTAAGCAGATGCAGGTGTGACTCAGCATTCCTGCAGTTCCTTTGTGCTTTGAGTTGCCTTTGAGCTTATTGCCCTTATGTTTAAGTTGCATGGGGTGCTTCACAATCTGACGTAATCACGGCTTGTATTTACCTAAAACCATACTTGTATTGAGAAAGCTTGTATATCAGTGGAACAGTTTACACAGATTAACGCTGCTTCTAAACAATTTCTTCCATCTGACATTTTCTTTTTCTCATTTACTTCAGTCTTTCTAATAATTCTCTTGTTCATTCTTCCTGTATTTATGCTTCTCTTCATCTCTGTGTGCAGTGTGTGGCATTTTTAACTCCTAGCTCCTCTTTTCAGCTCCCAGTTGACCTAAGTTTTTAAGGTTGAACAGTCCTTTTTATTTCAGCGGGACAGTTCCCTTAACTCCAGATTAGCATGAGCTCTGTTGTGCTATTTTACATGTGATACATCATGTAAGTGGTTCTGGCAAAGTTTTGGCTCGTTGATATGTTTTAACTTTGATGTTTTCATGTCTCCCCCTCCCCCCACTAACTGCACACCTAAACTCTTCTATTCACTATCCCTCTTCCTTTACTTCTGTCCTTTCTGTTCAACATTACCTTCCATTCTCCTTGTGTCTCTAACATTGTCCCTTTTTATTTCCCATGTTCCTTTCCCTTTTCTCTTTTCCTGTCATTTTCCTCATTTTACATCTGTGTGTGCCTGGTGTGGGAATGCCTTTGCTTGATGCATCTTGCCCTCACCCGTGCCAGATTGCTCGTGAAGCCGAGGCAGCCATGTTCCATCGGCAGGTGTTTGAGGACCTGCGTCGCTCCACGCCGCACTGCAAAGACCCTGCTGAGGCCATTGCAATCGGTGCTGTTGAGGCCTCCTTTAAGAGCTTAGCCTCCGCGATGATTGTGCTCACGGGCTCTGGAAGGTAGGCAGGATATCTGATCCTCGCAGGTCGAGGAGGACGCTGATGTTGGTGCTCATGGTGTCTGAGAGAGGGAGAGTAGGGCAAGACAGGGACTGACTGAGCAGGTAACTAGGAGAGCCTGGCAAACACCCAAAGTAGACTGCTGGTTGATTTTTGCACATGTGAACACACGTTAAAGAGGAAAACGTTAGTGTATGTGTAGTGTACAAATTAACACATTGACCAAACAGTTTTTCTCCTACTATCACCCTTGACTGATGTTGTTGGGCCTCTCTTAATTTGCTGCAATCAGCCCAACATTACCCCAACAACTGACTTTAACCAGGAGTCTAGCTAAGTGTTTTCCAGGCACTCCCAGTGGTGTGAATGACTCGGTGTGCAGTAGTAGTGGTGTGAGAGTAACCCCCCACCCTTCCCTCATGGTCGTTTGGGGCTCAGATAGCACGAGAGGCCGAGGCGGCCACCTTCCACAGACAGCTGTTCGAGGAGCTGAGGAGACACTCCCAACTGACCAGAGACCCCTCAGAGGCTGTAGCTGTTGGAGCCGTTGAGTCCTCCTTCAAATGCAGCGCCAGTGCCATAATTGTTCTCACCAAGACTGGGAGGTAAGAAAGAAAAGGATAGAAGTGGGACAATCCTGGTCCCAAAGGTAAGATGTTGCTAGCCACGTCCAGCACTGCTCCTACTGTGCTCTTAAATATCCCCTCTCCTTTAGATTTTTGATTTTCTGTGTTGTGTGTGTGTGTGTTTGTGTGTTTTTTGAATTGCACTGTTACATAGGGTGAATGGAGATATCAACTGATTGTAAGAGTTGCCCCTTTTATACAGAGGTCCCGCAAAGAAGGTTGCTGTAAAGAAGACCCATCATTATGCTGGCTTTGCTTTTTTACACTGAACCAAACAAAGCCGGCATCAGCATCTGGGGTGTGTAGTCCCTTTCATGCAAACGTCGATCCAGTAATGTGACTACCACCGCTGCTGGCTTAATGGTGGAACAAAATGCCCCCCCCCCATACTGTGTTCATACCTCTTTATACAGAATGGCGAGGCGTAATGACAGTGTAACATCCCCGCCTTGAACAGACTGGGTAAAAGGGCTGATGAGAGCAGGGGGTTGTCATTGGCTTGGCCCCAATGTCCACCCTTTGTAGACTCTTTTTCACCTTCAGCACCTCTGGTTCAAAATGCTTCATGAAGAATGGGACAGCATTTAGTAAAAGTATGTTACCAGGGGCTGAGGTCTCTCTCTCTGACCGGTGAAGTGAAAAGCTTCCACTGCATATAAGATCTAATAAAACAGAGTGCCACATAGTCACAGATATATCAAAACATAACTGTAAATCACAGTGCTTGCTGCCATGTACATATAGACTTGTTGCAGCAGTGTAGCCTTACAAAAGCTTGATTTCACAGCGGGACAGCCCTGAGCTCTCAGTGTTTGAGGGTGGACATTTGGATTTAGCCACTGATGGTGACCTCTGCACACCCATGATGCACTATAAGTGTTGTCACTTATTTTGGCTGACTAGACATCTCAGGACTGTGTGGGCGTTTGCTGATTGTGCTCAACTTCCCTGACTATCCTGTTAGTTTTGTTGCACCTGTTAGAGCAGGAAAACTCAACATGTTAATTGTTTTTAATTAATCATCATCAAAGCATATTTCTATCTATCCTGTCTCTAACAACCAGAATACCTGAAAACACGTTTGTGGGTGTTCAGAGTTTGTAATCACACTGCACAAAGTATTCAGGTTAATGAGTTATAGTGTTTATCTTCATGTTCTGCTTATGAATGTATATCTAAATAATCTATACTCTTTATGTAACATATAGAACACATTGCCTTGGTAACTGAGCCTCTTTCTGACTCTGCAAACCAAGAGGAAACATTTTGTGTACTTGAAGATACGTGAAGTATCCATAACTGAGTATTTTAGCATTTAACCTGTTCTGCCATTTCCCTTTCTAATCATCAGAATTAATTGGCCATACTGTTCTAATCATTAGTTTCAGGAAAAATACTTAAAATATGAAGTGAGGTCATCTTTAATGCTCAACCGTGTCTTTCTCTGTGTGTATTTGCAGGTCCGCCCACCTGATCTCCAGGTACAGGCCCCGCGCCCCCATCCTCGCTGTGACCCGTAACGCCCAGACAGCTCGCCAAGCGCACCTGTACCGCGGCATCTTCCCCGTCCTCTACACCAAGCCCGCCAACGATGTGTGGGCTGAGGACGTCGACATGCGCGTCAACTTTGCCATGGATATGGGTAAGGCTCTACACCTGTATCATTTTTATTATGCAGTACTTTGATTCAAAAGTGTTGCAAAAGAAGTTCACATTTATTCTGCAACAATTACTGTCAAAAAACGAAAATCAGTGTCTCCAGCATCTTACTTACTGCTGTGAACATTTAATCTAAGACACTGTGCTTCACGGAATTGAATACATCAAATAAACAATGCTTTGTTGATTTATGTTTAATTTCCAGGCAAAGCCAGGGGCTTCTTCAAGGCAGGTGATGTTGTCATCGTCTTGACCGGCTGGCGTCCAGGCTCTGGTTACACCAACACCATGCGTGTGGTTCTGGTGCCCTGAACGGCCAACAGAGCTTCTCTGTTTTCTCCCTCCACCTTCATCTATCTTTCATAGCTCTCCACCCCACACTCCACTCCTGCTCACAGACCTTATCCAACACCGGGGCTCAGAGTCAACCCCCTGAACTATTTAGGATTTAGGCAATAATACAAAAAAAAATGAATAGAGTATAGCCTTCATGACCCAAGAGCCATTTTGGGTGGGAGTAGAGGCTTGTTCCGTACAATTCCACTTTGTGTCCATTCCTTTCAAATCAATTCTCTCAAACCAGTCTTCAGGGCCTCAGATTAATACACCCTGACCAAAAACTGCTGTATTTATTCACTCAAACACTTGTATTCTTTAAAGCGAACCAGTCTAAGAGTGAATGCATCCCAGTCCGTATGCATGCGCATACTGGCTTTTGTTTAGGTGGGGTTAGTGATCGAGCAGGCTGAACTTGACGGAGCACTTTTTAGTAACGTAAGAGTTTACTTTTCAGACTCCTCTGCCGAATGAACGAACAAAAGAGTGGCATCCTCAATCAAGGGCTCCTTCCACAGTGCAGCCTTAGCTCCACCGCTCAACCCAAACAGATCCTTCTGTAGTGCTGTCTGTATGAAGTGTCCTCTCTTAATGCCAGCTTTCACTGTATTATAAGTGTATCTGTACGTGTTGCACTCCTAAACTACTCCAGACAATGTTACATTCTATATTATACTTGACTATTGTGAATGGTGAAGTTTTGTTTTGGGACATCGAAGACTACTTATATTTTGTCTAACTATAGAGAAATGTTAGTTTTGGATGTCCACTTCAGAGGTGTTGGAGCTAGTTACTGTATTTGTGTTTTTTAGATGTTTCATGAAGCCTTTACATTTATTTGCATTTGGATCATATTAACTTATGAATCATGTATGATTCACTAAAGTTGACTGATATGAATAAGCACTTTTAGGGTTTTTTCGCAGGGGACCTGATGTAGGGATGAAACCCTGTCCCTCTCAGCCCCAGTGGGTGATGGGTAGAACACCTCGGCTTGGCTTTGTCTCTGTCTCTTTCTACATTGGCGACCCACTGTTGCTGTCTCCATGTGTCTAACATGCTTTTGATTGTAATGCTAGAGTGTAAGAACTAACTAAATGTAAAAGGGTAATATAATGTTTAGCTGGTGTACTGAGCTGTCCTAAATGACTGGATTTCCATCAATAAAAGAGATGAGCACCCAATGCTGCCTTGCAAATGTTTTGTTTGACAGTGAAGAATCATGGATTTGTGTAATTTTATAGGTGGTACTGCATTAAATTAACTTAAGGATTCAGGTGAAAAATTCTGGAAAAACTAGAAATGTTGGCATTAAAAACGTATTTTATGAATGATTAAAGGTTTTACAGTGTTTCAGTGAATAGTTAGACCTAATGTATTCAGTGAGGTTGTAGATAGGTTTATTTTTGTGGCTTAAAAATTTTGATCGGAACGAATTTACCCTGTTAAAGCAAACCATGGTCAGCCAAATAAGAAAAAGATAAACAGGTCATAGAAAATTAGCTTTCTTTATCCTCACAAAAGGCAAACATGGTACTCACTGATAGTTTTATTAATGTAAATTCCAGTTAAAACAATTTATTCTCCATTACATCCTCGTTCTATTCAACAAGACAAATCAGTGCATATTTAACATTTATTAGCAGTCCTGGCTGTACACGACCCCCACCTGCCTGCGAACCTCGTCCTCCACCTCAGCCAGCAGAAGAGAGTCGGCATGGGACATAACTGCACTCTCCTTCAGCCCTACATTGAAAAAGAAAACATTAAGAACCTATGCAGTGTATTGTTAGGTCCACACATACAAACACAGTAAATGGCTGTTATCATTTGGGTGTTTCTGATGCCACCTTTTGTTGAAAGTGTGTATAACAGGTAACTGCCTGAACAGATGACTGATTAATTACATACATGAATTAAAACCTCTCAAACAATACCTTTGAGCAAACACTGTCGAACCTCCTCTGCTTCATATCGCATCCCTGTACTGTTGAGGAAGTTAAGAGGCAAGTAGGGTTCTGGCACTGGGTACTGAGTCTCCTTCCCGTTCACCACTAATGCTGTGGGACACCACATATGGGCAGGGACCTAAAAAAAAACATGCCATCAGGAAATCCTCAGAAAAATGACAGCAGATATGCAATTACTGTATATACAGAATATTGTGCTCGGTGAAAATACTTCCTTGTGTTACATTCAAATCCCTCATGTCCTTCCTGTATTGCTTCACAGATGACCTTATTTCACTTACTAACCTTCTGTTTTACATCAAACATGCAAATGTACACAGTGCAAGTGGGCGCTGTATTTCAGACAAAGATTTGAATATTATTGGGTCACGCAGCCTTCGAGTGATGACCTACCTGGATTGTTCCCTTTGTGCCCGCGATAACGGCATCATTGGGCAGCTGTAAATCCGAAGAGCAAGTAAACACAGCCATCCTGTTCTTGGAGAACTTCAGAGTGACAACCACAGTCTCATCCACTCCTGCAATGACATATGCATATGCGTATTTATGATCCGTGTTTAATAAAAAAAATGTAGCAGCGAACAAGGACAAAAACTTGCAAAGAGGCAGGAGCACATTGACGGTAATGCAGCAAGCTGATGCTTCGCCAGCAGCGCGCCTTCTGTACTACATAAATGATTGTTATATGCTGTCCACTGCTGTATAAGATGTCTTCCATGCTGACTTTACAAACATAATCTTGAGTCAGTAAATGCTACTGTGTTTTATACTGAAGAAGAATGCAAGTGTGCAATGCAATAATAATAATACATATCTGGACTTTCAAACGTTATCCTGCGCCAGGTGACATAAAAATGAAGTGACAGAGATAAGAGGTGAAGTCTTATCAGACAGGGACAGTCCCTTTGTTAAAACAATCTCATTTCACATCATACAAGCACAAAAACTGTACAAGCTCCGACTTAAAAACTCCCATCTGTTATCATATTAGGAACAGCAAATGAATGTATACAACCAAAGTCAATGAGTAAAACAACCCTACCAGTCTCAACCCATGTGACCTGTGAGTGATTTCTTTAAAGAAGTCTAAAAGAGGAAGCAGTGGTGAGGAGGATGACTTGGCCAAGACAACAGGCTTATTTCTGTTTTTTGACAAACATGAACTTACATTGCATTATTGTGTAAGTGCAACACCCCGCCATGTGTTTACAGATTGGTAACTCAATAAAGTAATACCTTTGCCTCGGAAATCATATCTGTGTGACCCTCTTTATCATTACCTGTCTCCAGGCAGACCCCAGTGGCCTGGATGCACTCTGGCCTCTCTCCGTTGTACACCATGTTTATGAACTGCAGGCAGTAGATGCCGATATCCAGTAATGCTCCTCCACCCAGCTCCTTCTGCACTGTTCTCGGTATGTGCATCAATGGGAAACCAAACTCCGATCTCACCATCTTCACCTCGCCCACCTCGCCCTGGGCCAGCAGCCGTCTGATCTCCACTGAGGCCGGAAAGAATCGGGTCCAGACAGCCTGTAGCAAAGGCCAAAGGGATATGATTACAGATACATTTAGTTTAGTACTTAAGCTGGTCGGTCTTACTATGCAGGGTAACTAATGCTCCTAACCACAGTTGAATACAGGACTGTTTGTCCACCAATATGAGTCAGGCTTTATGTTGTCTAATTATTGATCTTTTAGGAAATATGAATAATCTGAGTATTACATAAAAAACACTGCAGTCCGTTTGGTCTGCTCCAATCCATACCTCCATGAGAAAGATGTCATTCCTCTTGGCAGAGGCCAGGATCTCCTTCACCTCCTTAGTGTTCATGGCCAGCGGCTTCTCACACAGCACGTTCTTCTTGGCGTTCATAAAGAGCAAGCAAGTGCTCAGATGGTAGGGGTGGATAACACCAACATACACTACATCTGCACGCACACACAGGAACACACAGACCAGAGAGCATACTGTAGGAAGTGAGTTTATTCTTTTTGTAAAATATGTATCTAAAAGGGGGGGGGGGGGGGGGGGGGGGGGGGGGGGACAACAGGAATTAAAGCAGTTCTGGGTCAAATTGAAGTGTGAATAATGAGATTCAGAGGGGTTTGCTGTGTTTGGAAAGTTTCACCTTTTTCTGCAGTGCTCTGAAACAGCAAACTGTTGTACAAAACAATTAAAATATCAAATGCTAAAAGCCATCACCCGCTCAAATTTGACCCAGGTCTGACACAAACTGACCGATGTTTGGATCTCTGGCCAGCTCCTCATAGCTGCCGTATGCTCGGGCGATGCTGTGCTTTTTGGCAAACTCCTGTGCATCCTCTAACTTGCGAGCTGCCACGGCCACAACCTATGAATACAATTTAAAATTGTTATTTATCACAAGGTGCCTCTCTTCTACCTTAATGAAAGGTCTGTTGTAATCCAACTTGTTGCAGTCTATATTCAAAGGCTGATGTTTAGACTGAAGTCAAATATTATTTTTCCAATTACTGTATATCAACTCAGTATTGCCCTATTAGATTTTCTGCATAAGCCAAACAATTATTTGATGGTATGCAAGAAACAGAACTCTGCTTTTCTCAGACTTTGCTCAGTGAATGTGACATCAATTGTAATTTGCAAAATAACTGAACTGGCACTTTTTTTCCCCTAGAAATACAATCTTCCCATTATATTCAGTTCAGAAACTGAGAATCAATAGTATATTTTTGGGGGGGTACAAGAAGTTAATTTATCTTTAGTCTTCAAAGCTGCACATTGTGAATTAAGGACACGTGATAGATACGTTGTCTCTTTGTTAAAGTGTAATACGACTTCTTTTAAATGTTTTATGCCTCATTTTAATTATTGCTGCAATAAAAAAAAATAAAAACACATACCGTAATTCTTAGGTTATGGAGTGCACGTTTAGTGCGTATTTTACGGTAAAAGTAAGTCAGAGTGTTGGAAATACTGCAGATTACAGCGTGCAAATCCCATAACCTGACGCCGGGTTACAGTGATTTATAGCTCGTCAGACTGTAGGTTGCACAACTGCAACATGATGTCTTCTGTTTAATTTTGATTTGATTAGAAACTGACTTGAACAGAATAAAGTGAGAATCGACAGGAGCAGATCAGTCTGCACGGAGCAATAAGCCTCACGCAGTCCTGATGAGACGTCTTGGATTTGAATGACAGGGTGCATTTGTGTCTAAGCGTCTTCTAATACTCATACCTGATGGTCTTCAGGAGGAAGAGTTTTCAGGGCCACAGTGAAGTCATGACTGATTTTCCCCGCGCTACAGATTCCCCACCTGGTTGCCATATTGGACCCAGCGAACTGACAGGTTGAGGTCATATCAGCTGCTGCGGCAGCTTCCCGCCACAAGGTGGAGACACAGTATTAATTTTGACTGTGTGACGTAACGTTGCACAAAATAACATGATGATGTGGTGATGATGATGATGATTATCAAAGATACGTGACCTTCAGTTAGTGACAATAGGGCAAATAAACGTGATTTTTCACTATAATAATTACCTTTCATCTGTCATTTTGATATGAGTGTTAATGCTACTACCAAGTACTCACCCCATTAAGCATCACGTCAAGCTATAAACTGTATTTCACAAATAAAATCTGCTGATATCTTCACGCTCCACGTCATCCCATGTGATATAATAACTACCAGAGGGATTCTTTTTCTTTCTTTTTTTTTTCTAAGTGACCACCAAGGATGGTCAAAGGTCAGAGGTCATACAGTAGTAGGCCCCTCAGTGCCGGTAAGAGCTGACTGACAGGGACATTATGGTAGGGCTCATGTTTGTCATCATATTAGTTAAAGCTGAGTGATCCACCTGAAGCAACCTCTTTGTTAAATAAATTAAATCTAGAATTAGCGCTGTGGCACAGACACAGTGCAAACTCTAGGGGGAAAAAAAGGCATTGGTAATGTCATTTTGTTATTTCTTCTTGAAAGGAAAATATCTGCAGCGTTTTCTCACGATCTGTTTTGCATTCATGGGCTGTATCCTTAATCAACGAGACATCCTCCAGGTTTTAGGAGTCCTACGAGCCCAAAAGGTTGAGAACAAGTGTTAAATGAGCCATACTCTTTGCTGACTCATAAAGGCCTTTCTCTGTCCTAACCTTGAACAGCAGACAGTGCAACCTATTTTTGTATGGAGAACATGAATCTATTTGTACACCGCTGTAAGGGCCAGACATGACAGAACACTTTGATTCAAATGTGCCACTTGGAGTCTCTTCTTCTCTCCAGCGGATTATATTTGAAATGAAACATGGCTTTCGCAATCAGTCCTTTATTGGATTCATCAATCAAACACCTCGCAGTGACAACAGGGTTTGTCTTTACAGGCGTGGGTCTTAATTAAATGATGGTGACATCACAACAGTGTGGCCATATTTGTTTACATTGTGATTTGGCTTGTTTACACATGTTTTCAACCTATTTTTAATCTGTGTAATAGAAAAACTGACAGTGTTTGCCTATTGTACTGTCTACAATGTGTTTCCATGGTGACTCTGGGGTAGAACGATCATGTTTGAAGCTATCATAAAGATGCTAAAACGCACATGGAAAACAAACTCCTTAATAACACACCCAAGATTTACATGTTCCAGTAATTTACAGATTACATCTTTAATTCAGTGGCAGCACACTCCAAGTCGCAGCTGCCTCAGTGACACTGCATCTGCTCAGACTTTGTCACACAGTGCCACGAGTGATCTACTTATACCAAAGATCCAAAGCCTGCCTCGAGCAGCTCCCTCTGTTCCATCTGAGTAGGTTTAGGTCAGGTGAAACAGCCCTGTCTTTGGAGTGATGTCACTGGCTGTCCTGGCTGAAGACGACTCCCACCTGGTTCCTGATTTCATCCATGATCTCTGTCAGTAAAACAGAGTCTGCCAGAGGCATCCGTGGGCTCTCCTTAAGTCCTGCGGATGAGGAGGAGTCGTATAAACCATGTGGTCACAGTTTAACAAGAAAATCAGAATGACAGAGAGACGTGTGTGTTTATAACAGAGTTTAAATTATGCACATATTCACAATCATGCATAAATTATGTAAGCAGGGATGCAAATATTATGTAAATTAATGTAGGCAGCAAATTATAGGAGTGTAATACTGCACAAGCTAGAGGACATTCCAAGGACTGAAAACAGCAGTGATTCTGAATCAATCTGATGAGTTTATTAGTGCATGACTATTCATCTTATTCGTCTTATTTCACCGAATTGCAGCGTCTTCCTTTCAAACTCACCTTACCTTTGAAACAGTGGTTTGGGCTGTTCAAACAATTTTATCTCTTTGAAGACAAATACGCACCTTTCCTTTTATCATGACTTACCTTTAAGCAGGCATTGCCTCACTTCCTCTGCCTCATAGCAAAGCCCAGTGCTGTTGGTGAAATTCAGAGGGAGGCAGGGTTCAGGCAGTGAGTACTCCGTCTCCTTGTCGTTCACCACAAGAGTGGTAGGACAGTGCATGGGGCCAAGGACCTGGAGGGCAAAAAGAAAGGGCATTTTTTTGTGTTAATTGAATCTTTAAACTGGTAATTCATCTAACATACTGTACGTGCAGTGGGTATGGATTTGTGGCTGAATGTTTCAATTTAATCAAATGTGAAAGTAATTAGCAGTCAGTTCGGTCTTTGCATGTCTCAATCATTTCTCAATTAAATCAAATGTCTTGTACAGGATTTGTTGCATAGCATACTTTAATGGAGCCCTTAGTGCCACTGATGACAGCATCATTTGGAAGTCGAGCAGCAATTGAAAAGGCACAGAAGGCCATTCTCTTCCTGGAGAACTTCATCACCACAACCACTGACTCATCCACTCCTGACAAACATAAAAACAGTAAGTCATTGTAAAGTTTGTCAGCAACAAATGAATTTGTTGGTCTCGAATATACGCTATGAAAATATATTTTCTTCATGCATTCATTAAATTGACAAATATGTAACATGAAGGTAGATAAAAGAAAATTACACATATAATGTCATGGTCTTACATTGAAGGATATCTCGCTGTGAGACACGAAGTTACATACTCCCCTGCCAGTTTTACAGCATTACTGTATTCTCAGGGGAGGATTTGGATTAGTGTGACATTTTAAAGATAAGTCTGGGATTTTCTGTGTGAAGAATTCTTCCCTAAGGTGTTTACATTTTGGACAGTTCATGAATTTTTTTTTTTTCCTCTGCGTCACGCAAGGATTTCTTCTTCTCCTCTTTTTTTTTTCATGGTAAGCAGTTTCAATCACCAATTTGTGATCCCTGATTCATGCTGTGTGGGTAATGCTACTAATCTACATCCCACCTCTGCTGTGTGACCCGTGTGCTGAATCATACCTGAGTCAAGCAGCACCCCTGTGGCTTGGATGGATTCTGGCCTCTCCCCATTAAACACCATCAGCACAAACTGCAGGCAGTACACGCCAATATCCAGCAGAGCGCCTCCACCCAGCTCCTTCTCCACTGAGCGGGGGATATGGAGCTGAGGAGAGCCGAAGTAGGCCTTTACCAGCTTCACCTCACCTACTGCCTCCTCAGCCAGCAACCTGCGCACCTCAGCATGCACAGGGAAACAGCGGGACCAGATGGCCTGAGAGGGACAGAGCAGACCGTTTATACTGTTTCACCTGAGCAGCACTTCAATACCACAGCCCCTCCACTTCCTGTATGAGCACCATGGCAGATGTGCTTGTCAAACATGTCACGACAACGTGTTTTCCTCTACCATGAGCCATAAATATTCCCAGAACATGCAAGGTTATGCTTCCTACATGAGTCCCCTGTCTGCTCTCATAGAAATGTACTGCAACTATTTACCTAAACTGTATTCAATACTGTATTACTGTATTGAATTGCAAACTGTTTTTTATGCTTCCAAAATCTAGTTTTACACCTGGCAGCCACCTGCGACAGTAGTGTCTGTGGCAGATTAAAGCAATGGTTCAAAATGTTGGGAAATACATTTATTTGCCTTCTTGCCGAGAGAGAACATCAATACCACTCTTATATTTGTCTGGTCAATACAAGGTTACAACCAGCAGCCGGTTAGCTTAGCTTAGCATAAAGACTGGAAACAGGGGGAAACAGCTATCCTGGCTCTGTCCAAACGTAACAAAATCTGCCGATCTGCACCTCTAGCTCACTTAACACATTATAAATCATTTGTTTAATAGGTTGAAAAATTTAAAGTAAAAACGAAAAGTTGAATCTTCACAATGGGTTACATGCCACTCTTGACCGGGAGCAGTAACTTAATTCCTAGCTTATGCTATACATGCTATACAGCCAAATGCTGATTGTAGCAGTATATTTACCAGACTCTTATCGATCTCACCAAACTCTGTGCAAGCAAGCTAATAAGCATATTTTCCAAAATGTTGAACTATTCTGTTTTTCTTCTATTCTTAACAGCAAATAAAACAAAATATTTTTCTGTACTTGATTCATTTGCATTTTCTAAAGATGAAGATAAACATGTGTTTATATTATTATCTTCAAGTTTTCATAGCCAAACACTCTCTTCTTTCTTGTGTTAGCTCCATATCTGAACCTGCAATGACCCCTACTGCCAGCAAGTGGCCTCTAAGCATCAAGATCTACATGAAACAAACAGCTGATATCCTTCCAACCTTACCTCCATCAGGAAGACATTGTTTTTCTTGGCAATGGCAACGAGGTCTTTCACCTGCCTGGAGTTCATAGCAAAGGGTTTCTCACATAGGACATTCTTCCCAGCTTTGAGGAACAGCAGGCCAACTCGCCAGTGCTCTGTGTGCAGCACCCCCACGTACACAATGTCTGTGAGGACACAGATGTTCCAGGCTCAGCTTCAAGCAGTAATGCCAACACGACATTATCTCTGCCTGTGCAGCGAGACCGTTCATAGCTCTTAACTCACCAATGTCTGGGTCGTTGGCCAGCTCTTCATAGCTGCCGTAAGCCTTAGGAATACCATGCTTCTTGGCAAACTCTTTGGCACGCTCCAAGCTCCTCGATGCAATGACTGCTATCTGTATATGAGAGAAAAACACACACACATACATCACAGTGTTTTAGCAGCTCTGGTCAGTGCACGGGAGACATCCTGTGTGACAATAAAGATGTAGTGAGCTTGTTTGGATAGAGTACCTGGTGATCTCCAGGAGGCAGAGTCTTCATGGCCACGCTGAAGTCATGGCTGATCTTCCCTGCGCCACAAAGTCCCCATCGGGTTGCCATGTTGAAATGGATGGTAAGTGACAAATGAGCGGGGTGGTGCTTTAGTAAAGCTCTGAGCTACAGGCGAGTTGTGACCTTGAGAAAGGATGCACGTTCAGGGGAAGAAACGTACTAAACTGTCATGCCTTAGAGCCAGCAGCACTTCAGCAAGAAGGCTCCTGCATTTATATTCCGGGGAGGCAGCATGTGTCACCTTCCTTCTGCTCCCACCCTGAGGTAAAGGGTGTAACACACACACACACACACACATACACACACACACATACACACACATCCTGCTGTGCTGTTGCTGATACAGGCCTTTCAATCTGGGCTGAAGTGGTTTACACCAGTTGTCTCTAACAATCTGTAACTGGGCTATCAATGGAGCTCTCGCCCATCATTAACACGCTGAGGGGGAATAAGTGCACAGTTTAATGTGTACAGAGCAAGGGTTCACCTTGCCCATGGATCAGCAGGTCAAGTATTGGAAGCTGGAACTGCTTTGTTTCCCACTGAAAGAGAGGCACTGATTAGCCTGTGATGGTTTGACAACTGCACAGAAGCCAATGATTAAACTGGAGTCTAATGGATTGCTGGGATAAAATAGCTGGGTTCACAGAATGCTCGTGGAGCCCATAGCGGGGCAATTTAACTGGCCAGTAAGCTGAGCCAGGATGACTATGGAAAAGCATCATCTCAGTTGCCCTTGAGCTAAATATTATCTGTTTAGCCAGACAAGGCAGTTGTGTAAACTTCCTGCCACATGCTGCCAGTAGAGGACACTGTGTTCTCAGCAGAGTTTACTTTCTCTCTCAAGTCTGAGGATTTGGCATGGCTCATTGCAAGGAATTATATAAAGGTTTGCAAAATCAGGTGAACCAAGAAGAAGGCAGATGCACTGCCAGAGGTCATAAAAACATTGTTGATCAGTTTGTAAGGAAAAGAAAGGATTTTCATGTCAGGATGGTTACATAGCATTCCTATCATTTATCGTTTTAAATTTTAACATCTTCTCATCTGCAGTAAAAAAATATTGTAGATACATACACATTTCATTTGACCTACATTAAAGTTATTATCATGTCTAATAATTCCAGTCTGTATATGATTTTTTTTTCTCATTTTCTCATTTCCTGCAGGTACTGTATTATGATTGGATTTTACATGAGAACATAGTGTCAGTGTCAGGAACGTCTTCATTATGAAAGAAAATAATTTTTGTCAATGACTCTCCTCGCTGGCTGCTTTCCTTTTGTGTTTCACTTCCAAATGAATTCTGGGAGCTGTGTGCCGTTGTCATAACAACAAGGTACCAGCTGGGCAATTTGTATGCAAATGGCATTGGGCTTGGCCTGATATTCCTGCCTATACCACAGGACCTGGTTGCCATGGGAATGCCCAACTTCTCCTTGAGTAATTGTTTTTTTTTCTTCACTTTTTTGGGGGAAAGGACAGCAGCATTTCTCTGGCAGGACTACACGGTGACATCACCGCAAGTGCTAAGAAAGGAGCTAGTGAGTGTGAGTGAGGAGGTGTAACCTGACGGGGCAAGTGCAACTAGACTTTGAATTGGTGTGAAGCGCTGAATTGGTTCTCTGCTGCCTGACTTGACTGCCAGCAGACGGGCACAAAACACAGAGGCTCAGGTGGCGAGAAAAGGGTGTTCTGGACAGGACTTGGACAGGGTCGCCTGACAGCCGTGCACTGGGACCCCGCCGCTCAGCTGAGCCACGGATGCCTATTTTTCAGGACACACTAAAAACTCAAAATTTCGTGCTGAAAGCTGCCCTCCCCTGCTTGCACTCAAGGTCATGATGAGAACAATCTTATAAACTGATCAAACTTTCGGTTCTAATGACGAGTGGCCATCACAGGGTGGAGTTTGGGGGGAGTTTGGGCTTCTTAGTTTGCAGAGCCTGGCACAGGGATGGAGGTGGGCAGTAAAGACGGCTGCAGAAAGTGAAAAGGGATGAGCCAAGTCATTCAGAAACCTGGCAAGCGGAAGGAAGCCAGCGCCTCATTAATCCAGCATGGCTAGGACAATTGCCTTCTTCTCCTATTGCTTCTCCCTGTCTTTATTTGATTAACAATTCATGCATCATCTCTCGTCTGTTTCCCCATTCCTACAGGACAAGGAAGTATGGCATCTGATGGGTCACGTGACCAGTCACAACAGTTTCCTTGGGGGTGGATCATTTTGCCGGGGAAGGTGGTTGATCACAGCAGACAGTTTTGTTTCACACATTGTCACATTATTTCATGTGTGTAGCTTGTTGTCACAAAGACTCTGTCCCCCTTTGTCATTGACAATGGCAACACACCGGTCTTACTGTAAAGCCTCTATACTCAAATTGTATGTGTGATCATGTGAAAATATGTTTAAAAAAAAGTATTTTTTGGAAGGTTACAACCCAAACATTCAAAATGAGTAAAATAAGAAGGATTTTTTTAAAAGCTTGCTTCTTATTTGGAAATATATATATATATTGGTGTTGTCTAACTCTTATTGAATTTAACTTCATTTTTGAAGGTACTAATAGCTACAATGTGGCTCTGCAAAACCAGTTACCATGTAACAGCTTGGTATTTCATCAGCAACTTCAAGTTAATGGGAAATAAAAAGGACCAGAGAGAGGCATCTTAATCCTATCTTGATTGATGCGGATATGCAGAGGGTTTTTTCCTCCTCCTCCAGCTGTCAGTGTAAGTGAGAGCCATCTTGCTGCTGTGTATTTTTCTTTTTTTTTTGGGGGGGGGGGGGGGTTAGATGGGACTGTATTGCAGCAGTTATGGGAGCACCATCACTCCTTCATCTCTGTCTCAAGGTCACTGCAGAGGAAAGGGTGACAGGCTAGACAAGCGCCAGGAGGTGCCAGCCATTTTGAGGGGAGGTTGGGAGCTTGATGAATCCAGGGAGGGAGAGGGAAGTGTGCAGCGAGGAGTAATAAGTCATTTTGTCAATGCTACAGCATGTTCTGATGTGTGGGCCGGGTTATTTTTTTTTCCATTAGAAAAAGTGTGATAGAGGGAGACTGAGAGGAGGAAGCAGAAATGGGAGCCTTTGAGCCGCCCAGCATTGTGCCGGCCCTTTGAGAGTCCTATCACTGTCTGCAGCACACACAGACTGAGAGGCTGAGCTGTGGAGCAAGAGCAGGCTGGACCAGAGCTGACTAGCTTAGCAGCCCTTCATCTAGGCGTTAGTGCTGATGGGGAGGGGAATGGGACGTAGAGTCAGTACAGCCACACATAGAGCTATTACATCAAGTTACCATTCTTCATTCTGTGTTTTTTTTTCAGTCAAAACCACATTTGCCATGCGGGTACAAAATTTGCACCATTAATTGAACAATAAAGAATATGTTATCAGTCTTTGGTACCAACTGTGCACATTGCTCCCCAAATGCCCTTTAACAATGTGACCCAATCCTCACATCTACGACACAACAGACTCCACGTAAATTTAAAGCTTAATTTACTTGATGTAACACTTGTAAACACGTTGTAGTTTAATCTGTATCTATAAAAACTAAATAATACTAGTTATTGCTCTCAAGGTCTCGAAGTTGCAGGCAGAAATACAAGGAGAATGGGTTTAGTAAGGTGAGTTTTCATGATTACAAGAGTGCTAAAATATGTCTCCCTTTCTGTAATGTTTACATCTAATGGAGCTGGGGTTTTTACTGACCAACAAATGAAGCCCTTTGAGAAGAGGTTTTGCCCCTGTGGGGAATGTTTATATCTGTTTGAGTGCTAAACAAGTTGTCCAGTCTACCAGTGCTGTTGTTTCAGTGAGTAAGTACTATCTGTCTCCATTAACAGCAGCCTGAATCTGGGGAACATGTGACACACTTTGTCTCACTCTCTCTCTTTTTTCTTCCTACTCTCTCTCAAACACACAAAAACAAAAAAAAAGAAGCTGTGTCTCTATCCACCGTGGTGCTAACTTGTATCGGCTGGCTGGGATTGTGTGAGGTGATATGGAATCCATCACAGAGCCCCTGCTGAGGTGAGAGTGGTAGACGTGGCAGGAGCCGAGACATGGGGCAGATACTAACCTTTCTCATCAAGCTGATAAAGTCCATTTGGGTTTGAGGAATGTCCATTATGGAGTGTGGATCCATCACCTCCATGATGTTTTGCTTGTCCTGAGGAGAAGCAGCATCAGGGTCACGATGTCTACGTGCGCATGTAATGCAGCTGTGGTGAAGGTCACCGTGATCTCAGATTACCAAGTTTTTCCTCGATGTGGCACCATTCTATAAAGGGAAAGTTGTGGTTGTCCAGGAACATCAGAATATCATCAGAGCTGGTGGTAACTGCTATAGGGCACTTAAGCGGAGCAGATGCTTGCCTACTCCAATTACCCACCTTTGCAAGCTAGTACAAATCTCTGCAGCTGATACCCATAATGACTCTGGTCATGGATGGAGATAATAGGTCTGAGAGGAGGGTAAAACACGTGGGTACCACTTCATAATAATGCATAATTCTTCCTAAGAGGTGTGTAATTAATTGCTTTATCAATTGTTAATACATTCATTTTTATTACTGATCACTATGGCATTAATACATTATTTATTAACACTTAAGTCTGAATTATAAATTTGTACCAACAAGCTAGCACAATTTAAAAAATGTGACTGAAGTTGGTTTATTCATAATGAATACTCTCTTTATTGTAACCTCTAAACTTAGTCTGCTTTTTTTCACACAGAAATATTTCTTCAGCAGGAGGTGAGACCTCCCCGAGCACCCTTCTCCCATCACGTGACAGAAAAACTGTTCACTGAGACCAATGTAGCTGCTTCACCCACCTTTTGATTTCCCACTCCATCAGTGGTCTGTATCCCCCCTGTTGGCCAGTCACACTGGCTCCTCTGCGGGGAGGCCGAAGCCATTAAGCAGCCAACACATTCCACTGCGTCTCCCTGTTTAATTGCCTGATAGGACTTGTGATATTTTTATCAGCCGTCCTGTGGCGGATGGCTGCCGAGAGGGGAGATGTGTCTGTGTGTGTGTGTGTGTGTGTGTGTGTGTGTGTGTGTGTGTGTGTGTGTCTTTACGTTTCATGCCTCGGTACACCCCTGACAAGAGAGCTGCCTGCTTGCTGCAGGAAACCCTGCGCTTCTGTGCACCTGCATATCAAACTGTGTGACCCAGCCTCTCAGCCGTGACATAGCACAGAACATCCATGCCTAAATACAGCTTTGACTTTGACGCCCCATCATCATTGTGCTACAGATAATGGATCATGTCCTTATCACTTTGGAGCTTTGTTAAATATTATCGCTGAGAAATATTTTTTCCACATATGCAGTAGTTCCTCCACAGTGGTCATAGGAGCGTGTTTCCATATGGTCGTGAGGTTTAAAGATGGCTCTGGAAATAATGGTGGATGGATTTATCACTACAAGCTGCTATCAGTATCAGATACGGTCCTGCCTAGAGACTTTATATACAGCTACACAGGTTACACTGGCGCACACACACACACACAGACACTGGTAATGCTTCCTAGCACTTCCCTTCCGGCTGTTAGGTTTATTAACTGTATGCTTGTCCACAGTCAGAGTGATTTAGGGCTTTGCAGTAAGGTGAAGGGAGGAAGAAGTGTCAGTGGGGGAGCCAGAGAGAGAGAGAGAGAAAGAAAGAGACAGCATAGGATCCTTATTGGAGCTCCAGAGCCCACTAACTACCGGCCAGCAGAGAACCAGGGAAAAACCAGTTTGCTCAGTTTTTCCAGCTGAGTTTTTGACAGGGGATTAGGAAGTGGGTTTCACCTCCCTGGGATCTCTTTGAGTTCAAGCTCTGTCTTATGTGGAGATTATTGAATTCGTTCAGCAACTCCCTCCATGCAGGATCCAAGATATTTCACTGCAGCCACTCCACACACTGATTGGATACAGCCAGTTAGTCACACCATCTCACAAAGCATGCACAATTCATCCCAAAGTAGGGTAATTGTAAATCTCTGAACCCTGGAATAAATAAATGAAAGAATCTGCTCGATATTTCATGTTCAGTCTTTCTGAGTGGACAGTAGCATAAACTATATCCTCAGTCAGTGCAGTCACAAGTAAAATTAATCAGAATCTATTGCACTTGAAAGTAATATTGACCTTATGTAGCCGGCCCATTTTTTCATTTATTCAATTGCTGGTTAAGTCTTTTTCTTTTAATTTTCTGTTGTGAAATTTTAAAGACCAATATGCTTAACTTACACTATAGTATGATAATGCAGGTTATGAAGTTATTAGCATTATTTGCATTTCTCACAAACAGTCACTAAACTAGCAGATGTTTTTTTTGTTGGTCTGGATTATAAAGATCAACTAAACAATTACTTCTCACACAAATATATATTCTATTAATAATAAATCTAATAATGACTAATGTAATAAATAAAGTACTAAAATAAAACTCTCCACTGTCTCTGTGCACTCTGTGTTTGGGTGTAGAATTGTAGTAGCACACGTTTTAAATGGCCATACTATTATGACATCATGTTATATAGCTATACACATAATACAAATACAAATGCCAGTGTTCTGACCATTCAGCATCACATGAACAGCTGATCCTGCAGCTGTGCAGGAGAACTGATCTAATTTGCGCTGCTACATAAATAGAAGTCGATGTTTGACTGTTTGACTTATCTCGTTTTTTCCAGGTATCGCAGTCCTTAATACTGTACGTTTTATTATAAATATGACGGTCACTAGCAGACTTAATCAGCTGTAACTAGCTAGCTAATTAGCTCCATGAATTGGTTCAAAATACCATCTCTGGCTGACTTTCAAATGTTTCCAGCAGACTTATAAAGAGAATCTTCTCAAGGGTTCTTTAATATGCACTTGATGCCACATGGTATTGTGCTAAAAGACTGAGATTAAAGCTGCATGTCTCATACAAAAACAGTGAGCATGTCATCAACTGATGATCCAGTAGACATGACATAGTTCTGCAACTAACGCTTATTTTTTTCCAATAATTTTCTCAATTAATATTTATAAAATGTCAAAAACAGTGAACAGCTCATTATAATGTACCCTTATCGATTATCAATAGTTGCAGATTATTTTTCTGTTGATCAATTAATCAATTCATCAACTGTTGCACCTCTAATATAACAGCATTGTTCTGTAAGATAGTGTGAAGCTAGTTAGTTCAGAGCACATTCAGAGTTATTTCATTCTAACATAACACTGTTTGGCTTTCTTACTTACGTATGTGTTCATATTTCAAAATGATATGTTTTCCCATTTAAGGTTACAAGAGAAAAAGTTTTGAGGATGAGGACTAACACTATCTTGTGTAACACTGGTTGGAGTTCTTGTCTAAACCTCCCCAAATTCAGAGCAGGACAGACATTTTCCTAAAACCTGATAGCATCTAGGATCAGCTATTTTATCTGATCAAACTTGCTCATGTATCTCCCCTGCATCTTTTAAATGGAGAATACCAACTTCTGCCCTCTACTAGCTGATTTAGAGTCCCTCAATTTAAATGCAACAGGCTGAAGGCTGAGTTCTTAATCCAGAAGATATGATGTGATATGTATGATTGTTATGACTGCTTGATATGTTATGTATGGCTATGAAAAATGTCATATATGTAACTGTATGCTTAATCTGTGTGTCAAACTCTTAAATGGAACTGCCTACTGACAGGTGCACACTAGAGGATTTTCAGATCTTAACTGATTTTAAAAACATGGGAGACCACAGACATAACGACAGATTTAACCGATTTTTAATATTTTAATTGTAAAAATGCGCACACCAGACGATTCAGTCAAAACGCAGGACCACACGCTTTGGTGTTTATACTAAATGATTTCAGAGTGGTGAAACCTGCGTGATCAAACATGGCTTCAGAAAAAAACAAACATGGAGGACTGTCGTCATCTTAATACATCCATGGTCAGCTGGTTGCACTTGTATGTGCTATGTTTAGCACGGAAAACAAAAAAAGAGAAACCTGCACTCCAGAACGACCCATTGGAGCATAATGTGCCACTTTCCAAAACCGTTACAAATCACTGTTAAAGATAATTGTGTTTTATGGTGTGACACTGCTGTGGTTAAGGTCTGGTTAGATTTAGGCACAAAAACCACTTGGTTAGGGTTAGGGAAAGATCATGGTTTGGGTTACAATGATTACTTGAAACATGGTTAGTGCTTCCCTCAAGTTAGGTAACCTCTGTTGTCACGTCACGGTTTTTAAAAAAATGTCCTGACTCACGGTTGAAATGGGAAGCAAACAGTGATCTCCTGCAGCTAAGTCCACTTTTTGCCATCTAACTAACCATATACACATCCACCCAAGCTGCCTCCTCTTAAGAAGGAAGTCACCTTATATTGACGTCATCTGAACTGCATCACTTCCCCGGATGAAATGTAACTATCGGTTGTTTTTAGCGACTGAATTTATGACCTATATTGACGTTTTTCTTGGGAGGACAGGCTCTGGTTTATGCAGCGCGAACTGGAGGTGAGTTGGAAATAAAAGTTTTATTGTTAGTCTCAAACACTTCTCCTCCTTTTCTACTGTTCACCTGGCTTGGGAGTCCTATTTGTGTTGTTGGCAGCCATGTTTCTGTTCTACACAACTACACAACATCCGGTTGGTGACACTTCCCGGTCAGCTCGCACTCGTTGGCAATTGCAGGTTTCTGCTCAATATTTCATCGCTGTTCCTTTCACACTACAGGATTTCAATTTGGAAATATCAAACGTTTGATATTTAGGATTTAAAATTGGAGAGACTCTGATCCAGTCGGTAACATTAAGATTATGTCTGTAAACCCCTCACACTACAGGATCATTTGGGCAGATAATCTGTTCAGACCAGCCTCGAATCGGGAACACCCCTACAATTGTCAGGAGGGGTGGATTAGACCCAACATCTACCCAATTATCTTCTAGTGTGAGGCCAGCATAAGGTGCAAAATGAATTTCAGTGTAAACTGACAGTGAAGTCGTATCGTAAATGCAGAGTAGGCATTGTACTTACTACAGCTCTATGCACAACAAAATGTTGAGAAAGACCTGCTGTGCCTAGTTACGTTCGCTAAGCTATGATTGGACAATCGCTGTTAGATGGAGGGGTTTAGTCTACGGTCAATTCGGTGAGCAGGAAATAGGAGCGAGGGCAACAATTGCCAAACAATGAAAACAACAAACCCTGCTGACTCTTCTAATCATCACAGGAGAAAAGAGCATGTTAATCTAAACCTCTCTGCCGTTGACACATAAAAATCATGAAATATTCAGAGTTGAACTGCCACATTTAATCCCAAAGATTAGAAAAAGGAAGTTGAACTGGATGTTCAAAAACACCGCCTCTTTTCCCCCCTCTTTGTCTGTCTCACGCTCTTCAGGAACACACATGCCTACACTCACCCCGGCCACAGACACCCTCCATCGCTTGCTCATCACCTCACCAGTCGTTTCCTCTTCCCTGCACAACCCTCTCACATCCTCCTCCTCCTTCCTACACTATCTCTGCTCTGGGTTCTCTCCTTCACCCCCTCCTCCATCCCTCTTATCACACACAAAACACACACATTTGCACATACTGACATACTTACAGCGTTTGTGTCCTGGCACACACACATACACACACTCATAAGCACAGCCAAAGAGGCACACATGTGAGCACACACACAATACAATTTTCCCCACTCCTCCCTCTTGTTGTTTTTTCTCTGTTTTGCTCTGAGGAAGTTGGCACCGTACTGTAACTGTCTATTGAATCCACTGCTGTGAGCTATGTTGGTTACACACTAACATACATACACACACAGTCAATTACATGCAATGTAAATCCTAACCATTTTGCAAATAAAAAAAAATATTCCCTGTGACACACCTGAGGAGGAAACATCAAAGGTACAATAGCTCAGAATGATCCACTTCTGCTAATGAAAGTGAGTCATCCTTTACACAAATTAGCATTTGCTTCCCTTCCTGTTATGCAAAGACTCTATGAAACCTCCTTCATGAGATGGATGTTGGTACTAATACAGACAAAGATGAGGTTTTTAAGGGAACACCTGACTTCCAACCACATCACTTCTTTTTTTTTTTTTTTTTTTGGTATTTTCAGCCACAAGTGAGTTTTTACATCATGTAGCTCTGCCTGTTGTTGAAAGGCTGACATGAATGATACCAACCTGAAAAAGCACAGAAAATATTTTAGTGCCCTTTGCAACAGCAGGCAGAAGTGGACCAGGTCAATAAGAAATGTCAATAAATACACAGGTATTTTATAATTTCAACCATGTAGCCATTGTGTTAAACTTAATTAATTTCACTGGAGGTCTCCCTCTGCACCCACTTCTGAGCCCACCTCTCATTCTTCCTTTGCCCCCCCCCCTCCCCCCCACCCACCCCCCCCCCCCCCCCCCCCCCCCACCCCCCCACCCCCCCCCCCCACCCTCCACAGCCATATTTTTATAAAGGATACTGCTGATTGTTCAACAGACAGTCCTTTAAACCTTATGGTGAGATCTATTTCTGATTCTTAAGCACACCAGAGGTGGTCAGCAATGGGGAATTTTTGTGTTCCATAATGAGAATAAAAAATCATTCAGTGAAAGGCGTCTCTGCCTTCCATTGTGCTAACGTCTAACAATCCCAGCTGATTCTGATTTCACTCAGCACTATATGTAACAGCTCTCCTGGGCTGTATGACATAACATTACAGGCTACTTGACATGTAAGGACGTCGATTGCAATGTTGACATTGACTCTTTCGGCCATCTGTTCCCTGGTTGAAGGGAAACATTTTGTTTAGAAATATGCATCAGAGTATAAGATGGCTACCTCAGGAATGCCTGCTTGCTTGTTTGTTTGTTTATCAAATGGTAAGGACTTAATTGGATGCCTCTCACCTCAGAGGATTAACTTAATGAGGTCCTCAGGTTTGTTCCAATCACATTTGGTATGGGCCTGGAATCCACTGCATGAATGGGCTGCACCCCCCCACCCCCTCACCACCACCAGTAGCTAAGACATTAATTTGCAGGTGAGATGAAGCATAGAGGTCAGCAGGGCCAGCGTGACATTCACTGCATTGGCTGGCTGACTCCAAAATTGCTCCTCTTCTCAGCTCCCCTCCAAGAATGATTCTGCTCAACAGACTGGCTCTTCGGCAAAATTATAATTATGTGAGTCAGTAATGACACTTCAAACTATCTTAATTATTCTGAAAAATGGCTAGTCCAGCACTGCTGTAATTAAGCCTTTCTAGATGCATATGTTGGGTGATAGTTTGATCCCCTCAGCTCTCCATGGCTGACTACCGCATCGGCACGATTTTATCACAAAATATATTGTACTGCTAATACTTATTTTGTTTTCATAGCCAAAGAGATAAAGATAAAGGAGATAAAAGGCTGTGTTTTGCTTGTCTTCTCTCAAGGCTGGAAAGGGGAGCCATGGCAGGAACACAAGCCTACCAAGACAGCCAATCAAGATGCTCCATTCTGAAGCCTGGCGATGGTTTAGTACACGGCCATTTACTGTCAGAATTTAAACCCACATGATTTATGGTATGGTTGCCCCGGTCTGCTTTCTCTCCTTAGTTCAAAGGATGAGTCTGGCTGCAAAATGCTCAAGGGCACGGGCTAATATGATAAACAGGGAACAGAGGCTGCAGGCTGCAGGCTGGGTGGGGGGGTGTGGGGGTGTGGACTGGGCCTTCTGCTCTCTACAGTTTACCCTCACCCTATGAAAAGCGAGCGATGGTGTAATGAGGGATGCATCGTCTCGGGAGTGAAGGGATGGAGAGGGATGTGAGGAAGGGATATCTTCCCCCCCCCCCATCAGCTCTTGCTGGGGGAAAAGGAGGAGGAAGAGGAAGTGGAGGAGGATAGTATTGCGGGGATCACCAGTCATGAAGGATTATAATTGCTAAAAATAAGAAAATGGTATTTTCCTCTCTGTCAAATGAGTCCCTCTGGGTTCCTTTTAATATCATTATTGTTCGAGGAGAGAGGTTTTATGAAATATGCAGGAATCATCCACTGAACTACATAGCATGCTAATATATTGAGAGGTATTTGGTTTCTTTGCTATGTTTGTGGTGGAGAGAAAACTATATCAGCTTACTGCTCCGCAATTCAAAAACCAGTACTGAACATCACTCTCCTTTAAATTACAACCCCAAAATATCCCACTAGAATATTTCACAGTCAGTTAAGCAGAGAAGGGGTCATATTTTTGAAATAGTGGATGTCACATTTTGGAATTAATCTCTGCAATTCGATCTCAAGGACCAATTCAATAAACAGTATTTAAACATTTTGAGAGCACTCAAACACGGATTTAAGCCTTCCTAGTCAGAAATAGGCAGCTAAGTGTATCAGCCTCTGAGGGTTTGTCCGTAGGGTGGATTGGCTGTGCTGAGAAATGGACATTTAGGACGGACTGTTAGCAGATGGCAGGGTGACAACTTGAGCTGCTGGTTCTTGTGTTTACATATCACAGTGGGGTCGTAGCTCAAGGCGGTACATCAAAGTCTATTTCTCTCAGTTCTGATTAGCACTTGGTGACTTGGAAATGGTGTGGGTGTTACTCAACATTTTAGCACAGTATGAGTGTAGTGTCACTAAAGTACACGGGAAACACACACTGACCTTTGTGCTAATCACATGGGATGATGGGAAAAATCAGATTGATCCCCAGAACTCATTTTATCACCTTGACAGCCTTTTTTTCAAATACGAACCCAAAGAGTTCAGTCATTTTGTCAGCACTTTCCTCTACCTCTAAGTAGGGCACATATGGCCCATTTCTGACCATCATGATTTTTCAGCAGGGGAGGGAAGGACCGAGCAGAGGACCAGGGCTTTTTTTTTTTTTGGAAGGTCTGGGGGTGGGGGGGGCGTTGGCAGAGCAAGGGGCAGAGAGGGGACATCAGGTTGGCAACCTGTGGCCATCTTTCTGATGTTATCCATGTGTATGCTTTCATGAACTTAATCCCAGGAGGCAAACACACACACACACACACACACACACATACACACAGTCACCCATGTGCATGGACACACACATACACACTGACACAAAAAGAAAACTTTCAGCCGTGTGCATCAAAAGCTGGAGCATTGCAAAGTTGGCATTTGGACAATATTTGCGAACAAACTGGCAGATGTCAAAAGGCTTTGACGGCAGGGTTTTAGAGGGGAAAAAGCACTAATACGGATGTGCTGTAGTTACTGTGTGTGTTTCTGAGTGCTCTGGGCCTCGTGCTGCCAAAAAATATAGTGCCAGACTTGCCTGCTATGAGTGTGAAAAGATATGGAAAAAGTAAAGGCATTTTCCTTAAAAACAAACAAATAAAACTGGCTGCTGAGAAAGACAAACAGAAAAAAGAGAGGACATTCACATCACATGAAGGCTACTTGATGCTACTTCTGACCTACTGTTGCTCTGTACAGATCTCAGTCTTTCAGGACACTCAAGTTTCATCCCTGTGGCCTTCTGAAATCCACCCAAATCCCCATGTACCTCTCAAATGTCACTATTAAAACATTTTAATTTAAAGTGGTTGTTAAAGTCGTGCCGTGCTTTCCCTCTCCTCCAGCACCAGCGTCGATGACAGGAGCTGAAAGGGCCTATCTGGGAAAAAAAGAGAGAAAAAAACTTGAGACACACGCATATACAGTGCTTTAACCCTGAGGCCTGTGGGGTAATGGTAGGATTAATTACTGTTGAGTTTGACCCAAGGAGAACTAGAGCAGATTATCCCAGATGCTGCAGAGGAAGGCATTAGTGCTGGTTGTCCCTCTATGGCAGCAGAGAGACAGCCACCTCAGCCGCGAGGATGTCACCGTGACCCCGCTGGCCCGCTGCACAAAACCACACTCATACAGGAGGCTCACGTGGCAGCAGCGGCAATGCACCATTTACAACCATTGCTTTTTTTTCGTCGCCGTCAGATGCCGAGCGGGCGACTGTAAGCCAACTCCTCTCCTCTCAGCAGGCAGGCATCAGAGGAGGAGAATAATGTGTAATTACAATAGACAATCTAAAACAAAGCCCTTCACTTTCAATGAGTTCCTCTTGGAGAAGGGAAGGTTACCTCAAGGGGGAATTCTAATGAAGCAGATGGCTGAGTGCTCACAGGGGCAGACGCAGACTGTCCTCCTTTTTTACAGTCTGCCAACATTTCCAGCATTCTGAGGAGCCTCACCTGTCTCTTAACCTCTTTGCGTGCATCTGTGTTTGAGAGTGTGTGTGAAAGACTTTTTTAAATAATGGGAATAACCTCACAAACTCGCCGTCTCCTGCACCCAAAAATGAATATCCCAAACATCTGTGAGAAACAGCGATGTAGAGAAAAAGAAGTGTCAGAAGAGGTGTGCATGCTGCACTGTGCTATGTCTAAGCGACCTTGTAAAGTCTAACTGAGAGTATGCTGCATGTGCTACAAATAACAGAGAAAAAAAAATACTCCAAGCGGGTGTTCCTTATATTTTATTCTATACCGTTTTATTTCATCCAGTATGTGTGCTTATCGACAATGCAGTTTTTGCCTCACTCCTTTCACCGCCACACAAACTACTGAGTGTGGTTGTTGCGTGGGTCAGCGCAATGTCCCGTAGGTACACGTCCAGTCACACCATACCTGTACAGTTCCCTTATTGCTTTTTCCCATAGTTCCCGTGTTAAATGCAGAAAAAATAGACTGATATCCATTGATGATTAGCAAAGCGGTCAAAATACTGTCCTCCCCGAAAGGTTGCGTGTCCTTGTAAGAAGTGTTGAACCAGTCTCTTCCTCCATGAAACGAAAAGGTTGAGCCTTCGAGTAGAAAGTCCTGGTCTGTAGCATCATGTAAAGAAAACGTCCCACTCCTGCGCCACACCAGAAGTAGAGAGTATACAATGCAAATGACATGTTACCTTAAAAATCATGGACATGTTTATGAATTGTACATACACAGTTTGGTGAACATTGCTTATCATTATCTGTTATGGTGATGACATCACTTATTAAGAGGATCTAAAATGAATATAGAAATATAAATAGGTCCTATGGAAATATATAAATCTTTATAAGTACCTTGTTGAAATTATTTTCCCAACATCAGATTAAGTGGAATTATAGTACATACTTCAGCAAATGTCTATGAGCTATGAGAAGCAAAATGTTTTATGTAAACCCTCATCTCTCTCTCTGTCCCCCCCCCCAACACTAATCCAGTGAAGAACAGCCTCACCTTTGGCTTCAACACAGGATTCTCTGATCAGCTGCCCCCAGTACAGAAACATACAGACCGTGTATTTTCAGAACCAAATCATCAAATCTAATTGGTATATTTTTCAATTTACCAACCCAAGTCATTTTTTTAAAATATATTTAGCTGTCTCCACTATGAACAAACAGTGTCATTACCCTGAAGGATCTCAAGTACATACAGTCTTGGAGTGAACTTATAGGCACCCGACTGGTGCACAGTATCTCTAAACTGGGTCATATCCAGGTTACACTGCCCAACAACCAACTTTGGGGTCAAAACAACATTACTGTTGTGTTATTCTATCTCATTGGAGCAGCAGCAAAAGAGGTCAGTCGTATTAAACGCTACAATAAACAGAACCTTCTACCACATATAGCAATCTTCATATCATATCCAATCACTCTGAGGTACATTGTCATACGAACACCTGATTCTGCTGCTCGTGTACGGAGAAATAAATTGAGTGTTTGTGGAAGGGTAGGGGAGAATTTGCAGTTATGAATGAATAACGAGGGCCTTGGAAAAAAAAAACACGTGCCGTCTCTCCCCCGAGAAATTGCAGGTTCGATTCCGCTGCTGCTACATCTAATCCTCAATCACAGCAAATGATTTCATTAGTGTGCATCGCTGATTCACCAACCCATATTCATGGGTGAGCAGGGCAGCACAAAGGGAGAGGGAGGCTAAGATTAGGCAGCGAAATTGGAAGTGCAACAAACAGATTCTGGGAATGCTGCGTTACAGAGACAACCATGAATTGGAAATGGTACAGAGGTGCCATGTGGAGCTCGTCCTTTGCCACACATCTAGCTAGCCATGGCTAACAGCAGGGCCAGAGCAAGGTATGGCCTAAGACAGAGGGGAAATATGAACTACTTCTGTCAGACCTAGATTAGGTTTAGTTAAATTCAGCTAAAACAGAGCAACCAATTTATACCAAGGCAGGACATTGAAATGAAACAATGGTACTTTACAGGATCAAAACACAGACATGTCAGGTGCTTTTTTGCTGTCGTCCTCTGAACTGATTTCAGAACAGCCTAGCTCGGGGCGCTGGCAGCTGTCGTGATCCTTCAACTGCCCTTGGTTGCTATTTTCTCTGTTGCTCTCAAACAGCGGTTTTCTTACCATTTTTAGATGGGTGACACAGGGAAACAATGAAAATAGTTCGCTGCGTGAGCGAGTGAGTCACCCTTGTTTTTCTTTATTCGCTTCTCTCAAAAGAGACAAAGTTTCAAAGCCTCCTTATCTAATTCCCAGCTGATTCCTCTAAAAAACACTGTCTCCATACTACATTACGCTACAGATGCGGCTGCAGCAAATAGTCTGGGAGGATGGAAATAGCAAATCCCCTTGAAGAATAAACATTGCTGTCAGGTGAAAATCTTGTTACTCCAATTTCGATTATTTTCATGTCTTTACTCGGAATGAAGGATTACATGGTCTTCTGTGAGTTGAGAAAATTTCATGACCCAAAGGATTATGAAACCCCTTTTCATTTTCATTACATAATTTCAAAGCTGTGTGGTCATCAATCAAAAACTGCTTTTCTTAATTTCATAAAAATTGGCAGTTTTCTTACATAAAAAGTCCAAGACAGCAGATTTTGAAAATATGTTGGCCTAGCTGAAATCGACAGGACATCATGCAGATTGTGGTAGCTCTCTAACTGACAGTGACAGATTCAACTGTGTGCCCCCCGCCCCCACCCCCCCCCACCCTCGCCTAAACCACTTATCTGTGATAATGGACCATTCTAAGTTCAGGCCAACTAATCAATCCCTGTCCAATGTCTATCTCTCTGTAAGCTCTGACCTGTGCCTTCCTGTCCCACCCTCCTCAGACAGAGCCCAGCCCCAGCCATCGACCCTGCCAGGCAGAGCGGGATACAGTCTCTCTCTCACACACACACACACACACACACACACACACACACACACACACACACACACACACACACACACACACACACACACACACACACACACACACACACACACACAAGCTGCTAGCTACATAGCAACACTCAAAGCTTTCCCTCATATCCTTCAAATCAATACAATACTGACAAACATCCACTAGCACTCAGGAACAATCATAAGGAAGGGGCGACATGCCACAAGTCCCCCAGAAACAACTACCCCGTCAGCATGAGTACCTAATGGGGTGCCTGTCTACTTGTCTACCCTGTGGCTGAGTGTCCGACTACATCATTCCCTCAGTGCATCAACGTTTCCTCACATATACACCTTTGTCTCGCAGACTGGCTTCAAATTGTTTTCCAACTATACACTTTGATAAGGTCATATTGTAAGGAAAAAGGGGACTTTTTCCTGATGTGCTAGGCACAGCAGTCTGCTTTTGTGCAGCGCAACGCTAGCAGGTACAGGAAGACCAAGGTTTAAACACCTACACTGTGTGCAGACAATCAGTATTCCAGAGGTGAAACTGTTCTTGGTGTTTACTTTCTGTCATTCTGTCGCAGGGCTCTGTCCCTTTCACCCTTTGCCCCACTGGACGGTGGTCTAAAGAGACCCAGGCTTCCTACAATGGGGCGCGAGGCTTCACGTGTCACATAAACACATAGCCCATGTAAATGTTTCAGAGCCTATAAATAGCTGTGAACTGCAGATGAGGACAAGGTGTTAAACAACAGCCAGTTTGTGAGAGGTAAAAAAAAAAAAAAAAAAACATCCAACCAAAAAAAATCACTGTCGTAGCCATTAGAAGCACCTGCTTAGTCTGTGAAGAAGACCATGGAAAGGACATGTGAATTTCAACTATTTAATCGAATTCTGAAATGATATGCCAAATAATCAGAGTTTTTGCTGTATTCACTTCCCCTCAACCTCCCTCATTTAATTGAATGTCAGTAGTTGAATTTCTACATTTCACATGATGGGTGACAGGTGGATTATAAGAGATTGTTGTTATTTAATGTTGCCCCAATATCTTACAAGGCTATTGATGAATAAAATGAGGTCCATGTGTTACTTAAAACAGATGACAAATAATTTCTGTCTAGGGTTACAGTGCATGTATCTGTCTTCAACAAACATCATACATGAAATTCCTAATCATAAAAGCGGTAAGGGCTAATGGCTATTTAAACTGGCCTGGCTGATCTGAATAAGATGAGAAAATGAGATTCATAGATTTGCGAACTGCAAATTCAGTTGAGGATATTTCTAACAACATAAAATGTTGTGGAGAAAAAAAAGGATTGTCAATTTTTTTTTTGTTTGTTTTTCAAAGAGCATTCAAAGAGTGTTCTTGAGGTTGTAGGCATGCCTGTAAATGTGCATTTGTGCAGCTGCGTGTCATGTCATGTGTATTGCTATACCTTATTATAGGGACTTCTGGGAACTGTAATGAGGGGAGAGCATGGTCACTGTGCACCTCTGTGTGTGAGTGCATGATAGCCTGTGAGGGTCAAGGGATTACAGACATGTCTTGTTAAATTAGGCTGCTGTGGCTGAGTGCTGTGACTGAGTTAGGGACTCAGCTGTCTGAGTGGAACCTGGGTCTGTCTTGATGATGAGCTACAGACAAACATGTAGAAGCATATCACAGCTTTTCTCCTTTGGGAGTTTAGTGATACCTTCCTCTACTGTGTATTCTGTTTTGTGGCAACTGTAAGGCCCCCTAACAGTATCACTGGATTTTGAATGAATACACAAATATGAAGGGCCTTTTCTTTGATTTTTGATGGCAAACAGCTAAATGCCATCTACATAGAGGTGCTCCAGGTATATATGTACTTCATATTTTATGAATTCAAAAATACCTGCAGAAATGCAATCAAAACTGAACAGTGTGAGGTACATTTTAAAATGTCCATTCTGACACAATATTTGTCAGTGATTGCTTCACTGCACCTTCATGGGCCCAATAATAATATTTGAAGTTTCTAAGCAATTTCTCTTGAGTTACAGCAGCAACACAGCTGTATGGCAATACTTCATGGAGCATATGCAGTAAAAGTGCACATTTTACTGAGTCATATATCCAGATTGCCTTACAACAAATGAGTGGGTAGTGGTTCTGTGTCTTGCTAAAGGACACTTTGGCAGGAGAAATGTCTGCTGATGAAAACGTCTGTCAGAGATATTGAACCAATGACCTTTTTAGTAATGGAACAGTCTCTTAACTCCCCTTCAGTGCATCTACCATAGCTACAGTACTTACTTTTAGCAACAACAAATGTACATACATTCAACATCTCAAACTCAGCACTGGCCATCAATGAGGAGACATGCCTATGTTGACCATATAGCAGCTACAGTAGAAGAAGTAATGCACAAATTAAATATCAAGTGGCATATTTCCATTTCCAGCACTTTTTGGATATTTCAGCTTGTGTATTGTATATACTGTATTTGCTAAATGACTGAAAGTCTGGTTTTGGGGCTGTTGTACACTCTCCGGCCACTTTATTAGGAACACCTGTGCAATCCAATGCAATCCAATGCAGCAGCTCTGCCATAAATTCTACTTCTACAAAGCTTATAAATTTTCCGTTTTTGTTGACATTGTCAGAAAGACGATAATTCTACTTTATGTTTATTATTGAGGTCGTGGTGGGTGGTGGTGGTGTACTTTTGCCCCCCTCATGTATGTTAATGGAGTGGACAAAATATTAAGAACACCATTCAATATAATGCACCGTAGTACACTGGATTGCTTTAGATTGCACAGGTGTTCCTAATAAAATGGCCGGTGACTGTACATTTGATTATTTTTGATTTTGAACGATCCTAGTGCTACACAATGCAACACACAAGCTGGGGTTAATGGAAGTCCTAGTTTTTGTGTGAAAAAAGGCAAACTTCCTTTTGATCAGTCCAGGGAAAAGTCTTGCCTTGCATCTGACTGTCCCACTGATTAACACACTTACTCTCACTAAAACTCACACATTAACAGTTGCACGCAGTCAGGAAGAAAAACAACACATGCTTTCTACACACATTAGCGGCATGAGCTTGGAAGACAAAGTTAGGACATGGTTGAGGACTTTGCAGAAAGCCAGTCGCTCACATACTGTTATGTCTCAATATTGAGATGGAGGGTAGCTCGCTGAACCCCTCTCCCCCTGCTTCAAAAACAGTATTATTATGATAAAGTGGTACAAAATAAGGATAGAAGGGCCAAGAGGAGGTGAATTATTACCCCACAGGAAAAGTCTTTTTGGTTTCCTAAAGTCTCTTCTCCATCTCTCATCAGGTTTTGAAGAGTTTACACAGAGGATAAATAAGTACAATCTAATAGATACATTTAAGGATCAACAATATGTGATCCTGTATGTGATGGTACAAGAGTCAGCCTGTCTTGAAGCATTTTGTTTTAGCTAAAAATTTAGATAACTTTTTTGAAACACACAAAAAGCCTTTATACATGCAGGTATTAGTGCATAGGTTCCTGCAGAAAAAGAGTATTATTGTGTAGTCCATTGAATTGTCTTCCCAAAAATCACCAGATGAATTTGGCATAGTTATAGAAATAAAGGAAATGACTGTCCTTTAAATGGAGATCGTTTTTCACACCCTCCTAGTCCCTTGATTAACTTATCATTTAAATATATCTCTATCTATATACAGTATGTATGAATAAAAAAGAGGACAAAGCATAAAACAAATATAGTATTCTCTATGCTCAGAGTTACCTGGTAAAGTGTCTTTTAAATCACAGTAAATTTAAGATCTTGGTAAAATGAGAGGTGGAACACAGTGAAGTCTGATCACAGAAAGAAAATAATGCCACACATGGATATAGTTTGTGTGTGTTTCAGTTCTGAGAAGCACAGGAGGGTGTGATCAATCCTCACAAATTGGAAGGGAGTTTAGAGCGGACAGTTTGAGGTTCTAGATCTGATGAGTAGGCAGCAGAGCCCCTCCGTAGAGGCAAGGCCGGGGAGGCCCCAGAGGACTGAGTCTGGTGAGGGTGCCCCGGAGACATCTGGATTGGAGGAGTCATGCGCCCTGGCACTGAGCTACAGGGTTTGGGCACGAGAGTGGGTGAGGAGAAGGGTGAGGGGTAGTATCCAGTTTCCACAGAGGAGCAGGGTGTTTGGTGGCCTAAGGTCTGGGCCACCTCGTGGGGCAAAGATGGGTGCGAGCTGGACAACAGCTTTAGGTCCTCTGAAAAGCGGCCCAGTGGAGAATCTCTCCCTGTTGTGTGTGGCTGGCTGGGAAGCTGTGAAGGGAGAGAAGACTGAGGCATGAGCAGAGAACTGTGGGATCCTGTGGCACTGGAGGGGTCATTGTAGTGGAAAGTCCTGCCTGCCACTGGGCTTTGAATAGTAGGACTGGGTGCCACTGGGGTAAGGCAGGGAGAGGCGTTTGCTGAGCCGTACTGGGCCAGGGAGGCCAGGGCAGACCTCTCCAGGGACATCTGGTGAGGCAGGAACCCAGACTGGAGGCCTGCCAGGCTAAAATGGCTGAGGGATGATGGGGAGCCCTCAGCAGGCTGTTGGCTATGATGTCCTCTACCAGAGGATGGGGAACCTTGTGGAGGGGAGTGGAAGAGGTTTAAGCCAGTGGTAGTCCTGCCTCCTCCAGCAAACTGCTGCAAAGGAGCCAGTTGAGGAGGCTTGGGGGGTGGCTGGCTATGGAGAATTTGACCAGGCAAAGGGCTGGACGAGCCGGTAGAAATAGGACTCTGACAACGGGAGGAACCAATAAGTCCAGCTGTAATTCCACCAGAAGCCCCTCCTAAAGGACAAGCTGTAGACCCTCCTAAATGACTCCCTACTCCACCTCCTCCTGCTCTGTTACTATGGCCTCCAATTACCCCTCCCCCTGGCCCACTCAAACTTCCTCCTATATGGCTACATATTGATCCTCCAGAAGCCCTTCCCAACAATCCTCCAGAATTTCCTACCATATAATCACTAGAAACCCCTCCAAGAGGTCCCCCAGAGGCCCCTCCCACTGATCCCCCAGAAGCTCTCCCTAATGATCCTCCAGTGGTCGTTGCTACCAGTAATTCTCCAGAAGTCCCTCCTACTGATTCGCCAGACGCCCTCCTCAATGATCCTCCAGTGGCCGTCGCTATCAGTAATTCTCCAGAAGTCCCTCCTACTGATGTGCCAGAAGCCCTCCTCAATGATCCTCCAGTGGTCGTCGCTATCAGTAATTCTCCAGAAGTCCCTCCTACTGATGTGCCAGAAGCCCTCCCCAATGATCCTCCAGTGGTCGTCGCTATCAGTAATTCTCCAGCAGTCCCTCCTACTGATGCGCCAGAAGATCTCTCCAATGATCCTCCAGTGGTCGTCGCTATCAATAATTCTCCTGCAGTCCCTCCCACTGATGCGCCAGAAGCCCTCCTCAATGATCCTCCAGTGGTCGTCGATATCAGTAATTCTCCAGCAGTCCCTCCCACTGGTCCACCAGAAGGCCTCCTCAATGATCCTCCAGTGGTCGTCACTACCAGCAATTCTCCAGAAGTCCCTCCCACTGATCCACCAGAAGCCCTTCCCAATGATCCTCCAGTAGTCGTTGCAACCAGTAACTCTCCAGAAGCCCCTCCCACTGATCCCCCAGAAGCTCTTCCAATTGATCCTCTAGAAACCCCTCCCATTGATCTCCTGGCTGAATCTCTTACTGACCCACAGGTAATGCCCCCCACTGATCCACCTGAGGCCCCACCCGACCTGCCACAAGCACCACCCACTGATCCTTCAGATATCCCTCCTATTGATTCCCCTGAGATCCCTCCTACTAATCCACTAGTAGCTCCTCCTAACCCAAAGTGCCCCTCAGGAGTTGCTTCTGTTACTGCAGTTGTAAAGTCCTCTCTAGCCCAGGTAGTCTCTCCTCCACTGGCCCCTTCCACAGAACCTCCAACTGCTCCACCTGAAGACCAACCTGTTGCACCACCACAGGCTCCAATTGCACCTCCACTTATTCCTGACCCTGTGCTTCCACCTGCAGATCCTTGGTGGAAGAGGTTTGACAGTGGTGGGGTGCTGGAGCGAAAGGGCTGTTGCTGCTGTGGTTGTGGATGTAGCTGGGCCATACTAGATGAGGGTGAACCAGAGGATGAGTATGGTCCGAAGGGGAAGGCAGAGGCCCCACCTCCACCTCCACTGAACCCAGACCCTGTCCCACTAGGCCCACGTTGGCCTCCGCTACCTGTGGCCTGCTTGCTAGAGCCAGTTGCCCCTGAACCTGACGTCATGTGCTGAGCCCGAAAAGAGGCCAGCAATGGCATGTCCACCCCAGTGCGCAGTTTGGAGGGTGTGCTAGAGGGAGAGTCCCCAGCAGATCCAGGAGTTGTGGATGAAGGAACAAATGTGTGAAACTTCTTAAGCCGGCTGGGAGGGTCCTTTAGGGACCCCAGAACAGAAAGTGGAGGCCTGAAGAGCGTTGGTGGGAGGTGGGGATGGTGTGTTAGGGCAATGGCTACTGAGGTGGTGGCAGCTGCTGCCTGTAGAGGTGCCTGGATGAGTGGGGCCCAGATGACAGGGGTAGGTGAGGGAGGTGTCTGGGGTGGGGCATTCTGCATGAGGTGGGCGCAGTGGGCCATGTCCCTGTCATGCTGCACAATCTGCTGGATGATCTCATTCTCCTGGTAGTTGAGTACACCAGAGCTGAGGTCGTGCTGTACCTTGTGCTGCAGGATGGAGTTTTTCTTGCCTGTAAAAGCACACACACACACAGAAACAGACATGCAGAAAAACAGACACACACGCAGAGAGTGACAGGAGAGAAAGAAAAGGAAAAAAGGAAAATGAGCGTAAATCTTGTAAGCACATAGCGCCCAGTTGACATTGTGGGTGAACTCGAGTAACAGCCTTATTTTCCAACAACGCTCTCCAACAGAAGCTAGCAAACAAACAGTTGAGAGGGGAAAAAGAAAAAAAGGTGTACCTGAAAATCACAGGGAAAAGGGAGGAAAAGAGATTTAAGAAAGTGATGTAGCAGAAGGTGACAGATAAAGTATGAAAGAGTACAGAATAAGAGAAACAACAAAAGATAGGTGGGAGATAACTACCCAGAGACAGAAGCTCACAAAAGCATGACAGCCTACGGTGTAGGCGGTGTATGTTTGACTAGCTCTTACTGTGATTCCCTAGGTAACGGGGACAAAACATAAAGCAAACATTGTACCAGAAGGTATAGATTCAGCCTCTGATAGAGTGTGAGCTGCGCTGAGGTATGGGTCAAGTCTACAATTATCTTTTTGGCGTCATATTTTCTTACTTTTTCTGTGGAGTAAGCCATCTCATGACAGAAAAAAATGAAATTTGAGATTCAATATTAGGATGGACTTTTTCCACAATTTCATTTTTTCACAAATCTTGCTCCAGATCTTTCTTTTCCAGTCTTGGAATATGTGCTCTGAAAATAAAGTAACTGTGAGCTGTGCACAAGGTCAAAGAGACAAGTTAAAGTTGTGCCACTATGACAGGCTGACCCTACCTACTAGAGAAATGTGTGCAACTCTGACCTCAAAGTCTATTAGTCATTGTCGAATGGTCACATTAGCAGTGACAGGGTTAATTCACATGACTACCATTTTCAATTTGATGCTAACAAAAGACTGTGAAATCCAGAAATATTGTAAATGCAATTAGGCCCAGATCAATCTCTCCATTTTCTGTTATGACTGGTAGCAGATTAGTGGAGGTGTTGCTGTGAGGTATCTGGCTTGACCCTGGCACCACCTGACCTTTTATCACTTGCACACCACCAATCAGATTGTGCAAAGTCCATCGAGACCGTAATTAATTTGTGGATCAGTGCCGTGTGAGTGACTTTATTAGGGAAGAAGGGTGTACATGAGCATCAAGCCCAGGAGGAAGGACATACACAGGAGACCATCCCACAGAAACATCACTATCAGCCCACCACATCTTTTCAAAGCAGCCATTTTCTACAAAGAGACCCCCTGAAGCAATTTCTCTATCTTCCATTCTAAACATAGCAGAGGATAAAACAGAGCATGCAGCGATGGCTGAGTGATGATACAGGCGTGCCTTTCATTGTGAATTTTTCATCTGCCCAGGCTGAGCCTGGGAACAGTGATGGATATGGAGAGAATATCAATTGTATGCGTAAGAGAAGTCATGCAGGGATTTCAAAACCAGAGCTCTATCTGCATGTTTATATGCAGATGACTTTGAAAGTAATTTAAGTCATTGAGTATCAATGTTAAGATTGTTACAATCTTAAAGTTTTGTCTGTGAGTTCTGGCTTGAAAGACTTTGGTTTTCTTCATTGTCAGTGTGCCATGCTGAACACACATACTCATGAGTAGCAGAAAGTAAAACAGACCTAGGAGAGTGAAATCTCCATCTACTCAATGATGTGCTGACTTGGTTAGATACAATTAATCATAAGCTTTATTTTCAAATATTAAAAATGTACATTGAGGAGTTGTCAAGTTGATGTTGAACAAAAAAAAGTACACAACTTTTCCATTATAGCAATTTCAGACTCTACATGTGACCTTAAAGCAACGTAAATGTCACTGAATTGATGTTTCATGTCATGTACTATTGGTTTGCAGAAATAATTTTAAAGTTATAGTTTAGTTTAAAGTTATAGTTTGAAGAGAGAACACACAGACATACTGTAATGTACTGTAATAACCCAGAAGCAGCACTTTTACAAACTGAATAATGAGTACTGTATGGCTTAACTGTCCCAACTAGTTCTCAATGATTTTCAATGATTAAAGTTGCAAAATGCAGTTGGTGGCATAAAAGATTTAACTCTGAAATGTTTATTTTAAAGATTATTTTCTTACCAATACGGTCCAGCCTGTCCAGGGCAACAGTCTCAAAGGCCCTTCTCATCATAGGATACTCCTCCAGCACCTCATTGAAGTTGTCCACAGACAAAGAGTACAGACGACAGTATGTGTCTGCCCGGACACTGGCTGTCCTTCTGCCTCGTGTCAGCAAACAAATCTCTGCAACAAAACACAGCAGGAAAGAGAAAGTCCAATAACATGGTTGACTTAAACTCAGACGCCTATTTGTTTTTGCGTAAATTAAATGTTGTAACCAGTGTAATCAGTGTTACTATCACTCTTTATCTATCATAAACAGTCATGTCATTCACAGTCACAAAAATGCAAACAGGTAATATTTTCTGCTAAAGGCTTCCCCAGTTTAGCTGGAAGAGACCCAGATTTGAGTGGATCATCCATAATCACTACAAACCTCTAAAAGGTATAAATGTGTCCTGGTTTAAACTGCCCCTCCACATAAAACACTCAGATTTCAACAGCAAAGAATTTTATCATTTTTCAAACACAACCCAGCCTACACATGAAAAACAAACTACCAAAAAACAACCAAAAAACTAAAACAAAAACAAAACTGACCAGATTTCCACAATGGCCACACTTTTATATAGAACATTTATTTGACTGAGGACAAATATGTTTTTGTATATCACACGAGGAAAAGTACACCCAGTTTTCCCACCAATGAACATGGAGCCAAAGGTACTGCTGCTGGGAATCTACCCCGGGTCTTTGTGGTGGTAGACAAGATTTTTACTTGTGGTGCATTCAACTACAAGAGTGAAAAATATTAAGACCAACCGTTTCCCCACTGACTATAAGACCCTGTAATTTATCTTTACCTCTTTCAACATGACCTAAAACCTAGAATTATAGTCTTTTTCCTCTGTAGATATAGTATGCTAAGTGAACACAATAAAAACTGTCTAAGCAAAATGTGAACTCCAGTGTTATTTTGTTTTACTTTTTAGCATTTAAAACTACAAGTTTTCTATAATCCATTGGTGTAGCACTTAATGCCATTTTCAGAGCTTAGAGGTCTGCCAGCCCTCATCTGCCATCCCCGCTCAGGAAAATAATGCTCCATTTAACAAGCTGCGCTGCTGTAGAGCTCTGGCACAGAGGCTGTGTGTGTGGGTGCAAGTGTGTCTGTATGCAGATGTCGCATGTGGATGCATGCACTATCCAAGTGGGATGTGTCTGTGTTAGAGCCCGTGTCTGCACAGAACGTGTGTGGGCATGCGTGCATGTGTGCAATGCACAAACATATGTGAATGTACTATATGTGTGTGTATGCATGTGAGTATTTTATTCATGAAAGCAAGGCAGTATAAGAGAGTAAGGTATGCTGTAAAAACTATAGGCGTCTGTATACTTGATATATATATATATATATATATAGATATACACATATGAAAATAACAAATACATGCAGAAAATATTATACATTGAATGTATGAGTATTTATGTATTTGAACACATCATCTAATGTCTTTTCTCTTTAGCTTTCATCTCATCTTGAGCCCTCCCTTCCTGTGTTTCCTATCACACTCCCTCTTTCTCAAAAACCCATTTCCAGCTTGTCCACACACACATGCTCTCAATTCTCCCACAGCATACACTTTCCTACTTTCCCCCCCTTAGCCTACATCAAATCAAATTTTTAAAGAATTCTTTCATCCAACTTATTATTGTGTATCTTGTGTAGTTTCACTCTTAACCTTAACTGTCCTTCTGTCCATCGCTCTTTGCTTCAAATTTACTCTCAGATATTGCACGTTTCTAAAACGTTGGTGTTTGTGCAAACCTGTAGCCACACACACACACACCAATAGCCTCCTTGTATTGTATGAGTGTATGAGGCGATGTCCACTTAAATCAACAACATGTATAGCAGTGGCTTTTGTGGATGTTTTTGTATGTGGGTATGACGACAGTGTGCTGTGTGTGGTTGATTGAAAAAATTGCGGTCAATGAGTCTGGGTGTGTTAGGGGCTGGTAATGATCACGGCCAATTACATCCGCTCCTCTCATCCCCTTTAAAAGCAGTGCTCTCCCCACCATGATGTACATTTGGCAGGTAGGTCTCTTCAGAGTAAGCAAATTTTCTCATCTGCAAATCACCATGATCCCCATGATGCCTGTTTCTTATAAGAATTATGTTCATAGCTAAATACATTTTAGAGAAATGCTGCAGAGAATAAATTCTTTTATCAGCCTATAAACAAAATGCATATTAAATATATCTGCACAGTGTTCACTGCCAAAGTCTTTTGAAGGTACATTCATAATCAATTAATACTTGGTTAAAAACTCAACCCTAACTTGAGCAAATCACAGTCTTGTTGATTTTCACAGCATCACTAGAAAAACTGTGTGGAACACCACGGTATGATAGTTTAATGCCCACAAGAGCGAAGAAGTTTATGTGGTTAATTTGTAACAGCCTGGTGCCATTTGTGCAAGATTCAAAGTAGCCACAGTGGATCTGATGTGCCTAATTGCAATTTGACAATGCACGCCACCCACATTAGGCACTGCAGATGAAAAAACCCTCTGAAAAGGAAGGCTGTATCAGACAGCTGCATAGGGAGTTAATCAACTGAAAGGGAAAGCATTCTTACAGCATGCTTTGCTTTATGAGTATAGGTTGAAAAATGTATGATGAATGAATGAAAAAGACGAAAATAAGGTGACCTTGGAGAGGTCTTTCAGGGTGTGCCATGTGTAGCGCATAGTTCACCTACTCTGAGCAGGCGGATGGCAAAAAAAGCTGTCAATGTTGACTCCATAATTGCAGGGCGCTGCTCGATTACCAGTGACACTTCCCAACTGCACTTCTCCTCCCACTGGCAAGGTACCAAAATGTGCTCCGTGGCAAGAAAGAACCCTGCACCATGAAAATACCGCCTCTAAACTCAAACATGGACCATAAACTGCCAATATGGGTTTGAGTTAAATTGGAGCTGATTAAGTCTGTAAATGGTACTTTTATTTATTGTTGTGACTTATCTGGCAATTAGCACAGTTACAGCTACAGTACTATACATCTGGATGAGTGAAATCTTATGATATATCCTCTGTGGACAGAAAACACCTGTACTGTGTAACGCGGTCTTAAATAACAGCCCTACAGTAAATAGTCCCTTCATGACAATTGCACTGTTTAATTTTTGAGAGGATCAAGAAGGGTTCGGATAATTTTTGAAAAGTGTTTCCAGTGTTTACCCTATTTACATATATGTTGGGACAGTAGAAACACCTCTTAATATAATAAAACCCATTAAAAAACATCACTAAATATGGCTTCAGAGACTGACGAGCCGAGTGAACAGCAAAATGTCAACATTACAAGTGCATCACATTTACTGCAGGGCGATTGGACTGGATTGCTTTAGATTGTAAAGGACTCAATATTTTTCTGGTCACTGAGTGTAAAGTGGTTATGATTGTGTGTGATGCTTTGAAAAATGAGATGGGGGAACAGTTAAAGGGAGAATGCATGATTTGACATGACAGTGGGCGAGGAATATGTCCTGTATATGAAGCATATGAACAACCTCATGTTGTGCGTTACTCTTACTGTTGTGTTGTGTGTACTGGTGGGTGCTTGTGTGTGAGAGAGAGCATGGATGAATAGACGATGATGGCCAAGTTAGCAGGAGAGCTGTGAATGTGAAAGATAGAGTAAAAATACCACGCTTGTACCGTATGTGTGCGTACATGGTGTGTTTGCACGTGTTTGTGTGCGTGTACTGTAAGTGTGTGCTAGCGGGCCAGCCCTGGCTGGAGCTGTGCTGGGGGGTCCATTTCCCGCAGCACTGCTCCAGTAATCCCCTCTGGAGAGGAGCATCGCAGCTCTGTATTAAATCCTCTTGTCCCGTGGCTTTCTGGATGAAGCCAACACTGCCAAGATGAGGCGGTGAGCTGCAGTGAGCCCTGTGGCCTCATCTAACTGTCTTTGCAGAAAGCAAGTGAAGCCCAGACACTTAGTGGTGCCATCTGAACTACAAGTGCGGCGGAAAAAAATCCATGGCAGGGTTTGGGTCTGGTGCAACCCGCTCCAAGCTAAACAATAAGAGATTAGCGGACAGTGCTGAGGAGCTGAGGGGAAATGCAGATGGCTGCCCTGAAGCTCAACACTGCCCTGAATATCAGGAACTGTAAAACAGGACCAAAGTTTGATGTGCAATATAATGTGTTTCATTAAAAAAAAGATATATATCTTTTTTGAGAAAAGCTCAAACAAATCTTAAAAGAGACATTTCCAGGTCTATATTTTTAATCTGGGGCTCTGCTGGAATATCTTTACATGATTTACAGTTCAAAAACTCCTTATTTATCTTATACTTGTCCTTTCTGGAGCCCCTCAGTTCAGCCACTGTCTCTTTAAGGCCCCCAATGAGCCCAATCTGTCCTGATTAGCCAGCCTCCAGAATCTGTGTCTTGGCCGACTTCTGGGAAGCTCAGGAGGCTACGACAACAAACCATGAAACAATCAGTAGTAGTAGGATTTAACTAGTTTTTTACCTGAAATGGAAACTTCCCAAATACATCGTACATGTTTGAGCCTGAATCTGATCCAAAATATGCGAGTGGACAACATGAACAACCCATGGAGGAACTTTAGCAACAAAGGCTACTAAACGGACGGCCATTTGTGGGCATGCATGAACAATCATGAGGAGGAAGTAGAGGTAACAGGTTGACTTGCAGGGAGAATTATTACATACATTCATCTAAAGTCAACCTTTGACTATGTACTTTGTGCTTAGTGATAATTAGCAAGTGTTAGCATGCTAACTGACTAAACTAGCATGGTGAACATAGCAAACATCATACCAGGGCTGCCAAGTCCTGACACTTTTCACATGCTCTCACGGCACACTTCCATTTTCTCATGCAGTGAAAAACAAATTCATAACTGATAACATCGCGGCACAAAAAGAGGACACTGACAGTGTATGGACAGACAAGACAGAGCAGCACCGTGCAGCAGCAAGTTATTCAGACCTTGAGGGGAAAGCCAGAAATATACACAAATCTTTTATATTGTAATTTATTTCCATGCATGCTGCTCAGAGTAATCTCAGTCAGTGGTTCTTCTGGCAGCCGCACAGCATCTCTCTCTCCTCTCGTGCCATGCGCACGCAGGCAGGAGTGAGAGTGAGTTACTATGGTTACGGGATGCTCTGTCTCTGTCGCTCTGAAACTTTCTTGTGATTCCCAATAATAGGTTTTTAGGTTAGTTTTGTGGCCATTTCATTCATTCTAATTGTTTGTACTTTGTTGCAATTGTTAGACTTTGAAGATGGCCTTGTGAGTATTGAGAATAGCAGCCCTCAGGTTTAAAATTGTTTAACCAGGTTTAATCGGTTAAACAATGTTAAACAATGTTAAACAATGTTAAACAATGTTAAACAAAGTCAATATTTCATTTGTATAAGTTGTTTGTCCTTGTTTGACCTTGAAGATGGCCTAGAAGCCTGCAACCTACTACCATTTTAGGCTACATAATGTTTTTATACATATAATTTTAAATATGAAATAGCCATTCTTCTAATAACCATTTCATGTCCTGATCCACCCAATAATATACTGTTCTTGATGCATTCTTGGTTTTTCATAGCACCCTCAATCTAACTAATCTAGACTAGTGCAGGTGGCTGTTTGACTTAATCCAAGAGGTTGTTTAGAAATGCAGGAAATCTTTCCAACGAGGTGCCCATGATGAGAAGCATAAATCTTTCTTATCCTATGTTTTGAAGAAAAATATGTGTAATATCTGGAGTGTATATCAAAAATGCTACCCAATAAACACAAATTAGCAAACAGAAAAAGTCTAACCAAAAAGGTGTTGGTTCATAAGGCCAGAGAGAGGTCGAGTGACCACGAATAATGCTCATTTTATTATGAACAAAAATAAGTACTCCCCCCCACCCCACCTCACCCAAACAAATCTCATTCCAAGTCAAAACTTGGCAGCCGTGATCATACCTTCAGCATGAAGGTATGATCAGCAATGTCATTGTCAATGTCATTGAACATGTTAGCGTGCTGACATTAGCATTTAGCTCAGAATACTGCTGTGTCTAGGCACAGCCTCACAGAGCCACTACTCTTTGTTGCTTTCATGTTAGCAACAATTTGGTGAGTAGATAGTATAGTAACAGTGAAAATCGTAACATACTTCGCGATGACAAGTTAACTACTGCAGTGCACTGCTCAACTCTAGACGGCTTTTGCGGATGGATCGTGAGTTACACTGAATTTATTTATGAATGCTCTACTCCCACTGCTTACTCACATCTGCTGTGACTCATCGCAACGCTCCATAAAATCCTGCATGAACTCATAGGACAGGCTTTGTTGGTGTCGCTCTGCCTGTATTCTGTAAGGGGGCGTGTTTTTTCTCCTCAAGCTGACTGCTGCTTCAACAATTACCCATTTTTGTGTGGTCCTTGCTAACAATGAGATGATTCATAATCAGCTCAAAATTGTGGGCTTTGTTAGCTCAAATTAACAAAGCTATAATATCCGTCATGATACAAGAGAACTGATTGGCTGTGAATTAAATATCTCATTATACTCAAAATATTTGATTCTAACTACAAAAAAAAGTGAAAACAACAAAATAGCTCTAAAGATGAAACTCTGAGAATAACTCTACTTCTTGATAAATCTCCTTATCCTGTCCCCCTGCTGTCCTGCTCTCTTTTGAGTTTATCTGGTCCAGCAGTGATATTTGTTCCCAAAACTGTTTGTCAGGACGCCAAGAAGAAAAAACTGCTTCTGTGCCCTACAAGATGTTACTTTTCCATTGCCACGATGTGTTTCTATTTCACACTTAAGTGACAATGCATTCATCAAAATTGAATGACACCAATTAAAATTGAATGTTGCTCTGAGAAAGGAGGACTAAGACGTCTTGTTCTGTGACCTTGGTAAGAAAACACAACTGGTCTTTCTGTTGGATGATGCAGCCCACGTGTCTTGGGCTCTTACTGGGAAGATGCTTCCCTTGAGTCCCTGCACCAGCTCTCAAAGTGGAGAGCAGTTTGTCAGTGTGTGTGTATGTGTGGGGAGAAAGCAGTGCAATATATATGGAATTGAATATAGAATTAAAGGACTGAATGATCGCAATCAGTTTTTGAACTCAGATTCAATTAACATAATGTTTCTCACCATTTATAGATGTGCAAAGCAAAAGCTCAACATTTTAAAAATAGCCACTCTCCTTCATCTTCTCACTGGGTTAAAACGTAGTCCAATGGGCCAATTGAATCTCAAGAGACTTCCTGGTTAAATAAAGGTTAAATAAAATAAAATAAATACAATTGTTTAGGGCTTTAAAAAACATGATATATCTCAATTTTCCTACACACAATGCTCACAGTGTAATGTCCACATGTTCTATAGATAAACAGAGGGTCACTAACTATGCTCTCTATAAGGTTTTATTTACTTTCTCTTGGCTACATCCGCACTGGGAGAAGGTAGCTGTGCAAAATGCAGTCAACAAAACCCGATGCTAGACAGGCTGAATGTTCTGTCACACATACAAAAATACTGTAGTGTGGAGATATACAGTACACATCTATAAAATTAAAAATCCCAAGTGATGTGAAGCTGATCAGTCTGTAAAAAAAATATAAATAAAACAATCCTTTTTATGATATAATTTTAAGGTAAAGTAGAGTAGTAGTAATAGAGGACTGAAACCAGAACAAATGCACAATAACATGCAAATATGTTGCAATTAAATATGCAAACATGCAATTAAATGGCAAAATACAATTTAGAGATGAACAAAACATTATGCTGCCCATAATTTGGCTTAACAACCACAGCTTGTTGCATTAAATAAAAACTGTTTTCTGAGCTTCTTGACAAGGGTACATTAATTAAAGTATTTGAATGAGTTTAAAGTAACGTAGATTAAAGAACAAATTGCAACCGCCATAAACTATATGACATCATACTGTGTGATAAAAATCACAGACACAAATAACACTCACAGAGACCTTCTGCAGAGGCGCAAGTGTTTTTATAAGTGAAACAAATTTCTGCAGTAACTATGTTGGTATAACATATTTCTTAAGTCTGTGTTTCCAGATTATAATATATGCATGTGTGTGTGTGTGTGTGTGTGTGTGCCTGCAAACTACTGTGCATGATTCTGAGTGAATGCAAATACTGGCCTTTGAATGTGCTTTTACATAAGTCTGTGTGTCCATGTATCTGCATATGATTTTATGTGTGTACCTGCCTTCTTCTTCTGCTCACAAGTGTGCATGGATGTGAATTAATGAGGTCTGCTTGGTCTGTGATGAAATATCTGTGTCCTGCAGCCTGGTCTGGCAAAGCTCACCTGGACTCTGAGTCCTGCTGTCAGCTCCCATCTCCCTCCCCGACAATGCCCCCAGCCCATGCAGCAGACACTCTCTAACCTTTGAAACATCCGCAGTGGGCTGCCTGATTCCCTGTGACATACCATGCTCACTCCCTCACCGCATTAGCATAGCTGCGCAAACACCTTCCGTTTGGCTAGCATGCACAGACTGGTAGGGGGTATCTGGTGTTTTTTCAGCTGATGCTGGGGTCCCATCACATCGCATCGTCTCCTTTTCACCCCTGAACAGAAGCTGGATGATGTTTATGTGGGTGAGCGACAAAGGACAAAATAAAACAACATTCAAGGACCAGAAGATGTTTGTGTGAAGGGGAGTATAATATTTCATTCATGATTCAATGATAATGGCTCTGTGAGAAATTAGAATTATGTGAGCAATGTCTTGACTTTGATTTTGTAAAACAGATTCACAATGTCTGTTACAAGGACAGCACTGGAGGTTTGGTAATAAAAATATATCTCCTATCGTCTATATTTATCATCATATCCCCTGTTCTGTCAACTGCTGCATGCCTCAATCTTCAGGTGATGCTGCTGCAGAATAAGAGGTGCAGGGATGTTAACTGGGTTAAAGACCGGGAGGATTACCTGGGCCTTTGCTGCTGCCAGCCCCTCTCACTGACGCACTCAGACAAGGTGGCCATTTGGCAGCTCTATAGCACAGCCAGTCTAAGCTCAGAGAAAGGAAAAAATAAAGGCCAAAAAAGTAAAAGATAGAGCGAGCGGAGATAGGAAGAGTATTAGTTCCCTAACCCAGAACTTCAAGAGACTACGGATTAAGTGAGCGGCATTCACAGAGAACCAGTCAGACTGAGTAAAGCCAAAAAGATGACACATGAGATTGCAAACTGTGCAGTCAACTTACTCCCCACCTCAACCCCCCTCTTTCTCTCTGACTCTGTCTCACTTTCTTTTTTTCCCCCTACTCACAGAGCTGCTGCAAGCCACTCACTCAGAGACAAAGTGAGCCATCTTAGAGGTGCAATCAAAGGCAACTTTTGATAAGCACCTCTGACTGGCATTCAGGGCCACCACAAGGTCAAGGAGCTCTACTCCTAACAAGAGAGATCCGCAGTCTGCACTGGCAACACATCAATTACTGCAGGCAACAAAGGATGAACTATAAAAACACAATAACCTGCTCAGTCTGGGCACTGAGAGGGCAGCGGAGATGCTGTTCAGATAAGTGTTTCAATACTGAACTATAAGGAGAGAAAGAGGGAAGTGGAAGGGGGGTGGGAGGGTGTGCATGTTTTCTTTCGGAGCCCAGAGCAGTGTCCAGAGAGCGGGCTTGGCAGCAATCCATGTGTCCCTTGGCGTTAGTACTGCAGTCACATTACATTTCCCCTCTCCAGTGGATCGCTGTGTGCCCAGCCGACGCTCCTATCCAGGACATGTCGTGTCCACTTTAGACTTTAGGCTCTCTGACTCGAGCTAATCCAACAGCTAACAAACTGGAGCAGACTGCTGAGTATATAATTGCGTAAATAATTCAGGTTGTCTGTGAATGAATGAGTTATGGTACATGAGCTTGCTGAGATGCTGATGAGCATATACGCATGCCATTTGCTGTACTGTAAACCGCAGCCTGTTGAAACGGAGCCTGTTTGACAAAAAAAGAAAGCTCTTCAACAACTGGACAGCTTCTGCTCTTCCTTCACATGCTCACACATTCACACTGTGTACGATACACAGATCCGTGTGGAGCAGGTCTCCATGTCCTTGCACATGACATGAAAAAAAAAAAAAAAAGGCCGCTCATTGCTTTAGACTTCCTGCTTGCTGATACTGACAGCCACACTGAGATCCACATGTGCCACATACTCCCTGTGCTGATCCTGCACCAATTAATTTCATGAATGACTAACTTGTGTTTGGTAACAAACTCCCAGTGGCTCTAGGCTTACCTCACTAGCCCCCACCCTTACAGCCCCAGAGGAGTGGCACTGCCAGGAATAGTCACAAGATAATGGAGTCAAAAGCCTTGTCCCTATAATGCGCAAGAGAGGAAAATAATTACAGATCCAAGACTTAAGATTACAGCAAGCAAGCCAGTTTCTGTTCAAAAACCAGTGCATTTGCACTTTTGGGGGTTTCGCTACTCACGTTTAAGTTCACTCAAGGATAAAAAAGTCAAATGTCTTTAGATGAGATCTAATGATCTTTGAATGGCAGAATGTCCAAGCTGTCACACAAACTGTGCCATTACCAGGACACATGTGCTAGAAACAAGCTTATAAGCGCACTAAACCTCTCCCCGAATCTGAATTACACCTTGCTGAGGAGGGACCGAAGGAGGGAACACTTTGGACAACATTTGAGACAACATGGCCCTAGAGAGAGGGAGGGCCATGTTGTCTAAAATGTTGATTAGTTTTGGCATATGTAGAGATAGATTGCCTGCCATCTTTTCATTATTTCTCTGGAACCCCCGGAGAGAGGGCATGGAGATGGACTTGAGCAGGCAAAGCGTAATTAAACTTCCACAGGCAGGTCATGTGCTGTTAAACGCTTTGCCACCATTTCTCATTACTTAACAGTGTAGTCTAAATGATACGCTGTCACTGGGCAAATTAATTGGTATTTGGTGAGGGCAGTATGGCAGCATTGTCTCCTACATGTGTCATAGGCTCTCTGGGACCATGAGAGAGCTACGCATTATCTGACCCTGATTAAGAACATAACACGAGTTAAGTACATAACAACTCTGGGTTATCGCTAAAGTCTCAAGCATTCATATAGTATGTAATTTCACAGCTTTCAGACCTCTGTGACCTTCAAATGCATATTTCTTAATATTCACTACAGCGAGTACTGTTTTCTTAATTTGCCCTACATTTAAGAGACAGCTCGTGATGTGAATTAAGGGAAAAGTCCTGCATAAACCATGAAGCGGAATTTTAAGTGAGGTGACAAGCACTGCACAACATACCACTGAAAGCTCACAAGGAGCTAATATCTGAGCTTGAATAACATTATCCAAATGCTGTTGCCTCACAAATCAAAATTCAAACCTAGGCCGATGTCTTAAAGGACACCATTATTAATATTAAAAGAGGACAGATTTAGGTTCCACATAAAGATGTGCATGAGTGCATGTGACCTTTGAGTTTGTGTTTCTGGTGCAGCACCAGCTCGTCTTACCCCCAAAGTAGGAGCCGTCCGAAAGCTTGGTTTCTTTATTGCCTTTGGTCAGTACGCTGACAACCCCATGTTGTATGAAGTACATTTTCTTGCCAATGGTGCCCTCCCTGATGATGTAATCCCCAGGCTGGAACACCTCAAACTTCAGCTTGGTGAGCATGGATGTGACAAAATTGGGGTCGGCGTTGGCGAACAGAGGCATTGAGGCCACCAGTTTTCGACAGTTAAAGTTGATGATTTCCTGTGTGAGCACGCAGAGAAAGATTGAAAGCAGCAGTTAGTAAGAGCAGCAGAAAAGAGCTGGAGCTGGTGCTTTACAAAATGCATTGACCTGTCACAGTTTTAGACAAGAGGGATATTAGAGTAACAACGGGAAAAATGTCAGCTGTGCAGACATTTGTTTTTCTTTTGTGAGATCCTCTCAGTTTTACTCGTTTGGATTTGGCCTCAGGAAAAAAAAAACCTTTTTCCCACTGTGCACTTGTGTAAGGGTAAAATGTCAGTGAATGTGAACTGAACTGAGGGGAATGTCAAGCAGTCCACAGGCTTTTGAATGTATTACAACCGCATGTGCAGCAGGTTCAAACCCCAGACAGAAACACTCATCCCACCTCTCGGAGCGGCTCATTCAGCTCTCCCAGGATGCTTTCCTCGTCAAACATCTTGCCCTGGTAACGGTGCTCATAGTAGTCGTGGATTCTCTGCCTCATATCTGCTGGCAGCTTGTGGAACGACATGTACTGCTCCACCTGTTTGTACTGCAGGGACACAGAGACACACAACAATCAGGTTACTCAAAGGCCATAGTGCTGCAGCACAGATACACAGCCACAGGGAACAGCTGGCACTGAGGTCAGACACACAAGGAAATGGAGACGGATACATACAGGGCATATGGGCGCTTGCAGGTAACGCCCAACAAGATAGCACTTTTCCAGTCTGTGATTATACAGTCTCTCTGACTCTCTCAAAAGACGGAAGGCAGTCTGACGTAATCTACTAACTCCATATCTGTTGCAAGCACATTACATTTTTTTTAAAAGAATACTATCACCTCTGTAGAAATCGAGAAGTGTGTGATCATTGTCGAGAAGTGTTTAGTCATGCTGGCACTTCACTGTGAGCTTGTAAAAGATTGCACCATTGTGGCTAAGTAAATGTGTCACTCCAATATCCAGTCAGAGTTGTCATTTTCAAACAACTTCTGTGGCCATTCTACAGTTTACATTCAATTTCAAAGCTAAAGTCAGAGTTACATCTCATACATTTCAAGTATTTAACAATGAAACAATGTATTTTTGCATTTGCCTCTGATTTGGGTAAGAGCTGGTCCAGCCTAAAGTAAAGTAGTCAATTCAGTCGGGACACCTTCCCGAATCCGGTTAATAGTCACATTAACTTGAGACATATACTGTATGTGTGTGTGTGTTTCTTTGTCTAATTACATTTGGAGGATATTGTATAACCAATAAAGTGTGAGAGTGATTACTAATTCAAATCATGCTTTTAAATGAGTGGCAGGAGAGAAAAGAACAGTAGGGGAAAAAAGCAAGGCCTCCACAGATAAAAGAAAAAAAACATTAGGTACTACCCAGATAGCATAAGGAAGTGGGCCAGTTTAGGCAATGATGCGGCACTGCTGGCCTTCTTCTGGCCTGGACAAAATGGATGTGAGCCTGAAATGGGCCACATGTAAAATAGCAAATATGGCCCAAATATCCCAAATCAAATGCGGGCCTTTTTTTGGTAACGATGCGGTGCTCTCAGGTATGTGTATTCTGGATGTGGGCCAGTTCTGGTTTATCTGGTTTGTTCTTGGTTGACATACAGCTTGCTTGTGGCCCAGATCTGGGAAACAGGAGCAGACCGCCCAAGTGTCATCATTCCATGCGGTATGTGGGCCGGATGAAAGTGCCGAAAGTGTTGGGTGTGGGCCGGTTCTGGGTAGAGACACTGATGGTGTGTGTCCTCATGTATGCTTGTGTTTTCCTATATGTGTGTCTGTGTGTGAATGCTTGTATTTATGTATGGTGGTGTATTATTATATGTTTCTGTGTATGTTTAAGGGGTGTGTATATGTGTAATATACTAAAATATCATAAATTACAACTAAATAATACTTTAACTAAAATACAATCTATAAGATGTTTCACTTTTATTTTTGCCCAAATAATACAAATTAATTTCTAGCAGATACTTTTGAATGTAGGAAATGTACATCTCCAAGAGCTGACTTCACAGTATGCACTGTAGGTGTTACATACAGTACTCAGACTTAATAAAATGTAAATTAAGGAAATAATCAAAGATATTTGCACAATATAACACAGTTACTGTGATCACATGTTTGAATGTGTCCTGCCGATAATGCCTTATGCATTTATGTATGTAAGTGCAGGATTAGTATGAAGCCTTGTGGCTCCTCAAACACCATGTACACCAAAACACTTATTAGTGTTTCTGTTTTACACTGAAAAGGTCTGTGTGTGTAATTGTATCCTCACGTCTCTATGTTTTTATTAAATGTGTGTGAGATCGCCTTGCATTGATTCTACAGTGCAGGAAGCAGAGATGCAGATCAAAGCCCACTGAGAGCACCTCGGGAATAAGAACAGGTAGAATCCTTGACCCTCAGTGAAAGAAAAAAAGAAGAAATTAACCATTCATAGGGTGACGCTGGAGGTTCTCTTTGATCACCATTTCTACACTGCCAACACTCTTACCACTCAATGAGATGGCTGACCTCAGTTGTCTCCCTCTTTGTTATCTGGCTCTACTCCCCTAGTCACCACTAATCTTAGAGGGGATCATCAAAAGGACAATCTTGTGGAAATATAGCACAGTAAATAAGGACAGCTGTCTCATGCAAGTCAGATTGTTTCTGTGAGAGCAGGAAAGCTGTCGGGGTTCCTGAAAATCAAGAGATGCGAGAGGAGTTGGAGAGAAACACATACTAGGATTAGAATCCTGTTCTATAAAACATGCAGGCAGACTAAACTAAAACCATCCTAGAATGAGTTTGATCAGGGGCCAACAAGGTTTCCAGGTAACACACACCCTGCTGTATTTGTAATCCTCCTTTAAGCAGCCCTATCTTTCCCCTTCTACAATGCTCAGTTCTGCAATGTTCTGTTTTTTTGGCCTGCACCCGTCTTTGCCAAATTTAGATGGGTTTTAGTTCGTCTGTGTTTGACCAGAGCCTATTGAGTCCCTCACAGACGAAGAAGAAAAACAAATGTGACTGCTAAGCTATACAAACAGTTGCATGTCCCTGCTTGTAATAATGACTTTTCAATTTATACATATATTTGCCAGTGCAAGGGTACATGTATGCATACAAAAACACATGTGCACAGACAGATCAGCTCAAATATAATATTGTATGTCCAACCTAGCACATTGCTCATATGATACTTGGAAAAATCCCATCACCTCTTAGAATTGTACATTTGTCAATGCTGTGTAAGTGACCTGAAAAATTAAATACTTGCACAAGGAAAAATAAGAGGGGGGGGAAAGAAGCTTTTAGATATCCAGTTTCTGTGCATGTGGGGAGATGAATGAGTTCTGTCATGGGGTAAGGGTTTGCGTCTTTATCCCCGCAATCCCTTTGGCATAAAATTGAGCATTTACTGATCTGATGATGAAACAGAATCCTTCCACAGAGAGAAACTTCTGTTCCTCTCTTCCAAGAGACGGAAAGCTCTAGAAAACAATCGCAGACATCTAGCTGCAGTCCCATTGGCTGCTGAGTATTGCAGTGAAGATGGCTTGTCTGCGTGTGATTCAAGGGTGAAGATGACAGGTGTAAGCCACATTCTGCATTTTGTCTAATGTCTTTATGTCTCCTGCATTAGACTTGCCACAGCATGGCACTCTGTTTCATAGGCGTGGATTATCATCTTCTTCAGAATGTCTCTGAACCTTTTTTTTTTTAAACTTTCATAGAAAAAGAAAAGAAAATACTGTCAACATCTAAGACATCCATTTATCCTCAGCTTTGCATGTTACAATTTGATTCCCCCAGCATGAAGGGACATTAGTCAAGTTAACAAACACAAGATAATGTACTACTGTACATACAGTTGCTTGGTGTCATTCAAAGGCATTTCATATTTATTAATCACTGCTGAGTCTCTGAAGAGGAGCTGACAGGGTTGTAAAGACACCGACCATAAGGGGATGGCGGCCTCCTGATGCTGTGATGGGCTGATAATACCCCCTGTGACAGGAAATTATCTTATTGCTACACAGCCGCCATCACACTGCCACCAGGAAGATCCCTGCTCTCCTGCTCTACTTGGCTAAATCCAATCATAGTCAGCATTAAGGAGGTAATCACTCCATCATCAGCCTCCCTCACTGCTCCCTGAAAACCAGGGGGCTCAGGCTGCAGGGGGCTGTTCCCAATTTAAAAGTAGCCGATAAGAACAATTGGATTTTTTTTTTCCTTTCTTACTCTCTAAAATGTTTAAAATGTCCTCAAAACAAGTTGCTACAACAACACACCTGCAAAGTTAAAGGAATAGTTTGACATTTTGGTATGCTAATTTGCTTTCTTGTTAAGAGTTTGATATTAGAAGATTGATACCACACTGAAGCTACAGCCAGCAGCTGGTTAGCTTAGCTTAGCACAAAAAAACTAAAAAACAGGGGAAATTACTAGCTTGTTTGGTAACAAAATCTGCACTAGCAGAGTAGGGCAAACTCATGGTGATGTCAAGTTACTGTGCCCAGCCAAAAAACTAGTCCAGAACATAACCCCTCGTAAAACCACAACACATAGTTTTTGTGTGGATTAAACAAAGAAGATATAACATGTTAATAAGTGAGCTTTAGAGGTGCTGGTTGGTGGACTTTCTTAGCTTTGGAAAGAACCAGGCTAGCTGTTTCCCTCTGTTTACAGTCTTTGTGCTAAGCTAAGCTGACCAGCTAGTGGTGGTAGCTTCAAATTGCAATGTTTGGCTGTGAGCATCTTAAGATGTTGAATTTTTATGATACTTAAATTTTCATGCACAATAACAATAAGCATTGTGTTATAAGCAATAACACAATGACTACTGCACTCTTTAAACTTCAAATGACAACCATTTACGTAAAAAACAGTCTTCTCCACCGTTGGATTGTTTATCTATGTAGGTTATTACACTAAGTGCTAGCCTAGCGTGTACTAACTGGTGGCCTGTCAGAAATGAGACCTGCCTCTCTATACTGTAAGAACCTTACTGTACCTTGCAGTGCTCTAAGTATGTTACAGTAGGGAGGAACTTTTTTGTCTGTGTGGATGAGCTTATTACCCCTCAGTCGGCATTATTGGTAACATACTCTGCCCTCTGAACTATAGAGAACTGCATTCTCATGCTATTTCGTTTCACAAATACTTTCCCTCATCTTTCTCCATATTGCCATTCTTTGGTCTGTTTCCCCTTTTGTATTTTATCTTTTCGTCCCTCTTCTCTTTTAGTGTGCTTTTCTTTTTTTTTTCCCAATTCCCTTCTCTCTCATACAGCTCTCTAAGCAGATGCAAATTTTTGCCAAATAAAATATGAATAATTCATTTCCCAAAAGAGATGTCAGCCAGTTAATTACACTTTCTAAACATTTATTTTTCTCCATTTTCTCCTTCTTTCTAACCTTGCTTTGCATGGTCAAAAGGTACGGGTCATATAATGAGGATTACTGATGTCTTAAATATAGTATTTGCATCCACAAATGTCAGGTTGCAAAAATGGGCAACATAGAATTTAGAGAATACTCCATCCTCTTTGATTTGGATTTCTGTATGTGTTAGAGGACAGCTCAGCGCCAAATGGTTGTAACACCATTGAATTTGGGACTGGCAGTAGCACTCATGGGTAGCAGTCTGTATACTGTAGTAAGATTTATGCCACAGTGAGACAGGTGGTCTCATAAAATGACTGCTACATATCTTATATCCAATTATATATAAATATAAATATAAATATAAATATAAATATAAATATAAATATAAATATAAATATAAATATAAATATAAATATATAAACTTAGCACAAAAACTAAGGAAATTTGTGCTTGGTAGATTTTTTTGTTGTAACAATGCTTCATGGCAATAAATCTTATAAAAAGCCTGTTTATTTCCCTTTTAAATGGTGCCACATTTGTAAGGAACATGCATTTGTGGGATGAGCAGCAGAGCTGAGTATGTGGGTTGCGCCCATGAAAAATTTGCCACATCTTCTCTGCCAATGCCAAACAGCTTATTCTGCCATTGACTCATTTGGTGTTTGGTGGATTGGATGATTGAAGTTTGAAGAAACAAGACATATTGGCAATTTAACAATTTATTCATTTAACAAACAGGAGCCTCAGTAGCGTGTGGAAGAAACATACACAGCCACAACAGCCAATGGTACCTAAGTGCTGACAGGATGAGGAAACGGTCTTCTTGGGGCCACTGTCTCTGACATCCCCCGTTATATGGAACTTGGAGATGGTACTAGGGCTCACTCCAAATAATGCCACAACTTGGTTTTGCGGAACACCAGCTTGAAGTTACCTATCCAGATCAGTCAAACGTGGCATGCCGATTGTTGGAGCAGACACCTACTGACCACTGTAGCAGGGCCCATGCTCACAGGTGGGTACCTGGGGGTACCAGAAGCTCAAAACAAGTGTCAGTAGCAACAGCAAAATAAGGTGTTTGGCAATGGCAGAGAAGATTTGGCAAATTGTTCATGGGCGCAACCCACATACTCAGCTCTGCCTTTCATCCCACAAATGCATGTTCCTTACAAATGTGGCACCATTTAAAAGGGAAATAAACTTCTGGATATATATATGTATGTATAGCAAGGAGATTTTCTCGGTCTTCACAAACAACATGTTGCTACTGAATATCTATCTGTCCTTACCAGAATGACAATCTCAGTATGAAGACTGCAAATGTTTCAGGTGCGTTTCCATTTGCTGTGACCGATTAAAGGGTTTTTTGGGGGAGTGTTTCCCTATCTGAACCGCAGGTCTAAAGATAGAGGATGTTGTATTGCTGTACAGACTGTAAAGCCCCCTGAGGCAAATTTGTGATCTGTGATATTGAGCCATACAAATAAAATTGACTTGACTTGAGTAATTTTAAATAAACAGTATTGTGACATTGGTTGCTCTTTCCACTTGGTTTTGGTTATGCATTTAACAATCACGGATTTCATAGAGTAACTCTGGTGCACGTCAACAGGCCTTGACTCAGCAGTATAAGTTATGTGGCAGACAGAGAGGAAAAGGGAATGTAACAGGGTTTAGATTAATGCCATCAGACAGGTCCTGACTAATGAGAACGGCTTTAACTGTAAGGCAGAATCAGACTTAAGCTCCTCAACTTGTTGACAGCTGTGTCCTTGGGTTGATTGTGGGAAAATCATGATCTCTACAGAGTAATACCAAGTTATTGGTATTGTTGGATGAAACCTGCATCTTTTTCATAAATGGGGGTTTGTTTTTAAGGCCTTCAGAGTCAGTCAACATAGAGATTACAAAGTACATATTTAGGCTAAATATAGAAACTACATATTGTACGTGTTCACTGACAGCATTTATCTTTTCTCCCTTCCTTGGAAATAATGGGAGATCTCTATCAAGTGCAAACATAGTCTCCCTCTGATGACTATTTACTGCATTTCCAAAGGGACTGAAGTGGGGGAACAAAAGATCTCTAGAGCCTCTTCACCCACAAATAACCAGCTTTGGGCCTCTTATTAAGTATTCCCCAAAGAGCCATGTTTAATTGCCAAGTGTTAATTAGAGATTTAAAGGGGAGGGGCTGCAGCACCCCATTGCCATTTCCTTCTAAAGCCATTTGGGACTGGCATGCCACAACATGCTACTCATATAAAAGTCCCCCCTGGGCATCCCTGATTTCATCAACGACTACCAACAACAAACAGAACAACTCACTTATCCTGCACTGAATAATATTAATAATATACTGTTAAAAACCTGAGAGGAGAAATGCTGTGGATCACAGAGCTTCCACATGCTGGTAAGTAAGACAACATGGATCGCAAATCACCCACAAATGGTTGAGATTATCTCTTTTGTTTGGTGTCCCCATCCTCATCTCTGTATGCTGTATACATTTGCACTGTAGAGGGCCATAGTTAAAGATAAGCAGCGGCTTACAGAGAGCTGGAGTGGCAGGCGTACCCTGTATGCACAGTCACATGTGCAGCCATCTTGTGCCCCCAATCTGGAGAGATGTAATTCTCTTTGTGTGATAATGGTTCTCTACATGCCTGAGACAAGAGGGAGCAATCCTCGGGGGAATTTGGCAGATGCTTAACCTGTTCCAGCTCATAATGTTTTATACTGTGGTGTAGCAGAGCTGCTCACTGGGTAATACAAGGGTTCAATGTGGAGATGAGAGACCCCAGCAGATTAGTGTATAATACTGCTAATGGGGTATTATAATATTACAGTACTGTAGTATTCTACACTACAGTGTAATTCTACAGGGTAGAGCTGAAATAACTAATTGATTAATCGATTGACAGAATATTTTGACAATCATTAGTCATTAATCTAACAAAAATGCCAAAATTCTTTTTTCCCCAGTTTCTTAAGTGTAAATATTTGCTGCTTTTCTTTCTCATACATCGTAGTAAAATGAATATCTTTGGGTTTTAGACTGCTGCTCAGTCTGCTATTTTCTCACATTTCATGGACCAAATGATTAATCGAGAAATGAAGATGATTATCGATAATGAAAATAATTGTTAGTTGCAGAGTCTGTGTACCCTCCGTCCAAAGCTGTGTTCAAACTGTTTGATAACAGGATAAACAAATATACAATGCATTATTTTGTTTTTCCGTTTTTCGTGTTCTGTCCTGATAAATCCTGAGCTCCATCAGAGCTGTGTAAAAAATGTTATTTCAGGAGCTAAAAGTTTAATTCTGTTTCCCCTGGAGAGTTTCCTCTGTCCTGTCAAGTTTACTACAGTTCTTAGATTTGCTGCTTAAAGTTTTTATTTGTGCTGCAGCACCCCCACCCCAAGGTGCAGCACCCCTGCCTCCAGGTGGTTGGCAACCTGTAGGCCCATTTGTGCAGTTGCAATAACTTATTTTTGTGTGTGTGTGTGTGTGTGTGTGTGTCGTGTGCGAGCTGGTCTGGCAAAAATAGACCCTGTGCATGAAGATAGGGGAGTGGGGAAAAGAATAGGGCATGCCCGACAGAGCCACTTCCTCTGGACATTTCACTCCCAACTCTACCGGTCCCTGTAGGCTATATTGCTTTTTAAATTATGTCAAGCAGCGCGAGCTTTCCAGGTGATTTCTTTATTGTATGTTGTATTGATGTATGAGTGTTTTCTTTAATGATCTACTTTAAAGATTAGAGAGGCTACTTTCAGTAATTGTAAACGTTTCCATGCGCGCAGTAATGTCATTGCAGCAAATATCAAGGGTCATTTAAGCAGAAAAACTAAAAACTGTAGTTATAAAATTGACAGGACAGAGGAAACTCTCCAGGGAAAACAGAATTAAACTTTAACTTGTGAAATAAATTTTTTAGACAGCTCTGATGGAGCTCAGGATTTATCAGGAGGACAGCTGCTTTACTCCAAGCAATTTCACTGTATGAACTTGGACTTTGTGTGACCTTTTAGATGTGTAGAAGAACACAGAACATTAATTACAATTAGATCCTGACCGATCCTGTCAGCTACTGGGAGATTTAAATAATCAATGAAGTTTTGCTGCTGTGCCTCTTGCGTAAATGTGCACTACGTGTCTCTGTGTGGGGGATCGCTGCAGGTATTTAATAAACTCAAAAAGTCTTTTGGGGGGGTGGGGTAACCTCCAACTGATATCCTGGTCCCACGGCTATGCTACGCTATGCTACACTATGCTACGCTATGCTACGCTATCTATCTATCTATCTGTCAAACAACTTTGGATGAAGGGTACACGGACCATTGCAGTCCTACTACAGGATTAGCAATGTACTTCTAGAGACAGTTACAGAACACCAAATAAAAAAAAATAAAAATGATCCATGTCATAGCACCAGTTGGTTCAATTAAACTCATCTTATCTAGAAGGGAGTACTGAGTTCAAATGACACAACACAATGTATCTCTACTTGACAATTTTACTAAAATCCCATGACTAGAGCACTCAGTAACTAGCACTCTGCACCTCTAGCACATGGGAGTCACTGAAAAAGGTGTCGCTAAGGAAAAGCTTACAACATGTGCAGCTCCAACTCCACCTCTATTCCATTCAGATGTGATATGGACCCAACCTAATCCATGCAGTCAGATACATCTGCAACAAATTGAGTTAAAAACAGGCAGAAAATGCTCATTCTTTTAGTACTGTGTTTCCTCGGGCTCTGTTGACACACAGTAAAAGGCTGGCAACAGGCATATATTTTTTAGCAGAGTGAAAATGAATCTAATAAAGCTATTTTTCATCTCAGTGGGGGCAACACTTCAACCCTTAGTATCTAGTGTGATTGCTGGGCTCTCCACTTTGTATAACAGTTAACAGGCTGCCTGATTCCTATTTAAGAGCTCATTTAAGTCTGCTTGCTAGCTTCTGACAGCCCAGGCATTTATCACATGGTGCCACATTGTAATAGAATTCTATTCAGGAAAGATTATACCCCGGCTTTCTGATGATAATTTTCACCATCTTTGAGAGCGCAGATTTTTTTTCACACTCTTTTGCTCTTTCTTGTCTGTACAGTTCTGAGATTCCTTCATAGACTGACTCTCTTCATCATCATCCCCGAGAGGGGTGTCACTGATTTCCTTCCCGTCTAAATTTAACTGTTACCTGGACATCACCTCTGCATGCCAACTGGACAGATGGCCTCTCATTATGGCCATGCAGCCGTGTGTATGAGGGCTACATGCTCTACTTTATACAGCTCATTTACAGTGGATGAATGTAGAGCCTGTGTCACATCAAAAGCAGAGCGAGTTAGTTAAATGTGACATTGTTGGTGCTTGGCTCAGCATTGATCAGCATTTTGCATTGATTGCGCACTTCCTTCAGAGACCTGAGGTCAGTATTTAGCCTCCGTCCCTCTGCGACAGTATGTGAGTTAGTCATTAGGTGTTTACCAACTGGCAGGCTCAGGTCAAACACCATACACAACTCAACCACACACAGACAGCACAATGCATTAGCTTACTCTAGCCTGCATCCAGCTCCACGGATTACAAATATTAATTTCCATATTCCCATATGTATCTAATATACACAGTATTTGTGAATACAAGCATGATTGTTAAAAAAAAGACCAATATCAGTGATTTATGGGGCTGCATAGAGTCTACACTGCAGTTAAGTAACTCACAATTCCTGCTACTTCACAGACTGGTGGTGTATGCAAATGATGCAGTTTTGTAGTCTTGCTGACAGCATCTTTGGAATATCAACATGGACATTTTTGGCTTCTGAACACAAAAACTCCTAATTGCAAACTGCAGAGAGTCATTATAGCCTGCAGAAAAAAAGACTGGTGGCATTTCCGGCATTTACTAATGAGGCAAAATGTCTAGTTCTTCATATTTCACGATCTGTAATCTGCAACATCAGCTATGCACGTGTTGAGGCAGCATGCTAAATTAAGTATTAAAAGAGTGTCTAAACAACTGTGATGTTGTTTAGAAACCAACAAAAAGAGTTGCGACCAAGATGAAGAACTACATCTTGTGTCAGAACTGTGAGTAAACATATTTATGAGAGTTGAAAGACAAACAGATCTTTTAGTAAGACCCACCATCAAACATATTGAATAGATATTTGATGAAACAATCAAGACTTTGTGAATCAAAAACGGCAGTTTGTGATCCAAATGTAGAAGAAAAATCTAGCCTAACTTTCAAAAATCAAGACACAAGATCACAAAATGTTTTTCCTTTGAAACTGATCGAAAGATCTTTAAATAGAAGGATTAACATAAGAAAAACACTTTAACAACTTAATGAATGAATGAATAACTGAACTAGAATAAACATGAGTTTAGTTATTATAATTATTGTAACTTATTCATATTGTTTGATACTGTAAGATGTTTGTTATGTACATAGATCACATTTTTTTCAATTTTCCATCCAATATTCAAACTCTTCAAATATGTATGATAATAGACCTCATATTTCAGTAGTCACAATTGTGGATTGGACCTTTAATATGAGTAATATTGTACAATATTGTCTACAACAGTGAATAGTCAAATCAAATGTAAATCAAATCATATTTTTTCATTGGAGTACATATATATTATTCTGTATATACATATTACATGCTCATTTATTTTAACATCTGCAGATTTTATGGCATCTATAAATATCAAATATGTCACAACTTTACATGATACTAAGGATAAGATCTTGAGATGTTTAGGCCACTTAAATGAAGCACTTATACCCAGGTGAAAAAAAAATCTATTGCAGTCTTTCTTATGGATTTTGTTGCATATTTACCTCTGAATTTCCTCTTAATTTTCACTACACACTAACTACACGGACAACCACTCTGTAATCCTGTTTCATATAATATGTTACGAATGCACTCTACTTTTGATGAGTACTGTTGTCAAGAATTAAAGCTTCTCAGTGTCCTTGTACTTTCCGTAAGTACCCACCCTGAGACTGAGTTTGTGAGTTCATTAACACTCATGAAAGTGCTCTGACGGGACAGATTAATACAAGCACATATACTATTATTTAAAGTATCCTCCATATAATATGCAAATATCCAAAGAGGGAAAGCATCTATGATTAAAAATGTTTTTTTTCTTTGAACAGTATTTCTATTTGATATTTAATGATATAAGTGCTGGGTTGTTGGTGTGCTATAATGTATAAGCAGAATTCCCTGCACTATTCATTTTTCTAATCACGCTCAACAATGGGTGATACAAAGGTGTGAATGATGAGTTAACACCTGTAATTTAATGATGCCTTCCTTTATTGCTACATCTGCCACTGGATTAGAGAACAAATATTTGTATCGATGTTGGTAGTCATTATTGTTTTATATCTTTCATATTATGATTAAGATTTTCTTGAAGAAATCTCTGTGTATAATAACTTTGTGTATGATGGCAGGTTGGCCTTTGCTTGCTGTGTTGGTGGTGGTTCAGTGTGCAGATTTCTCTCCAGGCTGGGTCCCTGCTGACAAGAACAGCTGGCTCCGTCTTGACAGGCCAATGGCCACCTGTCTTCTTCAAAACTCTAGGGATTGACCAACGGATTGTCCACTTCTTGTGTGTGTGGATTAAAGCATTAGTCAAACACGGAAAAGCAGAATGAAATCTCCTGGAGGCAGATCCCATTGTCACACAATGGAGGCAAGGGCCAATGACAGAAAGGGTTTATGTCTTTGAAGAAAATAGCCCTGATAAGCAGGGAGGAGTGGGGTATAGTACAGTGTAGTAGAAATGTCTGCTAGTGTCTGTCTCCCACAGCCAGATGAGCACGCAGTGACAGTGCACCCAGAGAGTGCCTTATCACTGAGGCATGTGGGAAGATAAATGAGAAAATCCACACTCTTAAAAATTAATTGCAGTCTGCAGTAATAACCTTTCTGCAGGCAGGCACCGTGGGAAGCTGTGGGGAGCACAGGGGAGCTTTTTTAGCTAGCTGGGGGATTCTTAAGGCGCCTTAGGGTGCGATCCCACAAACGGCAGCAAATGGCTTTGGTAGCACATGCTGACGGGTGCTGAGACAGGCCAGCTGTTCAGTCTACTTGGCAGCAATGTATCTCTAAAGCAGAGCAGCAGATGAGTGGAGAGTGCTGAGCCGGGAGTCAGTTTGCTCCCCTCTCATGAAACAGCTACTCAGATCAGCAGCATTAGTGAAGTACCAACTTGCATGTTACTTTTTGGATTTTTCTCCTTTTAGCTTTTAGGAATCTGGTGAACAACTAGTCTCTTTGTTACTCACCCCCAGAGGTCTGTGAGGTGTTTTATTTATCCAGTGCACCGTTGCTCTTTTTGAAGTCGAAGCACCTCATAGTCACACACACACACCCATTACGTCATCTAATGTGTACCTCTGCCCGTCTGCCTCTTTTTCGCTATGCCCTCTTTCACTTCCACTCTCCCCTCTTTCATACGGGTGCGGCCTCTCAAGCTTCTTCCTCCATTCCCTGGGGGTCATCCTCTCCAGCGTCCTCTTCGCTACAGACGGTGAGCAATGTGGCAGCCTAGCAGCTTAGCTCATTATCGCCCACGCTGGGCCCACAGAGGGCATGGCACTGTGGAACACATCTCTGCCTTCACAGCCAGCTGTCAGGGCTTTCCTTTCCTCTCTACGTACAGTTCCACGAAGAAAAATCCACCAAAGCGTGACTAAAGATAAAAATTCTGCTTGGAGGAGCTGAGAAATATGGACACCTATCACAATATGCTGTAATTTTTAGTAAGAGTGCCTTCTGTGTTCTTCCTCTCTGGACAGAATTTGCCCATTTCCCGGATTTGGTTGCCTCAACACATAAGAAGAATTTAACATTTCTTCTACCTAGAATGATGCTACAGGTATTTTAGACTCCTGGAATTTAGCTCAACATTTGGTTTGGATGTTTCAGCAGTCATTAAGCTCCATTGAAAAAAAAAAAAACAGAACCTAGGACCCTGTCCTCTCTTCAAAATAAATCAAGACAGCACAGCCATCAGCAACACGTCATCTTGACTCACCTTCTCCTGGTACTGCCGCCGAGACGAGTCTAGGGATTGGATTAACGCGGTGGCATGGCCCACAAACATGGCGTAGCAGGTAGCACCCACAATCATGCTGAGGATGGTCAGCCACACGTCTGTCATGCCCACTGGGGGGTACATGCCATACCCAATACACAGCATGTGGCTCATAGCTTTGAAAAGTGCGTAGGAGTACTGCTGTCCCCATGTGTCATTCTGGATGAAACAGAGGAGATGGGGTGAGTTAGGGTGAGTACATCGGCACACTTTCTATCGCTCGCTCTCTCTCAAAGGTCAACAAGCGCACCCTTACAGCTCACACACATGCACGCTCACATTCAATTACTTAAGACAAAACTAATGGCAGATGTCCACTTCAGACTGTCTTGGTTCAACACGGAGCAGCTGGCAGGGTAAAATGTACTTTTCAATATGCAAACATTTGGAGCAAGCAGACATTTGGGCAGGAGCCCAAAACAGAGCCCTGAGAATAGGCGGATGGAGCATGAGACACTAGAGGCTTGCATGACAGAAAGTAGGTCAGCTATTTAGAAAAATGTGATTTCTCTGTGAGTTTTCTCATTTGTAGATAAATTGCCCCTTTTCCTTTAGTTCCTGGTGGTAGTTCATGGCAAATCAATATCAACTCTCTCCTGGGGGTGACATGTCCAAATTGCTTTCAAACTCATTTCCACAGCGGAAAAGCCTGAGAGATAGCAATTTTATTAGTGCTCTCCTGAAAAGGTAAGGAGCGATGACCCAGCAAGATAATGGGACAGCTACTGTAAAAGAAGACAGAAAATGTCTTCTAATGATTCTAATCAGGACCAAACCAACCGTGACTGAGCCTATCAATGCTAACAACCTCTTTGTCTACCAGGTAACGTGGGCAAAACATGAGGAGCTTTCTGCCAGAGTGTTGCCTGCCCCCGAGGCTTGAATTAATTCAGAAAGATATATTTGTTATTCTGTCACATTGAGAATCATTCTTCTACGTAATGCAATTAATTAGACAGTGTCTACTGTGTGAAACAAAACAAACTCCATTTGGATGTTAATGAGAGGCTACATCCTCTCACACGGGATTTTAAACTAAGTACATTATGTGAGTTCTTCCTCACATCTCAGGGCCTCTCCACCCTTGGATGCAAAGGGCTGTTTTTGGGGTGCAGCAGTTTGAGGAAGCAGCCAGCGCAGCCTCTGTGGAAGTTATGGAAACACGACTCTAAGATGTAACAACATGAAAAGTAAAAAGTATAATCTAGACAGAACTGCATGAAATCATTTTGTGACAAGGAATTTGGTGTGTGAGCCCATATTCCACAGTTGCCGAGGTTGCGGTATTAAGACATTTAAAAAATGGAAGATTTGATTTTTAGGTTTTAAAGGTAGAACCAAAGGTACAAGTTGAACATATGAACAGAGACAATTTATCTCCAAAAATGTGAACATACAACAGAAAAAATTGATTTAAATATATTTTTGTTTAAAAAATACACATCTCATGCTCTGCAGAGGTGCAGGAGTATTTAAATCTGCCTTTCTATGAATATTTCTGCATCTACATAATGTTCAAATATGTTTTTCAGAATAAAACAAAGAGATTAGGAGAGCAATCATATACTTGTTTTCACCGCTGCAGAATAAGAAAGAAGAAATCCAATCTTAATCCATTCTTTCTGTACTGTACTTTACTGATGAGCCACAGTTTACATTATGTTGCCTGACAGCTCAGCCTTATGTAATTTAAAATAATCCCCTTGCAACTTGACTCCATGCATATTGAACTGGTGGTAGAATGCATCTTTCATGTTGGCAAAGGGAATAGAAATAGAAAAGTGGGACACAGAAGTTTGTATATAAATCTTTATCTTTTGTTTGAATCCACATTAATCTAGATAAATAAAATACAGAGCTTGGTAAAACTGGGAGGTTGTGTAAGGAGGCTATCTAGTTGAAAGGTTGCTCATCTGATTCCCATTACTGACTCTGCTCTTAGCAGCTGGGTCCCAGAGCAGGATCACCTCACCTGAGCGTGCATCTCTGCACAGACAGGTATAGAAAGCTTAAATCAGCTAAGCTGTGAAACATCTCAAGGGACAGTGGTTTGCAACATCTGTCACTTCATATGATTAGACAGAAGAGAGGCATATTCTGTGAAACAACTGAGAACTGAGCATGTCAGAGAGGCAGCGAGGCATGATGAACCAAATACATCATACCTTGAGCAATGTAACTACTCATGTGACATCTGTTCTGACACAGAGAGCTGAACATACAGCTGACTTGAAGCTGGTTTATGTATAACTTAAAACTGGCTTCCTTGAATGTGTTGTTTTGTTGTCACAGTTTAAAACTGACTAGATCCTTGCTTTGGTTATATCAACTCTCAGATGTACGTCACTTTGGATAAAAGCGTCTGCTCAATGAATGAAAATTGTAAAAATATGTCTATATGTGGCTTCTAATCTGTCATCTTTCTGTTAATAACAGCAGAATTTCCTCAGTGAATTGAATCATTAAATGACTTCATAATAGTAATTTTAGTCTGTATTGTAAGTATTAAATTCTGCTTGGTTGAAACGTCACCAGTAAACCTATTCAATCGAGGAAGATTTTATTCCACCATGGGGACATCTTTCAATTTTTTACTGTGATGAGTTACCCACCACACAAACGCCCAAGCATTGCCCTATTGACGCTAACTTCGACATGTATATTGATAAGCCATCAATTAGGGAGCAACTCTCCTTAGCTGCATTCTTTAAAGGTTATATTTATATGTTGATTTATTGGTATGTTATACTGAGGAGAGGAGCATTCACTGATGTCAGATCAATCCCTATTGAGGGCAGCGAGCTTTGAAAGCCCCAACACGTAACCTGACAATAAATTAGATTCCTCTGGAGCCGTGCTCTTTTGTAACATGCTAAGTTAACATGAGGCCATCAGCTGCGGGTGATTCAGAGTCGAACATCAGGTGTGACACAGTCCGCTTCCATAAGCAAATGAAAGAGAAGTCAGAGAGTCAGGCTTTAACAGAGACTCTACTCCAGCAGCTGTTTTAACAATACGGCGAAATTAAAGCACAGCATGAGTGCTCACTAAAAACTGTATCCAACCAATATTGGATAAGGGCCATCTGTCCTCCTCCAAAAAAATCAATGGTTCATGCACAGCCTCAGTGTCTCTTTCATTTCACAATATGGACAGAGGTAGAGCTCAAAATAAATAAAAATAATCAGCAAATTGAATAAATGTGGGTAAATATATTTAATTTAGGGCCTAAAATGACAGATATGCTGGGCAATCTTTCCCAGGATGCTAAAGGGTTTTAGTACAGTAATTACTGAGGCTGATGGATGAGATAAGACAGGGCATAATCTGATTCGAACAGGCAGGAGGACCCAGTGCAGGAGAAGCACTTACCACCATCTTATTTTTGGACACCCAGCAATCGGCGGGGAAGTCTTGCAGCATGGGCACCAGGAACTGCAGGCAGCCGTCCCAGTGACACAGGAGCAACATCATGCCAATCAGGTTGACTATCCTCACCATGGCGCTGGCTAGGTCATAGGTCATGTGGAAGATCTGAGGAGATGGGAGAGGAAGGAAGCAGGAAATGGGTTAGGGTTGCATGACTCAACACACTGATGGTCAAATCCCTGAAATCTCTCTAGATTGCAAAGCGCACACACACATCCTCAAGGGAGATTTTCCTCTTCTGCATCCAGTTCTATAACTTCTGGGTCTATTCTTTGATCACGTCATGCAGAGGCTTCTTGGTATAGGAATTAGACGGCAATGTGCTTAGACTCCTTTAGAAGCCTTGCCTGTAGAAGCCATAGCTTTTTATATTGCACACAGATCAGCTGATGGATGCAGATGTTGCTGCTCTGAGAACAGTCCACTGGGGATGGTTAGCAGACTGGGACCAGAGCTTTGCCTCCCCTGCTGCTGAATCGCTCTTATCATCAGCCACTCAGCCAAATACAATAATGGTACAAGGGTAGAGGTGGCTGCGCTCCTGGGGTGAGAGCGTTCACAGACTGGGTTTGTTAATCCTAATGATAAATATACTCATAAGGCGCTCCAGGACTTCTGGGCTGGTGTAGATTTTAATGGCCTCAACCATTCAAAGCCTCTTAATCCCATTGAAGACCACGGTGTGCACTGCTAACCGCTCCACTCCTTATTAAAATCCACTCAGTGCCTTTTAAGAGCTTGTGACTGAGAGGGGATATTCCATCTTCACTTCCGCAGTAGGTGATGATGAGGAGGAAGATGAAGAGGGAGCCAAAGACATCAACATCTTTGTCGCCCAAAGTTTAATTTTTAGTCTCCCTTCCTAAAGCACTGGGCTTGTTTATTTCTCTACTTGCTGTTTCCAACCGACTGCATACACATGTGAGTGTGTATCTGTGTGCGTGTTAAGCATGAGGCTGGCAGGGATCAGTGTCGTGTTTGTCTGGGACTGTGAGGGTGCTGCTGCACCATCAAATCACATCCATTTAGCTCCGTCAACGGGTTAGCATGAAGCCAGAGGTATGGCCAGGAAAATTTGTCCGGGTGAGGATCGGAGCCAGCCTCTCTCTACTACGCCAGATCTGTCTGTCCACACAAACATACATACACTGAAACTCAGCGTGTCCCCTTCCCACTCTGTCCCTTTCCTTCTTTCTTTGGGCTCATGTTCAAAATGTTTAGCCTTTGGCACTTTTATATCACCTAAGCTGAATCATTTGCCCAGCTGCACCTTTCCCGCTCATTTTCTACACCTCTGTTCACAGCTGCATGCCAAATGTGAGCTTATTGTTTGTTTTTTTAGGAGCCAGTCTTTAAACACGGAGATACATGTTATGTTATCTAATATGCAATATTGTGTGATGTTAAATTTCCTGCTGGAGCCATAATGGCATTTCATAATATTTAAGTGTTAAAGTCACTCTGGCGAATGAATAAATCATGAGGTACCCCTTTCCATCTCCCACATTGAGCCTGATATATTTTTCATTTGTGAAATCATATTTCCAGACAGGAAAAGGGAAGCTTTATAAAACGGGGACTGCTTTTAAATCTGTAAAAAAAAAACAAAAAAAAACTTGCTAAATAATATGTGAATTCAAATAGAGCATTTTCTAGGACATTAAGGACTGACAAAGATAGTGCATACAAGCGCACAATGTGTTGTTTACATTGTGAATTATCATTTTTAAATGAGCTATTTGAGATTCTGACATAATTTCCATTCTAATATTACATTTATCCCCCGGCTATCTGCAGGAAGAAGCTGCATATGTTGTCAAAGCAAAACAATAAAGCAGCGTAGCGTACTATTTCTGCATAATTCTACAAGAGACAAAGGCATTTAGTTTTAAGGTCTGATAGATATGAGATGTATCAATGTTTTATTTTTCAAATTGTTTTATGTGTTTATTCTGTTAAAGGACCAAAAATTACCAACTATATGTAAAAGTATAGTATAGTTGAGCATTTTGCACTGGCTCATTTTGAGAGTTAACTCTTCTTTTGTATGTTGCTTGTCCTTGAATGTGTCAGTGTGCTGAATAATATTGAACTCTCTGCAGTGTCAGTGTATTTCTGCAGCAGGATAAATTCCTTTCAATATCTCGAGGCACAGCCTGAATGACTCATTACTATTCAACAATAACTCCTGCTACATTCCTACTGTAGATGTGCCCTCAGAAGACCTCTGGCACTTAACCACTGTGTGGAGAATAAAGCCTATGAGAACTGTCACGGGTAATGCCATGCAAATCTCCAGTTTGTAACCCAAACTGTAGTTTCACTGGAGGAAGGTGATTCCCCTATCTCCCTTCACAGCTGTAATCAATTCAAATACAGCCGTGCCAAGCAGGAACAGACTTTGCAGTTAGGAAAAATTGTTCCCAAGATTGGTTCTGTTAGAAGGTTGTTAAAGGATCATTATTCTGATGCAAAGGTATGAGGTCTCCGTATCTCTTCTCCCTCTCTTTTCATTCCCGTCGCCTCTGTGTAAATTTGAAAATTGCCATACAGCGGGACGTCTACGCTCTGTGTAATTTAACAAAGAAACATGTACTGTAAACATGCACACATACTGCATTTAACACACAAAAACAGTGTGTGTACGCACCTACCTACATGCTGCTTGCACACACAGCACTCCACAACGTGGCGTATTACATAGAGGATGATGGATTGCTGACCACTTTCTTTTAATTGATAGGGACACAGAGTGAGGCTGGCAGTATTAGCATCAGCATAAACAAGAGAGCTTTGATTGATGAGGGCACAGAGACGCAACGCAACAGTTTCTTATGGGGGCTTGTTGTTACTCACACTACCCTCATTAGGGCTCTCCATATGAAAGGCCACGCTAATGTACACTTGCCTTTTTCTAATTAAAAACATGGGTCAGATCACGCAAACCTATAGTCAGTCAAAGTCAGTGTAGTGGTTTCATAACCAGTGTTGGGCAGACGCATTACTGTAATATTATTACTTTCCCCAGTAATGAGTAGTGTAAGGGATTACAATTTCCAAAACAGTAATTATATTAAAGTTATTAATCCAAGTAACGTTGCATTACTGTGTTGCCAGAAGGCCAGTAGGCTATCTTATGATGACATGTACACGCGGCAGTCAGGGCAGGTCATGTCAGCTACTAGCCAAAAAGCTAAACGAAGGGTGGAGGATGAGGGAGAGGGAGAGAGGCAGACTTTCAACAGCTGGAAGTCTCAGTCAAAGATGCAAAGAACACTGTTGTCCGTTGTAAACTTTGTGCAAGCAGCAAAATGCTTTCAACCGCGAAAAAAACATCTAATTTATTGAAGCATCTGATACGGCAGCACAGCAATGTGAGACTTGTCGAACAAAACATCAGTGCTGACAGGGAGGCCTCTACCGCCAGTGATGCATGCACTCTGGCTAAACAACAGAAACTGGATTTCAGAGCAGGACACGGTGGTGGAGAGATGTTAAGTGGAGAATATGCGGTGATGGAATCTAATTTGAAGGCCACACTCAGAGAGGTAGACTTTGTTTCCACCACAGCCGACATCTGGACAGCTACCAACAAAAGCTTTCTGGGTGTAGCAGTTCACTGGATCAGCAGTTCCACTTTGGAGCACAACAAAGCCCATAGCATGCAAAAGAATCGGAAGCGAGCACACGTTGCTGGCGCAGAGATAGAACAAATTCATTCATCGTATGGACTGCTTGGCAAAGTTGTATCCTCTGTGACAGACAATGCATCAAATTTTGCCAAGGCGTTTAAAATATATCAGCCTGTCAATTCGGAGTCTGATTCTGAACTGGAAGAAGACAGTGACGAGGATGTCACTTTCACAGATCTCACAGATGCCCTCTCCACTGAGACTGATGGTCAGTTTACTCTTCCCCCACATTACAGGTGTGCATCGCATACAATTAACCCAATTTCCACCAGTGATGTTGAGAAATACTCAACTTTCAGCGCAGACACCAAGACTGTGTATAGGAGTAGTATCGTGAAATGCACAGCTCTTTGGACCAAAGCAAGTCAATTAGTTGCATCAGAACATGTGGAGGAAGTCAGCCGCAGTACGCTACTGTTGCCGTCTTCCACAAGGTGGAATTCCTTTTGTGAGTCTCTTTCGAGAGTCAACGAAATTCCCATGAGTGAGCTGAATAGCCTGTGTGTCAAACTGGGAATTAAGTGCCTCAACGACAAGGAGTACCAATTCCTGCAGGAGTACTGCACCGTCATGAAGCCGCTTACAGCAGCACTGGACATCTTACAAGATGATAACTGTTGTTATGGGACTTTATTAGCAACTTCCAAGCGTGTAGGAGAGCCCATGGTGGCCACAAAACTCGCGAAAAATGCAAAGGACCCTCTCTAGAGCCAGTGTTTGGTTTCTCCATTCTGGGCTGCTGTAGAAACATGACAGTGCAACATGGCGGGCTCCGTGGAAGAGGACCCGCTCCCTATGTAGATATAAAGGGCTCATTCTAAGGTAACAAAAACACAACAATTCTTATTTTCAGGTGATTATACACTAATTAAAACATACTTATGAATATTATATTCCATTTCTGCCAAGTCCGTTCTGCTAGATGCCACTAAATTCTACACACTGGACCTTTAAACCAAATAAAGGGGTCAATAAATAGCCTAAAACAAAATTAAATCTATGATGTTGATCCCACATGGGAGGAAGGATGGTTTAGGTCTACAGCAAATAGCCTGCATAAAAAATAATTCAAATGAAATTATACAACTATGATAAATAGATCAAATTGTATTTTTCAGGCCATCCAGACTTGTTTTGCTGGTGTATTGGATGGCAAAGATACACTACTTGCCAGCTGCCAGTTGTCCAAAGTTCAAACTCTGATGGCTCAGAGATAAGAGTAGGAGAGAGCTTGTGAGGGAGCTTCTGACAGCAGAGTGTCGCACAACTGCTCCTGCAGAGGACCCTGCCTCTGTGTCCATGATGTCAGTCAGCCATGATGAAATGAACTTTTTTGCATTTGAGACAGAGCCCGAGGACAGCTACTCGGCAGAAAAAGAAGTAATGGACTATTTGAGGTCAGGGGCGTATGAGGTTGAGACTCGGAACCAGCTCTCAAATGTCAAAAAAATCTACATGAAGTACAGCACTCCGACCCCATCTAGCGCACCTGTGGAGCTGCTTTTTAGTGTAGGAGGTTCGGTACTCACCCGTAGAAGGAACAGACTGTCTGATGAGAGGTTTGAGAAGCTTCTGCTAATGAGATACAATCATTGTTTCACTTCTGAATATTAGGACCTTGCTTAATATGTCAGGGCAGAAATAACAGAACAAGAAGCTGGACACAATATCAGCCTAAATGTGGTGTTATGCAATGTTTTATGTTTCATAAAACCATGAAATACTCCTCACTGCTCTTATGATGGAATATGCAGAAAAACATTAACAAAGTTGGGAGAGATTGTTGCTTTATTTCATTTTTTGATATATGTATAAATATATACATATACTATATGTATCCCATCAGGTCTGAGAGGATGCAATGTTTGTAGTTATGCAGTTTGGCTGATTGTTGACTCCTCCTGTAAGGTTAATTATTGTTCCAATAAAGTGGACTCAGGTTGTATGTCACTTTTTTATGTGACTAATTACTTTTGATACCAAGTAATATGTAAAGTAATAGTATTACTTTTTAAAGGAGTAATAAGTAAAAAGTAACTTATTACACTTCCTGAGTAACTTGCCCATCACTGTTTGTAACTGCAAATAATGAAATGACAATTGCAACATGGTTGTAAGCACTTTGAGATGGAAGAAAAAATGAAACACTGACAATAAAGCTACTGCTATTACCAAATTACTACTAGAAATACTATGATTACTATTATTTCTAAGCCTGCTGACTCCTACTACTGTCAACTAAAACTATAGTACTACAAATGCTACAAATACTAAACATACTGTTACTACACTGATATTATTATTTCCATACTGCTACAACCAACGGCAGACATAGACCAAAGAAAGACACACGCACATGCATGCACACGTGCACGCACACACACACACACACACACACACCAGCACTACTGCACTGTAGCACTAGTATTGCTGCCCCTGGCTTTTTACTCTATGTTTTTTATACTTAGCTTTGTATTTCAATTAGTATGTAAGTTAGGTATGTATTTTATGTATCAAGGCTGCACACAATGATTAACTAATCATGACCATGACTGTTCTATGTTTGTCTATGATTGTTGTATTTGTCTTATTTATTTGTCCACTGCACAAATGAAGTTCCTTACGGAAAATAAAGTAAATTGAATTGAATTCACCACATTCGAGAGATAAATAAAACTAGTAACTAAAAACCAATAAATAAGACAGAGGTCAAAAACAGGGTTATGTGCTAAAGTCACAAACTAATCTGTGTCCTTGTGAGGCAGCAAACAGGTCCAGACAGGCAGAGAGCGGATGTAGGCAGCTGCCGAGTCATCTCAAACAGATGAAGTGAGTAGAGCGAGATCCAGGTGAGAGAATAGATGCATATGTCCCATGGTGCTGATGGTAGCTGCCCAGACACAGTCGATGCAGCACTATACTGAGGCATCTGGTGTTTGCTGCTCGCGCCGCTAATGATGATGAATGTTTGGCATGATGGCGTCGCGACACATAAGAGAAAACTAAATTCTTCACTCATGTTGTCTTCCTGATGCCATTTTGCTGACTGAACCTCAACACATGTCCTCCACGCCGACCCCCGCTGCTTTTGTTTTACCGCAACAGCGTGCACCATGTGATATGCTGTGGTTTGATTTACTTTAATGGGTTTTTCATAATTTATGTGATGATAAAGTTTAATTGTACAGTAAAAGCTAAATTTCTATTCCAGTTATTTAATAATTAGCCACACCGTAGACATTTTATTTTATCACTGTGTTATAGTGCGGTGCAAAAATCATTAAAAGGACAGACTCCAATTAAATTATTTAATGCATAAATAAAGCGTTTGAATTTAGTGATTATTGGTGTTGATTTAGTAACAATACATAGTTGAGTTGAGCATGTTGATTCATCGTCATTTGTTCATACTGCAACATGCTGCAACATGCTATTAAAGAAATTTAAAAGCATGAACTGAATCTTACTGATCAGTTCACACATATGCAACATAAAATGACATATTGTTGCAGAGTTTTAGCTGCATATTTTCAAATGTAGACATCAATTTGTCATATTATGAATGCACAAAGAAAAAAAGATTTTTGAGATATGTATTGGATATTTTAATGTAACTTTTCTCTGGAAATGATGCAAATTTATGTTATGTTTGGTACATTTACTGTGTCAATTACCACATGCTGCATCTTTCCCTGTGATGAGTAATGAAGTTTATCAACCAAATCAATCCATGCATGCCTCAGTTTTATTTTTAATCATCCGACTTGATGGCAGATTCTGGGAGCAGGCTGTGGGCAGGGGTTAGATTTCTCTCTATAAATGCCTCCACCAAAATGTCATGCTCATGCATGCTGTCATGGTGGACAAAGCACATGTGGAGAATGAGAAGTAGGCCTGGGAATGGACCACAGGGAACACCCTTCCATCATCTGTCTAAACAGGCCTGCAGGGCTCGGATCACAAAAACCGCTCACACTCTGCTTCCTACCAAGATGCGCCATTGGGTTTGAGCTGGATTACACAATTCTATGTAATAGTTTTTTAGGCAAATCCACTGTGAGTATTCCTATCACACAAGGCTCATTGAGAATGTTGAGGACCTGTCACTGTTGCTGGCAAGCCTCATTGTGCACTCAATAATAGCCCATTAAATCTATTCTTCCAGCTTTTCTTATCTCTGAAAGACCAGTCCTTGGCCAAGGTAATGGGTCAGTGAGTGGGGGGCTGATTAGTTGATTTACCTTATTTAAATATTTTTGTATAGATTTACTGGGTGGAAATGAAAGGCGCTTCGCTGATTCTCTGGACCCACGGGGCAGCCACGTGGCTGACTTCTATCAAAGCAACTGAGCGTTTTACTGACGTATCGTTTTGTTTCTCTATAACTGCAGCACACAGTCACTTGGGTGGGCAGAGCCATAAATCTTAACAAGCCAAGATGCCAATATTAATAGAGAAAGACATTCTGCCACCTTGTAATAAATAAACACAGGTGGTGTGACAAAGCTCCTTACACCTTAAGTCATTTGACTACACAACATACTGTAAAATCTCCTTTTTAACTCCCTGCCCCCCTCGGTAAAGGCCTCCGCTCTTGTCTCGAAAAATTCAACTGCATCCACGCTAAAAGCGCCATTTACTAGGTCGGGCCAGTCGAGACAGTTATGTTGTAGGCATCAGGCACAATGAGAGGACGCCCTCAGAGCTTAGTCATTAGTGCACTGCCTTGAATCTGATTTAACAGGATGACTAATCTCATCCAAGTCACTGGTTCGTCAACAGGAGACAACTCCAATGAGGAGAATATCCGGTCACAGTCTTATTTTTATCCCGATGAAAAGTGACAAGAGGAAGCTGACAAGAGGGAGACAGGGGAGACGCCATGTCGTGCCATGTCAGACGCTATGTGTGTGTGTGTGTGTGTGTGTGTGTATGCGTGTGATGGATATCTGCACACCATGTTGAACGTCATTATGCATGACAGTGTTATCACTGGCATATACCCACATCCGCCAAAAGGCTCCTTGTTTGTAAACAACATTCTGTCATCATGGTGGTTGTAGAAACACCCTTAAATCTGGAGTGTTTTGGGAGGAAATGGAAGCAATCAGAGCTAATTTATGACAGCTGTGATTAAAAAAAAAGGACATGCGAGAAGGAGATTTGCGAGCTGGTCGGTGATCAGGGCATTGCTTCAGTTATGCAAAGGGAAGCTGATGGTCTTAGTGGTGTTAGGATTAGAGTCTTTGAGGAGGTGAAGATGATATGATTACAGTTACAGACGTCACTTTACTTGCTGAGACACACTGGGAGCATTACGTGCTTTGTACTTTTTTAATTTTATGTTTTTTCCCTCCACAATTGTGAGCATGCTTAACAGATGTTGATGTCTTGAACAACACGTACAACAGATTTTACATTATTTCTTGAACGAGGCTCACGCTTGTTAAAGCAATGTAAAAGCTACACTGCAGACTTCAGAGTGAGTCAGGAACAATTTTTTGAAATACATTTTTTCCTGTCTGAATTTTATTGTTAATTGCACATCTATTCATGTCTGTTATCAGTATACAAAAGAGGTTAGTGGCAAATCATTTTGCCACTAGATATGGGGGTGAGGACATTAATCTTATCCTAATACTCCTAAATAAATTTCATTAGGTTCCAATCATTTTAAATTTTTTCAGTGCTGCTTTCATTTTTTTCACCTTGGAAAAGTGGAGGGAAAACTGTTCATTTAATGCATTATTTATCACTTTAACAGTCTTATTTAAAGTTATTCATCTCTATTGATACTGATATCAGTATTGGCCATCAAAATACCACTGAGCTGTAGCATGCGTGATGACAATTCGTGAAAAAATTGGCTTTGACCCATAATCCCCTCTGTTTTCTTCTAGGCAGCCTCACTGGAGCAGTTTGGGGGTCAAGCATCATGCGCAAGGACACTTCAACAGTTTGTGGTTATGTGCCAAAATGTGTGAGCTTCAGGCTACGAGCACAGTATGCCCTGCTAAGAACATGCTATTATAACACATGTAAACAGAGCCAGCCAAAACATGCCTGCACTCACACGCAGGAAAACGTATTGTAACTTACATGCAGTACATCAACGGACATGTATATTGACAGCAATTCATGAGACAGTTATGTTATTTGTCAATGCATGAGCGTGTGTGTGCCTGTCAGATTATGATCTACTTTCTTTACCTGAGCTGCACTTTCATAAAACCGAAGCTAAGGGAACTCAGCCATGTGGGCGGGCTGAACCATAAATCTTAACAATCCGAGATGCCAATATTAATAGAGAACGACACTCTGCCATCTTGTAATAAATAAACACAGGTGGTGTGGCTCCTCACACCTCTCGGTAAAAGCTCCCGATCTACGCTAAAAGCAACATTTACTGGCTCGCTAAAGATAACATTCTTTTTTAGCCTCTGAGGAGGCATCAGTAGATTCAGCACCTTTATGTCTGTTGTTATTGTTGTTATTTCACTTGTAAAAAACTGATGCTATGACCAAGGACAATTCTACATGAGGGAGTTAGCTGACTGCTGACTATCCCCAAAGGAATGTGAAACAGATTTATGACATGCTCGACAGGCCTATTGCTGTGAGAGTACGGGTCATACTGGTGTCATTTTTTTGAGTGAGGATGTGAAGCAGGAAATGTTTCCTGAATCCAGAATTAAACCAGAAATGATCTGTTAAGTATTTTATTATTGTTTTGTTTTGTTATGCTTTTTGACAAACTGTAATCTTTGATGCCCCCAGGCTTTGGTGGGGTTCAAAACCCACGTTGGGAACCACTAATCTAAATAATCAGGGGTTTGCTGACAATGTCTTTAATGGTCACAGAGATAAACATCTCTTTTGTACTCAAGAAGATGGCAGGTCATATAACTTTTATTTTAAGAGTCACTTCACCTATATTAGCTCTATTTTGTCCCTGGATTTGGTATGAATTGCACCTCTCGTCAGTACATTGGATACAGTACTGTTTATATTCCTTTTTTTCTTGTCTAGAATTCCTAAAAAGCTTGCACTGCAGTGAGTACAAGGAAAAAGATTTTGATTTTTTAAATTTGTTCCCAACAGTATCACCCTACGAGGCACAGTTCACTGAGCTGTAGTCAACACTACAAGAAGTGTGGAAGAAGTGTCCTCTGCGTGACTCCTTACTGAGGAGAAGATGAGACTCAGACAATAACAAACCAAATGAATTTGTGCAGGACTATTTATAGCTTGCAGATACTTGTGAAATATGAGTAAAATAAATCTGCTTTGCCTTTTGGAGGACACTGGGACATCACAGGTCTGAAGCTTCTGCCATGTCAGAAAAGTGCATCTCATCGCGGTGCCATATTTAGAGTGGCAAGCAATGCAAGAACATGCTGGATATAAGAGAAAGACCATAGAATTACTGTATAGCTTCCCTCCAAAAGCTCGATACACAGCAGTACACTGGAGTATAAGGGCAGTGTGAGGTGTTACCGAAATATTCAAATGGCGATGAGATACATACATGTAGTCTGAAGTGTAGCTGTCAATAGGAAAAGTCAAAAAGTCAGTCAGGTGGTAAGATCTGGGCGACAAGTTATTCTGCAGTGACAGATGACATTTCTGTGAGGTTGCATCTGGAGTACTCTGGCACTGAGGCAAAGCTGGCCTTTCACACACCTCAAACACACACACACACACACACACACACACACATGCACACACAGACACAGACACACACACACACACATAAAACATGTAAATGGCAGCTGGCTCTGTGAGTGTAATGTCCCCTCTCTTTGTGGTATTGTTTCGCTGGTTTTTAGATGCTGTAGTCATCACGGTCCCACAATATCCTTGCAAGTTTTTAAATGACATGAATATGAATTATAGCTCTTTAATTATATATATATATATATATATATATATATATATATATATATATATATATATATATAGCTCGTTTTCTTCTCATCCTACTGTCTTCCTTTTCATAGTACATAGTACTAGTTTTATGGTGGTGATGGTGGTGGTGGTCAGTTACACCCAAACAGCCCGTGGCTATAAGCAGGTTAAACATATGGTCTTTCTTTTTTTCTTTCTTTCTCTTGTTTCCTTCCTTTTCTCTCCGTCCTTTGTTGCCTTACTGCACAGGCTGAACATGTGACAGCTTACTGTCAGTGTGTCCACCCTATTCAAATGAAAGTTGGCCTGAACTGCATGTATCCTTGCCTTCATTTTGCGCTCAGGGATTCTCCCCAAGTGGTTCATTTGAACTTTTCCTCTCTTTGAAATGGCATCACAGAGGCCCTGCATGATTAATGTCACCACACTTATATACACTGTTCTGCCCCAGAGCGCCAGCTGAATATTTGAAAACCAAGAACTTTTCAGAATGCCCTGTGGGCAGGTCTGGGGTAACTGCATTTGGTTGGCAATCAGCGAGCTATTCAACCTTTCCGATTGTCCGTGTATTGTCATGCACTCAGGTGAACACACCCACCACCTAACTGAGTGCTTCCTAATTTTGACAACATTGTGCAAACAGGCAAATTGACATCAATAGGACATCAATACAGTGTTGTTTGTGTATATTCTCATGCCTTTGATGTCAATCTGATGTGAGATTAGTGAAAAAGTAAAATTACCATGTGCTGTTCTTGTGACCTTGAGCAATACACAGCATTTTCTAAAATAGTCTCATGTGAGGCGGGAACATAGCTGGACCAACGACCTAATTTCTGAAAATGTGTTTGATTTTTTTTTATTTATCACATGATTATTTAAACGTTTGCTTGCATTTGTTTGAAATAACCAAAATAATGTGTTTTTGTGTGTGTTTTATAAACATGAGCACAGGAATCAGTGATGAAGAGAGACACATAACCAATCCTCACACTGACATTATTGTTCTGTTGGCTGTGGTTGTTTTGCTGAAGACACACAATACTTTTCTTCAGTAATATCAAAGCAAAATGAAGCTCTTTGGGATGAAGGTGTAACAAAACAAAATTAATACATTTTCCTATTTGTTGTCCTGGAGCAAGTCTACTCTAACTTAATTTTTATATATTTATATATATTTATATGTAAATTAAAACTAAATTTTAGAAAATCTTGAATTTGTACTTTCTTATTGACTGCAATAAAGAATGCAAAACTAACATTAGGTTTGAAAACACAAGTCAATTGATCATTAGAAATGTAACCTAAAAAATAATCTATAATAAGCAGGATTTCATGGCACTATCATGTAACTGCACTGAAATCACCTCTACAGACTCGTCTTTCTTTGTGTCTGGGTTAAAAAATAAATCTAGACACACAAGTAATGGGCCCGGAGGCACACAAGGTGGCTAATAAGTGAAACTGTTGTTTGATCCCTGCCATCAATAACTGTGTGTACTGCAATGATGCAGGGCTGCTGCTATAACATTTGTATTATGACCATGCGCACAGATACTGTCAAAGTACTCTTCATTGAGACACTAAACCCTGAACTAAAGCCTCAACCCTGAACTGATATTGCCTCGAAGAAATACAAGCATGTGGTTATCTTTAGGGAGGATACAGTATGTGGAATGACAAACAGTAGTTTACTATGTAGAGCTGTGTCTTTAAGACACTCTCCCTCTCGTGAACTGCATGAGAATGCTCTTATTAGTAATTGAATACAATTATCCAGTGATTTGTCTCATTTTGTGACTGGCTTTTGTGACAAAGCTTTTTCTGGCCAAATCACACATTTGTCCATACTGAGCCTGAATAAATTACCTTGTATAACCTCACAACCCAACCAGTGCAGACCTGACTGTCCCATATTATCCTCCAATGGAGTGTCTTCTTGTTGACTCCAAACGGAGACTCTGATGCTTCACTTTGCGCCTTTTACCTCTGAGACTAAACAACAAGATCCATCCAGTGAGAGAGCAGTGGGAACTTTTTCCAATTAATGCTGCAATTATAATCACGCTTGTACTGCAGAAATGCCGCTCTGGGCTCTGCGGTCCCACTGCTAACTGGATGGGCACACAGAGAGAAATGCTAATCAACATCTCGGTTTCATCAATTTATTGGTGACTGGGGTATGGCACAAGAGCCTCTTCACTCCTTCAAGGGTAGATGTAATCAGAAGCAGCATCTATCCATATTTCCTTCCCAGGGGAAAGGAGAAGGTACAGAGCTCTGCAAACAGTAGCTCCCTAGGAGAGGAATACCATTTGGATTATAATTGGATTTAGGAAGTGAAGTCCTGTTTGTTTGACTAGCTTCATCAAATAGTATGCTTGTATGATTGTCTATCTTTTTCTCTCTGTGTGAATCCCACTTGTCGACATCCAGGGAATCCAGGTTTCCTCAAAATAGCGCTCGTCATACACATCATGTGGGTAACATTTAGCGCAACTGTGAGTTATCAGCTTTAACACATTACTGTGTTCCCTCTCTTATATACACACAACTATGCTGTGGTGCACTTTCCTACCTCTTCCCATTGGTGAATGTAGCGAATGAGTCTTGAGAGGCGCAGCAGTCGCAGCAAGCTGAGGATCTTTGTGAAGCGGACAATCCGCAAGGCGCGCGCCGTCTTATAGAAATCTGAGTCGATGCGCGTCTCCACGATGAGGAAGATGTAGTCCACAGGGATGGAGGAGATGAAGTCCACCACAAACCAGCTCCGCAAGTACTTTATCTTGATCTGTTGCGGGTCCAGGATGATCTCTGTGTTGTCCTCCTTGACGATACCCGTCCTGAAGTTGAGAACCAGGTCCATGAGGAAGAAGGTGTCAGAGACCACGTTGAACACGATCCAGGGCGGCGTGTGCTCGTCCTTGAAGAACGTGATGCCCACGGGGATGATGATGAGGTTGCCCACCATCAGCAGCAGCATGGTCAAGTCCCAGTAAAACCTTGTTGGAGAGAGAAATGGAGAAATACAGAAATGGGATGGTGAAAGAGAGAATGCTAAAGTCACAACACAGTTTCTCCAGCTTTCTAACTATTAGTAACATTCTGCAGATTTTGTTCTATGCAGTTAAAGAACTCATTCCAGTGCATGATGTATGATGTACACACTGTATGTACATCTCTTCTCACATACAGCATCAAACACATGCCCAAACAATTAGGCTTTACAAATAAGGTGGGCCAAACATATGTGGAATTTACCGTGTCTGAAGCGTCTACATAGAGAGAAAAGCTATCCAAAAAATTTTACTTATAACTTAAACTTTACTTTATAGAAATAGAATCTATTCTATTAGAATTCATCATAAAATTCAAATTCAAATTCAATTCATTTGTGGGCATCAATAGAGTAATGTCTCATTATTCTAATATTGTGCGTAAAAAATTGTGTGTAGTATTAGATGTGATGAAGTTGTTCATATGTTCATTAGTGAGGTTTTTTTCTGTTATTGTTTAAAAATTCTAAAATGACTTTTCATGCAACTGGTTCTGTTATACTCAAACATTAATTCATACAGTACATGCTATACACGGTACTGATGCCATTATACTTGATTATTGTGAAGTATAGTTAATATCATGTTTACATATATTGTAAAGGAGAGCATACTTGAGACCAGCATGGATTAAATTAACTCAAATTACCCACATTTATATTCCAGTTACTGCTTTATTGTTATATTAGTCTTTATAGGACTTAACGTTAAACTTCCCCTCATGAGGAACAGAAAGAATTAATTCTGTCTCATCTTTTGAAAGTGACGCCCACTCACACACTCACACACACACTCAGACGCAACTGCTTAGCAAACATTGGAAAAGTACAGACATTGTTTGTCCATCTATCCACAGACTCATGGATTGATATGCTGTTTTTCCTTATGAACCAGCAGTATTGGAACCCCCTCGTGTCTCATCACTAGCCTATTTTAACCTCAGGTACATTTGGGTGTTGTGCATGTGTGCCAGCTTATACACACACCGTGTAATGATGGCATAATAACCTATACATATATAACCTCCCCACAAGCTATTTGTGTTTGGACAGTAAATCAAAACCCAAAGGTCAATGAGGGTTAACTGTTAATTACAAACTGTACTGTGACCTCGTCCATCTTCCAAGTCAGAGAGTTTGGATATAAATTGCACTCTCTGCTGGCTTGGTAATTGAATCCAGATTGGTGCTTTTGTGTTAAGGGTGATATATCCTGGATACTTCATAGATTGCACTATGAGAGGATTCTGTATTGTGCACTGGGCCAGTGAGCTTGGATGATTTACCCACCCGCCTTTAACTGGGCCATAAAGATCTGTCTCTGTGCAAAAGCAATTTCAAGAACAGGGGCATAAGAAATAAGAAAGAAAGGATACTACATACATAACCAGGGTATGTGATGCATTTTTACTGCAAGCTAGCTAGACTACAGCAAGTAATTACTGCTCTTTCACTTCCTTGTTGCAGCTGATGTCTATTGATATCATGGTTGATTCACAGTGTGTTGAAGTAAATAACTCATGGGTTTACAATGAACTGCCACTCCACAGGACCAGTACGCACATCCGATCCAGAAAGACCTCTGATCTATGCCAAGACAAGTCGGTTAAATTGTGGTAATGAAATGACTTTTTACAAACACTTAAAAGAAATATTTGAGGCCTCGCAGAGCATAAACATAAAGATAAAAATAACTTTTCACTTCCAAGTTGTCTTTTAGTTTTTTCCTCATGAGATTTTCTGTGTCTTGTATTTTTTCTTTGTTGGTTGATGTAAAGTTTATTCTTTCATTGATGATTAGACAGATCTAAAAGGAACTCTTTAAAGTCCTTTGAAACATGCTAGTGATGAAGCACTACATAAATAAATAAGCTTAACCTTGTAAAGTATGATATTCCCATTGATGCTACCACTTAATTTAAATGGTTTAGACTTGGTCACAGCTAATAATTTGAGATTTTGTTTTAGCGAGCGATGCTCCATTTTCTTTAGTTGTGCGAGCATGAGAGGAAAAACAAAGGACATGAAGGATGGTTAGCATTGTATTTTCCATGTTACAGTTTGTCATGGTTGCCTCTGGAGACAAGAGGTCTCATTGCCTCTAACATATTAATCTACGGACATATTTTACCTCACTTTAAATAAAAATTGTTATTTGTAAAACCACACAGGCATCCAGCATTCATTTGAGTTGTAATGTGCCTCTCACACTTACACATGCATACATACATATACAGTATACACGGACACACATCTCAGTTTCATGTCTGTCGCACACACACATACACACACACACACATGCTGAGGAAACAGTGACAGTAATTGGAATTCTTCAAAGTAAAAGGGTATCTACAGTTCCAGCTTGTTGTCAAGTGGAGTTATATTTAGACAGACCTTGCCACCACTGTGTTTGCTCATGTTAAGACTGAAAGCTCCAGAGAACAAGAAAAACTTCAAAGGAAGAAATGCAAACATAGGTAATGACATTTGTTCTTCATATTTCCATGTTCCCTAATATTACGAATGCTAGATAGACTGTGCATTTATATAAGCTACACAGCTTGCTAATAGGATGTAAGTGTGCTCCCAGCACTTGACACGAAATACGATGATCAGTTTATTTCAGTGTCTGTAACAGCTGCAAATCACTGCCTTTGTTTTGCTATTTGCATCAACTGCGATGACTCAACCACATATAATACTTCTTTTCTGTATTATTGTTTTTGCATCTCTGCAGCTTCTTTACTACAAACCAAAAAATACAATCAACAGTAACAGCGCTTTTTCAAAGCATAACATCATGTTGAAATAGTTTGTTTTTTTCAGGCAGCCATTGGTTTTCATTTGTTTTACTATGAGTAAGGTAACATCAACTCTGCTTTTACTGTTGTTAAGGTCACATTACCGTTGTGTGGCAATACAGTTGTAAGTGAAGACCGATTTAAAATGTCTGCACTTTATAACCACACAATAATAATGCAACTTTGCCGAATACAAGCAGATATTGCTTTTTTATTTGCTTCCTTTTTTTAATCTCAATTTTAAGCTCAAGTGTTAAGTCTCTACAAGCTGCCAAGATGGTAGGAAATCACATAAAAATCTAAAGCATTATGAAATAATAAAAATATTTATGATCCTTAGTAAATGGAGTAAATCATTAAGAGAACACTGGCCCTTTAAGATAACTATTTAGCACCAACAAACAACTAAGAAAATGTTGTGGTACTTGAGCTTTAGGGGAAAAAATGTTACAGTGACATGAACATACATGTACTCAAACAGAGTAGGTCAGTGTCCCTACTCTTACCCTAACCTGGCAAAGGTAGTTCAGCACCAGAAAAAAACAAGACAAGCCAGAGAGGTGGAGGCCTGACAAAGATGTCGGGCTTTGGAAAAAACAAAAAAAACAAAATCTAACCTTACAGAAAAATCCCAGCCAGCAGTTTGATAATATTGTATGAATGACAGAGTGAGGAAACAAAGTGAAACAAATGAAAATAAAATAGTGCCAGAGGAGAGCGCCTCATCATCTTTTAAGAAAGAATAACAAGACAGTATGCTGTCTAAGACCGCTGGACGTCTCTCTGGCAGAACACGGCTACTGCTGCCACCTGTTTGAGCAAGCCTCACTTGTTATAGGACTGTGGAGGATTAGTAAGATCAAAAGCGGCTGCTGTATGCTCATTGTGCAAATGCATCTCTTCAAACATGCAGGACACATGTGCTAATACAGAAAAAATAAAAATAATAATAATATAATAATAATTTTATCACACCATCAGCATAAAATTAAGCCTGAAATTTGTTGACTGTTGTGATCTTAATTAGCTGACTTGTCATTTTTATTGTGCTTTTTTATGGTACTATTGAAAATTTAACAGTATTATTTTGATTGACACTACAATATGTAGGGACCATGATTGTATATAAATATGGACGTCATGATAGCGCCCCAAAAGTGAAGCTAAAACATCTTGACCGCCCCCTGGTGGCTGGCTGCAGTATAGGTCATAAGTCCCGCCCCCTCTATGTTAGCAGATAGGACATGAGCCAAACTAAAAAAATCAAAGTACACGTCAAATAAATTTTTCCCAAAGATAGTTTCTGTCATTTTAGGTAGTTCTTAGTTTGTTTTTAATTAGTTATTTGCCAATATAGGGGGTGTGACATCATGATTGACAGCTGTGACAGCCACTCTCAAAGGTGGTCCAATAGTGTGTCCCGCGGGCAGTCATCCCGCCACCTGACTCTACTTCACAGACTCTGGCTCCAAATGACGTCATACAAGCAAGATGGCAGCTCACAGAAAGGAGATGTTTTGGCTTCACTTTTGCATAGCAATAGGAAGTGGAGACGCGACGTCCATATTTATATACAGTTAATGGTTGGGACATGGAAAAAATTATGTACATTTATGTGCATTTTTAGTCTGTTTTATGTGTATGTGTCAACTGTGGTTTTACATGCACGCGTTCATGTATGTCTGTGTGTGTGCATACGTGCATGCATGTATGGAGGAAATGCTCATGATTTCTCCTTTTCACTCTTGCGGTTGCCTCCTAATGGAGGTCAGGCCACCTAAACATAGCAGGGATCCATTTACTGTGTTTTATTATGCACTGGGACCCTGACATAGAAGAACATTGTTCTATAAATACAGTTGGGCAAGTGCGGGGTTTGTGAGGCAGACATTTCAAAGGCATTAAACAGTCCCATATCTCTGTGTGCATCCCAAATCACAGACTCATGCTGTGTAGTGCTATACCACCTGTTTTGAAATAAAATGAAAGTGGAGTGCAGTGACCCAGCAGTGGTGAAGGTGGTATTCCTCGGTGTAGGCAGGGAGTGAGAAAAAATAAGGTTTTATCCTTTTTATGATTCTAGTTTTAGTTTTACTGTGTTTCATTTTATTGCATAATTGTCAAACATCCCTGGTGATACTTGGGCTATTCTGGCCACAACTCAAGTACATAAAAAATGTCAAACTGGCAACATCTTTGTAGTGAAAAAGATATTTTGACAGATAATAAAAAAAATTTGGAAACTGCAGATGCCATGACTTTTTATGGCATTTTTTTTCTACATTAATCAAGCTTTTGGCTTGGTGGTTTGGTTGTAAACAGGAAGCAGAAAATAGAAATGCCCCAAAGTGCTTTACAGGAAACAAAAGACACCAGGCAGATAAAAATATGTGATAGCAAAAAATACATCAAAAAACACAGAGCTTCTGTGTGAGTTTGAGAAATTACAGCATGTGATCGCTGGGGAACATCAAATATTAAATTGAACTTTGGAACAGAAAGGAAAGGACGGCACAGCGGTTGAATAGCAGCATGTGTGTGACAGAAACGTTTAAAAATGAGGAGCGGAGAAACACTGAAAGTGAAGCAACAGAATAGCTCACACCTAACTTGTTATGGTACTGAGAGTTCACTGTACTGATGAAGGGAGTCCTGACATTTTGCTGTCTGGAGGGACAGAGTGACAGCCCACTCTGCTCTCCAGTGGGGTGACCAGGGACAGCAGGAACATGTTGTCACCCTCAGAGTGCATCTGACTACACGATAAGCCTCTCTCATTCTCCTCACCCTGACAGCCAAGCTACCTGAAAGGGAGCAACCATACACTTACCATTCAGGGTAGCCTATATTTAAATTGAGGAAGCATTAGGGTATATATAGTCCTGCATATACAGGGAGTATATGTTTGTTTTTGTGCATGCATGCATGTGTGCACTTGTTTATATTTCCCATGTAGAGATGTCCATCTGTTGGCTAACATGCTGGGAGACTGATGGCATAGCAATGCAAGTAGATCATCTGTCATGGCAGGTACAAGTGGCAGACGGCATTTAACAGTGTCTCCCTTTATTCTGCACCACACTGACTGAATGGGAACAGCAAAAGAACAGTCTGTGCCACATTTACATGAGGGCACCAGCCAACATCATGTGCACTGTAAATGAGATAGAAAGTTATTTTGCTTTTGCATTAAAAAAAAAGCAGTTTTCCTTTTGAATAATTCATTTGCTTGTTGTATGTATGTGTGTGTGTGTGCTCCCATTTTCTCTCTAAAGATTTGTTTGTGTTATCAGAAGTACTAAACAACAGGAGCAAAACAATACATTTTCAAAATAATACATTTTGAGATGTCACATTTTGCTGGGAGAAATGACATAACAGCTAATTATTACAGGACATTTGAAACTCCAGCGTTGGTCTAACTTCCTCTGTAGCTGCATGTTAGCTGTAAATAGCTGTTATAGCAGTTTAACTGAACCAGTTATATAATAACAGACAGAGCAACAGCTCAATTATGACCATCTCCATTTTTGAGAGAATAAATTAGGGGAATGAATGAAAATTAAGCATGCAGGGTGTGAGAGAAAAAAAATCTTTTTACACAAACTACCCTTAGCCACGGGGGGAGTAAATCTATGATAAAGCCTGTCACACTTAATGCCCGGATCTGACTGCATGATATTTTTGACTGGCCAGCTCTACACATGTGGTTGTCCATGAGTGAGTGACTGACTGATTAAGTGAGTGATGAAGTTACACCATTGGTCGGCCGGCCGTGTGTTGGAGTTTCCCCATTGGCTGTTGCTCTTTCAAAATGAATCGGCGTCAACAGTTTTCTATTACATCATCAGGGAGCATTTACAGTGCTTCCACTCATAGCCCTGTGTATAAGCAAAATCTGTATTTTACTTGAATTTACCGACATTATCCCACTGGATACGCGTGACAACATAACAGGCTGCAAACTTTTACAGTCGTGTCTCTAAATGACCTAAATACATAACTGATGAAAACAGAAGCCAGTGTGACGCAGATCGACTGTGTTTCCTTCTCCGAACTCTCAGCTCCGGTGTTAAATGCAGAGAGGTTGGCTAAACTGTTTCAACAGACGCGTACCAGCGTCTCTGCCATCTCCTCCTCTACCGTCCAATTTGATCGACTCTCCAGCTGGAACTAAATACCAGGACACAAACTTTTTACTTCTTTTGACGTTCTCACATCCTCCACAGGCAGCAGGTTCTCCCTTACATATGTGCGCCAGAGAGCGCTCTGTCATCCTATTGGTCAACGTCAAGAAACATGTCGTAGGAGATGTCAAACTAGACAGGAAAATGCAAAAAATTCTGACATGCTAGACTTTTCATCGGGGTGTCGTGGGGCCCAGACGCCACATCGCTGTTCTTCCATTATGTCACACTACAAGGCCCGTTCATCGTTCCCGACGTTCATAATCGGGCCCGACGCTGGACAAAATCGTGTCAAAATCGGGCTGAATTTGTATAGTCTGATCCCGGGATAACAGGAGAACAACATCTGTGACATCAAAAAAATGACTATGTATTGCCCATAAAAGAGCAGTCCATTAGTTTTAAACAAACCAGTTGGCAAACACAGCAAGATTTAAGTGTCTGGGAGGAAAAAAAAAAACAACAGGTTAAAAGGGTTAATCCTATTTTTGTTGTCACCCGCTCCAATGAACTGTCATAATGGCGCTGTCTTTGCTAAGCACAGCCAGCAGGCACACTGCAAGCACATCACTGACACTGGGGCTGTGCAGTAACAGGCGGTTATATTTAGGTGAGGTGCGCTGTTTTATCAAACCTAGGCTAAGAAGATTTCATCAGAGGTAGAGGCAAATCTCCCCAACCTTAGGCTAAGAGAAAAAAGAGGGATTTACTAAATACCTGCAGAGGGGAGAGGAGAAGCAAAATCAACTGAAACGAGTCAACCTTACCTAACACTGCTAAAAGAACTCATAAATAAGATTACAACTAGTTCTGTGGTAGGACATCAAGGTAAGGGTGCAGGGTATGATTTTTCATTCACCTCTAAAGCTCTGTCTAGGACTGTTATTCAACACAGCTGAGAGAAACACAACGCTACAGACAATGTCACATCTGCTGCAGTAGAAAACTGCCTCTAACAGATAGCGGTCTAACCCCTCATAGGTAAGCACTGACAAATGTAAACACAGGAACATACAGGCATGTTACTGCTGTGAGTCCTCTCAGCTGATCAGGGGGTGCATTTACAAAAACACGGCGTATTCCTTTAATGGTGATTCTCTATTAATGGTTTAAAGGGAGTTTAAACCATTCAGTAGTGTGATAATCAGATGGAATTTCTATTTTCTTTCCGCTTCATCTTCATTCAAAATATGAGATGTGGGCAGAAATTCATCTCAGGGAAAATCTCTACATGCCGTAGTGTGATATTCAAAAATATGCCCCAGATCCAGTTATTGAAATAAGTCCAGCCTAAACTTGCTCTGATGTTTGAATAGCTCAGAAGTGTGCACTTAAGAGCTCTGACTAAATAATGAAATCACCAAAGCTACTTTGCAAACTGACCAGATATAATCAGGGAGCCCGCTGAGAAGAATTCTCTGAAGTAGCCGAGCCAAGTTCCCTTTTCATAGTATTGGATTTTTTTTTTTTTTTTTTTTGGCTGTTTCTGGAGAGGCTCTGTCTGGCGCCAGTAGTGGCTACTCAGTGTCCCTGTCCTTGTCTCTGAGGCCCCGCAGAGTCCTTCACAGCTTCCCAGAGCACAACCTGCTACTTATCTGCTCATAGGAACAAAAACTGTACAAGGGTAGTCTGCAGTCAGCATATAAATCTGCCCTCTGTGGGGGAAAAAATAGACAGACAGTGAGTGACAGGGCTGGAGAAGACATGGGGAGGACATAAAGCCCTCCAGCCGGTGCCATCAGCATGCACTTATCCCACTGGCATGTGCCAGTATCTGCACTCTGGCTTTGTTTGGACTGTCATCCTGCCACTAATTGCATCTGTGTTTTATCATGATGCCTTGTTATCTCCCGCAAGGTCCTTAGGGTCATGTCAAGGGGTCCCCAGTCAGCCAGCCACAGTGTGGCAGGGGAAACACTGGCCAGCACCTCCCAACTGAACACCAATCCCCTCCCCCAACCATCCCGCTGCACTGTTGGACAGGAGAGAAGCCAGAGAGAGAGAGAGAATGATGGAGCAATGGGCTTTCTCTTAACATAGATGAAGTGCTAAGATAATGTACTGTCTATAATACCAGGAGCTGGTCACACTGTACACCATCACCTCATGCCCTTGCTCTGGGCTGCACCAGTACAGGGCCATTATCTTCACCACTTCAGGTGCTGCAATCAGCAAATGGAGCAGCCACAATGAAAGCCTTTTCTATCCATCTCCAAAACAGTGATCTAAGGTCGAAGGGCGTCAAGAAGAGTAGGGGAACAAAAAGAAAAAAAAATATGGGGAGAGAAAATGTGGAAACAGTGAAAGAAAATTAAACTCTGGACATAGAGGTCATCTCTTTTCTTTCCATACGGTAGTTTTGAACAGTATTACTAATTTTTTTCTGGATTTACCATCTTACACACAAAAACAGAAAAAAAACTAAAAGTAGAGGTAAATAAAACCAAAATTAATACAGCTTAAAAGCTGATGGAAAACCCTCACTAAGAAGACACTCTGAGCATGAAATCAAATCAAATCGGAGAGGAGATGCAGTTTATCTGATTTTTACTGGTCTGCGTGAGTAAGCAAAAGTGGAGGCTTATCTGACTGTTAAACCAAACAGAGCAGGATTTATCATGTTTATTTGTTAGCTCTCTAATTTCTCAATTGTACATGCTAAACAGGGTCAGGAATTCGATTTATACACACACACCCTTTTCTGCTGCCTCCCTATTCAGTCAAACACCGTGTAACATTTACTAGTATGACCAAAACCAGAGTGGGGAAAAAAAAAAGAGGACATGCTAGGAGACTATGGAGATGGTGAAGATAAATCAGGAGTCAACCCCCATAGCAGAGGAGACGAACAATCTGTCTCTCACCACTGCATGTCTCATAATCCAGCCATTTGTCTGAGTCTTCTAGACACCCAGCGTGTGGCAGGGCCAGGCCAAACACATTGATCCAGGGAAGTATTTCCTGTGAATCACGCAAGCCACACACAGAGTTCTTTATTCAGCGCGCTGGACTCTGGCCAAAGGGCTTTAGCCTTCTATACAATCTTACATAGTGAACAGCGGAGAGATGCTGATGCCATCCTCCTGCCTTGTCTGTCCTGCACAGATGGCTGCTGAGAATGATTTTAACAACAGAATAATGGCAATCAAAGGTGAACTGCGAGCAGCTTGTGTGAAGGATCATTATGTGAACTGGCATAAAAAGTAGAACTCTACTTTATATACAAAATTATTTTCTGGGCTCCATTACAAAGTGATATTATTATGTAATTATATTTTTGCCCTTTTCCACCACCTGTTATACTTTACAAATTTAATAGTTTTGAGCAAATAAAATCTGATAACTAATCAGATATGGAACTTATGCACAGCCAAATCAATATCACAATATTCATACAGTATTTTTCCATTATCAATATATGATGCAATATGGCCAGTGTTAAAATAGTATATAGAAGAGTCACAATTATTTTAACATAAACATTCATTCTTGACCTTGGCAACAGTAGTTTGACAAAAAAACAAACTTGTCTTGTCCACTTACAAGCTTTTTTTTCAACAGCATCTTATGATCTTCATCAGCGATTGGAGTTTGCTCAGTTGTCATGGTTAACTGAACTACTAGTGACTGAAACTAATATTTACCAAATGATTAAGCTACAACTGATCCCACTCCACAACAGCTGAGCAAGCTCCACTTGATGATGGAGACTGTGAAAGGCAGTTGAAAGCTTAGAAAAAGCTAGCGAGCTGGACCTTGAGTTATTTTGTCAAACCAAAATGATGTCCAATGCAATTAACAAAATTTTTGTAAAACTACAACAGGGCATAATTGTCAGCTCCACTGAAAGTTGCTAAATGTTATTATGTATTTATTTCCCACGCAGCTATGCCCACTGTTTACATAAACCTCTCACAAACAAGCATTTCTAGCATTTTAACTTTACTTGATAGTAAAAAGATAAGAAAGACAGAAAGATAATGGAGATGTAGAAGGATCTAATGCAATGACAGTCTTGGCACAATGCAACTTATACATGACCAATGGCTGCCCCCCCGGATTGACCTACAGGTGGAGCTGATTAGCATTACTAGCGCATACTGTTAATTGGCTCTGAACTCAATAGAACTTGCCTGTGAAGTTGACTTTGTTACGGCGAGTGTCTTACATTAAATTTAAAGTGCTTTTTAATACGGTGTTTCTCATGTGTCCACCCCCTGGAGCAACATAACGGTGCCAGTTTCACATCTTGGCCATTTCCTATCTAGGCTGATAGGAAAAAAGCAATCAAATTTCAGAGAGACAAGGGGTGTGAGAATCCAACTGGGACACAGGCAGGACTGAAAAGGTCATCCCGTATGTACTAGATACAGCAGAATCTGCGTGAGGAGGAATGAGCAGGCTGGGCCTGCAGCGTGCATGCAGAGGTCAACGCAAGGGAAGATGTGATTTGGTTACTGTACTATACAATACAAACTATGTATAAAAACATCTAGGATTGTTTTGGGGAGAATTGCACACTACACTAAGCAGTTTCTTGGTTATGCATTGCATACTTATCACCAGCTGAAGGACAAATCTAGGTCAAAATATAGTTTGCAATTAATATTAAGTGATTATTTTAACCTGCATGGGGTGTAAAAGGATATCAAATATCAGACCAGTTTGTGTCTTAGGTGAAAAACAGTACTGCACTGCCTTATAATGTGATTGTTTGTGTTTTGGACACTCATTGCCTTGTTAAAATGAACAAGTCCCTGCCATCTGGCTCCGATCTAGGCAAGAACAAACTAAAAAAAAAGTAGTTGCAAACAGTATTTCACCCGTGTGTGTGTGAATACTGTGCCTGATGGAAGACATCACAGAGAAGTGATAGCATGCAGGAGGTATTTTAACCCAAGCAATCTTAATTATTCATTCCAACCATGCTGACAATTCCCATAAAATACAGTGTGCGGTGCCTTCTTGATTGCTGGCAACCAGGTCATTTCTTGTTTTCAGAAGTTTGACTTTTTTATGTGCAATTAATTAAAGAAACTTCTTCAGTCGTTACACATGGGTTAGTAAAAGCAATAATACCAGAGAGAATATATTTTTTACTGTGTTTATCAATTAGGTGATGTTGCAGAAGGCTGAATCACTGCAATACCCCTAAACATAGTAAATAATGCCCTCTTGGGTACCACTGGAAGATTACACCTATATATAATCTGTCTTGATGTTGATTGCTTTTTTGACCAGCACTGATTACATGTCAGATGTCAGACTAAAATTAAAACTAAATGTTTAAAATTAGATTTATAACCAGAGCCACTGTTTGGATGGAAAATAATTCTCACTGCGCCACAGGGCAGCGTACAGCATGCAGTAAGCCATCACTGTCAAATTCAGTGTTTATCTCCACAGAGTTACAATCACTTCCCTAACGGTGAGTTGCAAGCCCCTTTTGCACAATTCATATGTTAAGTGTCACAAGGCTCACAAATCCTGCTGTAACCTGTTTCTTCCCCTTCTCAACTGCTCTCCTGCATGAGCAAAGTGGACAGGTGAAGTCAACAAGGGATCAGTGTCTGTCCACTGTATAGAGAGAGCGAGCATTCAATTTTTTTTTTTTCTTGCATGCCTCTCTTTTCTAAAACAGGATGTGGTGCTAAAGTGATGTTCTAGCATAGCCACAAGCAGGATGTGTCAACAGGAATACAGAAAGGTCCATGGAGGTCTTGGTCACTCTAATGCCACATACAAGTCACCTCAAATGTGTCTTAACTATGGCGTGATAAATCGTTAAATAAAGAAATAAATAGGTTTTCTCCATCAACCCCCTTAAATGTTGAGATAAGTGAAACTGACATATTTACCTCTGGTCAGTAGAACAATAATCACATCTGTCTAGTGGCAAGGAAAATAAATGTGACACTGAAATGTGTTAAAAGAAGAAAAAAAAAACTTGAGAATGGGTCTTGGATGACTAGTGTTGTGTATCCACCTGGAGAGATTATAAATCGACGTGGTGCGGAGGATGGTGGAGTGGGAAGGACACACAACATTACATTTGTCAGGTGACCAAAATACATCAAGCATGACATGTGGCACTTAACAGAAAATGCTTCCAGCAGGCTTTCCCATTTTCAAAATGTATATGATGTCCAATCAATCAATATAATCTCACCTCGAGATTACCATCACTTTGCCAAGGTTAAACTCAGCTCTCTGCCTAATACATAAAGCTGAATTAAATGACATATCAGGAGAGGAAAAAAAAAATCCCTGACATGCAAAAAAAAAAAAAAGGCCATTCTTTTACAGCTGTGATCACGTGTCCTGATTTCACACTCCCACACAAGTGTGCCTGGTGAGGTCACGCAGTACCGTTCAATCATTCTGCCACTATGACAGGCAACCTTTTACCCACCGGCTACACACATCCTCCCTGGGCTCCCTCCATTAAATAAATTGTGCTGTAATAATCTCTTGGCTCCTAATATTCGTGGATGAGCACAGCAGCCTATTTTGATTACCCCACTTTCAGGACCAGCCAGAACCATCTGTAATCCCCATGTTTTACCCTCACTAAATTAAAGGAGGAATTATTTAATGGGGGCCGAAAGGAATAGAGTGTCATTCATCCCATGTGCTGTAGTGTCAAATCTCCTTTTCTTCCACCTTCCCATGCAGAGTAGCACTATAAGACAAAAGGGCATCATCCATGAGGGCACAAGCTAACACTTGTCTGGACTCCATTCATGCATCTTTTATTTGATCTTGTATGGATCTTGCAATGATCATCACTAAGACGTACCGCACAAAAAAACAAAATAAATGGAGCTCTAAATGTCTAGGTTTTACATTTATCTCCAGCAGCTTGCCAGCACCTCACCTTGACCTTTGTGTAACTCTCACCCAGACTATGACTCCTGCCACTGCCACAAGAGGGGGAATCACCATCGCTGCACTCGTGTATGTGCCTCCATCTCATTTTTCAATAAATCCACCAATGGCAAGCCAGAGGCCCCACGAGACCCAAACAAATCAATAGCAAAACATACTCTCAAATCAACCGTAATCAACCTGACTGAAATAGAGAATGCTGTTATTTAATCTGATCCCATACGCTTACAAACATAATACACAGAGATACACATGTGCACACTCCGGTACGACAACTGTAACTATTCTCCTCAAAAAAAAAGCATGTAGCTGTTAGTACAGAAGCTGCTAATGCTCGATAAGAACTGCAAATCTAAACCTGCAATATTTAAAATACCTCAGAATTCCTCAGGGGAACAATCAAATCAGTTTTATTTATATAGCACCAAATCACAACAGAAGTTATCTCTTTTCACATAGAGCAGATCTAGACCATACTCTTTAATTTACAGAGACCCAACATTCCCCCATGAGCAAGCGCTTGGCGACAGCTGCAAGGAAAAACTCCTCTTTAACGGGAAGAAACCTCGAGCAGAACTGGGCTCTAGGTGGGCGGCCGTCTGCCTTGACCGGTTGATAATGGCCGAGGGAATTATTTCCCCCACATTTCCTACTAAATAAAAGTACAGTCTAGGTACATGTAGCACAGCTATCATTTTCTTTTTATACTAATCACATTACACTTAGCTTTTCCTTGCCATGTAATCTTCTGATGATGGATCCATCTGAGTCAACATAGATATGCTAATTTTTTTTTCTATTTGGGCTAATGGAAGGAAAAACTATGACACATTTTAGCAGGAGTATACAAACATCAAATCAGAAACTGGTTATATTAATAGGTATGTTACATATCAATTATTAATGTAATGTAATATTAATGTATTCATGAACATTTAGTTTACATTTTGTTACTTTTCTTAACCTGTATCACAGGCTTAAAGTACACATTGATGACTACATCTGCTCTACCTTTCTTTAATGTATTCTCAGCAAAAAAATAACAGAAACAAAATTGTAAGATGTCTTTTCACAGGATTTATTTTTGCCACTGTCTAGGTAAGTGTCTTCTGGGAAACAGCGCTGGATGTGCAGGAGGAATAAAAGGCTGTTGAAAAAGTGGACTTTGCAGAAGGATTCGCCTGACTGTTGCAAAGGGATTTAACTGATTGACAGAAACTGCAGGACAACCCACCCCCCTCTCTGATAGTGTTGGCAACATGGTTCTAAAGGAAAAAAAAGGTGTGTGTGTGTGTGTGTGTGTGTGTTGGGGGTGGGGGGGTGCTTAATAGAGCCTTCAGTGCAAAAAAAGTTCTAATGTGAGACATCTTCTTTTCCATCTCTCCAGGGAAATGTGGAAGACTTCCCAACAGATGTGTCCTCTGGGCTCTGAATCAAAAGATAATTAAAAGGCACTTGACGATCAGAGGGCTGCATTCTAATATTGCGCCGCATCATTTGTCTAGAACTCCGCACAATACTGTTGTATTGATAGAATCCACTCAAAAGCCTCTATGCAAAGAGCTAAGCAAAAAAAAAAATAAATTATATATCTTTAAAGGGGTAATAAGAGTTCTATTTATCAATCTCTATTTATGACCAAGGACACGCAGCATCGATAGGTCTCAGCACAGCTTATGGTATAGCAGCTTTTAAATAACAAACATAAAGTCACATTTTCTTGACAGAAACGTGTAAGCTAACAGCAGAGCAGATATCAAACAGAAGCATATAGTGAGAGCAGGGCAGAAGGGACCGTAATCTCTGCCCCCATCATCTGTATTGTTCAACAATCCTAATAAACCCCCACAAATATTTTACAGCCCTCGTGTGCTTAAGTAGAGTAAAAATCTCCCTCATTTAAAAGACTCCATACAACTCAGTCATTTTGTAGAAAAGCTTGTCTCCTTTTTTTTTTTTGTTTTGTTTGGGTGTTGGATGTCACCATGTGGCTAGCTCACTGACCACATCTCCTGACTGGAAGATGCTTGTTCAGAATCGAACGAGGCTGCTCAGCTTTGGATCTGGAAATGAGGCTGTAGATTGGATTATGATGCCATTTTTAATCCGTCTTTTTCCCTCGCAAGATATTGCTCCTCCCCTGCTTCTTAGCGTTATACAATACTTGACAAGAGAAGATTTTGCTGAATTCTGGCGCAGTGATGACTCTGTGATTCCTTGTGACACTCTAATTTGAGCTTATAGTGCCAAAGCTTTAATGCAGACATGGGAATAAAACTTTTAGTCACAGCGACCCCTCTTCTTCTCCGGGCCCATTAAAAGATCCTTCTCATACCCTTGTGTACTTTAATTACAGTCATCTTGTCCTGTCTCTGATCCTGATTTTGGAGGAAGTGGGCGTCCAAGTATCATGTTTCTCCTTCAGTTCATTAAAAATAAAATACGAGCTGTAACTCATCTCAACATGCTGTGTTCGCTGACATGACATGTATTTCTCTCCATCTAACATTAATAAGTGTATTTAAAAAAAAAAATGTTTGAAACATTTTAATACTGATTAGGTGTCGTAGTTGTTGGCTTCCTGAGAGAAGTAGTCCAATAATGGGCCATCATATTTAACTTTACTTTTATGTGTGCTTTTCTTTTCCTTGTTAGTCACAGAGAAACATAAATTAATCTTTTCATACAGTGATAGCCGAGAATACATTTTTAACTCTCCTGATTGAGTACCGCGTCTGCGGTTTTAATTGTAGAGTTGAGTGATTACGTAATCATAGTATTGAGTGCCTGAACCACAAGCAAACCACTCTCAGATTGCCAAAATGGTTTAATTATGGTAATATACAGTATCCTCCCTCAGACCCCGAACAAGTGGGTGGCTAACCTCATTTTTTAGAGCACTTCTCTCTCAGTGCAATTTAATCTATCTATTTATTTATTATTTCCACCTCACTGAGAGAGTCACACGTGCGTCTGTTATAGCGAGTGCAGTGTGGAGCAGAGCCCCAGTTTCTTGCTCAAAGACACTTCAAAAAAAATCTCTGCCCTTTCAGTATGAGGACAGTCTCCCCAAGCCCCAAGTCACCCTCTCTCGTGACATTTAACACAGTGAGTAAGAGAGCAGAGGGGGTCAGAGGAAACACAACCAGCTGGGAGGAACATCACAAAAATGGCAATCTGTCTAATACTTTGTCTCACCTCCTCATGATGACCTGCACAACCTGTGTGTGGATTTGGAAATAGCATGAGTGAACAGTTCTGTAAGAGTAATATGTCTGAGATCCACCTGTATAATACCGTCTGACAAGAAAGCATTTTTCTTTTGGCCGAGAAAATTCCTATTTGTGTTGCCTCCTCTCTCTTGGTATCTGTCTACAAACAAATAGTACAATTAACAAGTTATTGCTTTTCATTCATGACAGCTTAAGTCAACTAACAGACATGAGAGTCAATCTTAAACATAAATTCAACAGAAAACATCCAGGGTTGCCAGAAACCACAGTATATTTGCCCCTTCACTCTCCCACTGGATAAACAGTCAGATAAATGTGTCTGCTTTCTAGTCTAGAAAGTGGTATTTAGCCTTTTTCCACTGACACAAGCAACTCGCACTACAACTCACACGTCTCTCAAAGTCAGACATCTTGTTCTTGAGGTAGAAACAACACACTTTTCTTGTAAGTGATAGTTTCTATATCATATGTCATTAGACAAATCAAACACTAGGCAGGCTAGACAGGATTCAATGTCACAGACAAGGAGAAAATGTGACAGTATGTGTAACGATGACAATCCTGCTCTGTATCCTTTTACAGCAACACGAATGTCTCCACACGACTTAAATGATAAGATGCACTGGTGAACTAAATGCCAAGGCTGACACAGCCTGTAATTAAATTGTTTTGCCTGAATTATTGAACTACATGAAAATGTGGTAATTTAAAGAAAAAAAGCCAAGGCTCATTATCTACTCACAATAAACAGCCATGATAATATGCAATTCATATTTTGAGAGAATTAGAAGCTACATATGGAGTAATCAATATAGATTGTTTTTCCAAATTTGAATTCACAGGATATATTTTATGTTGTTCAAGCCACCGCAGTACTGTTTTTGCCTATAAATAAGTGTAGACAAACAGCTCACTGACACCTCCTATGAAGTGGTCATCTGAGATGCAAATAAAGATGCATACATGCATTTAAGTTCATTTAGTCCAAAATCATAAAAACAAGAATGGAGGACTTTAACTCCAATCTTGCTTAGCCGTTAAGAGCCTCCATGTGGCCATGAATCAGATGCATATAGCCAATAACAAACTCAAGGGCACTAACAGAGAGAAGTGACAAGAAATAAGAGCGATCATGGACTCTATTCAGTTTTGCTGCTGTAGTTTGTCACAATGTTAAATGCAGACATAAAATGTGTTGCTCATTTCAAAATGGCTTTACAACTTTAACGACTAATCAAATAAATTCCAATAAAAATGACTTCACCCTGTTTATTTTCAACATACTATATACAAAAGAAGAGAAGAAAGAAAGAAAATCAATGATGTGACGTGAAGGCCTCATTACTAACCCTAATCAATGGATAAACCATGTCCCCTAGCTGAGCACGTTTTTCTCAAATAAAGGAGTAGAAACCACTGAAGGGCTTCAATTATGTATTCATTTGAAAAGCATCTGCACAAGATAGGTAAATTGGCCTAATTAGTAAAGGTTGTGTTATCTGTGGGTTGTTCCATAACACAACAGTGCGTCTACAGGCCTCTTGAGTAATCCTGAAACTAGTGAATCTTATTCTTCTGCTGCCCTGAAACTCCCTTATTAATTTATCAAAATTTGTACATTTTGATGATTTTTCATAAAGCAGTCAAGCCAATTTATTACAATCATGGCCTTGGTAAAATGTAGTCTAATATTTCAACGTGTATGAGTAAGATAAGTGATGAAGATGCTATAAAGCTGAATAAAACGATGAATGGGCTGCACCAGAGGTGATGAATGCCCTAATAAATGAACACAGAGAAAAACATCTGAGCCTGTGCCAAGGCAATTGATAGTAATGTGACACTTCATTCTGAGCCTTTTGTTGTTCAAGTGTAAGGTGTCTACATTTAGCCTACCTGAAATCACTGTAGGGGTGAATAATCCAAAATCCGGCGGATTTAACCCGCTCTTGTTCCCGTTCAACCGCCTTCTCACTTCCAAACATCCTCAGGGAGAACTTGTTGACCCCTGGCTGAAGCATTGCCCCAAACTGTCTGTGTATGAACCCAGCTTGATATAATCTCTCGTCGTCCGGCAGAATTTGATCGATGCCATCCAACTTTATAAACCCTGACTGCTGGTCTGGGGAATCGTTTTGGGTACCCCCGCCACCGCTGGCCCCTTGCGCGCCTTGATCCGGCGGCCCATCACCGATGGCTCCGGGGGGGCTCTCCTCGCTCGGGGTGACATCCCCCTCGTTGATGAGGCGTCTCTCCTCCGCCGAGTCCGAGTCGTGCACATGCCGACTTGTGATGGACGAGAGGCTGCCTCGAAATCTCCGGCAATCTCCATTTGAGCTGGTCTTCATCGGTCTCCCTATGTCTGTCTCCATGATCACAGACTCCCCACTTTTGGTCTCCCCGATGCCTTTGCAGCTTCCCCCAGAGGTCGGCGACGGCAGAGGCTTCATCCTGATACTCTTCCTCCGGGTGTCCTTGTCTGCGTCTTCTCCTTCGCCCATTATAGATGCTTTCTGTCCAATGTGTTGTGGCAAACTGTAGAGCCTTTTACGCATGGAGGAGTGCAACCTGTCCATTATGACATTGAGACACAGTGAAGAAAATTAAATAAATCCAGATTGTTAGGCTGTACTGTAACGATTATTGCCACCAGCCCAGCGCTCCCTATCTGTTTGTGAGAGCGATCAGTCTGGAGCTAATCTGAATCCCTGAAAGCCTGCTACACATGACATGGACCGCCGTGGCTCTGCTGAAACAGATGAGAGACACTCTTTTTCATAATTAGACTACCTGACAGTTTGCATATGTGTCCTCACGCACAGCCTGGGCGGTCCGCTTGGCCACTGCGTCCCCGATGTACATCTTTGTGTCGTTCCGACATTGTGCGCAAAAGTGGAAAAAACTGCTTGAAAGTCACCTTAGCTTGACATGTGAGGGACGTGCCGACGGACGGTGATATGGAGACGAGGGAAAGGTCATGCACAACGAAGGATGCTCTTTTCACCAGATGTCTTGCCGGCTGCCGTCAAACAACGCGACACAATCGTGCAAAAATACAGTAGAGCATTCCAGGGACCGCTGACATCACTGATCCATAGTCAGGGTGCGTTTTGGTGAATTGTGAATATTCATGATGCTGATCTATTGGGTTGCCATAGGAGCGAGAACTGCAAATAAGCTCAGCCCACCTTGTTTAAAGGGGAATGCTCTTCCCATTCTTAAAACGCTCTCCTGTTCTCTTAAGTTAAGGCTACAGGTAGGCAATGCAAGCTCATTGTTCAACAATGCGTGACTGTTGGCTCCACGTAGCCTGTTTGCCATCCTCACCATCAGTCTGATCCACTGCGTAATTTGCGCACATTAAATAGTTCAAACTAGAACAGGTTGGTCAATTTGGCAAAAGGTGTTTCATCAAACAGGCTTTCATTAGTTTGTCTCACATGACTCCAATATGATTTCATGCATTCACTGTAATTTGATATTATTTGTCCAACTATGGATTTATAATTCGTAATTTAATCTTATTCCAGATGGTACAATGTTGAATTGGAGCACAGACCTGTAATGCTTGAAAAATATTTATATTTTTGAAATCTAAAATATGATATGAATAATATTTAGGCCACTTCAACGACTAGAGGATTATGCAATTGAGACTTACAGGCTTATATTTCTTTCTCCCCTCCAAATCTGTTGTTTGATACGTTTCCTTTTCATTCCTGTCTATCTAATGTGGTTCAAATATAGACACACATTTCAGTAAAATTATGTGTAATAGCAGGGTCATTAATTTCCCCCATCATTTCCACAAAAACAATCAGACATTTTTATGTGAAAAAGGAAGGTCCTGAATTCATCCTTAATGGCCATAGAGGAAAGTAGGGGCATGGCAGTTTCAGTATTTGCAGATTTTGTTTTTCTGTAATAAATTTCAATCAGGTTGTGACAAAAACTCCTCACTTCCCAGGAACCTAGGGCAAGGTAGTGTTATTCCATCCAACAATCATTTTCATTATCAATAGGTCTAACAATTATTTACTTTAGTAATCGATTGATTATTCAGTGTATAAAATGTCAGAAGACTGTGAAAAATGCTGATCATTATTTCTTGAACCCCAAGTTAACATGTTAACATATAACATATTACTTGTTTTGTCTGAATAACAATCAAAAATCAAATCATGGAAAACTAGGAAATATTCCCATTTGAGAAGCTAGTACCGGTGAATTTTTGGCATTTTTGCTTTAAACATTGACCCAAAAAATTGTTTGCCAGTTAATTTTATGTCAGTCAACTCATTATTTAATCAACTAATCATTTCAGCTCTAGCGTACCATTTATAGTGGGCATCAATCGGGGCCCAACAACAAACTTCTGCCCCATGGCCCCGTAGGAGCTTAATCTGGCCATGTGTTTGAAGTAATTTAGAAACAGTGAAGCCATTAAATAGTTTGTCCACCAGAGAGCCCTAAAAAGCAGGATTATTTTTCAGCTGTTAAAAGACCAGTGTGTAGGATTTAGTGGCATTTAGCAGTAAGGTTGCAGATTGCAACCAACTGAATACACCTCCCTTCACCCTGCCCTTCCAAGTGTGTAGGAGAAACTACGGTGGCTGTGAAACTCATGAAAAATGTGAAAAGCCCTCTCTAGAGCAAATATTTGGTTTGTCCGTTCTGGGCTACTGTAGAAACATGGCGGTGCAACATGGCGGCCTCTGTGGAAGAGGACCTGCTCCCTATGTAGATATAAAGGGCTCATTCTAAGGTAATGAAAACACAACAATTCTTATTTTCAGATGATTATACACTAATTAAAACATACTTATGAATATTATATTCCATTTCTGCCATGTCGCTTCCACTAGATGCCACTAAATTCTACACACTGCACCTCTTCCCCAGTCTTGGTCACAGTTATAAAAAAAAGGATAATTTCAAAAACTGTTTATATCATGTATTTATGTAAAAATGTATGGCAGCCTATATGTTGTTATTGGATTTTATAAACCCTCTGATATTAGTGTTGGCCTCACAATTCCAGTATCAGTACAGTTATACAATCAAGTGTCAAAGTGCTGAAGTTCTAAATGGTTATAGACGTGGCTTTTGATTGACACTTATTCAAAACAAGAGTGCTTAATCAAATCATTCATTCTGATTTGGACACAAGGTAAAATGTTGAGTTGAGTTGTTGATTTCAGTTCAGTTATGTAGACCTTCATTTTAATTAAAGACAAACCTTTGTTTGTAACTATACGAAACACACATGTCACAGAAATACATAGTCCATATGTATACTCAGTATTATCCCATTCTGAACTTTGGTCACAGTGCTAAACCGCCCCCATATTTAAGAAATGTCCTCACTGCATACAGCAAATAGAGCAAACATTAAAACTTGGAAAAAATATGTGGCTACACACTTCTTGTGTGAGCTGTTTTATATGTTGCCATGCTGACACTGTGCACTGGGCGTTTTTTCCTGTACCCAAAACAAGTGATCATAAATTCAATTTATCCTATTTGGTGTGAAAGTCTTATTGAGCCATCATCGTTTTCTTTCCCCCTTCTTTCTCATGTCCTACCTGTCCTGTGCTGTGCCTGTGACTAATAATGTTCCTCTCTTGTTAGTCAAGTTAGCTCCTGGCTGCATCTGAGAAGCAAAAGAAAACAGCAGGGAGATCATCAGACAGGATGTTGGATGCTGTGAGCCAAACACGGTACTATCTAGCCAGTCCCAGTTTGTGTTTCTCATATTATCATATTTTTTGCATTTGAGACTTTTAATTGACTACATTCTAGCCTCTAAGATAATACAAACCCTTTAAAAACATGTCATTTGACAACACTTAACCACTGATTGGAGACATTTCCAGATCGTCAGAGTCTTCTATCTGGCTGGAAAGATAATATTCCATCTGCTGCTGCTGTGGCAAAAAAGTAGTTGTAACTTGGGATTGTTTGAGGGAAAGCACTCAGAAGGCTCTAAGTAGCCTTGAAAGGCCATAGCGTATTCCATGTATAAAGTAAAAATCTATTAAGGATTGGTGGTTATATAATAAATCACTATTATTACTATTATTGGCTGTAGAAACGGTTAGGTTTCTGGGATCTACAACCTCCCAGGACCTGGTTTGGACATCAACGAAGTTCCACTATGAGGTCAGATGAGCCAGCTCCATTTGCTGAAGATGTGGTTGAAAGCTCCCAAAAGCTAGTAAGTGGTAAGCAGAGCTTTGATTTGGCTACACGGCTATCTAAAGTGTCAAAACAATATTGCATTTTCCAACAGACTGTACACATTATAGTGCAATAATATAACAATATTTTGTAATATATACAAAATATTCTGTTGCTGTCAATTTAACAGGCAGTATCTACTGTACATGCATCTATAACACATAAAACTACTTCTGTAAATAAAGTTATTAGTCTTACAATATGTATTCTAGCATTCCTTGCACTGCCATGCAAATTTGCATGATATATATATATATTAGGGCTGCAACTAACGACTGTTTTCATTATCGGTTAATTTGTCAACTATTTTGTCGATTCATTTGGTACAGGAAAAATGTATGAAAAATGGTTCCCAAAGGAAACAGTGATCTTTGGGTTGTTTTGTCCACCCAAAGATCATAGAGGACTAAAGAAATCATAAAGTATTCACATTTAAGAAGCTGGAATCAGAGAATTTTGACATTTTTTTCTTAAAAAATGACTCAAAATGATTAATCATTTATCAAAACAGTTGGCGATTAATTTAATAGTTGGCACCTAATCGACTAATTGTTGCAGCTCTGAATAATATTATCTATGTATCCATCTATGTCTGGGTAAAATTTAAAAAATAATGGACGTAGCCACCGTGACGTCACCCATTGATTCGTGGACTCCCGTTTTGAAGCCTCGAGTTTGCATTATGACTGTCGCCATCTTGGATTTTTGGAGTTAGAAATAATGAGAAGTAACCATATTAGGAAGAGAGGGTGGAGCTGACCCTAATGCTAGCCGCTAGCTTAACTGTGATAATGCTAACGCTAACGCTGTTTTTCGCTAGCGAAAAAACTATTAAAACAAAATGTACTTACCAGAAAAACTCAACATCCGACTCCTTAAAGGGTATTTTAGTACAACCAAACGCTGAACAAGACTTTTTCAGGCGACCAAAATGTTACAATTGACTTTCATGAACTGAAAACAGGCTGAAACAGCGACGGCTATGGCTACACTTATACTCTGTGAATCTGGGGTTACGCCATGGTTACGTTACCTAACCAACGTTGTCGCCGTGGTAGTGACCTGTCAGTCAAAGCGGCCACGCCCTTACTTATGCATAACCTTAAGCCTTAATAAAATTTAAACAGATGAGTTATATAAAAATTCACTCCGCGTACAGTTGTCATGAACGGGGAAATTAGCTATAGAGACCAAAACCGTTTTTGTACCAGGCTGTAAACATGTTTATTTCAGCTGTAAAGTTGGGCATTTTAACATCGGGGGTCTGTGGGGATTGACTCACTTTTGGAGCCAGCCTGAACTGGTCATTCGAGGAATTGCAGTTTTTGGAACTTCCGTGTTGGCTTCATTTTTCAGCCCCGGAGGTTGCCGCTTGGATAAAGCATGAATTGTTACGCATTGTCTGGGTAAAACAGGAACGTGCTCGTGCTGCGCGCCAATACGCACTGTACGCACTGTTCGCCTAACAGTTACACACCCAGTAGCTAAATTAGCAGATTAATTTTGTCATAAAAATTATCGATACATTACTGCAAATGGCCACCAATCTTACATGGAGGTTAAAACGCTATGGACGTTTCTTTCCAGGCTCTACAAAGACAGCGGGCAAACCTTGGAAGGTAACTCACGTTTACTTTACAGTTATTGAACAGCATTATGCTAACGTTAGCTGGCTAAAATTAGTTTTTCTCTGTTCAGCTAGCATAGCATTAGCATAGCATAGCGTTGGGTTGCGTAGTCTGACATAGCTACTCCTAAATTCCAATGAACCATAACGGCTGCCATCATTGCAGGTGTATTGATTATACCATTACTGTGCACACACATATGAAATAAAGCTGTCTTCAGAAGTTCCTAATACAGTTTCACTTGGGACCTAACTTACCAGCTAGCTGGTAGTTGTGCCTCTAATGAAATGCTTGTTATTGAATGTTTCACTACAGTCACAGAGCTAAGCACTAGTTGTTGTTTTTTTCATGAAAAATAAATCTGTGATGAAATCTCAAAATTATCAGTACAGTAGCAGCAAAAAGGGATTCTGGAGGCCAATATTAGGTCAAATTGAGCCTGTAATAAAAGTATGTGTTTGGGAATGTGGTTAATTTATGGAGGGAGTTTGCGGAAAGGTACTGATATACATTTGTATGAAGAAGACAGTACTATTCTTAAAATTGAGAGATATATTCTAGAAAGAGATGTCCATTGTAATTTGGTTGTTAATGGTTATGTAATGTAATGATTTTAATTTATTTTTAATACCTAGAAGTGGCCAACATCATCACTGAAGTAATTAGTTGCTTAACAGTTGATTGACAGAAATTTGATATTTTTTTTAAATGATCAAATTACAATTTTGATAATTTGGTAGGTTACGTGTCATGTTTCAAATACATTCCCCGATTACTTGATGTTTTTGCTTGCTTTTTCTGTTCCATATTGTAGGCTTTTTCACAGCAGACATTTTGACTTATCATAGGAAAAGCACAGGTGTAGATGAGATTTTTGATAAATAATCATCAGTAATGTGGATATAATGACTAAGTGGTTAAAGGCAAATAATAGAACAGCTACAACAGTCTGGTAAGTTCAGAAAATTACATCACTTTACTATAATGCAGCCTTTAAAACCAGGAAAAGACAACACTTAGCCATAACATGATATTACAATATCCAAAATTTTAAGATGATATCTAGTCTCATGTCACAATATCAATATAATATCAATATATTACCCAGTCCTACACAGGTGTTACTAATAACATTAACGATAGCTTCATTTTATTCAAGTGTCCAGTAAGCCATGACAGTGACTTTGAGCCAGCACCATAATACCAGACCCTGAAACATAGGCAGCTAATTAATTTAATTATTTACACCTGGGCTTCTCCTGCTGTGACATGTCAAAATGTCTACAATTAAAAGGGCTTATCTAAATGACATACTTTTGCGTCATTTGGCTGTGGGTCAGACAAAGTGAGCAATTTCAAGACATCACTTTGGGCTCTAGTAAGTGGCAATGGGCAGTTTGGTTTGATAATTTACTGTATAGGCTAGACATTTTATCAAGTAATTGAAAATAAATAATTTGATAATTTGTTGATAATAAGTAAATGCAATATGTCATGGCCTCACGGTCAGAATTTTGCATGTTTCAAATAAAACATGTTTTACATGAACACAAATAAAATGTTACAATAAATTAATACATTATAAATCTATGATCATAATCCTAAGTGGCAAGTTAACTTTGTTTCAAAAGTTTAAGGACTACTGTGTGGAAGACTTGTACAAGTCTACTGTAAATGTCACACATTTTCAGGTGTCCTAATTTTCACAGTCAACAAATGTCTTTCTTGACCCTGTCATTCAGCTCCAACTTGCCATCTATCTGTGTTGAGTGTCAAAATAATTAGGGGATTTAGTGATGTGTCATAAAATCAGGGAGTGTAGCTGCAAGGATTGTAACTCTGTCTTCCATTAACTGTATCAGACTCTAGATGGCAAGCTAGAGCTGCATGTTCACTGGGAAGACTGTGATGAAAGGCTGCAAAACATAAATTCCTTTAAACCTAGTTTAGGTCCTTTTATGCTTCACCCAAAGGACTCCACCACATTGCAATATACAGTCCTAGGTCATCTGTGTGGAAGGTTTTATTGAAGAAAAATCTCATAGAACATATAGAAATGTATAATGCAACGCTCATGAACTGCCTCATTTATACACATCAGTTTTAACCAAACACCCTCTAAAATGTATACATAGATCCATCATGAGTTGATCAGGAAAACTCACTATAACTTTGCACTGACTAATATTCTCTTTTCTTTACCAGGTATTTGAGGCAAATGGCAATAAACCTGAAATTGTCATTACAATTGTGGAATATGGATACTTGTTGGTATTGCAGGGACAGGAAAGCTTGGTAAGAAGACTGTGTAGCAAGATTGATTGTTTTAGTTGTATGTTGTTTAATTTCCATGGGTGGTCATTTACAATGAGTATACAGCACCTTAAAGCCCCCCTCCACTAGAAGGCTGTTTTCACATTTATCTGTGCTCACCTTGAATTTGAGTTTAATAAATGTACCTATGAGTGTGATGTGGAAACTGGAAGTCTCCAGTGTACACACACGGAGAGTGGACTTTACAGTGAAGAAGGGGTTATCTTGCATCCAACAGTTAAATATTTGAAATGAAAAATATTTGCAATGTGGTAATTGTACTTTTTTTGAGGAAAAAAATATCAGACACACATTATTATTCCAAGCAAAGTATTTTGATATTTGTTAAAACATGTCTGGAGGGGATCTTTAAGATTTAGCCTTACTTTCCAGATGATAGTACACTGTATATGTTGATTAATGCTTATCGCTATGTAAGTTTCATTCCAAAGAAGGCATGCAGCAAGAACCTATTTTGAGAAAGGGTATCCTGCAAAGGGTTGGTTTGTTTGGTTTGTTTAATTTTTTTGAGGATGGTGCAGAGTAACAATTACTGTCCCATCAACGCAGTGACTAGGGATGCAGGTTCAACAAAAATACATGTTAAATCCCTGGGCACCTTGTGAAACACATGACTGTGACCGTCCCAAAGCCAATAGTGGGGATAGACTCTATTATAGATTAACATATGCTGTGTTTTATTTAAGATCAGTATTATAGATTAAAATAGGGTTGTCATCAAATGTGGGAAAATATGGTCTGTCTTCAGTCTCATGAATATATAGAAATTATAGAAATATAGAAAACAGTAGACTGAAGTAGATGTTATTCCATGAAACACTGTGTTGCATAGGTGTTGCAGTGTACCTTTACTTGAAGTTCTGTAATTCGAAAAATAAATTGTGGCTATAGGGGAATTGCTTGAAATCATTTAAGGCTGCAGCTGCAAATGTCATGCTCTGACACTGGCAATTTATAGAACGTCACAGTTGTTATTATTGGTTGTCCTCCCCCTTATGGAAGGGGCATTGAATATTATGAATCATATTAATTATTACATTAGTAATGCTGGTTTCAAAATGACATTCGCAGGTGGGACATTAATGCTCTGCCACTCTCTTTGAAGAGTACCTGTATCATCAGCCACTAAAACAACAATAATCTATATGGTAATTGGAATATAGTATGTGTATATAGCATGTGGTAGCCTGTTTTTTTTTTTGTTTTGTTTTTTTGTTTTGTTTTGTTTTTGTTTGTTTTACACCATTCACATGATGGCTAAAGAAAAAATGCACAATTCTATTTGTGGGATGTAAAACAGTAACAAAATCTGCTTTCCAGATAAAAGGCTTCTATGAAGGCCATATGAAAAATTCTGCTGAACAGCTTGACATTTCTACTCAAATCTGATGGGACTTGACTGGATTGTTTTGGTTAGGTCAAGCCAAATGCCCCTCAGAACTTTTAGGGTATAGGTTCAAAATCCAATTTTAAAAATGTGAAAAGTCAAGATCAGACTCAGAAAATCTAAAACCAACTTCAGGTTTGATTCAGATTATGATAGAAACATTAAGGTGGAGTCAGATTGAGCATAAATTTACATGCCTTCATTCAATTCATATTTTATATGCCTCATTAAGTTGACAGTTGTACACAGTAGACATGTACAAATAGGCCAAGACCAGTTGCAGACAATCAGGAAATCACTAAAGTCAACACCCCAAGCAATAGTAATTTCAGCAGGTAATCACTATTTAAAAGTTAACTGCAGAAGTCTGGTTAAGCATGTAAAATAGTAAAGGTAAGGTTATTGTGGTCTTTGGACATAAAAAGTTAGCTTGCTGCCCTGCAGACAACAGAAATTTGAGGGACTACTCAATGTCTCGTTAATGGGGTTCTGGCAGGAGACACTGCTATCTTGCTGTGCCAGGGTGCCGAGCCAGACAGATATTCAGGTCAGACTGCAGAGAGCTTTCACCAAGGATGATAGACTGGTCTATTATAGATTGGTGCAGTGAATGCTGAGGAACTTTCAATACAGAGAGCTTAGGCCTATAGGCTACATGATAAGGTCTGAAGGAAAAATATTTGAAACAAATTGTCTTTGAACACAACAGAAATTTGCTGTATTAGAGAGAGTCAAGGGGTTACTGAGGATCTTCAGTGCTCTCCTTAAAACACGAACTATCCTGACTTAAAGGCATCACCAACAGAAAAATCTGTCAGCTTTAAATGCATATACTGTACATCTTGCATGCAACAGAAACAAAAAAAACAACAAAGTGTCGGAGTAAAGTGTTGGCTCACACGAGCCATCAGAGCAGCTTCAATGCTTCTTGGCTCGGGAGCTCTTCCAAAAGATACTCTCTCATTTAGTGTTTTGATGATGGAGGAGGGGAGCACTGTCTCACACGTCGGTCCAAAATCTCCCATATGTCTAAGAGCTGGTAACTGTGAAGACCATAGCATGTGATTCACATTATTTTTATACTCAAACAAACAGAACCATTCAGACCATTTAGTGACCCCTCGTGCCCTGTATGGAAGCATGTCCATTTGTTAGGCCTGTCCACACATTTATTCAGGTTTTTTCTTTAATTTGTCATCTAGCTATATACTTTGTATTATAACAAACAGTACAGTTGGTCACATAAGTTTGCATTTTAATGTAAATCCATACCCAAGAATGTGTTTCCCTAATTGGTAATAAAGCATTTGAATGTCTCACAGAAAGAAAAGCTTATCCATAAAAAATGGAAGCCTGATATTTACTTTTATGTTTATTTCCACTATTATAGTTACTTGTTCTCCAGCAATAGATTTTTTGCACTACAGTCAGAGACAGCTGAGATGGTTCTCCCAAAAATCCCTAAGTATGATGCTGCTTTCAATACAAAAGTATGTTTTATGAACATTTTTTAAACATTTATTTTTTGGTACAGTGCCATTTTCCCAATAAAAACCCTGTTGTTATACCAACATTGAAAGCAGTCAAAACAAATGTATTTATTAAGCACACTTAACAAAATCGGATGATCACAATATTAGGCTATTGTTTGAAGCCTTTTGCATCTACTGGTTAGTTGTATGTGTGGAAATGCTTCTAATCCTCAAAGCTGAGGCTCTGAGGTTACTGAGTAAATAGGGACCCCTGCAGACAGTTTTAGGTAACTATTTTTGTCCAATCAGCTTGACAAAACTAAAGCACTCTCTTTTGTCCAGACAGTTCATGAGTGGAAATAAAGCTGTTATATGTGCGTTGGCAGGATGGAGGATGACTTTACATTCTTAAAAATGATGTTTGTTTTTTAAAATTATTTGTTATCCATCAGTTAATCTAGTCTATTCCTTATTCTCTTGTCTTTTCTCAGGATACAATTCCTCTGCTGCATGGCTCAGATTTTCTCAAAGTACATCAAAAGACTGATAACCTGATGTTTCGATTTACTGTGAGGGTGAGTTGTGAGATGCATTGCAATCCCATCCCGCGGGTAATATTTTCTCAAGCTTCTGTCCTAGTGTCTTAATTCAAGGTTAAAACTAGAACTAATTTAAAATGACAACCAATAAAACTAATAATACTGTAGGTTGGATTATTAGGTTTTTTATAGTCTGTATTCAGGTGCTGTGATGAACAGCCTTCTCATACTTATATTATCACCCTGATAAATTGCTGTTAAATTTAATGCTCAGGCTTGAGTTGCCTGATTAGGCTCCTTGTATATCAAACCCTTTAAAAGGCAACATCCAAATCACAGAGTGTGAGTGTCTTTTCACTGGGACAGTTGGGATTGACAGATACAGATTGAATGTATTTGTGGATTTCTGCAGGGAGAGAGCCGTATGATAAGGATGCAGTTTGATGGAAGTAGCAGGGCAGAGGCCATAAAGGAGTGTTCAAGTGCTGTGGAAAAACTGATGGAGTACCTGCCTGTCACCACTCAGGATGACGCCCCACCGCCCTCTAATCAGCCCCCCACTGAGATCTCTGCACCAGTGATACAGGTTGCCCATTTTACAATTCAGTAAATACAATTTATATATTTGTAATCAGCACTGACACACAGATTTAATGTTTGTACTTTTAAAATGTGTTGCCCATAGAAATCCCCAAAATAGGCCTGTGACATAGGTGGTAACTTGAGAGCCTAGTTTGTAGATGTATCAAAGATCTGCTGCATTTTTCTTCCTGAGAAACTGATCATACAATGTAAATATTGATTTGATAGTATCTTTTAAATTGTAAATTAAAAAATTTAAATATGACAGACTGTAAAATTACATATTAAAGATTATTAGTCATTGGTCATTGCTTAATTAACAGTATTGTCACAAAGTTGTGGTCAGCTTCATCAACAGTAGCCACATTACCCTCACTAGATGGTGCTATTTACAATACTGTCCTATTCTTAGAGGTGACATTACAGCTGCAGTAGGTGGAGTGAGATAGACTATACTGTAAATGAATCATTAGCCAATCACAATAAAATATATGGTGTAGTACAGTAAGCCCCACCCCAAACACACACACACAGACAGGAAAGTAGAACAATAAAAATGAATTTATAAATACAACCAGTGGCATACCCCTTAAGCCACTGAAGGAATTAGTTCTTCATATTGCCTTGAACAGTCAAATTGTTGATTATGAACACAAACATTTTTGTCCTAAAGCTAAAAACCAACAGCAAAGAAATCATTTTTTATGCAATCAAAGCATTTAACCAGCTAAAATTCACACTCTACAAATGACACAAGGATGATAGACACTTGTTTGTTCACTATTATTCAATTGTGCTTTAAGTCAGTAGGTGTCTTTTATTTACTTTGGATTCTGAGAACTTCGATTACGCTCTTCTGGACTTCACAACATTTAACATGATGGGTTGAGAAAGAAACGGACTCCGCCATGGGGTTGAATGTGACCTTTAGCATACAGACACACTGAAGGAGTTCACAGTGAAGATGAAAGGGCTTTGAGGGGTGGATATCTTTCAATTAGTAATGAAGCCATTGATTGGCCTCTTAACCCTGTGGTGTCATGCCGTGTTTGTCAAATCTTTTTTCTCCTTTTGTGTGTAACCCTGTGTCAGCAGGGAAAGGCTGTGGGAGTTGAGCCTGAGGTTGTCCAGGGATCATTGTCAATCAAGCGTCTTACCCAGGTATTGATTGTTAAGTGTATATCGGTAAACAGTGGGTCATCTTGAGCTAAAAACTAACAAAATTAAACATCCAATGTGCAACATTAATTGTAATTTTCTTTTAAGTTTAACCGAAGAGCATAATATTTTTATTGATTCTTATTGAGGCATAGGCACACTTTCTTAAATGATGAATACTAACATAGGCTATTCAATTAACAGGTTTTTTCTTTTTAATGTCACCTTCCTTCCACAGCACTTCTTGGGAGAGAATGCTGTGACTCTGCCTAAAGTATACCGCCATGGTTCTTTGGCACAAGGTGATTTGGAGCCCATCCTGCGTGTTTGTCTGCTGGATCCCAGCTTTCATGCATTTGTGGAGAAGGTGGAGGGGGAGCTGACGAAATTGCTTCAAGAGTGAAGAAATGCAACAACAGCTGAAGGCAGAGAGGTCAAGTGAAATTTTTTTTTTTTTATACAGTATGTGTAGGAAGTGCCTGGTGGTGGTGGAGGCTTTGCTTGCTGTACTGTCGATGTTGTTTGAAATGTTCTTACACATTAGTAGTCATGATATATTGCCTGAAGAGGATGCATCGAATGGTATTGAATATACCAAAACAAAAAAAAAAATCTGGATTCATTTTTAAACCTTTTATTCAGAAAAAAATATTGGTCTCACTATGTTTGATCGTGGCTATATACTCTGGTCCCTCTGTTCGCACCTTAATGCAGGTCCATTTCCACCGCAACACACACTTATACATTGTATTGAAAGAGGAGTCATGCAGCTACAGCAGTGAATTTTGCTATGCCAGATTCCAAGTGATCCCACAATATTAAAGCTTCACTGAGTAAAACAAACTGCCCTCCATATATCTATTTAAGAATACATATTGCATAGGATTATAGCCATGCTATACAGTTAAAGAGAGAAAAAATAGAAAATAAAAATCAATTAATGAAATTGGGAAATATAAAAAAAATATTTCTTTCACAGATATCCTATCATTTGAACACTCATACTGCAACATATACAAGACACCTAAGTTACTCTCAAAAGAAAATAAAAATAATACACATATTTTTGTTTAGATAGTTAAACACACAGTAGTCATTTTCTGTAATCACTCTCAATTAAATGTAAATACTGCCAGTCATTGAAGCCCTTGCTTCACAATAAAAGTTCTGTTAAAAGTGGACTTCTTGTCACAAAATCAAACAAAGTTAAATTACCATGATATGCTGTACAAATTTTCAAGAAGAAAACTATATATACGTATATATATATATATATATATATATATATATATATATAATATATAACCAGTCAAATGTTTGGACACACTTTCCCATTTCCTTGAATGAGAAAGTGTGTCCAAACCTTTAACTGGTACTGTATATATATATATGTATGTATATATATATATATGAGAAGGATGACTCCATAAAAAAGGTAATTTTGGATGCAAAAAAAGCCACACGAGGGATAACAACAGAAGATGTCTATTCTGAGTATCCTATTGCGTAATTATCTTGCATGCATTGTACATGATATGTAATACAAAAGGGATCACCTCATCCGAGGACCATGGTAAAATGAATAAAGGAGACATCAACAGCACATTAAAAATGTGTACACCTTTGTGGTGGTTTTCGTCATTATTCGTCATCCTGAAATCTCCACGTAAGACTGAATAAGGCATGCTTAAGACAGCCATTATGTTCTTTTTGTTGCCAGTGTTATGCTGATATTGTTTCTCATAAAATGAGACAAGATATGCTTTTTTCGAAACTGCCTGGAGCTCTCTCCACCTCTGATGCCTTCATGTAGCCAAAAATGCAGTTTAGCCATCTCATCTGTGAAGGAAAAATAAAGAGAAAGCGTGACTATGGATAATCCTTGCAGTGAGTTCTATATTTAGTCCCCATCCCTTACAACCAACTCTTACTTGAGTAAATTGCTTATTTTGTATTCCTCTGGCGAATGTTTTTGTCCTTGTGGTTGTTTGTTGAATTTGTTTTCCTAGGGAAGAAGCAGTTATGATTTAGTGACCTAAAGGTAATAGTCATTCAAATCACAGCACAGAGTATTTCACAATGAATTATACAGTATGTGTAGCTGTAAGAATATTTATTTACTTACATTGGTCCAACTGGTTCATCATCTTTGATGCGAGGAGAGAACAGAGAGAAAAAAACAGAACACAGAAGTCAAATATGAGATAAAGGTAAAAGGAAAATACCTGTGCTGCATGTTTCAGCACATTTACTGCAGCTAGTATGTACTTTGTTTTGCTGACTATTTTTCACACTTTTCTAGAAACTCCAGAAGCTAGAAAATTTGCTAGAAATGGGTTACCAAATCCTTCAAACATTAACGTTCCATGTTAACGCAGCTGAGAGAACAGATTGCTTTGAATACTGGTGTAGCACAGTCATGTGTACTGGTGGGAAGCTCTGACATCATGTGAGTCAGCTGCTGAACAGCATTGTATGCACGAGCTCTGTGTCTAATAAACAGACAGATTAAGCAAACACAAGAGTGGAAAGGATACTGTGAGTTTCATAGCTTTAGGGTTATGTTTTGGGGTACTAAAGGCTGCTTGGTAGGTGGTAAAAACCCATTCAGAAACTGCATTAACTGCAAGCATGAGAAAATGGTCAGCAGTGACATATTTGTAGTAGAAGGACTGAAATGGCCGGGAAAAAAAATTGGTATGGTCCTTTAAACAACCACAGCTTTATTGCCAAGCATTCTAAACTTAACCTCACATGCCATCTGAATCTCATGGGGTTTCTGTTCATTTCAGACTGAGCATATGTGTAGGAGGGTTACAGATGGCTCACTTTAAACCGTCTTTTAATTACACTCAGCAATTTCATAGTGATTCTGAAAGGGCCTAGCACATGGGTGTGATATTATGACTGATTTGGCATAAAAACATGGATATTTCTCTCAGCATCTAGTAGTTTTATCAATTCCCTGCAGTACACAGTGGTTAATATATTGCTGCATTTAACACTAATTTCAATTAAGATTAGCAACATAAAGTTAATAAAAACACATTTTTGAATAATAATTTCCTCAAACAAATTGTCATAGTTTCTCACAAGACAGCAGTGCAATAAATAACATAGATTATCTAACATTACAAAACACTATAGGAGGAGGAACTGGTGAATAATAGTGAATATTGTTGCACTGACTGACAAGTTAGTTCAAAAACCCACAGTCTTGGGGTTGACAAGGTGGTTGGTGTTTGGCATACAGATGAAAATGTGTCAACAGGTAAGTAACCGGTCACAGTGAGATATTTTTCATGCAGTTACATGTCTGAGATAAGCAGCATTAGCAGCATTCCATGGCATTAATATGGAGCAGATTATGGCAGTTATAATGTTAGACAAAAAAACATGGCTCTGTGATCACTCGGAGGAGGAACATCTGTCTGCATGTCCCACTGTTTTCACACCTCCTATGTATACACCACAACAGCTATGTTTGCCATAATGGCTTTGCAAGCACATAACAAATAACAGATTTTTACTGTGTGAGACTAGTACTTGAACATTTATAATCTAATCAGTAATTAAATTCAATGCATTGCTTGTAGTTGTATGTAACATCAAACTGTAATTGGGTGCAAAATTCCCAGCTTAAAATTTCTGTTATTTAGCAAATTATCACACAGCAAAATCTGGTATTTTAGCAACTGATTTTGAAACACAGGATAGAAATGTCAGCCTCTGCGTCAGAGCCCTTGGTTGTGGAGTATAAAAGTGTTCAAACACAGCTAAGCCATCAAGAGAACAGAATTCATAATGCGCGCAGACAGGGGCCAAAACCTCCGGGAATACGGGATGCTAAAAGGAGATTTAGAGAGACTGTGCATCGTGAGCTGGGAGTCCTCATTGCTGATTTGAATGGCATAAACATGGCAAATATAATCCACCTTAATCGCTTCATTTTTCCGGTAGATGAAACCAAACTACAGGCCATGCACAGAGCTTACTTGAGCTGTGTGTGTATTTTAAACAAGTATTGTAGCAAAGCACTTTTTCTGTTTTCTGTACTAATGTAACTTGAATAAAATAAATATAATTTATATATTCAATTATAGATAACAGATCATAATAGATGTGTTTAACCACTATAGTGTCTTATTATCTTTAGTAAAGAATTTAATTTGACATTGAATAATATTTAAAAATGAATTACTTTTTTTTTTAATTTAAGAAATGCATTCTGGTAGCTATTCTAAACCGATACTTAATAATTTGAAACATCTGATCATTTTGGAGCCCATTAAATTATAAACACATTTAAGTCTGTCAGTCTAAACTTTACTGTGTGATTGTCTGGAGCACAGGCAGAGTGTGTATCGGGTGTGAAGAAGAAGGAATGATAAGGAGAAACAGCATCATGTGACTAGTTTAACACATTAAAGTCTAAAACCAGTTTATCTACTTAATATTCCTTACACATTTTACTGAGTAAATAATATTTGTTTGGACTAAGTGAATGAAAAGCAGGATGTAGTCTGAAGCTTTCTTTGGTCTGTATTAGAGTGTACTGTAATTGTGATTCATATTAGTGGGGACTGTTGTGGTTTTGTATGATCGTATTGTGTGCTAATGTTTGATTCCAAAATAAAAAGAAGACAAAGCCACATGAGTAAAGGTCAGACACAACCTTTGGTGACTGGAGATGCCTTTGGGCTTTCTAGACATTTTCATCTTGTCACATTCTTATCACGTGATTTTGTCTGCCTCCTGAAGCATGGGCCATTTCTTTTGTTAAATGGAAAGGCTGATCTCACGTATGGGCCACTATATTTGACAAATCTCAAAATAAAAAATACACAAACAAAAAAAATACACAACGCATTAACTGATAAAAGTATGACAGAATGAACAAAGGAATTGGACATTCTGCAGAAATGAATACTTTATGTATTTAATTATCTGTCCCATGTTGATTTATTTATGGGCTTTTTTTCTTTTTCAATTCTGTGTTTGTGTGTAGTATTTCTTTGTCCCTTAGATGTGGTTTTGATATTTAGGCATAATGTTCAGCCCCAAACTGCAGATGCCTGCATGTAACCTCAAATGGCCACCGCAGTAGGGGCCCTGAAGCTTTTTTAGTGCAGGGTGAGTCTGTTAGTATAAGAGAGTGAATTATGAGCTGTTTACAGAGCCTTAATGTTGTTGGGCAAGCTAGTGTCTACCTGCCTGTCTATAGTGCGCCTTTCAGACCAAAGCCCAGTGTGTGTGATGTAGGAATGCTTGAAAAGTATATGCCAAGAGAATAAAAACGAATAATTCTAAGCACAGCTTTATCTTGTTTGTTCAAAAGAGTCTCCCGGCTCTGCAAGCAACACTATAAACTATTTGCACCACTGTTTCGTGGTATGTTGAAGCTATGCACACGAGTGATCATGGTAAGAATATTCTTGTTCATAATCACATACTGTATATTACCATTATAGTTTAAATAAACAAAAACTGTCCCAATGAATGCGTCTAGCAGCAGACAGAGGTTACACCTGTAGTCTGGTGTCGATAACTATGCATAAATATCAAGCTCACCTTTCCTCAATAGAAAAAGAAATACATTAAAAGATAAAAATACTTAGAGGAAGAATAAATGTAGAAATAACTTGTTATATCTGCAAAGAAAGATGGTGTTTCTTCATTATTCATGTTTATCTATGGACATATATACATGTATTTTATTTCTAATTTATTTTCTATTTTATTTTAACATTTCAAGAATTAGAATATAATTAGAGGGTGTTCACTTTTTTAAAATGAACTGTATGTAAACATAAAAGAAATAGGACTGGGTGTTTTTAGTTATCCAAATAATTGTGAAATACAGTAACTAAATCAATCTACTGGATGTTGGGGGTTTGGATTTGAATATATTTGCTGTTTTTTGCTAAAACTACTTTTACTCTATGATTAGTTTGAGCTGTGGCATTAGGACTGCTAACGTACTGATACAGGCCTGCATTTTCAATTACGATCAGTTGAGAAATACACAACATGTTCATATATATAATTCAAACTTAATTTATATATGTAGATATAGTTGTGATTTATATGGTCAAAAGAATCCTGCTTGGGCTTTTAATATGGTTTAAGATTATGGTTCTTCAGAAATCAACAAAATTGAATCCATGTCAAAAGCTAGTGAAAGTGAAAAGAAGTCACACTGTATGGGTTCAACCTGATGGAAGTGAAAATGGATGGAGATAAGTTTTCATTTCACCATAATTGGTATAAAAGTTACTTAATTCACAGTGTTATTATCTCATAAGCAAAATATGTAATGTTTTTGGATGGACTGTAGACTCGTAAAAACATAGAAATTGACAGAAAAAAAAAATCTCTGGAACCATGCAGAATCTCTCACTTACCACCCATTTAGATTATGTTGCCATTTGGAAAGAAGGGAAGGGAAAAGAATAGTAACCAATTCAGTTATATATTGGGATTGATATGCGGGTTTACCAGCAAGTAGCTCTACATGCTGGTAAACCCACATGTTTATGAACACGCTTATTCTGCTATCAATATGGAAACAAATGTGCTGTTACCATTGCCATTAGTACAACACACAAATAGCCAACTCTTGGAAAGGTTAGCTGTGGGCCTCCTGTTGTTTACCTAATGTGAATCTGTAAAGGTCATTGCATGCATCTAATATGTGCAATATGTGGCTTATATGTGACAACATCCTTCCTTTTTCCTTTCGCCACACCAGTCGAGAGGCAAGGAGGCAAGTCCTTTGATAGTCAGTTAGTCACTACAGATCTCCTCTGATGGCGAGCTCCTCCCATGATGACATTTGACCTTACTTTAGATCCAAAGTCTTTTTTAGAAAAGGGAGTTACTGGACACTATTTGTACAGTAGTTGCTGAAATTTCTAATCTGACATTTAAAAGAAAACCTACCATAATTATTCTTTACTTCTTAGTATCAGACCAAGTGTCAGTGCAGTTTGTATACTACATCTATTTACAGTAATGTATTTTAAAAATAGTGCAGTAGTTTTGTAGCAAAGATCAGACTCCAGACAAAGAACACTGAATATCTCCATAGTTTGGAATTGCTGTGCTGTAATTTGAACATAAAACTACTTTCATAGTTTATTAGCGCCTACTGCTACTAACAGAGTGAAAGTTTTTTTCTTACCATCAATAATGTCATCTGGCCTCTTGCGTTTCTCGTACACAACGATGATGACTACTAGGATTATAATTTCTGCTAGCACACCCAGGAATGGCCAAAGCGGTGCAAGATGGCTTCGCACCCGTAGGATAGTGATCTCAGCAGTGGTCCCAATCACATTAGTGGCATTGCATTCGTATTTTCCAGGATCTGTGTTTATGTCCAGGTTTAGTATGTTGAGCTCTGTGTAGTTGTCTCTATTAGTGATGAAGAAGCGTCCAGTGGAGTTGTCAATGTCCTGGAACACAATGGTCATTTCTCAAAGTTAATTACATTGGAAAAAAAATGCTTAATTTGGAATAGACAGTACATATACCATCTGTCTTGTCAATCTATTTAACATCTATATCTGTCTGTCTGTTTCTCTGTCTCTCAGTTTTATACTTATATATATGTATTTATATATACAGTATGTACATGTACCGTGTAGGATGTTCCGTCCACTTTACGCCATGTCCAGGTGGGATGTGGGTAACCAACAGACTTGCAGTAAAGCATTGCATTTTCCCCCTCGTTTTTATTTTCACTTCTCTTGTGGCCAGTGATATCAGGTTTTGCTGGAAAGGTAAAATAAATAAATAAAATTGATCATTAGCTAAGTTGGCAGAAGTGAGACATTCAAAGGAGCGTTTTAACTCCTACCAGATGGCATGAGTAAGGAAAGCATGATTAGCTGTTCTGGGTAAGGTAATAATTTGTATTATTCAGCTGTCTGTGTAAGAGAGAGGAGTGCAATTAAGATTCTCTATAGCCGGGATGATTCACTGAAGCAGCTTAGTTTCCTTTGAAATGTGTATAACTTCAAGCTATTGCAGTTGACAAGAAGCATTGTTAGGGGATTACTTTAAGATATTTTCAAAAATCATACAGTATACATCGCATTGCATCATTTAGTTTGTTAAGTCATGTCACTGCTTCATTCAGTATCTCACACAGAGGTTACTGAATTTGTGCTATGTGTGTCTGGACTATTTTCTTTTCTACTTAGAAGGTTTTTTTTAATAATTCTTTCTAAAATAGCTAAAACGTGATATGTGTGTATTCATCTTGTATTCTAGGTCAAATTGGTATATACTAGTGTAATTGGTAATATAATTTTAACACAATTTTAATACATAGCACTAATTATGTTAGCTTTCAAAAACTACAGCTCCCATCAGTCTTTGACATACACATGCTGTCAAAAGCTCATGGGGGCTGTAGTTGCTGAATGCTAATAAAATAACTTAAACTGATATTCTGTTTGTATTTTGTTTTTTTTGTAGTAGTAGAAGTAGTAGTAGTAGATATTACTATTTTTAAGCAGAAGATATCAGTTTAGCTTAAGATACAGACATAATAACCCAGGATGACATTTTATCAGAAAGATAGATGAAATAAATATTTTATGCAAAATTGAATTGTGTAACAGAGTCCCAACAGAACAGAAGTTTTGCACAGAAGTAGGATTAGACGACTCCTCTTGATAAAAAGTGCAGTTTTGGATGTGCGGTTATTTTGTGAGCACAGATACCCCCTCCACCCAACCCCTGCCATGGGGAATATCACTCTGAAAGACAAAAAAGCATTTCAACACAGTTCATAATGAGGTCATAATGAGCCTCCAGATGTTCTCATTCAAAATAATTCCAAAGTGAATTCCATAAAAGAGACACTGAGCCAAAGGAAAACTGTGTAAATTGGCTCTGATTTATGAATGAACTGACGATGAAAATGCAACACAAAGGTTATGAATTTAACAAATTTAGGCATATGGGATAAAGCACTGCAACAGATGCCACGTCAAACGGATCCATCAATAGAACAGAGGTGAGATGCAGACTCTCCGTTTAACTCTGCACAGCATCAGGAAGATAACTGTTCCTGCTTTTACACTAATCCTCAAAATTACAATAATTCCTTCCATGCAATTAAGCAGGATAAGGGAGAGGCCTGGAGTGAGCATTTTTCAGCTGCGCATGGATAATGGAGCAGGAGAGGTCTGAGCTCTTTGGTGACATCACTCCACTCTAATTATGGCTCACACGTGCTCCCTGAGCAGGGGAGTGGCCAAGCTCATTTGTGCCTTATCCTGACTGTATTATGTCAGTGACTGACAGCGCAGAGACAACCCTCAGAGTGGCGCTAAAATGGGCAGAAACCTCCATTTCACACTCCTGCGATTATGAATCTGTTTGTGCTAGACAGAGGTAACGTGACGCTGTATGAATGTGAGAGCAATGTGTGAGGAGGATCAAGGTCAAAGCTGTCAGAAAAAATAGAAAAAAAACTGATTAAGGTGACATCACATGTTAAAGAGCCGTTAAATCAAATCCTTTTATTATTCGCTTTCCGCATTTTATGTAAGTGTTGACATGGCTTCATTTTGTAATTGTGAGGATTTTTAAAAATTATACAGACTTGGACAGTCAGATTTTTTTTCTTAAAGATAATGTTAAATTATCAAAATGCAAGCTGAAACATTTCATAGAGAAATGTGCTTAACATTTACTGCAATTTGAGAAATATAAGGTACCAAATATGTATCTGCGGTAAGCTTAGTATCACAGACAATAAACTCCCCTCCTGCCACAGAGATGGCTGGGACCGGATTCAGAGCCTTAATCCTACAACATCACAGAACCCTCCATCTGTTGCCTCTGAGCTGAGTCCTGCAAGAATGAGTGTGCCAAGGACACTGTAGGCGAGGGATCTCAGTGAACTGCTGCCAGAAGCGCAGTGCAAAGCTGGCTAGCATAACAGTGGGCTTGCTACCTGGGTCACAAAAGATCTCAAACACCTCTAGAAAATCACAAGAGCATTTAAGAACTGATGAAAATGCTTTGTTTCGATCCTGCAATGGTACCTACTCTCAAAGTCAAAACATTCTGTTATTTTAATATATCTTTTTTGAATGCAGTCCCAATTTAAAGGACAAAATCATGCGTCATCAGTTTAGTTAAAAGACTGACTTTTTCTCCAGAGGACAGATAGCAAGCCTCAGCAGTCACAGGCCTGCAGTCTGGTGATGGCTAGGACACTTCAGTTTGAATGGCGATGAGTCCCGTCATGTCACAATCCAGTGAAAGCAGAACACACACGGTCATCACCCATGTTACGCAATCAGGCAGCGCTTTAAGACAGCCGCGGAATAGGAGGCACGGCATGCTCAGTATGCACCATAGCCATGCCACAGCAAATTGGCTTAAGCACTACACACAGGCAAGCTTCTCTTGAACAGGGTTTCACTTGCCCTTTGTCAGAGAAGATTCCTTATTCAAGTTGATGGCTTCGCTGTCAGCTTGTATGAAACCAACACATTAGGTCTTTGGTTAGCTTTATAGCCATTACAGAGACTGTTCTAGTTGACTTTCACTACTGAGTTCTGAGTTCTACACTATGGAATAATTAAGTAATCTACAAACATGAAATCAGTTGAATTCGATTTTTAAAAGTGTATAAGTGCTCTTAAGGATGCCTCATAGGAGACATTGTGTTTGCATGATTTGTGAACATGTGCAGTGCCCGTCCGTTTGTGCTTGACTGTCGTCTCAGTGAAAGCCAAGAGTGACAACAGCCTCAGGAATGCTCCTTGTCATCACCACTGCACTGGATGAATTCAAACATCTTTGTCAACAAGGACTTTCTGCACACAGCTTTAAGTGATTAACTTTTCTGGGACACCTATATCCATCTCTCAGTAGAAAACTACAGATGACATGCTAAAAGCTCAAATTAAAGCCAGGGTCTTTTTCAGAATCTAATGAGTTCAGTTGTTGGACATTGACATTTTTTGATCAAAAGACATTTGTGTTATTAACGTTACAAAAGTTCAGTTGTTATGTCAGAGGAATCTTACCTTTTACTTCAATTGTAGCATTTGCATTTGGTGCCATGGTAAATGTGTAAACACACATGTATTCCCCAGAATCATCCGCCCGTGGTTTAGTGATTCTGCAACAAAATACAAAACACCAACTTATTCCATAACTTTAACTTACTAGTCACTTACATTGTAAGTAGTCAAGTAAATTAAGTCAACTAATTTCAGTTTAACTCTAATAATTAGTTGGGACTACAGCAGCGAGGGCCTAGAGGACCTCAGAGCCCATGGGAGACAAAATGTTGGCATTATGCTGTTATATTACAGAACAGCAGCTCTGCATTCTGCAGGGAAGGGCACCACAGCAATTATCACTGATGTAATGTGACAAGGAAGTGACCAATTGGTCTTATCTTGTGGCTAGGGAGAGTCCGTGGTATGTCTACAGGGGCGGCAGTAGCTTTGTGCTCCAATGGTTATAGTGTGTGACAGCAGGAACTAACAACTAGTTGGTACTTTAGGCTATGATATAGTTTTTCATTTCTTGTTAGACGCATCGGTATTGCTGCATAATTTTTTGGAAAATGGATGACAATGTCAGAAGTTACCTCAGCAATGGCAGCAATCAATCAATGGCAGCCTTGGGATATTTAAAACGAATAGTTAACCGAATTCAGCGGTGCTCCTAATAAGCTCTGAATCACTTGTGCTTGTTCCAGTATATCACATACTACTCAAAGCAAAAAAAACAACATATGAACCATGCACTTGTACTTATGAGATACAGTGCACTGATATTTATAGTAGCTTGCTAGTAAACCTAGCAGCATAATGTAATAAAATGTGTTATATACATAAAGTTGACTAATGTTGTACCATGAAATATGTAGAGCCATAGATAGCAAAGAGATGTGTTTTCATAATAAAGAAAATAACCTTCCATCAAAATTTAGAAAAATTTGTGCTCAATAATTGCCTCAATAATATGCCTGAGGATGAGTACATACAGTCTTACTTTGTTGACTTGTTGTCTCCTCCATGTCTGTGGAAAATGACTTCACCCATCTCTGAAACTAGGTGAGTCTCAGCTAACATGCACATTGACCACTGAGAATAAGAATGTTTGCAACACTGTGGTCTGACCCATTTTCAGGCAAGTATCTATAGTTAGTTAGCTAAGCAGAGAACCAAAGTTACCACTTCTGGAAATGTGAACAACACTCTCATTTCAAACTGAAAACCAATCGGTATTCTGCCTTTGTCCTGACTATGTCCCGTTCGCCATTATTCTCTGACAAGAATTATGCTAGACACCCACTGTTAGAGTCAGATATGTGACTATGCAAGATTACCTCAGCTTTGTTTTTTGCTTGCATAGCCACTTCTGTTTTACATGAAGCATTGAGATAAATCGTAGACCCATATTTCACTTTCCATCACTGGGAGCACTTATTGTCTGCACTGTCCTCTCTCCTAAGCTGTTTGTCACCTGTATGCTGTGTTCAACTGCTCTGTCCGTGTATTGGGGATCTCCTGTCCATTCTTCATCCAGAAGCTTTCCATGTGGGCAGAGTGGGCATCGGTGAGGTTACACTGCAGGGTAACGGGCATGCCAGAGCTGTCCACTGGCAGGATGGTCTGACCAGAGGCATTGATCTTTGGTTCTGGAAGACAGAGACAGTCAAACCTTATCACAGAACTGGGGCTCAATGTTGTTTTAATGCTTCCTCCCATGCTGTAGTAGCTGTAGGCTGTATGCTGTTTTTATACGATCTATGTAGGCGGGTGTCTATGAAGTGAAGACAAAAGTGCAAGCAACAAACAAACAAAAGACATAAGTACATCAAACAGCTGGAATACCTTGTGTCAACCAATTGGGTTTATAGTGTAGTAACAGAATAACTGAGTAATATATATGGATGAAGCTGAGAATGGGAATGCTTGAAGTGAGTAATTAATACATATTAATGCTTCATCAATATTAAGAGTATAAGAGCAACCACTACCAAAAGCTCTGTGTTTTAGACAAACACAGATAATCAATCAAAGATAATCAAATGTCGATGTCATATTATTATATTCATTGGTTATAGCACTGCATTAATGAAAAAAAAATCAGAATACTCTTGATGTGCTGCCACACAGTCTGCAGAAGAACATCTCTCAGATAGAAAATGATCTAGCTGATAACTAAAGTAATTTAAATGTTTCATTGTAACAGCTTGCATGTAAATGTCATCAGAATATTGAGGTAAGATGAGCCATATACTTGAGAGATCTGGGCTGAAAATTCATATAACATCAAACAGACCTTTGACATTTTACATTACTGCTGCATGATTACCTAAATTGCTTCACCCTCTAGATTACTACGCAATACCAGGGTCCATTTCTCAAGGACATTCAGGGAAGCAGTGTCATCTGAGGGCGAGCTTTGCTCTGCCTTGAGTAGTAGTAAGCAGGAAGCCTCCTCTGCCCTGCCCCTCCTCCTCCTTCTCCTTCTCCTCCTCCTCCTCCAGGGCGGGCCAACCATGGCAACGATGGAGCCCCCGAGGGGAGGAGCAGAGAGGAGAAGCATCATAATCCTACTACTGGCTGCTGCTGCTGCAAGGCCACTAGCAAGGCAAAAGGGAGGAGAGGGGAAGAAGGGTCACTTAGACTACTGGCAAGTGACGTCTATTAGCAGTCATGGCACCTTCTTCCTGCAGTTCTGTATACTCACTTGTTATGGGGATATCTCTCCCCTCCCCCCCCTCACATCTCTCTCTCCCCCACGAAGCAGAACCACATGTACTATTAATAGTATCTTCGAGACATGCGTACACACACACAACATGAGGTACATAAATTAACATTTAGCAAACACGGCACAGTGGTCCACAGGCAATTTAACCAGAAGGTTGTTTGTAGGACACCTTGTCACAACTTAAAATGTGGTGACTGCTGGATAATGTATCTCCGTATCAGAATGTAACTAAATATAAAATGTTGCTCTAAAAGATGTAGAGAAACCAGATTCCCTGTTTTCCTCTTGCTGATACTCTAATCCAGTGCGTCATTTAGATTGACATTGTATCCGAATAACTGATAAAAATGTTACTTTTTAAATTATTTCCTCATCACTACAAATATTTTTTTTTCTTTACATCAGCTGGCAGTTTATGACATTATTAGTTTTGTGTTAATGTCAAATACAGCTGCTTTTTGTTACATGTTCCCATGTGGTATGAAATAAATTAAACTAAATTGCTTAGATATAATAACCAACTTGGCAAGGCCTATATAGCATTATGTCATTGTAAAAGGCAAGACAGGCCTCAAATCATGACATTGTTTCACATTACAATACAATAAGAGCGTCGCCAGAAAGAGGTGCCAGAAACTGTGGTGCCACAGAGAGAATAGTGGGCCTCCTGAGCACGTGGTTGAGCTAAATGGTTTGAACCACTTATACTTTATAAGGATATGCAATTTTCAATACATTCTTATGTCTAATTTAGAATAACACATATTTGTATTACTTTGCAATGCAAAAACTAGAGGGTCGCATGCTAATAACACTGTATTAAAAAGCAAAGTCACACAAACATGCTTATGTCTTTACTCTCAAAATCCACAGAGATCACTAATCAGTTAAAGTGACACTCCACACAAAATGTGTCTATGTATTTTAGTGTGAAATACTCACCCCTTGTAGGCTTGAAAAAGTGGCTGAAAATGATATGTGATTTACTATTCCTTTAAAGAAGGCTGCCGTGGTCATCTTGAGTGGGTCACAATGGATTCCATAGGTGGCAAGTTTTCATAGTGAACAAAGTATCCCAACATTTCACAGAAACTTCTCAATCCACTCCTGCATCATAATCCACTTCTCTGCTGTTCATATGTATGCTCAGTTACATTCCAAACAGCCATCTCACCAAAATACAGCTAAATAAACTACATCCACAGGAACAGAGTTTCCAGAAGTATTGTATTTAGCCATATTTTGGTGTAACAGTGACAGTTTGTTCTACTGACTGTACAGATGGGCAATGGAAAAGTGGATTATGTTGCAGGAGTGGTTTGGTAAGTTTTAATGGACATTTTGACATTTTTGACTTTTTCTGACATGAAAACTTGTCACTATTGGAATCAGTTGTATCTGACATGAATTGAAGCTGACCACAGTGCCCGTCCTTTGTTTAGGGAATAGTTTGACGTTTTTAAAAATGTCTATATACTGTATCTATCTATATATATATATATATATATATATATATATATATATATACACACACACACTCTCATTTATGTACATTACTGTAAATATGAAGTTAACAGCCGGCAGCCGGTTAGCTTAGCATAGCATAAAGACTGAAAATAGAAGGAAACAGCTGGCCCAGCTTTAGGAAATCACAGCTCTTGGCCAAGAAATAGTCAGAAATACCCCTGTAAAAACCACAATGTGTCTTTTTTACACTTCAGTTTTTGTACAAATCAAACAAGATATACTGTAGTAATTAGAGAGCTTTAGGTGCTGGTGACAGAGCCAGACTAGCTCTTTCCCCATGTTTCCAGCCTTAATGCTAAGCTAACTCCGTCATACTGGTTTCATATTTACCGTACCACCATGAAAGTGGTATTAATCTTCTCATCTAACTCTTGGAAAGAAAGCGAATAAGCCTATTTTCCAAAATATAAAACTATTCTTTTATTAAGAAAACTGTAAACTTTTGGTTTCATACTCAAAAGAAAGATTTTGGTTAGAGTATCACTTTAAGCACATGTAGAAAGCACATGTTAAAAAGATGCATCTCCGGTAGATTTTATCCATGCATGAAAATTCAACATTAAAACTGCAATTACTTGAAAATCCAAATGCCAAAAAGAGTAGTAATTAAAAACCTTTATAATGGAAATGAATTACTACATAAATATACTGATTTAGGGTATATTGATTTGGAGCAATTCACAATCTAAATTAAGCAAAACTAGAAGGCCAACAAGACATTCAGACTTCAGCATGTTCCCCCAGCTACAAACTATACATTCACATAAATGGACTATTATGTATAGCCTGTTATATACATGTAATAACTTGGATATTACATGTATATGCAAAGAACATTTACTCCTCAGTAATGACAGAATATATTGAGTAAGGATTTCAATTGCACGTTTATAAAAAGTAGGAAAGTAGTAAACAAGTAAATGAGACAAGTGAACAGCCAAGTTTAAATTGCATCAGCCCTACACCAAATTGTGCTCACACAGAAATCAAAATTTGTCAGTCCAATCAGAAGAGTCAGCAAGGATCAGACTCCTCTCAGCTTCTCAGAGAGCTTCACTATGACTAACAACATTCCACATCTCCCTGTGCTCCAGTGGGCAGAGCACTGAAGCATACACAGATTAGAGAGGTCCAGTTAAAATTCAGTTTGTTTGAATGTTTGTGTGCACAGAGCAGAGGGTTAAGGGATATAATGTCATTACTGATTCACAGTCACACGCTTAATGGCTGAGAAGGCACAAGGTTACACAATGCACAGAAAAAGTCCAGAGAGACTGTTTTGTGGAAGAGAAATCTCTTGCTTAAGGGATTTTGGGAGAGACAGGGAGTTTACTGAGTTCAGTAGAACATTGTTATCAAACCAAATAAAGAAACCAAATTTAAAAATAATGAAAATAAACAAAATGCAACGCTGGCATAAGGGATTTAGACAGAATATTTTCATATTAATACTTATAAAAAACAACTTTTTAAAAAAATGAAAATGAATAACGTGGTTGGTGTTTGTTTTATTTTTGCCTGGCCAGTGACCGCTGTGGTGAGGGGTGGGCTCTTGAGAGTTTTTTACGGGTTGGAGTGGTTGGGACAGGGGATTGGTAGTTCGTTCACGATCTAGGTACTACTGGACATAGACCACTCACTCTGTAGCACCAAAATGGTGGCCTGAGCGCGGATCCAGGTGATGGCAGGGTTTTGTCGGAGGTCATTGCGCTTGGGGTCGTTGCTGGCCCGGCACTCATAGGTCCCAGAGTCCTCCAGTGTGAGGCGAGTGATGCCAAGCACACTAACCCCATTGGCACCGTAGGCCGTGTTGATAGATACCCGACGCTTGCGGGCTCCGTCCCACAGCAGCTTGAAGGAGTCGGCTCGGTTGATCTCAGAATACCACCACTGGATCTCTGGAGTGGGGTTACCAACCACGTCGCAGTACAGCTCAAAGGTGTCCCCCGTAAGCTTAGTCTCAGACATTGGCGACTTCACAAACCCAGCTGGAGAGGAAAAGTGTATCGGGATGGCAGGGAAGGAAACGGTAGAAGAGGGATGGAGAAGGAAATTAAGTGGGATCAGAGTACATACAAACCAAAGAGAGGATGATTAAAAGCAAATGAAAAAGAAGCAAGCCTCAAATTATTGATAGGTGGAAAAAAAAAAGATTAATGATTGTCTAAATCCAGTCCGTTCAAACGTCAAGGTTCCCTGGCCCACTAAGGCCATAAACCTGTCAGACAAAGTCATAGTCAACCAGTCCCACATCCATGCCAGCAAGTAGGACTGATATCGTGTATTTTCTCTGTCTCGTTCTCTCTCATATTTAACCTTTCATGTGCTTATGCTTGAGCAAACAGTGTGAACATGAGTTACAATACACTGAATGCAGTACATGTAAAGCACACCTTACCTTAGAATTTCACAAAATATTCAGTAAATATATGATGAAGGGGAGAACGATTAAGCATTCTTCCTGAGTTTAATCAGTCTCTGCCGGTTTCTTAAAGGTTTGTTTATCAGAACCTTGTCAAGTAGGTGAACAATCACTTTTCTAAACGTACTGTGTTGCAACCATCAGTGGCACCGCTCCTACTCGACCTCATTGAAATGAAAACGTCTCACAAGTGTGCCTTGTATTTGTCAGTGCTGAATAGGAACCGGCTTGGAAATTCATTTGTTTCATCTAAATCAGTGGCTAAGAAATGTTCTCCATGAGCTTAAGTCTCACAGACACCTCTGTCAGAGGAATAAATGTCAAATTAAAAAGGTACAGTGATGTGCTGAAATTATACCTTCCGTGTCCACGAATACACGAGGGTCTGCTAGGGTCTGCCTGATGTAAATTTTGTCATCAGAGGGTGTATGAGTGGGCTCTCATCACAATCGGTAAATACTATTGTATAAGATTGTATATGTATATGTATGAGTTTTTCATACATTTTTTGACATGGTACACCAGTTTCCTGTTTCCATCAGTAGTGCAGGGTGCTGGAGCCTATTCCTAACACATGCTGGGTGAGAGGCAGGGTTCACCCTGGACATGATGCCAGTCTGTCACAGGGCTAACACACAAATTCACACTCACATTCACACCTACAGGCAATTTAGAGTCACCTGTTGGCCTAACACAGATTCAAACCCAGGGTCTTCTTGTGCCACTTTTTTTTCTTATAATTGGTTGTCAAGTTCTTGTTGGTAATATTTTAGCATGTTAAATAACCCTGATTATTAAAACATACTGAATTGTTTTTCACATCAGACTTTTAAAAGTCTGTGTTTTATATTGTCATTATACAAATGTATTTATTTTACTTCCACAATAATCAATAGATTTAAATACAGAAGCCAGTTCTCATGGTTTTTTGTTTTTTTTACCTAAAATTTTCAGGGAAATTGTCACAAATAGATGTAAGTGTATGTATGTATGTATAAACCTGATCTATCTTAATCCATACCAGCTCTTGCTGGTGATGCCAGAAATTAGGTCAACCAGCTTTCATTTTGGATAAGCAGGACCTTAAGAGCGGTTTTTTCAAAATTCAATTACGGTCACAGTAGAAAAGGATCATTCAACCAGCTTCTCTGCAAACACTAAAAGACTGAAATGACATTTTAAAATCACAAACAGCTGATTTGTGTTTTTAAAACAAAATTACTTTACTTAAGTACACCTGAATATGCACCTACTGTGCATCCCTGATACATCATGCCACTGGCACTTAGACCACTGTTTGTCAGGCAAACAACCCCCATTTTTCGAACACAAGTGGACTACCTTACTGCCGTGTGGAATAGGAAACACATTTAATTTCTGAAATGCAGTGGAATTCGTAATAAAATGGGATCCATATGCATTATTACCACAACTCTGAATGCACCACTCTGTGTTTGTGCCTGATTCATGCTCCTGTTCCACATCAGTAGTTAGCTCAACAATACACTGCCAGCCCTAATGAACCTCATCTAATGACAAATCACCTGGACCACAGACACTGTTCTCTGCCTCCCCTGCAGCCTGTCAGCTGTAAACCACATGTGCTTAAATAAATCAGAAAAAAACACTGCCTTAACTCTGGCCTAAATTGTTGTAGAGGAAATGGGAACAAAGAGCCTATGGTCTCTTGAGTGTTAGACTGTGTGTTGTGTCTAAATACAACAGCTTACAGGCCCTCCCAGATCTGTCTGCCCTGCTCAACGTAATGTATTATAAGTACATGAATGGATAAGCATGTAGAAGCCTGAGGAAGGAGTGCAAACAACTGCGGTATTCATGCCCCCCCCCCCCCCCCCCCACAATGAAGCCGGTTACATTTAAATAATTTTATTGGAAGTTTAACTGCCAGGTGAAAATAAATACCGTTCACAAGGTTTTCCATGGTGTATATAGTCCTGTTCCATAATTCTATAATGCACAGTGTTTGCAAAGCTTGAGACCAGTGTGATCTGTACAGTGGACTCAAACAGGCTGCCAAAGTACAGCCAAAATATTCCACATACTTAACAATACATGGATTTTAGTTAGCACTATGGTAACAAGTCTGTTGCCCAACACCAGTTCATGAGTCAGCCACATGAAAATAAATTGGATGATAGGAAGAAGAATAGTGAAGAGAATTTAGCAAAAAGGGGGGAAAAAATTGCAGTCTTCCTGCTAGGAGATGTGTCTGAGGATATTAGGTGCTTACAACTTGTGTTTCTATGCGTGATGCCTAGAGATATGCAGAGTAATTAGCATTTGTTTCTTTTCTCTGGAAACATCTGGGCCCATCAAGCTCGCCACATAATCCCAGAGGATGAATCCAAGCCTATCCGCCTACACTGTTAAAGCAATATTTCAATTTGACAGAACATTTACTATGGCATCCTTTACTATGATTATGGGTATGGCAGTAAATTGGCTTGGCACATGGCACAAATAACTATTGTCAGCCATGCGTAAGTGCTCATAGTAAAGTTTTTGCTTAAAAAGAGTAAAGAAAGTCCTCCAAGGTGATGGCAAATTAAATCAGAAAAAGGAAGAGAAGACCTGAGCCTGATTTACATTCAGGCTCCATGAGGCTCTGTGGAGGAATACGCACAGACAATACAGACAATACTCGACCAATGAGCAGATCAATTTGTGTGTTGTGTGTTTGTGTTTAAACAAGGTGCTTACACTGGCAGTGAAAACAAAACACAAAGCAGCCAGTACTCATTCATTTCAAAGCTGCGCTGGGAAAGAAGTGACTAAGAATGGAGCTGTAGATGGTGGACAGATCTCAGCAACTTTGTGACAGAAGAAAGATGAGTTCAGAATCCTTTCTGCAAATGAGCAGGACCGCTGTCAACATATTTACCAACTGAAGGGCAGATGTGTTGACTTAAGTTCCAATCGGTGTGTTCTTAACAAATGCAAAAGAAGAAAAGAGAAGATGAATCAATGAATTGTGTATTGTTTAGTCTAAAATATCAGTAAAATGAAAAAAAAAATGCCCTTCACAATTTTTATATAATGTATAATGATTTATGATGTGACGACGATGAAACGAACAGCGGTTTCCTGTGGCAAAGACCACTGTTTGGTTATACCGTCACACCCGACCCACCACCTCCAAATGAGGAAAATTGTCAACTTGTATACATGTCATCTCAGCCGCACCACTGCTCTGGGTCATAATAACTACGACTGCTGGATGGCATCTGTCACTCAAACATAATTATATGTTGTTTTTGCGCGACTGACATAATGACCTATTGTGTTGTTTTTCTCATCACAGTCAATTTCACAGCATCTAAGATGATGTCTTCAAATTGATTGTTTTGTCAGAAGCTCCAAATGCTTTTTTTTATTTTTATAAAAAGAAATGTATAACGACATAAAAGTAGCAATCTCACATTTTTGCTTGGTATACAACTTTAAAAATTAATCTATGATTAAAATTGTTAATCTTATGTAAATTTTATGTCAATTAATTGACTAATCACATGGTAAAATTCTTTATATAAAATTAACATAATATAAATTAGTGTTTCTATGCATTTTACTACAATTTAACATTACTACAACTGTCTGTGGTTTGTATAATACCTCAAAATTCACATAATGAACAGCAGTGCCTACAAGCTACAGCTGCAACACTGGCTGCAAGAGACTTGGCCACACATGAAGTCACTGGCAGTGTTAGCACGCAGCTACACGTGTACACATTAAAACAGGCCGCAACAAGCCGTAAGTTGACATAGGAAATAATAAAACATAAAACAGTCTAACAAAATTGGATCCCTTGCAATATTTACAGCTGGGATAAATCCTGAATGCTGGTGGTGACCATGCTCTAAACTACCTGCTTCATTTACTAGTTATAGTAAATGAAAATATGACTTTAAATAATGAATACATAACTATAATATTAACCAAGTGGACAGTGATGTGGTGGTGTTTTGTCCGCTGGTCACATAGTGAGTGAGGGGTGTTGCATCTCAAAATGCAGGATTCGCAAAAGAGGATTATAAGATCTACAATTTAATGCGTGCAGAGGTGTCGTTGCTACGGTGGTTTGCATGGATTGTAAGCAAGGAGGGCAAACGTTTATGAGTCGATGGTTTAACAGAAATGATTCAACACAAAATAATGAAGTCCTTCACGGTGCCATTTCTGACCAACACGCTCCAGCTCATTTTACTCCCATCTGACATGCGCACAATAGTATTGCAAAATAACCTGTAGTTTTTCTGTGACAAGCTCTGTCTGAGGCTGCATGGAAGTCACAGTCGTTACAACCTACATACTCCGCCGATGTAGGTAGAGAAGAGAGAGCTCCCCCGAGGACTGACAGAAAGCCACACACAACCACCATGGATCCAGAGAGTGAGTCAGCAGCCTGCCCACAACCTGGATCCCCGTCCACAGTCCCACAACACAGACAGAGAAAGCAGCGAGTAGGAAACCCCCCTAGGGCCACTGAACTGGTTACGTGCTAGGCAGTGTGTGTGTGTGTGTGTGTATTTGAGTTAGTGGGTGTGGGTGCATCTGTGTTGTACCTGCATGGTACAATGGTAGTTATTTGCAGGTCATTTGTATGACATAATAGATTGTAGTTGTGACCATTGTTTATGTTTTCATTTTTTTTTTTTTTTTTTTTTAGATGAGGAAATTGGTTGTTTTTCTTTGTCACCTGCAGGTAGAGGCCAACCATAGCCACGGGCGTTCAGGTATTCTTCCTGATTCAGAGCTCATTTTGGGTGAAAGTTACGCGGAGCTACTCTGGGAGTGTGTCACAGTCACCAATCTCTAATGACTCGAAATCATACAGGTGTAACCTGTCCTGCCCTAACAGGAACCACAAAGCAAATAGGGTGAGTCAAGCAGTTGTCAGTCATGCGCAGCCTGCAGGCGCCTACATAGTCCTGAGAGAAGGTCGAAATAGAACTGAGAACACCTGTGTGAGTGTGAGAGATCAGCCACAATATCCTGATAATTTGTCACAATATGGAGGCAACCGTATGGACATGTTTTGTTTGTTTTCTTTTTTCTTTCACCTTCTTTCTACTTTTTTTTATCTACCTGAGTGTAGTAACTTTTTCACACTGCCTAAAGTTAAATACACCTTGATATCCTCCTTGGTCTTTCAAGTTAAACAACTCTAAAGGGCCATATTGGTGGTTTTCATGTAATAGCACATTAACTACAAATCGCATGTGTGTGTCTGCCAACTATTATTTTAGATTCCACTATTTTTACATGCTCTTTTAAAAATTAGTTTTTAGATGAGTTTCCTACCTTCTCAACATCCAGTGGCTTCTATTCATTTCAGTAAAGTATAAAAATCATCCTTTAGACACAAGTAACGTGTTTGATATAGGACACAACCAAAACTGTACTGTCTAATCCATGTGGGAAGAGACTGTTTTTACAGTCTTTGTTGTTTGTGCACACACAAAACAGGTTTAAGAGATAGCGGTTGAAAAAAACATGGCATTCACAAGCTTTGCTGTTGGAAAAAAAGAAGTAATTTGCAACTGAATTACCAAGACCCCTTTCCAAAGAAATTAATAAATGAATAAATTGGTCTCAAATGTTTGCTATGATGGATTACACATGTCAGCCAAGTTGCAAGTTGATATTCAGCCATGCTAAAATGAGCGTAAAAAACCATGGATGCATGGAAGGTAGGTAACTGGTAAATGATGCGTAGTAAGTAACGTCAGCAGTAACAAGAAGTGGATGTTTTTGGTTATGAGGCTGAAATATGCAAAACCACCAGTAGAAGTGAACAACACAATTTTCTATCCCTACAGGCAAGTAGTTATATCAGTGTTGAAATATTATACAGGGAGAATGCTATTCATTGTGTGGAGGCCATTTGACATTACAACTCAATTTGGCTTAGTACTGAATTGCTCTTATACTCCTACTTTATTAAATACTGCTAAAACAGCTCATGTGGTAGAAAATTGCTGTATTTATTTCACAATCATCAAGTATTTGAATTCAGATAAGAACTGCTGAGTCTGACCTGTCAAAGAGGCTGCGATCGAGTACACAAGGCCCTGAACGCACCGATGACAGAGTGGTTGTAGTTTTCCTCACTCACGGTATCACATCACTGATATACCTTATTTGATGTCACTGTGATAAAATAGTGCTGTTATTTGCAAAGGCTGAATTTCCAGAAAAGCAGGCACTGGGGCTAACATTTCCATTTCAGTGATAATACTTGAGTCTGTCATTCAGATCACAGAAGAGAGGCAACAGTTTAATGAGATTTAAATCCCAATAACCCCTGTGCTGGGTAGAAATGCTCTAATCCCATCCTCTAATCACAACCAGCGAACACTTCCTACTTCTCTTTCAGAGGTCAAAACAAGGGAATTCAAATGATTTGATGTAAAAACCCAAGCAGCACTTAGATAGATAGGACACCGATTCCCATCATCATAATAACACAATAATTCTTAAATTAGAAGAACCTCACTTCCAGGAGAGTCTCTTCGACTGCTAATTGATTTCTGCAAGAGTGACGAATGCTACTCCCCAATCTCCTACATACTTCCACCTATTATTATTTCTTAACTTCAGTGACTTCGGTATGCTGAACATCAGCTGGCATGAGCTCCTAGGTAAGAAAAACAGGCTTGTGTCTTGCAGTGTCACTTGTTAAAATTGCCAGGCTGATGGGAGAAATGTGGCCAGGTATAATTGAAAGGAACATCTTTGAATATTCTGTCTCTGAGCTGCCCTTGTGCACCATGCTTAACCTGAATTGTTCCTGCCAGTAGTACAAGGTTGTGGCTAAATTGGGTAGCGTCCAGCTGTGAATGTGTGTAAATGTATGAATGTGAAGCAGGGTGGTGCTGAAAAAACAGCATGCATGCTTCAACAAAAGCCTTTCCTGAGCATATCACTATTAAAAAAAAAAAATCATTCCTATGACTGCATATGACTGCAATGTGCTTTATACTGCATGATGCTGCTCCTAATCAGTGCAGTCCATATCAGATTTCACAGTAGGCAAGCGTGACTCACTGTAAGAGCTGGCTTGAGTCCGACAGCATATTTTCCAGACTCACAAATGAACCTTTGTCCAGAGCATGGACAGAAACATAGTAATGGACAAGTTGCTGCATCATATACAGTGTGTCTATTGATTGGGTAGTATGCTTATCTCAAAATGCAGAGTTGGCCTCTGTTGATAATAATTTTTTGCACAAGTGGCATAAAGAACTAGACAGCCACATATTGACAAAAAACTGTATACTGTAATTGTCATACACACCGTAGTGCATGTGGGTATAGCCTTCTCTACATTATGTCTTTGTACTTTAATGTTGTAGCCTTAACAAGAACCAATCTTGGCTGTCATACGTGCTCAGTCTTAAGCAACTGGGTGTCTAATCAGTTACATCAATAAGAACAAATATAAATAGTTAATTTTTAACATGCAAGTAATAGTATCAGGTCATTATACTGCAGCGGATTGTCAGCAAGGCAACATAGGCATCCCACTTCCCTCATCTGAATCTCTACATACTCACCGAACTGTAAAGCGAGCAAAGATTATATCTGACCCCTCACATCCTGCTCATCACCTCTTCCAGTCCTTCCCTCGAGGAGGTGCTACAGGTCACTGCCCACTAACGCTTCACAAACAGCTTTTTTCCCCTTAGCTATCAGGACTCTGAACTCCTCCCTCAAGCCCCCTCCTCCCATACTACTGACATGCATTAGCATGCACCAACTATACATGGTTGTGTGTAATATGTTTCTGTGATGATATGTTGACTGTATCCCTGTATTGTGTCGTGATAATATTAATTGTCCGCTGTTGTCCATTTATGTATTTGTGCTGCAGAGTATTACATACTTAACCGAAAACAAATTCCACTGGCCTTGGTCATGTAGCTAATAAACTATCTGTCTATCTATCTATCTATCTATCTTTCACACAGTGCAGTGATAATATAACAGCAGTGTCGGCAGTTGGAGCAGGCTACATGGTTCGTAGGGGGAAATTATGTAAGACAGAAAAGCACTTCTTCGGGTCAGCCCCAGCCACCTTCTCAACAGTCTTTATTTTCTTTGCATAAAGATCGCATCATCTCCCATCAGCTTAAATAGTTCGCAGCCACCTAGCAAGGAGGCTTTAGGAGGCTGTGCAGCTGTGCACAAGGAGGCCGTCCATTAAGAGTTAATGGATTCACTTTCACAAAAGGACCTTAAAGCCACAGTTCTCAGTGCTGTGTCTCGGTGATAAAAATAGAAACGAGGCAGAATGGACGGATGCTATTTACAGTCCTCCAAATATCTGTCGCAGAAACCGGCCACCTATAGTAGACCTACATTTCCCTGAACATGAGAAAATAATGGCATGAATTCCCTCTGCTTCCCAGACGCAGTGATTACATCTCATGCACTTATAATTATTATTCCCCACACGTCACTGCCTGAACTCTGTACTATCACAGGAAAATCTAGCATTGCATAAGAAGCCATGCACTGATTACCCTTAATCTGAACTGTGAGAGAGAAATGAAATGGCTTTTGGATGCATGCAATGTGACCAAATATCAAAAATAGCACTAACTGTAGTCTATTATGACCAAACCTGTAATTAATGTAGGCTCTATTTACTGAGCATGAGACACGTCTGGAGATTAGCTATGAATTTGGGATCTCTACATAAAACAGATAAAGCACAAACACATGTAGTGACTGGGTGGCACCAGTCTGTCTCCAACTGACCCCTGGTTGTATATGTGTGTGTGTTTCTGTGGTGTGAACTGGGCCCCAGTGAGTGGGCACTAACACTGGACAAAGACCACAGGAAGTGTTTGGAATGCCTTTGCTTGAGCTTTATCAAACAATAGAGGGATTATTGGGTATTTGATTTTCCAGATAGCAAGATCAGAGAAGGCCTCGCTGTGCGCTCACACACACTTCAAGCACCTCCGAGAAATTAACGAAGAAAAAAGGAAGGAATTCAAGGGGTAATATTTTGTTATGTAACTGCTGTGGTACTTTTTGTCTCCTCACAAGCTGAAGATGTAGCTTCTGTGATCATGAAAAATGATCTTGTTCAGACAGAAGTCATTTTGAACATTTCCCATTTCAGATATTTGCAAAAAATAAATCCCTCAAAGGTAGGACAGTGCTGGATTGAGTTTTTTCCACAACCTTCTCATCCTATCATCAGAATACACGTCTTATTAAGTCTTGCATGGTGGGTGTCCGATTATCCCACTGGAAAGACGAGGCGGACATTAAGCATTAAAATTATAAGTATGCAAAGTAATTCTCTCCCTTATTTTTCTCTAAAGGGGGATTAGATCATGTCACTGACATTGATTTTTCAACACAGGGGCCTTGACCTTTGGGTAGAGCATGCTCCTTAAATGATATGAGTATATGCGATGATTATATTATTAACAAAAATTGAAATAGATTGATTCCAGTTGCATATTAAAGCGCCAACTTCTTTATAATCACGTCAGGGTTGCTGAGGGAACCTAGTGATGTTCTTTTGCAATTAAAAAAAAAAAATACAGATTCAAAAGATTCCACTTTCATTTCATGAGTGGCGGCTGATTTGTGTGCCCCTCTGGGTGATGTGATTCAACAGAATTTGAATTTGGGACGTGCTGTATCAGCGGACAGCCTGGAACACGCAACAACATGTTACTGACATTTACTTAAATCAAATCATGTCAGTTTTATAATGATTAATAGTGGACGTGTTATTCACAAATGAATATCATTAGCAGCTCTAAATTTTTATAAACCACATCTCTCATTTCCTTTGATTCTTGAATACTCGGATAAAGGAAACATCTGGTGTTCCAACATGCCAAATAATCAGATAAGGAAATAAGGATGTTACTTGTATTGTAAGCATTAGGTTTTGCAATAGCTAAAGACTGAACCAACTGTGCAGAAAGTTCACCTTACGCCTTTCATCACAGGAAATGTGGTAGGCAACAATAGTGAATTAGTTTTGTCAGTGGAGCAGATGCACAGGCCCAGCAACTGTGACACAGGAGGGCCTGGTATTTACAGTACAGTCCTTAGCCTGTATTTGGTGTGGTTACTTGCTCAACATCCAGATCAGGTTAGTCTTGCTTGACACACTCTGTCATCTAACCCCATTGGACTAAACAAACTGTACACTGGCAGCCATAGGCTACCATACTGTATGTAAATATTCACAGCTGATTCCATGAAGGTGCAAAGCTCAGTTTTGTTCCCAGCAACAGCATTCATTGTCTATTTTAAAGGAAATTTGACAACGGATCCTCTTACACACACACTCACAACAGTTGAAAATGAGTAACCTTGCAAAAAAAAAAAAAAAAAAAAAAGATGTCACTATAACATCGTGAGTTGTCTTGCAGGTTTCTTAGTTTAGAGTTGGCTACACTGAAGACAGATTGTATAGTCAGTGATGGAATCAGATGTGTTGGTTGTCTAACTCTGGCCTTGTTGTCGAGATGCGTGAAACGATAGTAGTGCTTTAAACGGAGTCATTCTCAAAATCCTCTTTAGAAACATTTCGCTCGGGCGTCCCCACATAAGTCAAGTCACTTTCCCTCAATGCGCTGTGTGCAATAATGCCATGGACACATCTGGCATCTTACCGTTTTGTGCCGTGATGAAAGGCAACATCAAGTTCCCCAGAAGGACCACCGCCAGCATCGCTGCGTTAGGATGCATCGTCGGGGCTCGATGAGAGTACCAGGGTCTCGGTCGGACGAATGTGGGAGGAGAGATCGTGTATTGATCACAAGCTCTAGAGAGATGGGCCCTGCATAGCACCTGGTTTCTGTAAAAAAAAAATGTCAGCCGCGGATGATTTCAAAAAAATGTTTGTAGAAAAGTCACCCGGATTCAAAGACCTTTAGAGGACTGCGATGAGCGAAAGGTCCGGGACGAGGCCAGCGGCTCAGGAATGCCGATGTGTGGCCATAGGCGGTGAAGAAGCCTCGTCGGATTGCGGAGGAGGGGTCTTGGGATGTCAGGGAGATTGTCCACAGTGTAGTTCTGAAGATTCAAAGATGCGCAGACCGATGCGCATTTGCGCACGCACGGTCACGGTTCGGTGATTAAAATGAAAGTAACGCACAAATTACTCCCGGCGGGACGCGATGTAGCCGAAACATCAGTCTGCTATCAGCAGCGGTTTATTTTTAACAGCAAAAAGAGGAGCAGATGCTGGTAGGACACCGACGGCAGCAACGACAAGCTGCGCGTACCCTATGCGCTCATGACCGCGGCACAGACTCACATAGGCTTCACACTATAGCCTACTGTATAAACGTATGTAATTAAATGTTGTTTGGGAACTCAGCCAGTTATTCTGTGGTTACACATGCTCCATTTCCTTGTCAGTGGATAGGCTTCATTTTTATTAGATGACATTTACATCATCTGGCATTTGGATGTTGTTCGTGCTCATATAGTATTTAATGAACAGTCGGCGACCAGTAATAGCTGTATGATTTCCTACTCTGGCCACTCTGTTCAAGATCTCCTGCAATATTAATGTAACTATTTTCAACTAACACCAGTGGTTAAGCCAGATGTGTCACAAACTACGCAGAGCAAACGACAAATAATCTTACAGGCACGATTTTACATTTGAAAAACTTGCAAGAGATGAAATGAAAGCAACCCAGCTGCTGTGTTCACCAGTCACATCTTTCCAAGCCTATTTCACAGCGCCTAAATACTTTCTCTTGTCAGGTTTTAATGTGAGGAGATTATGGTGATGCTTTTGAACCCGCTGAGGTCATTTATAAATTATGTCATCACATCAGTGGCATGGGTGTTCTCAAGCTGTATGTACCACATCCCCTTGAAAGTTTAACATGGCCTCCTGTAATCCGCTCAATCCTTAATCTGTGCTGTTACATGGGCGACCTCATGTGGTCAGTTAAGGTAAACTGAAAAAGCATGCATCTAATTTTTGAATTGCAGACAATTGAGACAAATTAACTCGAAACACCTGAGCATTTGATAACTAGGCCTGCAGTTTTCTGAGGTAAATGAAGAGGCCTTTCTTTAGTTAAATGTTTTAATTGTAACATTTCATTCTTTTGTTTAGTTTTAGTATAATATTGGGCCTATAACTTGATTCTTAAAAGCAAAGGCTTGCTTTTTGACAAATATCTACAGCAGATGCATATTTATTTTTTGCTGGAATATTGCAAAGGGCCAGTCTGTGCTCAACTGCAGAACAAACTTCCCTCCACTTTACAGCCCTCCCTCCAGTTTGTCCATGGGAGACCACATTTAAAATGTGACCCCACCTGAAACCTCGCACAGACCAATCAGCCAGAGAAATGTCAGAGCAGACGGCACACCCTCCTTTGTTCAAAACCAATCAGAGTGGAAGTGTGGCATTTTGCCCGAGGGGAAAACTTACCCCTGGATGCGTTAATTACGCATCACTTAGCTGTGTCCAATGTGTTCACAACGGTGGACCCTCATTTGGGCTTTTTACAACGACTGTCTTCATTTTTCAGTCAATCTAGTATGGAAAGTAGACAACAATGGCTTACCAGACTGAAAAATGAACTTAGCAACAGTCCTCTGGTATCAAATGTGGCTTTTGGCTTTATCCTCATGGGACTAGAGAAGCTGGTGGAGCTGGAGTTTGAGTGTCCTTGCAACCCTACATGGAACGGAGTGTTTTCATCAGCCTTCTTCATCATTCCTGCCGTCATGGCCTTTACCTTGATGCTGATCATTCAAGGATGCAGATGTGATACGTGGTGCAGGAAAACTATTTCCCTCTCCAGTTTCGTTCCTGCTATCGTGTGGCTGATTTTGTTGTTCCTCGATGGCCAATACTTTGCTTGTGCTATGACAGACTGGGAGGGTAGATATGTACTAGTTGACAAGGCAGCTCCGCTGAAGTGGTGTGAGCCAATTAGTGAGGAATATGTCAGCCCACAAGAACTAATGCTCCGCTCACAACAGCTGTTTGTTTTTTCTCAGGTGAGTAGAATCATTTCTAGTTTACAGAAGATTATGTAGGATGAGTGGAGTGCTAACACCAGAGTGTGCCCTGTAGAGAATCTATCCATAAATATATATAAATATAGCTTTGTTAATCAAAAATACAGTTCACATCTTTTTTCTGTTAATATTTACTAAAACAGCATTGCTCTACTCCTTTGCACCCCAGGTTATAGGCATAGTCCTCCTCATTTTCATCTGTGTGGGTCTCGTAGTGTATGTAATCAGAGAAAGCTGCCAACAAGAGGCGGAGAGGCAGGATGCAGATGTAGCCGAGCTCACTGTGCTCAGGATGAGGTCTCTACGGCCCAGGACATCATGAGAGGATTACACCGCCCACCACACCTGCCCTGCTGGCATGGACACTTTGTAAATACCCTGAACAGACTTTACTATGAGTATTCATAACTACTGTCAATAAGTGCCATTTGAAAGTATTTCCCTCTCTAAAAATTGGACGTGTCTTGAATGATGCTGCCATAAATATGAATATAACTGAAAATAATGTGCCTGTTATTTTTGCTGTATTATCAGTGAGTATGTCCCCAGTGTTGCGCCTGTATTCATCTGATACTTCAGTGCAGTGACAAATTAGTTCATACCTGTCTTTTAAGTAATATTTCGCTTTGTCGTATTTGGTTAATTTTTTAGAGTCATAAATTATCGGCCAGCGCCTCTAAGACACTTACTTTCAACTTTTTATACCATGCAAATATTGTTTCATTTTCCACCTGGACATTTTTTATGCCTTTTGTATAAGCTACATTCAGACATATGGGTATACTACTGGTAATGGGATCCACTAGGCAGCTAATATTGACCTGACTAATATTAGATTACTGCTACTATCGTTTGAGTTGCGCGTGCCAACAATGAAAATGTTTTATCAAAGTGAAATTTCACTTTAAATACTTTTTCTCCCCCCTCCTGAGTGGCGAACATCTCCGTATTTATGTATGATTGGACCTCCATCACGTGTCAGCCTACCTAACAGTGATGATCAGACTGAACTGATTTATGTGTTTGACAGCTAGAGATGTAAAACCATGTACATGATGATTTGTATCATGGCTGCAACCAGCCAAAAGTAGGATGTAGACACAAATTCTATAACAGTATTTGCAGTATGTTTTTTTTTTATTGTTTTATAATAAAAGAATTTATTTATTTAAATAAAAACCCTCAGGGATTTTGTACAGCCATGTCATACTAGCATGTAAGTTTCCACAAACCTCACAGTTTATGTGAATTTAAGTTTGTTTCACAATGTGATCAATTCACTTGTGAAACTAGGTTTTGTGACGTTGTTCTACCAAGTAAATTTTACAAATATCTGTACTATACTGTTGGACAAAATATAATCATTTGACAAATAATGCTACTTCGACGTTAACAACAGTGTGTGGTAACATTTGGAATCTATTTTCTGCTTTTAGTGCGCACATATTAAAAGCCAAACATTCAATAACTTAACTCTGTTGAAACATGGGTCCTTGGCCTAAAAAGGTGAGTAGGAAATCAGTGTAACCCAGGCTAGAAACAGCATGATATCTACAGAGGAATACAAAGGCAGTCTGTGGGTTCTCAGGTGAGCAGCACCTCTGTTGGACTATTGTCCAGCGGCTCTGCAGCCCATAGAGTCTGTCAAAACCAATGTTTACAGTTTAGTTCCGACCTGTATTTGTGGATATCTACAGCATAGGACTTTCTGTGTGGCCTTGAGGAAGTTGCTTCCTTTATCCACTCCGCTCCCCTCCCTTTTTTCAGACACAGCAGGGCGACACATTCATCGACAGGCAAATGTAGACCCGCAACTGGGACTCAAATGAATTTTGACCTACTTTATTTCCTTTCCAAAGTGTTCTTGACCAGAGATTCTGGTCTGGTCTGATTCTGTTCTTAGGTAATTTGGCAAACACTGCCAAATTTATCCCACTTTTTTGTAGAGGCATTTCACTTGCTAAAGTATTGATGAGTAACTTTAGGGACTGAAGGACGATGGACCTCAAACACAAAGGCAATACTCTTAAGCCACAGATACTGTGTTACAGGAAATCTGTCATTTTTAAAGACTTCAATGCAAGAATTGCTTCGTCCAACAGTCCTGAGCCACTTCTTCTTTCATTTCTTATTTCTTTCTGACTTGTGCTTCATGCATAATATACTAAAGGTAACTTTAGTATGAGTTATAGTTTGAGCCAATAATATACCTGCATCCCATATTGGTAGATTGGCATGCTTCCAAAGTTCATCACCGTGTTCTCCCTTCTCTGTATAAAATATTTTTAATCAACAAGGGCAACCCCTCAGTGATAGCAATGATCGTAATGTAATGGTGAACATGCACCAGCCCCTGTTGGCCTGTCTGACTGTACCTGGGAGTGCATTGATTAGGACATTCATGTTCTCCCAGTGGCTTCCCTCCGTAGCAACAACTACTCTCCCATCATGAGCGGACAGTTAGAGAGGCATAAGAAACATCAAAAAACCTCTAAGTGTGCATGCCATTGCTGAACATATCAAATTAGAGATACTGCATCAATGAAAAGTATTTCAAATCACTTGAACATCTTTATTTTCAAAATGTTTATGTACATGCTGTAGAAGTCATTCTCAGAATTTCAGCATTCATCATCTCAACATATTGTGTTAGGCAGTAAATATGTTGATCAAATGATTTAAATTAGTTTTACATCTAGAATGAATGAACAGTCAAACTGTCGGACTCAAATGAGAGAGGCTTCTTCGTTGTATAACAAAGAAAGATTTAGTTAATGAAATCCCACAGGTATAAAAGCTTATACAGTAAACCAAGGATTTAGGGCCTAGTTTAGTCTTGATTTGTCACTCTAATCTTTGTGTGTGAAATTGGATATGTCTAAATCCATGCAAGCCTACACTTGGTTATGAAGAGATAAGAATACAAATTCTCAATATTGTACAATATTGAGGAAAGAATATAGTCATGTATAAATGTATAATATAAGTATATTGTATAAAAAATACACTATAAAAGTCAATTTGGAAAATTTGACAATCAGTGGTTCTTAGAGAGAAAAGATGCGCTGATTAAAATGTTTTTATTTTGTTCTTCCCAGAGCAGCAACGCTACTGTACATTTTGTTATCCCTTTCCCCTAATGTTGTGTCTGTGTGGTCTCTGGTCTTAGGTTACAGATATCAGGGGGTCAACGTGTTTTGAATGTGTGATGTCACCGTTAATATATATATATTTTTTAAATGTACTTGCCAACTTACAAAGAAAAATAATTTGCTGTTAAAGCTATTTCAGTTTGTTTATCCAGAGCACTGGTTTTGTGAAATAACAATAGTGTAAGAAAATAGTGAGTCAAATATAATCAGTCTTAAATATATTTGTTGTTGACTGTCAATAAAATTAAGAATTATAAAGTATTCAGTGACATGTTTTACATGTTTTCTTTTTTTTTGTAGAATCAAACCAATGTTTTGCAGCTCATTGGAAGTTTATTTCTGTTATCCCTATAATCACAGTACAAATAACTATCATACACAGCATATTTGTAGTTTAGATTAGCTACAGGTTGATTGCTACTTCGATTTTGTTTTTGTTAATCACGTTTACTTTTTGTTCTCAGACACAGCTTAGAGCATAAACACTTTATAAAAGCAGCAAAAGTAACGAGAATAATCAGCACAAGTCCAACTAAGAAGAGCACCACATCTACAGAGTGGTAGGAATACCAGGGCAGTCTGTAGGACTCTGTTCTCAGGTGAGCTGCACCTTTGTGTCTCATGACAAACTCTATCCAGAAGAGGGCGTTATCCAGCGGCTTCATTGGCTGATCTCTGTGCAGCATGGAGAGTCTCTGCATGTTCGTCCTGTAGGAGGGCTCATTCAGGACTTCCTGAATACCCTGGAAAAAGATGTCTTGATTCATAGTAAAAATATCAATTATCTTCCCTGCTCCTCTTACTCCAATTCTTAATAGATTATCATGTTGATCAAAAATCAATGGAAGCCCTAGTATAGGAACTCCATGATAAATAGCTTCTTGAACGCCGTTTGTTCCTCCGTGAGCCACGAATAGTTTAGTCTTGGGATGTCCTAAAAGGTCACTCTGTGGCATCCAGTCAACTAGTAGAGTGTTGTTGCCCAGAGTGGCTGGTCTGTCACCTTTATACCTCCAGATGACTTTCTGGGGTAACTTGGCAAAAGCTGCAGCTATCTCATCAGCTAAGTCATGGGGAAGCTCTCCAATTAAAGTTCCCAGAGACATAATGATGACTCCATGTTCCCCTGAACTCTGGACAAACTCCTCCAAGTGTTGAGGCAGAGGTTTTGCAGGTTTACACTGGAACCCTGCCATATAGATAACATTCGGCATGGTGGGACGAGGGAACTCGAACACAAAGTCCACTCTCATGAGCCACAGATCTGCTGCCTGGAACAGGGAGAAGTAGTCTCCATCTGGACCTAAATATTTTTTAATTAAGCCAACATAGTGTGGTGTGATATAATGTGCAATCTGATATTCTGTGAAGACAAAAACGATTACATTCATAAGTCTCTCAAGAAAGGTCATTTTATCTGAAAGTTTAGTCCCTGTCATTGGAACATAAGAAAGAGGAGAGGGTGCAATTGAAAAATGGCCTTCACCTTGACTAGTCCATCTGACATTGAAAACAAGAGGTAATCTAAGGTAGTGGGCAAGTATAACACCCCCTGGTATAGCAGGGTCCGTCAGGACAAGGTCATATTTGGCGTCCTGTAGAGACTGTATCAGAGCTTTGTCTTCAAAAAGCAGCTCAAGCATTTTGCATGTTTTCTCATGCATCTCAGAGGCCTTTTGTCCTGTTTCCATTTCCAGTTTAAAACGTGTCCAGGCAGACTTTCCCTCCCTCTGGATTTCAAGCAGCTGGGCCACAAATGTAGTTATAAAACCTTCATCAAATCCAGACTGAATATCGAGTGTAACTGAAGTATAGAATGGGGAGTTTTCCTTGATGTACCAGCTGTCTGATGATCGCACAACAGAAACCTGGTGGCCCCTTGAATGTAGTTCCTCGATAATGATTTTCATGTTCACCCAGTGGCTCCCGTCCACTGGATAAACAAGCACTTTCCCACCATAAACTACACTTTGGCAGAGCATGTAGAGAGTGATCCAGGTGCAGGGCCGATGCATTTTTATTCTAAAGTTGGGATAAAAGCATATTACATCTTATCAAAAACATAATTGTCAATACAAGTAGCTTTGTTATAAATCAAAATAAATGTACTTAAATATGTAGAATTCTGTTTATATCAGTGGTTTATAAAAAAAAGTTTCATAATTGTGTACATTTTAAGCTTTTAATAATTTTGCAGTAGTATGTGAAGCCTGCTGTAGTAGTTTAACATTTACAGTATGTGCTAACTAGCATGCAACCTTTACACCTGAGATTATCTAAACCACTGGAGCAACAAGAAAATGTGTAACAGTATTGCATGTCAGCTATTTTGGAATTAGAAATATGCAATTTCTAATTCTAAAATAGCTGTATCATTTCTATTGGCAAAAGATTTTTTTTAAAAATGCTAATATTACCTTCTTTGACAATGTATTTCTTTTTCAATATTTCTCCTTTCCCAGAGAGCAAAACCTGTGTGAGTCCCTCCAGGTTTCAATCTGAGCAGGACTTTGGTACAACAATGTCATGTTCTTTACCGCTCAGGTGATAAGAAAGTACAAAGGGGAGAAAATATAGTTCACAGTGTTTAACTCTAAGCAAACATTGGTAACAAAACTAAATGGCTGGGAAACAAAATAACTGAAACTTTATTGCACCTCCATTATTCAGTCTCCCAATAAAAAGTAACAACTACACGCCTTAATGTGGTGTAACCAACTAGTAGTTTTCTGATATGGCCTATAATGCTCAGGTGTAGCCTGGCTGCTATGTTGGGTTGTCTTCTGGAAAATGTAATTTTTTTGTGTCAGTAGCTAAGTATTCCCCTTTTTACAGCCTAAGAAAATACTGTAAATGACCAAACAACATCACCTTCTGACTGATAAAGGTGTCAGCAAACTCTCATTTAGATTGATTTTTAAAATACGTCTATTTCAAGACACCTGAAGGAAATAAAAGTGCATTATTTTTCTCCAGTCTTACACACCACATGATTTTAATATTTTATTGTCAGTCTCTTAAATATTTCAGGATCCTTCCTTTAACAGTTTGCTTTCAGCATAACGCAGTATACTGTAAAACAGAGTATAGCAGAGTTGAAATTTCTATCTTAGCTCATTTCTTTTTCACTCATCAAGTTCTTCTAGTCGTCTTCTGTTTTTTTTTTTTGCGTTTGCTGAGACAATTCTGACTTTCATTTGGTTACATCCAAAAGCAAATGTTGACAAATGACAAAGTAATCAAACACAATTCACTCTTGCAAGTTAACAGTTAAAACTGGCAGTTATATTTCATTTTTTACAGCAGGGGTGTTGTTTCAGCAAAGGTATGGCAATGTGACATAACTTCAGAGTGGAAATACTCAGTGATGATGGGATTTGGAAAATATGCATTTACCTAAAATTTTATTTAAAAGCTGAGTCCCTTTTACTGGCCAGGTATATCTACACATTTTGATAAATAAGAGCCAGTCTCAGTTGGATGTCGGGTCTAAATTAATAGTTTTTGTGGTAACCACGGATGCAGTTTTTCTTTTTTAATCATTTGCAATCATGTCAGTAATGAGGCAAAACTCAGAAACACAGCAGCAACACATCTCCATCATCTCTATCTCTAAAAAGGCTTTATTGGCATTAAAGACCAGTGTTGCCAGAGCATCAAAATATATATTTTTTCCAAATATTTGACAGTACACAATAACAGTAATATGAACACTCTCTCTATCTCCCCCCAACTGAAGCTTGATGCACATCTTAGTGGCTCCACTTCCGCAGCTCTCTCTCTCTCCCCGCCTCTCTCTCTCTCTCTCAACACGACAATACACTGCTCCTCATCATCATCACAACAACGCTTGCTAGTACATAATGTTAGCCACCTGCAGAAATACAGCACGCCTGCATGACAGCTGTAGGATTTACTCACCATTTCAGTAGCGACACTTGTAAAACTAATGAAACTTTTAATCATAGCTCCATTCCTCCTAGCTGCTCTCTCTCTGTCTCTCTCACTCAGTGTAGTAGTGTAGTAGTAGTAGCAACAGCTGGCAGTACCGCCCCACCTGACTGCATTTGGGATGTTGTGGATACATCTAGTTTTTGTGAAAAATCCACCTATTGTTATTTATCCAGGGAAGATTTGTTGGGCACGCATGATCAATTTTAAGGTAATACAAGTGAAATTACTTTTTTCTTTTTTCTTTTCTTAAACTGATTCCAAGGTATGGCAACTGCCATACTTGCCATACCCCAATTATGTTTTACAGTAGATATTTTTCTCATAGGAAACTTGCAGCCGGCACAAAACACAGTAAAAAAAAAAAAAAGATATCTTTGAAACATCTACTCCTTTCAATTTTTTACTTTACTTATTACAGCCACATTGACTGTAATATAGCCACCAATATGAAAATTAACAATGAAACATCTCTCCTGGTCAGTCAGATTTCACTTTTCTTTTCAAACACAGCCTAAAGCATGAGTATACTAACCCAGCAAAAATGAACAAAATAAGAAGAGCAACTGTTACTAAAAATAATATGACATCTACAGAGTGGTAGGAATACCAGGGCAGTCTGTAGGACTCTGTTCTCAGGTGAGCTGCACCTTTGTGTCTCATAACAAACTCTATCCAGAAGAGGGCGTTATCCAGCGGCTTCACTGGCTGATCTCTGTGCAGCCTGGAGAGTCTCTGCATGTTCATCCTGTAGGAGGGCTCATTCAGGACTTCCTCTATTGTACTCTGAAATATTTTTCTATCCAATTCAGAAACATCCAAAACCTTTGCCACACCCTTTGCTTTCAGTCTAGAGAGGTTGTCAGCTTGATCGAACACAATGGGAATGCCTACAATTGGAATACCATGATAAATAGCCTCATAGATTCCATTTGTTCCTCCATGACTTACAAATAGTTTCATCTTGGGATGTCCCAATAGGTCATTCTGTGGCATCCAGTCAACTAGTAGAGTGTTGCTGCCCAGAGTGGCTGGTCTGTCACCTTTATACCTCCAAATGACTTTCTGGGGTAACTTGGCAAAAGCTGCAGCTATCTCATCAGCTAAGTCATGGGGAAGCTCTCCAATTAAAGTTCCCAGAGACATAATGATGACTCCATGTTCCCCTGAACTCTGGACAAACTCCTCCAAGTGTTGAGGCAGAGGTTTTGCAGGTTTACACTGGAACCCTCCCATGTAGATAACATTCGGCATGGTGGGACGAGGGAACTCAAACACAAAGTCCACTCTCATGAGCCACAGATCTGCTGCCTGGAACAGGGAGAAGTAGTCTACATCTGGACCAAAGTAGCGAGCGACCAATGCAGAATAATGTGGCCCAGTTATCTGTTTATACAGATGCATCCTCATGGTGTAAAAAAACATGTTTCTGACCCTCTCAATGAACGTCATTTGATCTGTTAATTCTGAAGGCGGAAGTGGGACATAGGAAAGCGGAGAAGGTGCAATTGCAAAATGGGCTTCGCCATGAACAGTCCATCGAGCATTGAATACTAATGGCAATCCAAGGTAGTGAGCCAGCATTACTCCTCCTCCATTAGCAGGATCTGTCAAAACCACATCATAGTTGGCGTCTTGAAAGGACTTCATTCGCTCTTTATCTTCAAACATGTACGTGACCACTTCACAGACTTTCCTGTGTAATTCAAAGAACGTGTCTTTTAGCTCCATATCTAAAGCAAAACGGGCCCATGCAGACCCCTTGCTTCGTTTAATTTTAATAACTTCAGAGACAAAGAGACGAAAAAAATCCTCATTTCCACCAGCAGAAATATCCACTGTGACAGTACTGTAAAATGGAGAGGTTTCACTGATGTACCAGCTGTCCACAGCGCGAATTACCGTCACACTATGTCCTCTTGAATGCAGCTCCTCAACAAGTACCCTCATGTTCACCCAGTGGCTGCCGTCATGTGGAAATACCAGAATTTTCCCACTGTGTGCAGCTGGAATGATGACAGCCAAAAGAGAGATGATAGAGGCCAATGAAAAAAACATCTTCAAATCTTCTCAAATGGAGCTGTCTGAAATAGAAAAGAAAAAAAAAACAAAAATCAGATAGCTTTCACTAATAGATTTGAGAAAACATGTGCACATAGATGATGGATGGTTTTCCCGGTGTAGGCTGTCCAAAACAGAGAGCTACAACAATGTTCCTTTTTATTGTCTCTTTATTCATGTATAAAAAAACCCCATGACTGCCCTCACATGGATAAAGCACACGGGGCCTCTCTCAGGAAATTAGAGTGCTGTTCAGTGCCAAGAGCTCTACATGCAATTTCCCTGAGCAATGGTGTTTTTATAACCATAACTGTGTTCATTATGCTTAAAAGAAATATTCAGGAGCTTCCCTCTAAGAAAACACATAATCCCTGTATAACAAATCCCATGTACTGATTTTCATATTGATCAAATGTCTAACCCTTTGACAATGGATTTGATTCAATAAAATATCCATGCTATTTGGTAACATTAGCTGGCAAAAGCTAAAAACAAAGGTTTCTCTGTCAGTACTGAACAGCAGTTTAACTTTCTCAACAGAGATTACTCACTCTTTTCTCATGTAGCAAAAACAAGATCCGTAAATGTCAAGCTTACAGTGAAAACTTTCCTGGCGCTCATGTCAACAAACCCTCTCCGCAGATAGTTAAGACCCAAACAAAGCAGGCCATGAAGAGCTAAAGTGTAAACGTTAGAACTATAACACATTTCCTGGTTTCTTTTGGTCCACCCTCAGTTGTTAGATGAGATTCTTGTCTCTTACAGAGGAAGCTCAGTCATCGCTGTGCATTAAGCCAGAGGGGCAATGTCAACAAGAATGATTCACTTCATGTTTTTACAAGTGGTGCGCTGCATATTTTTTTTTCACCTTTCACACAGTCAGAGCACCATATTCTTTGAAACACATTGTGACCTTGTGTATTAGAGCTGCTGCTATCTTAAAATACTAACACAAACAATTGAAAATTCTGTCATTATTTATTTAAGCTGCAAGATTTGCCCAATGAATAACATTAGATTTTAAATCTGCACCACAAACAGTATATTTTGGATGGTGCACTAACCGATTAAGCAGTCAAGAGACAATTAAAAGAAACAACTTTTTAAACATCATTTGTAAACTGTGAAATATTAAGTGTGCCTTTTGTGTAAAAGTATACTTACAGATACCTCAATGAACCACTCAGGAGAGCAGTGAGTGTTGTTGAATGCCAGTTCAATGTACAATGAGGACTTTATCTTCCAAAAGCTATTAGACAGGCCTAATATATTTACTTTTCCAATTTTTCAATATGGCAGTGCTTCATATAATAAGACTTTTACAATTGTCATTACAAGATCACTAATTTGTGACAGACTATTCTAAATAGCAGTCTTAAAGTAAAACCTTCTTGGCTTTGCTGTCAGGACTGTGAGATAAAAAGAAATGAAACTAGAAAACCACTTCCTCATTTTTAAAAATGTTTTGTTGCAACATTTGCTTCATCACTGACAACACTTCTGCCGAGCTTACCGCCTAAAATTCTTGTCCTTTTAAGGCAGTGGTTCTCAAAGTGGGGTCCAGGGACCCCCAGCAGTCCTTGAGGGGGTTCCAGGGGGTCCCCAGCAAAAAGTGGAAACATTTATTTTCACTATAATTCCATCCATAAGTAACAAAATCATCATGGGTTTCATACACTTTTTGTAATTAAACACCTAAAAGCAAAAATCTTATCAAATGGGGGTCTTTGGTCTGATTTGTGTCAGTTTTTCACTCATTACAGTGTAATGAGGCAAAACTCCAAAGTAATCTGCAGGAAAGTTTCTTCACCGTGGTTATAATGTATGAGATTTATTACACATTTTGCACTGTATTCTTTGTAAAGCAGCAGAATTTGGACAGATTAGTATTGGAAGAATCTGAAACTACAAGACAACATTATCAAGCTGTAAAACTATAAAAGAATAGAACTCACTCAGCTGAATCTTTGGTCAGGTGCTGGAAGGATGAAAGAGCCAACAGTCAAAACATTAAGATGATGTTACCTTAAAAGTCTGGATTTGTAATAAAAGGCAGGCACGAATGAAGGCTATATAATCATAGTATCTGCAAAGATGTAGACAACACCCTTGAAGTAGAGACTCCACCTCCAAATGTTGAGATACTCAAGTGAGTCATTTTAAGGAAGTCACACATGCTACTAAAAATACAGGCATACCACAGTGTAATACTTGTCTGCTCAGGATGTAGACAAACAAACAGTTCAGATGTATTGTGCAATTCTTTATATGATGAATGAGTAGAGTAGAATAGATATACATTCAAAGGTAGATTGGTTATTTGGGCCAACTGGGGCCTTTCTGTGTTCTCATAACCTTGTCCCGTCTTAAAGACATTGGGTATTTAGATATATTTCTAGAGTTCCATTTGTACAGTGTCCTACTTGAAGCAGACTGAGAAAGGTCACAACATTGATTTAGTTCATCCACATATTTTACAAAAACAGGAATATCAAACAAATTAAAATAACATACTGGAAAATATTGCATTTACAAAATAATGCCATTGCTTAGTAATTTTTAAAATGATACATAAATGGACAGCCAAACAAATATTGTTTTAATCTCAAAATTAGCAAAACCCAACTTGACATTGAACAAAATATATATTCCTTGAATGATTACTCGCGTTTCACTTTACGTTTACACACTGTAGTGTATAAACACCTAATCAAGATAAAAATTGTTGAAAGCACAAGCAGCACAGCTCCAGAAAAGAACAGAAATACATCTACAGAGTGGTAGGAATACCAGGGCAGTCTGTAGGACTCTGCTCTCAGGTGAGCTGCACCTTTGTGTCTCATGACAAACTCTATCCAGAAGAGGGCGTTATCCAACGGCTTCACTGGCTGATCTCTGTGCAGCCTGGAGAGTCTCTGCATGTTCATCCTGTAGGAGGGCTCATTCAGTACTTCCTTTACGGCCTTCAGGAAATTGTTGTCTTTGTCCACTGTATTAAGAGTTAGAATGGTAGCTGCTCCTCTCTCTTTCAGACGCAGCAGGTTGTCGTATTGGTCAAAAAACAGGGGTAGACCCACAACTGGCACTCCATGATAAATAGCCTCTTGGACTCCGTTTGTTCCTCCATGAGCCACAAATAGTTTAGTCTTGGGATGTCCTAATATGTCATTCTGTGGCATCCAGTCAACTAGTAGAGTGTTGTTGCCCAGAGTAGCTGGTCTGTCACCTTTATGCTTCCAGATGACTTTCTGAGGTAATGTGGCAAAAGCTGCAGCTATCTCGTTTGTTAGGTCCGCAGGAAGTTCACTCACAAAAGTCCCCAGAGACATGAGGATGACTCCATGTTCCCCTGAACTCTGGACAAACTCCTCCAAGTGTTGAGGCAGAGGTTTTGCAGGTTTACACTGAAACCCCCCTATGTAGATAACATTAGGCATGGTGGGACGAGGAAACTCAAACACAAAGTCCACTCTCATGAGCCACAGGTCTGCGTCAAGACTTAACTGGTCAAAGTAATTATCTGGTCCAAGATATTGGTCACATATTTTCTGGTATATCTGCTTAATCACCACAGTCTTTTGCATTTCGGTTATTAGATGCAAAACTATGTTTTTAACTCTCTGAAAAAACGTCATCTTATCAGTGTAACCAGATCCTGTTATAGGAATATATGATAAAGGTGAAGGAGCAATAGCAAGATGACCTTCTCCACTTATTAGCCAGCGAACATTATAAATCAAAGGAAGGTTTAAATATTTGGCCAAAATGACTCCACCACCCCATGCTGGGTCAGTGAGTACAAGGTCAAACTTGCTGTCCTTCATGTTTCTCATCAACTCTTGATCATCCAACATTGCTGATACAAATTCACCCACGGCTGCGTGAGCGTCAACAAACATGCTAAACATTCCTATAGTCATGTGGAGAAAACTCGTCAAAGGAACCGCCCCCCTTTCAAATTTAATGATTTTAGATATCATTTTTGAAATTAACTTTTGATCTAAGCTCCTCTCCACTTGAACTGTTAAGGTATTGCAAAAAGGGGAGTTATCCTTGATGTACCAGCTTTTGCTGGAACGCACAATAGTTATATTGTGTCCTCTTGAATGCAAAGCTTGGATTAGAATATCCATGTTTATCCAGTGGCTGCCCTCAATGGGAAAGACCAAGATGTTGCCACCTTGACACACGCTGGGTATGAAGATGAGCAGCAGCAGAGCACTGCAGCAACAGATCAGCCTCATCTGAAATAAATACGATGGATAATCAATTGACTACTGTGACTGTCACTGTGTGTGATTTTTTTTTTAATATAGGCCTACAGTTTACATCAAACTGTTAAATTTAAAAAGGAAAACAACAAGATAACGAAAAAAGGTGTTTGAAATATTAGACTGAGACTTCATCTCATAGAAACAGCAGTGTTGCTGTTGAGTTTAAAGTCTTACTTTCTTTTAGGGTGAACACAAAATTAAATATTGCTCTTAAGTAACCTAGATGGGGTTATCAACATCAGACACTCTGAAAGGATACTGTCCACTCTACATCTCACATTGGAGAAAGAAGCAATAGAAGTAACATTAGTCATAATAAAAGCACCTACTATTATGAGAATATTTTAAATGAGAAAGGTATTTTGTAACAATGAAATGCATTTTCTCGTTAAGCGAAGATGTTTCCTTATATCGAGATGTTTTTTTGTTATAATGAAAAAACAAGTAAGGCATATATGGAACGCTGATTGGACCAAAACATCTAGTTTGGTGTTTGCATTAATATGTCAAATTTGTACGTCTTAAGACGACAGAAAATACCGTTAACACGTCCATTTTGAATATCTTAAGGTGTTTAAAATTGGGTGCTACCACTCCAGTTTCTGAGGGGAAACCCTTCATACAGTCATTGCAAGAAAGCAATTTATGGTGACTATTAACCTCTGCATTTTTTATAGGCTACTGGTTACTTATTGAGAAAAATGTAGCTTGTATACAATATCAACTTGACATGTTCATTTAATGTTGTGTGTTCGCCTAAATGCCCACTAGATGGCAGTATTAGAGCACAAACGGCAACCTGTTGAATTTTGAGTAGATGGGGGGGGGGGGGGGGGGGGGGGGGAATCTGGTGTTCTGCAAGCCATTGATTTCGATGTAAACTGGTTAAGATCCTTTCTGATTAATGGCAACATTTTCATTACAGCCCAACACAGCCCCTACATCAAAAAGGGGTGGGTATGTTGATGCCAACCAGCACGAAAGCCTTAATGGTCCAAACGCCTTAAAGGGATAGTTCGGACTTTTTGAAGTGGGGTAAAACAAAAACCGAAAAAAATCAATATTAGTTTAAGTGTATGCTATATTTAGAACATTTTCACCACTTTACCTTGCCGTCAGACAGCCCTTTCCTTTGGCACTACATTTTCTCAACCTTTGAACTTCCCTATTCCTAGGCATGCCACATTACACCATAGATCAGCTGTTTGGGGCAGAGAGTGCTGTAATGGTGTAATACAGTCTGCAGCATGCATAGGAGTTCAACACTTAGTTTTGCTGCTGGCCCCGTCCACAGCAGTACAGTGCTTAGCTTCCATGACAGTACTCCTTCCTGCTTCTCCAAACTGGCAGCATGCCAACCCAAATCTACTGCTGGTAATACACAGACTATAGATAACTAGCTCATACAACCCCACTTCAAAAAATCCAAACTCTCCCTTTTAAGATATTCAGAATGGACCTGTTAACAGGGTATTGTTTCTCCTCTTAAGACGTACAAATTTGACGTATTACATAATGTGGACGCCGACCTAGTAATTTTGGTCCAATCTGCCTTCCATAGATATGCACATAACGTGCCAAAGTACAAAAGCCGAAAAGTGCTCCACTTTTCCACTGACTGAGCTACAAAGTTAGCATCTAAATATCATTAACATCCATCATATCTATGCTGAAACATTGTTTGCACATCGTGTTTCTACTTACTGTGCGGCTATTGTGTTTATCCACAGAGGAAAATCAAGTCACTGCGTTAGTCAACTGTTTCGTGCCGCGTCCGTATTACCAATGAGTCCACACACGGGTTGTGCTGCAGCTGCAGGGTCCGTGTGCCCCCCGTCCAAAGTTTTGTCCAACTTGTTTGATAACAGGATGAACAAATATACAATGCATTGTTTTTAATTTAGAAAAAAAAAAAAAAACGGAAGTCCACGTGCTTTTCCCATTTTCATCATCATCATCATTGACTATGCTTGCTATAGCATAGCATAGCATAGCATAGCATAGCATAGCATAGCATAGCATAGCTGAAAAAATCGGAGGGGGGATGTTTCTGAAACGTTTTTATTCATGAAAATAAATCAGAACCACGGTGGGCCTATATAGACTATGAAGCATATTACGCAATTTCTTTCAGCTGTTACAGTAACATTTATAAAATAATTATGAATTTTAATAAAAACAATTACGAAACTTGATACATTTTTTAAATTTAATTAAACAAGTAGCGCCATATTTTCACTCTCAGGGATGTGATGTGAAGTTCATGCCTTGTCCACATAGGAGAGGTGATCATATACATATATACAAAAAAGGTTAAATATTACTTTCACATGCCAGAATTAAATCCCCCAACGCTCCTTTCAGTACCGTGGATAGCGCCACTCGGCCAGACGTGCCATACAGGGCCAAATCCACCTGTGCAAATGAGACAAAAATATAGCGTGTAATTCACCAAGCACCCGCAAAGGGTGAAATGCACCGCAAACAGCGCTGCCAAGCAAATAGCGTCATGGTGCGCCTGTGCCAATTGCATGTATGTAAATTAGGTAATATTTATATAGTGCAAAATTGCCCCTTTTCTATGCAAATAAGCCATTGCAAAAGCGCTAATAGCCACACACAGTTAGGGTGGTGCTATTAGCGTCTTCAGAGAGTTGGCGTTAACTGCGCTCACGCTCTCTCTCTCTCTCTCTCTCTCTCTCTCTCTCTCTCTCTCTCTCTCTCTCTCTCTCTCTTCACATCTTCAAGCTTGTGAGGCTTGAATGATTTTGACTTGATAGTCAATGATATCCAGGACATTTAGGGGATCAAACGGGGTTGTGGGCTTATCTTGGATCTAAAAAATAAAAATGTCCTGACAGCTCTGATGGAGCTCAGGGTTCATCCATAAGGTCTGCTTTTTTACAAACAATTCCACCGTATAAACCTGGAATCTGTGTGTAACAGCTGACCTGTGTAGATGTGTAGCAGCACGCACAACATTAATTACCGTCAGATCCTGACTAATCCGGTGTTAATGAAGTTACCGCTGCTGTGCCGCGTGCGTAAATGCGCACAGCCTCTTTCTCAGTTTGGAGATGCACTTATCGTTTCAGCTGCTATGTGGTACTGCAGTCAGCTGTGACACACAGCCAGCTGTGGGCATCAAACAAAACACACACATCACAAATCTGTTGTTTTCATCAGTTAGTTATTATAATAACGATAGAAAAAGGAAATAAAGAAATTAATTTGGTGAAGGCGTTTGTATGATTATATTGGACCAACGCTATTTCAGCCTTAATTCTAATGTATCTCACCTTTTACACGGTCACATAGTTTAGTAATGTTACACAACAGCGTTTGCATCGCAAAAAAGTGTGTTTCAAGAATAAAATGAGTCAGAGCGCTGCTTTCGCCTCCATGAAACCAGCGTCCAATAGGGGTGTAGCAAGGTATAGATATACCAATAAAAGCGAAAAACAAGTTGTTTTCTGTTTTTGGTTTAATTTCTGTTCCATTTGTCGATTTGAAGACGAAAACGGGAAAAGCACGGTGTATATTTGTTTATCCTGTTAACAAAAACACAGCGTTGGGCGGAGGGTACACGGACCCTGCAGACTGGAGCCCTGGGTTGGGTTAGGGAGAGCTACAACTAGATCTATCTGTGTGCAGCGATAAGGAGGTTACTGATTGACAGGACCAGAACATACATGTAGAAACTTAGAGTCACAGTTAATCATTCATCTCAGGTTTAACGACCTCAAAGTGTATGCTTTTAATAAGTGTGTTGCATTCTTGAATTCATTCATTCTCTAGTTGTCTGTTATCTAACTAGAATCAGAACCTCATTATGCCAGCCAAACACACCATGACAAGAGGACTATCTTCTCTGGTTACTATCATTTTGTTGCTTGGCAATGAATAACACAACAGCCAACAACATGAAATGTAATTTACATTGCTAATATCTCCTCGGGCTTAGTTCCAGTGTAGCCTTTGTACTGACTGCTTTAGAGGCAACCTAAATAGTCAGTGACCCTGAGCTGAAACATTACAGTATGTTGATCCTTCTTGTTTCAGTCTGTTTTTAGCTTTTATTTAGTAACAATTACAACATGTGATCACCATTACTGACAAACAGAAATTAGTCCAGAATTGCACGATTATCAGAATTCTTTGTGTGGGCCAAATACTGTGTATTAGATCACTCTCAAGAAAAAGGTACATTTATAATATATAATATATAGGATTGCATACTTTATATTAAATTTATTTTTAAAAAATTGTATATAATTAATACATAAAGTAGTTACTTAAAATAAGCCAAACAACCTTTGTAAGTAGTGTATGGGGTTGATGGTTTGGCAGTGTTCAGTGTGGTTTAGCTTTATTGGAAATACACAGATAAGCTTACTCTGAAGTTGCACCCATTGTAAGATAATAGAAAATAGCATCAAGTGATATATAAATCTAGATCTATTGTTAGCGGTTATTGGGAAGTGGGGGTAGAGGAGAGTATAGCTTGTGCTTGTTCTGGGGCCACATTGTGGCAACAGTCCCTCCTTAAAAAGTATTGGAGTCATCACATCTAGAGAGGGACACGTAAGGGGAAACCCATAAACTCTGAGATAAAAACACACTTCACAAGGTCCTTCATTTAAAAGTAAAAACTTCTTTCAACAGTCTGTAATACCAAATATGCAAAAATACAAATAGTCAATACCCCATAGCCCAGATCCATTTTCAAAAACATACAGTAGGTAAAACTGCACATTGTTTCATCCATGCAATATTGAAAAGGGAGCTTGTCATATTGAAGCAACAAGAGCGGTTTTTCCCACAGCCTCTGAAGCTTGTTTACCCACCGGATAGAAAGGTTATTTCAGGAGCAAATTATAATGGAATGATCTTTCTATTAAGAAATCCTTCAAACTTTTCATTATTATGATCACCATTAATTATACTGCACAGAAAATTCTATTATAGCATGCCTGCATTGCATACATTGCTCCCTTACATCACAAGATAATATTCCTTTTTTCTGGAGACTAAAAAGTTATTTTTTCAGAGCATTGCTCAGTGTGTGTGTTGGACTAGTATCCACTTATGTGAGGTAAAATAAACTAAATTAAAATCTAAATAAATAAACCATATGTTTATTCAGTGTTTAACAAACAACAAAAAAGCCAGAACATAAGATGATAATCTGGGCTCTCTGGGCTTTAAAATTGTGCAAATTGATTTTTCAACACAAGCTGGATATTGATTTTCTTTTCATCCCATAACCTATTGAATCTCTGGTTCCCACAATATGCTGTCGCCATGAGAGCACACACATGCACGCATACAGAGAGACTGAGAGAAATAAGAGGTACAAAACATAACGTGACTGTGGACAACAGATACTGTAACAACCTGAAAACTTAAGGAAATGCAAAGCAGAATATCAGTGGCAGAGCTGCCCCTTGTCATTTCGTGATGCTGTTGAGAGGTAGTGATGTGGCTGCACAGAGGGGCTGACTATCCCTCTCTGTGATTAGTGACCACAAGAATGCTAGGAGATGGGATATGGGGGATGGGGGAAACAGGGCGGGCTTTCTGAAGGAAGAGGGGGTGGAGGAGGAGGAAGAGATGAGCCTGTGCACAATTGGATGCAGCAGAGAGCGAAGCAGCATCTGTACGAGGCAAGAGAAAGAACCTGCATGGAATGGAGGAGCACTAGAGCAGCACTGTCGCTGTCGTCAAGACTCCCACCACCTCCACCACCACCGCTTCTCTGGATTGTGTGGTAATGGCAGAGACTCTGAGCAGGTATGTGCAGCATTTGCATCCAGGTTAGTAAGGTGAGAGAAGAATGCATTCTTGGCTTGTGCAGGATGTTGTTCTCTATATTAAAGGTGTGTGAGCCATTCAGATACAGTTTGTTATTTAGCATGGATGACACAAGGATGATTTTTTTTTCTGTTATGTTTGCCTATTCACTGAAATGCATAACTGGGATTGCACGCGGCAAAGGGGAGTGAGCAGGGGTGGCTGCATTTCAATTTGAACCCATAACCTAAGGCATGATTAATGTCACACTCTGACTGCACCGCTGTTTGCCCAATGTAAACAGAAGCATAACCACAGTTTTTAATATTTATTTTCCAGCTCCGTGATGCCCGAGGGACCAGCTGTGTTGATGCGGTGCCACCTCTGATATGATGCTGAGAGCAGGAGGGGCAGCCACCTCTCTCGCACTGCTGCTGCTGCTGCCGTTGCTGTGCTGTTGCCACCTGTGCCACTCACTGCGTAAGTTGGGAATGCCTCGTCAAATTACCATGGCAGAATGTAATAGACTCAGTAATGACAGATGGCGTAGTCAAAGATGAACTGCAGAGACAGGGAGAGAAGAAGTAGAAATTGGCAAGTGGTCGTAAAGTGAGGAGTGAGAGCTTGCCAAATTATAGTCAGTTGTGCAAACAAAAAGTTTTGGTGTCAGTGTGGCCACTTACCTTCTCATATCAAATTTTGACAGTTTTTCAGGTCTTGGCATTAATGATTTTAGCTGCATGAAAGTCGTGATAATTGAGCTCAAAATATTGCAGAAACAATATTTTGGACTATTCAGCTATTGAACAACTGCACATGTCTAATAGCAGTAAAAGATCACCTAAAATTGAAATAAACATTTACATTTTAACTAAAACCCAGAATCCCAATAATGATAATAATAATAATAATAATGATAATACAAGATGAATTCATAAGAGACTGGTTTTGTGGGGGCTGAACATTCATATAAGATTTTCCTGCTAGACAGAGAATCACAAAACGATCACTAACACAAAATCTGGAAAACCAGAAAAACATATTGAGATGACTCAGGAAAGCAAGTAGTCGTCAATTCAAAACGTGATCGATATTTTTCAGTCTGTAGTGGAGCTCTGCTTCAGCAAAACAATGCAGCAGTTTGACTGTGATTCGGGCAGTGGCACTGTTGTATTAAATCATCTGTCACTTATAGTTGCTGCCAGTAATAGTATATGCCAATAGTTCATGCCATGACTACTAGTCTGTGCATGTTTTTGATGAATGCAAGCTGACTGGATAGATGTACTGTATAGCACTGTTTTCTTATCTCTACACTGAGTAACCACAAAAATATCTCGTGCTACTGTACATGACAGAGAAACACAACACAGTCACTAACACAAAACCTGGGAAAGCAGAAAAGAATATTCAGAAAAGTAGTCATCAAAAGGTACAGGTAGGACCAACAGAATAAAAGTTGGGCTGCTTAAGAAACAAATCGACTGTTAGCTGTCATTTATACTAAGTTGAATGAGGAGCAGCTGGGTGGACAGATGACGGGTGGGAAGCTCAGCAGTGACAGCTGCTGGGCAGGTAAAAGAATAATAGGGGAGGTTAGTACAGCTTGTATAACACAGAGATTAGTATGAACTTGGAGGAGAGGAGGGAATAGAGGAACTGTTGTTGCCATGACTGTGTATCTACTGTACTGTAGTATTTGCAGTGTACATGTGCAGTGTATCTATGCACATGTCTGTGTGTGTATGAGTCTTATATTCTGTTATTATCTGCTATAGATTTTATAGGTTACTCTTATAATATTAATTGTTTTGCATATTTTGCTGGTAGTAGCAATGTCTCACTGTAATTATCTTTATGGTAGCAGGTATATTTTCCATGTTTACTTTATTTACGGTACTAATTATATTTTTGTCATGCTGCCCACTGCAGCTGGCAGACTGCAGGCGAGCCTTGACTTGATTCTCCTTGAAAATGCAGGAATGAATTCATTTTAAATATTAATTTTTCCTCAGCATTAGGTGTAAACATCATTTCATTACGTCATCATTTCATTAGCTTGTAGTACTATATCTTTTTTATACATTTCTGGCTTTCTATAGCATGATTCTATAGCATGCTTTTCAGCCAAGCAGGATGCCGATGATAGTGGGGGGAGAAGTTGAAAAGAAGATAAATTAGCTGATCACTGATTGAGGGTGTTGCAGCCTTGTCTTTATTGATCCACACGCTGAGAGGGTAACACCACGCATTTGTGGTCATTCTCGTGGTAGATTTCTGGCCACATTCTCCATCCATAAATTGAGTTTATAACCATGTTGGTGGGTGATTTAAAGAGCAGGAGGAAAGAAAGTGTGTGTAATTCAAAGTGTGATTGATATTTTTCAGTCTGCACTCTGGAGCTCTGCTTCAGCAAAACAATGCAGCAGTTTGACTGTGGCACTGTTGTATGAAATGATCAGTTATAGTTGTCGTGTACCTACATGTAATGCCATGACTGCATTTCCTGTCCCCTAGTCAGTGCATGTTTTTGATTAATGTAAGCTGACTGGATAGATATTATATGGCACTGCTTTTACTTGGGATCTCTAGAGTCCTGTCCTGTGATGAATGCTGTTGTCAAACTTTAAATGATTAATTGTTGTCGATACTGTGTCAGAGAGTAAATAGCTGAAGTTTTTTCTAATATTTACCCTTGCATGCAACAGATAATAGACAAAAATACAGTTCAAAAACAGTTCAGTTTGTGTTGGCCGAGTAATACCAATTAGTTTTGAACTGGCAATGTCAGTCCAACAAATGCATGTACACATTTTGAGATCAATGACAATAATTCCTCTATCGCCACCTTAATTCCACAGTTCAGAAAATATTTCGACTTGCTGTTGACGGGATCAAAGCCACTTTGAATATACTGTAGCACTGCGAGAAAACAGTATTCTGTTGTAACAAGTTAGGTCTAGTTGACAGTCAAGGGTTGGTATCATCCTTCTTTGTATAATGGCTCCATTACAGAGGAAAAGTAACTGGAAGGCTGCCATCTCTGTTGCTGTTGCATAGCACACAGGTGTCAGATGTAGTCATTTTGACATAGATTATCAGGCTTTCATGCATAATATGTTTTGAGGATAATGACACCAAAGTTCAGACACTCTAGATATGAGCACTGTGATAAGATCAGAGTGAAGTGCTGTTAAAAACAGAGCTGAAAATCAACCATGGAGTTTATATCAGACATCTGAATAAATCAAAGAAGCTGTATTTGCTCAATTACACGCAAGTTAATAAACTGTAAAAAAAAAAAAAAAAATTGTATTTCACCTTTTTGTCTTTTCACACTTTTTAGGGGTTCCAAAACTCTCCTCCTATGCAAAAGCAGAGGACAAGCTGTTCAAATACCTCTTTGGAAACTACCAGAAATGGGTTCGTCCGGTGGAATACCTAAACCAGACCATCTGTGTGAAGTTTGGACTGGCCATCTCCCAGCTAGTTGATGTGGTGAGCATATAGGATACATGATTCAGATAACACTGTGTGGTATTTGACACCTCAAAACACAAGGGTGTTTCCTAAATGTGACATCATTTTGTCTTTGACTTGTCAAGACTTTAGACCCTACTTGCTCAAGGAAACTAGTACAATGGACTTAACAACACTGAGCCCTCGGTGAAAAAAAGAAAGTGTTTATATATTTCATTTCATGAATGTGTGTCACTGAGGTTTTAACTTCATGAACATAGCTCTAAAAGACGTTCAATTATCGCTCTATGAAAATGTAATACCCACTTATTGAATTAAAAGCTAAACTTTAATTGTTGTTTCACCATTCTAGGATGAGAAAAACCAGCTAATGACAACCAATGTGTGGATGAAACAGGCAAGTTGAGCTAATGTATACAACAAACCTACACAAGGGTAGCACTGCATTTCTCTACTGTAGCTGCAGTAAACACAACATGCAGGTAGAGTTGTTAAAGGAGTGTAATTGGTGTTACTTTCTGGCCACGGGAAAAAAACAACAACCTCTGGCTTACATGACATTTAGAGAAAACCAGTCAGCCTCCCCACACCCCCTTTGTAATCTGGCCTGGTGGCATTTCACTGACAGTTCTCATTTATGAGTCCTTTCGGCTCTGTGCCCACGCACCTGCCTCCACTAGTCGCCTCCTCCCCACTGCGGCTCCTGTCAGCCTTATTCATGGTCTGGAGTGTCCGGTGTGTCATGCATCTTATGAATTATCCCCACAGACCAGCCTCTGCCATTCAGGTCAGTTGCCCCCTTTCACAGTGATGGATTACATCATGCAAAAAGCGGTGGCAGTGGCCACAGTGGTGACGGCTATCTATCATAGATGTCATTTGCAAAGGGGGAAGAATGTCAAATTTTATAATTGCATCTTTTCTCCTGCATTTGGCGGTCACCTTTTCTGTAGAGAATACTGAGCTTAAGCTTTTTCCATACACTGGCTTACCCTCCTATTTATTCCATTACCATTTATTTACCATGAGCATGTACTGTATATTTGTAAATATTATGGCACAGAAAGAATATCATCAACTTAAAGCTTCTATGAGTAGAATTCTTTCTTTGTTTATACTGACTTTCCCATTTTTCTTAATGTAGGAGTGGAATGACATGAAACTCAGATGGAACCCAGATGACTATCTGGGCATCACAACTATACGAGTCCCTTCTGACAGGATCTGGCTCCCTGATGTTGTGCTGTATGATAAGTATGTAACATGATGTACGGAAGGAAGCTCACATAGATGTCAGACCTTTTTATATTTTCCAAGCTTGTATGATGATAAAAAAAGAAGAAGTGTATATTTAGTCCTTAAATGATTTCAAAGGACAAACCATTACTTATTTTAGTTCAGTCAGGAACGTTAAAGAGAGAATTAATAGTGGTTGTTTCAGAAAAGCTAATCTAGCAATCAACTAAAACCGCAGCCAAAGCTTTTATCTTGTAAATAAAGAAATGTTATTTCTTCCAACAGTGCAGATGGTCGTTTTGAGGGTACCATCACTAAGGCTGTTGTTAAGTATGATGGAACAATATCATGGACACCACCAGCTAATTACAAATCAGCCTGCACCATTGACGTCACCTTCTTCCCTTTTGACCTCCAGAACTGTTCAATGAAGTTTGGCTCCTGGACCTATGATGGCTCCCAGGTTAGTGTATATTCCGCAGTGTGTGCACATTACATCAGTGTCAACTATGAGTAGTGACTGTCACGAGATTTCTTCTCTTTATTTAAAAGGTCGACATCATTCTTGAGGACTTCCACGTGGACAAGCAGGACTATTTTGACAATGGCGAATGGGAGATAGTGAAGGCCACAGGCAGCCGCGGTCTGAGGACAGACAGCAGCGCTTCTTATCCCACAATCACCTACTTCTTCATCATCCGCAGGTTGCCTCTTTTCTACACCCTCTTCCTCATCATCCCCTGCATTGGCCTGTCCTTCCTCACCATCCTCGTCTTCTATCTGCCCTCCAACGGCGGCGAGAAGATCTCTCTCTGCACCTCAGTGCTGGTCTCGCTCACCGTCTTCCTCCTGGTCATAGAGGAGATCATCCCCTCCTCCTCCAAGGCTATCCCTCTCATCGGGGAATACCTGGTCTTCACCATGATCTTCGTCACGCTCTCCATCATCATCACCGTCTTTGCCATCAACATCCACCACCGCTCCTCTTCTACACATCATGGCATGGCACCGTGGGTGAAGAGGATTTTCCTGCATCGACTGCCCAAGCTGCTGTGCATGCGAAGCCACGTGGACCGCTACGCCGCAGCTGGATTGGCCGGGACGGGGGGAGCTGTCGGCCTGGGATTGAGGAAGGACTCACCTGAGTTCACCCCTCTCCTCTACACACGACATAACCTACAAGCAGCTTTGGATTCTATCCGCTACATAACCATGCATGTGGTTAAAGAAAATGAGGTCAGAGAGGTAGGTTTATTAGATTTTGTGTATTTCTGCATCCATAGGGAATCACAAAAATGGCTAATAGTGGTAGAAACAATCATTTTTGGCCCCAACCTTTTTTTCTGAGTTAAAATAAAATAACAAATGATGACAAAGACGATGACATGTGCTTCTGTTTTGGCACAGGTGGTACAGGACTGGAAGTTTGTAGCCCAGGTTCTGGATCGAATGTTTCTGTGGGCCTTCCTGCTGGTGTCAATCCTGGGCTCCGCTCTCCTCTTCATCCCAGTTATTTACAAGTGGGCCAGCATCATCGTCCCTAACCATGCTGGGAGCACCCTCTAAATACCACAATTCAACTAACGACAAATAGAGGCAAAGCACATTAACAGCTACGGTCCTGCTCTGGTTATCCACAGCTGTGCCAGACATTGTTTGCTGAGTACATCTCACAGAGACAGTTTTTTTTTCAAAAAGAGATTCTGTTTCTGACTTTAGGCATAAGTGGAAAACTCACTTGATGTCCTTCATGCAGTATGAGAAAAATTGACTGCTGTATGAATGAAAAGAATTCCACATTCAGTGATATTCGCTGCATTTTTCTGCCCTCATTTCACACATGAATTAAAATCAATACATTCATTCAGTCTAGTGTATTTGCTGGCATCATAGAGTGGAGATTTATCATTGAGTCTGGTAGACGTAGATACAAAATGACAAGAACAAGTCCTCACAGGATCATTTCAGATGAATGTTTCACCACTGGCCCTTATGTTTATGCAGGTTATGACAGTGAAATATGATTTCATATCTTGATGTTTGACTGACGTTTGAAGAAAAGGCATTTCTCACGAGTTTTGTTTTTCATGGTCATTTTTATTTGCTTCTCTTTGTGCACTCTTCCATTAACTACAGTGTCTGCTTTTCTCTAATTCCAGTTTCACAAACCTCCATTACTTATCTTGGCATCAACAGCAGCCTGGAAGTTATATAAGATCATCCTTGTAAGTAAACATGTGAAACTTGATAAGGAGGAAGAATAAAACTACATATTGTTTCTAATAAAAAAAGACCTGCATCTCTTTGAGTTACTGTGCAACTTCAGAGGGCCATCAATTCCATGACCACAATGCATAGAGTGCATGAAGGTCAAACACTCCACACATGATTTGACAGCTTGTCTTTATATTCTGCTTGACTGTGCGTGGGAAGGATAGGAGGCTTTCTTGCCAGGACTTAAAATTTCTCAGGCAGCACTTCCTTTCAACAAGAGGACTAATCCTGCGTTCTTTGTGAGGGCTGTAAGATGATCTTGATCTGTAAGATTAGTGCATAATGCAGGTCCAGGATGTTTTTTGCCTTAGCACAAACCAGGGCAAAACTGTTAGCTCTAGCTCCATCAAAAGTAAAAAAATAAGTCTTATAACAACTTTAAAGCACAAGTCTTGTTTGACATTGCATGCCGATACCTCAGATGATGCAGTGCAGAGAAATGTTAATAATTTGTTGATACTTTGTAATAGAAGACCATAGGGAGATCCTGTTTTCCTGCAGCTGAGCAGCTCAGCCTCGAGTTGAGCCTGCACTGCCTCTGCATGGCCATGTCCTTACATTACAGCTGACACAAAGACACACAAGCATGGACATGTTGGTGGCTGAAGTGATAGTGCTAGTTAAACCAAATGATGTGGAGGCTGTAAATAAACACGATGAGCACAAAATGAAATGAACACAGGCAAACAGTGGAGGTCATGTTATTTTGTCTTTTTATTAAAGCAGACAGAGATGACCAAGATAGATAAAGAGAGAGAGGATCCACGCAAAAAGGTTTTGCATGATGTGATTTAAAAGGGTGGGAAATGTCTAAAACATGCAATATCCGCCTCTGAATCTGAGGAAGAAATCAAATAAATATGTTGCACAACTCATTAAAGTGCTGAGTTGCACAACTGTGCTGTTTGAATTCTTTTTCTTGCCAATAGAAAGTTCATTTTATGTTGTTTGATTGGCCTTTGGCTCTGAGATACAGATTGTGTGAGGTAAAAAAAGAGAAGACTGGAAAAAAACAAACAAAAAACAACTAGGTGTCAGACATGTATGACCTTCTGATATAAAAAGATTAACGTTGCTGTGAAAGTTTGATATGAGACATGTAACATTATTTGGCCCACATTGGCTCTTTCCCAAATGATTAACATCTTGGTTATTTTAGATGAACATGCCTCTGAAGATCCTTGAGTTGTCGACTATAAATATGAACTTGAAGATGCATGCTAGATAGAATTTTAAAAATCAAGAATAGGATTCAAACAAAGAAGTACAAATAAGTAGCTGTAATACATTTCTGCCCACGGCTCAACAAAGAGACCATGTTGTTCTCCATTCCTGAAAGAAAAGCCCAAATAAGAGCTTATCCATAATCCACTTATGTAAGCTTTCCTGGAATTTGTAATCATGCATTCGCTGGTACTTAAGATGTTCACACCATCTCCAACTCCAACATCTAAGGAGTACTTTACCCGTATGCATGCCTGGAGCTACTTTATGTAAAACAGGTATGTTACAGATAAATCTATTATTGAGTTTGCCTTTGTCAAGGCATTCATGGCATTTAACGTCTAGTTTTCTTATCCAGGCTGATTTAGAATTATTTATGTATTTGTTTGTTTTTTCCTTTCAGGTTAAAGATGCCCCTGCGCAGGCATTTAAAAACATTTCTTCTCTTATTATCCATCTTGTTCTTGTCATGGAGAATTTGTCATGGAGGCAAGATTTTGATTGTTCCTTTAGAGGGAAGCCACTGGGTGAACATGGACATCATGATCAAAGCTCTCCATGCTCAAGGACACTCTGTTGATGTGGTACGCACCAATAAAAGCTGGTACATCAGCGATGACTCTCCGCACTACAATACCATCACAGTTCCTGTCAGCGAAGCCTTTAACCATGACTTCATTAACTCCATCCTGAAAAACATCTTTGATATAGAGAGAGGGGGAAGTTCGGTTTTGAGCTTTGCAAGCTTGCAGGTTGAAATGTTTACTGCAATGTATGACATGCATAGAATAATGTGCAAAATGGCTACTACCATGTTTAAAGATAATGACTTAATGAATAATCTAAAGGAGAGTAAATATGACATGGTGTTTACTGACCCAGCATGGGGTGCAGGAATAATGTTGGCTCATGCTCTTAAGCTACCACTAGTCTATAATGTGCGGTGGATAACTAGCGGGGAGGGACATATGGCAGTTGCACCTTCTCCTTTATCTTACATCCCGTTGACCGGCTCAGGACTGTCAGACAAAATGACTTTCATACAAAGAGTCAAAAATCTTCTTTTCTATGTCATTTGGCAAGCTCAGGATACATTTCTAATCCACCCTCAGTATCAAGCTGTCTGTGATGAGTTCTTCGGCCCACAAGTCAGATATAGTGACCTATTGCAGGGAGCAGACCTGTGGCTCATGAGAGTGGACTTTGTGTTTGAGTTTCCTCGTCCCACCATGCCTAATGTTATCTACATAGGGGGGTTTCAGTGTAAACCTGCAAAACCTCTGCCTCAACACTTGGAGGAGTTTGTCCAGAGTTCAGGGGAACATGGAGTCATCCTCATGTCTCTGGGGACTTTTGTGAGTGAACTTCCTGCGGACCTAACAAACGAGATAGCTGCAGCTTTTGCCACATTACCTCAGAAAGTCATCTGGAAGCATAAAGGTGACAGACCAGCTACTCTGGGCAACAACACTCTACTAGTTGACTGGATGCCACAGAATGACCTATTAGGACATCCCAAGACTAAACTATTTGTGGCTCATGGAGGAACAAACGGAGTCCAAGAGGCTATTTATCATGGAGTGCCAGTTGTGGGTTTACCTGTGTTTTTTGACCAATATGACAACCTGCTGCGTCTGAAAGAGAGAGGAGCAGCTACCATTCTAACTCTTAATATAGTGGACAAAGACAACAATTTCCTGAAGGCCGTAAAGGAAGTCCTGAATGAGCCCTCCTACAGGATGAACATGCAGAGACTCTCCAGGCTGCACAGAGATCAGCCAGTGAAGCCGCTGGATAACGCCCTCTTCTGGATAGAGTTTGTCATGAGACACAAAGGTGCAGCTCACCTGAGAACAGAGTCCTACAGACTGCCCTGGTATTCCTACCACTCTGTAGATGTGGTCCTGACTTTCCTGGCTACTGTTGCAGGGATTTCTTTTCTCCCTTTTGTATTGCTCAGATTTGTATGTCTTGAAAACAAAAAGAAAACAAATAAAAAGTGACAAGACACTGTTCTCTGTCCTGCTCTTTCTACAAAAGTATTACACATAATCATGTCGTTTAGTGTTTTTGTAACACGATTGTTAAATTATGGATTATGTTGCATTTGAATTAAATTTCTTGTTGATTAAACATTTCTGAGGTTGCATGAAATACCTGCAGATATATCTGTGTCCACTGGCTGTACCCCCCATTGAGGTGCAGAAGGGGAATTATGTTTGAGCTACATATCTGAGCCTTCACTGAATAACTGAACTGGTTCCTCTATTTTTCATTACGGCCTAAAAGTTTGGTCCTGTAAGGGTTTTTCCCAGGCAGTATGTAACACAATGAGAATAGGCCGAAAAGAGAAGAGGCTTCTATGACGCGATCCAGAGTCAGTCAGGTTTAGCAGGCACAGCAAGAAAAGCTGATTAGAGGTTCACTGACTGAGAGATTTACGTACTACATAAAGTTTGTTTTCAACACAGGCTGCAGTCACTCATTGTATACATTTTTCCTTACATTTTCAAGCTGAGAATCAGGAATTGTGGGGATAGTTTTTCCTCCAAGGTAACCTCACCATTATCATGTTCAGACTATGAAACATGTGAGATAAATTGCCAGCTCCTGTGAATAGAACAGCTATGTGCAGAGTTGATCATTTACTACAATGGCTTCTATCAGTGGTAGTATGAAAAAGGACACAGCTGCAGAAAGCAGTACATTGCTATCCCCCATTTTTGATGACTAAGTAGCAACCCCTGGTCTTTTCCTCGGCTCCTCCATTGTATTTCCCACAGGAGAGCAGCAATAATGAGAGAGAGGAGGAAAGGAGCAGTGACAAATGTATTGGATGCTGTTCTTGACTGGTATCTCATCAGCTGAAAACACGGCAAGTCATTACAATCAGTGCTACTGATGGAGTGATTTTCTTTTCACATAAGGTCATTGAACTCTTTGATTGGGCTCATAAGACAACTACAAAGCAAGGATGGTAATCTCATGTTATCTAATAATTTAAAAATGTAAAAAAAAAACAGATATATGGGTTGTTAATCATACAATTAAAATGTTAATGTAAAACATTCACATATTTGATACACCTTTAAAATGAAATGTAGTTAAATGCTTCCATCTAGCCTACACACACTTTCACAAAGCTCAGGCAAGCTGCTGCCCTGCAGCGCACTATTTGCATAATGATTGTCTCAGTTTCTATTATAATTATCTCTGTCCCGTCTCCTTTATTAAAATCTTTCCCTCATGACCAAAGTGAAACATATCAACATGAGAATTAAAATGAAATCTACTTGTTTTGCTATAACAGAAAGGTTGTTATTACTGTAAAAGCACTTTGGGTGCCTTGCAATAAGATAGTGACAAAAACAAAGGTTTCATTTCTGTTAGCATGTGCTTTACATCATGCGACAATAAAAAAACGAGTGAGAGGAGGAGACGCTGCATTGTTTAATACAGAATAAAATCTCTTCAGTCAACACAATCACAACATCAACACTTTAATAAGAATATTTTATAAAGCACTGATTGTACAAAATGGAAGGGACACCCACTCTTTTTATGAAATATTCTGATAGCTTGATTGTAACTGATTTGACCAGTAAAATGGCTCATAACTAATGGAGAGGCAACAGCAGGTTTAAGAGGAACTTGGCCAACGCACTTCCACAAAATCTCAAATCACAAAATCTATTATATTTATTCATTCTAAACATAAACATTGCTTTACTATGAAATAGACATGGACTGTACTAAACAGGGGTCCAACATGAGCAGGTGTTCCCCTTTTTCTGTGCGTTTAGCAGACAGGCGAGATCTTGTGTCTTTTTGCTTTGAAGGACATGGTGTACAAAGGTGCTCTGGGTCTTGCAGGTTCATCATCTGTGGTCGGAAAGTTCACAGTTTAATAATGGGCCCAGAACATTCTTTAACTTTATGCATGCATATGTTTATTCTTGTCTCCTTGACTCTTTTTTTTAAAAATCTGTTTACCAGTTCTGTTTCAGAAGTGAAGATGTGGTTTTCCTGTAAGATGCACTTTCCTTTCTAACAGAAAAAAACTCCTCAATATAACAAGACGTCATACTGTGTAATGGCTTTCAAGCTCATAAGCAAATATGTTTTATTAATTTACTATTCACATTTTGTTTCCATATTGCTTTGTTATTGAGCAGTGTTTCTTTTGACCTGCCTTTAATACCGTATAACTCTACATGTTACAGCGCCATTAGTTTCTCAGTTGGCACACATATGATTAATGTCATCAAACACAACATCATTCTTATCTGAATGTTAGAAATTAAGGTCATATGACCCTCAAAAAGCAATAATAATAATAAAAATACTAAATCTGTAATAGCATAAAGTAGCTAAACTCATGTAAGAACATGTCATGTAGGTCATCAGTTACCTACAACATCGTACACTGTCTCATAGTGCTCAGCAGCCAGACCATTTTGAGACCTGATGAGAACATGTTGTCAAGGGATAACAACAACAACAACAACAACAACAACAACAAGTGTTCTCAGTTAAACTGTTTAGAAAAATAAGTGATTATGTATTTATTAGTGCATATCTGAAGTTTCCTTGCACAATTGTCTTTCAATATCAGAAGTCAGATAAATTATTTCACCTTCTTCATTATTTCACATGTTGTTTAAAATACTACACTTGTATGATCAACATGCTTAAAAACAATAATTTGCATTGTAAATAATTAATACTCATACCCCTCTTCGTTGTCCATGCTGAAAGATTCTTCTGATGATTGAAAAAAATACATATATTATAAAATGTATAAATGAGACAGTTTATCAGCAAATTAAGAAAACATTAAGAAAACAAAACAACATGCTTTAATACCCACTACTCTTGTATAACTCTACATGTTACAGTACCTTTAGTTTCTCAGTTGGCACACAAATGATTAAGGTCATTGAACACATCATTCTTATCTGAATGTTAGAAATTAAGGTAATCTATATGACCCTCAAAAAGCAATGAAAAATACTTCTGTAATAGCATAAAGTAGCTAAACTCATGTAACAACATGTCATGTAGGTCATCCGTTACCTGCAACATCGTACACTGCCTCATAGTGCTCAGCAGCCAGACCATTTTGAGACCTGATGAGAAAATGTTGTCAAGTAAAAAAATAAATAAATAAATAAATAAATAATAATAATAATAATAATTGTTCTCAGTTAAACTGTTGAGAAAAATAAGTGATTATGTATTTATTAGTGCATATCTGAAGTTTCCTTGCACAATTGTCTTTCAATATCAGAAGTCAGATAAATTATTTCACCTTCTTCATTATTTCATGTTGTTTAAAATACTACACTTGTATGATCGACATGCTTAAAAACAATCATTTGCATTGTAAATAATTAATACTCATACCCTTCTTCATCGTCCATGCTGAAAGATTCTTCTGATGATTGAAAAAAATACATATATTATAAAATGTATAAATGAGACAGTCAGCACACACACACACACACACACACATATATATACACACTAAATATAGATGATTATGTCTTTACTGTAATTTCATTTTCAACATACCGTCTTGTCCTTCCACATCATCTCCCTCTGTCTGCTCCTCCTGTTCCTTGAACACATCTGTATTTGTCTGCTTACTGTCTTCACTGTAGGAAAAATATAATTCAAGGAATATGCAAGGCCTTTAATCAACTCAGTATTGTTTGACACAAATGCCAGCGGCAGATTCACTTTGGTATCCAATTAACTACAGTTAACTACAAACACTGTGCAGGTTCAGCAGCCAGGACAGGATATATAATATATTTCAGTTTTCCGAGGTGACAGCATCAACCAGAGTGTATCACAACTCACCGTGGATTGCACAGAGCTGGGTGGCATGCTGAAAAAGAAAAAAAACAACAATAATTTTAATGTCAAATGAACCATAAATACTGTGTGTTCAGTTTCATAATGTGGTTGGTGTGACAAGCCAGTGTCATACAGAAGGAATTTAAATACTAAGAACTTTTTTTTGTCAGTCAATAATATTTGAAAAGGAGAACCAAGATGGACTTCTACCACAAAATATGAACTCTGAAAATGAGTTATTTGCCTTTTGATTCACCTCTGATCACCTGACCTCGCTTGTTGATCCACCAGAGACACAGAGCCAGTAATAAGATCTGGGTTATCACTCCACATGGGAAAATCACTTTGAGGACCAAATTCTCTGGAAAGCAGAACAGATGTGTCAGCCTCAGCATGAAGAACATTATTGTGTTTCTAAAAAATATATATTTACATTACCATTTGAAAAGAAAATTAATCACTGAAAGTAATGGACTGAATTGGGGATCTGACCCAAAGAGAAAAACCTAAAAAAAAAACAAAAAACCTTTTTTCCAGATGCCATCCTCACTTCTGACTTCTAGGAGCACCACGTTATTTCCATGGAGTATTTTCTCGTGCTCTTGGATGCACTTAGATGGCAGCACCACACAGCTGTAATACCCCGAATCCCTCATGACGGCACCTCCGATGGTAAAAGTTGCCTCCCTCCGTGTGACATTAAATGCTTGCACTTGGAGGACGGTCTCATTCTTCCTCAGGTAAGAGTAGATGAGTTCACATTCACCGAGTGTTTGCAGGGCATCAGAAACAGTGCATCCGAATTCAACATTGTCTCCCTCACTGACAGTGGACGGCCCGGACACTGAAATATCTGCAGGGAGAAGATTGGCTGCAAGGCAGAGGGAGAAAATGAGTAGAGAGATGACACTGACATAATGCTTTCATACGAATAAAACTTCTTACCTATAACAAGAATCTGGATAATGTTGAGTCCTCTCCCTGCTACTTTAGAAAGTGGAGTACTCTTTTTGGAGTAAACACAGCTGTAATTTCCACTATGCTGAGGATTAACGTTGCGTATGATGAAGTTTGTATCGGTTTGTCCTTCTTTCTGGCTCATTTCCTGAATTCCAAGGTCATCCTTACATAAATAAACAAAAACATTTGTGTGTTTCTTGGATCCAAATGTGCTGCAGGTTAAATAAAGGTCACTGTTCTCACTTAAAATTTTCTGTTGGGCCAGGATCCTCGCAGGAGAAATGTCTGCAAAATGAATTTGTTGGAGAGGCAGACACTGTATTGATAAATAATACAATTCAAAACATATCATCGTATTGAGGAATGAAAGCTCACCTTTAGTTTGGCTCATGACTTGATTAGCCAGAGCACCTTGAAGAAAGAAATATTAAAAGATAAATAAATAAAAATCAATTGATCACGTTTTCTTTAACTCACATGCAAAGGTTCACTTGGTTGTAAAGTTGTAAATGCAAAAAATTAAATAGTTAAAGATGTTACTCACACAGAAGAACGGTGATTATATACATGATTATAAGCTGCTATGTGACATCCACACACTGTCTCTACAGCATACCTTGTGAAACCCTGTAAAGGCACCGATCAGGTTCTTACAGCTACAGGAAAACCATAAGAGTAACTTTATAATAAACCACGTCCTGTGTGTGACGTTGTGGCTTGTGACAGTTAAACACTTTGTTCCCAAATTAAACATCATCAGTTAAAAGAAAAAGTTCATGCATGCTTTTGTATTACTTTTTTAGTAAAATTTAACATTTAGCTTCCATTAACATCTTTCTCATTTTATTTTACTATTCATAGTCAGTTTTAACAGCACATAGCTTTTAAAAAGGACACACCAAAAATTAGTGACTGATACCTTTAGAAGCTCATTCATTTTGTATGTTCATCATACAGAATCTGTTTGGGAGATCTCCTGCAGGTCAGCCACATGAGTTCTGAGAGGGTTTTAATTAAATTCATTAGCCAGGGGTTTCTTATCAGATGTGACAGCGAGCTAATATAGTATCTGTCTGTGCTTCCCTGCCAGCATTCAATTAATATGGGCTGGATTTCCTTGTAATCGCATAGCTCGCCATCTGCTCTGATTTTTAGTTCTATAATAAGAATTAGTGACATACTGACAATCAGTCCCCTGAATGCTTAAGAGCCTTTCAGCACAGATACTCACAGTCACATACTGTTTAAGTCTTGCTTTATGTACAGACCCTTTCCAAAAAATTAGAATATCATTTCCATAATTCCATTAAAAAAAGTTAAACTTTCATAGATTATAGATTCAGGGCCCACAATTTAAACGATTTCAAGTATTTATTTGTTTATTTTTACATATTTTGGGCTTCCAGCTCAAAAAAACCCATGAAAACAGGAATTCAAAAAATTAGAATACTGTGAAGAAATCACCATTTACAGTTTTTGCAAAAACAAAGAAAGAAATTAGGATCACATCAAATCAATCAAAATATGGTACTTTCTAAACGATATGTCAATGTTCAATACTTGGTTGGGAATCCCTTTGCCTTAATCACTGCCTCGATGCGCCGTGGCATTGAGGCAATCAGCCTGTGGCATTGCATGGGAGTTATGGAAGCCCAGATTTCCTTGATGCTTGCTGTCAGCTCTTCTTTGTTTTTGGGTCTGGTGCCCCTCATTTTCCTCTTGATAATACCACATAGATTCTCAATGGGGTTTAGGTCTGGTGAGTCGGCTGGCCAGTCAAGCACTGTGATGGCATGGGCATTAAACCAGGTTTTGGTGCTTCTGGTGGTATGGGCAGGGGCCAGGTCCTGCTGGAAGATGAAATCTGCATCTCCATACAGATCCTCAGCAGAAGGAATCATGAAGTCCTCTAAAACATTCTGGTAGACTGTTGCGGTGACCTTGGATTTAAGAAAGCAGAGTTTACCAACACCTGCACCGAACATTGCACCCCAGATCATGACTGACTGTGGATATTTCACACTTGACCTAAAGCAGCTTGGTTCTGTTCCTCACCCATCTTCCTCCAAACCCTTGGACCTTGATTCCCGAATGAAAGGCACACTTTACTTTCATCGGAAAAAAGGACCTTGGACCACTGGCCAACAGTCCAGTCTTTCTTTTCCTTGGCCCAGTTGAGACGCTTCCTACATTGGCTCAGGCTCAGAAGTGGCTTGACCCGTGGAACCTGACAGTTGTGGCCCATCTCCCGGATGCGTCTGAATGTGGTGGTTTTTGAAGCTTCTCTGTTTGATAATCTGCTGAAGCCCACGGTCATCTCTTATGCTGGTGCATCTTCTCCTGCCACATTTTGCCCTTCCACTAGACTTTCCATTGATATGCTTGGACACAGCACTCTGTGAACAGCCAGCCTCCTTAGCTATGAACTTTTGTGGCTTACCCACCCTATGGAGGGTATCAATGATGGTCTTCTGGCCAGTTGTCAAGTCTGCAGTCTTCCCCATATTGAACCGAACTGAGACAATGGAACCAAACTGAAGCAATTTAATGACACTTGGGGAAAGCTGTGCAGGTGCTTTGAGTTTAGTAGATGATTAGTGTGTGACACTCAGTTTAAAACAGTCATGCCCTGCAAAATTTGGGCTGATTTCTTCACAGTATTCTAATTTTTTGAATTCCTGTTTTCGTGGGTTTTATGAGCTGGAAGCCCAAATTGTGGGCCCTGAATCTATAATTTATGAAAGTTGAACCTTTTTAATGGAATTATGGAAATAAGTTAACTTTTCCATGATATTCTAATTTTTTGGAAAGGGTCTGTATATCAGCAGCGGATGAAAGACAAGATGACTACTGGAGATTCAGTGTTGACTCTGTTCCCCATAACTGGAGCAAAACACGAAAGGCAATCAATGGCACCATAAGTTCATTCACGAGTACATGTGAGAATCTGACCATTTAGAAAAGTGTATTTTGGCCTGAAAGAATGGTTAGATGAAGAAAAGAGAGGAAGCCAATAAGGTCCTTCAGCACTTGCTTTCTGTATTGATTGTGATCCAATAAGCTGAGTTAGCTCCATGGGGGCACAGAGGATGTGGAACAGAGTAATAAACAGAGCCTTGTGGGCCTCCTTGAAATTACATCTACATCCCAGAGCTTCTGTTTCCAATCGCAGAAATACAGGTATAGTTCACAAAAACCACCACCTCACATACAGTAAGAGCTCCATCTTACACCTTTGCAGATTTGAAGGTTTATTTACACAAATGGGTGAATAAAACTGGTCTTGAATTAGTATATACAGTTTCTCTTTGCACATCATATACTTTCAGGAAAATGTCCTCCACATGGTCAAATCAATTTGAAATTTGATAAAGTCTCATTACTACTCAGCAGGTGCTGAGCTGCTCAGCTCTCTTTATGCATTTGAGCTATTTAAATGAAGTCAAATGTGTACCTTTTTATATAATTTTACAACTGCAAATATGTTACAATTGAGATCATGACAAAATGGTCGACATATCCCTTTAAAACGATTGGAAAGCCATTTTATCATTTGTAGTAGCATAACTTTACCACATGATGTCACTCTTTGAACATTGTCATCAACATCCTTTTCATGGAAATCCATGCCAAACAATTTGTCTCCTTAATCACATTTTTACTTTGGACATAGCACTCAGTAGTACTTAGTATTCTAAAGAAGAAAATATAGAAGATTTTCTTGTTCTGGGACTGGATGGTAAATCAAAAACTTTCCAGTGGTATGTGACTGTATGTACATATTTTTATGAAAATAAGATTAATTTTATGAATTCAAACTTTCATAAAAACAAAAATGGCAGCTTTTTAATTTTGCAGATATTACCAGGTGTCTTTGTCTAGGGCACCAGCACCCTGTCTGATCTAATTATTTGGGTGTTGCCATACTGCAAAACTATTTCTTACACAGTGAAATAACTAATGACAACTGTCTTTGTCACTGTTTGTTAGACATGCCCTGAACATTGGAGAGTCCTTAAAATTCTGAGAAACAAACAAACAAACAAAACATCTATCTCTGGAAAAACAACAAACACTGAACCCTTTGAATCAACAATTGCCAGACACTGTCTTCATTTTCATCATATTTTCTTTTTGACTTTGGATTCACTCTATATTTTCTCTCTCTGAGCCATGGTGAGAATTTGTAACAAATGCTGTGCAGATCAACAGTCTGGAATATTATTTTTGTCAAACTGATTCAGATGTCCTCCCCAAGTAATAGAGGCTGGAGAAAGAGACCAGCTGTTCCCAGGATACACACGAGGACAAATACCCAGAGGAAGATCCTGTCGATAACCATGGCAACATACTTCCAGTCATCCTGAACCTGTGAGAGGATCAATTTGAAAACATTTTAATGCCATGGCAAAGAGGTTGTGTCACAGTTTCCTTGAAAGCACATTCCCTGTAAGGGTTTAAAATCTGTATTTTTCCTATCCCCTTAATAAAATGATTTTACGATTGTGAGCACTCACCTCCTTTGCTTCATTCTGTAGTCTCATGTTCTCTGCAATGTATTTGACACTCTCGATAGCCTCCCTGACCTCAGGGGAGAGGGGCAACAGAGACATTATTCCTACATCCAGAGACTCAGAGCTGGAGCACTGACTCTCCCCTCCAACCCCAACAGCACTACCTCCAGTCAAGGCCCCGAGGCTGCCCAGTCCTCCGCTACCTCCCCCAGAGTCTGCAGGCAGTTTGCTGGATCTCTGGTGCCAGCAGCAGTTGCAACGACCTTCGCGACACAGGAACCCAGAGCCTGCACCTTTGGCTGGCTCTCCGCTTAAGTTATTGAGATTGGAGAGCTCTGTGTTGTTGAAAAGCCTCTGGCGGTTCGTCAGGCTGGACACCACGCTGGAGGCCGGGGCCTGAGGTTTTTGTTGCTTTTGCAGAGAACCTGAGGAATGAATGGCACAGGGCCTCGAATGCATCATCTGAACAGTGTCAGCCACTGTCACCTTCTCGGGGTCCCGCTCTGGCCTGGTCATGAACATCACCCTGGGCAGCAGCCCCAGGAACACACTCCGCACCCAGCAGGGCATTGTGTGCGTCTTTGGTGTGCGGTAGTGGACGTTCAACACAAAAACAGTGATGACGATGGAGAGGGTGACAAAGATCATGGTGAAGAGGAGGTACTCCCCAATCAGGGGGATGACTAGTGAGGTGGAGGGAATGGTCTCTGTTATGACGAGGAGGAAGACAGTTAAAGACAGCAGGACGGAGATACACAGAGTGACTTTCTCACCGCAATCAGATGGCAGGTAGAAGACGAGCACAGTGAGGAAGGAGATGAGGAGGCAGGGGATGATCATGTTGATGGTGTAGAAAAGAGGCAGACGGCGGATGTACAAAGAGTAAGTGATATCCGTGTAGATCTCCTCGCAGCAGTTGTATTTGATGTCGTGCTTGTAACCAGGGGCATCGATGATCATCCACTCGCCACTCTCCCAGAAGTCCTTGAGATTGATGGTTGAACCAATCAGCACCAGATCAATCTTGGCCTTGTCATAGGTCCAGGAGCCGAACTTCATGGTGCAGTTTTGGTAGTCGAAGGGGAAGTAGGTGACGTCGATCTTGCAGGAGCTCTTGAATATGGCAGGAGGGATCCAGGTAACGTCGCCGTTGTAACGAAGCAGGGCTTTTGTCTTGTCATCAACCTGGAAATCTCCAACTGCACTGTAGAGAGAGAGAGACAGAGAAAGAATGAGATAATAAAAGAGAGACAGGGTGCAGGTTGGTGAGAAGGACAAATGACTTACTGTACTATTAATTTGGGCTATATAAACAATTGACTGTTGTGCCATGGTGATATTAATTTAAAAAAAGATGCCTTTTGGCTTCTCTGCAAATTGCACCCTTTGATGTTCCTACATAGACTCCCTGAAGAATATGCAAAACAAATCAAATGACCCATGCAAAATGAGCAGACCAGTGGAGACTGATATGGCTTGTCATTGTGCAGCGATCTTTTATCGTAAATGCAACAATCAATGAAGTGGTTGAGCCAGGTTTTTAATTTGATGTTACGCTCACTTGTTGTACAGCACAATGTCTGGCTTCCATATCCTGTTGGATGGCACTCTAATGAACTCGACGCCTCCAAAATCCTTTGGATTCCATCTGAGTTTGTAGTCATTCCAGATCTGAAAAACAAAACAGAATTATTAATTTACATTAAAAACACAAAAAACCGTACTTCTTCAGCGTTTTGGACATATCTAAAGATAATGAAAACAAAATAAAAAAATTTCTTAATACAGTAAAGGTCAGGTTTTTTTAAAGTAGGGCTTTCTATTTAAGGCAATTCAGTGTCAGACTTTGGTAACAATGGTAACAAACAATTTTACAGTCAGTTTGAGACTTACTGTATTATCCACCTGCAATGGTGAAATTTAAACTGAATGGATGCCTTTCTTGTGTATACAATGGAAAAATGGTGTTGAATCTGTGCTCTCGTTTTAATCAAAATTTAAACTGAAAGCAGGTCACAAATCAACTTGGTTAATCTAAATCTTTAACCTGAATTTGACAGCTCAGTGGTTAAGGCACTATTTCTTCATTCATAAAAATTATCCTAATCAAATGTAAATACCTACAAGATTAATTGTAATATAAAATGGGATCTAAGCAGCAGTCAAAAGCATAAAATGCTACCTGCAGTAAGTTTAAGTTTACCGTGTTTTCTCATGACATACTGAGCTAAACCCAGTAGCAAGTTCCATTAATATACCTCTGTGAGCATTATTATGGCAAATTAATTATTTTATGCCAAGTGGTTTAAACAACACAAGTTTGTTGTAAACAGTTTTATAGAGCTACAAAACAGATATAAAAGAAAGAAGGACCTTTTTGCCACCGTTTGTGCTTCAGGACATCCAGTGATCCTCATGAGACTCGTAAAGCAACGATAGTAAAGTAACCTCGGAGAGCTTTAAAAATTTCACTTAATTAAGAAGCAGTATCTTGACGTATCTAGAGGGTATTGTAAGATTTGGGTAGCCAGGGGGGCTCTCCCTGTTGTTTGCACAATGCTTGAATTTTAAAATAACAGATGACATTAAAACAAGTGAAACAGTGCTTCAACTCTCAGCACTGAAGAGCAATTACAAGTCAACCCTTTAGCATGAACACGGCTCTAGCAATATGCTCTTGTAATATGGGACCTGGAGACCTGCCCTCCTTCATTTGATTCAGAACTGGTTCAATTCACTACGCATCATGGCAGCAGAGGAACCACGTGGGACCGACTAAGTGACAAAACCATCAATCCATACAGAAAGTATAGACACTTGCTCTATTTTTTCTGTAGACTTTTCTATGTGATTCTGAAATATCTTCTTCTTTGTCCAGGTTTAGTGTACTGCAAAAGATTAGAGGTTTCTGTTTCAAAAGGAATATTAAGGACATTGGCAAGTATGATCAGTTTCAGGCCACTGTCAGATGATTTCAATTTAATTGAAAAAAATTAAATTAAACTGATTTTCATTTAAATTGACCATGAAATCAAAGTGCATTTGGTTTATAGGATTTTTTTTCAAGAAACAGGACTACAAGGATCAATGTGTTTAAAAAGCTTCCTCCCATGAATAATTCAACCTGTCAGTCTAGCCCAGCAGAGTCATATATGACAGAAGGCTAGATCCATACTTGATGTCCTTGCTCAAGGTCCATTTGCACAGTCATGCAGCATAAACTTACATGTCTCAGCCACAGATTCGTCTCCATGATTTGATTGACTTCATCCTGACAACAGAGCAGAATTGAAAAAACACATGAATGTTAACATTTTTTTTAACGTTAAAACAGTAAGAACACTTTCACAGGTGATCATCCAGTTCACCGCTGAGGATTGTTTGTGTGCTCTCTGCAGGGTCAGACCTCTGCGTATCCTGGACAAGAGGATTCAGAGGCACACCTGAGTCCTTCATGCCTGAAGCATAACACACATGACAGCTGGAGCCAGGAGGGTTGGTGCTTTGGTAGGAGGTCGCAGCACAGCCTTAACATTTATTCTAACAACCGAATGAGAAAGCTGGAGCAGGGGACAGAAAAAACTGTGGGGGTCAGGTTTGTGTGTGACTTAGACCGTGAATGAACCAATCTCATGACCCAGTGCATAACATGAACCATTCATGTGACTGTTTAATATCCAGGAGAGCTCTCAGGTTTTAACACAAGCGGCAACTACCACGGCTTGAAATTTAAGCCAATGCGGAAGTCCCTTAAGTGGGCATCTAGCATTTAGTGACCACTGACGGTCGCTAGATGCTGGCTCCAAAAAATCCCTGGCTCCAATAGAGTCAAGCATCAACTTCTCTCATGAAATACTAAGTCAATAAATTTCAACAAGTCATTATGGTCTCAATCTCTACATTCAGGCACTCTAATTAGGTTGCTGGTGGTCATTTTGGAAATTATTGCTCCATTAATAAGATATAAAGACGAATAGTAGCTTTGATATCTGCTATGTGGGTGCTGATTGACAGTTTGCTCCGCGGCTCCGGGACTCGCACTGAGTCAGACTATTGTCGTAATATTTCAGTGAATTTAATGTTACTTGATAACAATACCTGCTGTTTTAGTTAGCCAATGCTAGCACAAGTCTGCACCACTAGGTGTTTCCAGTAAGCTAGTATTAGCATCGGTCTGATGTAGTGGGGCGTGTTTCCAGAACGTGAAAAGAAACGATTGCCTTATCACCAAATCAGCCAGAGTGCAGAGACAGAAAGGGAGAATGTTCTGGTTCAGATCAGATGGAGATTCATTTACAATTCTCTTTTTTTCAAAAGTGCAATTGAAGCATGGACATTTGATTTTTAGAATTGTAAAATGCAGGACAAGTACCGTTTCACCAGTACTGAATCTTCTGAACAGACATTCAAACATGGCTGACTACTGATGTGGTGATTAAATCTAAGGCTTAAAGGAATAAACTGACATTTTGAAAAAATGCTTATTCACTTTCTTGCCGAGAGTTATATAAGAAGCTTGATGCCACTTTCATGCATGCAAGGTAAATATGAAGCTACAGCTAGCATCTAGCTTAGTTTAGCACTAAGACATTGGGAGACAGCTAACCTGTCATTTATTGGCCAAGAAATAATCCAGCACATAAACCCCTGTAAAACCACAGTGTTTTGTGTATATAACGTGTTAATTAGTGAGCTTTGGAGGTTTTAGTAAGTGGATTTAGTTGCCTTTGGACAGAGCCAGGCTATCTGTTTCCCCCTGCTTTCAACTTTTATTTTAACCTAAGCTAACTGGTTTTTTGGCAGGAGTTTCATATTTGCCATACAAACATGAGAGTGGTATTAATCTTTTCATCTAACTCTCGGTATGAAAGCGAATAAGCACTATTCCTTTAAAGAACAGTCTCTGTTAGCGCTGTACCACACTGCCACATGTTCTGACACCTTCAATCAGCACAAACTGCCTGTGGTACAATCCCTGATTGTGACTTGATGGCTGAGCCAGCCTGGCTGATGAGCTATTGATGGTCTAAATGAGCTCATATAGCCCTGCTGTAATTGGTGTAGGCTGACCAACATGGGGTGAGGAGCACCAGGTGTGGGAAGGGAATTATAGCCATTCATCAGCACTGGGAGCTCAGCAGCCTGATAGATCAACTATATTAAGGATAAGATAACAAAATAGTCCTTATCTCTTTGTCGTCTCTAGACTCAGACAGCTCTTCAATACTTATCTAGCTCTTATGAGGAAAAAATATGAAGGTTTCTTATCACAGACAAAGAAAAACTGATTGAGGTGTGCTGCGAGGTGTCAGACAACACATTATCCATTCAAACTATAACAAATCTTGTAGCCTTGGTTTTACAGCAGTGTCATGATAAATCAATTTGACTGACCTAAAACTGTAACATAAACATCTGATATTGATAAAATGTCTTCAGGGACTGATGTGATACATTGCAGTATATCCAAATGTGGCACAATGACCCAAGTCCTCCAATAGGCCCCTTTTTGTTTAATTATTGCTACCCACTCTAGACCTGTCTGAGTCAAGCGAGGGAGCTGTGTGTCTGCCCAGCCAGTCTGCACACAAGCTCCAGCAAAACCTGCCATTAAATCCAGGGGTGCTCATCTGAAGTGGCATCGATTGAGTGATAGAGGCTGCTTAAACTGAGAGGTACTCAGACAGCTGACATTTCCTATCTTGTCCTGGCCAGACAAACAGCCACGCTGACCCTCTTTCCACCTCGTTCCCTCGTCAGGGTTATAAACCCGGGGCAACTGTGCATTGGCAGAGAATATCCCAGGTGTCTCAGCTGGTGCCACAAACCTGACCCTCTAAAAACTTTGTTGTGCTAAGTCCACAAATTGACACACAACCTATTTTTTTTATGTTGCTTCTTGCTTTTTCTTTCAGGTCATGACTGCTCATTGGTGAGTGATACATGTTTGTCTGTGGTGATGTAGCTGCCCCATAAATTACAGGTACCTTCAGATAGATACAAGCACTTGTCCCAGAAACTGTGAAAAAACCTTTGCAGGCTATACTTACCACTTTGACCAGCTGCGACATGGACACCTCGAACTGCACAATGACTGGGTCGGACACATTTTCCACCGGCCGTATGTACTGGTTGTAGTTGGAGAATATCACAGAGAAGAGCTTGTGCTCTGCATCTGAACATGTGCCTCCTGCATCAGAGCAGAGGGTCAGACATGGATCTGTCACTGCACATGGTTAATAACAGCTACCAGATGATCACATTTGTTAGCTCTCACCAATCCAGAGGAGCAATGATTTCTCTTATTTCAGTAAAACAGTGATTGGAATTATTAACTCTTTTTTTTGTGGTTACCTTCAAGTTATCATGCAGTGTTGTTTAAATTTAATTTCCTCTGAAGAGAATACTGGCAGCAATACAAATACCCTACATTCATCCCTTCACTTAAAACATAGCCATGTTAAGTCATCATTTTGATTTCCCACAGTCTTTGCATTATATAAAGGATTTGACATGAACATATTTTATTCATGCATGGGATTATTTGAAAAAATGTTGTTTCTATTATTTAGTTTTGTACAGCTTAGGCTACAATAAAATGCTCATTTTTCTCCTTAATTGTGGCAATATTATTTAACATGTTTATGTAAAGCAACAATTAATAAAATGTCCTATTAAAGAAGTAGCCCATTACTCACCCTGCAAAAGAAACAGAAGGAAGGAACAGGTGTGCAAAAGGGAGCAAAAACTGACTTTCATCCTGTTTCACCTGGCAATCGCAATATTAATCCAGGGTCAGAGGCAGCAGCGCTCCGCGCAGCAGACAGGAGGAGAAAGTGGGAAGAGTGAAAGCACGTCTGCAGCTGCCAAGAGCCCAGAGAGCAGAGAGAGGGAGGCAGAGCTACACTGAAACACACAGCCAGTCACTGGGAGGATGCTCACTGCACTGCAAAAAATGTGCAACCTATAGTGACCTAATCTGATAAAACAAGGGGGTGGGGGTGGGGGGTGGGTGGCTCTTTTTTGGACAGTTCCTTTAGGGTCTACATTGTCACCATTGAGTTTCCTTTTTAGGTCTGGGATTGGACTGCCCACTATGGAAATGGATACGGTTACACAATTGGCTAAAAAGTATACGTTTTTGGAACTGTTTTTTCTTCCCTTTTTTCAAGTTTTCCAAAAGTAGGGGAATTGAGGGGGGTCAGACTCCAGCCCAAATCTGAGTCTCCTACAAGAAGACATTTTGTTAATAATAGCCTTCAGTTAATAAAACAGGATCAGTAGTTATTGTGTGTCACTGGGTTGGGGTTTGGGTGGCCCTCAGTGGTGGTTTGGGAACCTAACAGAACATTTCTTTATTGATTCTGTTGGAAAATCCTGTTGTTTTTTGTTTTGTTTTTTCAAAAATATGTCAATAAGTCCTGGTAATACCGGGATACAGCTTTGTATTTGATTCTGGTCCTCCTTTTTACCCTTGTAGACCCTTTTCAAGCTAGAATTGTAAAAGCATTTGACTTGTCAAAGCAGGAAAAGCACCGGTGGAATTTATAACATTAGTGACGGCTGCTTTCTATTTAGGTGAGTTCCAGGGCTGGTATTGTGCATGCTCACTCACTGACATGGTTTACTGAGACAATTAATAGAATGGAGCCATCGTTAATGTTATTATTTACCCCTGTGCTTTTCCTGCTTTGACAAGTCAAAATGTCTGCCATTAAAAGGGTCCGTTGTCAGTTTAGAGTGGTTTCAGTTGGCTAGCAGGGTGGCTCATTGGTTTAACAGTTCTGTCCTCCAGCTGTATGAAGATCTAAGTCAACATCCACCATGCTGAAGTGCCCTTAAATGATAAATAAATTCATAACAGCACCAGGGATGCGGTTTGGTGTCTGATCCACTCTTAACTCCCTCAAGTGGGGCAAGTGAAAAGAGAATTGCCCCACAGGGACCAGTAAAGGATTACATCACATAAGACTAAAAAGAAATGTTGATTTGACCTTCAGAAAGTTTTCTTTCCCCCAGACAGGTTACAATGAAAATTTGGGTTGTTTGTACACCTACACATAAAAGACTTCAGCTGAGGCTCGGGTCATTTAACATGACTTCAATGAGCCTCATGCTGCAAAAATTATCCTGTGGATTTAATAAGGATTATTAATCTGTTAAATGTTTATTTTGTTGTTTGTTGTTTAAATTATGATTTTATTGTTTAATCTAACATGGAATTAAATATATATCAGATTTTGAAATAATCCTCACACTTACACTATATCTTGTAAATTCTTGTTAAAAAAACATATAAATTACTAGATTTTGAAAGGAGGAGTGGATGCTTAAGCATCAGGGTAATTTTCAGAGCAAAATTTTCATGCATCTCTTATTGGAGACTAATGACATATGGTTGCTGACATAAGGTTTGTGATTAATGGGACCTTGCATTGAGTGTTAAATGAAGACTCCTCCAGACTGGTGACTAATGACATAAGGCTGCTGACATAAGGTTTGTGATTAATGAAACCTTGCATTGAGTGTTGAATGAAAACTCCTCCAGATTTGTATGATTTGAAACAGATGATCAATTATTGACGGATATGCTGTGGCACTGCACTCTCTCTCCTAATGATAAGATGCTAACAGGTGGATGAAAAAGCAATGAATAATCTTGAAAACTGTAAATGGAGATTAAACAAAGCAAGTCCGGTGATTAACATAGATGCTGATGGCTATCTCTTGATTTAAATAAAGGTGTCACAAAAGAACCAACAGTCTGCAGAATCTGTAACGAGCCCACTCAGCACCGTTTATTGAGCAGTAAATGTTGTGTGTGGGTGTGTGTGTGTGGGTGGGTGAAGGTTCAGCTTGTGTTTGTGTGCTTTGTGAGGCTCGATTTATGTGTGTGGGTGCATTTGCTTGTCTCTACAAATAAGAGCCTGACTCGAGTGTAAAGCCACATGTGTGGTCAATTTCTGGTGCATATGAATTTAATTTTCTCTTCAGCCAGGATTTAAAGCTTGTGCAGCAAGCACTGGGTCTCAAGACAAAATCAGCTTTTGTTGCATCAACATATTTTTTTGCCTGGTCACACATTCCCACATTTATCTTTGCCTTATCTATGTGATAAAATGTTCTAACTGGCACATCTTCAGCAAATGTATTGGCTCTGAGGGCAAACTTTACCACCAGCAACATAGATTAACTGAGCACTTTGGCAAGACCATGAGAATGTTATAACTTTATTGGGGATTTCATACATTTAATCAAACTGAAAGAGGACACAGGTTGACCTTTCAATACATTTATTCATTATTTAATCACACATCACATTTCAATGACATGGTAATATAACTTAATCACAAATAAGGAGTCAAACAACATCTGACAGCAGACAAACGTCCCTCACATCTCTGTCAAATTGCGTTTGTTCCGACAAACATTTCAGCAAGTATCATGTTTGTATACTTCACTGCAGAGGGAACTATATTCAGTCCAGAGCTGCAGCTGATTTTTGTGGATGTGAAGGGAAATACCCACAGTGTAATAAAGGTCACGTTAGGTCTGTTGCAGATGTACCATCTCTTCAAAACATTGGGAGATGAAGAGGGTTGTATTGCTGTAGGGTACTTGGTTGGTACTTGGATTACTTTTTATGGTTTGGTTTAACCCACTAAGCCGTCTTATTGGTGAAATTTGGCACATGACATTGATGTCAGTGCTCTTGGACCCCACCAATATGATACTAGAAGCTTTAATCAAACACCAAAAATACTTTGCAGCTACTACTGGCCTTCATCTGTTGTATGATAATAACCCTAAGAGTTCAATTGCTAATGATTGCTAATTGCACACTGTTCCTCGTTGATCATCAGATACGAGGGATCTCGGAGGTGGGCTGCTGGTTGGGAATAATCTGATTTTGGAAGAGAGGCTGGAGAAACAGGCCCAGGGTGCCCACCACGCACACTATCACAAAGATCCACAGGAACATACGATCCACCACCATGGCCACATACTTCCAGTCCTCTATCACCTGCAAATGCACAGAAATTAAGTCTAAATTATTCAGTGTGCTTGTTATACAGATGTGTCACAACATATCATACACAGTAATTTATCATATTAAACCGGTTGTATTGCAGGGCGGTGAGATGAATAATCCTGACTCAGTGCATTTTCAGCTGCATGCCTCCATGCAGCCACTCGGGGGCAAAGAGAATAACTGAGTGAAGTGAATGAGTGAATAAATGAGGATCTAAACATAATAATAAAACCCTGAATAAATGAGGATCTAGACATAATAATAAAACCCATAACACTGAGATCTACACTGAAATAGCTACTGACCCTTTCACCTCATTTTCAATGCTGGCCTTGGTAGTTTTTGAAACGAGTCATTTCTCATTTTTGGTTCCCTCCCTATTTTATTGATTTGTCACAAAAAGCAATTGATTACCCAAAGTCTGCCCTCAATTTGCTGGGTCACAGCCACCACTTAAGGTTAGTGGTATTCCTTGCTGCACCTCAGAGGTCACAGAAAAGTGAATGCTATCATGCCAATACAAACATCTTTGATCCAGGCTATTGAGATCAGAACAGACAGGAGAGGATGGCAATGACATTGGAGCCTGATTACCCCAAAATTTACAAATAGCTAATTAGCTTCAGCTTTTATGGCAAAACTGTTCAACTCTTACATGACCCAAAGTTATTTTAGCTACTTATTGTTAACCTTAACATAACCCAATCGTGAGGTGCGCACATAAAAATGTAACGTTTATGTTACTGTCTCAAAATGCAATTTATGGTTGGTAATAATGTGTCCATGTACTCTGCTAAGTTCGTTTCATTAGTTATAGCATTCCCATAAAGCCATCAATCCTTGATTTTACAATCATGTTTGAGTACAGATTTAACAAACAAGACACAATGAGACACACTGTGTTAATAAGTGAGCTTTAGAGGTGCTGGTAGCCCAATTTTTTACATTTTTGATGGAGCCAGGCTAGCTGTTTCCTCCCACTGCCTGTCTTTATGCTAAGCTAAGCTAACCGACTTCAGCTCCAGCTCCATAAATTAAGCATACCATTTATTGTGGTTTAGATCTTTTCATCCAAATCTCAGGATGAAACCAAATATAATATACGTATTTTCCTAAAATGCTGTCTAATTCATTGAAATTCAAGCCAATGTCGGTACCATTTTATGAGACTGTTGGACAACATATGTATATCTTTCTTAAAATCTTAAATTTCAAATCATTATGAATGATATTGTGGTACCACAAATTTTGCAAAAACATTTTCACAGCACTGTATAGATTCAATAAAAATCATATCTTTTAAAGATAAAGGACATTTCTGACCACTAGAAGTGCTATGGAGCAGTGTTTTTATGAGTCCCCGAGAACATTTAAAACATTAAAAACATTGGCTGTGCAAACGTTTTAAGGTAAGGAAATGCACTCAATACTATTGTTAGACCTCAAGGATACCCAAAATGTGTTTTGGTGAGTAACACTGAATGTGAACATAAATTTGTTTGCTTACAAGATAACTCCACAGCGTACCTTTTAATTCTTAGATTAGATTTTGTGGCACAATAAATTTTTCAGAAATATTTTCATGGAACCATATAGAGTCAATAAAAGTTTTGGTTTAAACATCAATACATACACTCTGATCGTCATCATCTCCCATCATGTGCTCAGCCACGAAGCGCACCCCGTTCACTGCCTCCTGGACATCAGCAGCCCAATCTCTCTGCTGGAGGTCCTGGGTGGAAGGGAAACCACTTGGGAGGTAATCAGTGGAACGCAAGTCCCCTTTCCTGCTGGGGTTACTGTAGCCCAGTGGAGGAGCTACATTTTTGTGTCCCGGGGTGGAGAAGGCAGAGTCGGAAGACAGCAGGGCAGAAGATGACATGGTGATACCTGTTTTGTTTGCAACTGGGTAACCCAGACCCAAAATGGCTCTTCTTGCCCGTAGGCACCGCTGTTGACGTAGCCTCTGGCGTGAAGAGTTATTGTGAGGACGTCTCATGAAGAGTAAGGCGGGCAGTTTAACAAGAAATATCAGCTTGACCCAGGAAGGCATAGTGTGAGTGCTGGGAGAGCGGTGGTGTACGTTGAGCACACACACACTGGTGATGATGGAGAACGTCACCAGCACCATGGTGAACATCAGGTACTTGCCAATCAGGGGCACATCCAGTGATGTGGGAGGAACAATCTTTGAGATCAAAAGCAGGAACACAGTGAGGGCCAAGAGGACGGAGATGCAGAGGGTCATCTTCTCCCCACAGTCTGAAGGCAGGTAGAAGACCAGGATGGCCAGAGAGGTGATCAACACACAGGGAATGATCAGATTGATGGTGTAAAAGAGGGGCTTCCTCTTGATGATAAAGTCATATGTGAGGTCCACATAGGTAGGATCCAGAGGGTTGACAGTCCGTCTACCGGGCAGTGCCAAGATATCCCACTCCCCACTAGGAGTAAAATCATCCATGCTGGCCACTTCTGACTTCAAGATCAGGTCAATCTCTGTGTGGTCATATGTCCAAGAGCGGAACTTGAGGGTGCAGTTCTGCTGGTCGAAGGGAAAATGCTTGACCTCGATCTTACAGGCGCTTTTGTAGATGGCTGGAGGGAGCCAGTTGATGCTGCCATTGAAAAGGACAATGGCATTGGTGAAAACTGTTACCTCATAGGTTCCATCAGCACTATGAGAAGAAAGAGAAAGAGAAAGAAAACTTCAGAGAGTCTATGAATCAATCTCTGAGGCTTGTGTTATCAATACAGCAATCAGGGCAGATAGGGGAAAATACTCATACTGTAAATTCCTATTGTTTTTTTTTGACAGACAAGGATAGTTCAATCAATATCAAAACAAAAATCCACAAAGCAAAGACTGAAACCCTCATCATATATAAGCTTTGGTGAGGCTTCAGAGAATCAGTTGGGAAAGATAGTTAAGATGAACAAAACGTTGTGAAGATGGAGAGAATGCTGATCACATCACTTTTATACTTAATATTTTCTTTCTTGGTGATTTAGGTTATATCGAAAAATATTGAACTGTTGTACATTATACAGAACTAACTAAGAACTAATTATTTACATAAATAATGATCTGTTTTGATTTTTAGTCTCACTAGCTGCATGGCTTTAAGGATGGCAATGTCGGCCCACCACTTCAGTTCAGACTAAAACATCTCAATTACTGAATAGATTGCCGTGAAATTTGCTACCAAGGTCAGGGTCCCCAGAGCATAAATTGTAATGACTTTGGTGACTGACTTTTCCTCTAGCACCACCAGCAGGTCAAAGTTTTCACTTATTCACTGAAATAGCTTGACATCTACAATATACTTTGGCACAAAACTATGATTGATGGTTCATTCATTGTTTACCAGTTGATGTATACTAATGACCTTGGTGATCCCCTGACTTTTCCTCTTGGGCCATCACAAGTTTGACATTTGGAGCTTTCTGTCTAAAATATCTTGACAACTATGGGATGGATTGCCAGGAAATTGGCTACAGATATTCCAGGTCCCTCGGGCAAAAATTAATTCATTTGGTGATTCTTAGAATTCTCTCATCAGGTCAGAATTTCAATGTGCCCAACACTTTGGTTTATGACTAGACACCTGCAAAAGTAATGCCGTTCCCGTCAGCATCAGCTGTGCTTTGTGTTTCGTGCTAATAAGCAAATGTTAGCATGCTAATAGGTTAAACTAAGATGGTGAAACCTTGTAAATATAACCAGCTAAACATCAGCATGTTAACATTGTCACTGTGAGGATGCTAGCATTTAGCTCAAACCACTGCTGTGCCAAAGTACAGCCTCACAGAGCCGCTAATATGCTGTAGACTCCTAGTATTATTAATACAAACATTGTCCATAAACACAGAAACAACACCATGACATTTCAGTTATGCTTACTTGTTGTACAGGACAATATCAGGGAGCCAGATGTGTCTGGAGGGAATACGCAGCTTGTCGATACCTTCGTACTTTGCAGGGTCCCATGATAACCTATAATCCACCCAGTGCTGGAGAGACACAGAGACCTGGCCATCAGGTCTGAGTCCTGACTTCCACACACTTTCTCAAGACCAACTCATATCCAATTACATGCTTCATTATCAGTGAAATATGTTTGGAGCAGAATTACAGCAGCAGTTTGTTCCACATTGAGAGAAGAAAAATGGATACGGTTTAATTCAAGTTCAGGGGGAAGGGCATTTAACTAGACATCAGCTGACTGAGAGTATATGACTCTGAGCTTCATCAAACTTACCTGAGTGAGCCAGACATTTGTGGTCATGATCTGTTCTCTTTCATTCTGGAAATGGACAAGTGTGGAGGAATTCACTTTCAATACAGTCCCATGCAGAAATACAAACACGACAAACTTCTGTTTTAATTTAGAAAAAAACAATACAGGGGTTATAGTATTGTGTTTTTTGTGTTATACATGCATGCTGGTTTGAACTACTTTGACAAACTTCAACAATGATTTAAGCCCTGAATTTTTAATTTCACCCTCTGTTAAGACATTAATATTAATGGCAAATAGTAAAATATTTTCACAGACATTTAACCCAAAAATACTGTATACAATATAGATAATACAGGTGTTTCAGTTATAAATAGTCACTAAAGATGCTGTAAGATCACAAGAAGGTGAAGTGTGATGAAATGTGTTGGTACATGGAATGAATTATCATCTTGTTTAGACCGTGTCAACATCCACACACACACACACACACACACACACACACACACACAATAAAAATTGAGGACAGACGACTTTCTGGCATCTCGTTTGGAGAGAGGTCAAAAATAACTCCTCCCTTCTCAGATTGCTTGTTAACATGTTTGTTGATGGCACTGTCATCACACTGCCATGATATACAATTACAGCAAAGTGATACCAAATGCCAACTACTCCAAGGGCTACAATGCAAGCTCATAAAGTGAGGCTGAGAATGAGCCTTGCTGCCTTGGTCTGCAGCTGGGAAGAGCTTCCACTGTAAATCAGAGGAGAGCCTCTATCACTGTGGCTAAAACAGCTTTATGGCCCCTTTTAATCCAATGTGCTGAAGTTTCAATCTGGACATGACAGAGGCAGAGATCACAGCTGACCAGATATATCCTCTACTTCATCCATCCATTTAGAGCTATAGCCTTTCAGCAGAGGCCGGTTTGTAATTAACTGCTTTCTCAAAGCTTTGTGGATCTCACTCTGTCTTTTCCATCATCTTCTTTCACTGTCTTTCTTTCCCTGTCTCACTCTTTGTTCTTTCAGCATATATTCTCACACACACTAACAGATGCACACACATGCATAAATGCATACACATCCTCCCAGTGGGCAGGGGTATTTGGTGCTTTACCACACTGATGAGCTGTGCCAGAGACACTTGCAGCTTCACTGTGACTCTCTCGGTCCTGTTGACAGCCGGGCGGATGAGTGGATTATAGCGATCCTTTCCCAGCAACCAGTTCATGAGACGCTCCTCTGAGTCAGCACAGCTGCTGCCTGGAGACACAATTTGGTTTAATGATTATTTTAATGCACAGGTAGTGTATACACATCCAAAATCATTGAGTGAGGTGTGAACTGTGTACTGCAGAGTTCAATTTTGCCATCTGCTGTGTTGCTGAGGGGCTCATGAGATGGAAACAAGACTTAGAGTCTACAGCTATGCTAGCGGCTCTGTGAGGCTATACTCCGTACAGCATGCTAACATGCTCACAATTACAGTGCTAACAAACTGATCTCTAGCAGGTACAATGTTTAGATCTACCATGTCCAGCTTCTTATTTTAGCTCATTAGTATGGTAACATTTGGTTAATCGCCATTAAAGACAAAGTACAAGTTGATGGGTATGTCATTAGTTTTGCATGTGTTTGGCCATAAACCAAAGAATTGGACAAACTCAATTTTTGATCTGATAACGGTGCTACATGGGAGGTCAGGGGATCAAAGTATTGTAAGAGAAAGTGCAAAGTTGTTTCGTTGGTTATATTTATCACCCTAGACAACTAACTTGCAACAAAGTATACCCTCTTTGCTTTGAAAAGGACGCGGAGAAAACTGATTAGGACAATACTGCACCTCCTCTCTCTGCAGTTTTTATGAAGGCAGTGCTTCATACAAACTGCAAATATAACTTTCTAAAGTCTCAAGGGAGATAGGAGCTGTCAATTAAGAAAGCCAAGGATGGCTGTGTTGTGGAAATTATATTAAAATGTTATGAACGCCCCAAAGTCATGTCCAAATAAGTAATTACATTTGGGATGAGGGCAGAAATTTCCACAGCATGTTAATAATTCTGCTTTTGTATAATCTTTGCCTTAAGCCAAACCACTGGCTTTGTCAAATGAACCTAAGCTATGAATACCAACACTTAAACTCTCCCTCCATCCCTGTTAAATGAAGCCCATGTCAGGAGTGAAGACAAGCCTGATTGAAATTGATGATCGGCACTTCTCATCTGGAGCAGAATGGCATGTAGCGCCTCTTCCTTTACTTTGCATGCAGCTGGTTATTAATGCTTCCACTGCTAGAGTAGCTGAGTCGACTTGGTCTACTCATGGAGGTGAGACTTTTACTAATGTGCCCATTCAAGAAGAATCGCTACTGTGCTACTGTGTGCTACTGTTCAGCAGAGTGATATACATGGCTGCAGATCCTCAGAGATTCATCAGACGTGCCCTTCTTGAAGCTACGTGGTGACACTGTGCACGAAAAGTAACAATGATGTTACACTTCCAACTCCAGAGTTCATTTCAAAGCTTTATAATGCTTCTCTTCTTGTTCAGTATCAAACTGTGAGTGTCATTATCAGGCCACAGACTCCTGGAGTTTTGCAGGGCGTGGCATACCCACAATCTGCCCTGTGGGTCAGAGCATGCTGCAGCGACTGTGCCTTTGTCAGTCATTTGGCTGAGGTCCCATCCAAACACAGTAGGACCCCCGCAGCACTCTGTACCAGATGGTGTGTTGTCAAAGCCCCCGGAGACCAGAGTCAAACAAGCTCTGCCTTCCCCAGCGGTGAAGGCCACTGGCAAACCACCCAAAACTGCCAATTGTGTGTGTGTGTGTGTGTGTGTGTGTAGGTTTAATGAGTAAAATGAACAGCATCTCATAAGTGTTGCGTTGACATTATGTTGATTCAGAGTGAGGTCAGGCATATTAATACAACGCGAGAGTCAGCCGTTGTGGAGCTGATAAGGTCACTCTCCACAGCACACTGAAAAACATTATTCTACAAAAATGTAACACAGTTAGAGAGCGGAGAGCATAATTAAGAATGTGAATGAACCAAAATGAGGCAAAAGTTGAGTGAGGTGTCATGTTGTATGAATAGATTTTTCTCTTCTTCTACACTTTGTTATTCCACCTGTGATAATCAGTTTTAAGATGACCTTTTCATCTTTTTCTTTTGCTACTTTGTCTTCTTCTCCTTCTTCTTTCTTCCTTGTATTTATATGATTATAGGCCTTGTCTTTGTGACCATATGAGTCTGTTCACACACTGTATGCTGTGTCAAATCATAATTTACTGGCAAAGTACTTAAATGGTGATTGTCACTGTATTTTTTAGTCATGAAATAGGCTTGACTATTGACTACGATTCCCATTGATCTCAACAAGTAAACCCACTATGGTCATGTGAAATTGTGATGTTGAAGAAGGAGGGCATGTTACACACAAAAGTTTCTGGCAATTGTTCAAGCACTTGTCCAATTTTATAAGTTTAGAAAACTGCAACTACATTCCACAAACGTTCAGCCATTGATTTGGTGACTATAAATGCCACATTAGATAGCAGGACTGTTGATATACAGTATCATATCTCAGCTGAACTTGCAAATGTATTTTACTATTGTTCTTTCTTTTGAAAATTTCAACAAATATTTTTAAATTAAAACTTGAACATATTAAAATGTCTTTTATTAACAAAAAAAATGAAAGCAACATGGACTTGCAAATATTAGTGTCTCTGTATTTTCTATTGTTAATGCTCTGAAATTCAGTCACTGTAGTGAAAGCTGCACTCAAAATCAAAAGCTGTGATGCAACTTTGGGACAATGAAAGAAAAAGAAAAAAAAACACAGCTCACAGGCACTGTAACACTTTAAATTTGGAGCTGGCACACAGACAGAAGCACATGCTAGAATAGCCTACATTAATAAGCCACATAATAATAAAAATGAAAACACACTTACAGTGAACCAAAGAGAAAAAGTAAGCGAGGATGGAGAGAGCCCGAGTCATTTTTTCGGCACCATCTGGTCCGCTGGAGCTGTCAGTGGGAAAGCCTCAAAGCTGCCGTGTTCAGCGCTCCTCTTCTCGGACATGCCGGACTCTACGCGCTCTCGGTCTGGACACTTTACCAGCACTGTGCTGATGCCTGAAAAAGAAAGTCATTCACCGAATAGCGAGATCAGTTGTGGTGTTACTTTACAACAATCCGCCCCATGAAATTCACCGAGTCTCCTCAAGCAGTTTTGCGCTCCGCCAACACGCAGCAGCCTGGCCGTGAACACACGCTGCTCTCTCCGTCCCTTGCAGGTCCTGCAGGTCTTTTCCAGGTCTCTGATCGGCCACTGCAACTTTACACCAGCTCAGCATCTGTTTTAGGTGGTAGGTTTCATATGCTGTATGTGCCACTGAAGATGCTACACTGTATAGTGCAAATGGAAAAGGGAGATGAGGTTTATTCATTTCCGAACATACTTTTTGAGTGACATATTTGGCTTTGTTAATGGCACGCCTGAATGATAGAGGAGAAGGCTACTACCACTGTGTAATGTCAGTGAATTTAGTATTACTGCTGTTTAATTCTCTGATCTGATCCTCACACCCTAATAAATGATTGTAACATCTTCCTAAGACTAGAATAAATGGTTAAGACACACAATAACTGAAGCATATAACACTCTGTGGATTGTTTTAAAAAATCATATCTGAGAATTTTTAAGCCTGAAAGTAGAGGTTTCTCTGACTTTATGCCATTGTCCTGAAGCATATAGTCAAATTTCAGCATAAACTGTGTCCATTGTACACCCGTATACATTCCTCAGATTCTGTCAAACAGAATCCTCAGCCAAACATCTCTAATTCTCTTCCCACCAACAAACATTGGTTGACAATCTTGGTGACTTGTGAACATTTGCTGACTTCACACTGCTTTGGTGAATGTGCTCAGGAGAGGATAATATATTATTCTCTGGTCCTGGATGTGAGATTTATGGTCTTGAGGCAAAGTCCAGTCAGAACAGGAGCAGTGCAATCTTAGCGTAGCAGATTTACAGTCACTATGCTGCTTAAAGCCTCATTATACTGGCCAGTAAAGGAACTGTATCAGGCATGAAGAGCAGCCCCAAGGACCCGCCTGGGGTTATAAATTTGAACTCCAAAGACTTATATTCTGGGTTATTGAAAGCTGATCAATAGGGGCTGATTAGGTTTTGACCCTCACTTGTTTTTTATCAGGTCGAAGGGGACAGGGCCATTGACTGCACAGTTAAGTCATTTATTTGAAAAACTGTATGTCAGAAGTATTGTTTATGCAAAAAACAAATGTTTCCATAAAAAATACACATTCAAAGCAACATTGCATTTATAAATCAGATACAGACAGCAACAACAATTTGATCTAGAGAAGTCTCTTTGTTAAAGGACTGTAGTGTTTTTCCTTTTTTGTGTTATAACTACAAATAATATAATGTTCATATATAACTATAAAGTTCATATGAAACTATTTGCCATTATCAAAATATATTTTGATAGAAATGTGGAGGAAAATATTGTGCTCATGGTTAAATACAGAAATAAAATTGTCAGTGCGAGAGGCAAATGCTAATAAAGCCATCCATAACCCTGACCCCCATGACCTGATATTTCACCACACTGAAGATCAAATTACTTTCTGCATTGGCAACTTGCTGATGCAGTAATATAACTTTTGAATTTACTTTTTTTTTTTTTTAAATCTAAATCACTACAGCATGTCTGGAAGCAATTTAAAGTTTCTGTAGTAAATCAGCTTAAAATAGATGGTCTTAATGTTACAGGAAATTGTTGTAAATTGTGGCTCCAAATTGGCTATGACCTGATTACACCCCAGGAAATCTTGTATGTCCTTCTGTAGGAAAGAAAAAAACACTGAAACTGCACCGTCTGTACACTGTCTTCTCTCTCCTTCATTATTCCCAAAAACTTTAATGAAATGCCTAAATTTCAGCACACAATATTTTCCATGACCCTTCCTTTTCATTATCACAACCCAAATTGTGACAAATGTGCCAAATGCTGAAAAATGCACTGATATTTCTACTGCTTTTAAAAAGATTCAATCAACCTGAGATTTGATCCCAAGCAGCAGACTTGACAGTATACTTTGAATATGCAATGAACTGCGGTATAGTCATGAGTTGTGAAACATGACTCCTCAGATATGAACCATGAGCCAGTTAATTTCCTTAATGGCCGCCCACTTCATCATATTACACAGTGATGACAATTTACAGGGACACATTCTGTGAAATACTCAATATCAACAATATAATTCCTGATTGGAGAGGGAGAAGGTTGTTTTGACTTTGGATTAAAGCCAATGATCCCATCACTAATTGGATCCCATCCCTAATGTATCAATGGATAGATGGATAAATCCATTATTTATTCTTAAAGGGGGTTTGCAGAGGACTTGTCACAGGTCTTTGGCACCATTCTAGTTTCTTTGATCGTAACTTCTTGATTAATTCAGAAAGACTGAATTTGTTTAATGGCTATTACTAACCGCTCAGTGGCTCAGATTGCAAGACTGTGAGACTGTATAAATGTCAAACAAGAAATTTTATAAGAACAGATTTACTTGATCAAACATGCACGATAAAGTTTAAAAATGGACATTTGATCATTTTGATAAGTGTGATGCTGCAAACAGATTTTCATGTTTTTATTACCCAATCCCGACCTGCTATACCTACTCTGGTAATGTCTTATAAATTATCATATATATTCACACACATTGAATTTTATGGTAAGGAGGCACACAAACTATTTGAGAGAATCCAGTGAGATATTGGCGGCTCTCTTTTATTAACCCCAGTTACGAGGCCCTTGGGAAAAATTCTCTCTGGCTTTTCTGAATCATGAAGTGCGAGGTTTCCTTTTTCATCAAGGCAGTGCAACATTTTAAAGGTTTAAGTGCCACAAAAAGAACAACTTTGTCACCCAACATTCACTGCCATAGCAATGCACTGACAAAAACTTATAATATGTGACAGCTTTTGTCACATCTTTTTAAAAACATAAGAACTTATTTCATATATAATCTAATTTAGGCTTGTTTAAGACATTTTCTGTTTGAATCTACTATGTGCCTTAAGCATATTATCTCCTTACATGCTGTGACAAAAACAAAAAAAAAGGTAAAGTAACACATGATACACATGTGATTGGGTCATTGCAGCAGTAATAGGATAGAGTCATGAAAAATAACCAATTATATGGAGTATAACATATTTATATGTTGTATATTTTTTGCTTTGTATTAACTTATCAAATCAGTGGATCTCCCGGTATGTTGTTACACAATGAGCACAGGAAATGTAAATCACGATTATGTCAAAAACAAGACAATAAGTCTACATTTTGAAAATGTCTTTTTTGACAGTCTAAGGTGAGACAGTGAATTAAAATCTTGATTTATTGATATGGAAAGCAGCCAATTAGAAATTGAACGGTCACGGTATATATCATTTGAAGGGTGTATTGTCTACATGTCTGGGCTGGTGTATTTGCATTTCTGCAGCGACCCTGCTGTTTTAGCTTGGATGTGAAGTGCTCTAAGTTATCAACATCCCTTAATCATTTAAATCAAATTCACTCGAGTGGGAAGCGTGTCTAGACTGTCAAGGAACACAATAAAAAACAGGAAAACAGGAAACATTTCTGAAAATGACAACCTCTCAGTGTTTAACTGAACCAGAGTTCATTTGACTAGAAGTGAATATAGTTCACAGCAATGGCAGAACAGAAGAAGAACATTTTTATCCTGTAGTTTTCATTGCTTGTTTATTTTCCCTTTGGGATTAATAATGTAAGTCTGGTGTCACATATTTAAGGCAGAAAAAGAAAGAAAAACTCTCAAAGCCATATTTATTTTGCCCAACACAGAAGAGAAACATTCAATACAGTTAAAACAGCAAAGAAATGGTTTATGAAAACGTCTTACCCCAAAATTTACCCCCCAAAAAAAATTAAACAAAAAATAGAAACTAACAAAACCAAGCTGCCTTACTGATAAGCACGCAAGCATGCAGCTGATAGTTATAAATCAAAGAGGATATTAAATGATACTGTACTCTGTCACAAACAGAATCCTGGCATCACAGCAATAGCACCGCAAACAATATTTGTCTCTGTAGTGTGAAAGGTGGTATGAGGTCTGTGAGCAGCCTGCAGAAGCCTCATGACAGGTTGACAGTGGACATGTTGATAGACATTTATTGTATGTGTGTGAGAGATTCTCCTGTGTGCCAGCGTGATGGAAGAGAAATGGCTAATCAAATATTTGCTGCTGTTGCAGTACCATGTTGCACCACCGCAATCCCACCCTGTGAGGGAAATATATCAAGCAGACAGTTCATTACCTGAAGTGCTTGGCTCCTGTACCAGAGAGTCTCAGCCTCATGTGAAGTTATCGATTACCCACCGTCCATTGCTTGCAGGGGGAATCAACCCATCTTATTGGTTCATGCAGGATGCTGTAGCATTATGATAATCTATGGATACAACTGAGATTTTTTTGGTCTCTGTGTGTGGGTGCACTTGGAGTGGCTGTGTGTGCATGCACATACTGTATGTACATGAAATGTATGTTGAGATCTCCCCGTCACGTGTCTCCTTTGAGCACCCCCCCCCCAAGCCAACATTCAAACATCAAACGTTCAAAAAACATTACTCTTATTGTAACATACACTGCAAAATTCAGCATCCTACCCATTATTTGCAACATTTAACATGTGGGATGTTGATGACTTTCTCAATTTTTCACACACAGAAGTTCAAAACAGATTTTCCATTAAAGGACCAGTGTGTAAGATTTAGTGGCATCTAGTGGTGAGGTTGCAGATTGCAACCAAATGAATATACCTCCCCTCCCCCTCCCCTTCCAAGCATGTAGGAGAATCTCCGGTGGCTGCGAAACTTGTGAAAAACACAAAAGGCCCCTCTCTAGAGCCAGTGTTTGGTTTGTCCATTCCTGGCTACTGTAGAAACATGACGGTGCAACATGGCAGCCTCTGTGGAAGAGGACCCGCTCCCTATGTAGATATAAATGGCTCATTCTAAGGTAACAAAAACACAACAATTCTTATTTTCAGGTGATTATACACTAATTAAAACATACTTATGAATATTATATTCCATTTCTGCCAAGTCTGTTCCACTAGATTCCACTAAATTCTACACACTGGTCATTTAAGACGTGTGTGAAAACAAATAGGAAAGACAAGTAGTTAATTCAGCACTGATAAACAAACTATTACTCAAGGGATTAATGATAATGATTTGTCGACTGACAGAAAAATTAAGGCGAAAATATTTGGAGTCACCTTTCAAACAAAAATGCCAAACAGTTGCTGGTTTGTTTTGTTTTGTCAGATTTTCTCAGTTTAACATAGTAAATTGAATATCATTGAGTTTTGGCTTGTTGGTTGGACAATATGAGCAATTAGAATATATCAGCTTGGACTCTGGGAAGCTATGATGGGATATTTTCCAAATTTTTAGTAGAGATTTTTAGAGATTAATGAGAATATATCTTATATCATTAGTTGCTGCCCTAAATTTGAGCTTAAGCACATGCCTAAACTGAATGTAAATATATAAATATTTACTCTATAAACATACTGATATGTGGCCACTGGCAGGCATCTGATTTTGGCCCGAACCACTGATGACCTATATGCACCATATGTGTGACCACAAACATTTATTATGCGCTGACCACAACAATAAATATATAAACTTACAAAAGCAATCAAAAGATTTATCACATGCCAAATCGCTAGCTTTTTAAAAATTAAAAACAGTAACAGAGATGGGAAGGGGGAGCAAAAAGTCATAGAATGCAATAGTCAGCTTATCTCAGCGGTCCATATCTGTTGCGTCAAACTGCACGGTCAGTAATAAATAGTCTAGAAGACAGATTAGCCTGTTCATTAATGTATTCAGTTTCTCAGTCATAGACAGAAAGGTGAGACCGCTCTCAAGTGTAGTGTCCAATATGTCATACAGCACGAGTATAGAAGATAAATGGTCTTACGTGACACCAGCAGATAGAGCAGGGCTTAATGTGACCTCCTGATTCTGAATGTATTCTGCACTGCTATTTTTTACAGCTCAGGGCGGGGTATTAAACCACACCTGTCTGGAGGCGCAGCCCCACAAATCCTGAAAGGATCAATTGGTCTGGGCCATCCCTGATTTCCTCTTTCCCCCCAGAAGTTTGATTTAGAGGTGGCCTTCTAATGACCCCAGTCAGGGAGCTTGCCTGGTCGTTTTAGCCATCAAAGCCTTCACCGAAGTGGATTGGAAGTTGAAAGGCTGGCTTACCAAATTGTATGTCACAGATTAGAAACTGAGGGGCTGAGAGACCTGGAACTGTAATAAGGAGATGTCATACTTTGCTGGGTGTTACATTGAAAGAAATTACATCTTCTTGAATGGCGCACCGGAGACAAAATAAATAAAAAATTGAGAAAAAAGAAATAGTCACATGGTTATAGATCTAAATGTACACCCAAAAGTCAGTGTATGTGTATATGAGCGTGTGCACATGCACAGTATGTTTGTCTGAGTGCACAAGTTTTGTTTTGTTTGTTTTTTTGCATGTGTGTAATTTAAATGACAAAACACCTTGCTGGTTCTCCTGTGTTAACAGAACTGTAAAATTGATCCCATTTGTCACTGTGAGGTCTTTTACATAGCCACTATTTACTGACAAGCATTCCCACAATCACAGCTGACTATAATCAATTCTTTCTGCCCTAGATGAGATCTTAATGTGCTTAGAAAGGTGTGTCTAATAGCTCCTAGACAAGAGCCCGATCGAAGCAAAGCCATGCAAACTGTTTCTATCTGTAAATCTTTTCTTTCTGCTTCCTTGGGCACAAGTTAGATGTTGGTAACAAAACAAATGCAAGGAGAGAGAAACAGTCAGAACGTAGGTAGGTCGATAGAGACAGTGCTGCTTAAAAATACCCAGGTCATCGCTGCATAACCTCAGCTGTCTGAGGAACTGTGACTGCCTCATAAAACTGAAATGATTGAAAATCCTCGCTGTCAGCGCCCTCAGACATTATGAGTTAAAGAGGAAATCACGGCAAGAGAAAATGTCTGACACCTTGACAGAAGAGACTTTCACGACAATGGTGTAGCCACAGGTGTGGCAGGGTGTGCTTGTGCCACCCAAAGAGGCAGCTAGCACACCCAAAAATGAGATGCAGAATGAATTTTTAGTTATAGCCTTACTATAACTACTGCTTTCGACAGCTTCGAAAGTGTCTCCTACTGTGGCCATTTTTTTAATGTTTCACTGCACCATTTCATGACGGGAGCCAACAGACACACGATTTATACACATCCAAAAAGAGCTTCACCCTGACTGACTCAGTCTTGAGCTTGTGCGTTCCACAGATATTAGATGGAGTTCAAAATCTGAGTCTGTAGAAGGCTCTGGCCAGATCAAAATAGACGCTGAGTCTCTCTTGTAACAAATACAGACCAAGAGATTCATCTTTCTCCTTGTGGCATTTTCTAAGCTGTTCAGTGCCAGTGATCTTGCAACAAAATGCCTACAATCCCCAACTGTTTCAGTGACTGATTGTATCCATGTGATTGAGGGCCTCAAAAAACTTTTGCTAGATTTAAGAATAACTCGGATGGGGTATTTGAGAGAATCATTGGGCTTACTGAAGACTTCATGAAGAAAAATGATGTGCAGAACTGGGATGTTGCAGGCCCGCGTAACAGGAGTTTACCTTCCAGGTCTACAGATTCACATATGACCTCTACAGTGGGAAGGTCTGCACACATTAGGAGTGACTTGGATTTGCATTCATTGTGGATTCTTGGCAGACAGCTTATGGAACTTAACAACTGTTTTTTGCCCTCGTCAGACTCGTTTGGCCAGATGGAAATACTATGGGTTCCAAGCAAGCATTATGGACTTCAAGTGGAAGGGCCTGAACTAACAATGTTTGGGAAACCGATCAAACGAAAAGGTGAATGGGGGTCACTCATACCTGTTCCTAATTGAAGTCTAAACTTGTGATAAAGTGTTTCCCAACATGAAAAATGTATTTCGTGTTTTGATCACATTGCCTGTTACAAGCTGCTCCATGGAGTGCCTGTTCTCAAGCATTTAAGGGGAACTTACAGAGACTTTGTAGAATAATTGAATCATTTAAGGCCAAGCCACACCATCTTGCCCTTTAAGCTGCCAACTTGCGCAGGTAGGCTGTGTCCCAATAAAGTTTCATGTAAATGTCATTTGAGGGAATGCTGTGTAGATTCTAGTCTTGCCTAGTTGTTATCTATTCTATTGTAGGCCTATTTTGTTTTACTCGATAAGCTTATGTAAAGAATGATTGCACTGTGACATTTAAAATAACAATCAAAGAATGGACTCTACAACGGCTAAAGCACTTTTTATACTGTGTTATGGCTATGTTGTAGGCAAGCCTATATGGAAAGTAATGGATGGTTATATTTTTATGGAGGATGGCACAGATGCACACCCACAGTCTTTTTTCTGGCTATGCTAGTGTTTCATGATTATAAAATACAGGTAAACCTGCTGCATAATTTACACATCTGACAGCTGTAGTAGAAAGTATTATTTATATACATGTGCAGTATGTAAGTCAGTGTGGTGCAATGTTTATTTCCCAGTGTTTTATTTTACCTGTCAGTAGCAGACAGTCAGGGGAACAAAATGTAGGTAATAGGCTGATTGATGATACAGATTCATAATATTGATTGTTTCTGTTTCACACACAAAACTTGAAAAAGGCATTAAAACTGTCACCCCAAATTCTAGAGGTAGTTTATGACTAGTAAATGTATCCACACCCATTACCAATTTTTGTGAACGGCAAAGACTACTCCACTAACAAGATAAATAAAACTTCTAACAATATTAAAACAAAAATTGTAATTCATTATATAGCTTCTTGGCATTTATGGTTGATCATAACAATGCATTACCCAATTCTCCAAACGTACACACGAGTCCATCATGGAAGATGTTCGTCTTTGCTCAACATCATGTTGTTTACTCTGTTCATTTTGGAAATAAATGTTCCCCTGTCTGCCATTGATTTCGCAGCATGAAAAAATCCTATTGCAATATCTAAGATAATGTTACATTCGGTACCCTGAACTCATTTGTGTTGAACAGGAAGAACAGGAGACATGGATCCTGGCCAGACATAACTATGATGGAGTGGGACTGACAGTGCAACTCAGTTGGTATTGGACCTTGGAAGCTGAAGCCCTCTCCTGGGGCTCATAGTAGGGTCAGAGCTGTGCAGATTCAATCAATGCCTATCAATGCTGGACATGGAAATGACCCGCCTGGGCCTGCAAGAGTGTGATATGGGTAATACACCACTATGAGGGTGGTCCCACTGGGAGGATGCATCTTTAGGAGCACACGATTGAGCCCAATGTTGGATGAGGTGGAAAACTCATTTCCTATTCTTTCAACATAGTTGGAAAAAAGCAAATATGGTTGGAGTTTTACCAGTAGAAAGATTTACTAGCTTTGAAAAAAATAAAGATTGGTGAACTTTAACACATGGCAAACAGCTGAAACATGCTATTGTTTGTAATTACTCTTAGCTATAGAGCTATAAACATTCTGTTTATCAAGAATTTGTGATGAATTTTCTTTTATTTCATTTTCAAAACTCGGACAAAGAGTGAAGTCCATATGAATCCATTAGTGTGATCATAAGAGCCCTAGAAAATATCATAGACACGGAAACAGATGGTTGAAGTAATACAGAGTAACTGGAAACTTCATTATAGAATGAACAGTTGTGTGATTAATGTTACTGACCTGTATGTGACTGCAGCTTTCATGACGCAACTATATCCTTTTAGCCGTTGCTCAGTGGATATCTTGGGTTAATGACGTCTCTACATTTGGCCAGGATTATGTCTCTGTGATTCAATTCAGTGTCTGTGTTACCATCAAACCAACTCTCCAGGGAGAAGGATGGAAAGGATGAAGCCTCTCTGTCATCAGTGGTACCCAAGAGACCACAGAGGCCCTCATCATAGCAGAGATCTCATCCTGAGAGGCTGGGTTCAGATGGTGAAGTGACTGATTGCTGCATGTCTGTCTGGACTGGCTGCTAATGATGCAGGGCAGAGATAATCAACTAACCACAGGCAGCGTGGCTGGTAGTTACTCCAAAATAAGTGAAACAGATTAGATGTGAAGCTGCATTTTCCACATGGAAATCCAACCATCCATCAATTAGCTGAAAGCAAATACCCTCAGGCCAAAGAGAATACAGTAGTTTGTTACTGGTGGAGTGACTGTAAAGTGTACCCACATAGGTGATTTTCATCCTGTGTGTATCTGGCATATTGCAGCAGATACTGTGATCTTGAATTATGGGGTAATAACATTTTTGTCAACAATACGATGGTGTGTACAGGTTGTCTGTACAAAATGATCCATGCACAGCATTCAGTAACAAGTAAATATTGGAACATTTCATAACCAACCATCCATTCATTCACTGCTAAATTAAAAATGAAAGACGAGAGCTATAAAAGACATAATTTGCTTGAATTGAATGAAAATCCAATCAACAGTATCTGTCATGTTGAGCTAGAAGCGAATTTGTATATCTAAGGCCCTTGAGTGTTAATCAGACATTTGAGACATCTAATGTAATTTGTAGGTGATTTATTTATATAATGTGACATTTTATTACTTTAGTTTCCTTTCGTTTTTTAATATAAGACGTTTATTTGAAAGAAAACTATATGATTTGTTAGATAGAAATCTTCCTGCTATAAAATATGACTGACGACTTCTCATTCCCACCTTAGCGATCAAGTTATGTGATGATATGAAAGAGCCTTTCCTTGGCCTTAGACCAGAGAGTGAGGTTAGGGAACTGTCCTTCACTAAATGTATGTTATAATCCTAGCATTGCATAATTTAGCCTGGACTTGAAATGAATTATGTCCCTGTTCGTTTACAGCATAGCTGATGCGGAAGACATCCAAAGAAAAGTTTGTCATGGCCTCAGGATGATAAGAACCTTAGTAAACTCTGCTTTCTATACAGTAAGCTAGCAGGATGTAAACCCACTCTGAGACATTACGGTTTTCCAAAGAGATCAATACAGGCTGTTATCTATTTGCAAAAATGCCTCGCTGTTTTATTCTAAAAGTCTTTTATCTGCTCTACTTTAGAGAGTAATTTGACCAGTCTGAGAAGTGTGTCTTGTCAGGTCTGACTTCATCTAATCTCTCTGGCTGTTGCCCTGGTGAGCACTACAGACAGATTACTGACTGGTCCACAGGTAGAGGTGGATGTGTCACAGCTCACAGGAATCCAGATGGTATGGTGCTCCCCTTGAGACCCTCTCCTTCTTGCAATCTCCACTGTGATCAGAATCATCAGTGGAAAATGTTATCTGCCACACACAGCTTCTCAGCACAGCCACCATATGTCCCCACCTTTTCTCGTTATATCATATCCCTCCCTGTTCTCCACACCCTCAAAACACATCTCCACACAAGCAGGCAGACAGTTAGACTGGTGCAGAAACTTTCCAGATTGTCTCAAGTCACAATTCTAACATGAAAGAAAGTGAAAAGATCCAGCAGCCTGTCTCACAAAGCAGGATTTGTTGGCTTAGTTAGCTAACTTAAGCTCAGTCAGAGTCACAAAATTGGCCATTTATAGAAAACTGTTATACACTTAAGATTTGTCAGAAATAGCTTTGCTCTTTGAGGGAGCTCTCAAAGAAAAGTAACAAGCTTTCGGCTTGGAGAACTAATCCCCCTCTCAACACATACATGACATTAGATTCTAGTGAAGCCAACAATAAAGTGTAGCATATACAGTAAGGAGGAAGTCAGAGTCATGGAAGCAGCTTTAGCAGCAAACAGTGTTGGCCAGTCATCAGCAAAGAAGCCACTGAGAAGTGTCAGGTTATAAAGGCCACGGATGCTAAAGCGTGAACAAAGCAGCTAACGATAGCTGATGTAGCTGATACAAGTGCAACTTGTCCTAAAGCAAATGCTCCTCACTTTTCATAGGTGGCTTGTTTTCAAACCAAATAACATAAGAGAGCTGAAACTCACATACAAGCCCAAGGTGAGCTGTTTTGAGTCTCAATTCATCGAGATGCACATAAAGGCATTAGCATGTTTCGGACAAACTAGAATGTACATAATGTACTCAAAGGCAGTGTTGCACATGGTGTTGCACTTGGTTTTTTCTCTCTATTGTGTGCCCTCTGACAGGCTCATACTAGATAAGACCCACTTTCTTCACATTCGGCAAACAACCAATTGGACAAATGGCAACCTGTGGTCATGACACAAGAATGAAAAGAGAGTTTGAGAGAGAAGTTCAAACCCTGCATACTTTCACACCTCTGCACACCTGGCCAAAAATTGCGGGATGCAACTCCTGTAAATTTGCTGTTGGAAAGAGAAATTTAGACGCTGTTAGATGACTCAACAAGCACATGGTTTGAAACATGCTCGGCCCTTAAAAGTGATGCAGATGAAAGTTTAAACTTCTGCCTTAGTTTCACAATGTCAGAAGGTTTAAAAGTGGACGTACTGTACCCTCACTCTAATGTAGCAGAAATTAACAGTGTGTTGATTGATGAAGCTAGTGAATTAATTGAAGCATGCTGTCTGATTTGACTTTTGGTGTCTGCTCAGTTCTGAGCTACCTGATACAGTAGGCTAAGTGTATGCTTAACTGTCAGCACCTCAATCATAACTCTGGCTGGGATAGAGTAAGTGCTACTCTCTGCCTGCACGTGCCTTCCATTTTCAGGCGTGTTGCCCAGGGCAAGGCAGGGTATGATTTAGATGATATTTGTCCTCTTAGCAAATTGATTTAAGCTGGGCCGCCTTCCCCCATTGTCAGCCTGTCAGGGTCTCTCACTGGCCCTGTAAACTGTATTAGCATTAGGATGGATAGATTGGCAATGGTGCGCTCATTTACGAGACCCTTCCACCAGCCCACTTTGCCTCTTGCCAGAACAGCAGTGCCCCAGAAAGTAAATAGACTTTGGCTTGAATGTGATTAGGCAGCAGTTTACTTGGTTAGACCACATGAGGAACAACAGATCCAACTGAACAGTGATGCTCCACAGATAACCTTTATCCAATTAGGTTGGCCCAATACAGTCCATTTATCCATTAAGCTGAGACTTATGAAAAATACATGACTTTACAAAATATGAGGACTGCCATCGAACGATTTCTCTTTGTGTCCTTTCATGCTGTAATATTGCTGTCTCACAATGAATTTCGTCTTTAATCTGCATCTTCCCACACCTCCACTTTACAGTATACATCAATGTGTATCATGGCTTTAATTTGGATTCATACTCTGCACCTCTGGAAAAAGCAAGGTATGAACATCACACTGTCCTAATCTCAACCTATAAAACCGACAAACAACATAATGTTGTTAAGGATGTTTTGCATTATTAATGTTGACAGTGTTGTAGATGCTGTTTCTCTTATGGTTCTTGTGTTTCCTCACTTCAAAGTAGTTTAATTGTCAAACGGACTCTGTTGTAAACTTGATAATGATCAATTAATCTCCAACTGCTAATCGGTGTGATGTATCTGTTTCCATTCTTCATTTTCATGTATGCTTTTGTATACAAAGTGTACTTACTATAAGACTTGTACACTTCTCCTTCAAACCTGACTTCATCTACAGCTTTTAACTTTGTAACTTATGATATAAAGTGACTGCTCAGACACTTCTGGTGATACCACTGCAGTTCAAGGTGACATTTGCTCTTTATTCAGTACTATTTGAGAGTAATGGCCCTCTGTGGGCTCATTGGAGAAACACTTAAGCCGACTAAGACCCATGGAATTGACAAGTGCCTTTTTAAATTAATTATGTTTTGGAAGACACTGGTGTGAGAAGTGTATGAAAGCAATTTGTATAATATATTGTAATACCTAATCTACAAAAATATAATACATTTTTACGTCATTTACATGATAATGTACATGTATTAATGCATAGTAGTTATAAAATACTAGTGATTATGATTATGTTTTTACCTTTTCCCAGAGTGAAATATATCTGCTACCCTCTGAACTTAATTCCATTCAAATCATTAACATTTAGTAAAAGACTGCAGCGAACAGGGGTCCAGTGTGTTTCCCTTAATCTTTAGGTCTCAAGGACAGTTCTCACATTATGGTACATTGGGCTTATATATGTCATTACCCCTTGCAGCATAAACATTTGAAAGCCAACATGAGTTACGCTCATCTGAATCAATGGTTCATTTGCAGAAAGGACCTTATATTCTAAATGAAGCCTGTGACAGCTGCTGCCCAGCACTGGGTGTGAGATAAAGAGTTTGTGTAAGTGAACTACCATCTCTGTCAGTTGTGTGGATGATGCAAAGACATACAGTATGCCGCACTCGCTATGAGGGCAGTGTGTCCTGGATGTTAACCTTCCTGTCTGTCTTTGCTTGTATGGTCACTGTTCCCCTGAAGAAAATTGAATATTGCTCCTCCTTGGTGGGAATGGTGCTGTCTCCTCTGACAAACTGCCCTCCTGTATGTGGTGAATCAGCAGCAGAGGCGGTTGAGGAATGGCTTTAGTTATCCAAAGCTCAACATCTAAACACCTCCGAATCCTTACAAGACAGTGGCTTAATACCACAGTGGCTTAAAAAACTGCTATTTTTCCCACAGTGATGAATTTTGAACAGTTGTGTTGATAAAGACAGTTATAGTGGACTAATGAGCTGAACTGGCCATCACATTTGATGGATTATTGGACAAAAAGGGCAATGGGGTTCAGTTCATTCAGTTTCACCTCTGCTGTACATAATCCTACAGTCCATAGACAAGCCAGGCATTTAAAGGTTTAATTGGGAAAGTGATACCTCTTAATCACACATAACAATTTGATCAGAGTAAGAGATTATTTAAATGGGGTGACAAGTTGTGCATTTACATCTTGTAATGACATTTAAGGTCAAGCTGAAAAAGAAGGCATGCAGTGCCTTCGAGCTGTTGACTTGTTCATAAAGAAATAATAAAAGGTTGTAAATGGTGTGAGATGATTTGCTTGCACTGTCTGGGATGGAATGAGGAAACAAGACAGGGTTTTAATTAACTTTTCGTCTAGTGCAGATGGAGGACAGAAGAGCAGGATAAATCACCGAGGACAACAGCAATCTGGCTCTTTATTAGTGCGTACACAGGCACGCTGTGACAAACTACACGTCAGCTGCTCAATCATAAAACAAGGCTGAGAAGACAATCAGGATTCAACCAAAGACATTTGTTTTACGCTTTCTCTGACCCTTGACAAGCTTTGCACATGCCTTTGTGACATCCCTGAAGATATACTCTGCCAAGAATGTTTTATATGTACTCAGCCTAGAATATATGGAACATAATTCTAGCATTGAGGTCTACAATCCATTTCTCAGTTGTCCATCTCCTCCCCTTCATTTGCATGTCTTCTTCATGAGTGAAATGGATGTAATACCATAGGTGCAATCAATAAGGAAGCATATACAATATCTTTTCCCTTGCAGTAAGACACAGCATGAAATATGGTAATGGTTTTCCATGCAAAAATATTCATGCAAAAACATTTCATTAATTACTTGTCAAGATTTAGGAAAAGCACAAATGCCACGGTAATGAATCTGTCTAAGAGTGTGGAGTCAACCTCTCAGCAACTGTCAGTTGTGGGAAGATGCAACACATTGGGCGTGGTGGGTTAATTGCTTTTGGCAGGATGTTATTCAGCTGCTCCCCTCTATAACATGACATTCTAGCCGAAGACACATGTAGAAGACAGTCCCTCCACACGGTATCCTAAATAAGCAATCAATGCAGAGTAATTACACACCAACAAGAATGGATATTATTGATTTAACCTGCTAGTGAAAAGTCGACCTGCACACAGGTCAGCATCTTCAAAATCAACCTGGCAACAAGGTGTAAGGACTGAAAGTAACCCTTAAAACACAAAACTCTTCAACAACAAACATTTCCCTTCATCCTTAATGATCAGGTTCATCAGTTATAAAAATTAAACCTTGTAATATGAGCCATATACAGAGATAGCCTTGTTAAAATGAGTGAAGGGTTTTTACTAAGCTCATTATTACTTTCAGCTCATGTGGGGATATTAATAAATGCTGCAGTGAAATATGTTCATGTCTTTTGTTCCTTAGTTTTGCATCCCATTCAACCAACCTATCTTCATATCTGGAGGTATTATGTGTTATTAATTTGAATGGAAATAATTTCCCTGCGTAATTTGTCAAACCTTTGTGACCTACTCAAATTATATAAATTACTATGATCATAGTCTGGGCTGATACCCTGACTTCTGAATGTAATTACTTATAACACAAACCACACACACATAGAAGAAGGCAGAGGCAGCCACTGCTCCTGGTTCACACACTGATTACTACAGATGCCTACATAACCAAACAGAAACACCCTTGTTGATTTTACAGCACCACCTCCACTCTTGCTACCCAAAACCCCCCAAAAATGAATTACAATGTGCGCTAGACTGGAACCGTGACCTTTCCCGAGGAACCATTACATTAGCAAAGCCCCTGACCTCACTGCACACACTCAGTGACTTCAGGTAGATTTTCAGTTTATTGCACACAGTTGCAATATTCTGTACAATGAATCTAAGTCATATGTAGATGTTGACATATATGTGGGCAGCAGAGTGGCTTAGGACAGACCTGTGTTTGACTCATTCACATGAGAATGCGGTTATGTGTTATTCCTGGTTGTCACTCTTGACATGCACATGCAAATGTGCCAAGAACCACTTCCCTTAGTCTTGGATAGACAGGGGCTTTTATAGTGGTAAATCAAAATGCCACAATTTTAGTTACTGGCCCAAAAGTACTGAACAACTTCAACACATTTATAAGAGCCACGTTTGCATTCCTCTCCTCTGCTTGCATTTGTCTGCTACGAAAGGTCTAACATGTGACTAAACAGTACACACTGAACTTCTGCCATTAATGTTCAAGTGTTTTACCTGTGTCCTCCACTGTCTATCACAGAATACTAATTTGGAGAGGGCAAAGTAAAAGCAAGGTTATCCCTGTTGAAAGGAAAACCTTGCGATACCATAATTAGAGTCGACAGCGCAGCACTATTCTGGACCCAGTGAGCTGCTCCCAAATCTCCCCTGATAACAGGCTTACTCACAAAAGGTACGGCTTTTAAAGTTTGCTTCTGAGATTTGCTGTGCTCCCTGAAACCTACACTATCTGTTTAATTGAATTTATGGACTAAAAGGGCTGCTTCCAGAGGCTTTGTGCCATCTCCCCAGTATTGAACCTGTCTGGCTCTCAACCTAAAATATGTCCAAGTTTTTTTTGTTTTTTTTTCAGTTGATAGTGATCGCAGTACAGCTTCATGGAGAACATTTAAATGATCTAGATACAGGTTTGCCATTTGTTCTATTTCTTAATAATTATGCCAACATTTTAAATCACCCTGCACACCAACATTTTAGAATATTATAAATATGAACACAATAGATATTATTGTAGCCTGAAAGACACCAGTAGTTACTAGAGAACACAATGAGTCTTCATAAGCAAAAGTTAAGGCAATACTACCCCCTATTGGGCACCAAATATTACTACAGAGATGATTTCATTCCATGAACTAGAGCATGTTATTTTACTATCTTCTATGAGCTGATTAGATATTTTTTTTACAACCCAGTATGAATAAGGCAGTGGAGAAATGACTGCTTGGCTGGAGCTGAACAGCCACATCAGGTCAGTGTTTTACTGTACCATTGTACTATTATTATTATTATTATTATTATTATTATTATTATTATTATTATTAAGCATTAGGGTGTAATATTTTACATTTAATTCATAATTTATATTGCAGAAAGTTCAACAAAACATTTATCTGGTATATAATTATCTGTTTGACAAATACATGTAAACATGCACGCACAAACACATGCACGCACACACACACAGAAGATTCTGAATATTGATAGGTAACTGGCTTTTTCATTTTTTAATGAAAGAAGAACATGTCCTGATTATCATGGCCAGACAGTTTAGGCGCTTCAGGCGAAAATTTGCAGTTGGGTCCCTGTTGGGGGTAATCAACCAGTTCTCCTACACTTGAACACTACCTGGCCCAAGTTGTCTGTATGTCAGTTAGTTTGTAGTAATTTAATTAAGGTGTTCGAACTAGATTTTGAGACAGTACTTCTACAAGATAGGGTCACAAGATTATGTACTAATGTAGAACCCAGTTGATATTGTAATTTTGTGGTGCAAATTCCCAAACACATTAGCAAGAAATCAAATGACCGAAACACAACTGATACACAACCTGGGGTTCTTGAGTCGACTGGAGCTCTGGGGGCCCTGTGGCAGTTCATGCATATCATTCCTGGACTATTAAACTAGGGCCATCCCTGGACATGATCCTTTTTTAATTTCTCATGTTTAAATGTTCTACTGAACTCAGTACTACAATTTTGCTGTTTGATGATGTTGATGTTAGCGGACAGCTAATACTGACTCGTAATGCCCAGTACAAATCAATCCAACTCTGACTGACACTGCATCAATCATCATTCCCATGGCAACATAATCTAAATGATTTCACCCATCTTTGGTGGCACCAGAGCAAACGTGAAACAGAAGGACCCATCTATCTAAGTTCTGTGCTTCAGATTTGACTCTAGTCTGACTCATCTGAAGCAGGAAAGGTATTTTACCTCAATTTTAAAAAATCTCATTGAGGCTATTGTGTCACACACACAGATATTTGATTAACCCAAATGATCCACTGTGATGAACTTTTCATATCTGTTCTTCAGATACAGTGAGGACGCGCTGAATGCTGGGACTCTGCGGGAACAGGGAGATTGCAGAACGCCATCTTTAAACCCCACAAGAGGCCAGCTACAGTTGCACACCGGGATGAAAAACACTTTCCCTTCATCGGGATATAAGTTCAGATCCTGGGAATTTATATATGTTTGTTTCCCAGTTAAGTAGATAACAAGGGGCTGTCCGATGGAACTGAGCGGAGACGGCCACGGGACACAGCGAGAGCGTTAACATGTTGTTATCATAGGCGGACAACAACAATAGACGGAAAGACAACAACAGCGGACTAGCATCGCCTTGCTAACGCTGTTTGAAAGGCTAACTGCAAGCTAGCTAACGTTAGCTACTTCATCAGCAAGTCTGTCTGGTTGCGCTGAAAATTTGACTGGACGCTGTTTGATAGCTGACACTGGGTATCCAGCTCTATCCAACGGGGCATCCTGACACCACTTGGCCACTTTTAAAAACAGATTTAGTAGTGAGATTTGCGCTGTGGCTTTAGCTAGCTAAAAGCTAAGTCCCGACTTCTCCCCCTCCCCAGCGGCCCGGCCGGAGATGCGTGGAAGATGTCGGTGTCGGGGCTGAAGGCCGAACTGAAGTTTTTGGAGTCCATTTTTGATCCAAACCACGAACGATTCCGGATCATTGACTGGAAGCCCGATGAGCTGAGCTGCCAGTTTAATGTAACTGGGGAAAAGCTGTTAATTATCCACTGTAACATAACGGTAAGGGGACATAAATACAAGCGCCTGGATTTATACGCGTACCGTGTTGTTCGTTAGCGAGCTAAAGTTAGCTGGTTAACTTGCTAAGTCAGGTAGCAGGCTACCTCCACAACTGTGCAATAATCTGCTATGCGGGACAGGGTGTTTGCGTAGTTTCATTAGCCAGTGTGAATTGGAGCTACGCAGTAGGTTGCGGGTTTTTTGTTGGTTTGACAATCCGACATTACAAAGTGTTGTTAAGCAACCCTAGCTGTTAGCTAACACTGCACTCTGAATGCTAATGTCGTCAACCGAAACGTTATTTACTGACATTGTGTTAAACCCTGCGACACGCAGGTACATACGCTGGATCAAACGTATTGGTGTAAGCTAACTGTCTTGTTTCTGCTGTGTTCAACTGTGTTTAGGAGTCTTATCCATCTACGCCGCCAATATGGTTTGTGGACTCTGATGACCCGAGCTTGACACAAGTATTGGAGCGTTTGGAAGATGTGAGAAAAGGCAGCACCCTGGTAATGATCGTGATTCACTTGTTTCACTGTGTGTCACTGAAGGAGAGGAATAATGTACACGTTGTGAGGATCTGCTGACAATTTTATGATGCATTGTAAAGGATGAACTTAAAACGTGTCATCCAGCATTTTGCCCAAAGACACGTACTTTGTCACTGTTACACTCATTTTACTGCAAAGCAGAGATTATCTTCTGATGTAGAGCAGTTGGTTTCAAGTTAACAAACAAGAACAATTAGCAGATAATCTTAATACCAAGCTAAATTCAAGAAAATATCCTCATATGTCAAAACAGATTTGATGTAGCCTCACTCAAAACACTTTTATGGCATGTGTGTGGTATTTGGGACATGGCTAGTTGAAAGGAGAACACTTTATTTGACTTAACTGAATTGCTTGGCTTAACATGTTTTGACCAGGCTGCCTCACAGCAGGAGCATTTTCTTTGCATTATTGTGACATAATGCCAGCCTGCTGTGTCAGAAGGAGGCAGATAATTGTGGTGCTAAATAGTCTTTTGGCACTTCCCCTTTATTTTGGACTTTGACTCATTATTCTGGCTATTATTTAGATTTTTTTAAATAATAAGTGCACTTAGTATTGAGTTTTGTTTCAGTGTTTTAGACCTTTCATACAGTTTTTGTCCTTTTTAACATTTTTTGCATAATTCTTGCAGGATTTTTGCAATGTTGGACTAGTTAAAGAGAGTGTTCACTGATGCAGGTTGAGTTTTTGCCATTTTAGTGTCATATTCCCAAGATTTACCAAAATAGGGGCTTATTTCAGTTTTATTACAGTATGGCCTTTCAAACATAAACAGCTTGCATGTGCAGCAGAAATGTGTGAGACTCTATATTTATGACCAAATAAATATGTCTCATTAGATCATTGGGACAATCTTTGAGGTCTAAATATGACTAGCTGCTCTTTATGTAATCCTAACTATTAGGGATGGGTCATGATTTTCGAACTTTCGAATAGTCATTAAATTATAAAAAAAAAAAAAAACAGTAAAATGTGTGTGGCACGTTCTGTTTGGCATTTGCTACAGCGCTGTGAGATGGGCTAGATGCATGCAAAGAGTACTACAGCTGTCAAAAAGTTCCGTGTGGAACTCCTTCAAAAGTGCAAACTCAGGTAACGCCAGCATATCACAAGTCTACAACAACTATGCACAGTCATTTCAGAGCAAAGCACCCAGCAGAAGGTGGGGGCCCATCCACAGATCAACAATCAATGGCTAGCTTTGTCACCAGACAAAGTAAGTTTGATGGTAGACGTGCAGAGCAAACAATGGCCCTCATCTCAAAGATGACAGCTAAAGACATGCTTCCCATCAGCTTTGTCGAAGGCGAGGGTTTTTGAAGTTTGATGGCATTTGTTGAGCTCGAGTTTACAGTCCCATCAAAATCCATTACCACAAAACTGGAGAAACGGTCACCTGTCATTACATATTCAACTGGGGAATACAGACTGCTGTTCTGCAGACCAGAGTAATGCCAGAGTGGCATACTGCTGAAAACCTGGCAAATGTGCTTTCCACCGCTACTGAACACTGGGAACTAAACGGAAAAGTCACAGCGTGCGTACATGACAACGCTAGCAACATGGTGCTAGCCAACACTGAACGCGTGGAATAGGACTCTCAGCCTCGTTTTGCACACTCACTCCAACTCGCTATAAACGACAGATTCAAGCTTCAACACATAAACCATGTGGTTGCATCTACCAGTTGTCTGGTTTCTCACTTCCATCACAATACAACCACAACACAAGCGTCGACGCAAAAGCAATACCTTCAGAGCTTGCCTGAGCACAAATTAGTGCAGTACTGCCGAACAAGATGGAATTCTATTCATGACATGTTGCAGCGACTACTTGAGCAGAGAAGGGAAATATCTGCAGTCTTGTCAGACAGAGCGTTCACCAAACTATCAGATGCACGAACCCTTGAACACTTGTTATGGAGGAGCTCATACCTGTGCTTCACTCACGGAAATGTGCTACTTCTGCATTGTGTGGAGAATCTGCAGTATCCATCTCCATGGTTTACCTGGTTACAGCAAGTCTCCTGTCAAAACACCTCAGAGAAACCCAGGGAGATTCAGCCAAAGTGTCTCAATTCAAGCACACCATGTCTGCTTCACTGGAGCAGCGACTTGCACCTGCAGATGTCAGCAGGGCTCGCGAGGTTGCATACATTGCATCCTTCCTGGATCCAATGCACAGACACTTGAGGTTAGCAACTGATGAATTTAAACTTGCTGTGCAGGCAACGGTGTACGATCTCCTCTCAAGCAGCTCCGAGGGCGTGGAAGAGATGGTCGCAGTTGAATCAGATGAATGTTGGCCGAAAAACTACAAAGTGATGCTGTGTCTGCCATCATAGTCCTGTTTGGCAAGGATTACAACGTGGAAACAACGGACACAACTACTGATTTAAACCTGTACTGCCAGGACAAGTGCCCACCCCTCCACATCGATCCCATGTACTGGTGGAAAACCAACGAAAACAAATATCCCCAACTAGCAAAATTAGCAAAGGCATACTTGTGTGTGTGCCCGCAACGTCTGTGCCTTTAGAGAGGGTGTTTTCCAGGGCAGGACTTATTGTAAACAGACGGCACTCCCGGCACTTTCCCTTATTCAGTTGTGCCATTGGCATATAGGATTTAGTTTGCTTTTGTTAGGCTTGAAGAGTCAGGAACATGTTGCCCTAAACATACTGAGTTGTAGTATAACAGGCTGATTGCCAATCCATTTCCCTATCCATTTGCCGATCCATTTCTGTCTGTGTGTTTTATGGGGAAGGAGGTGGCGCAGTTCATTATACCCTGTGTTTTATAAGGTTTTTAGGGTTTAACAGCTTAATTAGATTCTGTTGTGGATTCTAGCTCATTCAGACAAGCATTGCATAACTAAAGAACATGACATCAAAATTAAAAGACAGAGTTGTGAAGATCATGAATGGGTCTCTCTCTGTGTGTGGGTGTGTGTGTGTGTGCGTGCATGCGTGCATGCATGCATACGGGGGGGTGGGGGGGATCTTCGAAGAATGGTCGAATAGTTCCCAGTGAATATCGAACAGTATTTTTGCTTGAAATGCCCATCCCTACTACGTATGTGGTGACTGTTAGCCTACTTACTCATGCTGCATGCTCTGTTTGTAGGACACAAAATAAGCTTATAACTTAGTCTACATTCACACATATAAAAAATAGACTGTTGTGTGGTGTGTTAGGTAAGAGACAGGCTATGCCTTCCTGTGGATAGATAAGATCAGTTTGTTTGTTTTTTTTTTTTTTTTTTTTTTTGGTGCTGTTGCACAGATGTTTTAGTGGCATGCTATATTTGAATTGCACCAAATTTGCAAAAGCAGAACACACTAGTTGATGGTAGCCTAATGACTGTGGAGTCTTTTTGTTCATGTGCAAACAGTCTTTTTACATTTATTTACAATACTACTACAGTTAGTATTTTGTGTTAAAATATTAAGTCTGAAGTCTTTTTTAAGAAATTAGCCTAAATACATTGCTTCTCTGATAGATTTGCAGTGTTCCATTATAGCAGTTAGAATACACTGCAACACACTGCTTGGTGAATGATGTAAACATCACTTTGGTTTGCCTCACACAGTCATGAATAGCAGTATTTTCACCAGTAGCTATTTGCCAGTTTAACATCCATAAACTGATGTTCCAAATTCATATTTATGCCTGTGAAAGTGTATGTTACATCGTTCGTATGTCTGCTGTGGGGGTGTTGCCGTGTAGCTGCGTTTACAATCTTGAATGATTTATCCACCTCTCTTTAACCTCCGTTTTGTGGTTTATCTTTACCAGCTTTTGCAGCAGTTGAAGAAGCTCATTTGTGATCTTTGCCGGCTGTACAACCTTCCTCAACATCCCGATGTGGAGATGCTGGATCAGCCCCTCCCTGCAGGCCCTGTGGGACAAGACCGAAAGGCAAGGCTGCCTTAGTTTGCTCCTGTCAAATACCTCCCAATGGCATGGCATGGCATGGCATAGTATGGTACACCAGGACACTGGCTAGAAATAATTCATTTAAGGATTATGCAATGCATATTTATATTAAGATGTTTTTATGGGCTTCCAGACCTTGTACTTAATAAGGAGATAGCAGCCTACACACATAGATGATTTACGTGAGGTTGTTCTCAAAGTTTATCAGTAGACTCCTCCTGTAGTCACAGTCAGTAAAAGGTGGTCTTCTGACAAATAAAAGGACCAGCCAGATCATCCTACACAATACTTTTTTTCCACTGTATGCAGTTTAACTTAATGCCTTGTCTGTGGTGTGTGTGTGTGTGTGTGTGTGTGTGTAGCATGGAACAGAAGAGGTCACATCTGAAGAAGAAGAGGAGGAGGAAATGGGAGAGGCAAGTTATTATATCAAACTAAACACTTGTAAACTTGATGTGCTTCTCTTAGAGGTGGGATACTTTGGGAACCTCACAATTCGATTCCGATTCTTTGGTGTCCAGTTCGATTCAGAATTGATTCTCGATTCAAAACAGATTCTCGATTGAATGAACAGAAAAGAGGGCACAACTGTCAGTCTCTTGCTCAAGTATACTGCGTGCCAAACCATTCACTAGTGTCCTTATTCCACTGAAATACAATATGAAACATATTTGGCAATTAATATAAATGGTCCACAGCCTTTTTATTTTAAAAAGGTAACTGCATTAATTAATGAATTAGAAAGCATCTTACAGTCTTCTGTCTGTATGAGAATAACAAACTGAGGGGGGGGGGTGCTCCTCTGTGTTGTTATTAACATCATGTCTCCAGCAGTGGAGAGCAGCCTCTCTGCTGCACTGTTAGCTCCGGGGAAAGACATCACTGTCCAACACACTGAGCGGGTGCAGGGTTTTTGAGGTAAAACAGACTAACGTTAGTCCCTGGGTGATGGCGTCGAAAGTTCACAATATACTTCACGTTAATCTTGCAAAAAATGCCTGCATCCGCTGCCTTTTTTGAAGATCAACTACAAGATAACTCTACCGTGTGTGTGTGTGTGTGTTGTAGACTGTCTGGGTGCTGCACTGCCCTCACAGTTGACGTCACACCGTTAACTAACATTTAGAAAATCGATTTTTGATATTTGTGAATCGATGCAGAATCGTCTGCATCGGGATGCATCTAAGAATCAATTATTTTCTTTCCCCCACCCCTAGTGATGATACACACTTCTTTGTTCTCCTCCCATCATAGTCGCACATCTTTAAGGGCAATGTTTAGGCTGTTGGAATTGCATTCTGTTATGGTATGTTTTGGAAAGTATAATGTGCAGTAAGAATGCCTAAAATATCAAATATGAACCAACAGGACATAGAGGATCTGGACCACTATGAAATGAAAGAGGAGGAGCCGGTGGATGGGAAAAAATCAGAGGATGATGGCATCGAGAAGGAGAATCTGGCCATCCTGGAGAAGATACGTAAAAACCAGAGGCAGGACCACTTGAATGTAAGTCCTTATTCAGTAATGTACATATATTTTGAGGTGCCAAAGGGTCTTGTGGTAGATACCATTTTTGATTGACATATTCTGTATATAGAATGTATGTATGCTTACCTAAACATTTTGTCAGTTGTACTTTTTAGGGTTGCTGCTTAAGGTAGTGATTAATTTTTGAATGACAAATGGGAATGATTTGGGGAAAAAAGAAACCTGATAAACAAGGCAGATAGAAGATATTTCATCCATTTATCTGACAGAGGGGGAATGTGACCTGTTTATTAATGTGCTTCTATATACAGCACATCTTCAGGTTTCTTTCAGCGTCTGCCCTTCAGGGCAGCATAAACTTATGAAATGATTTGTTTTTGTTCTGGCTCTCAGCTTGCTCATCATTTTGTTCAGCGGCTCAGCTATAGGCCTGTCCTTGTATCTGAAATGTGTCAAAAATACAATTATATCCTAACTATGGAGCCAATGATCCAAGCTTTTCATGCACTTATTTTACAGTTTCTTTGGTTTTTTTTGTTTTGTTTGTTTTTTAAAAATTTTGCGGATTGGTGAAATAGTCTCTCGGGGTGTAGAGGAAAAAAATATTGATGCCATGCAGGATAATGTTTTCTCTTTGATGTTGGCCTGCATAGAGTACAGATGACAGGTTTACCCTCATGGTGAATTGCAAAGCGCTGTGTTCTTTGTCTTTATTGTTAACATCTGTTGTCATGTGTTGTTGTTTTTTTTTTTTATTATTATTGCAGGGAGCAGTGTCTGGTTCAGTGCAAGCCTCCGACCGCCTGATGAAGGAGCTTAGAGAGATCTACAGGTCTCAGAGTTACAAGACAGGTAATGCTCACCGCACAGAGGTCTGCACTTTGTAGCAGATCTGAGTGAAAACAACAATCGCAAAAAGCTACACAGATCAAAACGTACAAACAATGATCATCGGTTGTATCCTCTTAATGTGATAGATGTGTATCGGTGAATACAACAGGCATGATGTATACATGAATGGAGGAAAGCATTTAAGAGATAAAATCCAAAAAGTACCTTTGCAACTTGTCCGGATGAGGTCGGCTTCACCCTCACTGTTATTTGCAAACAACTCATGTATGCTTTAGTAATGGCTATAGGCTCGTTGGCGTGTTTTCCACTGAGGCTTAACAAAAACAAAAATGTGTTCTTTGAAATATGAATACCAAATTTTTATGCAGTAGGCAGAAGGCTTCAAATAACTGATGCAGAGTTAGCTGACAGTGGTATGAGAGTGGAGGTACCTGTCAAAATACATTTAAACCTTTGCCTCACCGCATTGCTGTTCAGTTTAGAGTAAAAAGGGAGATTGAATTATTACAGATTTTGCAAGGCCTTGCACAGGGAGACGTTGAAAGACTCATATTTAATCAATTTCTTTTGCAGGCATCTATTCAGTCGAGCTTGTTAACGACAGCCTGTATGAATGGCACGTCAAACTAAGGACGTAAGTAACTGCGGGACCTTTGATCCATGAAAAATCCTGTTGTTTTTTTTTTTTGTTGTTGTTGTTGTTTTGTCTATGTCAGCTTAAACACTGACTGATAACATAATTTAATACCCCTCAGGGTGGATCCAGATAGCCCCTTACACAGTGATTTACAAGTCTTAAAGGAAAAGGAAGGAATGGATTACATTTTACTAAACTTCTCATATAAAGTGAGTAAAACTGACTTTGCATTAATGAAAATGAAACAGTATTTGGAAGTCTTTGAAGTCTTTAAGTGAACTATTTTTGCCGGTTGTCTCTACAGGATAATTTCCCCTTTGATCCACCATTCGTCCGGGTAGTTTCGCCTGTGCTTTCTGGAGGGTGAGTTCATTTAACATGCACACTTAACAGTTTCTACCATCCCCACAGTGCATTTTCAAGTTGAGGCAGAGTTTATCCACAAACTGAGAGATTAAAAAGTGCCTACATGAAAACAGGAAGAGGGCTTCCTTGTGCTGTTCGGATAACCCTTCCTCTGATAATTTGTTTATCCTCGCTTTAGTTACGTTCTCGGAGGAGGTGCCCTGTGCATGGAACTTCTCACCAAACAGGTATGTTCTTATCCAAAGGATAAAATAAAAGTGAATTTGCGCTGCATAACATAAAATGTTACTTTGGATTGTGTTTGAATCTGTTTTCCATTTTGAGACCTACTCTTATTGACACTGGGCTTCCTGATTGCAGGGTTGGAGCAGTGCCTATTCCATTGAGTCTGTCATCATGCAGATCAATGCCACTTTAGTCAAAGGAAAAGCCAGAGTGCAGTTTGGAGCCAATAAAGTAAGTGAGGATGCACGAGAGGTTCATTTCAAGTCAGGAAATGTCCTGTGATATGTTGATAGCACACTGTTTGCTTTTCATCCTTTTCTCTTTTTCCTTTTCCCAGTCACATAATGCATAAACATAATGTGCAAATGTGATAGTTTATTTGGAAAAAGTACATGTTTTCTTTTAACATTTCTCTGCATCATTTCATTGTGAGAGCTGTTTTAATCAGCTGACTGGGTGCCTCTAACAAAAGTTACTGAAATTGTTTTTCTCTTTGGGGCAAATGGGTCACTGCTTATTTTTAAGCTCTTATTGCATAATGCTCGCATTATAATGAGCATGTGAATTTATTTTAAGAGCTTTCCCTGTGATTTTATTTTTTAACCCTTCTATCTTAAAATTAGACTCCTAATAGTTTTCACTCTTAACATGACTGGAGTGCCTGTGTGGTGCTAGAAGTGAAAGCAGTTGTTTGGGGAGTACATGTGTTTTTTTGTTTTTTTTAATGAAAATATGTAAATGTTGAGTGAGATGTTGCATCCACTTACTTTGAGTTGTATGAAAGCTCTGCCAGTACTGGAAACCAGCCTTCATAAAGGCCATTACCCCTCACACCACTTTAGATAGACTCACTGAGCTGGGGTGAATGGGGTGTAACACTTGAAAAGGGGCTTCTTCAATAACCATCGAGTTACTATAGGGTCATTATAGCATTTCTGCAGTCTTACTGTGGATATTGTCAGTATTGTTTGTAGTTGTAAAGATACGTAAATACATATGACTGTAGAATGGAAGTTGTTACATTCATTCAATCAAAAAGTTACCAAATATGAAAAGTATCACTTTTTGCATAAAGTCTTGTGTAATTCTGTGGTTTAGCAGTGATGTGTGCAGAACTACAGGTGCAGAGCCAGGTCTTATGTGAATGGTGATATTGACCAGACGTGTGTGTGTCAAAGCAGTCTGGTATGAATAGCCAAACAAGGGGAGAGTGTGTGTTCATTGTACTGCGCCATACAGAAGGTTTTCTTTTTGAAATTGGAGATTGTGCGATAAGCTTTTTTTTTTTTTTTCCTTGCTTGTAGAAAACAGCTGTCAGTGCTGTTTCCTGCGCTGTACTGTCATCATAAACACAATGCACACTCTAAGGTTGACTTCATTTTCATCTTTGAATGCAGAACCAGTACAATCTTGCCAGAGCACAGCAGTCCTACAAATCCCTGGTTCAGATCCACGAAAAGAACGGTGAGTGTTTTTGTCTCCAGTTTCATACAGAGTGCATTACTGACCTTGTTTACTGAAACCAAATCCCTCCCATGCATCAAATCATAGGAAAATGAGTGCTTGGACTGTTGTGTCTGTACCAAACATGGACTACATAATTTCTCACAAGTACCATAGTTTACACTGAAGGTCAAAGATTTTGCCGACACAACACGAGCGCACCAGTTAGTGTTTTAAAGTGTTTCTTACAGCAGATGGATCCAGAAATGTCTAAATGTTTTAAAGGAATGATCTCCCTCTCCATTGCAGATGGAAAGTAGCTAGGCTAAAGAAAATAATTGGGTGTTTTCAGGAGGTCTTAGCAGTATATTAAAACTTAACATTTCTGATAGTATGAACCAAGCTGCACAATGAGTGAGATAAGAAATTTAACAACAGGTATTATTTAGTGCAAATACATAATTATAGTAAATTGCTTTAAAGAAGCGTGATGGACATCAGGAATGAACTAGTATACAAGGTAGAAGGTTATGTAAGGTAAATGTCCTAAATAATGGTTTGGACAACAATTTGGTATAAGCATGTAATGTCTTGGTGAACAACAGCTTGAAACCAAACCAAATAAATCTAAATCAAGTGTTACACAAGTAAAGGTTTTGTTCTGAAGTAGGTGAATAGTGGAGTGGTGTCATGTTCAGGACTGCTCAGTGTTGTTATGTAATTCCACTTGTGTTGCACATGTCTACATATGAAATAAAGGCTTTGGGATTTAGCTGTTCACAAACAGCAGAATAAAAGAATAATATCCTCTGTCAAATCCAAATAATATCCATTTGAACATTAAAGTAAAATTAATAGTAAAATCGAGAAAGAGAAACATCAATATTTACATTTTAAATAGTTTTATTGGAACAGCACTGTTAAGTCAGTGTTGCTCAAAGATTTATTCAAATTTTTTTTGTTGCCCTTGACCTCTGAAAATGGCACATTAAAAAAAAAAAGAAGTGCTGGTGAAAATATGTAAATTTTTTTTTACTCTGTTGGGCTACATTGAGCTGTATTTAATTGTATCAGAATATAAAAATGGAGAGCTTCACTTTGCAGTACAAATCAGTGGGACAGAAAACAATGTACACGTGTGTGTGTGTGTGTGTGTTTCACAGAATAGTTCGTAAGACAGCTGTGTTTTATGTCAACTGATCATAATTTTAAATATTGGCCCATTCTATTGCTGTTTGCAAACATGACTGATGTAACCCAACCAAACAGCATCAGAAACCATTAACTGTATTAAAACGGTCAGATTTTGGGATTAATTGCAGGTTCCAATCCTGTGTTTTCAGTTTAAGCTGTGAGGCAACTCTCTTGTGTTTACATGAACACTGTTGAGAAACAGATTTTGTGATAACTGAGTGTTAGTGGTAGAAATTGTTGATGGATGTACTAAAAAGGAACCCCAGTTTGTATCCATAAGCAGTAAGCGGGCAAGTCTGCATTACTAAAGTGATGTGTGGAGTATGGTATTATTTCTCTTCTCTATCAATAATCTTTTAAAAACAAATCCCTTGGAGGACAGTGACAGGATGTTCATTTACTGCAACCAACATGTACTATGTTGTACTATGCATGTGAATGTGTAAATGTGTTATTATCTGCGATACTGTTTGTGGTAGAGCTCTGGTGACAGTGGGTTGGTTCTTTTTTTTTTTTCTAATGTATAGTCATTCTCTGTTGTTGTGCTTTTTCCCCAAGGCTGGTACACACCCCCAAAGGAGGACGGCTAAAACAGACTCTTGCCTTTCCTGCACTGGGACCACATGTCTTAGATTTATTTTTCCCTTTTCCTTGCGACCAATTTTTTTTTCTTTTTTTTTTTTTTTTTTTTTTTTTTAAATCGTACAAACCATTTTGTTCTCTACATGAGAGTTTGAACTCCAAACCAAATTCCTCATTCAGTGACCACCCACAAACTAGCACATAAACACACACACACACACACACACGCACCCCCGCCCGAAAATTACACCCAAGCCCATCAGCTGCTCGCAAGGTTTTCCTCTCTTCAGATATTTATCTCTCTGTACATCTGTTGTCTGAAACAATCTCATTTTACCATTGCGACTTTCATCCCATACTCCAGGAGAACAGTGGACTTAAATATCGCGCAAACTCCCCGTTTGGTTTTGGCAGCGAGCATGCCAAGGTTACTTTCTGGCTGTGAGTTGAAAGGTGCGGCATGGTTTTATCCTCCGGCAGTGGCAGTCTGACGCTCCAGTCTCTGCACACCGCCTCTGTGGCCACAGACTGGATCCGAGAATGGCATGCGACATTCCCGGATATGATACAGTGGTGGCTGGAATGAACATAAATGCTGGTGGTGGGAAGAACCACCACCTCTCTCTCCATGGACGGCCTCTGTAATATTGTGCTCATGTATTATCTTTGTTATGCCAAGATCCCTCCTCTGGAATAACATGCTTCTGAGGCTAGCTCGCTTTCAAACCTCATATCTTTTAAAGCTTGAAGCCCTGAGGTGGGGAGGAAGATAAAGAGACCTTTGCAGCCTGGGCGGGACAGCCCATAATAATGAACAGCATCCTTCTGAGTTCCAAAGTTGGAGACCACTGTCATCATCACAACCAGCTACTGGACCCCTCCCTGCAGGGGAAGATTAGTGTGTGTGGCGAGGCTGGAAACAAAAGGAACATGACCAGGCAAAGTAGGGGTGTGTTGGGATTGGCTCACACTGTATTGTAGTTGATTTTAACTCCACATGTAAACATGTAAATTTGTATTTCTGCAAAAGGATTTAATTGTTTATAATGTAACCTTGTCTGGGTCTTTGGCTGGGCAGAGACTGTATTAGTATATACCCTTGACAATTAACAGCAGGGGCACTGCAACTTCTCAAGACCCATTTAGAATAAGAAAGAGTTGCTTCATGGATACTCTTGCAGAAGGAAACAAAAGTACACCATGTTCTTATGTAAGCTTAATGACTACTGCGGTTTTGTTCTTTTTTTTTTTTATATATATTGATTTGTAATCCTCGTGTTATTGGCAACAATGACAGTACCATTCCCCTTATTTGATGGCACCTCTTAACTACAATGGCCGTAACGATGATGGCGTAGACGCAGCTGTTTCTGGCATTCCAGAGGTTCGGCTATTCATATCTAATCACTCAAACCGGATGAACCTCAGTAAGGCTATGCAGTGAAGACACAGTCTTGTGGAGTTTTGTTGTACTGAAGAAAAGTAGTCTTAACAGCGTAGTCACCTGCTTAGTTCCTGTAGCTGGTTCACATCCTGACCACTTTGCCAATCCTGCAGTCGTAATAGTCTGGAAAAAAAAAAAAAAGTGACCTTTACCTTCTGACTTTTCCTTGACCTCATGGCTGTTTGAAAACGCAGCCAGAGTTTCAAATTCACAGCAATAGTCTTGACCATATACCTACTGGCTTCACACCTGGGAAGATCAACTGGAGTCTGTTCCATTTCCAGAATATTTGTTCAGGTTTGATAAATATTTGTTCAGATTTGCTACAGGAAGGACCCAGCTCTTCCCATTACCACCTCTCTGGTTACTATTCATAACCACTCTCAGCACTGCTGTACCCCTCACGCGCCGAATCTTTGATGTAATGTGAATAATATGCAGAAAACTGTGTGGAGCATTCCAATTAATGCAGTTACACGTTTGTTGTGGGTGTTCTATTGTGTGGTTATTTGCATTGTTTTAAGTATATTGTCCTGAAAACCAGCATAGAAAGCTTAGTTATGCTAATTCATACAGTCATTCCTCATTTTTGCGTTCATTTAGAATTTTCTCAGTAATACTAACCTCAGTCACATCACCAACATCTTCAAAACCGGTAGAGATGGGTACAAAACATACAGCTTGTTCATGTCCAGCACATTTGTTAAGACGTGCAGGATGTGACAAGAGTCACACTCCCTTCTTGTTTCACCAAAAGCAAAATTTCAACATGACTATGGATCATTGGCATGGTTGTTAGCTGTTGTGATACCATTGGTAAAGTACTAATCACTTCATTCTGGTCACATTGTCGAGCTCACCCCTGCATTCTCTGGAGAAGCAAACTCAGGAATACATACTGCACACTTGACTTTGCAAAGGATTGCTTCAGAATATCATAAAATGCAAGATTGAATGTGTCAATCTTTTTTTGGGGTGCCATTTAAAAATGATGCCCTTGTCTCACCAATAGGCATTGCAGTGTGTTTTGCTGTCGTATTGCACACACTTGATTTAGACTTTCTAAATACCATTGAGGTTGATAAATAATTACTAAGCAAGTTTTGGAATGATCAGATATCTGGAGCAGGGATTTGATCCCACCTTCATATCATCCTGTGCTTTATGAGGGGTTAAGAACACGTCAACCCTGTCTCTTTGATATTGCTGTATTTTGCATGTCAATATATCAATGGGTGTTTTTTTTTCCCCAAGCTACTGAAGGCAAAGTGTGGTTGGTTTGGGTGGTAAAAAGACTAGATGTATCCATTTTTTCATTAATTGTTTACTCAACTTGTGGTTTCCTATCAGAGCACAGGGCCATTTTTTTTGCCTGTGCGTTGCTTATTGAAACAGGTCAGATATTATATGAGACACATGGACTACGTGTTCGGATTACCTTTAAAGATGCCAGGATTCCCAACAAAAAGTAGCAGTTTAGATTTGTGTGCCATCAGAACAATTGTGAGCTTACATCTTTAACCTGACATTTTGAATAACAGTGTACCCGACTCTGTTGTGCACTGAATAACAGCTTCTCTTACACCAACACATGTCGTCTGACTAACAAAAACCTTTTCTGCTTTGGCAAGCGCCATATTGATCTGAGGTCTGAACTAGCCTGATTCTGGGTTCCTTGCTTCATTAACTGCGGTGGCCGGGTTATAAAGTTATGCACTGTTAGCATGCTTTGGTTTGGTTTCATTTTTTTCCATTGCAAGGGTGATTTTGACCATGTAAAGTAATTTGTAAACTTGCATCAAGTTTATGAATAAAGAATTTTATGAAATATCTCTTCATTCTGTTCTTTTGAATAAAACCCATCAAAGGAAATGTGAAGGTACAGTATTTGCTACGTGGAATCTATCCAAAATCTGCTTGGTGTTGGATGAAAATGTACATGCCATTACACAGGAACACAGTATTGATAGACCAGGAACAAACACCAACCCTACCTATAATTAACAACCCATGCTACTACCAGAGCTACGTAGGTGTCTTGGCCCTGCAGGTCATTTATTTATTGTACTTTCCAATAGATGGTGTTTTTTGCAAAAAGATTCAGGTGATCATGTGATGTTTGAAGTGAGGCAGTGCACTTTAGCCAGTGCGCCTCCAGTTTGTCCCTTTGGTTCGACTTAAGGGGGAACACTTAAACCCTTTTTTTTTATTTTCATTCCCAACCCTGATGCATATTTTCTGTCTTTCTTTTGTCCTTTTTATTGTGCAGCACTTTGTGACGTCTGATCTAGAAAGGTGTTATATAAATAAAACACACTGACTTAAACTTTGCACCCTTTTTGACGAAAACTACATACATATCGGGGCCTACATTGCTAAAATTATACTAGCTGCTATTGGATAATTGTATAATGCTTAGGATTGCACTTCAAGCAGAATAACTGAAAACAAAAGCATGTACCGTGGCTAAATATTAAATTAAATTTAATTCAATTCACTTCAATGACCTCACAGCTAAGCAGGTGAAATTTGTTTCTGGTGCAGTAGGACATGAGCACACATTCAATAATAACAATACTGTACTGTACATGGACATGTTAGACATCACATATCACCCTGAGCAGTGATTTATAATAATAATAGATCTCTTGCCTTTCCCAACAGCCTGCTGAAATGTCATTGGCTTTGTATTTTATGGTTGTGTGTACTAGAAGTCACCACTAGATGGTATTGGAGCACTCTTGTAACTCTGGGGTATTGTGTTTTTTTAAGTCACTCCTGGCATTCATGTACTGCAGTTCTGTCTGCTTGTAACATCAGCAGTTGGTGCTCCATTATTACACTCATTCCTGCTCTTATCGCCTCTGTGGCTCATTTCCTTCAAGGTTGAATGAATAAAGTCATTTGTTTTAGTGGGAGTGCTATTGATGGGATATTCTCTGATATGGACGGCTCATATTCTCCCGTCAGAGATTGTTACAGTGCGCTGCTCTCATACACGTCAGGGTTTGTGATAAATAGCCGAATCAATGCCTATCAGTTCTTATGAGGAGCAGGAGAGCAAGTAGATGGCGAGATGACCTGCCCTCTATTGAGTCTGTGGTCGATCATGTTGCAGCCTGGATAGTTATGGATATTAGAATTATCACTCAAGCCATGTTTTTCATGGTGTCTTCTATTCCCATCCAGGTCTTTTCTTGCTTTTTATGTCCTTGATGGCATGTCTGAATCACACGCAAAGATGGCCTCTCAAAGTCCACCAGCGGCCATCTTTAAAAAAGTGGACCTACGTATTCAGTTCATTGACAAAGCTCAGACAACCATAAACATCTTGACACCAGAAGCACATCTCTTATTGATAAATTACATCCTCCTTCAGGAGGCTGGTATTCTGTGTGAGGAAGATTATAAACCCGGACGCAAAGGGCAGAATGTAGTAAGGAGGAGGAAAGCAAGAAGTGGAACTCAGCAGTTTGTAAAGAAAAGGCTAATTGCCTATTATTGCAGCAGTTTTTATTTTTGTTTATGTGTGGGTTTGGCTGACTGGCCTCTTTGCTCAAGGGGAGCAGGCCTCATTATCCAGCTTTAGCCAGTTGGTTTGTCCAGCCCGTCGTTCGCCTCAGATGCGACGCAGTGAGGAGACTGACAAGGCTCTCGGCCCGGAGGAAAGAGACCGTGCATCTCTGTGATTAACGTGCTAGTGCCCACACTGAGACAGCAAGAAATAGCGGACTTTTCCTCCCTCCCCTCATCCTGGGCCAGAGCAAAGCACACGGTGGGCCACATTCAGAATCAGCTGGAGTTGACTGATAGCCTGCGGCATAATGGCTGCGTCCATCAGAGCTTGACTTTCTCTGCTTTGCCTCCCGTCAGTAACACCATACTCAAGTGGAACCCCAGATTCAGATGGAATTCATCAGGGAGGCTGCAAGGACTTTAGCCCTCTCGCCTTGCTGATCATCCTCTTCTCACCAGCCGGGTCAAGGCTGTACTCACAATGTTTGACATTAGCTGTATTTGCTGCATGTAAGGATTTGATTTACTCATTCCACTCCTTCAACTTTTCATTATTCCCCACAGGCTCCCTGTAGCTGCTCACAAAGTTCAAGTCACTAAAGCTCGCCCACAGAGTGGCCACCTGCACAGGACCCACTTACGTGAATTTCCTCATTCATGTTTATGCGCCTTCTTGTTCACTAAGATCTGCAAATAAGCAACGACTAGTCCTGCCGTCACTGTGAGGCAGGAAATCTCAGTCCTTCTCAATTCTTCTCCCATGCAGTCCCTCTGTGGTGGATGTTACCAAACTCGATCCGATCAGCAGAATCCCTTTCTGTCTTGAGTACGTAAGCTTCCCCTTTGTCTATCGTGGCTTGGATTGTAGCTCATTTGCGTGTCGCTTTGGACAAAAGTGTCTGCCAAATTAATGCATGTAAATGTAAAGTAATAGTTTCAATAGTTTTTCTGGTTGAGAGTTAGATGAGAAGATGGATACCACTCTCATGTCTGTCTGCTAAGGCTACAGTCAGCAGCCTGGCTTTGTCCAAAGGTAACAAAATCCGCCTACTGACTACAGGCTCACAAAAATGTAATATCGTGTTTGTTTAACCTGTAAAAAAAAAAGTGTAAAAATAGGACAATTTGCTGTGTTACCTTTGCACAGAATCAGACTAGTTGTTTCCCCCTTTTTCTAGTCTTTATGCTAAGCTAAGCTAACCAGCTACTGGCTCCAGCTACATATTTAGTGTATCAATCTTCTCATCAAACTCTGGAAAGCAAAGGGAAGTGTATTTCGTGTTGTGTTTCGTGTATTCTGGTCATTCCAATAAAAGCATCAGTTCAATATTTATATAACATTTTGTGCATTTTAAGCACTATAGACAGAAGCTTGAAATCCTAAACCACCAATATTGTATCCATCCAGCAATAATGAGCATAAAGGAGAGAATCATTGTTTCCTGACTGTAACCAAATTTAGGAAGTACCAGAGTGGAGCTGAAACTCCTGCACTATAACTTAATTTTTTAATGAATAGTTTTGTGATCATCTTAAACCCTCAAGCAGTATTTCAGTTGTGTAAAACAATATATATATGTACAGTATATTCATTATCTTGCAATCAAAAGCTTTCTCGCCTCATCAAGCATTGCTTGGAGTAAGGAAACACCTACAGTATGGAGTCTCATTAGTATTTAACTAACTGCAAGAGCCTGCAGTTATCTCCTTTTAAGTTTCATTTAATTAATGTAATCTGTTCCTGCCAACTCCTCCAGTCAGTGTCCCGAAGATGCGTTAAACAGTGCAGGGGTATAGGAACAAAACCAGACGCTTTTACAGACAGCAGGTGCTTCCTGATATTAAAAGACAAGCGACACTTTTACAGTGGTCTGTGCGAGCCTTGTTAGAGTAAATTGAGAACACAGGCACAGAGCTGCAGTAATGACGTCTGGCTTTGAAAGACATGGCAGAATCAGTGGCTGGAGACACAATCCCACTGTGACTCTGAATGACCTGATGTTAGAGCAGAGCATCTGGAGAGCAATAAGACAGGTGTCATCCCCACAGACGCTGTTACTATACAGCCATAAAAGCCTCCACAGCTCACATCTTGTTGTTGTTGAAACAAAATGTTGCATTCATTCATTACACATTAAGAGCAAATAATCTTTCGGAATTCAGGTCTGAGGTCACAGCGTTTTCTATATAACCAGATAATATTTGAATCAAATAAAGAAACATGAAAATAGTTCAAATTGGTGGTCCTGTCTATCTGTGTATCTGTTTCATCTATCTAATTGCCTCCGGGCCTATTCTTGGAAGGGAGTGTGTCAATGCACATCACCAGTCTGGCTGATTTACCTTCAAGGACTTGAAAATAAATTGGAGCCCGAGATAAGGCACAGAATTGTAAATGAATCAAAATCTTTGAACCAACACACACACACAGAAAGAGAAAGAGAATTGGTAAAACTTGAAGAGAGGAATGAACAAAGAGACAAAAAAAAAAAGTGATGGAGCTCATTATTCATTCAGCAGATGTGTGTCATTTTAATAGGGACACTAACACCTCTTCTGCTGGAAAAAAATTTAACATCAACATAACAACATGAAAATAATGTGCAGCACTGTGTAACTTCCACTTTGGTGTTTTACTTGTTTTTTTTTATGTCGCAGAATCAGTTTCATAAATCTATGTTAGTGAAATCATGAAAAGGTTTAAATCTTATGTTATGAGATGCGGTGCTTTTTTTTTTATTGCCGAAAAGACATTTTAGAGATTCACTGCTTTTATCCACCAGCAGCAATGTTTACGATCACCTCGCTCAGAGTAAACATTAAGCTTCATATTTCCACTGGTAAAAGAGGAGACTGCATAATGCAGTCAGTACCACTTTGAAAGTGAAGCCAGTTTTGTTTAATTTCGAGTAACCCAAACATTTTTATGAGAACAAAATTGTTTGCAGCGCCACTGAGAGACTGACCTTCGCAGACCTTCTTTCATGTCTCCATTAAAAGATTCACTTCAAATGTATTCGCAGTTTGCCTCTCAGGCTGCAGTGACGTCACAATCAAGAGCCAGAATGCATATATTACACTAAAAGGCCAGCCTCAAAATCCAGTTCTCCCTGGCTTGAAGTACATGTAAATATTAATGATCGGTGCATTTGCATTTTGCTCCATATTCTGCAGCCTTCATGGGTCTTTTCATTCAGATCAGATAACTCTTTCAGTCAGGATACTTTGGATATTTTTCCTCAGTTTTCAATCACCCAAGACTAGGTGCCTTTAAGAATACATTAGTAGTTCCTTCAAAAGTTCTATGTCATATTAGTATGCAGTGAGAAAACTGTAGAAACTAAAAAGTAGTCTAATAAAGATGCAATCAGCTGCAAACAAATCTACTTTTTTTTTTCTTTGTTTGGGCTCAAAATGACCAAATAATACCTTTTTTCTTGATTGTCTTTTCACCTTGAATGTTGCCTGCTTGTCCTGCCTGTGCTGAAAGATAGCCCGGGGTTCAGTTCAGCGTGACGTTATGCTTCCCTGCACAGTCTTATACTTCAGACCAAGCTAAATGGATTTCCATTAGAGGGGCTATGACTCATTCCAGATGCTTACTCAATACTGTGTGGGCACTGTAGCAGAAAGTTTCCTCCAGACAGAACAAAAAAAGGACAACAAAACCAAACATTCTTGTATGAGATAGTGTCCAGAGAGGGCCGTGCCTCGCACCGTTTCGCATTACTTGTGCGCCTGATTATCGCAGCAAAGAAGGTTGTCGTCGGCATTGTGGTGTGACGAGTGGAAACACGGATGCTGTCTGACAAAGAAAAAAAACGGAGAAAACAAGACGGATTGCTAACTAGCTCCTGAGTAAGCAATAAAGAACAGTTAGACAATCTTAATGGGAATTAGTTTAGTTGAATTGCATCTTTGACCCATCAGCTCACTTAGCTGAAACTACCCATTATATCAACATCTGTTTGTGTGGGAGAGCTCGGGGCAGTGAGTGCATGTTATGTTCCTTTACTGCTACAGTATGTATATATCTCCTCAGTACCGTGTCTGGGCTCAGGCTAGACCTTCATCGGACAATCAATAGGAAAAGCAATGATCTCAGTGAAATGGACCATCCATCTTACCGTGATTTCCTTATGCAACCCCCTGACTGCAGAGAAGAGCTAGAACTGAATTATTGTCTGAGCATCGATTTGAAACTGACTTAAAAAAGCAGCACTCTCTTCTCTCATTAGAGGTTCTGTGGGATCTTCATGAATTTGTCAAAAAAAGGTAGAAATAACAATATTTTGTGATGTGTTTTGAATTAGAGCAGGTACATAACTTTTAAAGCCTGCAATTTTCTCTGCAGGTCAGGAGGTAGAAGGATGAACGTCTTAATTCATTAAAAAATTCAATTGTTTTTTGTTGTCAGCTATGTTTAGCTCAATTTATTTTTATAGGGCCCTAAAACCTTCTCCCCTTGGAACTCCACCACCCTTTACAATTGTCTATACAGCCAACGAGTACCACCATCCCCAGCGATGGCGTACTGTAAAATATATGAAATTTTAACATCATATTCCATGTCTTGTTCAGTTGTATAGGATTCAGATTGATCAATGCAAGGCTAGTTGGTTTATTATTTTTCCATTAAATTAAGTTAGCAGGATAATCTCTTGTTTGCTCTTGCTGCTGTAGATACTAACACAAATCATGCACAGCCTTGCAGCTCTGAACCCCTTTAATGGTGTTTTTCGCTGAGTATCTCTGCAAGACGGAGAACAAGGCCACATTATCTACAAGCATCTTAAGGCAAAGATTATAGTAAAATCCATCACATCTTAGATATCTTCTTACATTTTCTGTGTGCTTCTGAAAACAGACAATCTTAGAAATGATTACATTTTAACAAGTCCCATCCACAGTGCAATCCCAAAGATAAGTGCAAAGCAGAAGGACAGTTAGGGTATAATTTCTTTTGTTCATATACTATGTGCAGCGGGATTAGTTCTTGTATAGTATGCCTGCATGTAGTCAACTTTATCAAATTTATCATTTCAAATTTTTGATAATTTAAAAAAAAAAAAGTTTTTTCATCTTAAATGATTAATACGTTTGCATTGAATTACATTTGGTTACTGTTGCATGCAACAATAATGCCACATGCTGCCAAAACCACAAGAAAAGCAATTAAGCTTACACTGTTTGCATGATTACATAAACTGACAATATCCCATAGTAGATATTTTTCACAGCAGACATTTTGACATGTCAAAGCAGGAAAAACATGTAATTAATAACATTAATGATGGCTGAAACCCATTTAGTTTTTTCCAAATTCATGACCCTGGTATAGTGCGTGATGGTTCACCAGTATAGCTTCCTTGCCACATGGCAATTAAGACACAGAGAGGTCACTGACATGGCTTGGAACAGAACCAGGTGTTAATGTTATTAATTACATTTGTGTTTTTCCTGCTGTGACATTTTATGAGGTCTATGAGCAGCATTAGTTGATTAATGTTCTAAGGCAAAGTTTATTGTCTGCGTTATGAACTTTGTGAGGAAAAATATAACACATTAATGAATGTCTTTGATGGAACACTGATGGACGTTACTCTAAGTCCCCCTGAAGCACATAGCGCATCTTCTGGACAATGATTTCCCTTGATGGCTCTATCAGATGAAGATGCTGGAGGAAATGGGGAGGAGGAGGGGAAGGAAGGGTGGGGAAGATGTTTAAAGGAGGGGTGGGGGGATGAAGGGGATGAGGGACCTCCTGGAACTTGGCTAAAATGCTCCCTTCTTCCTAATCTCCTGCTCTATTTTGAGAAGCAGCAGGAGGGATGTAAGGAAGCCAGTGACAGATGATCAGACATGAGGGCACTCACAGACCTGATAAATGGGATTTCTACATTGGCTGAATGGCTACGCCGCCATGGAAAAGACAGGGGGCGAACAGAAAAGACAAAGGACTCTCCATTACACGGGGACAATTGCATTAACACAATGGGCTTTTTGCCATGGAGTAATATTTGAATTGCTATTGGCACAAAGTGCAGTGCATCTTCAGGATTAATACTGTTAATCATGACCAGGAATATGGAGGCAACCTCCTCCAGAAATGACTAAAGATAGAAATTGAGCTCCAATAAAAGACTGCCGCTCCTGACCTAAAAGTCCACAATTTATAGTAATTAACAATATGATTACGATAAAGTGTTTTCCCACCTTTTCTAAGTAGTTACAGCAGTGGTAAAGATAGTTTCCAGCTTAGGTTACAGAAAACTGACATCTTGAAAACAAATTGTTTTCTCTACACACAGCTGAAATTCCCGTTGAGAAAGGATCTTTGTCTGGCTGTGTGAAAGCCAAAGGTAAGAGCCTCTGTAAGACAGATAAGTCTGCACAGCCTCAGCGGTGATAAGCATCTTATCAGCCTGTCGTCTGCCTCTTGAACTCTCAGAGTATACCTGTTGTATTACAGAATGTTAGACAGCCACTGCTACCTGCAGATAAAGGACTCTTCCGTTTTTGTACCTTTGCGCAACCTACATTTAGGACAGTGTATCAATAAACTCATTAATCATTTCTCTCAAAAAATGGATCATGCATTATTATTACACTGTTACATAACCATGTTTCATCTTCTATTTTTCTGCTGTTATCATTTTTTTTTAGAGGTTGATAATGCAGTCGTCCCACAACATACATTATGACATACATTATGATGCGTTTTCTGTTGCCGAGTACACAGAGAATCTCCAGGCTGTTTCACTAGACTGTGAAATATTTTGGCATTACATTGCTTTTCCAGCAAACCGGTAGAGGCATTTCATTTTCACATACATATGAATTATACCTCCTAAATAGACGTCCTTCGGAGCCCCCGGGCTGGATGGGAGATGGGGCTGGGCTGATTTTACACAGCGGAGCCTCATCAATCTCCCAGTTCATTCAGTTCACAAAGGGGGTCTTCTTTCTCTGGTGAGAGCAGTCGATAGAACACTGTTACCCGGATGAGAGCAATTCCATTAAGAAGGCCCTCCACCTTGGGCCTCGAAAAGGGGGCTTATCAGAGGCCAGCTGCGAGGGGAGTGTTGCAGCCATCCATCCTTAACTGTGAGAGGGGGTGGGGGGTGGGGGGGGAGGTGAACACCGCTGACAATCTTGCCACCTTCTCTTCTTTCTCCTGTCTTCTCCTCAACAAGAGAAACATCACGGCCATTCTCCCCAGCTGGAACCTCTGCTCCTCCTCCCAAGCAAAGCTACCGGACCGAAGCCTGGATGTTTCAGACACATGTGGCTGGGTTTTCATTATGTATCCGAGTCCTGAGATAATGATTATTTTAGCAAGAATAAATCAATTTCTTCTAACCAAGTCAGACAAATGAGAGAGAGATATATAGCAGAAGAACTGTTTTAAAGGTAATTGGTGTAGTTGGAAGTACCAGTTTTGGAAATACATTTACTCAAGTACTGTACTTACATATAGTTTTGAGGTATTTGTACTTAACTTGATTATTTTCAGACCATCATTGAACAGACTGGTTACTATCTCTCTCACCTGATCTAACTTGACCTAAGTCACGCCACATGATGACAACTGAGCTATTTCCATGACAACCGAGCATCGGTTGAGAAAGGCCGTGAGATATACCTGTTTGAAAGCTTCTGAATAAGCCAACAACGACGATGAGTTGCGATTTTAACTGCTGTTTCCAAGGTCACGAATCAACTTTCACGCTCAACATTGTAACGCATTTCCATCAACCTCAGATCAAATTTGTATGCCACACATGATAAATAAAAGAGACACGCACACACACACACATTCGGATACATTAATGTGATGAATGAACACTTACCTAGCATTGTCATGTCATGTCAGTACATGATGCATAGATATAGATTATTTTTGTTTTTTAATGTGTTATTTTCACAGCCTGATGTCTCACTCTCGCCCTGGCGTGCATGACTGGCAGCCTTGAGCAGACCTTTAGAGAGCAGTCACGCACATGACTAATAACGCAGGCTCTGTCACGTCTTCAATTCTCAGGTCCCCGACATGACACTTTTTAGATCACTGTGCTGCACCACTCATGCTATGGCAGCGACGTCAAAAGAATAAACTGCTGAAGGATATTCCTGTCTTGGAGTGAAGAAATGGTGCAAGTCTCATGAAAAAGTAAAAAAAATATATATATATATATACACACATTAATTTTAGTCCTGGCTCAAGTCTAAATGCCAGCAAGGAAATGTAGGCACATCATTTTTCTCTGCACCTGCAGGTTTTCGTGGTAACGGGAATCATGGGAAAAAGTGTTATTTGGCAAACTGTCATCCAAATTTATGAAATATTGTTGTGATATAATAGCGGTGGTGTTTCCAGCTGTTTAAATATCACTTGGCTCTGCAGGTGGTGCCCTTATGAAAGTTTGCATGCATCATAATAACAATGCCTCAGCCAGGGTTGGACTGGGAACAAAATTCGGCCCTGGCAATTTTCATCTGGACCGGCCCCATTTTTCGCCAACACACGCACTTATGCGTTGCATAAAGCAATATCAGGATATTTATAATATATAGGCCAAGCAAACAAGCCTAACAACAGGTGTACATGCAGGGTTTCATAAAATAACATAATAAATAAATAGCCAAAAAATGGCCTATAAGGAAAAGTTGGCACCCCAAGAGGCGCACTTTAATTTTATTCATTTGACAATTGATATGGGCAGCCCAGCTCTCAGGGCACTTATGCTACAATCCATAACTTTACAAATAAAACAAATATGACATAATCATATGTCATGAATGTAGCCTATGACAAAATGCAGTGCTGTCATCATGAAACAAAATAGCCAAAACTAAATTTTCACACTGGACAAAAGCTTTCCTGTAGGCCTAGCCTAATGATGATCTGGAAATGTGTCTGAAATTGGACATTAATTAACAGCGCTCTATTTATGGTCAATCATCCGACATTGTGTTCGCAGCTGATCTGATGCAATTCACACATCAGACTTAACAGTCAGGATTTCATGCTACCGACACCATTTCAACGTTCATTCATTGCTTTTGTCAGGCTGTGACAAGCAGCATGCCTGCACCCTATTGCAGCGGACCCAGAGTGACAAATCAGCTGAGCCATAATAACACTCTGGCCTTGACATCATTCAAAAAAACAGCTTAGCACAGCGGCCTTAAGCAGATAGAATAGAATAGCACGTCCTACCTTAGGCAGTGAGAAGACATCTCATCAGATTATTCCATCAGTGTCCAAAGCCATACGAATGTCTTTTTGTGTAGCCATAAGCATGAACGCTTCAAGATGCTCTTGTGATGTAAATAGACACACTATATGGCACTTTTCTAGTCTACCGACCACTCAAAGTGCTCTACAACACATGCCAACATTCACCCATTCACACACACAGTCATACAGTTATGGCAGAGGCTGCCTTGCAAGGTGCCAACCTGCTCATCATGAGCAATATAGCTCTTTACATTGTTTCTAATGCTCACTCGCCCATTCACACACACACTCACACAGCAATTTTGGGTTTAGTATCTTGTCCAAGTACACTTTGATATGCGGACTGGAGGAGCCAGGGATCGAAACACTGGCCTTCTGATTAGTGGATGACCCGCTCTGCCTCCTGAGCCACAGCCGCCATGTAGTGCTCCATAATCTGTTCTTGATTAATTTTAAAGTTTAAAAGCTGCGCTCACACGCCACTTGGGTAACGGAGAGGGTCAGTGCACCTTTCGCTCATCCTCGACAGCAGCCTCCTCTTCTTGCACCTGCTCTCCACTGGAATCAGCCTGCTCATCTGTCCAGACTCTTTCCTCCTCCTCTTCATTCGGTGGTGGACTGTAAATGTTATCACTGCAGCTAGGCATGCTAACGCTAACAGGATTTTGCATCGCAGTGGCATCGATATTTTGAATAAATGTTAAAACATTTTGCAGCATCAGCCTTGAGATTTTTTTTTTCTGTCAGACCTTTTCTGCTTCACCTTTTCACTTTTTGGGACCTTTATCCATTTGTATACATTATGTTTATTTTCAAATCGAACTTAACTTTTATTTTCCACTTTTTCTGTCTTGATTTGGTTATTTGGGACAGTGTAACCCCCATTCAGATGGACTGGTTGGACTGCAGCAGGCCAGCCCTGTAACCATGAATGTCCCTGACTGACTGAGTGATGAAGCTACACCATTGGTCAGCATAATGCCACCACTTCCTGTATCCGTTTCAAATAAAAAGCCTTCGTTTCAAATTAAAAGCCCTCTAGCATTTCTTACATGGCCCAGCCATATACCAGGTTTTGACCCAGTCCAGACCTAGTCTTGTTTTTTTCCCAAATTGTTGGCCTTGTGGCCCACTAGGTGGCCCGGCCCATCTGGCATTTGCCAGAGTTGCCAGATTACCAGTCCGAGCCTGGCCTCAGCAGATTTTTGGCATGTATTGCATTCCTTAATTTGCAGTGTCATCCAAATTTAGGCCAAGCTGCATTAGCTACATGTGTTACAGAAAATGGCAAGAAAAAGAATGAGAGGCATACAGTATGTTAGCAGAAGTAAGCATTGGGGCATTACTGTAACATCCCTAACAAGTCAATATTTCATAAAAACTGAGGTCGCTAATGCCAGTGAGAAGATTTTAACAGCAGGAAACAGCAGATTGAAAAAGTTATGAGGGAAACAGTAGCACGCATATTTAAAAAATACTATCATGCCACCAACATTAATTACACAATAGGCAATGTTTTCAGTCTACACCACCGCTCTGGAACTCACCAATATACCCTCCACCCTTCCACCTGCTATGTATAAATAGTAGTCCTGCACACACGCCCTGCTCTGATTGATGTCCATGAGTTCCATCCTGCCGAAGGGAGTAAAGACAGGTTGTTTGATGGATGGGGCCTAAATCCTGATGATATTTAATATATCCTGTATTTAATGACCTGTTCCCAGTGATTTGTATAATTAGGTGAGTGCTGGCAGGGATCTAGCAGGGATAAGCACTTCATCTATCGGGTTAAGATTTGTGGGCCTCAACTACAGGAGCCCATGGGTGGACACGAAACTGTCACAGCTACCATCTAATCACCCTGTCATACCTTTTATACATGCAGGTTTAGGATTAAGGCCTATTTTTGCCTTAAAGTCAAACCGGAGCCGCATTGAAGCAAACCACAGAGGCACTTGGACCTACCACAGGGGAACCTGAGTCTGGCAAAACAGGTACTGGTTTAAAGGATAGCATAGAGCCCTAGGTATAGACATATTCTGGTTAAATAATGTAAAAAAGGCACATTTTGGCACTCACAGCGAACAAATCACCTAATAAAAAAAGCTAAGATCCATTAAGTAATAAATGTATACTTAAGAAATCATTAAAACTTTCTAGAAACGTTTTCCTCTTTTTTTAAATCTTTCTCTTGGTTGTGTGCCACTGAGTGCTCTATGTGGCTTTAAAGAGCTGATTAATTGAATGTGCAGGTCTGCATTCTTTCAGAGGTTTCCCCTCTTTGAGAGTTTGGTGATAGTGAGATGTGTGCACCGTGTCCTCCTTCTGTCACCATGGCCTCTCTATTAGTCACAGAAAGGAAAAGGAAAGAAGGAGAGCCACTCTAATTATCCACCACTCCCCGCATGCCATGTTAATGGTCGCTTCCGGCTTAAGTAGGCTATCTATATGCAAAGTCTCTTCTGATGAATTTCTTCATTATTTATTGTTAATGTATTACTGTATCACCATGATGAGGAGAGAAGGCTGTTGGTTCTACACTGTATTGCCCTGTGTGAGTGTGACACGGAGAGTCACTCTGACAGTTTGAACAAAGGAAGAGAGTACTACAAGGTGGAGTGTTAAGCTGTGATCCAGATGTGTGGCAATATTTTGGGGCTCTGTGTTTAAGTCACATTTCCATCTCAATTTTCAGTTTAAATACATGACATGTAAAGTATGATTTTTTAAGAACTTGTCACATTGTGGATAAGACTGCTGATTCTCCACTTCTTATCAACTAGACTATATACTTAAAAGTACATATTATATTTCAAGTGATACTTATATTATGTTTGCACAAAGTAGATCCACTTTTAACAGAGATTTGCCAGCTTTTTTAAGGTGTGAATTGGAAGGGTTCCAAATAATCTCATTCCTATCCTGTTCATTTTCCCAGTTACTTGTGGTTGGCTTCAGATTATACATGGAAATAAGTACTACTACTACTATTTGAATATAGGAAGATGTATAATTCTGGGTACCTCTATTTCAAAAATCTACTGATTCCTTACCAATACTCAGTTCTGTTAATATCTAATATGATATGAATAAAAGACACCCTCCTGTTTGGAAAACAGCTTTAACACAAAACATTTCTTCTCTTAGTAACTTTATGTTTAAAGTCTGTCAGCATCTCTCAGTGTTCTGACTCGACAGAAATAATCCACATCCTTAACGTGGACACAGCATCAGTCCTCCAGTACTCCCCAACACTTATCATGTCTTTCACCTTGAGGTTGCCCTCTGAGGTCTGCCCATTTCCCCTGAAACAGGAGCTGGACTGTGGTGAGGCGAGCACCACTAAGCCTCTGCTCTCAGGAGCACTGACCTCAATCAAAGGGAGAACTTGATCCACTGGTCGTACACTCTGTAGCCCACTAGGAGCTGTTTAGGCCATCAGTAGATGGACGTGTGTCGCTCAGTGCGCGTGAGCGAGGAGAAGTGGGAGACACGAACAGAGAAAAACACAAGAATACAAAGGCTGTATAAGGCGAGGAGATTTAACTTCTCATTTTCCATCTATTCAAACCTTTCTATATTGTAGAAGGGGTATTAAATCTTTGTATTTTTAAAAAGTAATTTTATCAGAGATTTTGGATTGCCTGCCGTGCATTGGTGAAATTCTATTATGAGTTTTGAATAGGTTTCATGTGCCCGAAGGTTGTCGAATACATTGAGCGCATGAAGCACCGTGTCATCCTTCCATTCAAGTGAAATTATGAGGACTGCTGACACTGGAGTTACAGTAAAAGGTTTTTCCACCACAGCAACGATATGCAGGAAGGTGGTGATTGGTGACACACTTATCTCGTTCCAGGTTCGATTACAGCTGTAATGTTTCCTCTACTCCATTAAGTGTATTTGATTTCCCACTGAGGGGGTAGCTGGCAGGGCAGAGATATGACAGCAGCTCCAAGGCCAAGAGGGCAGCTCTTGCAAGCATCACTTCCACTGATGTGCCTGGGAGCGGACGAAAAGTGGCAATGCTTATACAATTAGAGTGGAGACTTTGTCAGACCTCATTTTTGAGAGAGGTTTGAGCTGCAGCCCTCAGAGAGTATTATTAATTCACTGCCCTGGCCCGGTCTGCGGAGCTAGAAGGATTATACAGCGGTGGATGACAAAATGACATACTAAGAGGAGCTTGGAAGCTGATTACAAGAATGAAATTTACCATCAGTCTCAGGGGAATTATCTTGAAAGTTGAGGTGAAAGGGGTAAACATTTATGTGTTAAAGGGATAGTTCAGATTTTTGACATAAGGTGGTAAGAGTTGCATGGACAGGATACATCATGTGGACAGATGTACTGTACAATATCAGCAGCATATGGGGTCTGTTAAAAGATTTTGAATTACAACACAACACTCAACCCATCCACAGATTTTTTTATTTATTTATTTGCTTTTAGAACCAGATAGTTTTAGGTTTTTGACAAATAAAATCCCTCTTCAATCAGTTTTAGATTAAGGCATCCAATCATACATTTTCTTACTGATTATCTCAGTCAATCACCTTGGCAGCAATCACCTCAACTAGCTTCCTCAGCTCTCACTGATTATTGTGCCCCTGTCTCTATCATGGAGAGCAAGGCCAGGCATCCTGCAGAGGTTTGTCTTGTTGAATGCATATCTGCAATTTTGCTCTCATTCTCTCCACCCAAAGCTCACGATTAAAGGTAAAGATCAGAGCACTGACTGACACTGAGTAATAAACTGAGTGTAGGTCAGCTGTCTCTGTATAATGGGGGGTAACTCACTCCAAAAACATTAATGAGGTGATGATCACTATCACTTACCTTTGCACATAAATATTAAGTTGTTTACTATATTAAGTTGCCTTTGATAAGAAATGTTATTTTGGTAGTTTTAGTCTGTGTGTAGTACCTTGAAACCTTTATGTGTTTTTTTTTTACTGATTTTTGCTTATTTAAATTGTGCCCTTGATAGTTTAAGCTATTGCTTGGTTGTGCTTCTAAAGGTACCCTGTGCACAAGGACACAAATACACCAATGGCAGCACACCAACAATGCAATACACATTTCTGCCAGTGGTTTCACACTATGCCAGGTCTCTCTTGAAAAAGAGATGTTATTCTCAATGAGACTTTTTGCCGGGGTAAATAAAAGAGAAAAAAAAAATTCACTGATCTACAGGTAGCGGTAATACAGCAATACCACAGAAAAAGGCAAGGAAGATGAAGACTGCTAGCAAGTGAACATGAATATAAACAATGCACACAAACAAACAAAAATCAAATAATAGGCCTTGCAAATTTGCCTGAGGAAAGAAATGCTTTCAGACGTCTTTTATGCTTTGAAGATACATACAGTGTGTTTTGGTGAGTACAGATTTGTTTGTTTACAAGAAAACTCTTCAGGGCACCTTTAAGGAAGCTGCTCTATACTTACCCTAAGAGAGTGGACCATCTTTTTCTGTCTCATAGTTTCCATTGAGTTTGCAATTTGAAAAAATGTTGAAAGTAAAGGGAGTCAATACTTTCTATATATCTACAAATAAAATGGTTCATTTTTACCTCACATCAATAAAAACCTGCTCTTGGCCATGAACCACATGGTCAAGACCAATGTGGTCTGAGCCTCAAAAACACTGTAGGAAACATACTGTCATCCCTCTTTTGAAACAGGAAGCTCGTGACTCATTTACAATTGATCTTTACATACCTCAAGCAACAAGTTTGTTTCTGAGTTGATGAATGTTGCACAGAAAGAGGAGGAAAATGGATTTTTTGTCAGATGGGATTAGGTAATGCCAGACCCTCCAATTAGCTATATTTCACTTGTCAGTTTACATCAGTGAGGCTTTAGCACTGCTTGATAACACAGATGAAGGGGAAAACAAAGAGAGAGAAAGAAGGAGGGAGAGAAACACAGAAAAAGAGAGGACGAGGGATGGGGTGAAAGAGACGTGAGGTAAATATAGACAGAAAGGGAGGAAGAGAAAGGATGGAAAAGAGAAAGATGGAAAGAGAGAAGAGTGATTGGAAAGAAAATGAAACTGATTGGAGGAGCTATTAATTGAGATTTTTGAAGTATTTTGTTGTCTCACAGTTGTCATAAAATGAATTATAGATTCCCAGTTGCTGCTGGTCAGTTTGATACACCGATGCTTTACTTTACATAAGGGAACACAAAAATGGTAAATAATGGTAATATAATCATTAAGTAATGAAGCAAATACCTACTTAGAAATGTATGAAGTTAGAGAATGTCAGCGTTAAACAGGAATCAATAAATGATTAACAGATATTTAGTTACACAATGTTTCAATAACAAGTAATCATTATCTATTATTTTATAGTCCTTGTTCATGAACTATTGGCGATAGGTTTGGATTTTGTTTGTTTTAATACAATAGTCATATGTCATATATTATATGTGTGGGAGTTACTGGTTACTGTAATCAATCCTCTGTTCCATCCTGGCTGTGAAGAGATCCCTTCCTATCTCGACACTGTAAGAAATAGGGCACAGAATCCACCGTCCTCACTCTGTGCAAAAATGCATGCTAAGGTTCAGACGAAGCTAATATGAGGCTTGAGCAGTCAAGTGGTATAGTTGTGTTTAGGTGTTGTGTACCGACAAGAAATGTAAAATGTAAAAGACAGTAACATTGGAGGATACCCACTTGATTTGTTTAATTCATGCGGCACACAAAACACCTCCAGCGAGGACACATCTGGACGCACTGGACCACTAAATGCTCCGGCTGGTGAGCGATGCTGTTTCCTCCATGATCATGATGGATCGTTTTTTTTTTCTCTCCAAAGAAATGATGTAGCTTACCATGGAAACACTGCAGTTGATGGGATAGATGTACTGTGTTGGGCAGTGCTTGGTTTCGGCTCGTCCATTTTCAAGCAGGAGAAAATGGCGGCCTGGTCAAAAACTATCTCATATTGCAGCTAAACAGTACGCTAAAATACGTTTCTGAAAACATTTGAGGCGAGAAATGGGCAATGCAGTAAGAGAAACTTGATTTATATTTGATCAGCACTGCCTAGTTTGACAGTTTGATCTGAGTTTTGTGAGCCAGGTGCGTTGTGCTGGACGGACTCATTTGCATAAAGTTGAGGTCGAGTCATGTTTATGCAAATACAGATACAGATCCATCATGCACTGCACGGCTGCATCTCTTGCTCTCCATAGAAAATGAATAGAATCTGTCAACTTGACATATACGTCATCACATCCAGTCTGTATGCCACGTTCAGTTCTACTGAACTCTCATATTAGCTTTGGCTTAGCTGAACTGAGATGCATTTTTGGCTAATTTTAAAATGCATAATTACAACCACCAGTAAAGGTGAAGACACACTGGATCTGCTGATGCATGCCAAGTTACTGTTTAGTGTACTGTTTAGCTGTAATATGAGAAAATTTGTGACCTGGCCGCCATGTTGAAAGCAGACAAGGCAAAACCAAGCACCGCCCAACTCACAGTACATCACCCAGCACGTCACCACCAGCCGGAGTGTTTAGTGGTCCGGTGCGTTCATATGCGTCCTCGTCAAAGTCTGTGTGTCTGCACCATAACTCTTTCAATGGATATATGGCATGTGACTATTGTATTATAATGGCCCTGAAAAAATCTGAACCTACATTTTAATTATCATTTACTTCCTGGTTTGTTCTTTACTCAATCAAGGTCTTGGCTCCAAATGGAAAAGATGGTGCCGACCGTGAGCTGCAACTCTGGACTTCAAACTGGCTCCAAGATGGACACGTCACACTATGTCCATCTTTATATACAGTCTATGGTGTTGAATCAAACTTAACTGAACCAAGTATAAGTTGAATTTGATCATGATCCACAATGTTATCATGGTTCTTTGTCATGTTGGTTTTTAAGACTATTTTGCAAGTTACTGAACAGTACTCAAGATTCAAGATTCAAAAAATCACATAATGATAGAAATTTGTCTTAGGTTAGGAGCTCACAAACAACATAAAAACATACACCCAACACAAACAATTCCATAAATAAATAAGATCAGGTGTGCAAAGCTGCATTAAAAAGTAGTGACAGTCTATTTGGGCTTGTTTTAAATGGATATTGCAGTGGGAAACCAAACTAACAGTACAACCAAACTAATTTCACACCTGAAAAGCAAACAGTTAATGTTGTGTAGAAGTGATAACTAGCAGGATGTGCACCATTAAAAAAATGAGTCATAGAAAAAAGATGAACGAAAAGAACATTTAATAATGTGAAAATGTTGCAGATTACTGTTTTACCCTGTCCCTTCTTCCTTATTTTGATATAATTATTTCCGTTACTGACTGAAGTAAATGTATCAAGACTCATAAGTAGGATTCATAGCTTTTACCTAAATCTGTTTTATTTACCCAGAGCATTGGAATATTTATGTACTCCAAAGCAGCCGCCAGTCTCTCGGTTCCTAGACAACACTGCTACTCAACCTTTTCAGAGCTGTTGTAAAACATGCAAATCCACGCCAGCAAGCCAAAGCACACCTGTTGGAATCCACTGGTCCGGCCAAAATCCGCCTCTTCAAAGCACCCACGGAAAAATTCAGACGTTTTTTTTAATTCAGCAGCCTGCATGCTCAGTGCGCCGCTCGAGCCCACGCACACCTGTTCAAAGTGCCGTTCTCCTTTCCTGTCATCTAATTTGTGATTCACATCAAATGGATGCATTTCTAATGTACAAACTGTTGGCTTGCTGTTTGACTCTGGATATTATCTGGATATGTTCCACAGCCTGAAAATGATGACAGCCATCCGTGTGTGTGTGTGTGTGTGTGTATATGTGTATGTGTGTGTGTGTGTGTGTTGTACTGAGATAGACTTTGATTGTCCCTTGCTCTATACACAGTTATTAATGAGGCACTACAGTCATCTTTTATACCATCTGTTTCCTCAGTACTGATGGAGCCGTGTTCAGTCATTCTTCTATGTCAAACCATGCTGCTTCGCACAGTCTCTTGCCTCCTATAGACTACTGTGTTGTCACAGACAACCACAACCTCCATCATCAGCTTTGGTCCAGAGTGTTTGTCACATTCCCATGGCACTTATTTAATCTTCTGCCTGTCTCTTTCTGTCATATACTTTCTTCCCAACTCCATTTATTTCAAATCTTCAGTAGCACTTTACATTGCGGTACACAGCGGGGTGTTGCCTTTCAGGCTCTGGAAAAACACCCCACTACCTCGGACTGCAGTGAAGGTTAGCTTACTGGGAACACCAAGTAGTGCACACTTGGGCTAACCTTAGTTACTTAACATGACGGTCGCTCCTAACATGGCAGGTATCATAATCATGTAGCAAGTGCCAGAGCCGGGGAGTGAACTTTCAATCACAGCTGTCAATCAGTGCCCACACAGCAGACATCAAAGCCTACTAATAAGTCAAGTCTTCAAATCTTGCTAATGGAGCAATAATTTCCAAAATGACTGCCAGCACACTTGTTAGAGGGCCTGAATTTAGCGATTGAGACCATTATCAGTCATTGAAAAAATGATTGACTTAGTATTTTTAGAGAAAAGTTGAGGTTTTTTGAATGGGAGTCAATTGGAGCATCTAGCGGCCATTGGTGGCATTGCACTTTAAGGTACTTCTACACTGGCTTCAGCCTCAAGCCGTGGTAGTTGCCACTTGTTCAACACCCAATGTCAGGTATATCTTTTCCAGGAAGAATGTTGTGGTGCAAATGTTTCCAAGGACATATACTGTCACATTAAATATGAGGGTCTCATATAGGTCAGTGATGGGCTGGCATTTGGGTCCAATTTGGGCAACCAAATAAAATTGTCCAGCCCCATATAGCCCCCATGTGTGTCTAACCATGTGGATTGCCATGGTTGGCTATAAGGCCTACATGAGAGTCATCCTCTGGCCCCTAGATGTGAGAATATTAATAATGATTGGGCCAAGGCGGGCTTCAAGTGGGACCCACAAGCAATCAGGTCTTCAGGTCTTAAATAGCTCTTTAAATTTGTCCACCTCCTTGAGCTCATGATTGAACCAACCATGGTTAATGATCAACAAGGGCAGACAGACATGGAGCCATTAGAGCACTGGAGCTGATGGACAATTTCTTCCGGACCCCATTTTGTTGCCTATTTGGGAATCAATTTGTAGCCCTTGTGGGGCCTACAGCAAGTTTTGTGAGGTCCTTGAAACTTGTCAAACTTACTGCAATAAGTTATACCCAGTAGACAATCTAAAAATAACTTTCTTGAGTCACAAGATTTAAGAGACACAATGACTTCACCCAACAAAGGTGATATTTGTCCTCATCTCTATGGATGAGATATAGCTCGCCAATGATTCCCAGAAAATTGTGTTCTCATTAATCTATATAAAACATGAGAGAAGTAATTACACAGTTCTTAAAGGGGGAAAGGCGACAATGTCCTCAGTTCCTTATCGAGCCAACTGATTCATGCTTTTTAATGGGCTTTTAAGCCAGATTAAAAACCTGATGCCCCCACTGTTAAAGCAGCCTACTCTTTCAGAGAATCACATTTATGAGATTGCCAATAAAACCAAGAGACCTCAAAGGAATACAAATGACTTTGATAAATCTACATCAAATTGGCGTGTCCCGTTAAAGTACATAACTTTATTGGAAAGGACGGATACTGCTCTGAAATGCCGTAATGCGTAGGAAGTAAATTACCCTTTTCTTTTCTTCCTGGATGTATTTGTAATTTCCTAACAGTTTTAGTGAATCAGTCTGCCAGAATCTTCTCTTAATTTTCTCTTAATACATTATTCATTCATCATATAAATCCAGTATTACTGTACAACTTGATGTAATGTTAATATCTCAAAGCAGTAGCAATAATGCTATTTTTTTCTCACAGACCAGGTAATAACCAGGTAAATCCAAGTAAAACTTATAATCCTTTAGTTATTCAACCTTAAAATCCACTTCATTCTATAGTAACAGGTTGAAAAGAGATTTTTATTACAACTCTTGAGACATGGATTTTTAAAGGTGGCTTAAATTGGCATTAAGAAACTGGCATTCATGTTTGGTGCTATCAGTGAAAATTAATTTCAAAGCCTCATCATGGAAAAAATGCAATCATGGACCATGAGTGTCTCAACAATAGTTCCTTACCCAGGCAGAAAAAGGGTGAGATGTCCAACTGGAGTTCAGTATGGGGACACGGAGTACTAAGTACACCTGACTCAGAGTGAACACAGGGAAACTGTCGCGCTCTCTGCCTGAACTCTAACTTAGCTCATATCTTTCACAACATCCAGCTCTCCAGTGGTCAGACTGGTGAAATTGATTGCCCCGCTTGCATTATATGAGCAAGAGTCACTTTGGGATTTACTTTGCTGTAAGGAATATCAGCCCACTCCACCCCTGATTCCAAATTGATTATAAAACAGCATTCTGCTGACACTGACACATATTGAATATATATATGTGTGTGGAAGCTGATGGAAGCTATAGCTGAAATTGCATTACCACCAGAGTAACATCAGGTTATTATTAGGAATCAGTTGTTTTTTATCTTTATCTAAATGGTAAATGGCTACATTTAGCACATTTATCCAAAGCACTTTACTATTTGCCTCTCAATCACCCATTCACACACACACACACACACACACACTTGACAGTGAGCTTTCATGCAGTGTGCTGGCTTAACCCTCGGGAGCAATTTTCATTGTATTAATCATTATATTATATTATATTATTATTGAATGGTTTTGTTCACACCAGATTGGTTCAACTGAAAACAACAAATACTATACATACTAAACTTTCTTACAATCAAGAATGTTGCTGCATGTACATACATATTTACAAAAACTCTCATTTTACTTGTGAAAACCATCATAATAATAATTATCTTCTAATGTGGAACAATCTACTAATACATTATATATTTTATGGCAGATTATTATATTAATCTGACGTGACTGTGGGCGAACCAAATGCTTTGAGAATATAATGATGTATTTGATCTAATATCTTTATAATTAGTTGCATTACCTTCTTTAAAGATGTTATATATATATATATATATATATATATATATATATATGTATATTTTTATCTTTGTTATACAAGCCATCTCTTTTTGGAGATCTCCCTCATATTCAGACAAACCGATGACAAAAAGAAGGCTCAACACTTTCAAACATGCAGTAAACAGTAAATAATGGCCACTGGTTACTGGTAGGCAAGTATTCAGCATCCGGCTCTAGCTGAGGTGAACTACAACCACCCCAGCCGGCACCATGTGACTACTGAGGTTAATAAAGCTGGACTTACTGTATATCGACCTCTGCTTGTCAATAATCAGATGGTAAATGGAGGTTAGTAACAGGAGAATCATACCATGAATCTTATCAGCGTCACAGAGGAGAAGAAGGGAAATGGGGAGGACTAAGAAGGGCTCATGTGACGCCCATAGATCTTGTCTTCCCCAGTTAGAAAAACTAGTGTTGTAAGTTGTTGTTGTTTTTTTCAAGTTAAAATGATTCAGAGGTATGTTGAAAAAAGAGAAGCACAATAAGCACCTAAAGGAAAAATGTTTTTCTCCAAACATGTACAGTATTGGTATGACCCTTACAACCAATTACATCAGCTCCAGGCTTGAGAGAGGTCCCTTGTTAACGTGCATGTGTAAAGATATTGCAGCAACAAGCCTAACGGGCACCATTGATACTTCAATTCAATTTTAGTTTGTCTCCCTTCAGGCTCTGCCTTTCCTAACAGTAATCTAACAGCGACTTTGTGGTGAAGAGAAGGATGTTTTTCGTTTAGTTTTCCCATCAAGTTTCCCATTCAGGCTTTAATGATTGTCGCTGTATAAAGCAAACTTGCTTTTTGTATTTTGTATCTGTATTCAGATGGAAGCGGCAAACACTTGAACGCTGGTCACAGCAGTAACCAATGATTTCTCCACCAAACTATGGATAAATAATCATATAAAGCTCAATGTGAAGAATTTTACCCATTTTATATGTTCATATCTGAATAATTTATCACTATCAGATTGTATCTCTGGTGTTTAGATGCGATACAGAAAAAACAAGGACAAAACAGAAAGAAGGATGTGTATGAGTGTGAAATCCAAAATCCAAAATACTTACACCTGCATGAAAGATACACATCTTTAGTACAATATATAATTATTCAGCAGGCTAAAACACCAAGTGGAAATAAGAGAAAAAAGTACACACACATGTAAGCAAATGCAACAGTTGACACAAAAACATGACAAATATTTTAGTCGTGTAGGGAGATTATTTCCTCTAAAGCATGTCCATTGCTCTGCCCCCAGTGCACTTTTCAGAGGAAATTATTCTGTTTCCTATTTTACCAGCGTTCTCTGTGTCCACCACCTGCCAGCTCCATCACCTTGCCCAAGGGTGAATAGTGGTCTGAGACTCTCCTGATAATGATTTTGTTTGACTTTGTCCGAGCTTCCATTGTTTCATTATTTTATTTTCAAATGACAAAAAAGTATGTTCCTAATGTCCATTTTGTGGTAAATAATCACAATAAATAGAATAATTTTCTCATCAGATTTTTCCTAAAAGTGGGTCTTTTCATAAATAAGATCAGTTTTCTGTTTGTCTTATCTGTGTGTACTCAATGGACACTTCTTCAGTTTGTGAAAGCAGGGGGTGCTCACATACATCTCATATAAACAAAACCACCCATGGCGCCGGGTGGAGAAATGTTACAAACAAGGACAGACTGGGAATGCAGATGGAGGGAGAGAGAGTGGAGGAGAAGAGAGAGAGGGAGGGTGTCTGTTGAGAAGGTCACGCTATAAAAGATGTCTCCTTGCATTTAGGCCTCGTTCTGGCAATCTGCGCACAAATGCCACAGACCTGAATATTGTACGCTTAACAATTTAACAATTTGACAGGGAGCCATCCATCCACACAGCCTTGGGTGAGCTGCAAAGAGAGAGAAAAAAGCTGATCTTCACCTTTCAGTGATGGTGTCCCAACCAAATAGACCTAAAACCTGCAAATCTCAGCGACTAGTACCCGGAACAGGTTTCAGTGTTTTCAGAGAGTCCAGTGTTTGAGCCCACAAAATATATATATCACGATTAGTTTGAAGCACCGTGTGTTCACACACGCAGAGACAAAGATACAGGAAGAGGCAGGACACCAGTCAGCTTCTAATGAAACCTCAATACACACACAAGTGCTGGCAACAGAGATGCCAAAAAAGAGACAAAAATGTATCCAGAAGCTTGATATGGGGTCTTGGGTTCTTTGACGTACTGAAGAGGCAACTAACAGAGTTTTGTTTTTACTCCCACATGAATTGGATGCACACACAACAACATGGAGGCAAAATTGATCACAGCAATTTTTAACATTGTTTTGACAGCTACAGTGACTTACATGAGAAAAATGACACATGGAAAAAGGTTAAAGCTGTATGAGCATCCTGGTGTGGTAGTTGTATTTGTACTCTGCCAAAGTCTGTCTCAGAACAGTACAAAAAAAAAAAACCCAAACTGTATTCAAGCATTTAGATCAACACAGAGAAGTAAACAGCTAAATATACTGAAGTATCAATTTAAAGCACTGTTCCCTTTTAAAGAGTTAATTTTTCTAAAATTTTAAAACTGGCTAGGAGGTGGCAGTCTGTCTACCTAATGCACATATTGTTGAGTGATTTAAACAATGGAAATGCATTATTTTAAGGCGCATAAAATGTAATCTATCTAAAACCTTAATCTGCAGTGTGACTAGTAAGTACAGCAGTCGCAAAGAAATGAAGAAGAAAAATGGCTGCATATCCCTCTGAAATATAGTGGAAAGAGAGTGTAAAATATCCAGTATGCAATAATTCTACAGTGAAGTATTCGTCCGTTAATACTGTGTATATACAGTACTTGAAACATATAGCCTGTCTGTTTATGTCAACTTTACCTTTGCTGTCCGTCTTTGGCTTTTGTCAGTACCTCCCCACATTAAAGCACAGCCATTTAGAACACTAGCAAATGTCAGATGTTACACATTGATGTAAATATTTTATTACTGTAATAATTGCACATGATCCTAAGATACTACTGTATCTAAGAGATACTGTGGCAAATGAATAACAAAACATAGCAGTGAAGTTAATGTACAGCATGGTCAGAGTACATCGCACTGTACACAAAAAGAGCCACAATAAACAATATATCACTCTACACAGTAGTCCATTTTTTCCCCTGGCCTGACACATAGTGGATGAGTTCTACATTCTGCAACAACTTGCTCAATACAGTGGCAAATATATTTTTGAGAGCGAAAGAGGCTTTTGAAAGAGCTGTCCCCCTGCTTCTCCAACTGCTGCCTGGCCGGCCTCTTGATAAAATTGTGTACATTGCCCTAACTCAGTATAATCAAATAGTGCACCTGAGGAGGTAGGATGCCAAAGGTACTGTTTTTTCTTGTCCTTAACAAGTGATCCTGGAACTTTGGAGAGGTGTTATCCCTGGAATGGACACATTTTTTTAATTGAGTCATTTATTTCTTGCAGCCAGTAAAACATAGGATTTGTGGTTGAGAAAGGATTTGTGGTGATGAGAGCTCAGCCAAAGATGAAGTCAGTTTTTACACTATCAGTTGACCTCCTATGGCGCCAACATCCACAACCCAAAAACAGCACAAAGCATTCACAGCTGCCAAGAGAATATATCCTATAAATGAATGTCGAAGACACAGACTGTAGATCTTGGGTTAGGCCGGTTCTTGGACCACGTGCTTCTATACCTGGAATTGCTTCAGTGAAAGTCTCAGCAGCCAAATGTGGAGGAGAGTGGGAGGACTGGGCAGCTTCCAGTTGCAGCTCTTTCTTGGCAACCTGCCTTGCAGACATTCTTTGTAACATTGGATCATAGACTCTGTGGGCTGAACAGGTGTGGCGAAAACTGTGTTTTACTGGGTCAGAAAGCAGGTTTTAGAGTTGGCAACAAGATAGCAGTCAGACCAGGAAAACAAATCCAGCGGGCTGAGGTAGGAAGGCAGGCAGTAGTCATTGGAAAAGATATACTTAATCACATTATGACACAGTGATAGTAATCCTTTTTGTCCATAGGTCTACCTGCCATTTTACATCTTTACTGTCTCTACTACCCCACACAGTAGGACAGGATTACAACATTGCAATATTTACATGTCATAAAGGACAAGCTTTTGATTCCAGTAACTTATCTGTATCCTGCAAGTCAAGGTGGCGTATACTGTACCGTTTATAGCTGTAAATGTTTTCCTCTTAGTACTGTACAGAGGAGGAGGCTGTATCTAAGGAAAGGGGACTCAAGGGGGCTCTGTCTAGTCCACTTACCTCTCATTTTCTGTCTGGGTAATTACACCTGAAATTGGGGGAGGCGAGAATACCTCCAGTCACACACTATCCAATTTCTCCACAAGCCCTTCATGTGGACACACATACAGCATATACGTGCACACGCCACACGCTCTGTCAGACATGTGCACGCACAAGCACACATGTACACAAACTTAAATAGACCTATTTTTTTCTTTGCATTTTGTCTCCTCTCCCTTTCCCCCTTGCTGTCCCTTCCTCTTCCAGCTCTCTTTTCCTATTTCCTCAGACCAGCTCTGTATCTATTAGGTGTGACATTCCATTCTGCTTTTTAATCACCTCTCTGCTTTGTCCTTCTGGAGCCAAATAACTTCATAGATGATGGTCATAAAACCCATATATTCCCTGTCAAGAACTGCATGCGAGCACAAATACAAATTCATGGTCTTGGAGTTCACATGTCACCTACACCTGCATCTATAACCATGTTACTACCACTCAGAGGCACACGCTGTCTTCCTCACACGTAATTCTGATCAAATGATTTAAATCATTAGATGACTGAACAATTTAGCCGGTTGAATGTTGAGAAGACTGTACTGTAAAAAGAAAACATGACATAAAGACCTGTGCACAACAAGCATCAAGTGATCAATCATGGGAAAGACTTAACATTGATATGCTACAGGTTACAAAGCAAAAACAGAAGACACACAACATGCATCACACTGTATCTTTGCAGATAATTTAGATTAGCTCCCATTCAGTCGTCATGCGTGCTGCATCACATGCACTATATGTGTAACATGACAAGCGCCCTCAACCCTGTTGCTGATGAAGAAAGACAAATATGGATGGTTTTTAGTGCCAGACATCTCTGCTGGTGTGACAGAAAGTCAAACATATAGATTCAAAATCTCAATCTCAGTGTGGCTCCACCGGTAACACCCCGCAGGCAGCCGCCACAGACGGCTGTGTGTGCGGCTGCCATGTTGTGTCGGTTCTTATCTCACTCAGGAGAATGTCTTTGGCTGTCCTTGGAGGAGAGCAGTCAGGGATGGAGGGAGGCGGGCAGAGGGTGGTGTAGATGTGGGAGTGGGGTGGGGGGCTGGGCTTGAGGGACTGCAGGCATTTATATTCCTCTCTCATCTGTGACGGGGCGGGAAAGGTGGGGAGGCACATGAGCTGAGCAAGGCGCAGCGGGGGCTTTGGCAGGACTGTGGCAGAGGTTCAGGAATCAAAGATGCAATGTTATAAAATCTCCTTGCTGCTTGGCCCCAGCGGGCAGTCACAGAGATACTGAAATAAACAATGTGATGTCAGATTCAAACACTAGTGAAAAGAAAGGTGCAGGAAACACGCTCGATCCTCCTCAGATTGCTTTGCAAAACTGATATTTTTAGATTGCTGTTGAACCAAACATTGAATTTTTATATCACAGTCAGTTTGGCAAAATGTTAATCACATCTTTCTGCTGTCTTATTTGTCTCTTATTTGTAACCCTGCCTGTTGAAGCTGTAAAATTATAAGGAGTCAATAACTCAAAGCAAGGTAGCATACACTGCATTATCATGCACTCATATGACCTGTATTCCTCTATATTGGATATTCACTTTTACAACATTTCTCTTTCTCAACCTATTGTAAATTCCAGTGTCCTCAACAATGGATGCATTTGCCTTGTTTCTGCTCTTCAAAGAAATGTGATCAGTGTAAATAATCCATTGACCTCAGCCAAATCTAACAGAACTGTGCTCTAAATGTGAGCGTGCACTTCTTGTTCTCTCACATGGTCAATAAATTCCCCGCAGATTCAGGTCTATGTTCACTTCTATGTGTCACCCCACTTAGCTGATGATTTCAACCAGAATGACTCAAAAATCAATACTCTAATAGACACTCACTATACCTAATCAGGTTCATCAAAATAGTTGTTTGACCCAAACAATTGCTCTATTCAGCTGGCTACTACTGAAACATTCATTTAACCATGAGTGATGAACAAGGCGTACCCTAAAATGAGATGTGGACAGTGTAAATAATCCCAAAGCTGTACACTATTGATCTGGTTGCAGGGCTAAGTGGCTCAAAAAGCCTCTCTGACATCATTCTACCATTAGTAAACATAATGCCTTTTTCTGAGTGTGCACTTATCATCATGCAAGCATGCACTCGAGCACATGTATGTTTGCAAATATATATACATATATGTACAGACAGGAGATTCATCTGATCATGTGCACTATAAGAGTTATTAGCTAAAAACCAACTGCTAACATGATGGTAGATGATATTTCTAGCTGTATCGGATTTAAGGATGTAACGATCAGTAAATGAATCAATTACTCAATCAACAGAAATTATTTTTTTATAGTTTATTTATTGTTTAGGTCATATTTGCTGGTTACAGCTGAAATGTGAAGCTTTCCTTGTTTTTTTTTCTCCATACATTCGTGAATTTAATTCCTTTAAGATTTAATTTACTCTTTTTCTGATTAATTAACAAGATCCTGCAGAGGCACAACGGCACCTTAAGCTAAATGCTATCATTCTCACGTTGACAATGTTAACTCGCTGATGTTTAGTAGTATAATGTTTACCATGTTCGCCATCTTGATTTAGCTTATTAGCATGCTGTCATTTGCTAATGAGCACAATTAACACAAAGTACAATTGGAACTGATGGGAAGGTCATTATATTCTGCAGGTATCTGGTCAAAAACTGAAGCACTGAACAAAATACCTGATGATAATACTAGAGGAAAAGTCAGGGCATAACCAAAATCATTACAATTGATCCTGAGGGTGACATAAATGTGTGCATCAAATTTTAAGCCCATCCAATGGAGTTGTTGAAATATATTTCATTGAAAACCAAAAACATCAACCTCATGGTGGTGGTAGATGAAACATCAGGGGGGGGATCATCAAAGTCCGTAGGATTCATCCTGCGAGGACCATGAATGTCTGCACAGAATTTCACGGCAGATATTTGGTCCAGAAGTGTGGATCGACCAACTGACCAAGAATCACAAAAAACAAAAGAAAACAAAAAAAAGAATCAATAGATTAATTATTCTTTCAAATATGTTTTATTACATTAATTTTTATGCAATATACAATCAAAATAAAATCACCAATTTGGTGCAATTACTCACGCCAGCCCACCCTCCTGTTTAGATTTGCAGAGGTGGGCTTTTTTAATTCTGTGGCCTTTATAGTTTCATAAGAAACTACGGAACTAAGGGTCACAGCGAGATTTTTTCTCACAATACTTTTGTGTTACATCGCAATGCCTTTCTTCTTCCATTCCCTCTGGGCCTATTTCCATTCAGCTGCTCCCAGTGCAACCCCAGTATTAAGTATGCTGATATAGTACTACTGCTCAATAGGCATGGTTATGTAATTAGTGAAAGTAAACTTAAACAAATTCTTAGGTCAAGAGGTCTCTCCAGAAGAAAGCATTACAGGAATCTGCAGGATGCTGCTGGTTTCATTTGTTACCAGCTACTGTCCTCAGCACAACTGCACGGATACAGATGGATGTACTCTAAATGGAGAGATTATGGCCTACAAGTAAGAAAAGAGGATGCCTGCTTGATTATGAAAGAGCCGAATCCCAGAGGGGTTTCACTGAGGAAATATGGGAACACAAAACTATTGCAAGTGAATGCAAAAAACCCTTGGGGGGCTCCATAAGAAACGGAGGATGATAGAATCAAAAAAATAGTGGTAGACTTAGGAAAAGATATAATAGTTGAGGATTAACTCCTACAGTATCTTAATGGGCCTGCATTCTGTGATGATGAAGACATTTCTACAGTAATCTTCATATTAAATACTCTCATTCATTTCAAGTTGTTCTCTCCTTATTGAACCGATGTTAAACAGGCTGTGTTGAAACGGTGAAACAAGTTGCTCAACAAAAGCAAACAATCACAGTGATCTGAAGCCAGGGAAAGCGATTGGGATATGTGTTCTCACACTGCTTTGTCTTGTCGCTGTCATTGCTTACAAAAAAACCTAAATTACCTGCAGAATGTTAGAGGTAAGAAGATGTAAATGTGATACAGCTGCTAAACCTCTTTCTTCCATTGTGATTAAATGAGGTCTAAGTGTTGAGGAAGCACTCTAGACACGTGAAATGTCTAAGTGCAGGGGCGTGTGCGTGTGCATGCATTTGTGTGGTGAATGTGGGCTTGTGGACGTCAGTCAACTTCTGTTTCTTCTATGTGTGGGACTGCCAACGTGTATGTGAGTGGGCGAAATTTGCATGCATTAGTGTGCATACGTGCATGCTGATGAAGTCAGTGGATCAGAAACCCAGCGGCCTGTCTGCAGAAGCCCTGACCTCTGTGATGCGGTGTCAGAGGTCTGATCAGACCAGGGCAGAAAGGTGAGCGCAGATCGACAGAAGTGGCTCATTAGCATAAACACACACATGGACACGCGCACATCAACCTGTGGGCAGATACTGTACACAGACACGCAAACACACACATGCGTGCCTATTCATACACTCAAACATTATTGCAGGGAAGGGGGGCAGGGTGGGGTGAGTGAGTGCCACCGCCTGGTGTTCAGTGCCTGGAACCATTTTATTTAATGAATGTCCCAAAGAAAATGACTGTGCCTGTATAATAGTTTATGGTTGAACCCTTTGGTCAAGGCAGCTCGATATAGCTCACAATTTATCCTTTTATATCATTTACTTCAATTGAATATATTGTGAGTGGACAGCTCCCACGGGGCTTGGTTTTATCACCCGGTGTTAATTATACTCGCTCAGATGGGACATGGCTCGCATCTATCCAAGCGAATGATAAAATGGAGCTCTGCAAGGGAAGAATAGGCGGTTTCAACTAACGCCTAATGTATGCATCGGTCATTGGATTGCTCCAGTCTTGTGCTGTACTGTGTAGGTTATTGTCTGGTCACATATCTGCAGCAGTAATTGAAGTAGCAGCACCTTGTCTCTTTGGGGAAAAATGTGTCATTGATTTACAACTTAACTATGAAAGAACAAAAGAAGAAATGAGCAGTTCCCCATGAAACAAGAGTTAAGTCCTCTACAATGCATACTGTAAAATATATCTTAAAGTGCTATTGTTTACTGCGCATTCAGCATTGGTGCTTAACACAGATGCATTTTCCTGTCAAAGATTATAGATGCAGTTTTAATTCAAACCAAGAATGTGCAAAGGTCATGACCTTGCAGCTGTGTATTACTGTGGATATATCCATATTCCACAGTGCAGGAACAGTAAACCTAGTTTTCTCTCTCACTGTCTCTCTCTCTCACTGACTGTCTGTCTGACAGACTGTCTGTTGTTCCCAGAACTTCCTCACTGTGAAGATACAGACTGTTCTCTCAGGGGAGGAGCTGTCACAAGGATTGTGTCCTAGGGGAAACAGAAAAGGTGTGCACTGCTCCATTTAGAACTCAATTCCTTCCTGTCATGCTAAAGCTAGTCCATACGCATGCAACATAATCCCCTGTTTTTTTTGTATTTGTTTGTTTGCCTCCCTTTTGGGGACAAAAAGCAAGTCCCTGTAACAAAAATCATTATATTTTATGGTGAAGACTTGGTTTAAGTTTAATGTTAGGGTTTAACACTACCAGGTTAAATTGTTTCCTAATTTATTCTTTAGGGTTTCTCAAACTTGGGGTAAAGTAGTCTCTTACACATCACTGCTAGTGATATTAGGCATAAATGTAGAGAAAACTTCCTTTGTTTCCCATTACAGCCGGCTTTAATATATTCAAGCCACACAGTTGTTTTATCATTATCCACTGTTAGTCACAGCTGGGAGAACGCTGTTATGCCCGGGACATTTTTTTTATTTTATTTTTTTCAGTAAACATTACGTCACTTTCCCAGACAGTCTTGGATTTCAAACTGTTGAACTTTGGGTCACAAACCCATTACCACCAGCCTATCACTGCCAAACTGAATCTGATTGAAGCCCCAGTCTGTGGTTGATGTGCGACCCAGCGCATGCTGGATTTGGACTCAGAAATGTTTTTTCTTGTACAGATCACTTTCAAATGTCAGACTGTGAGACTTTTGATTCTATTTTTTACACAGTGAACAGCAGACGCTGTGGTGCAAACCATAAACTCCAAATCTATTCTATAATTCTATCCTTCAGGTATTCAAAATTGTATTTTTTAGCATTTCTAAGGATTTATCTAACAATAAAGTTATTAAATGTGGCTTTTTTACCAAATTCTTGCAAGAACCAGACAGTTGTTTTTTTTTCATCAATAGCATATCGTAGCATAGCATGATAATACTGCACTCAAGGATGTATGAGCTACCAGATCCATTTATAATGTTCAAGAGCATCACTGGTGACTTTCTACTGATGATCACTGTCATAGATTTGCTGGAGAAATCATCCTCTGCTTCCACAGTGCTGAGAGTTATGTGGAAAATGTGAGGTTTTCAGAAGGCTGCTAACAGCCTAACAGGCCTAGAATTACAGCTGCTTCAAGACAATAGTCAAAGAGAAAAGGAAGGGTGAGACAACTGCCTGGAGCTACCCCAGCTTTCACTGCACATAAAGATACATCTAATAAACTACTGCTGGTTATTGCCAAGGTGGCTGTTTCCCTGAGAAAACAAGTCTGGGCTTTTCAATGGGAAATATATGTTTGCCTGGTGTGTGCTTTGCCATCAGGTTAACAGACTCACTGATTTAATCAGTGGAGCGGTGGTCACTGGGGAGGTGAGTGTACATACTGGATGTGATACATTTACATTTTTTTCCAAACAGATAGCAGTATCTAATAGTGTACATTTTAGAATAAGACCCCCTGGAGACAAAACAAACCCTGAACCCAGCCAGTGTCACTTCAGTTCTCTACCCACTGACCGCAACATATAACAGTATTAAGAATGGATGAAATTTACTGTGCAATTACACCAAGAGGTGGGAATGGTCTGCATAGCTGCAAAATTATTATTATTTTCTTTTGTTCAGCTTATGCACTGTCAGAAAATGCAAAAGAATGATCATCACATTTGCCAAAAAACAATGTTACTATCCAAAACCTAATACTCAGTTATAGTTTAAAACAGAAAAGCAGCAAATAGCAAGTCTTTGGCATTTTTATTAGGGATGGTAATGTCGGTCTATTGGCCGATTGATCCACCTTTCCTCCAGACTGGAATATCTCAACAACTGTTGGACTGATTAAATTTGGTATCGACATTCATCGTACCCAGAGGATCTATCTTAATGACTTTGTTTATCCACTGACTTTTCATCTAGCACCACCAGCAGGTCAAAGTTCTCATTTATCCAGCGAAATATCTCGGCATCGATCAGATAGATTGACATTAAATTTTGTAGAGATATTCATGGTTCCCAGATGATGAAACCTAATGATTTTGGTGTTCCTCTGACCTTTCCTCGAGCACCACCATGAGGTTGATGTTTGTAGTTTTGGGGGCGAAATGTCTTGCCAACTATTGGATAGATTGCCATGAAATTTAGCTCAGAGATTCATGTCCGCCTCAGGATGAATTGTAATCACTTTGGTGATCCCTCAACATTTCATTTAGCACCATCATCAGATCAAATACGTAGGTTTATGACCAATTATCTGCAAAAATAGTGACATTCATTCAGATCAGCTTCAGCTGTAACATACTAGTACTGTATTGTTTAGTGCTATCTAATAAATGCTAACACATTACACTAAGATGGTTAACACAGTAAATATTAAAAATGCTAAACATCACCATGTTAACATTGCTATTGTGAGCAGGTTAGCATGCTGATATTAGCATTTAACTTAAAGCATCACTGTGCTGCCAGTGTGGCTTTAGACTCTTAGTCTAGTTGCCTGGTATATGACATAAATAATTAATTAATTGCCAAAATCATCACTAATTAATTTTCAATATACACATACAGTATATTGGGTGAATTGGAATTGAGTAGTGCCAATTAACTGATTGATCAATTAGTCAATCAGCACTACTCAACTCCAGTTCACCCAATATACTGTATGTGTGTTCCTTTCCTCTCTGTTTGACAATAACATTTTACAAAGTTGGACATTTTTGTTTTTACAGGCTTTCGCTGACTCTGTACTCAAACTGTCTTCTTCATCCTGTCATTGAACCATAGTAGCTGAGAGAATGTGCTCTGGATTGTTTGGGTCAACAGCTTGAAACAGGTCAGTGCTTCTGGATAACAGGGTTTGACGCCGCCTGCCTGCTCCGTTCCAAAATCTTATGCAAATAGGACCTTTGTAAGCTCACACAGGGATGAGCTGCTGTAAAATATCCTCCAAAGTAAGATGAGTTCCACTTTTGGATGTGTTGAATATCATTACATCATTTTGACATTTCCCAAGTGAGAAATTCATCTTTTTTGCTTGTGCACCTCAGAGCGTGGGGGTCAGCTGAAGTCTAGCAATAGATTCTAGGCACTTCCTTTTATAATATCCTCATTATAGTTGGGAAGTCTTTAACAGACTCCCACTCAAAAGAAAGGGGTGTGCATTGTGTTGCTTAATTGAGCAGGACTACTGAGATCACCTGTCTACTGTTCGTGCCACAGGATAAAGAGTTTAGCTCATGCTATGTGTGTAATGAGGCTGTGGTTATGGCTGCCAGCGGCAAGTCATCAGCCATTGAGCAGCCTGGACATCCTCCTGTCTCCCACATTACCCAGCACACATCCATCATCTTCAGGATGTAATCATCCCTCTGAAAACAGCACTTCTGTGGAGTCTCTGGGATCCGCTCTTGTGCACTGACAAACCCGCGAGGAAATTACTTATCATTCACAGCTCCGTGATTGTCGGATACTGCCAGTCTCTCCTGTTTTTTAAAGGGAAGTCTCAAAACTCTTTTTTTTTTTTCCTCGCCATTTCTATCCATTTTTCCCCTCAGAACATAAAACGATGATGAGAAGCCCATTGTCTTGTGATAATTTCCCTGGGGTGAAGCCCATTGAGTGCTACTGAGCTGTGTCTAATTTGTCGGGGAAGGTGTTAGAGAGGTATTCAAGAATGCTGGATGTTCATGTTTAGTGGCATGTGAAATCTCACAGTATATTCTATTCAGCGCCTGCAGTTCCCCACAACTCAGGCATTGTTTTCGCACGTAAACGGTAAACGGTCTCCGTGTCTCCCAGCGCTCAACAAATTCCAAAGGTATACTAATGATAGTCATTATGCACCTGGATGGCGAATAAATGTTTTCATACAGCTCTAAAAAGAAAATGAAGATTGTATCAGGCTGCAGGAATTTGGTCTGTCTTAAGGGGGAATTTACCCAAAAAAAGTTACACTAACAGCCACATTGGGTTTGCTGAATCAATACGCAATTACAAGACAAACAAGTTATTGATATACTAAAGATTCTAGAGGGCAAGCCAACCACGACATTAAAACACAAGCCAGAGATCAATATGTAATTAATACAATCACAGTGGCCCCACAAAATTTAATATTTCAGACAATGACGCATGAAGTTAACTTATATAAAAGCACATATTCTTAGACAGGATCAACATACTGATTAGTATCATTATCATCATACTATTCCAGTTTTCCAAATTTTATGATGCAAGAGTGTTCAGTGTCATCCTTTGCACATTTTCACAAAATAGCACCATATTATAACAAAAATAATTTTTTAAACGTTTTTGGAAACTTTGGTGCAACCCTCATCCTGTTGTCATTAAGAAAGTGTTTCCTGGTTTAGTCCTTAACTACACACCATAAAACACAGTACAGCAATCGGAGTATCAGTTTGGCTATTAATTATCAAGCAGACCCATCAATGTTCCTTGTCCTCAGTTGCTTCCTGGCAGCCTGCATTCATGTGTGTGGAAAGCAGGGGGGAGGGACCACATAGTGCCTTCACTGTTGAATGTTCTGTTTAGAGCTGTGCAGTTTACCACATAAGGAAAAAATGAAATAGGCTGCAATTACAGTTAAAAGATGTCAGTCAAGACAGAATTGAGGGCACACTCATCATCAGTTTTGGCTCTGACATAGCACGGAAACCCCAATCAGCCTGTTATTAGTTATGACACACACGCAGCCAGTCATTGCTGATGCATTAGCATGACAATAGCAGTAATGCAAGGAGCCGCTGGGTAACATTTCTCATCTTTTACAGCCACCGAAATTGCAGCACAGAGTATTTCAGTGAGAAACACCCCAGAGACTCTCTACGGCTCTTTACAGCTCTCTACAGCTCCACCATTAAGCCAAATTCCCCCTCTATATACGCCCAGAGCCTGGGAACCTGTTTCACTATCTAACACAAGACTGGCACTAGCAACACACGTTGCTATGAGACCAGCTTCTAAGATTGCCAAATTCACCTTATCGTACACCAGCCACACTTTACCAGCACAGCTGGAGACTTTCTTTGTCAGAGTAATACATTAGAAATTAAAATTAAAATAAAAAAGAAAATGAGGTGGGTGCAATGGGTGGGTATCCAATCACTGCACCCTCCAGCAAGGCAATCAATATGAGTTTAACTGTTGGCAGTTCTCCCTTTGGTAATTGTGCTTTGGAATAATGAAATCGTATTCAAGGTGAAGCATGACCAACATAACAATCATTTTGTTGATGCGAGAACCGGCGGGAGAGTGGGAGAAAAAACAAGATATGTAGATGATTATTTTTGGATAAAAATCCTGCATTTTGGAAATAACAACCACTTCAGCAATCAAAACAACAATCTCAGTGTGAGGAGTGCAACCATGGACTTTTGAAATTAAATGCTGGATTGTGAGAGGACCCAGTGAATGACCCAACAATGACAATTTACATTAAAAAAAAATTAACCAAACTGGACTAACAAGGTTTCCACCTCACAATAGCATGATTCAAATCCATTGACAGTGTTTTATTAGCCGGCTTCTCTGAAATGTTCTATCCCCTAAGTGGTGTCCAAATATGGTGTTACATACAGCAGCACATAAAGAGAGTTAAGAGAGAAAGGAGCATTGTAGTAAATTTTCAGTCGTCAGTCCATTGACTGTGCCACGCTGAGTGAAGAGGCAAGCTTGTGAACCAAGCTGCTCTGATCCATCATAGTCTCATTCACATCCCTAAATATGATACAAAACAACAGTCATTGCCACGCACAACAGTCAGAGTCACCACCCAGAAAACAACTTTAATTACTGTAACACAGAAAGCAAAAGTTGAAAAATACTTTTTGTTCTCCTTTTCAGCTGCAGGACTGTTTCTAATATCTTGTAAATGGATTTAGCGCAAACACCATTTAAACATGTAGTCCATCTTTAGAAATTGCACATCGGCATTTCATTTGTGTCCTGTCCTTTCATGTTTGCCGTCAAGGCCATAAATCATTCAGGATACATGCCAAATATTTTGCTTCATTTTCAGCAAGGGTTTGCAGCATCTTAAGCATTATAACTACACACTTGGATTCCAGTTAATAGGCAGTAAATCCTTATTTTGCACGATTTGGCAGTGTGGATTCTAGCAAACTGTGTGACATACTTAACCGGGTTCAAAAGGTAAAATGTCAACTGGAGTGCTTCTCTTGCCAGCAAATTTTAGGCTTCCACGAGAGATTGACAGAAGAATAATTAGAATAAAGCCAGCAGAAAAATATTTAGGAGGAGGATTTAAATAATTGACAACACTGTTACATGCTGTTAGATCTGCAAAAAGCGTACAAGGGGGAGAGTCTAGTGAGACATGATTGGATCAGAGGATTGCCCGGAGCTGACTGCCAAAAGGAAGTGAAGCTGCCACTGAGGTAGGGTCACACTCAGAGATTAGATATAAAGATTAGATATATTCCCTCAGTGAGCCAGTCTACAGATACTCTTTTTACCCTGCAAACAGCATTTTATGATTTGTACAAGAGTGAGTGGAATGATCCTTTAGGAGTAGCAGAGGAATGCCTTCAGTTATTCCATGAAAAAGTAGGACATCTCAGCCTGGGTCTTTGCTATAGGTCTGACATATGCATCAAAAAGTGAACATCCGAGTGATTTCAGGTTGCAGCGGCAGCAGCGTATGCAAACCAGGAGAAAAATAGAATGCAGTTGTTGTTTTTATGTACAGAGGACATTAACAGACTCGGCACATGAAAGCTCAGACAAGCACTGGAGTATGATTAATTACCACAACCGAACCAGACTTTGAATAGAGCTGGAGCGAGATGCACTATTGCTTTATATGGCAGGTAGAGCAGAGTATATTCTCACATACTGAACAAGAATGGTATGATCTTAGGAATACTTAACAAAATTACTCTTTCCACACGCAAACCAGTGTGAAAGGCCAAGAAGAAATTATGACATCAAAACCAATAAGGGTGATGTCGGCCCTCCTGTTTCAGAATCTGTTGCTGAAATGAAGATCGATGAAATGAAAATATTTTACTTTTTTTAAAGCAGCATTCAGCGCTCATATTTATACCACTGTACATCACAATTTGTCATATGGTTTTGAAATCATTTGACATTCAACTCTCAGTGGAAAGTTACTATACTTTTATACTTTAATTTTGAGACACTTGTACTTTACTCAAGTGTGTGCTACTTGTTATTTAATACTTGTTTCAGAGGTTAATGTACTTTTTACTGCACCTCTTATCTGACAGCTACAGTCAGTTACTAGTTGCTTACTAATTTACTTAAAAACATTGGATTTTATATTTGACACACCTGACATTATATAATAGTTCAAATGAGCTCCACCTCAATGAAACATTAAAACGTGGCTTTCATGTTAATGTATCAGCAATAATCTAACAATGTAATATATATTAACACTCTGCATAAAGACTCCTTTTACTTTTGATACTTATGTATATTTTACTACTAATACTTCTATGCTATAATGTTAGACTTATAATTGAGTATTTTTACATTACGGTATCTGTACTTTTGCTTTAATAAAGGATCTGAATACTTTTTCCACCACTGACTGTCAGAGTAGTACAAACTGTGAAACTGTGTTGTTGTAATGAATTCTTGGACTGAGCAACTACCTTTTTAGGGAGAAGACACATATAGAGCCCCACTAGACAGAGGTCAGGCTTCACTACACTGCAATATACTGTACCTGTTTCCACTGTCGCCATCAAAGTCTGTAATAAAACGGTGAATGTACGTTTAGCTCATATCTATGCACACCTGCATCCGGGCAGATGGGGAGACCACACACATAAATCAGATTAGTAATCTGTCCTTGTCCTCCTTCACAGCAGAGGCACCCATTAGTACTTCATTTCATCTCTGCAGTGGCGAGCCTTTCTGGAATAAACAGAGGTGACAGCCACACAGTCGCTGGATGAGAGGCTAAAGGAGCTAGCTTTTAAGAGCCCAGTCTGCACTTTGATTGACAGGCATGGGAACAAAGCTCTGCAGCCAGACTAAAGAAATGGGAAGGATTGAGGGCTCAAACACATGGGATGGAACCCTACAGGGTAATACTGCTTTATTAAGGGACTGCAGGAAAAATATTACATAGTGCTTTAACCTCTTATTTGTAGGTTTTCTGTGGATATCACGGATGTATGTCAATTTTATACTGGCTCCCTCTATTTCCTTTGGTGATGCACATACACCTTGTGTCATGAACGTCACACACACACCGATGAACTAGAGTGGCTGACTGATCAAAGGGAATGGTTTAAAATCCATTAATTCTTTAAATACCCACTTAAAGGTCCAGTGTGTAGAAATTAGTGGCATCTAGTGGTGAGGTTGCGAATTGCAACCAACTGAATACCCCTCCCCTTCCAAGTATGTACCTACATTGGCCACGAAACTCACAGAAAAACACGAAAGGCTCTTTCTAGAGCCAGTGTTTGTTTTGTCCGTTCTGGGCTACTGTAGAAACATGGCGGTGCAACATGTTGGCCTCTGTGGAAGAGGACCCGCTCCTCATGTAGATATAAAAGGCTTATTCTGGGGCACCGAAAAAACACGATGTGTACAGGGGCGGGGCCTGGTGCCCCCCACCCTGCCAGAGTCAGGAGGTGGTAGGTACTTGGCTTCTGAGTATAAATGAATGAGGAAATGTAGCAAACAAAAACTGAACGGATTTGAGGCTGAAATAAATGGTTATCTTTTTAAATACAGTTAGATTTTTGGTTGCAGCTGAGATTGACAGACAATGGGGGTGTGTGTTATTTTCCTCTATGGCTTTAGTTGGATCCTCAAAAATACAAAAAACCTTTCATGTATGTTGAATTTCGCCTCTTTCACTTTGTTATACAATTTACTTATGTAGTATACAGTAGATTTTCCATGTCAAAATGTCCAAATGTCCAGCAAAATACAATACACTAATAATGGAGACACATTCAATTGTACTAACAGTCACTATAGTTGATATCTCATTGCACAGGTATCTGTCTGTATGCACCAACAGAAATGTTTCAGCGTTTCCTAAAGCCTAAATTCAGCTAAATAAATTACATCATCTGCCATTGACAGAATGTAATGCATTTTTATGTTTTTTGCAAAAGCAGTTCAACTGTTATGAATAATTTTAAATGCATATCTTATTAAAATGTGGAATTGTGCACAGGACAACTTCACTGATAGCTGTTCTACTGCTGTGTCCCAGGTTATCCTATGCAACACTTTAAATGAAACTAAAATGAAAACTTTTTAGTAATATATGGGTTGAAGGGTTTTTGTTACTGCTATTATTTCATATCCGAATATGTGTATTTAACATTTCGTACCCTGAAACAAAATAAATAAACAGTGCATAAATAATGTACTTTCCCACATGTTCTTTGGAAAAGTATATTTTATGAGTGCCTTGGTCTGGTCCTCCATTTTAAAATATATTCCTGTTTATTAGCACTGCTTCACTTCATGGTCATACAGTCCCCTACAGTACATTCACAATGGGAGCTCTAAAGTGAAACTACCATCTTCTGCTGTCTACTTGAGCAATTAAGTATCGATTTCCTTGCTTTAGGACCTTGGTGATCCAGGTGTTGACAGACAGGGGACCATTACACCTTCACAGATGTTTCACCTCCCTCAGTCTGGAGAGCCAAATCAAAACCCACCTGCTTGAGTGACAGGGAGAAAAGCATCTGATACAAAGCACACATCGCACGGCAGTGTGGGAAAACACCCGTCTAAATGTGTGGTGTGTGTGTGTGTTTGTGCCCACGGGAGTGTGAAATGTAAGAGAGAGAGAATGAAAGAGACAAAGCAATATAAATAAAGATCTAGACATCTTTTTTTTTTTTTAAAAAACATTACATTTTAAAAAATAATACACATTACTAATTCAACAGTACTTCAAAGACTGAAAATTGAAAGCGTTATGAGTGAAACCTGCTGTGGCCACACACACACACTGTTTACTGGCTGCCATTTATACTGCAGGTTTTATTCCAACCAAACACCACAGCAGTTACAGCCGCAGTCTAGTTCCTCTTGTCTGGCTGAAGGCGAGATCATTAGTGAAATAGGCTGCAGTAATATTTGGTCATTTAGTTATTATATGTTCTTGTGGTTGGTGATGTCATTATTGCATCTTTCTGTGTTTTGCAACTAATCAAAAGCAGCAAAAGTTTGTGACACTGACCTTTTCCTGCACTGGTGCTACCACAAAGCCTCAAACATCTTTTTATTTTATTTTAAAAGTATCACACTTATATGTTAGAGACAGATGTAGCATGGCAACAATGCCATATAATTTGACACTCTGTTGTCTCTTCAGCCATAAAATTGATGAAGAGACAACAATTGAAGAAGATGCTCCAGCTTCGGCATGCATTTTTGTTTGAGACAACTTTGCGGTTGCAAATGTGTTTCTAATTCTCATTTTAAACTGTTTACTTGACACAAAGTTATTGTAAAATAATCCCAGGCTTTGCTGTACCGCTGGGAAATGCATTAGACAAATGGAACATAAACACACATATGAGTACAAAGTGCTTCAGTTGCGTGCATAGCAGTTTTTCACATACAGTAATCCCTTTTTCGACTGCACCATTTGGCACGGTTACAGCCTAACAAATCAAAAGTGAGAGGGGTCCACCATTCTCCGCTAAATAAATAAGAATCCTTTGTGTTGGAGAATGAATATTTTATGGGGAATGTTATAAAAATATTTTGTCAGTGCTTTTAACGGCACTTGAATGCTGTACAGGTGAAGTATTTTGACATTCAGCAGCATTCTGCATCGGTTGCTGTGAGGCTATCACTGACTTGCTCAGGCAGAAGAACAAGGCATTACAATAACAAAGACTGAATGAGCTTAGAGCATGTAATAACAGTCCACACTGTGGCGAGACAGAACTGACCAAGACGTCTTAACATGTTACACAAAATAGGCAGTTAACAATGCTGAGATCTTTAGAGGAGGACTGCAGAAAGGAATGCAGCTCATATTCGGATTATAGAGGAGACATTTATATCACCAACTTTCCCCCGAAATATTGGGTTCATACTATATATCCTGACAAATTGTTCCTCTGATTTCTTAGTCCTAACCATGCCGCTACCTGCCTTAGAATAACTTCCTGCAGTGCCTGAGAATCCTCAGAGCCTGACTTAAAGAGCAAAATAAACTTGTCACATGTCTTGCATGTCAAATGTTTGAGCAACTGTTGAAGGCATTAACATTCACCAGTCATCTTGTCTCAGCTGTGTAAATTTTATGCTTCCTAGCATATACATGCCCCACCACTATCGCAGACACACACAGCAAAAGAAGGTCTGTTCATAGTCTGCAACTTACTTGTTGTTTAATTAGTGTTTCAGTTTATTAAACCTTGTAGCCTGGGGGCAGCGGTTAACAGGGTGCAGTCCAGTTGAAGGTCATAGTGTCACAAGACTGTTGCAGTGACTTTCTAATGACTTTCTATGTTCAATACCAGTATGAAAAAGTGGAAAATCTTCTTGTTTGGGTTTTTCATTAAGCCCTGTTGTTGCACTTGAAATTCCTGTTTCAAGCCAGCGTTCACCACCTGTCACTGCCAAGTGTTTTCAGTTGCTTCAACTTGTGAGAGATATTGACAATTTGTGCTCATACACTTACAGCGGTATACCTTTAACAGAATCCTATGCATTTCTATATTAATTCCTCCTGGCAAGCTCTGTGCCTGCGTAGGCTACTTTGAAGACTATTTGTATCCTGAAAGGTGCCTGGATTACAGGATTTGCATTTTAAAGGGTGTCAGTGACGGCAGCTAGAGGAAATTGGTGAATGCAGTTGTTGCAATGCAATAAGAGATCTGTGATGGGAGTCAAGCTCGGTAACCTAAATGACGCACCTGTTCCTGCCCGCCACAGATCCTCTAATACCTACAGCATGAGACAGGCTATTACCCTGCAGCGCTGCCAATATTTGATCACAGGTAAATACCTGTATACAATGAGGATTCACCTATAGTGTGTATATTGCAGTCCTAAAATATACCATGTAATGTGTGAGCTGGAACAGACCTTTCATTTTTTGTTCCTTTTTCTGAGAGATTGTTTTTCCTGGCAACATAAAAGACCAGTGCTGCAATGAACCAAGGACCATCTGAATCCGTTTCCCTTGTCCTTTGTTTTAAAGCTTTTATGTATAATACACTAGTTAATGTCCTGGCTGTGGGGTGAAATTATTTCTATAAAGTGCAGGGAAATTGCACTGGTCAAGTTTTTCTTTGCATGCCTAAAGTGCAATGATGGCAGGATTTCAGGACAGAAATAATAGATTTTGTTTTGATCTCTATAGTATGGAGTTGTCTCTCCCAGGGGCCTGCCAGGGTTAAACTCTGATCTCTACACTGTGACTCGCTCAAGGCTGTGTGTGGTGTTATTAAAAAGAAATATTGCTTCATAAAATCCTGCTGTGCTGCAGCCATGACTCCTGCTAATGCAGACTATTGCTGGAGTATGTCTCTGGTAGGGGAAATGGGATTTTTTTTTTTCCATCTGTCCTCTGATTGCAAAGGCAATTAGTGTTTAGCATGTGAACCCATGACCCTCTGCATCAAAGAGATTGAAAGACACCTTGGAGAGAAATGTTTACTTGTATTGTTGCTTTGAACAATTCCCCTCCTCTACTCGTGGATTTGTTTAATGAACTTAGCTTAGAGTCGGGCCCAGTGTTGATATAGACCCCGCCATCCCTCTCAACTGGTCATTTGCAATGCAATGTGCAATTAAAACAGTCTGCTGTGGCCATCTGGACATGAGTGCACTGGAAATGAGAAAAGGGCACTTTACCCTTGAGTGCTATTGGTGGGGAAAATGTTGACCTGGAGTGTTTTTAAGCAATATATTTGATTACTTTTTCAAAGTCAAAAATTTTTGACATGGAATGTAGAGTTTGCTCTGGAGAGGGATTTAAAATGAATTAGCCAAAAAGAATAAAACAGTTCTTTTTAATGAATCATTTTACTGGTATTTTAAACGCTACATTAAAGGGGTAGATTAAATTATCTTTACCTGACAATTTTAATTGTCCTTTGGTAGGCTACTATGGTTCACAAGGGGTCTCAGATCAGTTGTGAAGTAATCTGGATTCATTTTATTTTACCTTAGAAACAGAACAAAAGCTATAATCCTTTTATTCCGACTGGCATCATATCACCTCTGCTATCCAACACACAGTAGGCTATATAACACATCTTTGATCTCTGAAACAGGGGCTCAGTGCTTGTGAACAAATTGGCGGCAGATCCATGCAGCAGTTCCGGGTATTCACACTAGTCAACAGTCAGATGAGTTTCACAAGTCCGGTAGGTGGCAGTGAATGTTCTCAGGTAGGGAGGGCAGGTTTGTGGGGGGGCGTGTGTTCCTCTTGCACAAGCGCTCCCGTGTTGCGTAGTCTGGAAACCTGACGTGGTGAGCAGCCGAGCAGTCAGGGCGACAGCAGCAGCAGCAGCAAGCAGCGGCGGCGGCGCGTGTGTGTGTGTGTTTGTGTGTGTTTGTGTGTGAGAGAGTTGCGGCGGGGCAGATCAGAAAGTGCCTGTGGCTGCGCTCCCCCTCGGCTCGCGCACCCCTCTCCAGTCCGACAGAGTCGCACGAGACTGGCGACACGCTCCGAAGCCGGTCGGCTGGCCGCGGGTGACCCGAGGATCCCACTTTGACGAACAGACTCGGGCTCCGCTGGCAGGAAAGGTGGAACTAAACTACATTCATTGACTTGTGAGCGATGCACTGGCAGCATGGCCAAGTGGTTCAAGGAGCACCTAGGATTCAAAACTACCAAAGCACCCCCTCCGGCGCCCCCGAAACCGGACTACAGACACTGTCACACCGGTGTGCCCGGTGCGCCTGGCTACCAACCAACAAGCTCCGGGGCCACCTTCCCGAGCCCCGCTCAGCCGGACATCCTCGCTGCTTACAAACTACAAAAGGAACTGGACTTCGAGGACCCGTACACTCCAGGTGGAAATATTTCATTTGCCTCCAGCTTGAACACTGTGGGGTCGCCGGATATCAAGTATGTGTCACCAAAGCACCGACTTATCAAGGTGGAAACAATCGAAAAGAGCAGCCCGGCTCCGGGCGGCGGTATCACAGTCACCCAAGCTGTTGCTGTGGGGAGTGTTAAATCTCCTACTTCACCTCCCTCGGACCACGACAACAAGGAGAAGGTGGGTGAAGTTTAGTCCAAACATTAGTCTGTGGTCATATGGTCGAGTACGGGGCTACTGCTTCTAAACTATACGCTACATGTTTACATTAGTATACCCGAAAAAGAAACCCCCCCTGAGTCCATTTTCTCTCTCAAAATGAAGTCACAAAATTAGTTCTTTTTCATGAGACTGCTGCCTATTTCTTTCTCTCCAAATAAAACGTGATCCGTATGAAGCACTTGACCTGACCCACTCCTGTAAGGAATGAATCGTTACAACCGGCAGAACTTGTTATCACAAGCGCGCAACGGCTGTCCGCAGGAGTTGCGACATCCACCTCTGTCTAATAACTAACCTGCGAACTAACAGGGAGTGCTGTGGAGGGAACAGCCTGTGTCCTGTGTTGACACACAGCTCAGTATCAGAGCAGATATGCCTTTTAATACCGCAAATTGTGTATCTTTTGCTTACTTTATGACTGTTAAATTGGCGTAAAAGTGCAGCCAAACACGGGTTAAATGTGAGTGCTGCGTGCCCATCTGTATTTGCAGCTTATTCCCAAGCAGAAATGTGATCTAGACTTATTCACAGTGCCCTTAATTCAACTAATTCCTCTAATCTTATTTAACTAGACAGATCAATTTAGTGAATGTTCTTTTTTACAGTGATGCTTGCTGCCTTGGGGGGGAAATGACTTGTGATGAGTTTATGGATATATGGCTCTAATTTGAGCCTCTCTTGGTGGTGTTCTCCTCGTATAATAGCATAGGACTCCCACCTTTTGCTTTTTTTTTTTTTTTTTTTTTAAAGTCTTAGGTTGTGGCCCATGCAGGGAGCTTGTTGCACACTAATCAGCACAAAGTGGATGTGGAGACAGACAGGCAGAGTGCATGCAGGCTGTGCCTTGGAGCACACTGTCATGTCAGGCTTCTCAGGAATTTATACACACCAGGTTCATTTAGAGAAACCTGAGATGTTCAGTGTCAGTGAGGTTAAGGACATACTGTATGATGAGCGTGATCCCGCTGAGGAATGTTTCAGTGTTTACATAGCTTAGATAAAGAGGAGAAAGCACAACAACTATGTGAAAATACGCACAGTTTCCTCCTGACATGCACAAAGTGAGATCATGTCTCAATCTCAGCTGCATTCTGGGAATGTTTTGGTCATCTTGATTGCACCTTCAGGTTACTTCCTCCTCCTGTGTTTGCTCTCTGACTTGTGATGCGTGACGAGTCCACAGTCGGTTTTAAGTTTAACACGCTTATTTATATTCCACGGCGTCTGCGACCTGTCACAAGAGCGTTGCGTGAAGGAAGACGGGGCTTTTTATTTTATTTTTTTTTCACCCCAGTTTTGATCACAGAACACAACTGCTACTGTCATCTCTGTTTCCCATATGCCCTCAACACAGAAATCAGGAACCATGTGAAGCTCATAAAACCTCTGTCGACATTTGCTCTCGCAGACTGTCAGCCGCTGTTTCCAGCAGCCCTCTTCAACTTGGTATTCGGGTTTATTAATCATACGGCTCGGTGTTATCAGCAAAACAACAAGGAAACCAGAATTCATAATTTTCACACAGAAACTGCAGCTGTTCACGCTGATTAAACAGATTATAGTTGACTCTTGCTAATTGAAGCTTATCTGGATCTCCCCCGGTCAGGATACAATTGCCTCTCTGTCTCTCCTCATGTACACATACGGCTTTAATAGACAGGCAGATAATTGTGTATGGTTTAAATACCTCACACCTAGCAGTATGGATGATGTTATGGACGAGCTAAATCGGTACTGACAGCTGGTGGGCTTAAGCAGTATGTGGAGAGAAGGGTTTAAGGGTTTCTTGTCAGGTGCTGAAGGTTAAATAAAAATGAGGAGGGGGAAATGTGATTGGAAACAAAGATAATACTGTTTTTTAAATTTTTTTTTTTTATAGATTTCATCCAGGTTGTCTCCTGCCCTTCACACCATCCCTTAGGGTGCTGTACACTTTCAGCACAACTGGAGATATCTGCCACCGTTTCTCCATGTTGAGAATCTTGTACAGTATTAAAAAACTTCCACAAAGTTAGAAATTGTTTGTGCAGTATCATCCATCACAGCAATAATGACTTTCTCAATGTTTGTCTTATTTCATTGGGCTGAGTGTATTTTTTATATGTTACTACATGGCTTACACGATGCACCGCTCACTGTGAGTCACCTGACACCCTCAGCAGGAAAAGGGAAGTTTGCAGCAGGAATTGTCCTCTAATGTGCATAATTTCCCCATAGCGGGTCGCTACTTTTGTAGCAGAACCCATCAAATAAATCACCACGCTACTCAATAACCACAATGTTGCTTCAAAGTGTGCAGTGAGGCTTTATGTTCAAACTTTTGCGAGGATTACTGTTTGTCTGGAAGCTAAGGATCTTCTTTCCAACTGTGGCTGGCCATGATAATTGTCTGTAAGTCCTTGTTAGACGGACTCTCCAGGTGAGGATTTAGAAAGTGCTGTTAATGTAGGATTGTCTCCTGTATAGCGACGTGTTTTTTTTTTTTTTTTTTTAACAGTCTCTGCGGGAGGACACACTGTTTGCAGTTTGTTTCATACACTCTCTCTGTTTAGATTAGTGCTGAAAGGTTGGAAGTGTGTGGAGTTCACAGTATGTTCTTGTTTTTTTTTTTAATGCTTTGTGTTGAAACTGTTTTATAGCAAAGCTTTTTTACTCCAACAAAAGTGTGAGAGAAATCTGTCTTGTAGCGCACACACACACACACACACACACACACACACACGCGCACATCAGATTGATAGTAAATGGACAGACTAAGTGCTGACTGCTGGAGACTGAGCAAAGAGCACGTAAGTGTCTTAACGGCTCTGCTTGGTTACATTGATGTTTTAATTACTTGACTCATGAATGCTAATTATATCACTGGTAAACCTAATGCCTGAAATGCCAATAGCAGCATCAAGTGTATTTTCCCTCACTCCATTTCTATTCACTGAGCCTTCGTGGGAGAAAAAAAGGCGAGATGAACTTGTTTTTAATGTGCAGTAATGTCAATCTGCTCAGCAAAATATAATGTATCTGCTACATTTCCACAGCTGTCCTATTTCATCTCATGGTTTTCCCACTCCGTGTTGCTTTTTGTGCCAATCATCGTCTAAGAGGTGACAGTTTATTTAGATGACGTTTATCTAAGGAGTTGTACTCTTCATACCGAGCTTAAAAACTGAAATTCAATATTTTGACGCAGACTGTTAATGCTTTCTTGGAGTTTTCAAGGCATTGTGATATGTTTTGTTTTTAATGATGCCAGGCCCTTCACGGTAGAGCGAGTTGAGAGGGAAGATCAATTATCATCTTGCCTTGGAGCCAATTAAAGGCCTCATCTCCCAGCTCATCGCTCTGCTCAGCACTAACCTAACTTCTCTCAAGGACACCCGAAAGTGATGATGGGCTCCGCTTGGAAATGTGTAAACAAAAGTAGTGGCACAGAGCTGACAGGCTGCAGGCATCCTTGCGACGTGCACGCCTGTCATCATCAGTATCAGTCTGTGCACCTAAGGAAACTGCTGTTCCAATCTTAACTTTGGCTCCCTTCAGGGCTCAGGGTCCCTTTTGACTCAGTGATCCTACGAGACAGCGAGCATATCTGTCTATAGAAGCATGCCGATGAATCAGAAGCCCAGAGTGTTGTTGTGCAGCCAACACAGGCATCTGGATCGACAGATTAAGTCTGTGCTTATGTTCCTATATCCCTTCCATGCACCTTTTTGCAAGACCTGGCTCAGCATTTAAAATGCGATTATGCTGGAGGTGTAAAACCATTGTTATCTCTGTCAAGGTTGTGTTTTTCATTCTGTATGCTCCTTCTCCTACATTCTTTGTTTCAAGACAAATCTATCGACATAGACACAGCTCTTTTCTTCCTTCTGACATTTTGATTTTGATTTTTTGATTTTTTGATTTTTTTTTTGCAAAACACCCTTTTTCACCACCGCTACAGGTAAGCGAAGTCTTTCTCGTTTATTTTGAGATGTCTCTGTAAAGCAAAGTATCCTGTTTCTGAAGTGCAGCGCTGCCGTTCTTGTCTGTTTTGATGACTTCATCCTGAAATCAGTGTTACAAGGGGTTATTTGCTGGACTATTTCTTGGCCAGGTGCAGTGACTTAGTGGAGTGTTGTCGGTGCCGTGAGGTTTCCAGGGGTCCAGCAGAGAGTCCAGTAAATCACTGTGCCTGTCCAAGAAGAAAGTGGTGTATATTGACCATACACCCATACACCCAACCATACACCCAACAACTTCAATATAAGCAAAATTCTGCATGTGGATTAAAATTATAATCATATTATCATTAAAAAACACAACTAATCACAGCTTTAATAAACTTTAAACTTTAAAAAATATTAGTCAGAAGTCATTTGTAGCAGCCTGTCCTGGGGTAACAATCAGACATTGTATTTCATAGAAAAATTGTATTTCAGATTCAATGATACTGTACAAAAGACAGTGATCCTTGAATGCAAGTTGCCATAATTGAATGGCTGAGTACGGCTTAATTTTGTGAATAATAATTGTGGGCCTCCTTCCTTTTATATTCTGCATACTTTTAAGTCCATTTGGATGTGTAGTGGCCAGATGGAACTTGAAATGGTGCACTGCAGTATGTGAAAGAGTTGAATTACTTACCTGACACACCTTCCAAGCTACTGTCTCCTAGCGTGGGCAGATCAGGCTTGTTTGACTGGCCTGCAGATTACAGTGCCCGCAGTGCATGGCTGAACTCGGCTCGGCTTCATTTCCCCACAACCTGAATATCTTCGCCCGGCCTTTCACCCCGGCACTCCAGACATCAGTGGAGTTTTAAAAATGCATCCCACCGGCCTTTCACACTCTCATCCCTGCCAGTGATAGGAGAAATGTCAAGCGCAAACGTCAATATCACCTGGATTCTGCGAGAGTGGTTTTTCTTCAGGGAGCTAGAAAATGGATGAAAACATCAGAGCCCATCATGTTTTGTTATAGCACCCCTTTTAAGTGCAGTTGGTGAGGTTGAAAGCGGGCCAGACTGGATGTCACAGCGGTGCAGGATGTGCCCTCGTTCCTCTATACTTACACAAACCTGTTTATTTCTGCTCTTTGGCTGAGTGGAAGTCGTAGTGTTGAATATAATGTCATATTTTGTAACACAATTGAAAGTTTTTTTTAGAAACCTCTGAATGTTTATATCATCCAAGCAGAATAAATACACAACGGGAACAATATATAGCTCTGTTAATAAGGATATGAAATGTTTTAAGTAATTTTCCACCACTGTTACAATGTGATACACCGGTTGGAATAATCAACAGATTGGTTTGAAAGCTGTGTTGTGAATGTCTTGGATTTTGCAGCTGTTGTTTTCCTGTTCATGCTCAATAGTGACAAATTTGTTGGTCAGTGGCGGGCAGATTGTGACTCACGTTTTGAAGTTAAGTAGATCATTATTTTGATAATTATGATAAATAAGACATGATAAATTGCGTTCAATTACGAAGGACTAAGTTTGTTGCTATGGCTACTCTGACTCATTACAGTAAAGTCTAGACCTTGATATTGTTGGCACGAGTTACCAGGCATGATTGTGAGATTTTTGTTTCCAGTTTGACCCACCGCTCACTGAGGTGTCAAAGAATGCTGCGCATTTCCTGAACTATTTTAAGCATCCGAAGCATTTTCTTACAGTCAACCTGGCTAGTTCAAGTCTACAAGTTGTAGTTACTCGCTGCTCAGAATACAAGAAATGATTCTTTTCATGCCAAACATACTCGATACTTCATACTTAGTGTTTTTTCTTTGCTTTACAGTCCACAACAAAAGAGCGTAGCCGTGGATTCACATGACCTAAACAAGAATCCTGGAAGGGCACTTTGAAAGGAAGGAAGGAGCACAGTGCTCTTTGGTCCACAGCTGAACAGCGTGCATGTTTAAGCCCCACCTTTTCTGGAGCAGGAATGAAGTCATCCTGTAGAGGAGGGTACGCTGGAAGCCATAATGTAATGGTTATTCAATTGAGCACCGAAAGGTTCGGCTTTTCATCAAGATATCATTTGGGTGAATCCACAAATCCTGTTACATTTACATCATGACACTAATCCAGCATCATTGAGTGTAATAACTAGTCATGGTTTAGCTTTTATATACAACCACCCCACATGTGCCCGAAAGTTATAGGTCTTGGAAATGATAGCCTTTAGCCATTGTTTGCTTATTTTCTTCTTCCCCTCCATCTGGGAGCCTTCTCTCCAGTTTAAGGAGTCCCGATGGAGTCTGTTGTGTTTGTTGGTCGATTTGCTTTTTCTAGCTTTTGCACGGGAACATCAGTCACATGATTCCACCAGGTCACAATTAGCCTGCAGACTAGTGCTGCAGCTCTGGCCGCTGGGGAGTTGTAGACACATGGCTCTGTTTTGTTTAATGACAGTGTGCGTAGCCGAGTCTAGAAAGAGGGAGTCCTGGTGGGCAGGCAGGTTGTCACACACCGGTTAAAAGGAAACAAATTGAGCCCTGAGCTTGCATACCATCTGAGGCACAAAGGGAGTATCTGCATGAAGCTTTGGCACTTTTGCACTGTTTTTGCAAAATTAGTACCTCTGCTCTGCCCTCCCATTGTAAAAACTATGCAAATTTCAGCTGCACCCAAATAGTTATATTTGAATCACAATACGCTGTGTTGCAGAGGTCGTTGAGATCTGATTTGCCTTTTTATGTCCTGCCTGTGAGTGCAGGCTGTTGTTTTTGTGTCACACTGCGGGAGGTAGCCAGACTTCCATCTTGCAAACAGAGCTTCCCTGTGATCTGAGTGCCCACCAGGAAGCTGAGCACTTCCATTACTTCTTAGTGGGACTTCAGACTTTGAATTCATGCATTATGTAAATGAGAAATGAGTCTGTTGTACTGCTGCTCAGATCTATGATTTACTCATAAGAGGTCACATTTGACTGTTTTTGTTGTAGCAGTTTTGTTTTACAGTTTAAAATTAGCTGTTATTGTGATAGGAGCGTGGGTAGGGAAAGCAAGCCACTATCTGCAGTTGTTTGGTGGAAAATAAGGAATGGCTTGGTTGCTCCAGGATTAAGGAAGTGCTCCCTTCCTGACAGGAAGTGTTTACAACTTGGTGACATTCCCTTTTTAACTTGACAAGTCTGTGCTCGCCCCTCTGTACAGGCTGGATATTCTAAGTGCTGCTTGCTTGCTAAAATATAACCGGGGTTAATCTTCTCGGCTGTTTGAGCAATCTAAATGTCGGAAATAGTGACAAATACTGACAGCGCATAGCTGTTGCATGCTCCACTGAGGCCTCTTTGTGGTAACAGATTGGGGATACCTCTCTCCTCCTAATATAGCCTCTCTCGCCCTACGCCGTCGCGATCAGAGAGGTGGGAAGCCACGTAGCAATGGCAGTGGTATGGGACTCCACCCTGCGCGCTTGCTCTATTGTCAGTCTGGTCGACCTGCAGGGACCTCACTGCATCCTGACCACGAAGAGGCTATCTGAGGCCACAGAGCTTCCAGCCTCAATCAAGACGTCCTCACATCACGATCTCTAGCTTTGTTTACAGGCTGACTGTTTTTTTGAGCTTGTTTTTCTCCCTGTTCTGTAAATCACTCTCCCAAACCAAAGCCTCCATCCCAGTGCATTTCCACATGTTTCATGAAGCTCTACTTTCTAATTGTGCAATGTAAATTATTCCTCTTTTCAACCTACTGCCTCTCTGAAATAAAAAAAAAAACGAAATAGTTTTTCCATTATAACAAATGTTAGTTGTTAACTGTAGTGATGAAGAAAATTGGTGTAGCCCGTGTTGAGGACAAATCATTTACATGGGCACAGGATTATCATATTTTATAAAAATTCCAATGCCATTGTAGCACCTGAATTATTCGCGACTCTTGTGCCGCACCACTAACTGTATGTAGCAGAAACACTGCCAATAAATCTATCACAGAGCGATGGGGGCAGAGGAAGGAAATTGGATTTTGTCAAGCGTGTCGTCAAGTACTTAATCTCGAATATCTGTCGCATATTAAGAGCACCTTCATAGGGGGCAGCCCACGGCCTCCTCTCCTTTCTCCACTGGAGGTCTTAAGTGGCTGTGTGGAGTGTGTTTCAATGAAGGAGGTCCTTAGGGACAACCCCGGGTGTTATTTTTGCTTCACTGCTTTGGGTACTGAAGAAAGAAGTATTCATTCATCAGAGGACAGCAGAAGTCAATTTAGAAATTTATTGAAAAGTAAGGCTACGTGTATGCCACTTAAAGTTGTGAAAGCAAGAGAACTACCTAATAAAGGTGAATTTTAAGTATAGAAAGGAGTGGACGAGCAGGATGTAGTTTTCACAAGTATTGTGTGGATATAGTCAGTTTTATACTACTTAATACTTTTTCATACTACTTTATACTACCAACTTTTTGGTAACTACTAGATTGGAATGTTGTGTATTAAATGTAGCCAAAAGTACAGTGTAATGTTTCCATTCTGTAGGTGTAATTAAAAGTTTGAAGGCTGAGATTGGCCAGAGAGGCGTTTTTTTTTGATGCTATGTTAGTAGAAGTTTTACAAAAAGAAAAAAACAACCGGCTTCACAGCAGGTTTAAATTACAAAAGATTAACCTATCTTTAACTTTCACGGAATTAATAATTTCTTTTTCTTACTCAAACTTAACTCAAAGTGCAGTTTTGAGAAGTTCTTTGGGAGCTGATGAGCATTAATTTGTACAGACTGAAAGTCTTGAGGAAGTCTGATTTGAATGAGCACTGTTAATGAACACTAGACATCCTACTTCAGAATTGATTGAGGCCTCGTCCTAAGCTTGTCTCGTGTGGGTGTGTGTGAATGTGTGTGCATTTGTGTGCCTCATGCGCACACACACACACACACACACACACATACCTGATGTGTCCTGCGTATGCACAGGGGACTGTCTTAGAACCCTGTCCTTTCAACACAAAATGGCAAATGCTGCTGTGACTCCACTATTTTATGCATTGCTGATGTTTTTCCCACTTGCCACCGAAGTGTAGCGCATGGTATCAGCGTCGTAGTTGCTGCATCTGGAAGCATTCTCATGCAAACCATGATCAACAACAGGCTAAATCACTTGTGCCAAAAGAACCGGCTTCACCCCGGCTGCCGTGCGAAAGCCGCCCCACATGGGCAAGAGTGCAAAGATCTGACAAACCAACATTTAATGTGGTCTGAATCCTAAAGGGGGGGTGTAATAAATAAGTCGGCAGCCAGAAGTGAGCTGTTCTTTGAAGAGCACAGATGTCTTTGAGGGAGATACATGTGAAACTGATGGCTGAGCCATAAAAATGTGCAAAGAGGGATGCTAAATCTAATCCTTAAAACATATACAATAAAGCTTGTTGTGTATAGACTCTCTAAATCCTGAGCTTGCTAATGGTAGCGGTTATGGTTGAGAAAATGCACTTTTGAGGCTTAGTGGTAAGAAAGGAAAAATAGAAGAGGTTTTTCTTCATGAGCATGCTTTTCAACTATTCATCAGGACATAAATGTTCTAAAGAGGTGTTGGAATGCTTTTATCTCATTTCATAAGGTTGAGTAGCATGCTTATGAATCGCTGCTCTAGGTTGATTCTCCAATTAGATTAAAAGCAACGCAAATGAATTCACCTGGAAATAAACAGAATTTTTGTTTAACTGAAGGGAAGTGCTCTTCTTTGGTATGTGGACTGCAGGAGCTTGTGACTGATTATGAAAAAGCATCTTTATAGCAAATCTAATAATTTGATTAGCTACGTCTTCTGGTTCCTAAGTAGGCTTTTAGAGGAGGCACATAATTCTCTTTTGAGCTCACAGTAAGGATGGGAATTGACTTTATTGATTTTATTGATACCAATGCCATTATCAATTCTGCTTATTGGTCCGATTCCTTATTGATTCCCTTATTGATTCCTGATCAGTTTTCTGTGTGGAAAAAATTTAGGCCTACACAGGTTTCCAGCGTCAATGAAACTGTTTTATTATCTGAGTCTGAAGACAGTGTAGAAACAGAAAAAGGCGTGCATGCAGCAGCAGGCTGGAGCAAGTGATTCTACTCTGAGAAAGGATTGTTCACCCCCAAGTTCCCTCAGTATTACAGAACTGCACTGCAGCGTTGTGAGCCGGTGGCCTGTCAGCTAGCCTGTTAGCCCTGGTTGGTAACAGCTGATGGTCTGCTGTCTGTTAGTTAGCTCCATTAGCTCCAGCAGCAGACCGACAGATCAGCGGCTCTCCCTGCAGCCCGGTCAGGTCACAGCACCGGGTCAGCACCGGGTCATCTCGGTTATTCTGGGTGTGTTTTATTTGCTGTCTCAGTCCTACTGCCATGACTCCTTATTGTTGCGAGTTTCCAGCAGCGTAGACACATGAGTGTGACATCATTGTTTTGTAATGTGCAACTGTCAGAAAAAACACGCCGGCATCGATAAAAGGAATTGATAAGCTTGGAGACATACAGTTCCAATGGATCGGACAATTTGGAACCGGTTCTCGATTCCCATCCCTCGCTCACAGAGGCAGAATGCTCAAGCAGCATCTGTGTTTCTTAGGAAACATTTCAATAAAGTTCCATTAATGTCAGGTTTATATGGTGGGAAATGCACTCCTGCACTGTCTCTCCTTTAGAGGTGAAGCCAGTTTTCCGTCTGCCTAATCTGTCTGGGAGATATATAACCCAGCAGAGCTCAGTCTTCACAAGGGGATTTCAATGAATTGTAACCAGATTTGCGCTTGCTTCTTAGAAACATGAAAGTGTCTTATTGATAGTAACTGCATTATGTCAACGGTGAAGCTGTGATCATTTTTGCTTAAATAAATTGCCTTGAGGGAGTGTTTCTTGCCAATATGTTGTGGCCAAGTTATCCTCAGATGGCTGCACACTGCACACACAGCATTCATCCTGTGTTTATAGACAAAGATAAGGTGGAGGAGCTATCAGCAGAGGCACTTCAAGGAGGTGCAGCTTGCTGAGTTTGGCTTTTTGAGTTTGAGTTTTTGAACATTTTTCCACCCAACAGGAGTAAACATACCGTATGCATAGCAGTGTATTCACCAGCTCTCTTCTGTAGAAATATAAAAAATAGTGCCCCCCCCCCCACCTTTTGTCTTCTCTGCCCTCCCTTCCTCTCTTCTTTTATGTGGCTTTCTGTCCTTACAATAGTGGCATGTTTTCTTTTTTGTTACACTGAAGAACAAAAGAGCAATAGCAGCAAAAAAAAGCCCTTTTGAAATGCCTTAATGCAATTGAGCTGCTAAGCACTGAGTTGTATTAGGTTATCAGTGGCTGATATCCCTCGTGGCGTGAGACATAAATCACACACGTCAGTCCTCTTTCTTTCCCCCCACCCCCCTCCTCCCTCATTCTACAGCCTGCTGACTTCACTGGCAGACTCATAGGGGCTTCAACCTTGACACATTCAATCCTTCCTGGACCAGCCATGACATTAATATCATATTCCTGTCAGTACTCATTCAGCAGGACTGAGCCTAGTCTATATTTTATCAATTTCTATGTTTTTGGGTGTCTGGTTATTGCGTGGCGAAGCCATCAGTCTGCTGTTATATTGCCTCTGGTTGTTTATTGTTCTAAAATGCCAACACTGGACATGAAGCCTGAACAAAATGTAGACAAAGTGGCAGCCTATTTCCTAATTATAATAACGAAATTTCCAGCCATGTGCTCAAATTACAACTAATGCAATTTTTCAAATTTGTATTTTTTCCTGATTATCTGATGAGCCGGCCATACACATTCTATCTCCATTAAGAGTGCAGGAGGATAATCCTAGCCTGTATTTTCTCACTTCTAATGGACGACCGGAGCCCAATCGAATTGTAATCCTAGCTCCTAGCTCTAGCATCGTTGAATATTGAGCCAAAGTGGCAGGTGCCTGTTATAGTCTCCCTCCTTCGCTAATGTTCTCCCTCTGTTTCCCACTGATTTGAAGTCAGCTTCATTGTCTGAGAGCCGCAGTGCATTTCAACAAATCTGTTGCTCTCTCCGTTGCGACTTGCCAGAGCTCTGGCAGGTGTAAGACAGGGCCAACCTGGGATCTGGGCTGTGGAATGAAAGTAATTGAGTGAGCTCTCGATCCATGCTGCAGACCAGTAAAGGACCCAGCTACCACGAGAACATGGCCTAAGCCTGTGAGGTGGCTTTGTGAGATTCATATAGGCTTACATCACAGCTTAGCAAAGACCTGATATATTGAGGCACTGCAGTCTTGTGCTGAGGGGGGAATTTTACTTTCATGACAAGTGTGGCTTGGCTGCAGTCCTGACACACCCTGGCATGCCACAAGGCAGATGGTGAGTCCCCAGGCGCGCCACCACTCTCTAGCACCCCTTCCTCACAACCCAATGCTTCTCCTGCTGTCGAGTAGTCATTAGTGCACTGGGACAGGAAAGACACATTGGAACAATTTGGAAATATTAACCACCTCCTCCACCCAGACATGAACTAGGCTGCTGGGGCAGGGACATGGTGCCTTAAAGAGGCTGTTGATCTAAATTGTTGATGGCTCAAATCCCCAGTTGCCCAGAAAGGCTTTGTGTAGACTAAAATTAACAACATTGTCGCCTGCCAGCAGGCGACAAAACACTACTGGAGAGGTAGGAATATGTCACCGGGTGCAGCTGATAACGACCATGCAGCTTAGATACTGCACATCTCAAACAACTTCTGTCAGTCATCTACGTTTCTGCCACATTGTTGAGAAATCTTGTAACACATTTGCGTAATAATTCAAAATGAAAGTGAAATAGCAAGAGGCAACTTCTTTTAGTTTCATTTTTGTATAACTGTAGGCAGGGTGGAAACTGGTTTGTCATCAGCTATATTTGCTTTTGGTGGGAAAGAAAAGTTGAGTGTCCCTCTACTGACTTGAATAAGAACACGACCAGGTGCTTAAAAGAGCTTTTACTGCTTAACTCAGCGCTAAATATATGCCAGTAAAGTATATGTGGAAACAGGGGCCATAATTAAGATGTTCACAATGTTAACAGCTGTAGATGTATTCATCAAATCAGACAAACAGAATTTTACTTTTTAATTGCATCTTATCTTCACATATTTTAAAGGTAAAATTATGAAAAAAAAGGCTTGTGTGTATCAGGCCCAAACTAAAGGCCAAGCAGTGTCTAGAGTCTTTAATCCAAGATTTTCTTAATCATTACTAATCCCAAGACATTAATATGTCTCAAGCTATCAGAAGTTTTCTTCACATAGTGTACCCCGCCCTTTATTTGTCCTACATTATGTCAACAGGAAAGGCAAAGATGATGTCATGCATTTGGTGTGGCTCCACACATAACTCAGTAATTGATTGCCATTATTTCCTGAAACATGCCCAAACATCCTTTTGGCTCATGGTGGTGCATGAAGTGGTAAGGTGGTAGAAGTTCAAGGTGTGAGCTCTGCTACAGTAAAACCTTGATAATATCTGTGCTTGCATGCGGGCATAAACAACTGTAACCTGAAGCTGGGGAAATCTGCATTGAGTGTCCTGGCAGTTAAATCCAGTTGTGCGACACATCTGCTGTCTGGGAATAGAAGACTGTATTTATGAAGCTCACAGGTGTGAATCTCTTTAACTGTATGGATATGAGGCAAGGTAATGTTATGCTGAAGAGAATGCAAATTGCAGCATTTAAAGGGTTTTTATCACATTTGTGGGCTATGGTCTGTAACCTCGAGCCACTCTGCTGCAGCATGCGGACCACAGTCAGATGGGCATTTAGGTGATTCAGTGTTGTTTTAGTGAGGGTTGCTTATTCTTAGGTTTGGGCTGTGTTTGCAGTGAGTGTATTTGAGGTGGGTTTGGCACACCGTATGATTACTGATGGCTAAGTTTCCAGGCAACAAGGTATGAGATGGTTATGACAATGTGGCTGCGACGCATAATTTGCAGAGAGATTTGGGGTCTCTGGGGCTGCAAAGTTGTTGCTTATCTGAATGGTTGAATTTTTGATTAAACTTGTGAGTGAAATATGTATATTTTTTTGCGGCACAAAAACAAACCAGGACAATGTTTGTATTGGACCCCCCCCCCACACTTGAATTCACAGAAGCAAAAACATTTGAGAAACCCATAATTATGCTGCAGCAGAAAAAGTCCTAGTTATTTTCCCCAAAACAGATGGAGAGGGAATATTGAAGAAGACGGATTTAACACACAGTAGCTGCTCTGAAACACATCCGTAGTACTTACTTCCTTTGCTATTATTGCCTAATCCACCTATAGTGGCGATGATCTGTGCAGGAATATACCTGCCAGCATTTCTCTTGTCACTAAGCAGCTTACAAATTATCCCTAGTGAACTTTCTAGCATCTAACACTTGCAAACTTTTCAAGATATATATTTTTAAATTTATGACAGTGGTAAATGACTCTTGACCTCAATCAGTACTGTAAAAATGTCAGTGCTTTCCCAGCTGAAGAGAAATCTCAAAGTTAGAAGGTTGTATATTTTACTTGCTCCCCTGAGGCTTGACAGGTGTGTATGAGTGTGTCTGTGGCACTCTCACCTGCATATTGAGTTTGCTTTTGGGAAGTGTGTTGTCTCTGCGGCAGAAATGGACAGTGGTTTTTTTTCTCAGGAAAGCCGACTGGGTGGTGGAGGCACAGCACGGCGGGCATGAGGCTCGGGCCACCTCCAGTGCGCCCCGCCCAGGCCCCGTCCACCAGATGAGTGATGAGCTTGTTTTATAATGAGACCAAATCCCTTACTGTTACACATGACTCATAGGGAGTTGGGCCACTCATGCACACTGTTACATGCTCACTTGTGTAGGCACAAGTGTTTCCTTATTTGTTTGAAACCCTTCACTAAAATGTTTCCAAGTTACAGAGCAGGCAATGCCCTTCTCGTCTGGCCTGCGTGCCCACTGATTGGCAGGACTAGACTGTCTGGAGTCTCAACAGAGAAACAGTCCATTTCCTAACAGCTGCCCCAAACCAGCACAGTCACACACAGTCATTAGATCCAATGTCCAAGAGGACAGACGGCTCAGATGGGAGTTTATTTCCTTTCGTAGGGTAGATCTTTACTTTCGAAGCGGTGACCTGGGAGAAGAAGCAAACATTTCAAGGAAACAAATATCCCCCCAAGGCACTATAGATGCGGACAGTTGCTCCCTTCCCTAAAGGTTTGAGCTGTATTTCTGGGTCTCAAGATGTCCACCTAATTGCCATCTACTGCACAAAATGCTCACCAAAAAGAGCAAGACTGCAATTAGCCGTGGCTCACTGCCAGCTCGGCATAAATCTGCCAAATTGTTTCTCTTAAGAAAGTTGAGCAGTTGCGGTCTTCTCCTCTACTTTTGAAATGTTGGCCTGTCGCTGGGCTATCATATAATTAGGCACACCAGCAGTAGCGGAGAACGTGCTGTAAGGCTAAAGCTGAGGCATTGTGGTGGTGTGCTGAGGCATACAGAGGTGGGGTGTTATTTATGTGTTTCTCCCTTTATCTTCGGGCCTGCCTCGGTGGATATTACTTGGTCCTGTCCTGGTCTACAGCAGTATCTGTCATGCAACTCTCCTGACACCTATCCATGTTGTAGTGCCCAACAGAGCAGCAAAATTAATTCCCCTTTTGCTATTTCCCCTTCCCCCCCCCCTCTCGTCCATCTCACCTTTCCTTGTTTTTCTTATCTTTTTCTCCTGCAGCTCATTATCCTTGAAGACTATGCGGACCCTTTCGATGCTGAGCAGGCTGGTGGCACCCAAACCAGCACGGAGAAAGTGACAACCGAGAATGATGGCTACATGGAGCCATATGAGGCCCAGAAGATGATGGCAGGTATAGATCAACCTTTTCCATCCCTTTCTTGGTCGTCAGTTTTCTAAAATTTCTATTTTGTGTCGCCTAGCTACCTCTGTCTAGTAATGTATTTGTGTCTTTGCTATGACTTCATATTGTATGTCTTTGTGTCGTATAAATTATTATGTAGTGTGATTTGGCCATATGTTTCCAAGCTGGGAATTACTGAAGAGGCTCAGATGGCCCGGTGCCGCTTTACATGACAGGTGCGGCAGAGCAGAAATGAAATGTGTGTCATCAAGGATGTCAAAACATTTTACAGAGCAAATACTTTGACCCCAGAAATCATACTGGCCCATAAGTGATTTTTAAAAACACGCCTCAGAGGAATAGGACCAATAAAGGGAGAGGTGTTTTTAAAATGTTTTTTCCGCTGAACTGTGTGCACGTGGAGGCAGCCACTTGCTGGGATTTCCAGGAAGACAGTTTTTTTTTTTTTTTTTTTTTTTTTTTTTTTTCTTTCCTTGAGACAACAATAGCTGTGTGCTAACATAAGAATTCAGCTGAACCACATTCTCCACACAGCTTTGTCAGAGCGTACATTCACTCTGTGGCTTAGTGTGCACAGCAGTGACAAAGAACAAAGAATGTGCATAAAGACGAGAAATAATGAAACGCGAGGAAAACAAAACATGTGGCAGCTGTTTTCCTGTCCTAAACAGACCTTAGTACCTAAGAGAGGAATGTTACAGAAATGTTTGTATGACTGTCAGACCTCAAGTGGATGTTTCTGGAAATTGGATGACTGCAAGATATCGGTATTTAGGCCTTGATATACTGACACACAGTCATATCATCTACCATAAACCGGTACCTCTCACTTTATACACACACATACACACACACTCCTACAGTATTGCTCCCACAAAGGCAGGACATGAATGTCTCTGTCCCTCCTCAGCAATTTTCTTTTAATGGGCCTCCAGACAATCTCTTGTTTTCATCTGTCTTACTGGTTTGACCTCTGGCCCAGTCATTGCCTCAGCTGAGTACAAAAACTCAAGATTTATCGCCTCTCTCAGGTGGAGGAAGCTGTAAAGAAAAAGAAAAAAAAAATCAGAGCGAGGCTTTTGTGCTATCACTTGTATCTTGAATTTGTTCCAAGTTTTTTTCTGTGCTTTTTAAATTTACCTAGACACAGTTCTACGCTTGGCTGTATTGACAAAATAAGCTACATTGGCAGTAGTTGTTTGTTTGGTTTGATGAAGTCTTTAGTCTTTTTTTTTGTTGTTTCTGGTTGCTCCTGTCTTTGAAACCTCAGGTTTTTTTTTTCAGGCTCCTTGCTTTTATCCATCATATCTATTGATTGACAATTCTTTCTTTCACTGTTTTGACTGAGCTGGCAGGGTGTTGTTTTAAACAGAGCTGCTTGTGTGTTTCTTCAGCTCTACTGTCGTCCTTTTAATATTAATATTCCCTAGTGATGGATGGATGGCTCCATATTTCTGAGTCAAATAATATTATTAATTCAAACATATGAGCACACAGGGGAAAATTAACAATATTTCATTTCTTTATCTGCAAGCAGGGTGATCATGTGAAATATCCACATAATTATACTATCAAATGTCTAAAAGGTGTAACTCAGACTGGCCATACTGATGACAATGGGCTGTAAATGGCATTAATCATAATTATAGCCAGTGTACTCTGGGAGTTTGTAAGATTGAATGCTTTGTGAAAAATTTAAAGGTTAAGTGACTATATCAAATACCCAAATTTGATGTTTTACTGCTGTGCTTTTCACTAATGTGTCTTCCACTAATATGCTGCCCAGTACAGCCCTGCTGGTTCAGGAGGGGGTTAAGTGCCTTGCCCAAGTGTACCTTAACAGTGTAATGAGGGTTGAGAGCTGCTCTTTCTGTCAAATGTGCAAGGCCAGTGTTCGCCAGCTAGGTCTGTGCACAAATACATCAGTATAATGACTATGGCTAAAGAGTAATTTCTGCATCTCTCATTTTGACAGAACATTGGTCAGGCAGAACTGCCTACTCAGATTTTAGTTGGCTGAAAAGGAGAGAGAGGAACTGTTGCATGGGCCGCTGCGCCGTCGCCAAGAAAGGACCTAACCGCTCATGTGAAGCTAGAGGCTCGCATCTCTCTCTCTCTGTGTCTCATTCTGTCACTATTTCTGTCTCTCATCTCTTTTCTCTTCCACTCTCCAGGCAAGCCGCGCTGTTAACAATACTTGAGTTTTCTTCAGCTCTCAGACTGTTGGCTGTAGATAGCCTCCTCTTTTCTCAGCACTCGCTTTCACAGATGGGTGCAGATGGACACCAAACTCATGCGAGCACAACAGAAACTTCTCTATTTATGGCTGTCAAAGCAAGTTTTTTTAATTTACCACTGATCAAATTTATATCATCCATAAAACAGTTAGTCTGTCTCCTCGTAAAACAGACTTTTGCTTGCTCAACTTGTAAAATTCAAAGGTGTGTAAAAGATAGCTTCTTGTGTGAAGTGTTTCCAATTAATTCCAAGAAGCGGACTGAAAATAAATCTCGACTGTTTTAATGCGTCACACTGACAACTTTAGGTTTCAAGTTTCAGCACATGTTGTAGCAGTGTGCCGATTAAGGCTTTTTCTCACAGTCAGTCAAGATAATTTAGTATTGAGTATCTGCAGATACTGATATTTATAATTTTCTACATTAGGGGCATGGTTATCAGTCTTTCGTAACAACTTGTGAAATCCCTGTCTGTTGCTCATGTTGCCACGCTTTCTGATATGCTGAATAACCTCAGAATAGTCAACTGTGTCTGAAGTTCTCTTCAAGACCAATTATTGTTATTATCTCTTTAAATTGCATTAACATTGTGACATATATAGTGTTGAGCAATCACTGTTCATTCTTCTCTGCACCAGTGCCCATTCTATAAACAATAAATTGAGAAGTCTTGATAAAAATCCCATTTACATGAGGTATGTAGGTTTTATCACTGCAAAAAGTACTTGCTAGCTCAAGGTGTACAATACTATAGCAGTTGATACAGACACTTTCTGTGCAGGTCTGTGATATCATTATGAGCATCAAGTATGAGGTCAGTCAGTCTGTATCCTCATGCTGATTAGAAAAGGGCTCTGATATTTACACTGCAAGCAATGCAATTCAGTAGTGACTGGAAGACCATTACTTTTCTGTAATATATATTTTCTATATATATATTATATTTAAGAAGCTTCTTACACTTGTTAGACCCTCTGACCTGCTATAAGAACTACAGATTCCAACATAGATGTAAGAAGTCTCTGTCCACAGTAAACAGCACAACGTGACCAATCTCTGCATTTTGAAGTCACATGTTTAGTATTAAGTTAACCTCAAAAGAAACCGGATATGCTGTTTTGAAGACATGATTATAATTCCTTGATTACACAACATTGACACCTTAAACACACAAACACATATGCTCAACCACATGGTGCGAGGTGTGGCATGTAAGGCCTGAGGCGAATAGTGCCACAGGCGTTTACAAAACAGGGTGCGCACTCCTGCTGTTTGTGTGTGTGTTTTTGCCGGTGTGCACACCACCGTGCATGTGTACGTGACTTTGTGTGTGTGTGTGTGTGTGTTTAAGCTGAATGGGCTGGCGCTCATGCTTGTGTGTGTGCTGCGTACTCCATGTCTCTCTCTCTCTCCCAAGAGAGCCATCCTTAGTGAAGTTGAGCCGGCTGATTTATGGGCCTGCTGGAGGGACATGTCATGACTTCCTCAACCTGAAAAGCCAGCCCCACCCACCCATAAGCTGCTCCACGCTGGCTGCAGGCCGCAGCTTACTGCACAACCTGCAGTTATGTGAGGACATGTGCGCAGCCTCTTTGTCTTTAAAACGTTTCCTGCATGTGTACATGTGCGTGTTTCCAGAGTGCCTCGAATGTTTGTCATGTCTACACGCGTCAGCTATTGCATGTGCTATCTTTGTATCCGTGCGTGTCTGTTGAATGTGTGTGTAAGCCTGGGAGCGGACGGTTTTCCCCTCCTTGTCAGCTGATGTTCTGGCATGTCTAGTTACTTTTTTATAAGGTGTGTATCTTAATGTTGGCATACTTATTTTACATGTGTGCAAGTTTATGACACGTTTCGCACTTGAATAGAACCTTCTCTGTATCTTTCTGTCTCTCTCACGCATGTAAATACACACAGGTATGTTCACAGTGACCCGTACACACACACACACACACACACACCTTCTCAGCTGTCAGCATGGCCATTCCTGGCATACCCCAACGCAAGCAGCACCTAACTAATCACAGGAGGAGCTGTCGGAAGAAAAGCTAGAATCTATCTTTGCCATGTTACTTTATCTGCTTCTTGACTCCGTTCCCTCATACATTGTTGTAGCTGTTGAGACTTGTTACACTGACAAGTACAAGGGGCGGAGCTAGTACCGCAGGGCAGTGTGCGTCAAGTCATTTCTCAATGAACACATACTCATACTCCCCAGTCAGCCAGGCAGACGACCATGTGAGAGTTTTCCCACAGTGCAGAGGAGGCCTGTTGTGCAAACAGCTCGCATGATTGAGCTCTCTCGAACAAACACACTCCAGTCCTGTCCGCTTGCTGGTCCCCAAGCGTGGCCGCGGCACCTAAAGTGTGTGTTGAGGTGTGTGAATGTGTGTGTCGGGGGGGGGGGGGGGGGGGGGTGTAAGACAAAAATAACCCCTCCGGTGTGAAATACTTTATGTCGGTGGTGAATTTATTACGCACTGTGTCAAAGTTGTAACCTCAATTTGTCCTCATCCCATCTTTCAGACCATGCTCATTCATTTAGCAGCAAGAGAGTTGCGCAACAGGGTCATAATGCCTGGAGGGAAAAACCTTGATGTTTTCCATAATGGTTGATTCACAGTAGATGGGTGTTCGCTATTTCTCTCTCTCTCTCTCTCTCTGTCTGAGAAATGTGCTGGGAAATGTCTCCCGGCACTGGCACCTCCTGCACCACACTCCCAATGATGTGGAGACGAGCATCCAGTGCCAAAGAGATGAGTCATTAGCAATGGAGTTGATTATTTCAATTACTCATGATAGTGTGGCACTAAGCCCCCTGTTGGCTCGACAGTATAAATGCCAGGAACATTACCAGTCTGAAAATGGCCTGGGTGGGTGAGAAACCATGTTCAGAGGTTGGGTCAGTATGAGAGGGGGTGAGGAGGCAGGAAGGAGAAGAGGAGAGTGAAAGAGAAAACTGAAAGACTGTTGAAAGACTGAGACATACATGGAAAAGTAAAGAGAGTGACAGCAGAGAGATGCAGAGACAGTGGGAACACATTTATTTTACAGCACCTGTGGGTGAGTTTATGGGGACAATTTAAAAGAGAAGAATGGAGGCATGGTGTGCTGAATGGTTTCCATCTCCTCACTCACTCACTCACAGTGAAAACTCACCCCAGGCGATGGCAGGTACATGTGGCAGCACATTTCTTGGCCTGTAACCCTGCTTTTATTGCCCTGAGCTGTAACTTAAGGAATATCCGGAGCATGTACCGACAATGGCACTTCATGAAGGTGATCTTTTTTTTCCAAGTCTGTGCCATTAGTATGGGAATTTGAGTTTAGTGTTAGTATGCATGTAATAATTCTGCAGTTCTCACCTCCGGTTTTCTTTTCTTTTCTTTCACATCTGTCTTGGTACGTTCGGTGGATTGCTGAAGAATTACCTCAGAAACACATTTATGCATTACCCCAGCTGATTATAGGCAGCTATAAATAAGCATGCACTGCATGGCCAGTAGCTGAAAACTGGACAGGGAAGTGAATAATTAACACCCCCCTCCTTCCTCTCACGCCTCACAACAACTATTGTTTCAGGGTATTTGGGCCGTGCAATCAACTCTCAGCTGCTCTTTTTACCAGCTCAAATGATTCAAAACTGTAATCTTTACTATGAATTACACCACATTTTCATTAACTATCTACTGGCAAGACTGGGAGCTGGTGACATTCAGGTTGTTCCTTAAATAATGATGTTCTAAGACAATAATCACATCACAGAATTATTAGAAACATAAAAAAACATGGTTAACATACAATGAAACAGCAGAATAAATCAATTATTCATTATGATATGGCAAAAAGCTGTGAGGTCTCATATCGACGCCATGAGATGAGCATAAAATGTGGGAGAAATATTTAACAGGAAACATTTTTTGAAGTTTATCAAGGGCAGAGCCTTCTGAATTCACAGCACCCTCCCAACTCACTGCCCTGACCAGGCATCCGAAACCTAAAATCACATCTAAAATAAAGAAAACTACAAACCTAAAAGTACCATTTATTATCCTGAAGACAATAGTGAAGAGGCTATAAGCTGTTAAATGACCATGGCAGCTACATATGTTCTATCTTTACAGTGGGACCCATATTGCATTTGGGCTGTATTCAAGATTTGTTGATATACACTTTTTGAGTGATGATGGCTGTTGTTTCCTCAGTTGAGTGATGACAAAAAATAGTCTACAAGAACATTCGGGTCCCTACTGCAGGGTTAGGTAAGTTATGGCCACAAAGGTACAGCAATAACTTCTCTAAGTGATGACATAACACACCCCACACAGCAAGTTAAACGTTGATAATGTTAGCTTGAAAAAGTAAGGACATTTTTTCTTAGCAGGCCTCCTTTTAGGTAGAAAAACATGGCCTCTACTAACAACTAAGTTATATGCTGCAGCTACAGTAATCTTATTTTTAAGACTTTCTGTTGCCTGCTGGGTGTTCACTTTTTGCTGGGTGTTCACTTTTTTAGCAGAAAACAGTGAAACAGTCTACTGTTCCACCCTGCTCCCTGACTAGTCATTACATCCACGCCCCATTCAGTGGTTGCCAGATTTTTTCAGGAGCGAGCTACCCACTTATGTCACATCTACATGGTCCCATGAGAAATGACTGACGGTTATTACACACTGATCTGACAGGGTGGTACTAAGTGATGCAACACCAATGCTCTACTATGCCAGAGCTGGTGTCGGGTGGTCTTTTTTTGGGGGGGGGGCTTGGTGCTATTGTTAGGTCCATATTATTTTAACTTTTAGAAATAGTCCTGTCAACAAAATGCAGTGTAATGAGAGCAGAGCCGTGTTTTATTTCTTAAAAACAGAACAGTAATGAGATCCCTCTGGAGTGAACCACAACTGCTGAAGTGAAACTCTGAAATTTAATCTTAGCTAGTTTGTCACAGTACTCCTTAATGCCAGCTAATGATAATGTGCGCCACATATTGTTCAAAATAGCAGCAGTTTTACTGTACGTCCGGTTCAGATATGAACCAAGCTGGTTATGTGATAAACCAAAGATCCACAGTTTCATGATATACAGATACTCTCCTCTAAAGGTTACTTGCAGTTATGGATTCCCTTCTCGTTCCCTAGATTAGTCAAACATTCTTCTGCTCTATCCACCAATTCAGTGTGATTCGTCTGTTAATCCTTGTCCTGGAAACATGAGAAAACATAATACAAAAGCTCAAGCAAATCTGACATATAAGACATTTAACATGAAAAATTTAGTATCTTTGCTAAATTATTAGTCTAAACAAAAACACATTAGTAAATGAGCATGGCTTGGCAGTCTCCCTGATTTCCAGTGACTCAGCAGCAAATCTTACCTCATCAACTTTTTGTGGGAAGAAGTGAAAAGCAGCCACGAGGTTTCAGCCACGTGAAGGCTTTGTGTAGTTGTGTCACTATATAGCACCAACTGATGCTGAAAACAATAAGAAATAAAGCTGCAAGTGCAAAAGGCATGACCTTCAGAAGAATTTGAAAACATGCCACATGCATAAATTGCCACATGGTTGGCAAGTTTGAACCTTGGACGTTTGGATCCCAGAGAAGGTGACTTACTGACTGCTCCACTGGGCAGACATGGTTTCCACACACCTTCTTACAACTTGAGGCAATGACATCACATGTGCCAGACTGGCTTATTTTTGTCTGTTTAAACTTAAAATGCTTAAAACAGTCAAAATGTTGGTGAGAAAATTCTGAAAGGAATCACACGTTTGATCCAACACTGAGCAAAAAAGAAAATGTTGTGCAAGATATTGAATCACTGCAGACTCACCATTTGAAACTTGTGTGGCTAGTATCTATCTAGTGTCTAAACATGTGTCTATTATCTAAAGAATGTATCATTTGAATGAAGACTTGTGGAGATAAAGATGTAAAATGATTTTGCATATTTTGAAAAATATAGAGTGACGGACTTCTGAATCGATCATAGGTTGAGTGAGGCAAATTTTTGTCACAATTCAGTGGATATGCTGAAAACATTTCAGCTCTCTAGTACGTACAGGTGATTTATTTTTGATTTTTTTGAAGTTTGGAATGTGAAATGTCTAGAAATTTGTTGTAATAAGCCACGCCCAATGTAATCAATCATAACCAGATTTTATGCATTGATTGAGACACGAATATCGAATTTCATACAAATCCATTAAGCTGTTTATGTGATATAGACTTTTTGCATTTGTGGCGCCCCCTAATGGCACAATATCCCAGGACTGTGCAGCGAAGCTCAGACCAAGCATGCAAATCCGTGAACCAAGTTTGGTTACAATAGCTAAAGCCAATTTTGATTTATGAGCGTTTATGAAAAATTTAAAAATGTATAATTTTAAAACCGTATGGAATATCAAAAATCGGAAAAAACAACCTTTTTCCGACTCAGTCCAGATATGCTGTGTACCAAATTTGATGCCGATTGCTCAAAATTTGTAGGAGGAGTAACAAAAAAATAGATTTGGACAAAATTCAAAATGGTGGAAAATCTATCTTGGCACAAATGGGCGTGGCTTATATGGATAGATTTGTCTGGACCCACAGAATCCAGGAAAAAAAAAAAATTGTTTCTAGAACTTACATTTCAAAAGTAATAGGCCAAAACATAAAATTCACTGTTATAGCGCCACCATCAGGCCGATCGGTATATATATATATATGTTTTTTTTGGGGGGGGGGGTTTGAGTAGTGGGTGAGATTTCCAACCAATCTGCTAAATTTGGGAACTGTACCTGTTACAGTTTCTGAGACCCAGATACTTTTAGGGCATTATAATAATAATAATAATAACAATAATAATGATAATGATAATGATGATAATAATAATAATAATCTGAACAGATACATTGAGGTTTCTAATGAGGTTAAACTGAGCTGTGTAACTGTATGGTGCTATGAAACAGCACACGTTCTCAGCTTAGCATTTCCTGGCTAAACTGATGTTTTAAAAATAGTTTTATGCGTGACATACAGTTCAAAGGCTGTGTGTGTGTGTGCATGTGTGCACATGTGTGTGTGTGTGTGTGTGTGTGTGTTTGGCTTACTGGGTAATGGCCAGCAGCCTCTGTGGCTTGGAGGGTCATTTGGCGAAGCTGAGTAGCGGAAGGTGTAGGAGGTGGGAGGAGAGGGAAGAGCAGGAAGACTGACGACTTATTGATGAAATGAGGAATCTCCAGCTCCAGCCTGATAACCTCCTTCCTCCTCACTTAGTGATGAATGCCGCCCAGCACTGTAGCTCAGACTACTCACACGGCTTTGTGCGCACAGTTGTCAATATATCTGACATTTTCACTGAATATCTATACACGCAGTGCCGGTGAGAGCAAGCATTACATTTGTGCTGCTTTGCCTGTTGTCACTGTGAAATATGTATTTTGTACCTTCTATTTTTCTTACGACATACTCATTCATATCATAACTGACTGAGCTGTGCCACTGAGGGTTTGCAAAGAATGATTAACATCATAGCAGAAACTGTGTAACCACACAGTTATACCAACAAACATTTGGTATATATAGCCTTAACATTACTCAAACACATTTAGTCAGTTGGGGTCAGATTAGCAATTCTAATCCACTCAATATCACACAAAGCCAATATTTGTACCAGTTGTTTCCTGGACCCAAGCAGGTTAGTGTAATAGAAGTTAATGAGGCAGCGTGACATCCACAGTAGACTTCTGCTGTGGAAAAAATACTTTATTGACACTATCACTATCAGTTATCTTATCAAGAACCAAACATGCTTCCTTAAGGCTGGACCCGAGTTTGGTGTTTCTGGTGTGAAACTGGTTTGCAAGCAAAAGAAAATATTGCATTTGGCTGCTATTCGTTCTTATTTACCGCCCTGTTTTACCGGCATTTGATCTGCAATGAATGATCTATTTCCTGTTCTGTCTTTCCCTCCCACCACATCGTCTCCAATCGCAAAAACCCCGTCTGAGGGTAGCATCATTAAATATAGAGAGACCTTGAGCTGCAGTGAGTATACTAGTATTTGCTCTATGTTTGGCAGCAGTTAGGCAATCTTTGCAAGAAATGTGACAATTTCTTCTCTGTTCCCTCCATTGCAAGGACACTCTGTGTTTTGCATTTTTCTAACTAACTAGCTTAGTGTACACAGACACGCACACAAACTACAGAACTAGCAACAAGACTGAGAGAAAGCGGTGTGTACTGGCAGGAGCATTCCTTCTGGCCTCTGATATCCCACTGTGCCAGGCTGTGCCAAGCCAAGGATGGATAGGATGGCAGACCCACTATCCATGCCTTACAGCTGAGTGGGTAAGGAGGGGTTGGAGTGTGGGGGAGAGGGGGGGGAGGGGGGGGGGGGGGTACTGGGCAGCCACTTTGGCGCAGGTTGGAGGTGCTGAAGTCATTCATTTTAAAGGTAAGATTAATGACACCATTAATCCATGTCTGAGCCACTGCAGAGGAGGACAGGGCAGAATTCATACCCGCTGCTGGCTACTGAGGGCCTGCAGCACGCATGAATGAGGGCTGTTAACACACACACACACACACACACACACATACACATACACAGATGGATGCGTACACAGCTGCTGTGCACACAGACATACTTTCCTGTGGGTCATTTGATATGTCAAGTATCCATTTGCCCTGAAGTGGTGATGGAACTTCAAGTTGTAACTTGTGTCTTTGTTGCAGGCAGTGACTTGATGGAGGTTATTGGTCTGAACGAAAGAGAGAGAGAGAGATGACAGACTTAGTGAATTAGTAATAAAGAGGGAGATGGCTGGCACCAATCTGATTGCCGGCCTGTGTTTTTTGTTTTTTTTGCGCAGTGGCTACAGTCAAGCTGGAGAGGAAAACGGGCCTGTTGACACTCTGGTGTGACAGAGAGCTTTTAGGTGTGAGTGTGAGCGAGTGGGCGGCTAGCACTCTGCAGCTGTTGAAGGACACGACAGGAACAGATGGACACCAAAAAAAAAAAAAGAGAGAGAGAGAGACAGACAAGGGAACACCAGATAAACACTCATAGGGACACAAATGCACAGTCTACTGAAACCACTACAAAGCATATCATGGTGTGCTGCGCTGTGTGAGAGTAAGACACAACAAACATGCTTGATTAAATTAGTTTAATTAGATCAGGCAATGTTACATGTGGGCACAAATGTCACCTGTATGACTTTGAGACTGTACTGCTCAGAAAAAAAGGGGGAAAAAAACAACAACAGTGAAATGTGTTTTGAAGAAATCTCAAATAACAGCTAAAAAAAGTATTGATCGTACCCTGCTGAGTAAATATTGTACCAGCTACACTGCATCTGTCAAAATATGGTTATAATCACTGTTGCTTTGTTGTGTTTTGCTTCATTGTGTTGCTTTGCATGGCTACATGTGCTGTTCCCTGTTGCTCTGCATGGCTTGTCCACTGTCTTAATGTTTTGTTGCTATTGTTGCTATCTTAGCATCTTGTGTCTTTCGAAAATTACATTAGATTAAGTCAAATTAAACTAATTGGCTAGAAGGCTGAGCTCAGTGCAGAGTGTTGGGACAGGCCTCTCTGACCTTATGTTTCAGGACATTCTCATCTGCAGTGTTGAAATGATGATTTGCAGGCAAAAGACAACCTGCTCAATATGTCCGTGATGAATCACATTTTAAATATTGCTAAACCTTCAAATTGTAGGTGGATGGAAACAGATAACGTCAATGTGCGTTTGTGTGAAGTGTGTGTGTGTGTGTGTGAACTATAGTGCAGAGCGGTCCGAAGAGACTTGCCTGTAACTGCTGTTGCAGTGTGAGTAATGTAGCTGGAGAAGCCTGTTGACATCAGGGTTGGATGAGGAGGGCTGGAAGAGCCAGCGCATAGTGATGAAGTTGTCATCTCAAACCAGCACCCTCCCTGTCTGTATTTTCTCTCTCCATCTCTCGTATGAAGCCTCTTAAGATTTTCCCTTGTCTCCCGCAGTCTGTTTTGTTCTTTCTCCTCCACTCCTTTTCTTTTTCTTCACCATATCTTCATTTGCCATTTTTAGACTCTGTCTTGCTGTCCTTTTTTTCTGATTATATATTGAATCAGCTTTTCTCTTTCTGCCTTGTATGTCATTTTGTGCATGTTTCGTTCCCTCACTGGTCCTCTCTATCAGTTTAGCCAGGAGGCAGTAGTCAGGGATTCCTGTTTTCACTGTGATAGACTATGGACTAAGCTCTTTTATAGAAGCCTTGTTGTCTTGTAAAATAACCCGGGGGTCTTTTTTCCTCTCTGGGAGCCAATTTATTGGTGACATTTATTCAGGAATGACCTTCTCTTGGTTTGTCTTCCAGAGACACACGCTGTTATCTCTCCTCACAGAGTAATCCAACCATTATTGTAGCTTCATTTAAACTTTTACCCTTTCCTTTTTTTTTTTTTTTACATCTGTATACATCTCCGTGCTGAACAATGAACATGTGTGTACTATATCAATTAATGCTGTATTACCCAACTGTAATTTGGACAGCAGTGCATCTGCTGGCAAGCAGACACTGTGTCCTCCTTCACACTTATAAAAGACTGCCATGCTTAAACTTGAGGCGACTAATTAATTAAAATAGTGAACTACCACCATAAAGGCATGAGGGAGATTATAACCTTATCAGAGCATGTCAAGTGTGTGTTCCAAGATTCGAGATCCAATTAGCCAGATGGATGGTTTCAGCATAACACACTCTCCTGTGCATACATTCCCATCCAAGCGATGTATTAAGCCTGATAGTGAACCAATCCAGATGTTTTTGGATGTCTTCGCAGCCAGAGGACTAGACTATAAAATCATCTGAATTAATAACTTTGCAGACATGTAAAGAGAATAGAAACAAGTTTGCAGATGACCTGTGTGTATCTTTAGTCCAACAGTTTGGCACTTTAGAGAGGCCCTGGAGAGTCTTTGGAAATAATCACTGCTGCTTCAACGAATATAAAATTCTTCACAGAAGCAATGTGTGACCTTTTCCCCTCACTACTTATTCCATCAAGAGGGTAATTACTCTTTGGAAAGGCTGATATGTTTCCTTGCATGTGTATATCCTTTCCTTGGACGTGTATATCTTTTTTTTATTTGGCTCCATCTGTCTCTCTCATCGCTGTCTGTCTGCTTATATCTCTATCTCCTTCTCTGTCTCTCCCTGCTGCCTTTGTTTGCATTACATCTTATCAATCACAGAGTGAGATTGCCGGTGCGGTGAGGTGAGGCGCCGGGTCTGCCTGAGGCCCGGCTGGTGGGTTCGGGTTGTAATAGGTTGGTGCGTTCTGTTAATTTGATACGGTGTGTGGCTGAGGAGCCTCATTAGGGACAGCAGCTCACAGAGGGAGACCGGGCTCTCCATCACTACCAGGACATTACTAGCAAGAGCCAAAATGGAATGGAGGCAAGGAGAGAGGGAAGAGTTGCAGGAAGGGAGAAGTAAGACAGATAATTTGGAGAGGGGGTGAAAGTGAAGGAGAAAAGACTACACTTCTGTCAGTCAGTGAAGAAGGGAATGAGGACAGAAAGAACAGTGCATCAGAAATAGGCCTATAACCCTTTTTTAAGTAGACTTAAAGCACTTTTTTCTGAATAGTTATGCACCTTTTTAGATTGGCATAAATCTTTTGTGATCTGAAAGTCAAAAAGTATAGTCAAGGCCATCATTTATTCACAGTTTTGTTTTTTTTTTCAACTGCATCGCCGGTGAGGACATTGAGTGTGGGAGATTGAGAATGTGCGACAGCGAAAGAGCGAAAGAATCGGCAGGAATGCTATCACCAGTCAACCAGAATGGGTAAGAAGACAGGTGCAGAGAAAAAAAAAAAGAATAGAGGAACAAATAAGAGGCCAGAGGGAGCAAAGAAGCAGAGAATGATATAGTTCAGCGAGAGAGGCTCATTTCCATTCGAGCATTGCATTTTCTCGCCCGCTGTGTGCATGAGTGTGGTCTCACTCTCGGTGGCACAGAGGGAGATGAGATGCAGCCACGGACAGAGTGAATTATTAATGTGGAGATCTCGTTCTCCACCGAATCCAATAAGTTGCCTATGATTTGGCTGTCAGAAAGATTGGTGGTCTGGATAAGGGAAACTCCTGGATCACGTGGCGCCATGAGTTCTCCTCCCTGGGTAATTGACTCGTGCAAAGTATTGACTTTCTGGTCATAGTGATTAAGGGAGCCCAGGCCAGGCTGGAGCCCAGAGTCTGGCTCCTCAGGGTGGGTCAATGGACCTCACAGCAAGGCTATCCTGGGTGACCTTTGTCCAGAGCACAGAGCCGTGGTTAACCCCCCGCTCAGTGATCTGAAAATACTGATCGCTGTATCGATGTGGAACAGTGGAAGGCTGAGAGCTATTGAAGGGCTGCCTGGACTGCTTTTTTTTTCTGTTTCACTATTGCTTTCTTTCCTCTTCTGAAGACTTTCTGTCTGCATCTGGCACTTACAGGAAATCCAGCCTTCAAAAATAAAAGAAGACATGTCTGTTAAGTTTGCTTACTTTGATATATTGCTGCACACAAACATTTTTACAGCCTGATGGATTTCCTTCTGGAAAGTCATAACATCCCTTATTTTTGGTGATTGGCCATTTCAGTTTTGTTTTTTCTATCACCGTTCATTACATGTGCCCTGCTGTGAATGAATCTAAATTTGTTTCCCAATGAATGGGTAAAACTCTGACTGGGAAACTTCTTGAGACTTAATTGAAAAGTGGACTGATGAAAACTTGAAGTGAGCAAATTTTCTATTTAACTTAACTTTCTTTGGCTTAGTTCTAAATGTACCATAGTCACAGAGGAGTTTCTGCACTTGATGACTTGAAAAAATGCACGGATTCATATTTGTGTAGTTGTCAACATTTTAGATATTTGCTTCAAACTTGTACATTTTTAGATGGAGACGTATCTTCTGTCTTTGTATCCATATTTGTCTTTCCAGCTCTGCTTTTTTTATTTCTCCTTTCATGAGTCATGTCTGGAATGACATGATGGATGGTCTGAACTTAGAGCACAAAGGGAGAATCGTGAGAGACAGGAAAACAATATGGGGAACACAAGAAAGTCGGTGAGTAAAAGAGAAAGACAGTCATGTTGTTTTTCACTGGAGTGTAAAGGTAACTGAGAGGAATGGTGCAGGAAGGTGACCTCTATTTGAATCGAACTTCAGGGTATCACCACAGGGGATGAAGCACAGGCCTGTCTGACCTGGGCCTGGAGCCTCTGTGGTGAACAGTTAGGCTTTTCGATTGCACGGATCCATGCCTTCTGAAAACAGAACCATTATTGATTTTTTTTTTTACAGGGGATAGACAACTGAGAAGCACAGTGGACTGTTTGAGTGTTTGTGGTGGTGGGTGAACATCATGAGTTTCTCAACTACAAATATTTACTAGTTACCTGATATTGCACAACAGGAATCGGTTAGTCATCCAGGATCAGTGAGTAAATATTGATGTAAATACATACAAAAAACTGTTTTTTTCCAAAGCTTTTAACCATTCTCTTCATCTTAGATGAAGATGGACCTACTGACTTGTGAGTAGCTGCTTTGACTTCATCTGTAGGACTTTCAGGACTTCTTGTTTGTATTATGTTTAATAAGCATCAAAGCTCATTTTTGACTATGGAAATAGTCTGACAAAGCAATTCCAACTGAAGGTCCGCTTACTAGCTTTTCCAGAGCTTTAGTTTAAAGATAACCAAGATTATTAATGCCAGTTCAGGTATTTGTATCACAAGCTTATGTCTCTAAACTTCAAAATTGTGGTCGCTCACATAAGACTCAACAGCCAAGCTGCCGTCCACTGTTAGCCTTCGTAATTGTTGGTTTGTATGTAAATGACATCAGGCTGACATTCGACAAGTATGTGTCCTTGTTTAACCAGCCAGACATGTCATCTGTGGTTTGACTCATCCTCTGAAGAAACATGGCATCCTGTCACTTTACTGTAGACTAGCTGCTGAGCAAGCAGAGCTACAGACACACAAACACACACTCATACATAAGCTCAAATAATTCCTAACATTTCTTGTAACCTTCTTGGCGTCACTCGCTGTGAGTTACTGACACTCGCTGTGAGTTACAGACACTCACTGCTGAGTAATCAGATCCAAACACACACACACACACACAGTGCACAGAAGATCTGAGTCACACAAATCATTTTATCTGTTTACATTCTTAGAAACACGAATACCTGCCCTAATCAGTCATACTGGATTATTCCTCCAAGTGATGTGAAGGTTAACTGTCAGCGTGCAACTTTGGACTCGGGTAAATCGATCCAAGGAATTGAGATGTTATGTGTGTCTGACTGGGTGTGAATTCAGCGTTTAAGCCTTATCTGACCCAGCAGCATCTTATTGTTTGCTGGACTGAAAACAGCTGTTGATGTTATGAGGTGATGGCAACTCTTTGGACCTTAACATACTGTCCACCTACGCTGATATTGTTGTTGGCTTCCTGCTTTGTAATCCCAGCCACACACTAGAAAGCTCAGACAATTGCTGGAAAGTTTCTAAACTAAATTTCATCAAATCCAATATTAGATATATAGTAAGCATACAGATACACACACTAATGTAGGGGTAGTTATGCACTTTTAAATACTATAGGTAGTCTTTAATATTTTAAATCAAGATGAGGCTCTTTACTTTTCCAAATAAAAATGTTTGATATGAAAATATATTTTTCTTTACATACAACCTCTCCTCAACACACCAAGTGACACACACAAAATATCAAACATAGAATGCTACATCATGTCCTGCGTTACCGTCAAAGCACATTTGTATCGAGTGCTGTCAGCCTGCATCATATTTGGACGTGTGCGTGACTCAGACACAGGCCGTCCTGACAAGTATACGAAGCGTTGAGGGTGAAGGAGTACAAGCAAAAAGTTTGGCAATAAATATTGTAAAATCTCAGTTGATGATATTTCCGCTTTTCAGGCCTCACTGACAGCTACAGGAAATCCTTCATCCTGTGAAGAGCGGCTTTACGGTGCACTGGTCACTGTTGGAGGTCAGCTGGAACTAAAGCGACGCATCAAATGCAGCAACATGTGTGGCAAAAACGACATCCAGTGCACTACCATCAATTTATATTGTACGCATATCAGTGTTGTATCTTGGGTAATGACTGCAGACAAGACATGTCTATATGTCCATATGCATATTGTCTCTTTTTTTTTTTGCATACGCAGGCACATCAGCGTTGCACTCTTGGTAATGACTACTGACAGCATATGAACGTCTGTTTTGTGTTTGTCCCCTATGCACACAGAGGAAGGAAACCTCTTCTCAGTGCTGTTCTCTGCAGGCAGTAATATCATTATCAGGCCTCAGAGCTCATTAAGGCCGAGCAAATGTGGCAGACAAAGAGATGTGTTGCTTACACAAGACAGCAGGTGAATTACAGAGGCTAGTGCTTTGCGTTGTAGTGGTGGGGATGATAGTAGCGGTCTGTGTGTAACATGTATGTCTGTATGCATGACTCTGGTTGATGTAGGTAGTTCACATTTCCCAAACAAGTTTACATCTGTTGATGTTGCTGCATCTACACAGCGGTCACTGTATTGGTTTTTCCTTGTACAGAATCTGTGTGTGTGTGTGGGTGGGTGTGTGTTTGTTTGCCTTTATGTGTACAACAAAGCTAACCCACACACATACCAGCATTCTGCAGACTGACTTGGAAAAATTGGTCATTAGATCTTAAAAAGAATTATTGTTGGTGTCAGTTATGCACCAGGCTCACACTGATGGTGTTTATGAGGTCAAATGACAATTCACAATTCATGAAATTAGAAATTGGATTCAAAAGCTTGAAGGTAGGTTTTGAAAGTTGATACTATAGTTTGAAAAGTGTAAAGTATGTTTTGAAAAGTAAGATTTAAATGTCTATTTTAACCTTATATAATGTTTGCAGTGTATTGTTACGCCCCTCCCTTGGTCGGCCTTATGGGGCGAACAACAATCCACCCAAATGAAAACTCTTTAACAAAGTAAAACACCTTTTTAAAAACACCCAAGCCATTTATTACCAAAAACATACAAAACAACCAGAACACTAAATAAATGCTATATATAATCAATACAACAGGAAAAACTAAATAACATAAAATCCCAAGCTGAGAGGCAGCAAGACCAGCAGTCCACAAACAAGAAGCCTCTCTCTGCAACAGCAAACTGGAACATTTAATACCCCTTCCTCCCTGGGCCAGGTGCACCTCATTGTGGACTGATTGTGGAGATGACCTGGACGGAGCAATAGACAGGGGAGGAAAAGGACAAGAAAAACACAGGCAACACATACAGCCATAACAGTGTGTTTTGCAATGTTACACAACCACTTTTTTCTAAACACACATTGTGGAGATTTGGTGCACTCCTTTTCAGGGATTCAACACTGTTTCAGATATTGAACCCAGTTCATTCAGATACTCAGATGTGCTCTTTTAGAGTTGCATGCTGGGATTTCTGGATTTCTGATTTAACAGATGAACCTGGGTCACGGCAGGAACTAATGGAGGGTTAACTAATCCTGTGCTGCAACAAAATACAACCACATACAGTGTGTTTATCATGTCATTAATTTCTTGTCTCTTTGTGAATTTCTTTCCTGTCCCCAGCTCTTTTAAGGACAAATTGGAAAATTGACAAAATACAAAGTAATCAGAAGAGTGCTTGGTGCCAAAATCCTTTGATAGTAGACAATTATGACATTCCACACATTCTGCATACACATGCTTTTCCAAGTATTTCAGATAGGTTTGGCTCTGATCTACTTGGAGTTCTTAAGTGATCCGAACATACTGCTCTCCGAATTGGTTTCACTCTAACACCGATGGCCCGGCAAATGTTACATGTCACACAATGATGTATCCAATCCAGTGTTGGAATATTACTGTGCATATTAAAATGCTTGGTAAAGCCTCTCAAGTCGATCTTTTAAAATGGTAGAAGCAGCGTGTGTAATTTCTTTCTGATGAAAAATGGATTCTGCCATGAGGTTCATTTGGAAGTGAGATTAAAGAGTAATTACATCATGACACCCAATGATTATTGCCTTGTGAATATAATCACTTTGTTTACTCAGGACAATTCCAGTGCCTGTTTTGCTTTTTGGTGATTGGGACCATCTTATTATTCGTGATTATACCGGCGTATCTCAGAGCATATATGCTTTTAATCACACTATCATTTCAATGAGTTAAACAACCCAGGTTAATTTGAAATCCATCACGCTTTTCTTCAGAGCCTCTAAAGATGACTCTGTTTGAACCTACTACTTTTTGTATTGCGACAGAGTGGATTCATTCCCGGCAGAGTGAAAACATTCAAGGTCTGCCACTCTCAGAAATTGTCAGTTGCAGAAGTGAATGATTAACTGACTGCACTCAATTGCTCCATTACGTCCTTATACTCTGTCTATATAAACCTGTCTTTGCACTCACTGACAAACCAAGTAGAGGCATCCATTACAATCCACCCCTCCGCCTCGGGTTTGACCCTCTCCTGCCCCACACAAGTCCACAGATGTCTGGCTACATTGCTTCACCATGCTCCTCTCAGCTCCCCCTCGGTGCTCCGTCAGCAGGCCCACATGTCACTGTCAGCATGCCGCTAGCAGGGCATCCAGGCTGGGACACCAAGCCCATCAACACCTCCCTGGGGGCCCTGAGGCCACCCGCAGGCTAGTCGTGCCAGGTCAAGCCGGGCCAGTCCTGGGGTTGAATGGAGGTGGATTGTGTCCCGAGGAGAAAGACTGACGGAGGAGCAGAAGCTCTGTCTTGGTTAGAGCATATGGTCTCCACAGTATCCTGGAGCCTTTTGGTTACCTTTGAATGGAACCCCTCGTAAAAAAGCAGGCTTTGTCACTGTGTGTGCCGCAGTGAGACTGTGTCTGTCCTTCTTTTTGGCAAAACCGGCTTCTCAGTGGGCACTGGGACACGAGAATGAGCAGAGAACAGCTGGCCCATTCAGAGCAGACTGCTGCCCCGCAGGAAACCCTCTCCATATCCTCTCAGCCTAGCTCATCAGCACCCACAAACACACAGAGGAGACTTGGCCCTGTGTCTTCGCATTCTCTCTCCCCTCCCTTTCGCTTCCTTTGTGTGCCCTGGCTGCCTTCTCAGTTTGGATTTAGTAAACAGAATAAACAGAACTGATAAAGCACACCGAAATGAGTAACTTTCTCTGAAAAATGATTCTCTGTAGTTTTCAACACCAAAGACTACATGGTGCATAGTGATTTTATGTGTGTGATTTTCACCTCTGGTCATGGTGTGGGCACTAATCGGAGAGCTTCTGAGAATCACAGAATCAGAGGGTGAAGTTGTGGACAATGCTTCTTGTATGTGTTGTTAATTAGTCAGGCGGTGTGTTAGCTCAGATTCTCCTCTCAAAGTGTGTGAAGGAATGAAGCAGACTAATGTGATTACACTGATCAAGCGAGAAGAGAGACTGACGGCAAACTCCTTCTCATGTGTTTCTTGGAAACACAATAAAAGCATTTGGCCCAGGCAGTTTGACTTCTAGCCAATACTGCTTTCATTCAGGTTTTGTGTGTGCGCTTATGCGAGTATTCAGGATACACATGAATATAATGTGTGTACTGTATTGACTACTGTTTGCTGCTCTCATCGTTTTTCTTTTTCAACCTTGGCCAGATTTCTCGCGTACTTGAGAACCATTATATGTTCTCAGTCAAGCTAGCGCGTTGATGTGTAATGCTCTGATGAATTCCCCCGGAGAGGAAACACACCAAGGCTCCTCAGGGGTTATCTGAAGAGAGACCCTTGCCCTCTTCAGCCTCTGCTTAGTAGCCAATGCTCCCTCTGTGTTAAGAGGCAGTATTCAGCACAACAAAACACTTGAGCAGTAAAGCCTCCACACTTGGATTGCACCAGGTGGGTCATTTCCTGACAGAGAGAAAGGCAGAGTGTGGAGTATACAGGACCATCAGAATAACAATGGGCTCTTCTCATCCTGTATTAGTCTTTCACCCGGAGCAGACTGCAAATTATTGCAATACCAAAGTCATCTCGAAGGGTATCAAATAAACATGATAATGCTAGTATGTTGTGTTAAGGGGAGTAAACACTACGAGAGATTTGATTTAGGAGATTCTGCTGTTGTGAAAATGGTGAGAAGATAACGTGCAGAGTTTTTTAATTGAACATGGATGGTAGTAGCCCAAAACTCAAATGACTGAGCTGCTTGCTAAACTATTCTTAACACAAAGATAAGAATTTCTCATTTTAGTATTCCAAAAATGGCCTCATCGACCTGTGGCTTCTGGCATGCTCTGGGGTAGTTTGCAGCAGAGAGCGAAGCGGTCAGGATGAGAATTGATGCCCTCCAAGTCTTAGGCATGGTAATTCTGCTAGAAAATTGAGGATTCTGGATTTTGAGTAGGGAATAAGATACTTCTCCAAGTGAAGGAGCTCAGGCATCTCGGGGTCTTGTTCACAGGCCAGGGTAACTTGGAGATTGACAAGCAAATCGCTGCAGCATCAGTGGTAATGCGTACATTGACTGTACATTACCTCACTGTTGTGGCCTGAAGGCCAAGCTCTTGACTTACCGGCGGATTCAACCCCCATCTTTGGTCATGAGCTTTTGTGAAGTGACCAAATAAGATAGTAGATACGAGCCACCCTTTCTTCACAGCATGGCTGGGTTCACCCTTAAACACGGGGAACGTGGGCATTTGGAAAGGAGCCAGGACATGGACTAAAAGGATCCAGTTGAGGTGGTTGGGGCATCTGATTAGAATGCCCCCCTGTATGCCTCCCTGTCAAGGTATTCCAGGCATGTGCAACTGGGAGGAGACCTAGGGCAGACCTAGAATACATTGGAGAGAATATCTATACATTTTTCGCCATTGAACACCTTGGCATCCCCCAGGAGGACATAGAGGAAGTAGCTAGGGAGAGTGGTGTGTGTGGTTTCTTAGTCTCTTTTTTATTTAAGTTATAGGACTCCAAAGGTTTTTCGTGCTACAGCTGTGTATGTTAGAAAGTAGAAAGCGCATGTTGTGCATTTGGTTTCTCATTTCCTCACACCAGAGCTGCTCCACCCCATGCGCACACATCCCAAGGCAAAATGTAGCAGACTTTATACTCATTACTTTAAAGATGCATAGAATTTTTAGAGGCCTCTCCTCCTAGGAGCCTCTCCTCATCTTTAACTGGAGGTCTATTGGGATTGTTTGCTGTGAATATTACATTTATGCATGCAGGTTGTGATTATGCAGGCTGCAGGCAAACAGCAAAGTGTGTCTGTGTATGCACTTCTGTGAGTGTGTGAACAGAGTGATTAGACTGCCAGAGTGTCTTATGAAGAGTGACATGTTTGCGTCTATAAAGGACTGCTTTAAAAATAATAAATATGTCTCCTTACATTAAAGACTGTGGTGTGAACTTTTTCATAGATAAACCATTGCAGGATTGCAAGCCCTTGTATTTTGTACACATATAAATCTTAATCAGTGATGTCACTCCAGAGTGGACATCTTTCCTATAAGCTGATCAGCATACTGCATAATTGCAGTTTCATCTTGAGTAATTGGACTCTTGGCTTTCTTGGAGCCAAGTGTCGTGCAGAAATGCCAGCATGAGCAGCCTACAGCCTTTCTCAGATGAGTCTGACCCAGTATTTCCAGCAGCAGCTGTGCACTCTGAAGATGCAGACAGAGACTGGTAGGGGGTTTGGAAGGAGAGGAGGGGGTTTATGCACAGCCACCGCAGCAGTTTTATTTTTCGGAAACCTTGCAGCTTGCCTTTGTTCTCTATTTCTCATTCTAGCCTCTCTCCTGCTCCCTGGTGAGTTGCGCTATCACCCCTATATTTATCAAAGTTTCTCTGCAGTTCCAGCCAGCCAGACCCCCTTTTTTCCCATCTCCGCCAGCTCCACAACCCCTTCAATGAAAACTGCAACTTCTGTAATGGATCTGTTGGGGACCTGATGAGAGGCAGGGGCCCGTGACGTCAGGTGGGCTGACTGTGTGTTTACCTGCTGCCTGGCACGATTACGAGAGCTGTGTGGAGGCGTGTGGCGACAGAAAGGCCGTGTCTGTGAAGTAAGCGTGTGAATGGAGACGGAAGCACCCTGCTTCCCTCCCACCCACTCTCTCCATATCCTGACAAAGGAAAGCCACTCACTGGGTCATACGGTGCCAGACACTTGTGAGGATAACCCCTCATGCGCTCCTTTCATTCCTCCCTGTCTCTCTTCCCTCTTTTCACTCTCTCTGCCTTTCTCTTTCCCTCTGTCACTTACTCTCGGTGTTTGGAGGAGGATTGCATAAGAGCTGGACTGCTTTTCCTGCTGGCAAGCGAGGGAGTTTAATTGAAAAGGAGATCCGGAATGAAAACTCCCATTTCTTTTCAGGCCTCTGTTCTGTGAAAGCACGGAAATGTATCAGGGGAAAGAAGACGAAATGTACAGGGGAGTCAGTGAAAGAAATAGGTCATGTTCTTAAAACAAAATGAAAAAGAGGGAGTCTGACATCCCGCCTGTCTCTGCACTACCTATAATGATCCTGATTCTTTTTTTTTTTTTTTAGTTAAGTCTAACAAACTGATCACGTACAACATTTTTTTTCTGTCCAGAGAAAATGTCTCAGCAATAAAGTGCAACAAAATAGTTGGTCTCTAGTGTACAGAATAATATAAAAGAGGTACTGAACCATTATTTTTTGTAATAAAATTATATTACAGGAAACCTTCTGGGATGTAGGCTATGAATTATGTGTTTGTATGTTGAGTTTATGTGCACTTTTAGCAGGTCTCACAGTGATAGATGCGTATCTGCTGGTGAATGTGAGTTTTATATGTGTGCCTGTTTGTCCCTGCACAGGGTAGAATCGGAGATGACAGGTGTTGCTTTTTTTAAACCAGACTTTTTCTGAAGCACGTTGCCTTCCTGTCTTCAGAAAAAGAAAAAAACTCTCCTGGCGGATTTTAATCTCAGAATGTGATTGCAACTACTGTTGAGTGGCCCTTAGTCTGACATGTTGAACTTCCACTTGCCTTAGTGGAGCTGCTCCTTATCCAGCAGTTAAATACCGGCTATACTGGGTAGGTCAGATGTGTAACAGTATGACTGTGAAACAAGGTCATGCTGACAAAGGGCACGTGTGATTTCTTGTACAAATAACCACGGCATCTGTTTCTCCAGCTGTCTGTCCTTTGAGAATGCCAACCTATTTGTCTGGGCTTCTCGTGCCTAAATCATGCTCCCTATTGTTGATCTCTAATGCCCTGATCCTCAAACCTCTGTCTGCAAACTGATGATGTTTACTAATGGGATTGATTGTCCACTGACAGAGGTTGCACTGGATCAGCTGATGGTTATCAGTGTTTGTTACAAAGTGAGGTATTGCTAAGGCTGCAGATGTACTAAGCCTTGCCGATTTGCCCAGGAGACCTGAGTAAGTCTAAAACGATAAGTGTGCTCTGCTACCCACACAGCAGACCTTTCAATCTACAAACAACACTATGCAAACACAAGATCCCTTTGGCTGATAATTTATTCAGCAGAACTGAAGGCCTTACAAGGTTAAGAGCAATAGAGTCAAAAGGCTGCCTATTAATTGCCTGTGATCAGTAGTTGATGCATAATTAAAATAACCTAAGTGAGCTAAGGCGGGCCTGGGAAAGTGTTAAATCAGATAGATGAGCTTGCAAAGAGCAGGATCTGGATGGCTGTCTTGCTGAAATGTTGGCAGTGCACTAGCATAGTAGGAGTGTGTTTTCAGATATACAGGCAGGAAATCTGGAGGCTTTTATTCCTTATTTATGAAATGTTCTACCTAAGAACCGAAATCCCAATTAGACATGTAGTATGTCCTGCTGTCTTAGAGCCACAATTAAATATAAGATGACTCAGACCTTTTAGTGCTGCTGGTGTCAGCCTTAGGTATTCACTTCACTGGATATATGGAGCTTAATGCTGATTCATGTCCGTGTCAGAACAGGCTTCAGGCCTGTTCTGAAGTTCAGACTGGCCCTTTGGATGAGGGGCAGTCAGTCAGTATGGCAAAGTCACCCTCCCAATCAAAATTTATTAGAATACAATATGCATAGAGGTGGTGGTGAACGAAAGGAAATACAATATTTCTAGATTTAAAAACATAAAAACCACAAGTTTTAGTGTAATAAATGAAAAATAGATTATTTATATCATATATTTTCTCTAGTTAGTTCTATCTCAGTACTATTTGAATGGTATGAATGCTATAAACAGTTTTTCACCTGATGTTGTGAATCATGGATAATGAGTCCTAATATGATATAAATAATGCCTCTATGTTGGCTACACACTGATCTTTTTTACATGGTTGCCTTACATGCAGCATGGATGTTAAGCTGCATAAACATGTTTTCAGTGTTGATTGTTGCTGTGCAGGAACTTGAGTGGATTCACCTGCGCCTGAGTCAGTATCATGAGTCAGACACAGCTGAAGAGCGTGACCCTCTGTTTACTCCGTGAAGCTTCTTCTTAGGCATGCAACAGTGTAGCCAGCAGAGAGCTATTGTTACTGCTCTTACTGCAGGTCTACTGCCAGATTTACAAACTGTAACTAACTGAATGCCAATTAAAAACTGTTTATTGCCCAAACAATACACCTGACATGAGACAGCAATGAAAACAGCTCAAGGTTTGCTAAATAAAGCCTATACTTGCTTTGTGATGCAGGTACACAAGCTTTATATTTTAATACTGTAAGCAGACAACAGTTTGATGCTTGTCCACCCACAAACAAAGCCGCAATTCTGTAGTTGCTGCAGCTGTCCTGCTATTGCTTTGGTGTTCAATCTGTTTTTTTATTTAGGCATTCCTGCTTGAGGAAATACACAAAAACAATTATATACAGCAAGAAATCAGACTATAGAACAACTTCAGGTACTTAGCCATTTTGAAATGCTTTGTCTTGGCCTGTACTTCCTCGGATTCAGGTCCAATAGTTGTTCTATAGCAGTTTTACAGTTACAACAGTTTCTGAGATTCACTCTGTCACTGTCTATAAAGTTACTTTCTCACTATATCACTATCATAACTAAGTTCTTTCAATAAGAAAAATGTCATTTGTTGTAAAATATCAGGCAACAAGTTGAAATACACATTTTTCCAGTACATAAAAAACTAACTCTGCCAAAAGCCTGTAAAAGATGCATCATAATCAACATGCAAATATCCATGTTTTAATATGTAAAAATGCTCATGTCTAAACATTCACTCTGCTTCTTATAAGGATGCCGTCATTTCCCATCACATACATTAGAAGGTGTATTTTTATGTGCAGGGATGATCTGTTGCCAAAAAACAATGTGCTAGATAGTACCAGAGATAATGGATGCACTTGTAGGCTGAGGCGATGCCACCCATAAGCCACAAAACCCACCCATAAGCTCACCCATAAGCCGACAAAAATACATAATTTGCTGCCATGTTTTGCTAAAAATGTCAAAACACACGGGTGGTATTGCCAACCTTGTGTTTTGCTCTTGCTATCCAGTTTGGTAAATGTAACTTGAGAGGATGACTCGGGGACTATTTTAATGAGCAGTTTTAATGAGTAATGTTGTCAACAACAGTGACATGGCAAAACAAAACATATTGCTGATTGCTGATAGCTTTAGGCCCGAATACAATACGGAGGATTCATTCCCACATTTTCCAGTAAATGTAGCCATATCTTATTTAGAAAATTGGGGAAAAGTTTAAATGATTGTGTTTATTTCCATTCTCATCTGATGAGCTTAAAGCAGAGGTCAGAAGTGCAGGGAGTAGTGCTGTTATGCTATTATTAGACTCTTCTGACACACAGAATTGGTGCATCCCTCTCCCATCTGGCTGAGCGTGTAGCAGCCAAATCTCTGCTTCTGGATTGGCAGCTTCACTTCATATCTGATTTATATTCATAGAGTGTGTCCTGCACGGCCCTGACCTGACCTTACATTTTCATGTTTGAAACAACTGATTGTCCCTGTTGTAGGGAAGCGGTCCGCTGATCCCTGTGCTTGATAGATGTGGTGAGGACGGTGCTCCCACATGGATATAGCTGTAACAATTATATTAATAAGGTACTGCAAATGTTGGTGGTGCAATTTTTCTCATGGTAATTATTCCCATAACTCTGCACTATGCATATATGCAGCTTGACAATGACTGAACTAATGTATTCCAATTACTTAAGTAAAATAGTTTCGTCGAAACACAGCAGCCAGTAAACAATGGGGCCCAACCTCATTTAAACTCTCACCCAGATGTAAGTAAACTTGTCAGATTCTAATTTTCTTACTCATTTAAACAAAACAATGTAATATAACCACGTCAGTACGAGCGGGTCAAGATAAATGGAAATGCATTTTTAAAAATTGTAAATTTGCTCTTTGCAGTTTGGTGTTCTGCTTAAGGACACAGACAAGACATGTTACACCAAGTCTACACAGCCTGTGAAAGCAGCACATTAGCAGAGCAACAGCAGCTTCAGTCCTCTGTCAGTTATACACAGGAGTGAGTGTAGGTCACCCATGTTTTTGAGGCACTCAGAGCCCAATATACAATCACTGTGGTTATGTGTGTGTAAAATGGAAGAAAATGGACTTGAAGCCGAAAAATGCGTGTTTACATGGCCTGTGTAGACAGCTGTATTGATTAAAATGGATGCATATCTGTTCTGTCAGATGCGTGTGAGGCAGACCACAGAAAAATGCAGCTGAACCACTTTCTGTGTAGATAAGCAGTTAGTGGAAAAGTTGCAAGGATGAAACCTGTGACCTTCCAGTTCAGGGCAAACAATTAGGCGCCCTGCAGCTGCATAGCAGCTATCATGTCACCAATGATGAAGTGAAACCTGTCAGTTCCTGAGTAAAAAATCTCTGTATCCCATGAATGAATCATGGCAGACTTCACTGTTAGGAGCCATGTGAAAGAGTTTTGGATTTGACAGCTGACTGCATTCTGTCAAGAGAACCTGTGAGAGGCTGTTTCAACTGATACTAAAAGAGAAATCTTTATCAGTCTTCTGTGAAAAATACAAGAACAACAGCGACTCCTTTCTTCACAAAGAATTTTATTCATAGGGGAACTAGGCATGGAGAAATGCTGCCCTATCTTGTTAAGTTTGTCTCTACCAATTCTGCATAAGTGCTTGTAAAATAAACAGATCAGACCACAGGATACTATCAGTTCTGTCTGGCTGGGTAATAAGATAAGGAAAAAGTCCTCATGTCAAGTCAGGTGAGGATCAGCCCGCAGACATACACTGACTTATTTACTTGTTTACCTTTGCTTAAAAGTAACACTAGAGCTAGAGATAAGCTACAGCGGGCGCATTCAAATCATTAGAGATCAGTATATGAGAACATTTGGATATGTTACCACTCTGCAAACACAAATTTCATTTGGCCTGGCCACATAGAGTATCACTCCTCATTGCACTCATTGCGATTAAACTGCCTGAATGCACTTCTATAGTTAGCCACAGGTTGCAGACCCACCTACAGTGCAGCATTCTAGGTGCAGTTTGAGGTTTAGTGGCACTCTCCACTTACCAGCTCACAGCAGGAACACACCCTCCTGTTGCTGCTAAGAATCCAACCAGCCACCTTTCAATTAACAGTCGATCTCTCCACCTCCATTGTCCACCTCCTGCCGGCGCCATCTCCGGTACAGTTATACTGTAATTATACCAGCTGACAGACCCTGAAGCCTGACTTCCACTCTTGATTCTAACAGCACACACCTATTCAGTCATGACACATTTAATTAAAATGTCCTCAGTTTTATGCAGAGATATTTTAACGTGCTGGTACCACGGACAATAGAATGCTAAACAAATGAAAGAAGCTGAAATGAGATTGTTCTGCTCTCCTGAACTTGAATTCATGTGTGATGCGATGATTGGCTGTGGCATCTAATGGTATTACACAGAATTAAGGGTATTAACATCATCTGAGTGAGTGCAGGTGTAATTGAGACATGGCACATGGTCAGCAATCGGATGGTAAGCTGTGTTTAAATGGCGGGAAAATCAGAGATCAGGCAAGCTCAGTTACTGCTGATTGTTTTAATCTGATAACCGCAGAGCTGAGATGGATGCGTTATGGTTTAAACCCATCTGGTTCCCTCCGTTATAGGGGCTATTAAGTAGAATATTTAATGTTTGTTTAATTTTGCTCATCATGGCATGAGAAACAGCACGTCGCAGGTCCAAACTAGACTAAACTCTCGCAGAAGCAACATAGCCTGCAGGTGTGCTTGCTTTCTCTAGGCTCTAATGATAACTATTAGTTTAAAGGCTTTCTGCACATTTTCCCAAAAATAATGGAACTAGAGGTAATCAAATGATTGTCCTCAGAGTTGTTCTCTTATCGAGGGGCGTGAAATTACGTTCACATTACCAAATTGCTGGAGTTTTGTGTGAGTCATTGGGGGGTTTGCAGATTTTTTTATCTAGCTACCTGTTCCTGAGTGATTCAGGATCACCTGCGTATCTCCGTGACTTGTAGCTCATTAGGTGATGATATTCATTAGTAGTGCAATGAAAGGATAAGCTGTGGAGCGGAGGGCGAGCAACATGCTGTTCTTTGGCTGACTCTCAAGCCTCCATCACTGTGACAAGAATGACAGCAAAAACTGAGACCAGCTGCCTCAGCCCATTACTGCAATCAACAGTGCTGGGAATGTGCGGCGGTGCGCGCACGCGCACACACACACACACACACACACACACATATATATATATATATATATATATACACGCACACACACATTTCATTCTCTGACACATTTAGCTGTCTGGCTTTTGTTCTAATGGAAGAACTGGCTTGGCTTTTAAAAGCGGTCAATTAAGTCCAATTGAGCGAAGGAGGGGAATCAGCATGTTACTTAATGAATGTCAGGAAACAAGTAATTATGACATGTCTGGAGAATGTGACTCTGGCATGAAAATGAGCTGATCCGGACTGAAGCATTAGCGAGAGTAACGATTTATGTGATGGGGATGTATTCGTCTTTAGCGTGTGCCCATCTGTGGAGCATGACTTGTGAATGAAAATTAGCTGATTTATACAGTCTTTGTTACAGCAGTGTAGGATGGTAATTACAGAGGCCCCCTTTAAGCAGATTTGACCCCTGCAAACTCTTTTTGTTGGATGCATGGATGTGACAGACTTGTTTATATATGCATGGAAACAGTATGGTCATATAAAAAAATTAAAACAATTTAAAATTCAGTGTTAGAATTTGAGCCTGCAGTGTATTCAGAGCACCAAGTGGATGCTGCACAGTCAAATAGCAATTGTTGAATTTTTAATTAAAAACAACATTGATTCTGCACATTTCATGTGAGGGTAGTTCTGCGTCTCATTCTTCTTTTCTAACACCAGCCTTTGTGAATTTCTGGTGTAAAGACAGAGGAGCACTGGCCTGAATTAGGCACATTTTTGTATTTGAGTGTCTTTGGACTCTGTATTTTCCTCTTTAAATGCTCACTCTGCACTGCTCCCTGTTAAATAAAAATGTCTGACCCTTTGGCATCAGATGTCAAAGAGTCTTTTGAATTCAAAAAACTGTCTTTTAAAATTCTGTAACACTCAATACAAAAGCCCTTCAATGCATTTGGTAACATCAATGTGAACATAATGTATGAGCTACATTCACAGCCAGTGGATTAGAACTGTTCAAATACTTTCTTTCTTTATCTCTCGCTCTCTTACTCTCATTTTGTTACTCAGTCTATTTCTCCTGGCTGTCTGTAAAACAAGCTGAAATTGCCCGTAGCCTATTTTCTGCTTCCTGTATACTCCCTGATGTCAGCAGAAACAGTCTTTTTCACTGTGTTCTTTAGCTTTACCTTGAATCTTGTCATCACAAAGTCCTCTGCAAGAAGGGAGTGAAGAAAGTATATTTTTGATGTTGTATTATCAAAAAAACATCAGCTGGAAAGTAGCATGTATCACTGTCTTCCTTATATACTTATATATACGTATATATGTTAATGTTGATTCTTTCCAAAATCGGTGATAAACTTGCCATAACGTCTGAATCTGAATCTTAATCTTAATGGCATGGTGTCTTCTATCCAGCTTTCATCAAGGTCCCCTGCTGTGCATTACTTTTGTTTGTAGATCAGTGGGAGTTGGAGATGACTGTTGCTCCACTTAGCTAGAAGTCATTTCTGTCCTCCTGCCAGCCATCAGTGTTGTAAACACAGGAGCACTCCTTGCCAAAGTACTTCCACAGATGGCTCAGTGAAGCACTCTGCCTTGTTGTTCCTGTTTATTCAGCACTGCTCGTCCCCATAATGAAATAGCTTCATTACAGCAATTTGCACTCATTCAGCATTCTGGGAGAGTGTGCAGATGCTCAAGTTGCACCGGTAAGCGCCGAGAAAATGAAGTAGTCCGACTCTTCAAAAAACAACAGTCATTTGGATGACAGTGAAAACCTTTCACAAAGTGTTTGTCAAATTACATATTTAAGTGACACACACACACACACACACACACACACACGCACACACTCCGATACACACATGTATCCTTTCACTTGTACACACAGCTGAAACGAAGAAATGTAACAAGAGTACTTCAGACTTCAGACAAAATTCAAAATTCAATTGCCAGAACAACAAGTCTCCTCCCAACCTTTACCCTTACATTAAAGGAGTACTTCAGATAAATGAAAAAGATTGTGTATCAACTAGTCCCAAAAAAGTATGCCCTTACCTGCCTTCATAGAAATGAACACTCCCTAAAGTAGAAGCCATTTCTGATCTGATGAAGTTAAAAAGAAATCAATTATAACAACAGCAAAATAATTTAAAAAATGTCCATAAAAAGTACTTACAGGACATAATCCAAGTCCCATGGAAATATCACCAAAATAGCTGGTGAATCCCCTCAACTACACTGTTCCTGCATTGGTCCTTGAGCAACACTTTGAACCCCAGTTGCTCTTGATGGGTTAGGCCTTGTGTGGTAGTTTGCTGCAATTGGTGTTTGAGTGTGTGTGAAGAAAAAGAAAATTGTAGAGTTTTGGATAAAAGCGTGTATATAAATCCAGTCTATTTACCATTCTCGGATTCTGTGAAAAGTTAATGCTTGTGTAGCCAGTAGTACATTTGACCTTCTTTTCAAAAACAGTTGGAGGTCTCCAAAGCACACAACACACCAAAGGTTGTTCTCCTGACAAAGACATTTCAATCTGCTGCCTATTGTCTGAATACAATATGCAGTGTTTTTTGAATGTTTAACTAGTGATAGCAAGCCACCCTAAATTACCAAATGATAAAGGAGATACAGCATGGTGTCAGGGGAATAAAGCTTGTGTAACAGCAGCAGGTCTTGTGTTGATTACTCAAGGGAAAACTCCATCTTTGATTGTTACAGTAGTCATTTGTTTCTGGTGACCACACAGTCAGTTAGATGATTATTAAAATATTGGCACATCCCTGTAGTGCTCAGCCATGCCTGAGCCAGGCTAAGGACCAAAAATCAGAACACCTTCACTCAAATTATTCACCTCACAGCGTGGGTAATCTCGAGGCCTGGTCACACCGCTGACTGCTGACTCAATACAAGCTCTTATGGAAGTACTCTTTTCGTCATTTACGGCACTTCAAAGCACTATGTGATGGTGCCGCAATACACTGTTGTATTCTCTGAATTTCTCTCTGCCAAGTCTCACTCATTACTCCATTCCTTTCCTGTCATCTCACCTGTTCATTTTTCTTAGTCCGTCTGAGGTACAATACCTGAGTATATGTGGTTAAAAATGGTTAAAGCATGAAATTGTGAATTGTTTTCAATAGGTGACGGTCAGGTTTCTGTCTTTTTCATTTTGTAAGATGCTTTTTTTTTTTTTGTCAGATCATGTTTTAATGATACACTTGACAGCATGTTGGTCTAGTAAAACAGTGCCTAAGGAGCTCTCTCAGAATTGAAAGCAAACATAGACACAACAAGAATTGCATATTTATTCTTCTTTTTTTAAAACCCTTGTTATATATTTGTTGCCAGTTCTGGCAACCAATTGCTTGGCATATCGCTATCCTTCCTTTTCTGTCTTTGCCCTGATTCCTCTTTCACCCTGAATAGATCTGGAAAGTAATTTTCCAATTTCTTAAAGGTCATTTGAAAACCAAGTCGTGTAAAAGATAAAGCTTCACACGTGTCTCTGTTTCCTGTCCCTATAAACAACCAGGAAATTGAAAGTAATAATTCTTGACAGGATGGCAAACCTGTCTGAGATGGGTTTTGCTTGACATTTGAGTATCCTTTGCTATCCTTCTGCGCTTCCGTCACTTCTGCAAATATCATTTGTGTTGTGCTCATGTGGGCGTTGCAGACTTGTTTTTGTATTTGAATATGATTCATTCATTCTTGAGTGTGCTCTGTTCCTCACCAGAGGAAGCACATCAGAGGATCAGGGTAGTCTTTGATCCAAGTGAGTGCAGTGAAGAGTCTGTCTATTAATTGTCCGGTGTTGGGGGGAAAAGGCTGGGCAAACTGATAGAATCTACATTATTATTGGAAAAGATGTGATAAAAGGAGGAGAGAGCTGCGACACATCACTTAGCTGATCAGTGTTTCTGTTCAACATTTCCACCGCATGACATTTTAGAGCTGCCACCCATTGTTTTGACATCCTGAAATTTGCGCGCGCATTCACAAAGATGCTTTTTGTGGCTTTCATCAGTTTAGCTCGAGCTTCTCCGACAGATTCAATCAATCTCATTCATGCATGCTAGAGAAGGCTCCAGGTCAGCTGGAGACAGATAAGAGAGGACATGCTAAGTGAGACTGAAGGTGACGATGATATCGATGAAAGGAGCCAGAAAACAAAAGATGACCATATCACTTTTGATGCTGTCGGTGGGAGCTGACTAGGCCCTCTGGGACGTGCAATCCACCATTGTCTTTGACCAAAAGACAAAAGACAACAGTGGATCTTTCAGTTCAGTTTTTTGTGTTCTTCATAGGATTCACAATATTGATATTTTTGCAGACAACTTAATTTTTCACAGTCATCAGCCTGTTTGCCACCAGTGGAGTTTACCTTTTACACTTTTTAACTGTTATTTTTGTTGCAGTCGGATACATCAGTGGCTTATTTCACTTTACTACACAGCTTTACTAATCGTCAAATGTAGAAAATCCTAAGATTTATCTTGGCATAACATTTCCAAACTTTTCTACAGCCAGATCCTTGGAAGAAGAAAAATGTTGACTATCACGCTGTTGCCTCTTGTGAAAACATGTTGTTAAGTATTAAAATGAGAAAATCTGCTCCTTTCAGTTTTCACAAAAGATGCTGATACTGATAAAATGACTGTACCCTTAATTCAAATCCTAAACTTTCTGAAAGTCACTCTGATTTACAGCCAACTCTAAAATGTCTAAAATGTTACAGGAATAACCAAAAATGCACCCGTCCTCTGTTTGTACAGTAACAACAATTTTGAGATTGATATGTCTTCTAACTATAGCTCCCTGACTGAATCCTGTTTTGCAATTTTTGTGCCCTCAGAGGAACTTGGACTTCATTTCTGCTTGCCCCCATATGTTTAGTATTTGGGTCCAACATGAAGGCTTGTGGATGGGCCTGGGGCCCTTTCACAATGTGGCAGATGGTGGATTATCCAAACAAGCGAACAAATTACCTAGGATTCCCCTCTGTGCCTGGGCACTGTCAGGAGCAGCAGAGGGCCCAGCAGCCAGACCTGCCAACAGTGGGTCAGCTGGCACTGGGGGCTGCTCACACACTGCCCTGTCTCACTTCCTCTGTCTTCATCTTCCCTTCGTTTCCTTTCTTTCCCGTTTTTCATTGTCAACTTTTCCTCTTCCACTTGGCAAAGTCGCAAACAGATCTTGGAGTGGTTTTGCTTCGACACAATACTCCTTTTTTTTTTTTTTTTTTTTTGTCTTGGTGGAAATTGTTCTTGGCCTCGATTTGAGGATGATTTAAAGTGAAGTCTGCAGATGGGCTTATTTTGATTGATTTCATCTCCCTCCGCTCCCTACAGGAAGCGGTGCAATTATGATGAGAAGGCCAACAAATGGATCATGTTCTACCAGAATCTATTGTAGGTAAAACAATAAAAAAAAAACAAGCTAGCCGGTGACATTAGTTCTGCGAGTCTCCATTTTTAGGAGAGACAAATACAAGGCTAATCTCGTTTACCGCTAACAGTTCTAGGAAGCCATGTGTCACCTTCGAGAAAATGATCAGGACACCTAATCTACCATTGTCATACAATAAACCTTGATGGTGATAAATTACGCTTTTAGGATGTGAGTCTTAAGTCTTAATAGTGATCAAATGCCTCCTCCCTAATTGAATTGTCCTGCAGGCATTACACGGTCCATGTAAGTGTATCAGGACTGGAGCCAGGGGAGGCTGAAGATTCTCGTTGCTCTGTTCAAATAGACCCTGAATGGCTAATGAATGTTATTAATGAAGCTGGCTAATGCAAGCAGACAGCCATTCAAATGTAACTGTTTCAAGGGAACAAAACCGTTATGATGGAATAATCCCCCTCGTCCGCAACAACCGCATCATCTGTTTCATCCATTCATGTTTTTATTCATGAGTTCTCGGAGTTGTCAATATTTTTCAGCTGCATCTGCCACTCCAGTCTCGTGTCCTATCAGGACTCGCTCATGAGCCGCGCTCCCTGTTTCGCAGACTTGCCAGCGGAAAGGTCAGCCATCATTTAGCCAGCGGAGAATGTGTTTGCTGGTGCCACATCCTCCACAGTGTGTCCACAAGAATTTACACAACAGCAGTGGAAAATGTCAGTACACAGAGAGCATGGTGATAAGATGCTTGCAACATTATTCTTGTCTACCTCGATGCGATTTAGAGGAATTAGTAGAAAACAACCTTTGCAGCAAAACAAGCGTAGTAAGTGATGAATCACACTATCTTAGGGAATGATCACACCTTGTACAGGCAGAAATGGGTGATAATGTCACTCCACAAATGCTTTTTCTTTTTCTTTTGGCCCTTGTCTTTGGAGGGAAGACAGACAAGTTCTGGAGAATCTGAGCCACAAAGAAATTGGCCCCTCCTGTTCCTGACAGGATCCTGGTAGCTTCCTATGTCTCAGCAGGAAGTGCAAGAAGTCAGACTTCTCAGTCTTTCATGCACGCCCACAGGACTGGAGCCTCTGTCTCCTCCATATGTTTAGTAGGCTGTCTCGTACACTGCTGGAACATTCTGCCTTCATGTTTGTCAGTTTGTCTCTCTGCCGGTGTCTGTCTCACATTTCACACACACACACACACACACACACACACACACAGACATATATAGCAGAGCAGACACACACTATAGACTCCAAACTCCCACTCAGCATAAATCAAGTCTTTTACACTCCACCAGAGTTGGCGGAGATTGCCCCCCCCCCCCCCCCCCCCCCCCCACCACCCAACCCCCCCACCCCTCCACCTCCTCCTGCCACTAACATTTCTTCATCTGCCTAATTTCCTGTCAGTCCCTTAGAGACTTCTTCTCAGCAAAAATATGTTTTATTCATTGGAGAAAACAGAGAACCCGAGTTAGAATTACACTTGTCAGAGGTTAACAGCACAACTGCGCATAGCAGAGAGATTATGACTGTTCGACATTCAGCCACCTCACCAGTGTGGAATCCAGTGTGTGTGCTCCCTGAAGAGAGCGGATGAGCAGCAGTCGGGAGGGAGGCAGCAGGTGCAAGAATGTGTTAGCAGCTCTGAGCGGGATGGGTCTTGTCAGCCCACCCTTGGCACACTATAGGGAGATGGGAGGGAGGGGGGGGGGGGGGGTATTATTGTGGCCGTGTGACGTACGTTCACGGGTGTGTGTGTCGTTGTCAGCCCGTGGTATGCACCTTGTGTGTTGTAAGTGCATTTGTGCCAGTCATCTGTCCCCCTTAAATGTGTTCGTGTTAGTACAGGCCTCATATTTGTGTCTACGCCAGCTGACCTTTCTTTTACATGGACTTGTATGTGCGTAGTTGCCCACAGAGCTGGAGGAGGAGGAGAGGAATCCAGAGGCCTTCCATTTGCTGGTTCTCTCACCGGCTGAATACCAGGCTAACAGCAGATATGCAGCCTTGTGAGGCCCTGACGTGGTATTTTAGACCTCAGTAATGGATGGTTTTGCTCTACACGGTGGAGTTTTTAGTATCAGTGTGTGTCCCTTTGTGTGTGCAGTGCACATACATTTGAGTGTGTGAATAATTATAGTAGAAAATGGGCGGTGTGGTATTCCTTTCGAACAGCATGACGTATAGAGGGAGATGGCCTAAATCAACACTGGCATTCCTTTACGAAACATGCTCAGCAGCTGCTCATAACCCTATGATAACACGCTCCCTGCCCTAGTAACAGAATGAGCTTCATCCTGCTCAATGGTCCGGCTCTTTGTGTTTTGCTTGCATCCACATTTTGTGAAAGGGATTTTGGAATGAAGTCGGCATTCCTGCTGGGGTTGAAGGAGGCGGCCAAACCGCACCGAGGATGATTACACTTCTGAGGGAAACAGCGAATGCAGTGGGAGAATGAAACCTAGTTGGGCACATCAGTACTGCTTGTTCACCGCCTGCACTAGCTCCGTCCCCTGCTTCCAGCCGCGATAATAAAGCTTAATTTGTGTGCCTGTGAGAATTGCTTGTGTTCCGATCACCCTCACATTTTTTTTTTTTTCTGGTTTTTGTTTTTGAGTTTTTAAAGAATAGATTTCCCAACTCAAGGCCATGAGTTTATGACTCAGTTGACCAAGCAGCTCTCCTGACTTGTATTTTCACGTAAACCTCTGTTGACTTTAGTGGTGTGATCCACAGCTTGGCCCTCCTATCAACCTTCTGCTGTGATTTTTTTTTTCCACAGTGGCAGGAGCATGTTATTGGATCCGGGAAAGGATGAGGCACAGATTACTCACTCAGCATCATTCATTTTTATTGGCATGAGTGTTTTTAAAGGATTGCCATTGACTTTTAACTGCATGATACACAGATACTCTATTGGACTTTGCCAGTCAATTCCAGTCAAACGTTAATAGCAAATCTGCAATAGTGACAGTGCCTTTCCCAAAACACTGTGCTGGCAGAGATCACACTCATGGCCATAGTTTCATTAGTGCAGTTTTTTTGGGACTTGGGCTATAAAAGTCAGTGGCGTGCTGACGGATGTTTGGCAGAGGTTCCCGAGCGACTAGTGGTGCTGCTGTTGCTGCTGGCGAGGTTGGTGGAGAAGCCCACGTGGCACGCTGCAGCCACATGTCTGGGGTCCAGCCAACAGAGAGGCATCATAAAAGTCAGGCATAGAGCCTGACACAGCAGACACTGACATAGTATTATTACTGTATAATCCTTGTTCAGCCATAATCACTAATGAAGGCAGCTGTGTTTGTCTTTCCTTAATCTCATTTTATTGTTTTGTTGTCTAAATCTTTTTTACTGTGTTTTCTACCTTTTTTAGGATTATTATTTTATAAATTGTAATAAATATATGATGTGGTTAGGATTGTAATTCCAATGGTATATTGTTATTAGAGCACTTTGCCCAACACAGTTATATGAATATGAAAATTGTTAAATGTCTGTTAGTTAGACTTGTGCTACAGATATATCATATTTTCTGAAGCAATCACAGAGATCCAGCCTCAAAATAGAATAGGCCAATGTCAATGACTTTTCCATTACGAGCTTATATTGACATACAATAGTGGTACTTTAATCAAAGGTCACAGAGGAATAAGCCAAAAATCTTTAACACTAATTCCCACACACCATCAATCAACAGCCGTTAAACCAGTAATACTCCTGCAGTATATAAACTACTGCATGTAACAGCCCATGGAAGAAGTGGCAGCACTGTAGGAGGTGTTAAAGGATTTGCTCATTAGCCAGTAACAGAACTAGCTTAGTCAAGGTTTACATTGCAGCTTGTTTTTTCATGGGTAATCATTTTTGTTTACAAGGGCTCATTTTCTGCACTGCACCCTCGGGGTCAATTTGCATTCATTGTTCAGTCTTCTGGAGTTTTTGTTGTGTGTTTGACTCATTAAGGATTATGAGCTTGCCTTTATGGGACAGCTCTTGTAGAGTGTGGATAAAGCAAATTTGAAGAAGGACAGAATTAGGAAGTTCATTTGGAATTTTGTTACACGCTGTCATGATGCACACACATTGCGGGCAGGATTTGTGCCTCGCTTTGTTGTGTGTCACCATAAGTATGTATCCCTGTTAAGCAGTTTACTAGTAAAATCAGCCTCAGTTGGCCAAACAATAAATTCACAATAGAATTGAGATGTATTTTTGTCTTTTCAGTTGAGATCTTTTTTGTTTTGCTTGCAGTTGTGTTTTGCCTTGTTTATTCCTCTGGAGCAGGTGCTCAGCAGTATTGATACTGTATATAAGCTCTCCCCATGAATTTTAAAGCCCTTTGATGAACAGTGAGCCACGTGAAAAGCTAATGAAATTTCAGAAAGGCATCCCTTGTAAAAATTATGCATTATCCCATGCAGGGTTGTCAAATATTGACTTAAATGCCAACAAAAGAACTAGAATTTTGATTTTGATACTGTGTGACAAATCCATCTCAGCTTATGAGAGACATGAAATGTCACGGCAAACATAATGTAATAAAATAACATAAATGACAACAGAAAAGGTTTTAATAAAAACAGGATATGCCTGCTGCAATATTTATGACAGGTTTATAGCCAGCAAACAAATGAGAGACGATTTTCTGGTTAAAAACGATATACTGAAATGTGTCTTTTTGCATACCTGTTTGCTGGTTATCCATTAGATATTGATAGTGTATGACAGACAATATAAAACATACAGGAACCTGCTCCTGAAAGATGCTAAAAATGCTGTGTCCTCAAAGCCACAGTAGTGCAAAATGAATGGATGTAAATGCTACTCTCTGTCCATCTGTATATGAGTCTGCACTCAATTGCACCTGCAAGGAGCTCCTATTTTTTATTTATTATGTTATTCATATTTATTTATTGTTATTATTATATATACCTCACTTTTTCTTTCTGTTTGTTTCACTGACTGTGGTCTGGTTACCATACGGTGGAAAAATAGAAGGAGACGCACACATTCGCGTTTGCTTGCACCAAACCTATCGGTGTGTAATGGCCTTCACATTATGCCTGCTTATCTCAGTTTTGTTTGTAAAGTTGTGGCATTGCAGCTAGATCATATTTCACTTGCCTCCCCTGCCCTGGTCCGTCTTCCCTGTCAGACTGAATCAGATTGGACAGAGCTGAAAGGGTCTGACTGGACTCCAGAAGTTTCTCTGATGTCTGATCTAATGGAAGCTGAAGAGGACCGATAGCAGACACACACACACACACACACACACACAAAGCTACAGACTTTTAGTCCTATGCAGCTACACAGAGGCAGGGACCAGAGTAGGGAGGCATTGTGTACAAAGAGCAGTAGAGAGGAGAAGTGTGTCATAGCATTTATTCAATATGCATAAGGAAGGCTTTCATGTTTTGTTTTGTTTTGTTTTGTTGTCAAGTGCACATGTGTGAACAAAAGCAAAGTTGAAATAAACAACAATACAGCCTCAAGCTGTAGCCAGACACTTGTACAGTTTGGTTGTAATTAGGCTGTGGCTAATTGCAGTGTCTCACATCTGATAGTTTGGAGAGGATGCATCAGATGTCAGACCTCGAGCCATATAGTACAGTCAGGCATTCTGTCAGGAACATTATCCAGTCTCATAATATTTAGTTGGAGCTATTTGTCTCACCAAATTTTCTCTAGTTTTGATAGAACCGTAAGCTGACGAAGTTTCAGCATTAATGCTGCATGTTGTGGCAGGCAGAAACAAAATGATGCAGCACCACAGAAAAAGCCTGACGATATGCCTGATTAGGTTATAAATTGCTGCTGCCCTCAAATGATAAGTTCATTTTCAAAATGCTGTATATTCATTTTGGTAGAATACACATCATTTATTATATTTATATTTTCATAACTATGATCTAGTTTGTAGAAATTGAATCATTTTGTGTTCCAGGGACACAAGCTGCTCTTTTCTGACATTTTAAAAGTGTTATTTAGTAATTTTGTAACATAACATATTTTGAAAAAAAAAAAAAAGTTGTATTAAATGATGAATAATTTACTTGCAATTTAATATTATGGAGAGTAAATATGCCGGTGCTCACTTACATCCAGACAGGGCTTGACCTATCTAAGTCTGTTAGTGTTTCCCACTGTTTAATCTGTTGGAGGTCATGTTATGTTTTATTCGCTCTGAAGCCGGGTGACAGGGATCAGATCACACACAGTCATGTAAACACTGTTAGCAGCTTAGCGTAGTAATCCACCCTTACTGTATTTACTCTCTCCACGTATAGTCGTGTGGAGCGCCTACCAAGAGGTGGCACTCATCTGAAGGTCAAAACAGCACACACACGTAGTGAGAGACCGAGGTCACTGCTGTGTAACTATTTGCATTGCCAGACTCCTGCTAATGCACGTTTCCCTGAGGACATGCACGTCCTCTGGACTGGAAGGTAAACAGGTCACTATGCTGCTCCAGCAGAAGGAGCCATCTGGAATAAAGGGAACGAATCAATACCAAGCATTGCAGTCTCCCTATCTGCTTCCCTTTTAGTCTGAAGATGCAACCGCTTTTTTTCTTTTTTTTTTGGGGACATAATGAATATTTATGCTTCTCCATTGACCTAGTTACACTATTTTTTCTAATTTGCTGCATTTTCATCCTCGTTTTAAGCTTGATTTGCCTCATAATTAGCCTTGACTTTGAAGTTCAGGAATAGTATGAGTGGCATTATGGGGTATATTTGTAAGAGCCTCTACAGTTTAGACTTGCCAGTGTATTACTAATAGTAAAATTGAGGTCATACACAGTTCAGGTTGTGTAATGTTGCCACAAGAAAAGGATTTGCCGCTGTCCTCTGTTTGTAACCCATTTTGCGAGTAAAATATGTCAGCGTTTCAGCATGCATCCATCTCTACTAATGAGAGACAGCCCAAGGAGAGTACAGTGACTGTCAGCTCCGCTCAGCGTGGAGGTGATAGAACTTAATTTCCCACAGATTTCTCGGCTGCGGCTTCTGTCTGCATTGTTGTGCTGCAGGGAGAGATTATCGGATTATCACACAATAAAGTATGAGATTTCTTCTTACTCTCTGCAAGGCGCCTGTTTAAGTGTACAGCTGTGTGTGCTGGCTTTGTTCGACTCTGAGCAGTGCAGATGAGATCCATTCAGGAGAACGATGCCGTGCTTTTGCTGAAAGATCTCCAGCTTGATTCCCACCAAAAGCTACTGACAATGTCTAATCATGTTTAAAAGCTTGTCCTATATCTTGCTTGCTCAGGTTTTCTAAAAGCTAAAATGGAAGTACTAAGTGCCTGTAGTTAATACACAAGTGGCCTCTGTCTGACCCATGTCTGCATTATACCAAGACCTTTACTACAGTGCTCCCCTTGTGCCACAGCTGGTACTTTTCTCTCCCCCATGTCATCTCCTTCTCTATTCTATTCTGTTTGCAACAGAGCAGAGTAGATGGGCAGTCTTGACATCCCCTGGGGGAATGTGAGCTGGTTGAAGGTTGAGGGAGCAAGGTGGCAGGAGTGCAAGTGGGTCTTTGCTGACTGTTGCTGGAGGCCTTTCACCATTAATGGGCTATTGACCCCCATTGGGGTGGGAGCATGAAGTGACTATTCATCATAGTCACATCCACGTGTCATCAGACTTCCATGTCCCCCCTCCTCTGCGACCACACAGGCAGATTAAGCATCATGACAAGAGACACTCACTGACACGGCTAAGTCGTCTTTCCTTTCCCTTTCATTTCTTCTCCTCTACCTTTTCTCCTCTTCCCTTCCCAGAACTAATCCCATTCCCATTCTGTCTCCTCCTTCCAGCAGCCATACAACAACCTGAACTCTGGGTGCACTCTCCTCTAATCCACCACCAGTCTTATCTCAGCTCAGGAACAATAGCCACAGAGCGAGCACCGCTCACAGCCGCAGCCTGCAGAAAAATCACTCGACTCCCACAAGGCTCTGGGACCCCCTCTGCATCCAGCAGCGTCAGCCAAGCAGCCTGTCACAGCCTCACATTAAACAGTACGCGCAAATGTTGCATGCGGTCTTAAAGTGTAAATGTGTAAACTCTGTGTGTCGAGAAAAGGATTCCAGCTTCTGTGTGTTTGACTGCCGTCCAACTGGAGTTTCTGTTGCTGCCGTGCAGTCGACCGTAACGGCAAATGACTAATCGCATCTGTACTCGCTGTCGCCTTGTCACTGTGCTGATCTACCGCTCGTCTTTTTGTTTGTTCATTTCGGAGCCGCGTGAGTTCGCTGTAAGGCCTATTCTGTGATTCATGTAGGTAGACGGGCACCTTTCCAAGCCGCTGTCCCCATTCATCTTCCGTTAATGAGCTTTCACCTCAGTCCTAACGAGCTGTAATTACAATTGCGCCCCGCATAGGATCAATGCCACCGTCCATACGGTGGTCCTGCAGTGGACAGGCATTTACATAGGTGAGGCATTGCCAGTGTTATACAGCAAGGCAGGATCAAATCACAGGGAGTCCCCCACTGGTGTTACATCATCCCATGTTGAACAGCAAATCCAGTTAATTACTCATTACTAGAAGCCAGACTTTGTTAATTAGCAATCATTTTAATGATGACAGGAAACTCAGTTCCATCTTAAGCTCATCTGTGTTTGCGATGTGACCCCATGCTGCTTCTGAACGATGGAATTAAACTTGTGCTTTTCTTGAATAAACAGCTTAGTGGGTTGATGCGTATATAAATAATGAAGTATGGCTTTTCTCCTGCTGTGAAGACAGAAAGCAAACACAAAACAGAGCATTTGCTGAAGAAGTTCCACATGAAAATGATTTGGAAAGCTCCTTCAAATATAATACAAGTTTACTGCACGTACAAGAAGTGGCCTGTTAATAAAACCTCATAAGTCACCTAACAGTTATTTTCATCTGTAGTGAGCCTTCAAGTGATTTGTGTTCATTCTGCTGGATATGGAGAGCCCTTCACTGCTGTGCATATTTATTATTCTTGCCACTCTCCTTCTGTATCCCACTGTCTCCTTCCATCATTCCCCTTCACTTCCCGTCGCAGTCTTTTTGTTTATTTCTCTCTGTGTGACAAACTTGCATCACCTACCTGTCTCTAATTTTCAGTTTTTCCCCTCCCTCTCTCTATTCACTCGCCGGCGCTCTTTGTCTCTCTCTCTTTTTTTCATCCCCGCTGTCTCCCTTCGAACACTCGCCTCTCTTCCCCTCTCTCTCTCTCTCTCTCTCTCTCTCTCTCTCTCTCTCTCTCTGTCTCTGTTACTTTGTCTGGCTTACTTCCGTCATCACCCGCCTCCCTCATGTTTTCTGCTTTGTGCATGTTGCCTCTTTAGGCTTACACTCTGCTCCGGTAAGGGAATGAATCCATATACATGTCAGCGTGTTGTGGAAGACACTCGTCAGCATCTATTCCCCTCAGGCCATCTGGGAGAACGGCAAATTTACACATACACACGAGTGCGCACACCCACGCAGGCATGCCTTCACTGCGACATTACTTGTGACTGGTTGCACAGTTCTTGATTGCATGTTTCATCCGCTTTTGTATCCTGTCCATTAACAAATGAATGCACTTTTGCGACTTGTCACTTCGGAGTTACATTTCCTAACATTATTTCACAAATGCAACACAGCTCTGCGGGTAGGACCTACAATTGCCTCTCACTGTGTGTCATTTGTCTGTCAAAAAGCACGGCTTCCAGCTGAAACAGAAAGGCATTTATAAGAGAGCACACACCAAAGATACCCAAAATACTCTCCTCTCTGGGCAAAGCAGGCATAGACTACGACTTAGACTTTGCTTCCAGGCTCCCCAAAAGTATATATATGTGTGACAGGCAGGGAGAGGGCTCAGCGTGTACCCACCACAAGCTTGGCATAGTGTGAGCCAGGAGGAAGAAGGAGACAGAGAGAACAAATGGCATGGTTGCTTTTGTTCTGTCTGCAGGAGGCTGATGGAGAGGCATCAGCAGCACAGACACACACACACACACATGCACAGACAGACGGACAAACCTTTCATGTGCAAAGAAAGACTGGGGACTGGGGAAATCAAAGCTCATTGATTGCAGACACTATACAAATTGTTTCCAAATATAAAATCAAGACATTTTGAAATGGTTCAGGCTTTAAAATTGACATACAGCAGAAGCAGACATTCTAATTGATTCCTTTTTGTCTTTGCTTCTTTTGTTCCTTCTAAAACGCTATGAGACATGAAAATGAAATCAAAATTGGGGCGTGACGCGAGCACAAGGCTGACGGGCTTGTTTTGTCTTTGCTTATCATAGCTATTCTCCCAGTTGTCTGTGGGGAACAGTCGGCGGCGAGAGCCTCCTCTCAGCTCCACTCACTAAGCGGAATGACACTCAACAGCAGGCCGACACGGGTCAAGGAGCAAACACCTTCTCTTGTCAGCCAGCTCCGTGACTGACACACAATACCTGTGGGTGGCCCCCAATATAACTCAAATCCCCGACTGCCGCCGCTAGATCGACCCCTGCACAGACCTGGACAATCAAACAAAATGAAATCAAAGCTACAGAAAAGACTCGCTGCAACAAAAGAGCCCTGCTGCAGCCGCTTCGTTAATCAACACCGTACTCCTCTTAAACCTGTGTTTCTGGGCCAGTGTCACAGATGGCGAAGTTCACTAAAATAGATTTTAACATTAGCATTCATAAGCAGGCCAGCACAGTAATTACGTGTGTGAAATATGAAGTGTTTTGGTAAGTCACTGCTCTATTGTAATTTAATTTACAATCAGTTACCCATTTTTTTTCTTCACTGACATTATTTGATACTCTTCAGATGGCTACCCTCAGCAGGGATCCGCTTTGTTAATAACCAAGTTATCTGAAATGATAATAGCTGCACAGGTTCAGGATTTATTTAAGAGTGACTTAGCTGCCAGGGCAGGCAGAGCAAATCCTTGAAGCCTGGGTATTTTCTGGCCATTGTTTTCCTCGGGTGTAAAGTCAATCGCATTTAATCCTTCACTAGTGCACAAGAGATCCCCTCAATCAAATCCAGATATTCTGTGTGCCCCTGCAAGCGCTTTGCAGCAGCAAATGCTCTCAGGCTCAGTAGGAGTGTGTGGGTGGCAGTCAAGCAGAGAGACAGATGAATGTGTTTTTCCTTTACGTATTAGTGGCTTTAGCCTCGCAATATAAGCACAGTCATGCAGTTGTTTACTACTCTCTTGCAAATGCAATCACCTTTACTTGAATAGAAAAGGAGGACAAATAAGACAGAAGTGCTCTGGATTATGAGGGCTCGATGGCTTTGGTCAGTCCTTTATGTGCAGCAGGATGTGGCTGCCAGGTTGGTTGCACTTAATGTTTTTTGATTTAATCCAGAGCCCTCTGCCTGCCCATGCACTTCCATGATAATAAGCCCAGAGGGCTCCTCCTGTAGTAAGTGGAACAGGAGTCTCCCCAGATCTATTGCATGGGATATATTCCTCTCCCTCCTATAGGATTAATCTCTCAAGTTCATGAACCAGGGAGAAAGACGATAACAAAGACCGGATCTGTCACTTGTTTAAAAGCTTAACGCTTCTCCTCCCTGCCTCTGATTTTTAGCTTACATTTGGACACCTACATTCAACTGGCTTTGGCTTTGCAGTTGCGTTTTCATGTGAGTCAGTATTTATGTCTTTTCTCATTAGGGGGAAAAAACGGTTCTTAGCTTGAATGCAGCTGTTTGGTGCTCTGCTGTTGCCCCAAACACATCTTTTTTAGTGGCACTTAACAGATGGTTGTGGTCAGTGCTGTTGCTGCCGCTACATGGCTGTTGAAGCCCTGCTTGAGTGGAGCACACTAGAAGTTTAATTATTTCTTAAAATACTCGCAGCACTCAGTGCTGTAAAAAAAAATGTAAAACGATAATGTCACAGAACGCTTTAACTGTTATCAGTGAAATTTCTGCTTACACCATCACCTTTATAAAATATATGATCAAAAATCCAATTTAGTATTGCAAGGTTTTCTAGGTTTCGAAGGTGGGGTTTGTTAAGGCCAAGTTAAGTGAGGAGCAGAAAGTAAAAGAAGGGAAGTGCAGCATCTGGACAGGAACTCTGACATCCGGGGAGGGGGAGGTACGAGGGACATCAAGGGAGGGTGTGGTGCCTGACCTCTGACCCTAAACAGAGGGTAGAGGTCAAAGACGGAAGATAGATTGCAGCTGTGTTCCAACATGCAAGCCCACTGTCATGCCAATCACTGTAATTTGCCTAGACAGATGTGTCCCCACCCAGTTTACCAAGCATGCCTCAACAGGAACTGGTGCAAAGAAAGAAAAGAGGGAAGGATGGAAGGAAACAAGGGAGGAAGGAAGGTTTTTAAGGAAGCAAGAAATCCAAAAAGAGAGTGGGAGGGAGGGGGGTCAAATACAACACGGCCTTTGTCTTGGGAACTATCAGGGAGTCTCAATCCACCGCAGCGGTTTATCGAAGGAAGCGTGCCTCCAATTATCTTCCCCCCAAGATTTTCTCACCACCCTACCCTTCTCTTTTTCCCCCCTTGACGTTTACCTCCTCTTGCATCCTCCATTTGCCTCTTTCACCCTCATCTAGAGCTATTTGTTCTTCTGCAGGGGAGGTAGGACCTAATCATGCCAGGATCTCGTAATACCGTCTTTTAACAGCAAGATCAAAGAGTGCGAGTTTGCCTAATGCAGGATTACGCTGAGATACGGGACCTGGCAGCCTCACCTCACTCCACCCCTCCACCACCACCACCACCACCGACGGGTAGCTCCATTAGGCTCAACGCATTGCTCATTTTTCCGCAAGAGCTCCCTTGGGCTAAGAGGCAATTATGCAGTAGTGTGGCATAATATTTCATTCTCTTCACATTGCATTACTCTATGGTGGTACTGGCCGCTAACAGCTTCATGTGGCCTAGGAGGAAGGGTGCAGGCTGCTAACAACTTCATATGAGTAGAGGGAGATTGGGGAGGGGATAAAGAGGAGGAGGAGGAGGAGGCAGCGGAGGAAAGGGGAGAGTTCTCAAGGGCATGATGCTTAATTAGGAGTCAGGTCTGTTTCACCTCCTTACACAGAGAGTAAAAGGGTGTGCATGCATCCTAGTTTAGGTCAGGTGATGTTAAGTAGATTTACAACATGAATGGAAAAACAAAAACATGCATATAAGCACTGGATTCATGATCCTAAACCTTAAAAGAACAACATCATATTCAGGCTTGTTAAAATGGTTAAAAATGGGCTTATTTAGTATTTTTCAGAAATATGATTTTCACAGCGTCTTTGAAATCTTTGAGGCACATATTTAAATATCTCCTTTTACAGCAGCCAGGCATCCTTTAGGGCAGCATTTAAAAATGTCACGATTGCATAGACAGTAGGCAGCATGGACACTGGAAACTCCATCTTGAGTCAAACTGAACTGGTGCATGTACTGAGGAGTTAAAGCCTAAGTGCAAAACATGTGCATCCCTTTCTACTGAGTGAAGATTGCGCAAGGTGAAATTCCATTATTCCCTCATTTGTTTTTGCCCAACCACTATGGTAGATAAAATTCCCCCCCCCACACACAGAGATTAGTAGCTTTCCTGGTCCAGTGATTTCTTGTCTGGCACTGTAAGTCCTCTCTCATACTCCATCTTTGAATGAGCGGCACATGCTGCAAAGTAGCTGCCTTTGAGAGGGCGAACTTTTTAGTAGAATATATGTGTTTTTCCTGCAGATAGCTAGCTAAAACTGTGAAGTCAAATCAGTTGAAATATCTTCTCTTGTGAATCATGTTGTACAAGAAATGTGCAAGTCAGCCTTTACAACCTTTGTTGCCTTAATATGTTGTGCATCTACAGTCATAAATCCCCATTTCTTATTTGCTGACAGTGCTCTCTAACCCCACTGAGCCTTTTTCCATCTATAAAGTTCTGTTTCAGAAATGTAGCATTAATGACGAATCTTTCTCCTTGTCTGTAGAAATACGGTCTGGTGGGCGAGGGCCTAAGGAAGGCTCGGCGAGGCAGCTGCCCCTGTACGACACGCCGTATGAACCAGCCGAGAATGGCGGTGACTCAGACCCCGAGCGCTTACGCTGCCCCAGAGAAAGCCGCCTGCCCCAGGATGACGAGCGACCCCCTGAAGAGTACGATCAGCCCTGGGAGTGGAAGAAGGAGAGGATTTCCAAAGCCTTTGCAGGTATGACAGCCAGGACAGAGGGAGTTGAGATTGATAGTCAAGGTGCCTTAAAACAACCATCAAGATAATATATGTAACACAAGGAGAAGTGTATAAAACAAAACACATTGAATAAAATGACCTTTTGTTGAAATTATTGTAGGAATAAATTCTCCTCTTTGCTTTTTTCTTGCTTGGGTACAAAGCAAATTTATTTTAGAATTATTCATTCTTAACTTTAGTCTTTCTACTTAATGTTTTCAAGAAATGTGCAAATTTTAAAGTTAGTCTTTAAGCTCTTAGACAGACAGTGAATCTAAATATGTACAAATCCAGTTGAGCAATGAGTGCATTTTAGTAAGGGTTGCCATTTTTCAATTTCAAGCTTTTAACACAATTCAATCTGAACTATCCTTTCTTCTGCTTAACTAACCCAGGTGTCTGTTCCAGCTCTAACAAATATGATTATGGCTTCTGTCAGTATCTGAGGGTTCTGCTGCTGCTGCTGCTGCTGCTGCTCTAAACTCTCTGTTAACACTTCCTTTTCCTCTCTATTAAAGCACCTGCTAAGTTTATTTGCAGATGTCCAGTCTACTGTGTGCTGTTTTCATCCAACCGCTGCCTGTTTAAACTATGATGATATCTTTGCTACTCGGGGAGGGGGCATGATTGGTTTTGCAGCTGCATGTAAGTGCAGGTAGTCATTGTGTTTTGAGAGCTTCAGCATGGCTAACACAGCCATAACATCAAACAGGGCTGTTCCTGGAAAGATCACGGCTTTGGAATATAAATATGCACCCAAAATCTTTAAAGATGCCAAGCCTTTCACTGATTTTATAAAAAAAAAAAGAACAAGAAAATCAGCAACCCTTGATTCTATTTTTCATCGCCCCTTTTCTCTTTATATATATATTTTTTTCTTTTTTTTTATCCTTGAACAGCTCTGCTTTGTTATGACTGCATTAGCTACGAGGGCTCTGTAAGTGGCACTGGAACAGTTCCCCACAGAAGGAAGGACTGCACCGCTAAATCCCTCACAGGTACCATTGGAGACGGGGCTGGGGAGTGTCTCATGTCTGTCTGTATACATTTATGCTTTTTTATAATTGATGCTTAAACTGTATGGGATGCGCTAGATGTTGGGGATTCTGTTTGGGGTTTATCTACACACAGGTTGAAAATGCTATTAAGAATTGCAGTCACAAGCATGCTGTGCAGGTTGTTAGCAATTCACTGCAAAAATGTTACCTTCTCCCATAACATGACAGCCCTAAATTGTTCTCAAACTCAAATCTACCAGTAGGTTGAGAAAATGTTACCTGCTTCAGTTGAAAATCACCTTGCTTTGAAAACTTTCTTGATTCGAATGACATTTCAGGATGCCGTGATTGCCCAGTGCTTGAAGTGGACCAAAAAAGGCACCAGTGCTGTAGAAATACTCTCCAAATCAGCCTTTCAGTGGTCATATGAGTGCAAAAAGTGCAGTAACACTTCTTGGCACTAAGGAGGAGAGTGGAACTGTTTTGGCTTTAAAGACGCCTCCTCCACTTCCAGAAATGCTCTGAAAGGAAGAGAAAATAATTAACACCGCCATTAGAAAAACACTGAGACATTGTATTTCCTGCTGTTGGGATGTGCTGCACACCAGTCTCAGGCTGACTCATGCCTAAGTGATTTTTACTGTACTGCCCGGTGTGCAAAGCTCACATTGCGTTTCCTCTCTGCTCTCTGCATAAAAAAGATCAACCAGCACTGTGAACACACAGAGCCTGACTCTTACTGAGGTGTTTTTTTCCCAGTTACATGCTGTGAACATGGCGTTCAAGATGTGAATTCCAAATAGTAAATGTTAACAAGAACAAACATTTAAACAGCTGTGTTTCACAAGTTTTTAGTTTAGGGGAGCTTTTACTGTGAACATATTTGTGCTTGTACATCATATAGCAAAGCTGATAAAATGTAAAATGAAGTGTAAACACAGCTTCTGCAGAGCTTTATCTGGTTTAACATTCAGGAGGTCACTAAGTTTGAGTGTGGAAGTGTCTTTCACATGATAAGAGCATGACACAAAGTCAATGAAAATATGCATGGCCCAAAGGCTCACTGTGGTCCGCAGTGGGGAAAAAACGCGTTTGTAATTTGTTTTTACACTTGGAAGAATAATCAAGCATTACAGAAGTGTAAATCTAATCTCACAGAGCGAGACACAATATGAAAACATTGCACATGTACATTGTCATCACTATGATTTGATTATATTCTCTTTTTAATACTTTATTATTATTTCCTGATATTTCCCTATTTTTTTATCTTTTAATTTCCCTTCTATAGGGAAATTTGGAAACACAGATTTCAATAAAGCAACACTGATTAGAAATAAAGAGAATGAGAGAAAAAAATTCCTGGCTGTGTTTTGCTGTTGATGGGCAGTCAAGCTTGGACTGGTTTTAGAGATCTGGAGGTGGATCACATTTCACACATTTGAAGGAAAGTACACCCTAAAACTTAAGTCGTATGTAGTATTAATGTTATAATTTTCAGATGGATTTTAATGTCCAACATTAAAAACACATCTTATACCAAATCTACAAGCCACCTTTCATGTACAGTGAATAATAGAATACAGTTATCCAAAGAAACGTGAAAGCACCCACTGTGGATTTATTAGAATATAAGAACATTTTCTCATTCTCAACCGGTAGCCCAATATTGAAATTAAATTTTAATGCAGGGTCTCAAACATAACTTCTATGAACCCAAAGACTGTGTCAATAATTTCATGTTAATGGACAAGAAGTCTTCCCTGATGACAACATCAGTTAAAATTATGAAACACTGATTTCCATCTTTTCTGCTGTGTGTTTGTAGATGTTCACATTACTGTCCAAAATCACTGGGATAGCACAATGACGGTTCTCTTTTAGTGTAATTTTACTGTTTTACATCACTCAGTAGTGAGCCATAGTGACGGCAGTGAACCGTGTGAACCGGGCTTCGCTGTAGTATGTAACACGTAAGTGTGTGTAAAATCTCCTAAGTGGCATTGCAGGGTAGAAAACTCGTGAATCTCATTTGTGGAAGAAGAAAAAGAGGCTCAAGGGAGTATTTGATGCAGACCTGGAGGTAATGAGCGCATCACGCTGTACCATCCTACCTCCTAGATAGTATCGCTTCTTGAAAGAGACGAAAAACACATGAAATGATCTCAGTCAATTGAAGGAATGTTGGCTTGTTTTGAAGATTTTAAAAAGTAAATAGAATAAATTACATGCTCAAATCAAACTTTACATATGTATCATCTGTCTGTCTATTAATACATCATCTTTCTGTGTTTTCCTGTAGTTGTCACTTAATTCCTGTTTCCTGTGTACTTGTGTAGTGTATAGGCACTGAGGGACAGGAGTCACGCTGTTCTGCCTCTGCCAGTGATTAGTTAAATAAGGGATGCTGCATTCTTAATCACTTCGCTTCTCTCCCTCATTATTTTTCTGTCAAGCAGCACTCAAAAGTTTGTTTTGGGCACTATTTACTAACACATCCTTCTTTCAATTTCCCCCCTTTACACACAGCATCCCTCTTTTGATGATGATTAATTTAATTTCCATCGGATGTCAGTGAAGTGTTGGCTGGGAATTGGAGCGATAAGTCTTTAAGTTGTCTTTCAAAGAAGAGAGCTGCTGTTCAAAAGAACTTTGATTTATTGCACCTCTTCATTCTGTGTTATGTTTTATTCTGGCAGAAATAATTCCCCACTATTTGAAAGACAAAAAAAAGAAAGAAAGATGAGAATGACGTCTCTGGGACAAGCCTTGTCAACACAGGCTTGTTGCTTTTGCAGGTGTCGGTGTAGACCGGCCTTGGATCCAGACATCAAGGGGCTTAGAGAAAGTTTCCCACCTTTCATGGCTTGAGTTTGTGTGCTTTCTTTTTTGGATCTGCACCCTCTGGGTGCTCTGATCTTTGCAACCAGCTTACCTCAAATGTCAAGAAATTATACACTGCTTCAGTATTTAAGTCCACTTGGGAACCACTTTTTAGGACTACTGACAATCCCATAATTCCCTCTTTACCAGTCATTTATGATGACACATCCCTCCTGGGACTACTTTAAAGGATAGGTTCACAATTTTTCAAACAATACCCCAAATTAATATTGAAACAGGTTTTGTTTGCTGTAATCGTTCCTCCTGCTAATACTGACCAGTAGAAGATCCTCTCCAAATGTGCTTACAATGTAAGTGATGGGGGACAAAATCCTTAAAACCTCATTTAAAAGTTTATCTGATAATAATATGAGGCTTCATCCATCTGAGTTAGTCAAATAAAGTGGATATTTTCCACAGTTTCAGTCTTTTTAGTAAAGAATTCCCTCTGTGTCTTGACGGACAGTGTTTCTGTGTTTGTTCAGCTGCAGTGGAAGGATCGTAACAAAAAGAGGGAATTTGCCACTAAAATGAGAGTAGCTTTGAAGGATATTGACTTGACTAATTTGGACAGCTGAAGCGTCATATTAGCTTCAGATAAACTTTTAAATACATTTCTCCACAGAAGTAGGACTGTAGATTTTGTCTCCCATCACTTACACTGAAAGTGCATTATGAAGGGATCTATCTGTCAATGTTCATTTGGAAAAGCATAGTTTTACCAAAACACTGCAAACCAAGGCTGACAATTGGAAACTAATTAAAATGATATATGAATATGTAAATCATATTAGAACAAAAAACATATTTAAGGGGAAATTACTGTTTTTATCCATAGCTATAGCTCTATATGCTAGTTAGGTTTCTAGAGAGCAATTCTCCTTAGTTATGTTTCTGTAGAAGCACTTTATGACTGTGTAATATCAATGACTAATGGTACTGTTCACCATTTTCGATTTCGGGGGCACATCAAAACCTTCGCAGCTTATATTCCAACAATTATGTGGGAAATGAAAGTGTCTGCAAACAAAGTATTAACAGATAATGAAAAAAGATGCATAATCTCACCATGGAGTGGGTGTTTAAAAAAAAGAGAAGGCATTAAATAAGTAGCAAGTGCTCCCTACGTCCTCCCACCATGGTATAACACGCTAATGCAATCTGCATAAAAGACTATTTGTCTTCATTAATGATAGGGAAGGGAGAGCAGACTAATGCTCCTTGCTGCAGCCCTTTTTTTTTTCCACAGCTGTCCCTATCACTGCCTGCATGCTAACCTCTTCACAACTCTTGGTCTGGTGTTATTATTCACTGCTGGGCTATCTCCTGACAGGTATGCAATGGAATGTAAATTCCCTGCCTTGTTAGGGTGGTGGGAGTCTGTGTACTTGCGGTTTGGTTAATCACTCATCTTCACTGTCCCCCCCACTCCCCCCCACCCCCCTTTCTAGAACGAACACACACGCACATATACACTTGCCACCACCTCTCGCCTGCCTCCCTCCTGGCTCCTGAGATGGTGATTGATGAGACTGGAGGTAAGGAGTGAGGAAGATGCATTCGAATTTGACCATATGAAGAAGCCTATGAGAGCAAGAGCAACCTCTGCTTGCATGTCCATCAGTGTAAACCCTAATGCTTTGACTATGCATATGGCACGCTCACTCACTCACCCAGACATGGACACGCCGTCATTGGAAATCTGAGTCTCCTCACAGCAGGAATGGAATTGAGAGCCATGTTACTTAATCTCCTTGCCCTCTGTTACCTGCTAGTAACTCCTTTAACTTGGCTCCCGGCCAGCGGGGTACCATGCATTTAACACGGGACACGCTGTCGCTTGCTCCTTCAGGTCTTAGGGAGCTTTATGGTTTTTTAATGAATCGTCATGGGCTTAACGATCCAGAAATCTGAGGCTCAAGTCTAATGTCCTAAAATAAATAATTGATTGAGTTACAGGCCTGCACCGAGGTTAAGGCCAGCTGTGGGTGCCGTGGTTCTGTTTCTCCGTGCTTGGCTGATCCGGTTTTCCCCAACGCTGCCTGTCACTCCACAGCTCTGTCTTGTCCTCCCGGCCTCTGCTGCAGCACCCTGCTGATAATCTTCCTGACATCCCTCTTTCATGAGCCTCAAATGTGTCCTGCCGTCTTTCACCAAGCGCTGCCACGGGTCTTATCTTCACTCACACACATTGGCCACACACAACAGCACTGTAAACCTCCCTCACAAACTATGGAAGCAGCGCTCCGCCCGGCCAGCAGGCCCCCCCTTGAAGCTGCTGGCCAGCAGTCACTAACCCATCTCTCCCTTCTCTCTCTTAATAGAAGAGCAGGGAAGAGGCTTTGCTGTCATCTCATCTCCATCACCTGTTTTCTCTGCCACTTTCATTTTTAATACAAACACGTGGTCTTTCAAAACAGACCTGTGCTTTGAAAGAGAGCCGGACCGTATAATGTGACGGATACAGTATACAGAGAATTATGAGGTGGCATTTCAGTTCCCCTGGAGCATTACACAGTTGTTATCTGTAATGATTTGGATGCCGATGGAACAAACACATCTTCAGAAGAGGCTGGTATTGTGTTCTGGGCTCTTCTGCTCATAATGTGTGGCATAAACATCACAATCTTCCAGCTTGTTTTGAATATGCATGCAATTAGCCAACCAAATTAAGCAGAACTAAATTAAATGGCGTTGGTGGAAACAGGCATAGCTGGTGATTTATGGTGCAGCACTGTTTACAGTGATGAAGTGCCACAGGCTAATGAAAAGCCCGGGTAAACAAATACCTGGCTTTTAAAGTAGATCTGCTCCTGGAAGAACAAAGGGAAGGTAAACACAGATTTAAAAAAAAAAAAGGGGGAGCTGTTGTCCATTGTTCAAGCACCCTCTGGTTCTTTTGATGAACTGTGCTGTCAACGTAGCTGTGAAACAAATAAGTAATCAGCTGCAGTGTTTACAACAGCTTCCTGAATATGCCGCTGGACTGGTGCTACGGCAGTGTCCAGTTCAGGTGACGTCCTGCCAGCATCCCACATATCCAAAGCTAGCAGTACATGCGAGTGACACATGAAGCTGTTCTCTCCTTTTCCTGTAGGCGTTTCATTCCCTCACTGAAGTCCTAACATGGCCACGTCTGTGCATTTAACTGGAGTGAAAGAAGCTTTGTCGATTTAGAATCGTTAAAAGCTTCTATTCCTATGTCAACAGGAGGCGTTGTGTACACATATGGATCCAGGATTATGCAAATGAAAGGTGACATATTGATCTGAAATGCAATCAAACTAGATGACAAAGATTTCGCCATCTTTGTCCATATTCTTTCAGAAATAGTCCTCAGTCATTCGGCTCTGGATGATTTCTGTGTCTTTTCATTCAAGAAAAATTAAAATAATCAGATTCTCCAACATATGTTAAATAGTTATATTTGGACCTTTCTGTGTAGAGCTACATAAGCAATGTTCAAAGTGCTTTACAATGAGCAGACTTACTAATAAATAACCAATTAACAAACCACACACATACACATCACTAGGACATCTTACTGAGTTTGATTTACATTTTCTACTTAATATTCACCTCCAGTCTCTCAAACACTCAACCCGCTACTACAATATACTGATAATCAGTCGAAATCTCCGTCAGCAAGTGTAGCAGTAAAGAGTTTTATTTAGCACTGTGTGTGTATGTTTCACACAGGGCAGTGTGATGAGGGCGGATATGTGAAAATGTCTGTGGCATTGTGATGAGCCTTCAGGGTCCATGTGTAAATCAGTTCTAGTGTGTCAGTAGTCAGTAGTCGTGTGTACACGACTGCAGTTGGCACCTTTGTCCTGAATTTCACCAAATTTGACATTGAAGAATGCTTCAAGGTGTAAAGATACACTCATTGAAACAGCAACATGGCATCTAGAGTCAATGACTATTCAAGAGGACCTTGGGACTGACGGTGTTTTTGAATACGCTACAAGGTGAGGGAGATTCCAGTTGCATGGAATAAAAAAAAAAAACACCTGAGTGTTGAATTAGTTTACCTTAATTTTCACAGTGCTAAAGGCTGTTATTCAGCTGTGAAACTATGCAAATCTGAGCCACACTTGTGTCCTCGTCCTTACAGTGAGGCTGCAGAGTGCAGGCAGGCTTCTGCTCCCCAAACAATTACACGCTAATCTACAATGTGAAATGAGTATTAGGCGCTTGATCTCATAGGAAGAGTCCCCTACTTCACCCCAAAGTAGAGGAAGTTATATTATCTTCCAGAGTTTCTGACCTTCTGTCTCAATCCCCAAACCCCCCGTCCTCCCAGCTCCACCACCCTACACCTCTCCCATCAGAATCGACAGCAACCAGCTCCTCCTTCCAGCCACCTTTCTCCAGATTAGCCCCCTGACACCGCAGGCCCAGCTATTTAATTGCTTGTCGGATTGGATATTCTCCAGTTTCCCCCCTTCATCTAGCTCACAGATATTGCTTCTCATTAGTATGTCCTGTACCACCCCGCTGCAATTCCTAGCAGGGTGAACGACAGACAAGTCCGTAACATTATGCTCATCCTCCCACTGAAAACCAGCCTGTATATCAGCCAATACAAGACTGTGACACACTAATGGTTATGAATACAGCTATGTTCTTTTAATCTGAGGCAAGAGAAGTAGCACTTAGTCAAGTCTCTTTAGATGAAGGGCGTTATTCTGAATAAATATGTGACTCTTGACAAAATAACTGCTGTCAATCATTAAAGTAAATATCAGTGTTAAACATAGATTTACTAACTGTTGAGTCCTTAACTCAAAGTTATTATCATTCTAACTATTGTACAATAAACATTATATGTCATTATAACCAATTGGAATAATGAGAAAAAATACTAAGTAAAGACTTTTAAAGGAAGTCTTTAACAACTTATTACCATGTGTGTGTCCCTATATTTGGTATCCACTGGCTGATTTACATCTGTCAATCTGTTGCTATGAGCCTGTCCTCCCAATAAAAATGACACTAAAGGTTGTAATGTCAGTCACCAACAATGACCTATAGTTACGTTTGAGTGACAGATGCCATCCAGTGTAAGAAATGTCCATATTCAGAGTTGGCAGGTTGGGTGGCTGGTTAGATCCTAACTTGCAAAAAGTGGACTTTGCTGCAGGAGACGACTGTTCGCTTCCAGTTTCCAACCGTGAGTCAGAACAGTTTTTTAAAAACCGTAACTATGATTGTCGCGGTGTTTACTGTTGCCATGACGACAAAGGTTGCCTAACTTACAGGAAGTAAGTAACCCACACCACCTTTAGTGGTGTGGGTTAAAGTTATGATCTTTCCCTAACCCTAACCAAGACCACAGCGTTGTCACACCATAAAACATTGTTATTTTTTACGGTTTGGAAAGCACAGACAAATTATGTTGTCCTGCCGATTACTGCCGATAGAGGCAGCATATTAGAAAACGCTCCTATGGGTCATTCTGGAGTGCATGGTCAAACAACCTATTTGGTCGTTTCATTTGGAGGACTTGTTGGTTGTTATTCTCCTTATATTCATGCACTTCTTCCTGAATCAAATAAAGCTGTCATCACCCTTACATGACTGACGTGACGGATGATGCGTAGTCCAGCTGTCACACTGATGATTCCAGAGCACTTTGACTGACAGAAATGCAGCCTACAACTGGAGGGTTTTTTACGCCAATGTTTTTTACTCCAATACTTTCATCTCAATCTGATTCAGCAGCATGGATGTGAAATTAATAAAGAAGTTGGGGTTTTGGCCCACTCTGCTAAATTTCATCTAGCCATATTTCCACTTTTCTTGATGTCTAATATCTGCTTCTTCTTTGTTAAAGAATTCCTAGTTTGACAGGTGAACTTTTTGGCCAAATTTAAAGGGTTGGCTTGCATGAATTGTTTCTGCTTCTTCCTCTTGGAGCTTAGAAGAACTGTCACTGGTTTTGAGGCTTCTTAATTTTGTGTTTCAAAGGCAGCGACTGGCACTAGTAGCAACCAGACTGATGAAAGCACTCTAAATTCCCTTTCTTTTTCATTAATTTCACCCACTGTAGTAACATCTCCAGCACCATGGACAGTGACATTAAAACGTCGTTGTCTGTTGCCTCGCTGGAAGATCTGTTTTGAGAGATCGGTGTAAAAGTATAAGTGCAGTCATAGAATGATACTTTCTTAACCTCTGCGATCATAAATGAAACAACGGGGCCAGCAGCCGAGTGCAGCAGATGGTTATTCCTCTGCAGGGTCCTCCTGTCTCCCCAGAGTGCAGTGGCTTTCCAAAGCTACTATTGCTGGACTATGTTTCTTTATTATCCTTGGCCTCGAATGCTAGCTTTCACTTGAAAGATGAAAAAACATCCCCCTCTTCATCCCATTTATTAAATATCCTCAGCTATTTAACAAGTGGCCCTTCCTCAGTGACCAATATGTTTTTGCAAGCACGCTCGATTTACCCTGGTTATACCCCGGCTGGACATGAGGCATACATTATTTAAAGGGCAAAGCCTGGGGAGTGTCCACTGCCAGGATGGATTGCTCTGAGGTTCTTTGCAGTGAAGGATATTGTCTCCATTGCTGTTTATCTTAATACAGAAGCCTAGGGTCTTTTTTTTTCAAAGTCAGCACTAAGAATAACAGCAGAGTGTATGCTGATGATAGATCAGTGAGTATCTGGAGCTGAGCTCAGTGCAGTTCTGTACTTTACAGTCTGCACTTATAAGGCACAGTATGTATTATTTGGGCCTGCCTCTTTAGTAAAGTCTGTCATACAGCATGTTGTGTATTACTTATTGTGAAAGTTTCAGAACTTGCCAATGCAGAACTTTGCATTGGCAAGTTTTCTAGTGCATCTCTAGATTCCAAGGTGAGACTTAAATTAGGCTGGGTCACAGATTGTTGGTGTTGGGCCAATGGAGAGGGAAGCCCAAAATTCCAAAATTTTCAGGTAGTACTGGAGTTCAGTGGCATTTTATTGAATCTGAATCTAGTATTAAATCCATTTATCTAATCTGACACTTCTCAAATCTAATCTTAAATCCTTAGCCTTCAGCCTTGAGTATTTTAATCAACCTGGAACTGGATTCAATGTGGAACCAGCTGTCGGAACCCAACCCTACTTTAAGAAAAACTAACTTTACTTCCTTTTCAGTCCTGCTGTTTTCCTTCCTTTTCTAGTCCACGGCTGCTGTTGATTCTTCAATCACAATAACCAGCTGCTCTTATCTATTTTTCACTTAGCTTCCTTTTTTTCTTTTTATTCTGTATGTTTTCTGTCATTACTTCCCCCTTCACTCCCTCTGTTGTTGTGCACTTATGCCTCTCGTTGCTGTCCTCTCCTTCCCTCCATCTCTCCTCTGGTGACTTGGGCGACATTTGCAGTAGAGATTAAAGTGATCAAGGACCTTCCGTGGCCCCCTCCTGTCGGGCAGCTCAACACCAGCCCTCCCCCGGTGGAGGAGCTGGAGTCTCCCTCCCAGACAGCTCAGCCCTCGCCAGGACAGACTGCCTGTGACCAGCACCACCAGGGTGGGTGTTGGTGTTCACATTGTCCAGCGTCTCTCCCATCAATTACCCCCCTGTCCACCCGTCTGTCCATCCATTCATCCAGCCATCCATCCATCCCTGTATCCATCCATCTATCCACCTCATTTATTGTGGTTATCTATTTGTCTTTCTGATCTTATGAATGAAGAGTGAATAGTGAAGAGTGTGTGTTCCCACTAAATCAGTTGCATTTAAGTGCGATGTGTGTGACATCCTTACTGCTAATTTTCTTGTCACCTGAGCAGGACATGCAATATTCTAAGCAGATTGCGTGAATTTGTAGAAATAAACTAACTAAGCATATAGTATAAGACATAGCTATACACCTGGTTAAAAGGTTAGACAGTGATGACTTACCGAAATAATTTAATCTAAATAATCTTTTAGAAGCACTGCATAATGTGACATTAGGTATTGTCTTAGTAATGACTGCACTTTTCCATCTGTATTACATGTGGCAGAAAATAACTAACTCCTGTTCGGGTTTTAGGGCTGAAGGCTCATTAGTTTTAATTGTGCTGAACTGCCTTCTGCATGCGTAATTGCCATTCGCTGTGACCCCCATTTCCTCTTGTCAACATACTCATAACTGTCCCAGATGTCTCTCTGGCTGTTCTCTACAACTGGCTTACATGAATTGAAAAATCAAACTCATTTGAGGCGATTTCACCTCAGGTTAGGCCATATTTACCATCTTATTAAACACAATGGTCAAGTAATTCAGCTATTTTCCAAATAGCCATTAGTTGATTTCTGAAGCCCGTCCACAGGCTCATACTCTGCTGTAATTACCCAGGGAAAAGAAGGACGTGTAGCAGAACTAATGCCAGGAATGGGATTTCCCCTGGCAGAGTGGGAAGACTTAGAGTGAGACCATGTAAGAGGACACCACTGTGTGCTGTGGGCGAGGACAGGGCAAGGACTTGATTTATGTCCATAAATCCATGGGAAAGGTTCTGGTTCCCTCTGTGATGTGAGTGGGTTTAAGATTGGCGTCCAGCTGTAAAGTGATCCTCTCGCTGTCTGAGCCAGTATGGCCCCACTCTACATCTTTGGGGTCAAAGGTCACAGTGGCAGACACAGGGGGGCTGGTGCCCTCCAAGACCCCTGTGAATACAGTTACAATGCACTCTCTTGACCTCAGCGTACAGGCAGACCCTCAGTCACACACCAGAACATTAGTCATCTTTTTATACACAGGATTGCTTGTTTTACACACTCTAGATTGACTCCAGCCAGGTTACAGAGCTAAAAGGCTGTTGTCGTTTGCTCTAATATAGACCAGCGAAAAACAATATCCATTACTGTTCAGGGGAATCTGCTTTATCCGTTCAGCCTCATTATCAAAATTTAAATGCGGCTTGACAGTGCAGATATTACATCTACATATAAATGGAGGGCACTTTTGTCGTAGTATAATGAAGAGCTTTTCCCCGTTGTTTTTTGACATGAATTAATTACCCAGACTTTGAAGCTTTCCTCTTACCTTCTTCTCCCTTTAATCTAAGCAGACTTAAAAAAAAAAACAAAGTAATTAAAAGAAATCCAGATTTAATTTTAAATAGATTCACTAGCTGACACTAGGGTCATTCTTTTGTCTTGGAAAACCTAATTAGAATTTCATTTTGGGATTTATATTAAAAAAAAAAGTATTCCGGGTTGGATTTAGCAGCATGGCTTTAAAAATATATTATTAAAAGCCATCCACCAAATCATTTATTTGAGTTCTCGATGCACATAATTAATATAAACATAAAAGTGAGAGATTTTTTTTTTTTAAGTTACTATTTCCTGGGGTATCGTACCATGCTGAGCACTATTTTCAGCGTGTAGCAGACTCTAATGATATGCAGACCTGTTAATCATCTCACACGTCCTAGCTGGAAAACCTAATTTTCACCTCACAATACAGCGGTCGATGGCACACATCGCCCCTCAGACTAGTCATCCTTTTGAATAGGAGTATCATTAGTAAATGAGAATTAATTAGCTAGCTTAATTAGAGACATTTGCTCAGGAGTGTGTGTGCAGGAGGGGACTTGTAGTAGTCAGGTTGCAGAAAGTCTTCAGTGATGTCACTATTTTTTGTTCCTCCTTCATTAGCGGGAGGTTCCAGGGATTTATGTTGCAAATTGTGACCCCAACACCCTTGAAAATTTTAAAATTCCAATATATAGTGTTTCCTTAATACAGATTTTTTTATGGTGTTAGATGTTCACTATAAGGGTCTCTGTTTTTATAGCATTATTTCACACTGTATTGTGCTGCATTACATTGCAACACTTTCTGTTGTGAATTGGGCACAGTGTGATTATAGAAATGTCATTTTGACCTCTGTGTTTATCTGTGTCCTCAGCCAATCAGCTCCCTCTCTCAGACACTCTCCCTCCCCAACCTCCTCTGTGTTCTTTATTTTTTTTTTTTTTATAGAGCCCTCTAAAGGAAGCTACATGTTTGAAGGGGGCAGGTCTTTCAGCCATCAGTCACCATCTGACTGACAGTTCAATCTGATACACAGATTCCATTTGCCGTGCTTTACAAGCAACAATACTGATAACAAACACACACAGATGCTCTTGCACATCTTACGTAGGTGTCTTTGTGTGTGCATGTTCGCTTTGGATTTACTGTATGTGCACCCTCTCGTCTTTCTTAAGCTGCCTCTCGGGGCTTTTGTTCTCCTCTGGGCCAATCCTCAGCCACTCAGTCTCCTGTCCGACATGTCTCGGAGTGTGTGCTCCAGAGAATGAAAGTGGAATGAGTTTGGCTCACTCCCATTGATATTCAGCCTTAAAACATAATCCTACAACGGTTGAAGCCAGTGTTGGTGAGATGGCTGGCAATCGAAGCAGACACAGGTCCGTACACAACAAACAAAATGAATAAAATGCTCTTCTTTCAGATCTGTGCACTCTGCCTCAGGAAAAGCCTCAGCTCTGACAGGAAAGGTTGACGGGGTGAGCTCCACTAAGATTAGCCCCTCATCCCTTCCTAGGTGTTGGAGGGAGAAAAAAAAGGGGTTTAATCAAGGTCATATAAAGCACTGATTGTGTTGAATCCTGGCAAGAGGAGGAATTAGTGTAGGCACGGGGAGAATGGAGGAAGTGTGAAGAGCTGAGGTCAGGCTGATGGTTGAGTGGGCTATAGATACACTGAGAGATAGACTGTGTGGGGATACCAAGATAGCAACATTCATCCTTATGACACACTAGCAGATACTTTTTCCAGCCTTATATGTTCACATCAATGGTGGACTGGAGGAAAAATATATAATGTTCAATGTACAATTTACATCCAATTTATGTATGATCATATAATGTAAGTATGTAAAGTATAACAATTTTGTTGCAGGAACAGACATAATCAGTGACTGACAGCCCTGCATTAGGACCATCAGAAACAGCGGAGAAAACATATCCGAGCTGTTACCGATCTGTTTCTCGAGCATTCCTCCACAGTCCATTTTCCTCTCTATTTTTCTGTCCTTGACATGCAAAAACATGAGAGACGGGGAGTGAGAGTGTGTGAGATAGAAAGATCAAAGGAGGAGGGTGAGGAGCAGAAAGAGAGGAAGGGTTGGACGTACGCAAACAGGAAAGAGGGAAATTGAAAGCGAAGGAGGGAGAGAGAGCAATTGGCTGCATCTTCATGTTGTGATCTGTCAGCGTTGACAGAGATGAGCGGAGCAAACATGCATCTCCCTTGTCCCCTTGGTCAGTTTCCATGGAAACGCTATTTCTCACCCTTACACATACTGTATACTGTATGTTCATCCTACCCACACTGTGTTCCCAGCTGTCAGCATGTGGTTCAAATGGACTGCATGGGGAAAAAAAAGTAGAGAACTAATAATGTCTTTCATGTGGACTTACGTGCAACACAGGAGCATCATTTGACCGCGCAGTCCAAGAGTCAGACCCCGAGGAAGTGGAGCTACAGCTCATATTCTTCCATGGGTCTGAGGTTAGAGCCACAATTTACCCAGCTGTCATGAAGCAGTACAATTTGGCTGTCATTTTAAGACTCAGCCATAGCCCTCTAACGAAGAGACGTGCAGAGGCCAAGATAACAATGGTAGACAGAGTCATTTGGAATAATCATTTCCATGAGTTTATGTTTAGGGAAACGCATCAGTGAGCTCAAGGCCAGCGAGTTCAACCTGGAGTTGAGAGGAGGTGAAGGGGAGCCCCTGGTGGTGGGAGTTGAAACAGCAGCGCTCTGTCTCATCGGACTGTGTTGCATTGCGAGATCTCAGGATGCAGCACAAGCACAGGTTTACTGTCTCAGTAGAAGTTGGTGGTATTACTGATTGATAGAGTACATGTAGCTCACTTTTAATTATATTCATCTCTGTTAAAGCCTGTTGGCACTAGAGAGTTAATTATTCTTAACATTTACAGTGTTTTGGCAGTGGAGAAAGCCAAACATGTGAAGGAAAACATACTCATAACCATGTTATCAAAGTACATACATGTGTTGCAGTTTCTGCAGAAGTATCAACAAGCCTGATGAAATTTGTTGACATGGTGTTGTCTAGTGTAGCCTAAAGTGATTAACTGACACTGTCTGTCCTTCCACTCAGTGTGGTACAGGAACACTTGGCGAGCTCACAAACTGTAAAGTGTAATGCAATCCTCTAACTGGAATGCAGAGTCTAGACAGATGTAGGCCCATCTCCATCGACATGTTGTTAAGATCACAGTGCCTGTTTGTCTGTACATTGCCTTCCATGTTTAGCCCGGGTAATTAAACGCCAGACACGAGACTGGCCATTAGTGAGAGCTGCAAAGATAGGCAGCCCAGTGGCTTTCAGCTCCTTACATTAACTCTGTCTATCAAGGGATCAGCTTTGATATGTCGATCTTAAACCTTTAAGCAGCACAACAGTCTCCCGCTAAAGCTTGTCATATGTTTGGTGCAGGAATCCGCCCTCCGTTAATGCTCGAGAAGCATGTCAGTGGCTCTAAATAGGTCTTCCCAAAGCCAAGGATGCCGTGACATCAATTATAGTGATGGATGACGGAGGAAAAATGGCTAAAACGCACATGTACACACACAGACGGCCGCACCACCATTTGTCCTTGTGCAGATTATCTTCTTTGTTCTCATGTTGGCTTTGGTAACAAACGGTAAATGTTTTTTCTGTCTTGATTGGCTGTGAAGCTGCTCAGTGACCTCCGCCAGTCCGTGTTGTGAGCACAGGTCACCTCCAACTCCCGCATACCATCAAACACTTCCCTGTGAGGTTGCCAAGAGAGCTTGTCATGTCCACAGTTGACCGTGAGAGTTTTGAAAAGCCGGTTTAATGTTTAACTTGCAGCACTGGTGTGTTTGTGTGTGTGTGTCAGTGTGCATTAGAATTTGTCTGTGTTTGTATGACACTGCGTATGTGTTTGTGTGTGTGTTCTTTGCACACGCTCACATACTATGGCATATATGGGTGTATTTACAGAAGATACATGTGGTTGATTCAGTGGTCTGGAGGAAGTTTGTGTGTGTGTGTGTATTTCTCTCGTTGGAATGTGTACACAGTAGGGAAGGATTGATTTATGCCACTCCACTGTGTGTACATGTCCTTCAGTTACACAAAGTGACATTGTGTGTGTGTGTGTAAACTCACAATTAGGATTTCTTTTCTCACACACTTCACTGCTCTGTCAGGTTTAGGGGAAACATTTAACAGCAATTTACGTCATAATGTTTGTAAAAATCTCCACTTCCACGTTAAGCACACTAGCCTTTTTTTAAGTGACCTTACCTGAATTCCAACTGAAGTGTAGGCCTTTGTTGTGTTGTTATCAGAGTTGTGAATGGTCTTACTGTTTGCAAATATGAATTACATCCTTCCAGAATAAAATCTTTCAACTGTTGATTTTTCCTTTTATATTACAGTCCAGTTTGATGGTGTGGAGAAGTCTCGAATGTCGCCCACCAAGGAGGGGAAAACTCGCCCGCTGCAGCGGCACTCCAGTGGCTGTTTGGTAAACACCAAAATGACTTCACTGGACCACTGCAGCTCCTCTCTCGGGGAACGCATTGATCCCACCATGCCCCTGGAAAGCCAGTTGTGAGTCTGATTTCGGTGTTGCTTAATTATGCCTGGAATTTCAGAAGATTTCAAGTGCATGGCTTTGTTCTAAAATGAAACAAAAGGCTCTTTTGTTCATTTTGTGTTTGTGAGCGAGTTTGACACTTTCATTTCCTTTGTACTATTTTCTGCTTGTTCTGACCACTCTTTTTGTTCTTCCTCCCGTCTCCTCTCTTTTTCCTCATTGTTTACTGTAGCTGGTACCATGGAGCGATCAGCCGAACAGATGCTGAGTCCCTGCTCAGGCTGTGTAAGGAGGCCAGCTACCTGGTGAGAAACAGCGAGACCAGCAAGAACGACTACTCCCTCTCCCTTAAGTAAGAACAGCACTCTGTTTTTCCTTACTAACAAGTCATAAACAACATGATAACATACACGCATGCACATGATAGCTGGGTGAAAAAGTAATTGCAACAAGACAATACATAAACACACCAGAGAGATGTAAAGCCAAAGAGGTACAGCTGTTATACATATCCTTGCTGTACTGGTGGGGTAGACATACTTTAGTGGACAAGTCTAACATCTTGCTTGTAAAGGTCTCTGTATACTTGTGCCCCAGTAGTGCGCTGACTCTGCCTTTTCAGTATGGTAATAATTTTCACCTTTCAGACCTTTAGTTCCCACCTACATACTGCCCGTCCCTTGTCCTCCACCTCCCCCTGGTAACCCCTCTGACACTGCCGGCTCCTTGATTTGCTGATGTGCCCACAACTCAGTTACCGGTGCCCTTCATCAGCGACCTCAGATCCTTGCCACATGCAGCAGAGGGTTCAAAGGAGCCACTCTGATTGGTTTAGTCTAGTCTGGCATTTGGTAGAGGTTACTCTAGCTTGAAGGGTCTAAGCCTCAGTCACATCCCATTCTTTTGACGGGGGCGTGTGGCTTTGGTGGGCTTGGTTTGATGATTTTTCACTATTGGGTGTCAGAACCAGGTGCCATGGCAACAGTTTCAAAAACATAACCAGACATTTTTGTGGCCGTCTGAAAACTTGTCAAAACCAACTGTGGTGAATTTACTTGAGGTATCAGCTATGAAATCTTAGTATCCTTGTTGACAAGTGGTCTTTTCACATTTAGTTTATATACGGTCCGTTTTACATTTGAGGGCAGACTCAACCATATGACATTTTGAAAAATCTCCACAGCCCCATGATGACCTTCAGAGATGAGATGGAACTCTAATACGCTGAGAGACAGTGATTAGCCTTTGTTATTACAGCAGATCTCATCTAGCTGGAGGCTTGTATATCTTGGCAGGGAAACATAATGCTGCTCACTGCTGCTCCGATTCTCTTCATGTTACTGTAGCCCACTGCCTGTCTAACTTCCCGGCTCAATGACTGATCATCAGCTTATGCTTGTGTGATGCTTCTTTTTCTGCCCTGCTGACTGGCAAAAAGCCTTACTAACTGCCGGGGCTGCCGACCTGCTACACTGAAATTCTGGCTGCCTGGGAATCCATTATTTATTACTCAAAACAGCTAGGGCCTATAGGGATACCCATGATCAATATCTGTGAAGTGCAAAAGAAGACCAGAACATATGGTTCAGCACCACACACACGCGCGCGCACACACAGAAATGGCTGATGATTAATAATCACAGTTTCATCTTCTATCCAAGCGACAACTAGTGCCATGCTGGATTTTTCCTGTGGTAAATAATAAAATGACTTCAGTAAAAGAAGTGAATGTTTGTTGGGAGGCCATACTTCAGAATTTTCTTTCATTTTAAATATGTGGACTTCACCCATGTCTTCAATGTACATAGTACAAATGTTTGGGTTTTGTTTATTTGTGATATAGGGAGTGATAATGCAGGAACAGGAGTTGATTTTCACCTCTAATAAGCAATTTAGGAGCTCCCTAAAGTTTTTGAGGAGGAAGAGCAGAAGGCGCTGGGAAAAAACATGCTGACACTTGCATGTGGCTGAAACTTATTTTACAGATTGAACTCAACCGGGCAATAATAAGAGCAAAATATGTCATCTTCTATATTTGGTTTAAAATAAATCACATCAGTTTAACCTTCTGGTTCAGTAATGGCCTGACTAATATTCATGTAGACTAATTCACATCCCACAGCTTTCCAGCTTACCCTCAGTAATGAGCCGCACTATTAAAGCTGATGATAGGGAAGCACTGGGGGGATTCAGACCATCTTCTGCTTCTTGAACTGAAGGGATGATTTGAGAAACTATAAGCGACTCATGGGAAGACTTCTTTGGGACCCGTAATAGCTGTTTGTAAAGTAAAAAAAAAAAAAAAAAAGTGTGGAAGCAGAGTTGTTTAATCTGTGTGGCTCAATGGGAACTGCAGCCTGTGTAGGTGCTCTCCCCGCTATGGGGAGGCTATGGTTTCCCCCATTATTACTCACCCTTACAGTTGGTGGGGTTAGCACTGATAAAGGCAAAAGCCAAAATAATAGACAAAGGAGCCTCCAAGGGTTAACACAGTTAAAACATGGGCTATTGAACCTAATACTACACGCCATTTTGTACAGATGAATAGATTTTTTTTCGCTTTCTCTTTCTTGGATTTATAAGTTGTAAATTATAGTAACATACTATAGCAAACTATTCACAATTTACTGTTTTTGCTAGCTTAGCTTGCAGGAATAGAAGAATAGCTTGCAGGGACAGCACCTACAGGAGAAAAAAAAAAAGAAGAAAAAGTTAGAAAATAGCATAGAAAATGTTTCTTGAGGCTGTGTGCTTCTTTGTGTGCAGACATTCACACAGATATACACATATCTTTGTGAGTCAGCTCCCAGGTGTCACAGAACATCACATCTTGTGCCTTTGGCATCAGTCACATAAAGCCTAGAAAACAATCAGTGGGCTGATTGGTGGGAATGACAGGTGCTACCACACTACAGGCAGAGGTGACTCTAAGTTCAGCCGGCTCACACGAGCCCAACTCCCCAGCTGCCGCAGAAAATGAGTGGAAACCCAAGGTGAAGATCCTCCATGTCCGAGGTTGCTGAAAAATGTATAAGGCCATGCGGTGGCACGTATGTGTATTGCATTATTGATAAAGACAGACATAGCTAAGACCCCCATCCTCAAGAATCCTCTGGCCTTAAGGAAAGCATTTTCTGTCTGTTGTGCCCTCCTAACCCCTTTTTTCTGCCCCTCCCCGTTCTCTGTGCTTTTTCTCTCTTTGGATAAAAACCCTTTTAGCTGTTTGAAACATATTAAACCCTTCACAAGTCTCTCAGAGCACAGTGTCATCCTGTTTCTCACCCCATGACAGAGCTCCGCACAGCATGTTTCCACTGGCTGGACAGAGAAATTGTTTGTGAATGAAGAAAATTGATCCAACAAAATCTGTTTGATGCTTGAGCACAAGCTAGGGGGAAGTAAAAAGCCAACTGAAAGCAAAACCCAAGAGCATCTGCAAATTTAACACCTAATCCCGACACACGTCAAGATTTTATGGTTTCTGTTTTGATTATGTTCAGACACAAAAGATCAGATAAGACAAACGGCTGTCTAGAACACAAAAACAATATTGATTATGGCTTTTTTTAAGCTTATTTAGCCAGTCTAAGCTAACAATTAAAGTTTTCCCTCCTATTTTGTTCATCAAGTAGACTGGACCTAGATTTTGTTTCTTAAACTTTACAGGCTGCTTTACACTACTAACCATATTCTTTTGTTCATCAATCATGTCTTACAGAATGGTAGGGATCATCCCAAGTAGACTCATTCAATTTGTGCTCATATGAAATAATGGGCGCACAGGATATCTGATGCCCAGTAATGATTAAAAAGGTCATCGCATCTGCCAAGGATCATTATCTTTTGGCGGATTATATCTGCCATTTCTGATGCCATAGATTCATAACACTGAGAGCATCATTCATGGAGCAATCCAATATCTCGAAGGTAGAGATAAGCAGTGATTGCTGTCTGGCTGTTCCTGCTCTGAGGACTACAGGGTTCAAATCAAAGTCATAAACCTCAATAAACAGGACAGCAGACCTCCCCAGCGAGATTAACCCTGATTAGACAACAGGAGCCCACAAACACAGGGATATGATAACACCACAAAGGCTTGTCTTCTCAAAAATAGCCCCATATTCATTTTATCAACAGCTCTGCTGTATTGCTCTGTTGTCCTGGTTTCTGTCTCTGCAGGACTGTAACGTGATAAGCAACCCTGAACACTGACTGGAAAATCAGTTGGGAATCTAAAAATGATGCTATTGATGTGTTTGCCTTTTTAAGTGTGGCTCTGTGTAACCCAACGCCTGTCTCCCAGGGCGCCTCATGAAGATTCATCAAATGCACTTTGCAGGGAAGATGTTTTAAAACGAGCTCTCCTGGCACAAGTCGCAGAATCATAGGATCGTAGAGACCTGTGGCTAGGGAAATTTGTCCTGCTCCACTCAAATCATGATAAAGTTGTTAATGACGTGCTCAAAATATCGAAGCCAGAGGCAGAGTAATGGAGAAGTCTGATAGTTGTGTTTACTTCAATTTTATAGCCGAGCAAGCCTGCAGCTGTCTACCTAAGCTCCCATATTTAAAAAAAAAAAAAAAAAAAAATGATGTTAGCACTGACATTTTTGAAAAATTCTCCATCAGCTGCCACACACAGAACAGATGAGGATTGGCCTCATCTGTTGAAATAAAGAACAGTCTCACAGGAAGAAATCACAGTATATTCCTATTTTTGATGGATGTCCTTAAATTGAACCCTGTACACTTTTAGCTTTGTTTCCTCCACTTCAGTGTTATCTCTGTGCTGGTTTCTCTTTGTGCATCAGGGGGAGAGCACATCCGCAGGGTTTGCACATGCAATTACCAGATAAGTAAGGAATGGACTTGCCTTATGTTTAAGGTGCCTAAAGCCCAGTTGCTTGCTCCTGTTCATCACAGATAATGGGCATACCTACAAATATGTGCATATATTTACAGTGGGAATATATTCAATGACCTAAAAAACATCATTTTTTGTTTGTTTTACTTGTGTCTTACTGTCAATTTAATATGGAGTAACAGAAACAGAAATATATGGGAAATAACAAGTAAGGAATGTGACTTGACCACCCTGATGTGTTTCACTGCATCTTAACAAAACCGAAATGTGTGCTTTTATCTGTTGCTATATATATACAGTACATAAGGTATTCCCACATCATCTTTTTGTTGAGAGATTAAATAATGTCTCCCCTGCTAAACACCTTGTAAACACTTATCCTGCATGTGCGCAGTCCTCACGAGAGTGCTTTTTCCACAACATCTTTGACGTAAACAGAATGTAAAGTGCAGATAACACTGACTGGTCCCATAAGTCAATGGGGTCTGCAGCTCTCAAGATTACCTGATGTACCTGAAGGGATAATGAAAAATGGTGGTGTTTTTTTTTTTCTCCCTCTTCTTTCTTCCAGTGTAATTGAAAAGTTTTGTCTTTGTTGTAGTTTTTTTTTTCTTCTTCTTTTTGCATTTCAGCAGCATGGGTTTCATTTCACATTAGGGAAAAGTAATGAAATAACATGTAACAGAAAGTAGGTTTAGTGAACTGATGCACATTATGTTGATGACAGGCCATAATGCCCACTTGTAGCCAGTGAATGCATAGTTTATGGATAGGGCAATCATAACTTGCTAGAAGCATTAGTTGCAGATTGAAAAAGCTATTATGCTAATGTATTTACTAAAGACAAATGATCAAAACAGTGTATTTACAGCAAGCTATAGGGAACATTAGTTTTGTATCTGTTCCTTGCTAAAGCTTACTGTTGCATCACTTAACTCCAAAAATAAGTAATTTTCTATTCTAAAGCAGAAGATTACTGGCAAGATGTAAAATGTATTGATCGAAGGCTCCTAGAAACACACAGGGAGCTTTTAATTTTCCGTGCATTTATAGCTGTAGCTTAAGTGATTTATCCTGAGGGTTCATTAGCCTCATCCTTATGCTCGGCATGTGAAACCCAGCACCTTAAGCAACCTGCCTTTTAGTCGTCCCCAGACAGCTCCAAAGTTATCAGAGGTAATCCAGTATTCAGAACACTGTCACGTACTGTAGGGAGCAGCTACTGTGGGGATAAAGGAGAAAGGAGCTGTCAAGGTGTAGCGATCTGTTTACTCAAGCTTTTTACATTTCTCTTTAAATTAGATTGTTTAAATAGAACTAAACTTTTTTAACTTTTTTCTGGCTCTCTCTTCTGTCTTCCTCTGTCCCCAGGAGCAGCCAGGGCTTCATGCACATGAAGCTGTCACGGACCAAGGAGAACAAGTACATCCTGGGCCAGAACAGCTGCCCTTTTGACAGCGTGCCCGAGATCATCCATTTCTACTCCAGCCGCAAGCTGCCCATAAAGGGTGCCGAACACATGTCCCTGCTCTACCCTGTAGCCATCAGGACACTATAGTGCTCTGGGTCACCTGCAGGCGTCGGCTCCTGCAGCACTCACTGGGCCACCCTGTGGCTCCACAGTTCCTGTCCCTCGTAACAGAGCCCTACAGGCTCATGGGAAGATAAACAGTGGCATCCCAAACTGCTGATTCTGACTCACCTCACTGGCCGACAGATTCCAGACCTGTTTTGAAGGCCTACTGCATACTATCTCATACATACAGCCTCAGTGTTGCAGAAGCCTTTGTTATTTTATTTTATTTTATTTATGACAGACACCCACTTCATGACATCACAGACTGACTATCTGAGGAACATCATTTCATTGATTCTTGAGCTGATTTCCCTTAGCACTTAACACTCAAAGAAAGGTACACAACATAGCATTTGTCACTGGGATGTACCTTTTATCATAAAATGTTGTACCTTTTTTCCTAAGAGTGCACATCATGAAAATTGTGTAGGAGTTTGTTTGACTTTTCTCATTTGGTTAGGCTCTGTTGATACTGTACGAGTAATTGTATTTCAAGGGGACTTGAAGATTGTAAGAGCCGTGTAAGCAAAGCGACATTTATGAGGCATGTTGAGGGATATTGTCCACATGGGCCTCATACAGTGGCCAGGATATTGAATAAACTGGCCTTGTATGAATGGTGTGTCCCCAGCTGCTCGGAAACAACAGGCCTGTGAGCTGTGCAGACTGATCTCTCTATCTTGTCATAGTGCATGCTGTCTGCTATCCATCACTGAGTGGGTGTATCACACCAATGACAGTGTAAGTACCATAGTGGTGAGACAGGCAGGAGAGCATGATGGATGGGTCAGCCCATCCGACACAGTACAATTGGCTAAGGCTAGAGACCAGAGCCTGTCCAAATGGACCAAATTACCCCCGCTACCCCTGCTTAGAATGGCTTTGCATCGGGAGAATGAAATATGCCTGCATTGTCTACCTCAGAAAATCAATTTCATTCACCCATCTGCAGATCAATAGGTACAATGGGATTGCAGACATCGATCTGTCCTCCCTTCGACATTCCCAATTCCCTCAAAATTGCTTCATTAGTTTAGGAATATGTTTTTTTTTTTAATACAGTTAATCCAATATTTTTTTTAATGAAAACATAAGCAGATTTTCCAGATCAGCAATTGTATGTATAGTCACTAATATGATACTGTGTGATGTCAGTAACAAATGTTTGGTTAATGCCTTATAATGCATGGGTCAAATCAGTCCTCTAGATCAGCTGATTTCCAATTCTGCTTTTAACGATTGTTCTGTGACTGTAATTTATTCTGGGGTAATTATTACTGATGTGTTACTCCTTTGTGATGGCCCGTCGGCCCCCTCGCCCTCATCGTTGTGTGCCGATGTGATCGTGTTTTTTCGGGGACTACATCAGCCTCTTTTACTGTGGTGCTTTGCATTTTTGTTGTATCAAGTTCTGCTAAATGCACGTTTGCCTCGGTGGCCTGGCTTTGGAACTCCAGTCACGGCGTCTCCTGACCAACGGGATTGTCAAGCCTCTCGTGAGAGACAATTGCAAATTCCTCCGGACCAATCACAGCGTAGCCTGTTCAAACCGGAAAAACACCTACCTTCAACCTGTCATACTTCCCTCAGCATTAAATCTCTCTGTCATCTATCCTTTATTACCAGATGTGCATACATGTGTGAATGCAAGTGAGTGCACGTATGCATGTGTCCAACATATTCTTGCGTACGGTATAGGTATGCATATGCGACTTTTCTGAGTTCCAGTGTGTGTTTTACCCTGCTGGTACAAACTGGTGACAGCCCTTGCTTGAACCTCTTTGGTTGTCAGAGATTTGTTTTTCTTCCCTGAACTCAAGAAACTAGAATTTAGCCCTATGACTCACTTATTTTCATTTCCTCTTGTATTCGCTCATTAACCACATTTGATTTTAGCGATTCATGGGACTGACATGTCTGTCTTTGAGCCTAACAGCCCACAATGTATCGCTGACCAATTACAGCAAGAACTGGCTGATTTACACAAAATACAAGCCAACAGTATCTACACCGCGTACTGAGACTAATGAGAGTGCCTAATGCTTGTATGATCAAACTGGCTCTTCAGAAGAAATCCTTGTCAGTCTTATGAGTTGTAACATTCATTTGGTAAAGTGGTTTAATGAGCGAATCCAAGTCAAATGGAAATTTTGGGGGGGCTTTGTCCAAGCTGAGAATTACTGACACTAGGAATTAGAGGTTGACTTAAGCAAGCATGACCACTGTATAAACAAAGTCAAATCAATTTTGGCTTTGACTATATCTCCACTGTGTGCTATGCAAACCTAAACTGCAGTCATTGAAGGGAAAAATGATTGGAGTGTGTGCCTCCACCAAATGTTTATGACAAATGTGATGGTACAAAATGTCCACCTGGAAGAAATGTAATCAGCAGAACGACCTGATTAGTAAGAGTAGTCTGGAGAAAGTGGGATGTACGCAGATGTTTACTTTGTTGGTGCAGTAAGTGAGCAGACAGATGTCACTGTCATCAGATAAGTATGTCATGCGTCTGATCATGTGATGAGGCAACCTTTGCAGCTTTATTAGGAGACAGTTTGTTGTCGAAGTGGACCTATGTATTTCCTTGAGAGAAGATATCCTAAGAAGAAATGCAAATTAAATAAACTATATGTGTGATGTATCCTTTATGTTCCGAATGTTCCATGTTTAAGAGATCAAATGTTGACAGTAGATGCTCTTTATTTAGTTACTGCTGCTGATGAGTATTACTCTACTATAGGAAAGAGCCTGCGTATGATGGCCGCACTGCCTAGATAGAGGCCTTAGCTTTGGAGAAAGGGAAACCAGGAGATGTGGAGGGGAAGAATAAGGGAGAGACGGGGGGGGGGGGGGTTCTGACACGGGGAGGAATTTGCTGCAATCAGCAGACACACTCTTCACATCCGTATATTTCTATTATGAGAACCTGAAAGAGCCCTTCTCCTCCCTCAGAAGTGTCTTAAAGCGCGCGCGTGTGTGTGTGTGTTTGTGTGTGTGTGGACACACAATTGTGCATGCATAAAACAGTGTTTGTGTGTGTGTATGCAGGCGCATATGTGTGTGTACTGGTGTAAGCAGCCATCAGCCATTGACTTGCCCCGTGTGTATCTTGTGTATCACTTTACTGTGGTAAAGTGGCATGTATGAGTTTCCTTTGTGTACATTTTCGTGCCACGTATGTATGCACTACTATAACATATCTCTGTACAGTCCCTCATGGCCAAATGTATATACTGAATGTATTGTGTGGGGACATAGAGGCATCAAGTTTAAAACGAAATAAAATTGGGTTTATGAGTTAAATGTGTGACCTGATGCTTTGATGAGTAACGCCAGCTGCCATGGTGAAAACCTCGGGTAAATAGTGAAGAGCGACCATTGTTTGAGTCAAGGACAGAATGCTGGAGCTATTATCAAGCCAGTACTCCAGCAGTTGTTGTTCTCTATTGATCCACTTTGCAGCACAGTCCTGTAATATTTTTTTTTTTCCACTCTTGTTCATCCCAGTGGGATTTGTCTGATGTTTCTGCCTCTCTAGGCAAGCCAAAATCAAGGTTGCTAGTCCACATTTCCTACAATTAGGTTCCCTGCTTCCAGTAATCTTTTTTTGATAATAAAGTAGCAGCATTTTATGCACATAGGCTATTTTTTTCCACCCTGTAAACTTAATGAAGTGTAAATCAGCATGATTCTCGGCATTTGTCGCAGATCCAGTGGACTTTTTTTTTTTTTCTCAACAACAATGAGGAGACAGAGAAGTATTGTTGATTTTCAATGGTTGGTCTGTTTATTATAGTTAGTCACTCTCTCTAATTGACTAGATTTAACACAAGCCATGACCGCCTCTATCCATGATTTTATATCTGCAATTACCCCATCTGGCAGTTGGAAAAAATAAACTAGTAAAGTAAGTACTATTGTGTTTAAGTAGGTCTGCAAGCAAATACAATGTCTGGGTGAATGAAAGACACTAAATAGAGAAAAAGAAGCATACAGGATATTAAATATATATTTTACAAATGATGTATAAAGTGATAACCAACTGGATGACATTATTCACAGGCATAGACAAAAACACACTAGGCACAGTGGACTGCACTGTGATTGTGGATATTTTTCAGCCAGACACATCACTACAATACTTACAAACCATCACACCCTCTGGGTTGTTACAGCTCCATGTAAATGAAACGGCATCAGTCAAGCACTGCACATCACTGTTTGAAGGCAATTTTAACAGTGAAATCCCTAATCCCTTACCCTAAAATCGCTTTCCAAACTATTGCATTGTGACAGCAAAAACACGTTTTGCACAGCACACTTTGGCCACAAAACAACTGGCAGCCGTTCAGGAAGAGCACTGCAGGCAGGGTGTTGATGAAATGAGATGCAGAACATCCACAGCCTCTCGGGTCGCTTGATAGTATGCACTGAATTAGTTTTGAGAATATGCTGCCGTTTTAGATATAGCTTTTGATTTCCCATATCTCCTCTGACTCAATCAAATCCAACAACTTCAGACAAAACAAGAAGTGAAGTTGCTATTTCGAGTTTCCATTCCAGCCCCCAGTGGTTTCTGCTCGGTCTCTGCCTCTCCCTCTGCTCCAGAAAAGCTCCATCAAGGGTTAAAGCACCTGGGATGAAATGCATCAAAGAAGCTTTTGTGGACAAAAAAAAAAAAAGAGAGTGCTGAAAAAGAAGGGGACGAATAAAAGCATGGCTTGAAAGCAATGAATGGGCCACAAGGGGATAAAATGGTCTTGTGTCCATCAGAAGCTCATTTCATATTCTGCTCAGTCACGCTGGGTAGAAAGCAATCTCAGGTAACAGACCGTATGTTAATAACACGTGAGTTGCCTCCTTTCACAAAGACAAAAGTGGATGGAGGGCTTTATACCAACTCTATCCTTTCCCCCTCCTCTGGCACGTCTGAGGATTTCAGCTGGGAGAGAATAGTGTTGCTATTGTTCTGGTTGTCTGTGAAGGCCTGATTATAACAGCTTTTACACCATTTCAAAAGGTCTGGCATTGATGATTTCTATTGGCTTAACATATTGTCCATAATGACACGGTGCAGAACCTTGCTTATTACCTGAATCCCGGGTCACTGTGGGAGTAATTGGGTAGATTCGTGCCAGCTTCAAAGCTCAGGGCTTGGTTCATTAGGAAGGCATCTCTCTAGTTTATGCCATTTCCTGTTCCTGATCAGAACTGCTTTTTCCACACACCGCCGTGTCATTAGAAAAGACCGAGAGAAAGTCTAACAAACTACTCAGCGAATGGTGTGACTTTTAACAACTATTCAAAACACCCTTATGACCATGGCTTGAAGCATGTTGCAGACATCCAGGCAAAACTTGCGATAACTGCGGCAAATGCGGCCTAATGAAGAGGGACTAAAGTATATTCATCTTAAACAATAAAGTGGTAGGTGGGAATAGACAGAGAAATGTTCCATTATTTCTATTCCCTTAAGGTGGTTGGCTTGCAATACAGTCCCCATTATAAAAGAAAATAACAATTCACCTGTTATATTTTACAGCCGTGCCAATATCACCTTTATTCCTATAATTTCAGTGGAAGTTTCGGCAGGTCTCACACATTTTGATGGAGAGGTGATGAAAGCGTCAACAGGTACAAACTGTACTTATCAGCTCTCTTTTAACATTAGGTTGGATATAGAAGGTTGACTGTAATATCAGGCAAGGTCCTCAGAGATAACATATAGCCAATACTACTTTGAAGTGTGCTGACATTTGACAACAAAAGGGACCTAAATATGGTGTGTAATAACAGCTCTTCTACACCATATGTGTGATGGCATTTCCCGCACCGTCGAGTGTCTCCATGACAACTTCACACGGTGATTTGCCATGGTAAAATGTTTAGAATATCCTGGAAGCTGCAGCTACAAGGATTGAAATGATGGTCTATACATAAAAACAGTAAAACAGACATGATATACTTTGATGTATGTGTGCTGCCACAAATGTCAAATCTGATTTCACAGCTTAGCAGCAAGTGAAGCACTACAAAAAACACAAGTCTCAATCTGAAATCAATGCAGAACTATGCTACATTATTCCTGCTTGGCTTGAAATTCCACATATTTATCCTGGCAACCACAATAGGTTCCTTTTTAATTTGCTAGAAAGGCAATGACACTTTTATTCACTATTGTTTTGTTGAAGCCGTGACACCGTTTCCTCCAGCACAGTGGAAAAGCTTTATTTTTAAAATACCCTTGGAGGCAGTTGGAGGTGGAAATTGCCCGCAGGTGTGCATGCATATAAAACGGTAATGGAGACAGACGGACACAAAGCGCTGTTTGGGTGCTGTGCTCATGAAAGGGCAATCCACTGATTGAGCTGTCACATTCACAGGTGCAGTAATAAAACTAAGCAGGGCAATTACTGTAGATGGAGAACAGGAGGTAGCAGAGGGGGACATGCAATATGTCCTCCCCTAAAATACACTGATGGGAGACTATGAGACAAAGCAAATGTAGCTCTCTGTAATAAGGCTTGAGTGGGGAGGGGGACTCAGCTAGCAATGCTCTGACAAGCACAGCAAACATGTCAATGGATGCTAATAAAGCCATCACCTTATCTCTTCTTTTTATATTATTGGTTCCAACAATAAATGAAACAACCTTTTATCAAATATATGTTCAACAGAGGGCTTCAAAAGTATGATTTTCAATTTAGGAGGAAGAAAAAAAAAACAGGTGAACAAGCCCCAAGTCTACCAGACTGGCCTATGATAATCAGTCATGTTTGGGAAATAAACTACTGCATTGCCATCTAGTGTACAAATTAGGGAATTACATGCACTGTGAGTAGACAATGTAACTGCAGTAATGTTTTTGGGGAACTGTATGAGGCACACATTTTAATAATGCAACTCAATAATTATAGGATTATATATGTTTGCACAATTAAGAAGCAAACAAACATGAAAAATCTCAATCAGAGCAAAAATCAACATTTCAACTTACCCTGATGAATAGATGATTTAGAGACCAGAAACCAGAAAAGAGACCAGAAAAGACTAAAACAATATGTAAACAGTGAGTGACTCTAATCAGATAAACAGGTAGACAGTTAAGGAACTGATGCATGATTAAATTTATTACAAGTCTAGTCACATCCATAACAAAAACTGTGTGGGGCTCACTTGAAAAGGTACTGTATGTAGCAGCATATTTCAAGGAAAATGAGGCAACTCCTGTGTCTACAGTCATAATTTTCTTAGAATTACTGGGTAGCAGGATGACCAAGTTTCCATGAAGCCTGTAAAAGCCTCCTCCTGCTCTCTCCTCTCTCTTTATAAAAGCCTCTGTCCGTGGGGTATGGGCTTAGAGTCCTGGGCCTCCAGCAAATATGAGCTCGAGGGCAGCCTGGATGTCACCATCTGTGGCCTGCAGCGCCCTCAGCATCAGCTCCTCATCCTGGATCCCCATGTCCCTGAGCTGCTGCATCTGGGACTGCCAGCGGCCCTGGCAAAACAAAAACACATTCAAAGAATGCTCTTTAATCCAAAAGACCCCCCCACCCCCACCCCCCAGGAGTCACCCGCATCTAAAGCGCTAATGCTTTTCACTACTGCACCACTTAAGCTCTGCGTAAACAACTTTACTGCTGCAGTACACAAAATAGAAATCTTCACATCGGTCTTTCTACAAAGCTTACATAACCTCACCTGTAAAGCAGACATGTTGGTGGCTTGCAGAGCTTGCTGTAGCGCCTGGCTGAAGAGATCATTACTGACAGGGGTCCCTGCTGGCATGGGGGCTACACCACTAGAGGGGTCCGCCTACATTAAAGACAGAATAATGGAGGAGAAGAAAGACAGATGTACCGATCTGCAGTCCAGGTTGGGTGGCAGAGATCATGTTTTTAATGTGTGATATCTTATGTACATAAGTTCTGTAGTCTGTATATCTTTTTCAAGATTTAAATAAATCTCACCTGGCTTGTTGTCGTTGGAGTAACCGCACTGCTGTCGGGGGTGCTGGCGAGGGCCAGAGCTGTTGCCAGCTCGCTCTGCGTTATCGGTCGAGGGCCTGTGGCTCCACTGTGGCTCAGAGACACTGGTCGTATTCCTGCTGAGGCCCCTGCTCTGTTGGAAGGACCTGCTGGGCTCCCCTGTAACATACATTTAAAAAAACAACAACACAAAAATACATTAAGGCCATAAGAATCATCAGTTTTCCTGTACGTGATGTCTGATGTTGAGTATGAAGCAGACTGACTCACCGACTGGAAATCTTCCTCGTCGTCAGACATGCCCTCAAACATAAAGCCTCCTGCCAGAAATAGAGAACAGAATTGTTTGTACATGTTCTGACAACAGAACAAAACATGACTAATAAAATGTCAGACATTCAAGATCTAAAAAAAAAAATAATAATGAGGGTGAAACAATTTATATAAAAGCTGGTTTTTGAAAACGGCCTTCATGATCAAAATGCGTAAGTATGAACTATTTCAAAATGGCAGACACATTCTCGACATACTGCTAGTCTGTTAAATTTTATCCAACCGTTACACTTGTCTGCTTCAATTCAGTTGCTCCAAAATTAGCAATCCTCCCTCGCCCTCCATAATTTCTGCCTGCTTTGGCTGAGCTATCTTTCCCGCTCACCTGGCATATCGCTGTAGGAACTGGCAGAGACGTTGCGAGAGGAGCTGGCACTGGACTGAGTGGGCATACTGCCTGCCACAGAGTGCAGGACCAGGATGATAGCATTGACAAGGGCCGGGTGTGAACTGATCAATCTATGAGACAGACAGAAGTACAGATGTGATTTTAAATTACCTCCGACTTGTGCGTCTGCACTGCACTCATTTATTATTTGTCACATCAGAGCCAATAACAAAAGAAAAGCCGCACTCACATATCCAGCATGTTCGGGTCTGTGAACTGCACAAAGAGATCTTTATCTTGGAGCACGCCTGAGCAGATTGAAGGATATTAGAGGAAATGTTACTATTTGCATGGTACAATGAGATGGATAACGGTGTTCATAACACTCAGCAAGGTCTCATCAGGTCTTACCTAGGGCAACTGGGTCTGACCTGAGCCCTGGTGTGGCCACAATGATCTGATCCAGAGACTCTTTATTTGTCAGCATTTTATACACCTACGTGAGGAGAAAAAGACAGTAAGTCCTGTTAGTAGATGTAGCAGCAGCAGAAGACGCAGTAACGGCAGCAGCAGTAGTAATAGTTGCAGGAAAAGTAGCCACTAATCATTCACATACATCACTAAATCAATTATATTTCGGCTAACTATTACTGAAAAGTTGGATTCTTATGTTAAATTAATAATTATTTACCCATAGGCATGTTTAATATATTTTTTTAATGAAAATCCCTGACAAATGGAACTACTCGACAAAGAAAAGAAAATTTTAAATCACAACACGGCTCCCAAACTAAGTTTTACAGTCAGCAACAGAAAAAAATCTTAGGTATATTCCCATGGTTGATTCTACTATTAGTTTTACAGTATTATTACTGTATCATTCACTAAATAAAATAGTTCCATGACAGATCCAAACACTTAACAGATGCTGGAGTCTGTCGATGATGGATAAAACATTGTTTGAGTGCTGTGTTGTGATTTAAAAGCCCAGCAGCTGCTGACAAGTTGGATCTCAGGATCTATCATTTGCACAAATGTTCATACAATATCAGTACAAGTAAGTAACTCATATCAGTTTATGTTAAAAACTGACTATTCCTATCAGAACTATCCCTTTATCACTCAAGCCAACATGCTGGTATTTAAAAATTGTTACTGCCTGGTAAGTTTATGCCATGGACAACTGCCAACCTATAATAGATAAGACTGTTCCTGTTTGGGATAATCTTTGACCAGCTCCTGGCTGCCTGGGGTACTGTTCACACTTAGCCCTGAAACACTTTTATGATCCAATCAAACATAAACACCTGTGAACACAAGTGTGACTGCACCCAAATGACTGTGGAGAAAAATCCAATCACTTGAGCATAATAGTCTTCAGGTCAAGGGCATGTTTTTTTTTTCCAAAAATGAATGTAGTGCAAACACTCAATGCATTCCTGCATTCAGCAGTAGAGGACAACCTAATCAACATTTTACAGCTTGACAAAGTAAAGTTTTGGTCTTATTGGTATTATTTGGCCAAATAAATCAGACTCTCTGGGTTTCTGGCTGAGTGCAAATGTGCAAGGTTCCTAAATAATGAGGATGGTTATTTTTTTTAAAGATTATTTCTTTCAGATTTTATTGACAGTAGATGGAATAGGCAAACACTAACATGAGGAGAGTAAAGGAGATGAAATGCAACTAAGGTCCCTGTCCAGAACTGAACCAAGGACATTGCAATTGTGTGGGACACATCTTCACGACTAGACTACCAAGACACACTGTAGATGGACATTGTTGCACTTTGTAGTAAACAATTTGCTGCATTACATTAGCATATACACTATTGTTTGAATCTACAATGAATCTAAACCTAAGTTGATCAAATATATGATAATTTGCAGTGTTTGGAGTATATATTTCAAGAGGTTTCCCTATGGGCAATGCTGTGCTTGCCATTGTTTGTCTTCTACTCACTGAGTCTCTGTAGGCAGAGTTAAGAGAGTGAAGAGCTGCATGGAACACCCTGAACTCCCTGGCTGCAGTTGCTCTGTTCACAGGCTCTGATGAAGAAAAAAAAATTAAACACATTAGAAAAATAAATAAATAAAAATACAGGCCCTTGTTCATATTCAGAGTTTTGGAATTATTATCAATAAAGCCTAAAGTCCCCCTCCACTCAAAAATATGTTTTTCTTCTTGTTGCTACAGTTGGATGTTTGAGCTTCACAGCAGAATGATGTATGTGCAGAGTTTGACACTAGAAGGTTGTTTTCACATTCATCTGCTGAAAGTGGAAAATTTCTCTGCGCTCATTAAAAAAAAATGATTGTAAGGGGTGAGCTTACAAGATTTATGACATCACAACCAGTTTGGAAGCCGATCACGGTCCAATATTCAACTTACATAAGTGTGATGTGGAAATATGAAGCCTCCAGTGCACAAACACTGAGAATAGACTTTACAGCGAAGTAGGAGACATGTCCAGCAGTTACACTTTTGAAACGAAACATATTTGCATATTCATAGATTCTAGATAACGAGGGAGAAGGAGGAGATGCTACTTAAAGGATTTTAACGTGGTAATTATACTTTTTTGTAGAAAAACCATATCAGACACACATTATTGTTCCAAATAGAGTATTTTTATATGTCTTAATACATGTCTGGGGGATCTTTAAACCCATTTTTAAAGCTAAACTGACACACAAACTCACCTGGACTGCTCTCAGGCTCTGGCCAAGTCTTTTTGAGTATGTGTAAGGTGGATCCCGGTTGAATCCCACAGGAATCCAGTGTCAAGTCATCCTTAAGTTTCCGCCCACAGTGGACCAGCTCTGTCACAAAACATGAACACAGGCAGAACGTTTTAAGGACAAATAACAATGAAACGTACATTCAACACAGCAGTACACACAGTCTTCTTGCCAGTGGAGCTCAGCCAAACACAGTTCTCCTCCACTCAGTCAATATATGCCAGAGCTGTAACAGACCTATAAGTTCTGGATCTGGGATGGAGTCTGGGAGCTGAGCTGCAACAAGTTGTTTTAGAGTAGCAACTCTGTATCCTCCAGGCGGAACATCTCCTGGCATCATCTCTGGGAAGTGGAAGATGGATTTGGACTGATCCACCAACTTCAGAGACAGGTGCCAGTCTGGAGAACACATCTACAATAAACAGAACACAAGTCTTAACATGGTGGAATAGACAATATTCAAGCTAGATTTGATCAGTAATTTCCGATGTGGGCTAACGTTAAGGGATCACAGCTGTATAATGTTTCAATTTCATTATGCTTTGGTTTGTAGATAGGAATAATACACTTCTGCACTATCAAATACTACACAAAATCAACGTTAGACGAATAACATGATTATTTTTAGAAGACGGACTCATGACAAACACGAGTTATTAGTTTAATATATCTTTTTTGGGGAGGATTTTGACCAAAAAAATCGATCTTTTTTAGCAAACCTGCTCAACCTCGGCTAACATTAGCATCTTAGCGTTTGTTAAAGACGCAGTGTCGGTTTGGAAAAAAAAACGTGAGCTATTCTTATAGTAGAACAGGTTTAATACCCTCCATCGATAACTTACAGAATGCATGTCACACATAAAAGCCATGATAAAACGCACACTTCATGAAAGAACTGCACACTCACCATTTTGTTGTTGACACTTGAGCCACTTCCTGGATTTAGTCACGTGGTGTACGTAACGTTTACTTGCACTGTCCAAACAAAGGAGCTTTTACTTTTCTGTGCTGTTCACTGTACTTTTTAACCGTAGGCAATCCTAAAATCCTCCCGTTATCTCTCTCTCACACACACACACCTCAAGACAAATAATAAAAATAAATGTTAGGCCAATTCATATAACTGCTCCAGTTACATTATTGATGTGTAAATATCTACATTGTGCCCATAGCTACACTTTTGTTTTAAAATATCTACTATTCTTATGTATTGCACATGTTCCCAATTGATTTTCCTGCTGCATAGTTCAGGATTTTCCAAAGTTGTGTCATGTCTCGGGCAAATGCGTTTCCAGACAGTAGTTTCATGGTCTGCATGCCACATTTAGCCCACACTAATCAACCAAACTAACTAAAATGATCGAATCCACGTAAATATATAAATATAATAAATATATGAATCTCGTGCGTGCCAATATGGCTTATATAGGTAAATATCTCTGTTAGTGATATGTTCAAGAACCATAAGGATAAGTCAAGACGTGTTTGGTATAAAGATATATCAGGTTACATTATAGATACGGGTAGTGTCACTCAAAACTTGCATTTTATTCAACTAGTATGTATGGCAACAAAACGTGCTAGAAATCCGTGTGTTCACCAAATTGTTAAGTTTTGGGGTCGGCACTCCTGAGACACCCCACACCCCCAAACCGGTATGACGTCACCGCTGGACAAAGCAGCAAGGAGTGGTTTCTGTAAAAAGAGCCGTCCCAAAATCAATGGGACATACCCGCTCACTTTGATAAAACCGTCCTATAGCTTTATCCACCGTCAAAAAACAGACTGGTCATCTCGTCGGCAGCAATTTCCAGCAGTTGCTTTATCGGGAAGGGAATGAACTGCTCTGGAAAATAACGTCGTCTGTGCTGGACAGAGAGAGAAAAGACTCACCGCCGCTGGATGGTTGGTGATTTTCTTTTAAGTTTCGCCGTCCTAACATGGTAAGCCCAAAGCAACTGTCTTTGAAAACAAACGCCAACTTAACAGACATGTTAGCTAAAAGAAACGATAACAATAAACTTTGGTTATTTTCAGCAACAGCTGGCGGGCAGCTAAGGAACCCCATGAACTCAGTCAGGGCAGGGTAACGGTTCACACATAGCTGATATGCCTGATATGACTATCTGATATCTTGTTTTTGTAGTTTTAAAGCAAGATAGTGGCCTGCAGCGCTACAGCATACTGTTTTGCAGATAAAGTTAATCATATGTATGAATGAAACTGACTGCGCCACCACACGACCAAAAGACAACACTGCGTTTAATCAGTGTATCAACTTCCAAAACTCAAAATGGAGATACATTACTTTTAAGTGACGTAACCTACGTTTCCAGTCATGAGTCATGTGTTATCAGAAAAGTCTAGATTCTTCTTCTTCTTTTTTTTTTAAAATGGGTTTTCATACCCACACCTCCACAGGACAAATCTGTTTGGTCAATAGATGTTAACAGGATAGACAAGTGGAGAAAAAAACCCTCCACAAAACTATGCTTATTTTCCTGTGTGTACCTATGTGTGAATTATAGGATAATTTTACCATTATTCAGTCAAAACCATGGAAAAATATCACGCTTTGGTTGAACTGGTCACAGTTGGACCAAAGCCAGGGATGCAGGATCACAAATACAGTACAGTAGTGAAAACTGCAAGCAAAAAGCACAGGGATAGAGGATGGTTGTACTCCAGGCTGCGATGTTGAGGCTGTTGCCTGGCCTCATGCTGCTCTTATCACATGGTGCAGCTGTGCTCTCTGCTGGCAGGTACAGCTTCCTGTGGTATGTGGAGGATGTAGTCTTCACCGTTTTGACTACTTGTAGGAAATGATCACTGATATAGTGGAGAAATAATGACGACATTTTACAAGATGCCGTACCACATTATTGCCAGACATGTGATTGTAGTTTGTCTGCCTTATAGTTCTCACTGCCTTACCTGCTAATTATCTATCATATCACAACAGTCATAAATCACACTGAATTCTTTAGCCCATTATTGCAGTACTGCTATGAAACTGATTAGTGTGAACTGTAAATTAGAGTTTCAGTGGTTTTTAAGTTGGTAAGTAAAGTTGTCAGTTGACTTTTAGCCCATAAAGCTTTCTTGAAGTCTAAGTAGCTCTTCTTCCTCAGCTTGATGAACTAATGTACTATTTGATTTGACTGTTATGGGGAACATTTCGCTGCATGAAGTGAATCCAGTCATCCCTGAGAGTGCTTGCGAATGCTACCATATGGGTTTGAAAGGCTCACTTTCATCCCATGATGCAGTTCTCCCTCGATGGAGCTGATGTCTTCCAGGTTGGAAATGTCCCCATCATCAAGGGTTGAATTGTTCCCAATGGTTTGAGGAGCTGGACAACGGTGCCAGCCATATGGCAATGAGAGATTAGGGTCCAGAAGGTCAGTCTGATTCATTTTATGAATAGTGATTAAGAATGGTCTCGTCCTCCATGAGAGGAGTGGACTCAAGAGCTGTAGTGTCAGTAAAAAGACAAACTGTTACAGAACCACTGTCAGTAGGATTTCTCAGGAAAGGATAAGTGCGGTGGTACGATGAACATGGTGAAACTCTAATTCTTAATGTTCTGTGATACTTAAAAAAATTGTGATTTGCTACTGCAATAATTGCAGTTGAGTGCTTCATTTATCTTTCTTTTGACCTCAGTAATAAGCTTAATAATCCTGAGCGTTGTGTCAAAATGAAATTCACTGGCGTTCATCCTTGAGAAGCTGACGGCCAATCACTAAAAAGAAAATCAAGACAGTCAGACCGTCAAACAGTCTTTCAGTCATCATTTCTTCTCCATTTTAATGGCCTTCATTTAGGGGAACAGCGTTATTAATTCCACGAACAGCACTGAAATCTGAATAAGGAGCTAGCAATAGTTTTGATACATTGTTGTAACATTGTGATGGATACCATAGCTGTTTTCTTAATAAAACCTTTAACTGCTTAAGCTTATTGTATTATTATATTCTTTCAGTTGAAACTTTTCAGCGTGCTGAACTTGTTTTGATCTTTGACATTGAACTGAATCGTAAAAGTTCAAATGAAAGGAAGAAGAAAGGATTTACATGCTGGCATGGGGTCGGTAAAGTACTTGAGTCATTCAGTAAAAAAACCCTTTGATGGCTTCCTGGTGTCTGGACAAACACAGTCAGAGTCAGACTGTGGTTTGGCGTGTTGGCATATTTCAGTTTGTGCTATCCAAAAGGGAAAACTTACATCTTTCCCATTCACTTGAATAAGAGAAAGATCCTCTCCAGACATGTATTAAGAAGTATAAAGATAATCGGCTTGGAACAATAATGTGTGTCTGATATGGTTTTTCTGCAAAAAAAAGTATAATTACCACTTTAAAATCCTTAAAATGACATCTACTCCTTCTCCCTCATTAAAAATCCCAGAATATATGAATATGCAAATATATTCATGGCGGCGCGCAGCCGTGCAGCGGCTTCTCTGGCTCCCAGTTATGGATGAAAATATTGTTAGGGACTCTTCTCTTAATGTGAGTAAGTGTGCCGATAACATGACCAGTGCAACAAGGCCAAGAAGGTACGGCCCAACCGAGCAGACTACAACAGCTCAGAGGCAAGAGGAAGCAGTGTGCATGGAAGGAGAAGAGGGGTTAGCGGGCTGGTCTGTTAGCCAAGCTAAAAGCTAACACAACCAGGTCAGCCATTCCATCACTCTTTCTGGTCAACGTTCAACTCGCTGGATAACTGGATCTGATCCGACTGAGAATGAGTGTTCATCTGGAGATGAGGAACTGCTGTGTTTTTCTCCTGATGGAAACTTGGCTTAACAGCAATATGCCGGACTCTGCTTTTCAACTCAAGGGGTTGCTACTCCTTTGTGCAGATCAGAATCAGCTGTTGGGGAAAACCCGAGACGCTGCATATAATTGTCTTTAATTATAAATGATTGGCTCCTTAGATTTGTGACTTAGGAAATCCTGCCTGACTGAATCTGTGATTTTGAGACTGTCCTTGTTACCCTGCAGTTTCAAAGCAGAAATGCTCAGCCATGGAGTTGACTGCTTATTTTGCTCCTGATATGTCTTGTAGCATATGAAAAACGCCACATGGACATATTAACAAGGTTAAAAACTTGATTTTCATTGGAAGGAGTCTTTAAGAAAATCTGGTCCTTTTCAGAGAAGATGCCTGTGATATGTGTCTGGTCTTTCCTTCATTGAGTATTTATTCCCTTTTTGAATCTGTGCAGTAAATAATCCATATTGTCAGCATTTGAGGGTAAGGTCTTGGGAGATTCAGATAGTGTTACCAGCGTCTTGAGTTGGTCTCTGGCAGGCTAATACTTTCTGAAAGTCCAGAGAGAACGTGGTGAGCTCTGCTGTTATGGAAACTTTGTGATGAAGCTGCACTCCTCCCCACATCCTCTCTGCTGAAGCCATAAATGGAGCCTCATGGAAAAAAGTTTTGGTTGAGTCTTGAGTCGGAGCTACAGCTGACGGCAATATTGACATAATTCACTGTACCAGAACACCACAACTGATCTGTTAGCCGCTCTCCCCAAATTTACATTATATGTATCTCTTCAGTATATGTCCAAAACAAGGTTTGCTGAACTTCTAATTGCCGGATTGTACAAACATGTAGCCACTTAACCATTAGGTTCCATCACTTTTGTTGAGTGGTGGAGAGTTACCGAGATCATAGCCACGCCAAGACGTTCAGGGTCAGTCACATCAAAGGTATTAAGAACCCACAGTGGTTAAATGCCGGTTGAATCCTGACCACGTATGTGGTAAGGAGTAAAAAAATGTCCTCACTATTACAGAAACATTTTCGAACACTTGGACAAACAGGAAAAAAAAATCTATTACAGTGTAAATATGGAAAACTGTGCTTTTCAAAATTACTCCCAGCTTGTCAACCTGGCATGGCTGACATGCCAGAAAGTTGGAAGCAAATTTGAGTCAGTCACACAATAAGGTTGTTGTTATTGATATATCATCTGTTTCTGTTGTCAAATGACCACAAATAATACACTCAAAATTAAATCACGATTGAAACATAAAAGTAGGTCAGTGACAGCATCTGTGATGAAATGGAGCCATGTGCTGCCAAAAGCAAACGGACCAACCAGACGTGCCATAACAGTCTGACGTACTTTTTACAGAACGGTGGCAGTAATACACTATTTTCTTGCTAAATGCTATGAAACTAAAAGAGAGGGAGAAGAGATACAGCTGTTTGTGATTAGGGCATAGCCTTTGGACAAACACTGGATAGCACTAGTTTGCAAAGAAAACATTTTCACACATAAGCAGCATTTTTTTTAAAGTAGAAAACATTAGTGTGGACATAGTGAAAAGAAGACCTTGTGTAGCCTCTGGATGACTGTTGAAGCACATTCAGTCCTCCATGTGAAAGTGTGGTGGATTTTATTTTTATGTTTATTTGATTTGTTACTACCATCACAATGTGTAATTCACTGGTCACATCCTCTGTAATACTGTGCAACCACTATGCCAGCTGATAGCAATTAGAAGTATAAGCAGCTGTTACTTGCATTTTTTTATGTGGGCTGTTCATCTTTAATACCTTAAAAATACTGTATGTTTAGCCAGTGATAATACCCTGAGACACACACACACACACACACACACACACACACACACACCTGAAAGCAACACATACTGTACCAATTTCCCCCAGGACTGTCTCATTTTTCTACAAACAAAAACTCATGCCAGCAGGATAATTTGAAAGATGCTATAATCACACAAAATCCTTTTTTCTTTAAACAGCCACAATAGTATAATAGAGTACGGGGGCAGACAGGAGGACATGGGAGTAGACAGGAAGCAGACCTCTGTGTTCTTTCCTTTATGCCCTAAAATGATGTGATGCTAAATCAGTTATCCACAGGAAACCAAATGGTGAATGACTGCTGGCACATTGTTGCTCTGCTCACATCTGTCTCTGCTAAAGGATATGGCTCATGCAAGAAACTTCTGTTTGCACGACACATCACATCAACAAAAAACCCTTCACTGTAACACCGTACGGAGCACTACGGCTCAATAACACTCGACACAATGCAGCCATTCATGAACATGCAACATAATGTAACACACAATCAAACGACACACATGGCTGACTTGTGTCTATAAGATATTTAATGATCTGAATGCCTGGAGAATCTTTACAGATATAGTTTTAGGATTATTACTCATTTGCTTATGTTTTAAAATGCTGATTGTGTTTCCTCTCTTCTTACATTTCCCTATTTTTCTTTTTATAGTCACACTTCCACATCAGTAATGTATCTCTTTAACTAGCTCTGAGATGTTCCCAAAAGTCTTACAGTGACAACTTCTTTATTTTTGTATCATTTGATTTGAATCATAAAATCTGTTTGTTCAGTATTATTTATGTTTAGAAGCCGTTGAGGAAAACAATGAAAAAATGTATCTTGTTTTAAAGCCAAAACAGATGTTTTGTTTTTAGGCTTATTGATAATAATAATAACTTTATTTGTATAGCAGCTTTCAGGCAAACATGAAGTCTAAAGTGCTTTACAAAACAGGGTTAAAAATAATGTTAGGCCAAAAATGAAAGTAAACAATAACAATAAATAGAAAATTTGATAATAAAACATTAAAAACAATACCAATAGAGCCAATAGGAAAAATTCCAAAGTTTAAAATTTAACAAGGTTGAATTACCCCAATTTAAAAGCGAGATTAACATTTTTATCCCTACAAAACTTTATGAAAATTATACAATAGTATTTAATATTACTGCATATTTTATAATAATACTAATAATTCAACAATAATAATAATATGTAAGGAGCTCAGAATCTACCAAACAGCTTTGAATAACATGGATATTGTTAAAGTAATATGATGAATTTTAAAGAATCTTACATCAAGTGATGCTTTTCAGCATCCAAGGATTGTTTCTACTGTTGCTATACCTAATTATTTATATTAGGTGATTGTAGAACAACGATTTCATATCAGTGAAAGAAAAAAAAACAAGCCTAACTCATTATCCATTATCCAAAATACAATTACAAATAGTTTATGTCTCAAATCCAAATAGTGACCTCTACCAATATCAATGAGATAAATCTCTAATAAATATTTCATGCATAGGGGAGAGGAGGTAGACGGGGATTAGTTGGTTTTGTCTGTCTCTCTCTTAAAGTAGTGTTTTCCCTCTGGAAACAATGACTTGGCTGTTTCTTTTCAACTTTGGAAGTCCCCATTTGTCATCACAGCTCCACTCCCTCTGAAAGAGAAAAGCCTTGAGCAGGCCAGAGAAAAAGACTTAAAAAACAGTCACCTTCAGAATCCACATACTGTCAGAGAAGGTCTAAGTCACACAAAAAAAAAACAATCCTCAACTTTCGAACAGTCTGTACTTGATGAAATATGTTGCATTCTCTCATGGTTTCATTGTCTCCACCCACCCGGGAAAACAAGCAAGCTAAAACAAAGACATAGAAGACATCCTTCCCTGTTTCTGTCACATCCTAATCACACATCTTTCTGCACATTTTTTAGTATTTTGTCATGCTCTTGTGTAACCATAGTGAAATTTTCCCCCTCCTCAGATGTCTGTGTTTTTGTCCCTGCAGCGCTGTGTCTGAAGAGGTTGACCTGCGGTTCCAATCTGCCCTGGAAGACCATGCTGTTCCTCCTGCTGCCCGCAATGCTGGCCGTCCAAGCTATGGGTGGGTGTCGCCCCTGCCTGTGCCCTGCCATTAGATCCAAGTCACCGCAGTGGGAAATGCCACTGCCTGTTAAACAATACGCCCTGCAGGGCCTATTAGTCTTCTCCCTTCAAAGGCTTCACTGGGCAAAACAACGGTTAAAATGAGGCTGCTCCCAAAAAATAATGTGCCAGTAGTTGGAGAGTTATAAACCGTCCCTGTTTAAACTCTCATCCGTCCAGACAAGTTGACAAAGAACATGTTTATAGAGGCATCCCGCCTGAGGGAGTAAAAAGACATTTTTCACAATAATTCTTTAAAGTTTATCTTTTACAGGCTTACGACTCTGTAATATGGGAGTGTGTTTTTATATTTTTCTTATAATTAAGCTTGTAAAACAGAATAGCTTTGACCTTTTCCAGGCAGGTGAGGAGAAGAGCTGGGAGCTAGGGCGAGGCCAGCAATGAAAACTGCTACAAGTGCAGTTTTTCTGCTGTGACTCAGGGGCTGTGGTGTTGAAGTCATCCTCTTATATTTATAACAGTGGGAAGCAGGGTGGTGGTTGATGTTGCATCTGAGGATTCATAACTCACGCACTCAAACGTTTTACTTCTGTAGGAATGGTGCTCAAAGAATAACTTGTGTCATCATAAAAAAGAAACAAATAGCCTGGGCGCACTTGATAACGTCTCACGGCACGGTAAATAAAAGAAGGGAATTGAGCATGTCAAAAGAGGGATCAACAGTGCATATATTTTAGGACCACACTTCTCCCAGTCAGTGTGTGGCTGACACATAATGTAAATTAAAATCTCTTAGTGGGTGATATTCCTTTTTATAAATGTGTAGCCTGAAGACGAAGGAGGAAGTCAGCTCTGAAAGGTTTCTTTTGTATGCCAAAAGCACAGTGTTAAAATGTGGGCTCATCATACTTGGGCAAACCTACAAAGTTCACAAAGAACTTTTATCATCCAAAACACCATCATTTAAAAAAGAGCTATTTCTTTCTCCTTCTCTTCTCTCTGGTTGAGCTGACACAACCTCCTATCGGCCATCAGTGGCACATTTCAATCTTGACTCAGTGGACCTAAGTGTCTTCAGTGGTTCATTAGAGACCTATTCTCTCCCAGCACAAATGGGCCTCCGGCCTGCTCATTACTGGCTGTGTGGCATCCACTGCCTGACTCGCTCCTCTCACCGGGAGGGAAGAGGAGGAGGAGGTGTCGGGCACTGATGGAGCTCTTTAACTCACGGGTAATGGGCTATTGTAGCTCATACAATGATTCAGTTTCTCTCTGCTAACTGAAGCACTAAGTGAATTAGTTGGAGTCTTGTTTGATGCTATAGTCTGCACATGTAACACTGTTTGATGACACAAAAACACTGCATGCTTTGTGGACCTCAAAGTATTTAATTTAGTACAGTTAGCAACTTCAAGTATGAAACTACCTACAAAGAGAGTTTCATGCAAACAGATTTTTTTTATTTTGTGTAAATTAATACTGTATATTGAGAGCAGCAGCATGCTCTTGATAACATTGTGAGCTGACAAATTAAGGCTCAGCCTTTCTATTTTTACCAGTATCTGACAACAGTAATTATCTTGGTAACTAATTAAAGGTCAGCTTGGTTGCCTTTTGATTTATAAACAGCCATGTTTTGATTCTATTGGTTACACAGACAGAAAACCTACAGACTTGCATGCACAGGTGTAATTATATGAGCAGGTGTATGCGTGCGTTGCAGGTGTGTGTGTGTGTGTGTGTGTGTGTGTGTGTGTGTGTATATTTGTGCGCACGTCTGTGTCGATAGTCCCCGACGTCTCCAGGTCCCTCGTTGGGATCACTGGCTGTAATCTTCCTCGTATTCAGCCGTGTCACTGCTCGCTAACTCCACTAAGTTCCCATATCAGTAGACACGATCACATTTTTGCGGTTTCTGCCACCACACTTCCTGTTGTGAGAACACTATTCGTGGAAGAAAAACACAAGGATGGCACATGACAATGCTGTCATCCCGATGCAGTAACATTGTCTCTGTAGCTCCTAGCTGTATCCTGACTCTGGAGTCAGATGATGGATCATTCTCGTTGAAACCTCTCCCTGACGTTACTCATAAGAACTGCACAGCTGTTGTGTCGCTGCAGCTGTGAAGAGGCTTGTCTGTCTGGAGTTGTTTTTTGTTTTTGTGGGTTTTCTTTTTTTTTTTTTTTTAGCTTAAATACACTATTGAAAAAGCAGAAGCAGTGGGGTAAATTTGCTACATCAACCCGCTCTTGCTTTGACACTTGACCCTACTGGTTGCTTATAATAACTTACCTTTATTTTTTATTGTTCTCATTATAGCCTGTTGTGGTTATAAGTGTCAGCAAAATGCATAAATTGTCAATGTATATGTACAGTAATGACCAAGCCACAACAGTAGCTGAGTACAGTAACATCTTTGGCTCACTCCAGCGCAGCACACAGCAGTGTCAGCCAGTGACAGAGCTAACAGGAGGCTGTCTAGCTAATTGCTTGTTGTTGTCATACTCTCTGTTCAGTTAGCACAGCCACTATGCTGCCAGAACTCGCTGTGTGCAGCTCTTAGCACCCAAACAATGAAAGAGAATTGTATTCATGCAAATGCAAAAATGGAAAGCTGACCTAATTTCACTTTTGGTGATGGGAGCTGTAAGGTAATTCAAATTAATTAGCATAATTGGATAGATTGCATCTAGCGTTGTAGTCGGCAGGCACACTTTATGGCAGGGCCCCGGAGCGTGAAAATAGCCCGCTCATGCCTGCATCTCTGGTGTACTTTTTAAAGGTCTGATAACTATGAATGCCCTCTTCCTGTCCTCCTTTTCTCTTCACAGCAATTGATTCTGCAGAGAGGGGACACTTTAGCCTGTGCAGAAATTCAATTTAGGGTTATTACCCTGTATCAGTGATGTTCTTGCTAATTTGATTGCGTCCAGTGAAGTATCCTTTTAAAAACAATCGAGGACAGGCTCAACAAAGATTGGTTTCGCCGCAATGCATACATAATGACCAGTCTCTGTTGGCTTGTCTCTGTCTCACCGTTCCCCAGCTCTTCCTTTTTCACAGTGCACTCATTGAAACAGAGTGCATTACCCAACAAGCACCTCATAATTATTTCAACAAGTCCTAAAAATGCTGCCTTGTGGGATCGTTAAAAAATTGATTCAGGTAATATGCCGAGATTGCAGTAGGCTACTGGAGGGGAAGAGGGGCTTGGAGCCATATGTGGGTCTGCTGTGTGTCTGGTGGGCTGTGATGAATGGGTTGAACGGATGCTGATCTGTGTTTGGAAAGCATCACAACTACTGACTTGCTGAGGAAGCAACCCAGCAGCTGACACAGGGAGACACCTACCTCCAGGGTGGTTGTTCAGTGACGTGGTGATGTCAGGCACGGTGGTGCTGTCATCCAGACGATGCACAGCTGGTCTCAGACTGACCCTTGCTTAACCCCGTATCACTCCCGGTGCATGAAACCATGAATCAGCAAACGGTATGAACCTGTGAAAGAGCTAAAAATGTCATAAGGCAGCAGCTGTAAAAAAGCTTCCTCATCAATGGGATCAGAAAAAAACCCTATTTGCTTCTTTGTCTTTCTCATCACCTCTGTAATGGTGGCCATAATATGTGTGCACTTCAATAATCATCATTAGAAATTAGCCGCACTCAACTCAGATCTGACCCCGTGACCCTGCTGCTACGTTAGGTCACTGTCTGCCACCCCTCTCCTCCGCTTGGGCTTGTCTCCTCTTTTCATCCCCAGCCTCCTGCTCATCAAAGGCTCTGTCTATCAGGCTAGTAAGCCAGAGGCTTGCCCTTATCTGCCCACTGTAGTGACAGCCGTCACTATTATCTGACTGCCGCAGCCCATTAACAGGTTATTGACGGGATATGAGATGGCATACATCTGTGGAGGAAGCAAGACAGAGGAAACAGAGATAGGGAGCAAGAAAGAGATAGAAAAAAAGGAAAATAGCACAATAGTGAGTCCCATCTTGATTTATGACACTGCTGAAAATAAGCAAGTCAAGAGTCCTTCTCTACCCTATCTGCCATCACCTGTATCTCTCTCTGAGTGAGGGCACTCATACTCCATGATGACTTCCTGGAGCAAAAATGGGAAAGGAAGAGATTATGTTTAGAGCTTAATGTTGAAAGTGACCCCTTTACACTGCAGAAGGCTTTAAGTCTCACTTAATCTCATCCATATTGCGCCTCTTTCACCAAGAGGCCATTTGAAAATTGCTGCTCAGGACACACACCCCTTTCCGATCTCTAATTTCGAACCAAATCATGCTCACTATGCACACGCTCCCATTTCCTCCGTAATGTTTTCCAGATGCTAATTTTTTCGAATGGGAATATTGTGGACATCCACATCTGCTCCTGACAGCCTGAAATCAAGAGCTAGCTTTCCCCTCAGACTTTTGCAGGGATTGGTTATATCATAAGAATAATCGGTATGAAAGGGCTCACAGATCCTTTGAGCACAATCCTTTGATGTTCAGGTGGTGCCAAATGTCCAGAATGAAAATGTGTTGAGCTGCAGTTACATGCATCAACAGAGGGGGGCAGTATTGTAAAAGCATATTTCTCCGGTTTGTCTTCTTGCCCGACTAAAGCCTACTGTCATTGCAGTCTGTTAGTATTGCACCTGTTTACTTTGCTGTGTCAATATTACCCCTTCAATTTGCCCTCCAGTGCTGGTGCTTGATTTTCCTTATGTATGAACTCATATTAATGTTTCCTCCCGTGTCATTTGTTGCAGCGGGGCTTCACACATACCCTTTAAACATGTGTACTTACTGTGTTTAACGAATGGCTCCACTGATTGTGTAAATAGCTCTGCTCACTGAGTGTTATTGAACAGTCACCATATTATCTTTATGAAGGTGAAACTGCGAGGCGCTAATATATGTGTGTGGTGAATGGTATTGAACCAAGGCAAGCTGCAGTGAAGTTGCATTGCTCATTGAGCTGGAAGGCCTTGGTATTGAATCACATGTAAAATGTGTTTGTGCATGCATGGGGGACGTTTGTTAAAGGCATACTGTACAGGATTTGTCGGTTGATGTTTGTAAACACAGCATTCAAAGTTGGCCACTCCTCCCCAGCTCAGCGACACCAGAGCGAATTGAGAGCACGAGTGAGCGGCGGTAGTGAGAACAAAGCCGTGAATCAGATAAATAAAACGTTATTTTCTGATTGTTTCACAGCAGTTATGTTCTAAGGCTCAAATAAACATGCCCACACAACCCTGTGGGAAGGTGCTGCATTGCCGGATTTTGTGTGAATGCAGAGCCTCATCCTGTCCGCTGTGGCCTCTCTGCTCTGCGTGTGTGTAGCTCAGCCCCGCCCTCGGTCAAGCAGTCAAATCTGTTCTCTTTATACATCCGTGAAACAGAGAGAGAGCAGAGGACAGAGACGGAGACAGCGATGTAACCTGTTCGCTATACTACGAGTCTTGACCTCACACCCTGCACGCTGTTATTGGGGGCTACACACCCACTGCCCAAAGGTTCACACCTTGAAGCATCCCAAACAAAATAATAAGAAAATACAGGCAGAGAGCAGGGTCTCTATATAAATACACTGCCACCCACTTCTAGTGGGTCATAAGTGATGATTGAGAGGGATTTTTTTTTTTTTTTAGGAAAATCCTGCATAGTATGCCTTTAACATATGTACCCCATCCTAAGTCAAGGAACTGTGGAAAAAAAATCTTTGTAGAATAAAAATTACTAACTTGAACAATGAAGTTTTGTCTGCTTGCTTGTGGTGTGTGTGTGTGTGTGTGTGTAAGACACAGCACAGAGGCCCGGGCACTCGTGTAGCACCGTGTACATGTGTGTACCGTGTACATGTGTGTGTTTGTGTATGTGCCTGTTGCTGGTCATGCTGATGGGAACCTTTGTGCTCTAGAGCAGCTTTGTAACAGCGTCTCCATTGTAGTGTCAGAGTACCTCGTGTCCAATTCCTCAGACAGTGTGTTGCTGTGGAGCTGTCAGGAGTCATACAGGTGTGGAATATCAAAGTGTTCTCTGGCCTTTGGGTGTCTGTTTCTGCTTGAAATTGTGTGTGTGTGTGTGTGTGGGTGGGTGGGGTGTTGTGAATACATGTGTAGGGATGGATATAGTTTCGATTTTATTGATACCAATACCATTGACTTACTTATAGTGACTTACCGATACTTGTACTTTATCTGTTACGTATTCCACTGCACTTACACATTGTGGTGGAAGAGTAAGGTAGCTATCCATTGTAATACATGTGTATTCATCACTGCTTCTACACCTTTTCTCTCTTGTTGTTAACGTCAATAAATAACAGAAATGAAATAACCATCATTTTGAAAATCTGACTCACATTCATACAGAACTGATCATTTTTTGGCATTAGAATGATTCAGTTTTGATATGTGGAGTACTTTTCCCCCCCAGAAAGGATAGGCTGAGTATTACAATGATCAACAGTTTCATACAACTCACTACCACTGGAGAATGTTGAAGCTCACGCTGGGCTTGTGTTTATGGATGAAAACGAAAGATGATCGAAAGAGTGATTACAGCCCCTGAGAAAGACATAGCCTTGCTATTTCACACTTTTTCTCAAGTTCTCACAACTGAAATGGTTTAATTTCAGTTCTCAACCATTTGTAGGCTTAAAATGTGGCTGTAAATAAATTGTAGTTCTGTCCTTCATGGAGCATAGCAGCTGTGGTCAGCATAACTTCATGTCAGTTCATGGATTCCAATTGTGACCAGTTTTCTCAGTGGAAAAAAGCAATAAAACGACCATACAAACTTTTAGCATAATCCACCTCTCAGCTGTCCCTCTGTATGCTTCTTAAATTCTGAAATAAACACATCATATTTTTGCCAAAACCACCAGGCTCATTACACAATTTCCATCTTAGTTTCATAAATACTTCATGACTAAATTTAGTTAGTTAAATAGAAGACCCTTGCTCATCACATTTATTTTTTCTTAGTTAAATTGTCTATTGGAATTGTTTGTGTGTTTGTGTGTTTTCGCTACACTACGAACATGTCAGAGAAAATAGGTGATATGTACTTTACCTGTCACCAACCAGTACCTAATTAGCCACTGTTTCTCAATAATCATCCCTAACTATGTGTACACGCGTGTTTGTCTGAAACAGTGTGTGCTTGCACATCCCTACGTCAGCCATTTGTTGACTCACTCTTGGGGCTGCAGGATAAGGAGTAAAAAAACCCCAAAAAATCAGTGTAAAATGAGTAAATAGGATGAAGCGTTCTGCACAGGCTTTATATGGTGCACGTTTCTGAGTGATGAGGGTTAACAGTTAACATCACACACTTGGTTTTTGTTTTAGAAGTCTTACTGACAAAACATTCACATTTAGCCTGTATATATATTAAGATTTTAGCTAGATACTTGCTTCTGTGTTCTGTATTGCATTTCATGGCAGTCAATTTAACGTGTCAGGAAACAGGAAAAGCACAGGTGTGACCATAGACTAAAAAAAAAATACGTAGCCATCATGACATCACCCATTGGTTTGTTGACTCCTGTTCTGAAGCCTCGAGTTTGCCATTTTGACCATCGCCATCTTGAATTTTTGGAGTCAGAACTGATGAGAAGTGACCATATTTGGATGAGAGGGTGGAGCTGAGCCTAACACTAGCTGCTAGCTGCTAGCTTGGTTAGCACAGTGCATTTACAGTCTATGGTTAACTGTGATAATGCTAATGCAAATTTTTGCTAGCGAAAAACAGGCTTAAAACCATTTTTTTTTAAAAAAAAAAATACGGAACATCCGACTCCTTAGAGGGTCTTTTAGTAACCAAACACTGAACAAGACTTTTTTAGGCAACCAAAATGTTACTGTAACTTTCATGAACTGAAAACACACTGAAATAGCGACAGCTAATGCTACACCGTCAAATTTAAATTAAATGGGACCATAATTTACAAAATGAACATCATGCTGTATTGAAGAAGACTTGAAACTAGCGATTGAGACCACAAACTCATTAGGAAACTGTTTACTGAGGTAATAAATCAAGTGAGCAGTAGGGTCATTTTCTTATAGACTTCCATACAATCTGACTTCTTTTTGGAGCCAGTGGAGTCGCCCCCTGATGGCCATCAGAGAGAATGCAGGTTCAAAGCACTTTACGCATTGGCTTCACTTTTCAGACCCGGAGCTACCCGCTTGGGTGTGACTAATAACATTAATGACTGGTTCCATCCAGGTTTCCCAGTAAGCTATTCCCCTATATCCTGGAACTGGCGCATTTAAATGGAAATGCATTCATTTTTTTAATGTTATTAATTACAACAGTGTTTTTCCTGCTATGGCTTGTCAAATTGCTGTGAAAAAGGCTTATAATAGGTTACTGTTTCATAATTGCTTTTTAAACAGTCAATGACGTCTTCTCTCTTCAAAATGCACCATCATTTGTCTAATCATATGTTCAAAATAGGTTACATTTGACACTTTATTGTAAAACCAGTACAGGAATGACTTTATTAGGTGTACAGATCAACATAAGTCGAGTTAATGACTATTTATACAACTAAATCAATGGATGGGTCAATATATAGAGGGACTGGTGAAGGTTAATAATCCCAATCCAGTTATCTAATATTGTGCACATGATGTATTTGGAGCAGTGCAAGCAGCCCTCACATGTCTGTATCTGCCAGGGGAATATGAGATGTGTCTGAATTTTATTTACCAACAGCCTCACTCGTCACCCTGCAAGCACCCTCCCTATAAAAGCTGTGATCCTCCTGTTTACTGTCTGCTTGCACCCCACGCTGTCTCTCAGTTTCACTCACCCTCCATTCTCACCTCGTGTGACTAGCTAGCATCAGCTCTTTATACGAATAACACTGGGTTGAAGCAACACCAGCGGCTCCCGTGCCTTGCACACCTGAGGAAAGTGCGGTGGAAGGTGGTGTTGATAGTGACAAGGTGGTGGGTAGTCTTAAAAGTGGAGTGGAGAGCAGTGTAAAGATCACTTGCAGCCTTTTCTAGCCAGCCCTGTGCCTCACTGCTAAGCGGGGCCGTTGCCAGCACTCGCGAAGGCTCTAATGAGTTTATTTCATGTCGGCTGTGAAAGTGCCCGTCTCTGTCTCGCAGGCACTCAAACAGAGTTGAGGCCCATAAATACAAAGTGTAGTGTGTAAATCCCCACAGCCTGACGTCTCCCAGCCTGCCCTCTATGGCTTCTGAGCATCTCTTTATCGAGAGGGAAAAAAAGAGAAGCGAGATCCTCACTTACCCTCTGAGAAGACACAGAGGGCCTGGCTGCAAGGTGCGGCCCAGCCCCCTCACCAAAGACCACTTGTGTTATTATATTTAACCTCTGCTACTTGCACATGTCTCTTTGGAGGCTGCATGTTTTTTCATGTCTAGAGCAGACCTAAGGAGAGACGATCAAACAGCCGTCTACTATACAGAACATGTTGCTGTAAACAGCAGCGGATCAAAAACAGCCAAGTGCGCATGCAGCGATACATATTCTTAATACGTCCATGAGCGATACGCTTTGGCTCGCGGTATTTCACCTCTGACGAATAGGACATCAGATGTGCGGTTTCCATGACGTCAGCCGGCCTCGCTTGCCCTCCTCTCCTCTCCTCTCCTGTCCAATCCCCTCCCCTTGACGCAATGCAAAATGCTCCCCTTGCGCTCTCTTTCCAAGTACGGGTCGGTGTATCTACACAAGGTCCCTGTGTAGGCCCTGTATCCTCCCAGGGCCTTTGAGCGAGCGGTGGGTCACCGGTTAAAAAAGCAGCGAGTGAAGGAGGAGGAGGAGCGAGTCAGAGGTGTAGAATGAGAAAGGGGAGTTTCTATCTCTCTCTCCTCTCTGACATGGCTTTGGTCCGTGTTGAGGGATTAGTGTGTGAGGCTCCACCACAGCCTCTTCCTTGGCTTGTTTCCAGATATTATCTTTAAGTGTGAGCTAGTCGCCGGCCTCTCTTCCTCCCCGTGTCTCTGTTCCCATCCCCCTTCCCGTATGAACTCAGTGGTTTGAGTCATCCCAGGCTGCTCGGGGAGTGATTTAATTGCTCTCTCTCCTCCTTCTTCAACATGCACGTCTCGGAGAGGGCTGTCACTGACCCACTCCACTCCTACAAAAAACACACCAGCGACCTATTCATTACCACAAAGGTTGGGCCACCTCCAAAGACAGCAAAAAATACACACTCCAGAAATCTGCTCGATTATCCCTATTGATGGTGGCACAATGCCGCCTGCTCCTGCCATGCTTTGCCCTGATAACTCTTTTGTATTGTTTGCCATGCCGTAGCCCCGCTGAGTGAATGTGGGCACAGTATGGGATGACAGAAAACCCCCACAGCACCAGAAGAGCTTCTGTAATCACATTAAAGAAAAAAAGCCTCTGCTATTTTTCCCCATGGGGGTTGGCATAGATTTGTTCCAGGTCAGAACTGCATACATCAACATTTTAATTCAGAATTAAGAAATGCCAACCCATCAAACTGTATGGTAGAATATGATGGCAAATCCATCAGAATTAAAACATGTTGCACAACTCTTCTCCATGCTTTGTTCACCAAGCGTTTCGGGCCATTTTACCTTCGTCATGGTGGTGTCTGAGGCTGGTTCCAGCTTTCTTATACAAAGTCCATTGATTCGTTCTTGTGACCACACTGGTCTGCACCTTGCTGTGTGTGCAAAGTTAGAAATTGGACAGCCTGTTTTGTCTTCCAGTTTTGATGATTTTGATGATGTTTCCTATTTCTGTATTTATCTAATAATATTGCTCAAATTATAATCATTAAAAATTATCATAATTATTTATATTTAAAACAATTTAGGAAATATGCACAAACCTAGCCCCTAAACTCCCCAAATCATCTCATGGCCTCAACACCCAGGTTGAGAAACCATAAATACAGTATGGGGCCTATTTGAGCAGAAATCTGTGCATATTTTCTTTCCCACTGCTCTGCACTTGTGAGGTTAGGCAGTAGGTGGCACTGTTCCTACAGACGAGTAGGTTGGTAGGGATGTGATGTGAAAAGGCTACCTTGGCAGAGTGTGATTGAAAATAGGTCTGCCTTGACTTAGCAATACCCATCCAAATATGAACCCTCTCAGATGAAAGACTTGTTTGTTGTTAATAGGGGAAGTAATTATTGCACCTCTGCAGCAGTCAAATCTCCTTAATGCCAAAGTGATTCAACATTGACGTTGACTGCGCGATAGACAGAGCTCAAGAAGGGGTGAGGAGGCTAAAATGCCACCGTGATTATAACAATTAGAGAGGCTGTGCATAAAGAGGAGCGCATTGCTCCGGGGGCCGACTGGGTTTTTTCTCCCCTGTGATGCTGATGAGTGTCTCCGAGTTGTATAAGAGCAGACAGGGATCAATGGAGAATGCTGACTCTTGAGAATACTATGGATGTACTCTGGACTGCCTGAGATGGCTACTAATCCAGAATGATTATGCAGTGTACTCTTTGCTCTTGGCCTAGTCTAGACTAAAAGTACACATAATACTGTACACGCACACACGGGCATACACACAGATACACCGACAAATCAGCAGCCTTTGGAAAAGTTGCTTTTCATTCCGACCAAAACACACACTCAAGAGTTTTGCTACAGTTATTCACCCCCACCAGATTTTTCTTTTTAGATTTAACTAACGATTTAACTAAAACTATACAGATGTTTTTACTTCCATTGTTGAGTTTCAGTGCACTGAGCCTTCGCCAGGAGGCAAAGCCAATAGGAACACAAAGTCCTAATGCTTCCCTCAAGATCCCTCCTCTTCTTCCCTCTCGCCTTCATCCCGTTTCACCCGCTCCGTGCTACCATGCTGCACAAACAAACTGGATGTTTCAGAAGCAGTCACAGCATATATTTCAAAATGCTGCATTGATTTTTTTTTTTCAGTCTGTCACATTTGATCACAGCACACTGAATTAATGCTGTGATTCAGTGAATACTGTATGTTTATACTAGACCTGGGCCAAATAGTATTTACTAATACTGTTTATTGTCTATTTTAGATTGCTTAGGTGATAAATGGGTGATGTTTGGCATATAAGATTGACACTGTGAAAGCTGCCGAGTTAAGATCATGAGTGTATTTAATACATTTTTCTTTGGTTGACTTGACAGCTCACCCAATGTCCTCTAACAGAGCAAAACACACCCCTCTCTCAGCAGATAAAAAGACAATTACTATTTGTTTCAGTTCAGAGATGTGTTTTTTTTTTTTTTTATTGACACCACTCCTATGTCCCTCCTCCTCTGTTGTAGCTGTGATGAACGTGTACGTCCCTGAGCAGCCAGTGGTGGCGCTGCACGGCAAGGATGCCATACTCAACTGCTCCTTCAGCCACGCCAACCCCTTCAACCTGTCTGATCTGAGCGTCTTCTGGCAGCTGACAGACACCAAACGCAGTGTGCACGAGTACAGGGAGGGACGTGACCAGCTGGTGGACCAGGCTGAGAGCTTCGCCAACCGTACCAGCCTGTTCCCCACCCAGCTGGGCCTGGGCAATGCTTCGCTCCTGCTGAGCAGGGTGGTAGTGGCTGACGAAGGCAGCTATACCTGCTTTGTCAGAGTGCAGGACTACGGCAGCGCTGCTTTGTTTTTGCAGGTGGCCGGTGAGTCAAGCATGCATGACACATGTAAAAACAAACAGATGAACATGCACATGGCCAAGACCAATGGTAGGCACAAAGTAGCCACATCTCCCATAATGCAACCTACTGTAATTGCATCTTTTGTTAGACTTTACCTACCTGGTAAATGCCCACATCTTTCAAACTCCATGCCCCCAGTTTGTAACACAGGCTTTCTGTAATTTGTAGTCCAGCCCAAGCTTATATAATGTGCAAAATCAGTGGAGTGTCCCCACAGGTTTATTACGTTAACATGCAAGATAATTATATGTGTAATGTGCATTTTTCACTTTACACTTCAAACTGATTGAGCTGAAAAGGATTTGACCTCAACGCTTATACACGCATATTCTCTAATAGTATGCAATAAAATGTATTGTGTATTGTGTGTAGAAGGAGATTTAGGATAATTTCTTCTCACAAGACATAAACAGGTGATAAACAGTTTCCTCAGGGCTGCTTAGCAGTGTGTTTGGTCAATAAGTGTTGATTGTGGTCTCTGTCATGGTCAATATCTGCTGACTTTGATTATTAGCTGTTGTTACGGTCAGTCAGCCATCACTAACATCTTCCCTCCTTGTGTGACTACATCGCCCACCTTCACAGCTGAGAGCCTTTTATTTATTTATAATGATACTGTGTGCCTTTCCTTCCTTCTCACATTTCTATATCTGTTGTGAGATTGTTCCTGTATTCTCCAAGGATGGATGTGCATTAGGCGGTGTTAATGAATAACAGGCTGGTGAGAGGGAAAACAGTGTCTCCAACAGTGACAAATTGGTTCCATTTTATGCATTAGATTTATAGATGGTTCTATTTTTAGCCAGCATTTACAGTTAACATTGTAGACTTCCTTCATGCTGTGCTGGAAGAAAATGAAAGGAGCCCTCTCTGGAAATCTGCCTGTCAGTCAAAGGGCAGCTGGGAAAGTTAGTGTGTACCACCACGCTAAATCTGTCTTTGTGTTGAGAGTCCACTTTTCAAAAAGCAGCTCAGACAAACTTATTTCATCTCGCCCTCAGCTCCACCCTATTGTTTGCTGTGCAATGATTGGTTCTGGGAATACAGCAGCCTCGTTCTCCGGCACCTTTGTACTCGTGTTTTAGCTCAAGGGATTGGAGATCCGTGATTTCAAGCGAGGCTGACGATTCAACCCTCACCTCCACCCCTCTACGCTCTTTTCTTTTACACCATAGGCAGAGTCGTCCCAAATCTCTGAGCCTGCCAATTTCTCCCAGGCCTGCCCACCTCCGCCTCGCGGCTTGCACCATATTTCCTTTCTGGGAGTGGCTCAGTGCTTTGGCTCTCTAGAGAGAGCAGCGTTAGAGTGTAGGGATGCAGTATCAGGAAGTGCCACAGATGCTGTCTGTGTCTGTGGGATCTTAAGCACTGTGTTATGCTAAGCTCCCTAAATATAATTAAGAATTTAATGGGAATCATGTCAAACACTTCCCAGGGTGACTCTCACTGCAGAGAATCTAAACTAAATTCAGTATGTGTCTCCTGCACCCTTATCTTCCCCCTCATCCTCACCCGCCACCCCATACCTCTTTTTTTCCGCCCTCCCTCTCTGAATCCTCACTCCTCCCGTCCTCTTGTTTCTCCTCCTCTTTTTCACAGCCCCCTACTCCAAACCTGTAGTGACTCTGGAGCCTGAATCCAACCTGCGGCCAGGTGATGAGGTGGCCTTGACTTGTGTGGCCTATGGAGGCTATCCGGAGGCTAGCGTGATATGGCAGGATGGAGGTGGGCGCAACCTGACGGACAATATCACCACTTCAGTGGTGGCCAATGAGCAAGGGCTGTTTACTATGACCAGCGTGCTGACAGTGGTGCTGGAGCCCAATAGTACCTACAGCTGCCGACTGATCAACCCACTACTGGGCGATGAGGGTAACGCCTTTGTCACAATCACAGGTGGGTGCGAATCTGTCTCTCTTTGTCTATAAATAGCAGAGCTGCAAAGATTAGTCGATTAATCGATCAACAGAAAAGAAGCAACTTTTTTTTCAGTCTTTTTTTAAGAGAATATGTTTGTTCCAGCTACTTAAATGTGAATATTATCTGGTTTCTGTAATCCTCTATGATAGTAAACCATTCTGGTGCAAAATAAACAAGCCAATATTCACCAGCTTCCTGTACTGTTTAAATGTTACCAGCTCAGACTAATCTTGTTTTCAGCCGTGCATACGCTGAGTTATTAAAGTCTTGTATGCTTTCATAAATCAATCCGTCAGTCTAATTTTATGCTGTGGAGACTCAAGTTTTTTTTTTTTCTTTTGTCTTTCTGTTTCCTGATAAAGGTAACAGTTCAGCTCCAAAGAAATGAATGAGAAATAATGAAATGTCCAATTATGGTCCAATAAACATAACCCCAATCTATTCTTGTGTATTGTTAAATTAGATCAGTAAGAGATTATTTTCCTGAGGGGAATCAAATAGCTATTCATCACATATTTCAGGGAAATAGTAATAGTAATAAACGATTGTGCGAGATGGAGTGATTGGTTTTCTAGCAGCTGTCTGCAGGAAATGTTTGCTAACAAGGAAGTGGATTGATATGTTTGCTGTTCTCTAATTGTTTGATATAATCTTGAGCTCAGGTGGAAGGGTAGCTATGTTATAGGTATAATGGTATCCCGAAGCCACCCACCACCACCACCCTCCGCCCACGTCCCCCTGGCCCCGCTGGTGTACTTCTGTGTTAAGTGCAACGAGAGTGCCGTGTAAGGTGGGCCAAGGCTGGGTCTCCAATGGGAGCAGCACTGTGTGAAATGGCTCATAAATAAGTAGAGGTGGCCCGAGCCTGCTCTCTGGGCTGGAGCTGGTGCTGAAGCTCTGGCTGTTGAGGCGGAGGTCGAGGCGGAGGTCAGTGAGTGCTGCTCCACTGGGCTGGGAAATGACTGTGCTGTCTGGAAACAGGATGGCCGATTGGCAAGGCAGCCTTGCTGGACGGCTGAGGGAGGGTGGCCTTTCTAACACTTTGGTTGGCCTTTTTCAAAACATTATTGATAACCAGTCAGAGGGACCATTGGGGGAGTGGAAAGGTATTAAACACATGGTGAGAATGAAATACGGCAGTAAGGTAAAATAGTCTATTACCCTTCTTCCTTTGCTGGATTCATGAGACTTGGTTGAAATATGCATATGAACGTTTTATTACCTTTCATGTCAGTTATTGACTCCTCTATTTCCCTTCTATAAATTACATATCAGACTGTTTTTGGAAACATGTTGATAAAGTCATCTGGGTTGGTAATTTAGATGGTGATTTTTTTTTTTTTTAGGTGAGTCAATGCAAAACATCTACAGTGACTCAGGTTCAAAGTTAATTCTTGACATCAGTTTAAAAAAACAGTCTCACCTCAACGTCCATTCAATAGTTTTAATCTGCTTTAATCTTAATTGTTGCAATAGCTTTTTTCTTTCAATTATATTACATGACTTTCATCAGTTTGCCCAGTTGCCTTAGAATTGTAGATGTTCAAATTTCCCCCATTTGGGCTTAAAAGCTGAGGTTCAAAGTTTGCTCTTAACCTTGGAAACAGTGTTGTTCATGTGATATGATTGAAAGCTCCAGGAAAGCTACTAAATGGACCTTGTGGTGAGGCTGTTTTCTCAACCACCATAATGACGTCCCCAGTTTTTCCTTTTCAGTTCTTGAGTGCCGCAGAGTTTAAAACCATACATTTTAACTCCGCAGTTTACTAAAACAGCACACAGGGTTTTGAGCATTATGTTTATGACAACCTGTACCACAGTTTGGTTCCCTGATAGTTTAAATGTTTACATTTAAACATGGCAGAGCAGGAGGTGGACACTGGAATACAATATTAGAGCTGTTTCATAAGCTTTGAATGTAATATCCTGTAGCCAGAGTGTCATGGTCTCCTGTTCCCTGAAATAAAGGAAACAGTCTGAACAGACTGTCTCAGAGAAAGCGCCCAAGAGCAAAACAGACTTAAAAAAAAGAGGTCTGGCCAAAGAGCAATGGAGTTATTGAGAGCAGCAAAAGGAGCAAATCCACAAATGAACTTGTGGAAAACCCTTAATTAAAACAGTGGTGATCTTGATTTTCAGCTATTGAGTGTACATGAGTAAGAGTAATTTCTCAGTAGGAGCTCCAGCACAGCTTGATGATGGCCCAAGTTGTTAGTAAACACACAGAAGATTTACAGTATTTTGTGTGCCATGATACAACGGGGGCTTGTTTGAAATGAAAATGTATTTGCATTTGTTTACAACAGCTGGTGTGTGCTTAACAGCTTCTGTAATTAATTTTGACCTAGTAGAACTCTTCTGCTGGAGTAGCAGAGTGTGGATTGTGCAGGGCTTGAGTTGATATAGCGAGCACACCGCTTGCTGTATACACTCACAAACACAGCACACCGCACACTGCACTCGGGCAGTGGAGAATCCTATTATAAGAACGGGTGAAATCTGCTTAAAATTTTAAATGGACTATGAGAGGGAAAAAAAAAAAAAACAGTAAGAAACGGGAGAGTAAGACGGAGAGAGAGATGGAGGGGGAGGTGGAGAGTGAACAAGCATGTTAAAATTTCACACTCTCCCCAATCTCTGATTGAAAAATTACAATAGTAATACAAATCGCCCCCAGGCAGAACAGGAGTTTGACAAGGTTAATTTTGAGAAAATGAACCCTTTACCCACACTGAGTGGAGCGCTATGTGGGCTGGCATGAGCTACACTTTGAGAATCTTAGTTAAGTCATCCATGTTAATCGTACCCCTTTTATAGTGACCACCAATTTAACTACCTCACCAGAAACATTCTGACTGTCAACAACATATGCACACGCCACATGCACACTATTATCGAGCATCTCAGTTATTTTTGTAAACACGCCCGGTGGAGTGCTGGTCAGTTTTTAAGCCAAGATCTGAAATGGGCAGTATTTTGTGTTGCTGGGATATTGATAGATTTTGCAGAGTGCAGCAAGGCTTAGTTGCGGGGAGACCCATAGGAACAGCTGGTATTAATGAACAGTCGAATGATGGAAAGGAGCAGCTTCAGTCCTCAAATGAACCGTGGTTTGTCTGCTTGCCTGGCCAGAATGCTTGTGTACCACCCCGCCCTCCTCCTCCTTCTCCTCCTCCTCCTCCTCCTCCTTCTGTCTTGATGGCTTGCACTGTCTCACACTCCCAGCCTATTCTGATCACTTTGTTCTCCTCAAAAAAAGAATAATGTCTTTGGAGTTTTTAGTGATCAAGAGTGTATATTCTATCATTTTTACTGATCCTTTCCTGAATGTGGAGCTTTAGCGATGTGTCTTCTGGAGCTGTGTGATTTCTGCAGTGTGTTGTGTGATGGCTGGGTTTCAGGGCCTGTCACTGAACACCCCCTCCAGCACCACCCCCACTCCGTCTGCCAGCTCTCTCAATGAGGATGGCGCCATTTCCCCGGCATCACTATGCTGGCACAGCATTTACAGTGAACAGTGTGCAGATGGAGATAGATAGAGTGGGGAAAGGAAGGAGATAGAGAGATGAGGCAGGGAGATGGAGAGAGGGAGACAGGGTTAGGAGGGGTGAGAAGTGGATGACAGAAAGCAAGATGGAGACGAAAACGTTTGCTGAGCTCAGAGTTGTGGCACCACGGCCTGACAGGCGGGAGATGGACTTGCTGACGGGGAGGGAGATCACCCCCACGTGGTGCAGAAGACTTTCTGCTGAATTCTACTATCTAGCTGGCATTTTCTGGCTTTAACTGGGCAGCACAGTGGCTCAGTGGTGAGCACTGTTGCTTCACAGTAAGAGGATCTCGTATTTCCTGCCTAGCCTGTCTGGGTGGCATTGACATGCTTTCCTTATGTTAGTATGGTTTTCCTCTGCATGCTCTAGTTTCTTGGCACATTCTAAAAGCATACAAAGTGGATAAAGGTATTAGAAAATCAAAGGGAAATATTTTAGTGGCAGCACCATCAAACTCACTCCGCTGCCACTTTGGTGATTTTTGTCAGCAAGAGAAAACAAAATACTTGGATCAAATGCGCGGCAATAACAGAATAAATGCTTAAAGTATGAATAAAATATTTAAATTTATTTAGTCATTTACATTTTACATCTTTATTAAATAGCGACAGAAGAGAGACATTGACATGTTTACAAGCCTAACCTGCCGTCGGTGTGGGCCTGGTACTAGATGATGTGCATCACCAACACTGTGTCCTTGTTCAATTAAATAGTTTTTTAATTGTCCCTCACCCAGCCTGGCTTTGCCCCTAATATTGATCTCCACTGACTCTTCAGAGTCTCTAGAGGATTTCCCATCTCCATCAACTTCATGAAAGGCCCTCGTGCAAGAATACACATTTCCTACTTTTCTGTCAGATCCCTTCCAGGTTCCTTCAAATTCTATCTTTTCTAAACAGTCTTATTCTACTCCGCGTGTAACGTTTGTTTTTGTGGGGCACATTTCCCCAAGGAGAATGTTTGTTACTGTATGATTGTGAAGCAAGGGTACGCTAAACCAACCTTCGCTGGATAAAACAAGGTTAAAAAACATCTTTAATTGCTATATAAACATTGACCTTTATCGTGGAGATGGAGTCTAACACGTGCTAATGGTAGGTAGTCTGCTTGAATGCATTCAGCTATTCATTACACTTTGCGGAGTTTTTTTTTTTTCTTCATTAGATGTATGCCAGCTTGCTTCTTCCTCTTTTTCCTGACTATGTTATTATGTCTTCCAGGGCTCGGTCCTGACATCACGTTGCCATCTGAATAGCTACCTGCCACGCTTACTCGAGCCATAAAGCCCCAGTCCTCTATTGTTTCTGAGAAGTCCCTCACAGAGTGTTTTCTCTGAATAGTCATATAAATGTTTTTTCTTCCCCCAGAATCTCTGAAAATATTGTGTGACAGTTTGAAAAAAAATGGGTGTCTTAAATTGGGGTAAAAGCATTGCCGTGCTAGAACAGCCAAAGGGCCAAACAGAAAAATGCAGTGATCTACTGGTTCAAAGGTTCTGTCATTAGAGTAACTGTTGTGGTGAAATTGTAGTAATTGCAATTATTCATGATATATTTTACAAGCATGGTTTCGCCTTTTCTCTGGTAGGATCTTCTATCAAAAGCTCTGTCAATCAACTTTGGAGTAATATGTTTTTTAAAATCATGTTTTTGCTTCCAGCATCTATAACAAACCACTGTGCCGGTCCTTGTTCTCTACTGAACAAGGACTAATTTAAATGCAATTAAAAGAGCCTTCGGAGAAGCAGAAAACAGCAGTATAAATGAATCTGTTGTCAGTAGAGCAGCAAGCAGGCAACTTTCCCGATAGAGCACTGTATTAATTAGTGTCCAGTGCACAAACAGGCCTTCTTTCTCTTGCTGAATGCGTGCTCTGTCTTATCAGGAAGCCAGCCAGGGAAAACAACACAATAGACAGATGAAGTAATGTAGGCAATCTCAAATAAATTCAGGTAGGCAGCAATGGCACCATTGTAAGCACATTAATTCCTATCAGGATTATTAACTCGGGCCACTTGCCGCTGTCACTGCTATAAGATGTTTGACTGTCCTCTTCTGGGCCTTCAGTATGGGGAAATTTTATCTCTGTATTATGGCCCAGGCAATGTTATTTGTCATGCTCCCAGTCTTACTGTTAGCAGCTCTGAGGGATTGTTGGGTTGGATTCAGTTGTGGGCAGTTTCTGGTCTGTGCTCTGCTCTTTTAGAATGGTACAATCGGAAAGATAAAATGAGCTCCTCTCTTTTGTGCAGGGATTTATTTTCCCTTTATTCTTGTCTCCCTCTCTGCCATCTTGGCTTTTTTAGCGTTAAAAGCTTTTTTGCACTGGTCAGATGTCAAAATGTTTTTCTTTGCCGGAATTAAAAGCTAAAGTATTTCTTCCTGGACAGTGAGGTTTTTCTTTGTGTTTACATCAGTCAGGAGGGTCTTCGGTCTCTGTTTGTTGCACATGCAACATATATACATGTGCGCATGTGTCGACATTGTCTACATGCATACACCTTCAGTTTTTTCCTCCTCTGCATGTTATTATGCAAGTGATCAAAAACAGGGTATATCTTTGGCCAAGACCATCATATCAAGTGTGATCTTCCTCCTTGCCACCTTCCCACAAACAGCAGTCTGACATCTTTATGCTTGTCCCCGGCCTGGTGGAAACCTGTCTCCCTCTGTCCTCCCTCACCTCCCTTTTCAGGGGACTGTATTTATGATGGCAGTAAACGCACAAAAGCCCTCTTTTGTTATTGATCGGGTTCATTTTGATTTGGACTCACAGCAAGGACTATCATTGGGACTGTTGGGGCCCTGCAGTGTACATTTCACACAGCTGCTGCTAAATCCTGTAAGAGGGATTGGTTTCGGGAGGTCTGGCATCAGTCTTGGCTTCACGATATAAAATCATATTAGTTTCAGCTTTTCAGAGTCACTGGGAGAATGGCCACCAACAAACGGCTGGGCACACCTTCAAAGTTTGGCTATTTAATTATTCAGTCCGTTTATTTGATGTTTAAACTCTGCACCTGATAACACCATGAATTATTGTCCTGCAAAGGATGTTTGCAACCTCAGTAAATTGCTTTGTTCTGTGCATGCAAACAGTCCAAATTAGTGGCTGGCTACACACAAAGAGCATTGTCTAGTGATATAATGTGTTTTCAATTAGGAGGCGTTGAGAGATTTAGCTTATTCTCGGGATAGGTAGCACTTTTCTTCGATAGCTCTAGAGACCAGTAATTGATTACCAAGTGTGAAATGGAAGTTAAGAATGGACTGAGTGTGGCTGTGTCCCAGAGGAGAGGAGTTTCAAGCAGGCATGGTGCTCGACTCCCTCACCTCCCTCTGTACTGACAGCTTGACTTGAAAATACGTAAGCACCCGCTGACTCACTGCGCGATAAGAAACGCACCTATTACAGAGCCCTTTATTTCAACCCCAGTGTCAGATATCACAGTAATGACTGTGATTAAGCCATGCTGTGGTGGTGCTCCTTATGATACCAGTTTGAATGGACAGCGGCCCGCAATGACTCACATCCCCTTCAGGTTGCATTAATATCTTCCCACTGGCTCGAACTCTGTAGCCACGCCTGCCTCCACAGAACCTGACAACTTGCAGCTCATTACAGACAAACTGTCCACGAAGGAAACAAACTCGCTCCTCTTACCTTATTAATATTGTCAACTGTGTTTAATTTCATCACTTGCCCTCCTCGTGTGTGTTGCCGCAGACTAGTAAGTGCAACTCTCTGTCAGCGGCAGAGACAGCTCAGTGACCCACACCACGAGAGTCTGTCATATCTATAATGTATCGGTCTCGATGCTTTCAGCCACTTACTCCGCCAGAGGAAGAGTGATGTCATTCGTTTTCCTGATGTGGTTGTTTTAGGGGTTAAGCAATCCAAACAGGGTTTCAGTGTTGCTAAGAGTGTTTCACAGTGTCACGGCTGTGGTTCGGATCCAAGAAATTCACTTCAACCGAGCTGAAGGCTAATTTTTGGAAAGGGGATGGAAATTGAACCAATTTAACAGGTTTTCTGATAAACTGAATATGATTTAACACATCATCAATATCATTGAACATTCAGTGAAACTTTAAATGTTTAAGCACCAGGATAGCTTTTTTTTTGTGATTAGTCAGAAACCCTGTCATGTACTGTAAAATGGAAATGGAAAAAAACTGCAAAGCCTGTGTACAATTCGCACAATGTACTGTGCTGCACACTTTTAAAACGTCCAATGATATATCTCATATGACATCCCACAAACTGAGTGTGTGTTGCAGGCTGCGTATATACCTGCTGAGTGACACACTAGGGAGGCTGACGGCTGATGTCCTTGGATTTCAATATTTCACTGCATCTCGCTAACGCCACGTGACATAATGTGATGACATTGGGGGCGCGATGATGTAACTGGTTATAGGTTTGAAATATATGCTGCCTCAGCAGAGTGATGACTTACATCCAGAGATGAAAGTAAGTGTGTCCTGTTTTGTATTGTGTACCACAAGAAGAATTAGTGCCGGTACTCCAAAGCAGGGAAAGAAGCTGTCAAGGTTACAGAGTAAAATAGGATTCAAGTTGTAATCCTTTACATTGTAAATCTGCCATTGATTCTACAAGAATGTCTTAAAAATGTTTTTTCCCAGTATTTTCTTGTTATTTAACATACATTTTAAAGCAGGGGGCAGACAGCTTCAAAGACGGCAGCAGTGTGCATCACAATGGTGTCAAAATATGATACTAAGAGGGAGGAAAAGAGAACAAACGAATTTTTAGATTTGCTTCAAGGTCTCCCTTTCATTTAGGTGCATTGGGGGCTAAAGAGGTCTATTGTATAACTAAAAAAAGAACAGTACAGAGTGCTAGGAAGTAATTGCTAGGAGAAGTACTGTAATGATCACCCACTCTGTATGTGTGCTATTAAGCTGCATGTATAATATGCATTGCACACATTTTGACACATAAGCTATCACCTATAGTAACAAGGACTAGCTTTTTCACAGTGTTTCAAAGTAGTTTCAACAGTGAAATTGTACACTATGAAGTATACAGGTATAGACTGTTCCACAGTCTAATCAAGCCCTGCACTGATGATAGTCTGTTCAAAACTGAAGCTCATCAAGCTGTTTGAAATCTTGTGACTATTGATCTCCAGGCACCCGTAGTTCTGTTGGAAAGACCTTGTCTCAAAGTCATGACACAAGTGCAAGAGTCAGTTTTGTTTTTATTTACCCAGAAAATGCTTGCCTAGCATGCAATGCTGTTTATAGCAATGGCCTGGTTCACACACTCACACCTGGGAACAACCGGAGTCTAGTTCTGCCAGTCACTGAGCAGCTCCACTCGACTCGACTTTTAGAGGTCGATGCTTTGCTCAAGGACAGCCCAAAAGTACAGTGATTTTTTTTTCCTTTTTCTTTATGTCTCATGCAGATTACCATCTAATTGACATTTGTATATTTATTACATTAATATTAAAGTAATGAAATGACTGATTTTTTTTGACTGTTTCAAAACACAGTACAGCTGTTTCAAACACTTGTTGTTTCGCTGCTGCATCTCGCTGCAGTTTCGCTGCTGCATCTTGTTGGCTTTTTTTTTTTTTTTTTTTTTTTTTGGCAGTGTGTCATAAGCTTCAAGGAGACTACGTTCTTCATTTTGAGAAAATGACTTTCTTTTTCCTGTAATGATTTCAATGTGCATGCAGCACCAGCCTCAGGTAACCAGCCGGGAGTAAATCATGGATCATGGATCATAAAGTAAAAAAAAAATAGAATTAAAGTAGTTTAAAAAAATGTTCCCATATATTGTCATGTATGAAAAGACCCCAAATCAACACTGTAAGCAGACTACTTGATTACTATAAGTGAATTATTTAAACAGCATTTATATAGGAACGATTCTGTCCCAAGCTTTTTGATCCATATAAGCGGTTAATCACTGTAACCGTGATCACTATAAGCTGTTTCCACTGTAGTTGCTCAGGTATTCCAAGCTGCTCTGCAAAAGCTTGTTAGGACCTGGAGCATGGCAGGTTATTTTATGCAAAGTAAACATTGTGCAAATCAATATATTACCTTATTTTTCTCTTCATATCACTACTTCTCACCTCTCTCTGTTTGTCTTTCATTTTTCTTTTCTTTTTACGCTTCATCTATTTTTGGCAAAAAAGAAGATCTGAGATGTCTGATATGTTTATGGCTTCTTTTATAAAGCCAGTGACCTTATTTGTGTATTTATCTGGTAAAATTATAATTGTCTGTAGATAATTTAAAAAGTTGATGAATGTTTGTTTTGGCTTTCCTTCAGACCTACTTACAGTATATGGTTCTGAGTATTTAATGTAAACATATGATAAATATGAGGGTAAAGGTCCTTATTTGTGCATTAGCTAGCCTTAGTTTAGTCAGTAAATTAGTTTTGTGGAAAGTTCCACCCTTGTGGGACATTGGTTTGAACATATTGTCCCTGACTTGTTTCTCAGCCACCGGCTGAGCATTTTCTCAGGCTAAATAACTTAGCTACACACAAGTTGTGAGACTGTGATTAGCTATATTCCACAGAGAGAGAGAGACGTTTTTTTTCAGTCTGTCCGAGATATCATATTTTAAAAGTGCTGGAAGGAGACAAAGTATATTTAAGCAATAAGCCATGAGAAGCTGTACTTGACAGTGATTTTGTAACAGCTTAGAGGCATTGTTAGGGACCCTTCTAAAGGAACTGTCAAGCACAGCCGCGAGAAGCTTTTTGCTTTTGTAAAATAACTGCAATAAAAAAAGAATGTCAATGTGCCATAAGTGTTACATTTTAATACAATTTCAGCAATAAATAACAATTTCAGTGGTGATTTTGGGTTACAAGGTATTTTACAAGAACTTCAAAGTCACTCAACCAATCAAAAGGGACTAGATGAACTGTTTTATGATTTAAACTCAATTAATGACTAGATTTTCTAAGAGGAGCTATATGTATCGATCCAACTGAGTCCTTAATGGATATTGTAAAGATGTTCCAGCGTTTAAAGCCTAAAATCTTTGAAATCTCTGGTTTAAATCATTTCCTATCACAGTGGAACTGACTGCTAGCTTCCAGACTGCAGTTATGCAAGTCAGCCAGCAATGACTGAAGTTATAGTAAAAATGTCAATGTGAAACAAAGCTATTATGAAACGATTATACATTAGCTTAGCATGGTGTGAACCATATTTGTTGTTAGCTAGGTATTCTCTTTGATGTCTCTTCCCACCAACAAACACATTACATTCTTAAAGATTTTCTAGGTGTTTCTTTAAGCAGAGTGTGTCAGGGTTTGATGCCTATTGTTGCTAAGAATTTGTCCTCCAATAAGACCGTATCCCTGCGAGCACCAAGGGTGTCATTCAATAGCTAAACCTGACCTCTGACCTCCCTGAAAGCAACAACTTTCTGGTTTCAACAGACTTTGTATGTATTTACATCCAAACTTAGGACATTATGGCGTGATCATGTGAGATGGTTTGGTTTTGTACTTGAGGTGAACGGCTAACAGGAATGAGCTGACCTGCTCCAAAGTCTGAGCCAGGCTGAGTGCTTTGAGAATATTCATCTGTCTCTCCAGTAACCACCAAAGACTGCAGCAGAGGAAAATGAGAAATGCTGTTTTATAATGAGAGCCCTAGGCAAAGACATACAGAGACATGTCTTTTTAAAAAAAAAACCTGTCATTATATATTCTCCTAGTAATACTGCAGTGGGAGAAGCATACTAAGAACTCGCACTCTTTGAAGAGGTCCAGGCTGTTCTTTAATGTTTCGGATAGAACTTGCATTGCTTTGTGATACAGGGTTAATCTAATACCTATACATCTTATATTACCATGTAAACAGCAACTGTTGCTATTATTTTTGAACCATGGCTTTGTTTCTTCATAAACAAACACCAATACTTTTAAATGAGTGGATTACTTTATTACTTTTCTACGTCTAACCAGAGGATGTGAGACAGAATCAGCAGTGACTGTGAAAAATTTCATAACCAGAGCATAGTAGAAACAAGGACTAAATGCTGAAGCTGTTTAGCCGTGCCATTACAGCTTCATAGCAATCTACAGAGACATAAAGCAAACACGAAAGACTATTACAAAAGCCAGTGCAACCGCTGGGTGTGTTCCTGACTTAAATGAACACTTCAATGGATGGTTCAATAAGTGTCATGTTAAAGTTTATATCCTGGATGATATTTCTCACCCAGTTTTCACTATACTGACGCAACACAGGAGTTGTTTCAGCAATAGGTGTGTACTCCACAGAGTGTCTGCAGAGAGTTTCAAGCAGCAGTTTCTTCCTGGTGCAGTGAGCCACTGGAATAAACACAGTGGAGTTCTGGCTCATCCACCAGGTTAGTGTGGCTTTCCAGTAGCATAGGGCTGATTATTATTTACCGTTTGTCTCTGTGTGTCATTGAATTATTTTATGTTTAATGAGCCGTGTTTGTGCTTTGATCTTTGCACTTTATCACTTAAATAAAGGAAATTCTCTCTAGCAGCATGTGAATATGAACGGATTAAACAATGCTACATGCAGAATCGGTATCACAGTTCTAATTGCTGTTTTTTTTATATTGACAATGGATTAAGTGAATAAATGTAATGTGAAAGCAGTTGCTCTTAGTAACAAACCCACAGAGAGTTATCACCTGGCTCTGCAGCTAAAAAAGGCAGTTAGTATGGACTTAAATTTGTCCGGTGGCCAGAAACACGATTCCAACTGAATGCTAGTGTTGTTTGTGTTTGCTGGGTGTGTAAATAGATAACTGCAAAAAGAGGAGAGAAGGCTCAGAGCAAAGATGCAACGTTTTTACATTTACATTCTGTGCCGGTTTTATCCAAAGCAACTTACAAGCAAGTTCTTATTTTTGTCATAACAACTACTGTATATAAAATGATAGTATGTCAGTGTTGTGTTTACAGCTCGTTGCACTGCCCCCAAGTGGCCAAAAAAAAATCAATAATGCTTTAAGAGGAATATGAACCAGATATAGCTCATGTGTAGAATCAAGTTTGGGTTTGTTTGGCAGGCCTTTGTTTTAAAAGGCTCTTTAGTCCTTTCATTGCTATTCGTCCTTGTCACTCTGCTCTCCCTTCCTCTACTTGGCTTTATCAACCAACCAGATAGTCTGTTTTGGTACTGATAGCTGTCACTAGTGATTCTCTCCTACACATCCTCAACATCTCACAGGGAGCGCTTGTTTTAAAGCTAATTAAAAATGTAGACAACACAACGTTGTACACTGATTATTGCACCCGAGTTACGCCTGCATTGCCAAGATGGCCTAGTGAAGAAATGGAGCAACCGAGAGAAAAAAAAAAAAAAAAAACAGAAAGAAGGAAGAAAATCAATAGTCCACTCTGCCTCCAACATCTTAATGCCACTCTCAGTGGAGAGGGATGTGTGAAAGTGATGGAGTCTCTGTCAGTTACTAGACATCAGAGGAGTTTTTAATTGAGGCCCCAGTGGGGCTGGGAGGGACATGGGAAATGTTAAGAGAGAGCTCGCCTGGCCGGTGTTGAGGTGAGGAGGTGGGCAGACCGGTTGTGAGACAGTATTGTCGACCACTTTCATCCCTCTCCCAGGCTAGGGCTGGACAGTATGACATGTAATTTATATCACAGTGCATTTTTAATATTGATGGGTGTATGTATATCACGGTATATTTTATCCTCATGATTACAATAGAATGTGATTCAAATGCAGGACAAGACTCTGGGATAGTAAAAACATTATATACTGGAGTTAAAGTTATGATCAATTAACTATTAATATAGTTTACAGTGATTGTGGAGGAGAGTTTCATACCCTCCAGTGTTTAAAAGCCACGTCTTTCAACTCTTTGGGCACTATGTCTTTACATAGATGCACAGTTAAGGCGTGTGTCATGTGCTTGTATGGCAAGGCTTGTCTTATTATGAGGACAGGGACTCAGGAACTGCACTGTGGTTTTTTCGTCTTTACATCAGCGCAAACGCTACTTGTGTCAGAGTTGCAGCACATTCTCAAACATTCTTCATACTTGCTGACATTTTTCCTCGTGGTTTGGTCCAGCCTTTGTTGAGCTGTCTGACTCCATTTCCTCACCCGCCTTTTCCTAGGATGCAAATGCGCGTTTGTTTTGTTTTTGGGAAACGTATGCTCGCTGGTTAACATGCAGTACACCGATGCTCACGGTGCACTTTTGACGTGACATTTAAAATCCATTCTCTAACAACAAATGGTGGAGCCAAATCCACATCAGGGCACGTTTCTCCACCCTTGTGAAGTTTATTCTGTTGATGCCGCACACCTCTACCCCAGGCCATTGTTTATGTATTCCACCACAAAGCTATTACACATTCTCACACCCCTCTGCTTGCAACATAGCCTCAGCCTTGCTAACATGACAGCCATGTAGTTGGCTTTAAGCTGTATATTCAGTTAATTAGCCAGTCTACTGGGTATGGGATTACCTTCAACTGTAAAGATAATAACATTCACTCTAACCTTGCCCCTGGTGTATCTGAATAAGACTTGAAATCATCCTTTTAAATGTACCTGTGGCATAGCGTTCCCCTGCCTCCCCCCCCCCAGACAAATCAGTGAGTGTCACATGTACTGTACTGTAGGACTGGTTGTATACTGTAGTAATACACAGACAACTCTTTAACAGTTATTGAGATGACACATTTTCCTCATTTGTTTATGACACTATAACATTTTTGAAACGTTTTTGTAGTGTTAGCCATCAACAGATGTCCCCAACATGCATTATTATACATGCAACTGGAAGTCACATGTCTCTGTATGTAGATGTTGTAACATAATATATAGTTATAATAAACATACAAATATACATAATGTGTATGCTCTAACACCAAGCTACACTTTAATAATTTATTTTGAAATAATATGTATTTATGTGTATATAAAAATGCACATATAATTAGCTAATACCTGTATAATTATTTTAAAACTTGTTTAAAGAACTTTGACCTCAATATATACTGAGCGAGATATTAAACAGTTATATAAATATAATTGTCTGTTCTGCAATTTCTTGTTACTTGTAGGCTGACATGTACTGATACCAATACATCTGCTAGCAAGCTAATTATGGCCAATCTATCGGACTGGTCAATTTTTTGGGCTCTGGGGCTTTCAATGGAAGATTTTTGTTTTGTGAAAGTTTTTGGAAAGGTTTGGAATTTTTCTAAAATGATATTCAGTATGTCAAACATTGTTTGGCTGTCTTTGTAAGTTGAAGATACATTTAAGATTGATTTTTAGGGACTGATTTTTACTACAAACTTACTTTTTTTATTGCTAAGAAGTGACTCCAACAGCCTCATTCTCTTGTTTTGTATGAGCAAGCCACAATATTAAAAATCCATTATCCTGCATTGACCTGCCAATTGTAACTCAAGCTCAGTCCGTCTCCATAGCTTATTGTAACCTTTCTCAGTGGTGTGTGACCGTTGGGCGGCAGGGAATATTCACCTGTGGATCAATCAGATTAAAGTCTGACTCATTTTATGTGAGAGGTAACCTGACCACACCAACTCATAATTCCAAATCCATAGTGCAGCACTATAGGCAGACTACTTCGGGACTGTGAGCCCACCTTCCACCAGAGAAAGGTCAGTAGCAGCCTGACATGTCCGAGAGACAGCTTTCAAGTTGAGAGTAGACTAATACCACAAAACCTCATTGTGATTCCGGCCAAGTCTTGCATTCACGCAGTTACCAGCTCAATACCTGCTTGCTTGCGAAACCACAACCTCATTCACTCGCTTGTTTCTTCACCCACCGGAGTCGCTTGGTCACTCGCCCACTTACCCCATCCCTCCAGCCTTCCCTGACTTCACTAACTCATCACCGTACTCTCACCCTCACCCTCCACCACTTCCCCCACCACCACCAGATGGCTTTTAAAGTCTTCCTGCTGAGAAAAAAAGAGGGCTGTTAGAAACTTTATTCCTATAAATGCAGAGCCATTACTCTGTTTTAATGTGCACGTCTGCACATCATACACTCGTGTTTGCCACAAGCCCATGGCGTCAAGGGAAGGGCAATAATGTCAGACAAATTGTGTAAGTAAATGGGTGCTCGGCTTCCCTGCATGCCAATAAGACAGTGAGGTAGCATCTCGTTGTAAAGCAATTTATTGAAATGCAAAAAGAGGAGAGAAGGCTCAGAGCAAAGATGCTGACAGGACAAAAACCTGTCTCCATCCATTTCAGTTTGCCAAGTTTTTCCTCCACAAGTGAGCTTCTCGTCCTCTCCCAGAGACGAGAGATGTTCCTAGAAATATTGCGAGAACAGCCGCTGTGTGGTCACACGGTTTTCATACTGGGGTTGAATGTGGAGGGTTTGGAGGTTTTGATGGACGCCTTCGAGGTTAATAATAAAAGCTGGTAATTGAAACTTAAGCTGAAACAAATTCAAAGTCATTCGTTCAATGTAATCCTAATATTCATGCTCATGTTTTTCATTCTGGCTAATCCGTGTCCTCTGACACAGGCCATCTTCTTTCCATTAGCACTGTTGTTATTGTTTCTGCCAATCTCTTTCCTGTGAGATCGGCGGTGCTACACAGAAACTGAATAAAGAAGTTTAAATCACCAATGTCGGCAAGTCTGCACTCACTGAGGTAGTATGCATCAATCACCTCACCAGTGTTAGGCGAATGTGATTTAAGTGTGAGCTCCTGTTTTGTCTCACTGAGTTTTATATCTCATTCACTTTAGTGTTTCTTCCCTGCCTTACTGTATTGTCTGAATGAATGTCTTTATCTCTGCCATGTGACTCATTGTTAGAGAGATATATAAGCCTATTTCCAGTCCTGCGCCTGGCTGTGCCTCTCTGGTCTCCAGGGCTGTATAGACCCTCCAGCAGGGCTTGGCCTAGCTGCAGCTCAACCCCTGGGCTAGCCCCCAGTCCAGCTCGCTCCTCTGTGATCAACACTCCTCCTCTACAGGTCCCCCCCTCTCGCTTCCTTTACTCTCACAATCGGGCAGGGTAAAGCCAAGTTGTTCATTCTGACATTGAAAGAAAAACCTAATTGACTCTTCCTCTCCTCTTCCTCATCCCTCCAGCTTGTCTACAATGAGCCTTGAGGCTCTTTTTAGCCTGAAGCCATCCTTCTGTCAAGGGACATTATTCTCCTTTGGTCACAGCTTAAGAGGCTAGGTTTCTTCTAGGCAGGTAAAACTGGGCTGACAGCTGGAGAGAAAGCAGCTTTGATCTCCACCGTCTTCATGTTGCAGAACCAAGATGACAGGCAAGGGAGTCTTAGGAGCACTTTATTCCACCAGAGGTGCTGGAGAGAAAACACTCGGGCTTGTAAAAATGCCTGCAAATCTTGGCTCTCACATTCACTGAAGCCCAAACAATACCTAAGCTGGCCCCTTGCAAGTCCCCTATAGTGTCTTCCAGAGACTAAGGGAGCCACATTTCTCATTGGTGATGCGCCCTGTGTTAGAGGCTCCATATGGAGGTGGTGTTTTATCATACTCTGGCCCCATTAAACATCTATTTTTACCATAGCAGTCTGCTGTGGCCTCCTATGATACACAAAACACCTAAGGTGAAGCACCACCTTGTATTAGAAGTAACAGTAGAAGATGCGCTCCAGGTGTGATTGATAAAACCTGTTAAAAAAAAAATTGCAAACATGAATTAAAGCTACATTATCCTTTCATTATATATCCTTTTTTAAGAAATGAGATGGTGCTCAACAACAAAACGACTACAAGAAATGGACACAATCAAATTACATCTACAATATGAATATAATGTTAATCAAAATAAAAAATCACATGAAAACTAAATGCAAAAACGCTGCATACGGAGCACGTGTGCAAAACTGAATATGGCTTTTGTGTGGTAGTAAAACATGACAGAAAAAGAAAAGATGTACAGTGTTGTACACTTTTAGTATACTTTACATACTTAAGCCCATATTCATTTTTTTATATTTAAGTCAACTGATACTGAGTGTTGACATCATTAACATCATCAGAGATTTTGTAGAAAAAGAAGATTTAAATTCAGACGGAAACCCTGGTGAGTGTGTGGCATTTAGGTCTGGTATAATTATTGTTTTGTTTCATTCTCATATCACATCAGCTTATTATTAGGTGCATTTTCAACCTCCAACAGGGTTTTCTGAAATTTAAATAGACTATATTATTTAATTCTTCTAACGTAATAATTTTTTTTAACATGCATTCTTTTTTTTTCTCAATGTGTATTCTGATGTGTGCTACGCATAACGCCGAGTGTATAAAGTGAAGTTTGCCCTGTTGGGTGCAGCTCTGAAGTCTGCAGAATCTAGGTAATGTGACAGTGCAGTCCAAAGCACTCCATCCTTACCCTAGCACAGAGGGAATAGGGAAAAGGGGAAAGAGAGGATAGGTAAACAGAGCCATTAGAGACAAATCTATTTCTGAAGAAAACAAAATCACATCATCAAACAAGAGAAAAAGAAAAATATGATCCTGCAGCCCTTTGGGCCCCAGCGTAGCAATGATAGCCGACTATGGCATTTGTCTTTATCAGTCTGCCTTGAGGGAGGGAGAGCGTGGTGGGAAGGTGTGAGAATAAAAAAGAGAATGAGAAAGACAATGGAAACAAAGAGCACTGCGTCTTCTCTGCTTGTCACACAGAGCGAGACACGTTTCAGACTTTGTGAGACCTAAACTGCTCGTGCCTGATTATCCCTCTTTCATACATGTTTCAAGTTTCGCTGTTAGTACAAACTGGCTCTCAGATGGTCATCCTTTAAATATAGCAGAGGGAAGGGCTCGGTGGACAGCGAGCCACAGCATCATCAGTCATGACTAGCCTGGGGAGGCATACGCAGCTTCATCAAAATGACAAGATTGACTTTCCAGATTGTATCCTTTCTCTGTGACATTTGGTTGTTTATCCTGCTTTGCAGTAGCAGTACCAAGGAGTCTTTATACTCCCTATATATAGTGTGTGTGTATGACAGATGGTGACCTTAGAATTAGATTATAATACATGAAATGTGTACATAATGTGTATGTAATGCACGTAATGTGTATGTAATATATATTAATATCTGCCACAGCAACAATTACCTCTGTAAATCTAGCATGTTGCAGGCAGTGATCCTTTGAAATATGGTACTGCTATTTTATATAATGAAGTCACCAAGGATAAATATCAGTACAAAAGGCACAGAGTAGCAATAACAAGACTAAGTCTTAGTCTTTGAGCTAAATGCTAATGTCAGCATGTAACGTTTAGCTCATGGGGGCGCTACAGGAACAGTCAGGGGATCTCCAGATTCATTAGGCTTTATCCTTTGGGGACCTTGAATGTCTGTACAAAATGTCATAGCAATCAATCAAAGACTTTTTAAGATATTTGAATCTGAACCAAGGTGGTGGACCGACTGACAGGCCAACATTGCCATTCTTAGACCCATGCCGCTAGGGTGGCTAAAAACAACAGCGGCCTAAAAGCTGAACAGATTTTTTGTTTGTTTGTTTGTTTTTTGGTGCATACATCCTCCTCCTCCTCCACTCTCTGGGCCTTTGTGGGCCTATTTCATGGGACAATCAGGTACATTTGTTTCTCAGCATTAGACGGACTGGATTTCCATCTGAGAACTGAGCATTTGCAAAAGGATGCGTCTATTTGCTACTTGGCTTGGACGTATTATAGCCCGTCTGCCTATCTTCATAGCTGATGCCAAGTTCTTACAGATACTTCATCGTTTCGTCTTCCCAATGCCAGTCATTTTTCAGTCTTTTTTTTTATTATTATCATTATCTGTCTTGAAGTGGGCATTCTCTGAAGGAGGCTTGTTTGTGCTACAGCCAGGCTCACAGCTATTTAGTGGCTCTGCTGTTTTCTTCTCCCTCTGTTCAGTTTGAATACTCCAGGGAAATCTGGCTGTGTCTCTGCTATTGTTTTTGTCCTGCTGACCAGTTTTTATTTCTACTCATCAGTTTGCTGTTTGCCAAGATACTGTCCATCACGTTGATGTCTAATTGTCTCTAAAGTGATTTTAGTAGAAAGATATAATATCACGGTATTCATTAAAAACCCACATTTTATTTAGTAATATATACTGTGCATATTCTTATTTTTATGTTGTTCCTATTTAAAGCTGGATGAACGTCCTTGCCAAACGAGTTCACACAATGCTGATTAAGCCTATCAGCGCCAGATAAATCTCTCTGTATTTCACAGTATACAGTGTTTTTAATTCTAGTCTCTGGTATTACATTCCCACGCTGTCGCACCAGTAGCAATGCGTTTTACGTCATCCAGCAATGATTCAGCCAGTGACTGGCTGGGTGAGACATACATACATCATAAAGCATGCGTTAATAGTGTATTTTGTAATTACTCTCACTGCCAGAAGGGGAAGACAAAAGTTCTGCACTGCAGGTTTAAAATATTTCACGAAGTATTGACATTTCAGCTGTCAGAGTGGTAATTTTATTGTGGACATTACATTTTTACAGTATTAAAGCAAAAGCATCAGAGACTTCAGAGATCTGAGCTATGTGTAGCAGAAGGCAGGGGGTGGGATAGTTAGCGCCAACATCCTCTTAATGCTGTGCCAATGCTGTTTGAGTGAAACGAAAGCACAGTCTTGTGTGACTGGTAAGCCAGTGTTATTTTTGACAGCAAATTTTGATTTAGTTTTAGTCACAGTCTTTTGACTAAAATGACATTTAGTTTTAGTCATATTTTAGTCATCTGAAATGTTTTAGTTTTAGTCTAGTTTTAGTTGACTAAAATCTAACAGGTTTAGTTAAAGTGTAATGCATTATTTAAACGTTTCTCTAGAATTTCCAATACATTTTCTGTATATACACAGATGGTTCTACAAACTCATTATAGACTCATCTACTCATAAACATCTATTTACCTGTTATTTTGGAATGGTATTAAGGTTTGAACGTGCAATACAGACACAGGTTCAACTGTTGTGATATGAATATCTTTATCTATCTTAAAATCAAATACAAATAAAACCAAGTCTCATATAAAAGAAACAAGAATATGACCTTGCTTTTTTGCAAAAGACCCTCTCAGACAATAACAAAATAACACCAATCAGCATTAAGCCTACTCTCCCGGAATAATTAGATATACTCTACTGTCTCCATCGTCTCTTTATATAAAGCAAGGAATCTCTGTCTGTCTGTCTGTCTGTACGTATGTATGTTTGTCCTTCGCATATCTCGAGAATTGTTCATCCGATCTACTCTATACATGGCAGGTGGATTGCTCAGGAATCAAGGAAGTGCAATGTCAATGTGTGAAGTTGTTTGGATGAGCGGTTCTCAAGAAATATATAAAAATACCTCTTAAACAATGTTGATTTGTTTCTTCTTCTGTCCATTGAGTCAACAAGTGGAAATACGGACAGCGCCACTCTGCCATTGCGATCCACATTGTGGTCAGAGGTGGGATTACATCTGTAGTGATGAGAACTACCATAGAGAATGAGTTGAAGAAGTTTAGAGAGAGTTTAGAGAGTCTATTCCCCTTCCTCACATGCGGGAACTTTGTATGTATGTTCAAGACAGGATGTCTCAGGCACGTTTTGAATGGGCACTATAGTTCATCTGATCAACTTCAGCTCAACTCAAAAAAAAAAATCTCCAGATAGCCTGCATGAGAGGCATTTAGGGGACGAGCACTGTTTTCTTTATGTATTGAGAAATCTGCGCGTTCCGAACAGGCATGTTTTGAATGGGCACTGCACTAGTTAGAACAAATTCCTCATCTTCAGTCGTTGTGACCAGTAATCCTGTGTGCCCAATCCATTTTGTTATGCCCTCCTGCTTGGTATGTTGTTCTTAAGAGTCACTTTAGTACTTAGAAGCACTTAAAGAGCTGTTGAAATATTCTGCTGGGATGCACTAGCTTTATTTGCACTCAGTGGCCCATCCTTGTCATCAGAGGTCTTCCGTATCTGTGAGGTTGAATAAGGGGGAAAAAAATCAAGTTCTTATTTTTCTCTCTCTCACCCCCTAGCCTCCCCTCCCCTCTCTCACTTATGCACACGCACATACACAACTCCAAGTTCTCTCTACATTTCTGCTATTTTCTCCCCTCATATGTCCCCCTAAGTAAATTAACATGAACACAAAGTTTAACATGATGGGGGTTTTTTTTTGGGGGGGGGGGGGGGGATGTCAGTGTGATACTGAAAGCTCAATGCAAACATTTCTTCAGAGGATTCTTCTGTTTGTTACATATTTGTTTCAATTTGACAACAGTGAAACTTAACAATTATTATTTTTAGCATGTTTATCAATCTTTTATTTATGATCTAAGATTAGCGACTCTGGGTCAGTCACTTCTCTCGTTAACGAAATTAACACCGTGGTAAGCTATCTGCCACCTGGACTCAGTTGAAAGACTCATAAGAAGTTCTGAAGAAACTCTCACTCAGTTCACAGGTTCACTCTCATTTCCGTTGTTCAGAACAGCTCCACTGTTTCTGAGAGTCAAAGCTAATACACAGAGGATGTGACAAAGCTAACGATGATGACGGCGATAATGACTGTAAATAATCATTGTCAGTATCATGATGTGCTTTAGTAGTTCTGTAGTCTGGATAATTTGGGGCTTTTTATGACAAGGAACACTAACAGCAAATTGTCAAATGGTAGAGAAATGATGATGGATACAGTGGTGACAGTTGCGCTCTTATTTTAGCTCTGCAAGAGTGAATAATGATGCTCTCTTCTCTGCCCCCTCTCTCCCTGTGCCCTTTGCTTCAGGTCAGAACATTGCATTCCCCCCGGTGGCTCTGTGGGTAACTGTTGGCCTGGCCGTGTGTCTGCTGGTGCTGCTCATTGCCCTGGCTGCTGTCTGCCGCAGGAAGATCAAGGAGAGCTGCGAGGAGGCCAGGAGAGAAGGTAGGGGGAATGGACGAGAGGACAAAAGAGGACATTCAACACCAGTGTACATTCTCAACACCAGTGTATATTCTCACAATGGGTACAATGATGATGACGGATATCCGTGCTTCATCCTCGAGGTTAGATAAAAGCATGTTTTTGGGATGTCTGGCCTTCATTAAGGCGGAATATGAAATTAGAACCTCACAGCAGTGGCAACATATGCAAAAAGAAGAGAAAAATCAACAGAGTAATAAAATGATTTTTCTGTTTTGTGTCACCCTAATGTGTACACAGTTCAAGGGCTTGCTGAATAATGGATGCCAACCTATCATACTTTCGGGCCCTTTCAACCCTTTTTCGGGGCCTTCATTAAAATGCAGAATGACTCCTTAAACTCTTCACATAGTGGGCCAGTATGATGCGCATAATTGCAACGTGTTGCCTAGATCATGTGGGAGGCACATCGAGGCCAAGAGAGAGAGAGCAGAAAGCAATGATGAGATGTTAACTGCTCAAGGAACTTTCAGAATCCAGAGGGAGTTCTGCTTAATGCGTATAGGCAGGATCTCGGATGGTGGGACACATATCTTCGGCGGAGAGGAACATCATTACTCGGGTCCAGTAATTAGCGCTGCGGAATAGCTGAGGATCGCCGCAAGTGCAAAGAGAAAAAGTTTTGGAATGAGATAGATAGTGCAAAGCCACCAGCTCTGCTGTAATGAGATCCGCTCAGAGTGGAGGAGACATTTAAATAAAGGTCAGCCAGTGTCTGCACCAAGGCCCAGAGGTTTAAAAATAAATATGGAAGTGACACAGACTCAGAGGAAAGAGTAAATAGCTCCATGGAACATATGAAATCAAATGAAATGGAAAGAGAGAAATATAATGCAGTTCCTCCCACGGGCAAAGGGCTCCTAGGGTTGGGGGGCCCCTTTCTTTAGTGGGCAGGATGAGGAGCTGCGTGCCTGCCTGCAGCCATTACACCGAAGGCAGGATTGATTATATGGTCATCCACTGTCCTCCTTATTGAAATGTTAAGTCTTATTCTGTCCCCTGCCAGCAATGTTTCTGCAGTCTTTGGTTTTTTCCAAGCACGAACCTGAAGAGCGGGAGCGCTGACTTATTCACATATCATACAGACTCTTATGCTCCTGATAGAATGATACTGTATGAATACAGATGTGGAGGGGCTTAAAATAGGATTCCTATGCACATATTCAGAGCTGTGGGGAGGGCAGGAAGCAGGGAATGGCAGCCTAATTGTGGTTGTCTTATCTTTTAATGGTGTTCCTGGGTATGGCCAGATTGAAGTTGACTCTCTCTTCACCGTGTCTGTGTAGTGAGGGTGCAAGGGTCAGTAAAAGTGGAGAAGTAAGTCATTTTTCTTCGCTGTCATAATGTATGTGGTGCACCAGAATGTGTATCGTAACAGAGCAGAGCAGCTTGTGGTATTGCAGCGGGAAGTGAAAGCTCAATTCCAGGGATAGTGTTGTATCTCAACACCAGCATGGCTCTGTTCTCTTTGATATTTTTTTTCCCCCTTCATCCATCTCTTCTGTCCTTCCTTACATAATGTAATATCTGTGACTATGTATCTAATATTTGCTTTCAATGACCGATCCAGGGCCACTGTTCCATTTCTCCAAAGCTCATTTTACATTTAGATAAGCATATGATTTAATCAGACCTACTCTGGGAGATCTTGTGTAGGTGACATGGGACAGATCTCTCCTGTGTGACAGATGAAAGTCATGAGGGAAGCAGTGTTTCCCCCGAGGGGGTTTTTACAACAGTGGCGCACATGTTTCACAGAGTTTAACCCTCAGCTTTACCCCTGACCAAACGCTGTGATCAGCAATCTTTGCATGTGACCCGCATGAAATAACAGTCACATAGATTTATTTTACTTCACTATGCGTCTATGTAGGTAGGCGCTTCTAAAAACAATTTATAAAATCCTTGATTTAAAATATTTTTTGTCATCAAGAGTTGGTCGTCAAAGGGAGAGAAAATGTGAATTAAAAACCTACACAGCACAAACCCTGCTGTCATTAAGCCTTATGTCCTAATATGCACAAAGGTTTTAAAAAGAAAAATGTTCTGCTGTTTCCTGGGTGCAAGAATGAATTAATTAGGCCCGCTAATCAGTTTATTTATAGTGATACAGGTTTTTTAACCGGGGCCGTTCACTTTGGCTAACATTTTGCAACACTTATGATGTCATAGCAGTGTTCGAAGAAATTCAGCAGCAGTGCTGCACCACTTCTGTGTAGGGGGAAACATAGAGGCAGAAGAGAGGGTGATGAGGTGAACAGTAACACTCTTTTGGCTTCAGTGAACTGCTGTTTCTGTCCCCTGACTCTCTCATCTATTATGCGGTTTGTCCAGCTTTTGTGCTTAAGCCATAACTACCCTTCTTTTCACCCCTACACATTTGGGATGCAGCCAATGGGGGCATAAAATTGTAACACTCTCAATGTACAAGAGGAAGCGGTTCTCACTCACTGCCCTGTGGATGCCCTCGTCTTCACCCTGACTGCAAGGTGCCTTTAAATGAGCCTCACTCTCCTATCAAAGCCTTGTCCCCCAAAGGCATTTCCACTGCTGCCACAGTGGTGGGACTGTTGGTTGATTTGGAGGTGTTGAATGAAGTGGGGAAGGTAAACAGGCTCACACGTGTGTGGATTTCACTCCACAGTTCTGATGATGTGTGTACTATATATATATTGCTTTTTCAATGTGCTTTTGTGGATTTTACTCTCACACTATTAAAGTTTAACATAAAACTGTATTTTAGACATACAGTCCAAAGTTGCTAACAGTATGGCACCAAGAAAAAAATCCCCCAAAATCTGAAGCTGAATGACCACAGTGTCGACATATACAGTGCATTAAGATGTGATTTTAATAAAGTTGAATTCAAAACACAGCATAACACAGAGGAAGAGAAACTAAAGGATGTGCTGTGGGTAGACTTGTATGCAGGCTGTTTGAATCTGGAAACTCTGCACGTTCTGCTGCTGTAATAATAAGGATTTTGCCTAATTTCCCCAGAGGATTATATTCTCTGCTGTCAAAGTCAAGGAAAATCTGGCAAATGTACAAGAATATAAACAAATGAATTGTGTTTCCTTGACATTTAATTTTGTCCAATTATAAGTTTAATCTTATGTATCAGACACTGAATAGTCCATCTCAAGCCCAATTGCGATGGTAATTGTGTCATAGAATTAATATCAGCCACTTGCATAGTCTGTCCTAGGCTTATTTTGAGCCCGTATGTATGTGCACACACATGCACATGCATGCCTCATGTGTATGTAAGTGTGACAGCCGTCACAGGGTTGCCTCCATAACTCTGTTGACAGTGGGTTTTCAGAGAGCCAGCAGCTAAAGCCTAATGTGATTACTGTCTTTGTGAGAGGGCTGGATTGGAGGTTAAGGGGTGGGTATGGCTGTGCATGTATGTGTGTGTGTGTGTGTGTGTGTGTGTGTGTGTGTGTGTGTGTGTGTGTGTGTATGATGTGGTGGGGTGTACTATTGTGCGGCGCTTCATCGGCATATATGGGCTCTCATCACAGCTTGTCCTTTGAGCTGTGAAGGATCAGCTCACCATAGGCTTGTGATGAAGTGACTACATTGTGCGCCTGCCTTTGTACTGTGGCTCCCACTGATAATGGCTCCTCTGTCTTCCCACAGCTGAAGAAGCCAAGGAGCTGGAAGAAGAGGAGTCAAAGACAGGTCAGCCAATCCACACCTGGTCAATCCTCAGCCTCTGTGTGCCTCAGGGACCTGCTGTATGTTTTAGCTGGCACTGCTGCGCAGGTGCATGTGACGCTTGCCGGCCAGGAAACAGCAATATGTAATCTTTTGCATTCAGCACTGTAAGCTGTGTAATCGTGCAACGGTGTAAGAACATGCAATAGTGCATCTTATCTATTAAAAACAACTAGAAAATGAAAGCTCTAAATGCAAATTCTAATTGGAGATGGGTTATAGAATTGTATTTTTTCTAACATGGCATTGCAGTAAGAAAAATATTTATCAACACAAACATCACCCAATGGAGTCTTGCTTCTTTAAAAAGAAGTGCAGGTAGTAGGGACCCAACAAAACAAGTAAGTGAATGTTAAGTTTGTTTACTGAAGTGTGAGTGAACGCTGATGAAGCATGAATGCACGTAAAAAATGAGACCAGCTCCCGGAACCAAATCCATACTCTGCTGTGTATGTGTGTTTAAGGCACAGAGAGAGATGGGGACACTAATTTAGTGATGCCAACAAGCTGTTTTACATTATACGTTCCCCCAAAGCTAGAGCTATAACAGTAAAATCTATCTTGTCTATAAATTTAATGGTAACAAGTTCCACAAGTTCCAAGTTCCACAAAATGCCTACAATAGTGCTGCCGTGTCCTGCTCTCAAATGATCCTGTTTATCATGCCTGATGGATTTTGTACTGAGTCCTGGCTGAAATGTGTTATGCATATTGTTGTCACTTGGAATACATTGCTTTGAATTTTTATGATAAATAATGCAGCAAAATAGACAGACATACCTGTAACAGTCTTTGCACCAAACACAGAAGGAGCTATGTTCCATATTTAGAAATTTAGCTTCTTGGTAAAGAAACATTTCATAATTGTTGAGTATTTAAAAGAAGAAATAAAGCTGAACATTTTTACTTAATAAAACAGCAGTTGATGGCAAGGCCAGCAACTCAGTTAACGCTTATTCAGCTACAAATTCAGGATTTTGAGTTTCCGGAGGCTTCACATGTAAATAAGTTATTCATTTTGCTCAATGCTTATCTCTTGCTTGTCAAGAGTGCTATTGAATCAGGACAAAATACTTCTATGTGTGCATCTTCTTCTGTGATGAGAGTGATGTGATATTTTACTTAGTATGAGTATGACCTTATGAGTCCAGAATTAATTTTGCCATTAGCAAGCAGAGCAAGCTTCTTCTGCTTGCCCGGCCTCAGTGACTACCCCTCACAGTCCTGAGCAGTTCTCCCTCAAGCGTTAATGTCATTAGAGTTATTCATTTGACTCCTTCTTTAGTCTGATTGAATTATTTAGCCTTTCTGTGAACGGTAAAGTTAATACCATGTGATTTTAATAAGCTGAGAGGTGAAGGAGAGTTTCTGAGTGAAAGGGGGACAATGACTTTTATTCTCTAATGCCTCTCTCATGAATGTTTCAGAGAGATCTGTGCAGCCAGGAGCGGCGTCAGCCATCCCACAACTAGCATAGACTGAATAGTTCAGCTTTAGCTAAAGGGGATGGGCAAAGGAGAACAGAGCTGGGAGATTCGAGTGTGCCTACGATCCAGAGACAAGACAACAACTTGCAGCCACCCTTGCTCTCGCCCCCCTTTCCGTCATTGTCCGTGCACCTGGTTGATCCAGGTGGACGTTGTGGGCGGCGAGCTGGTGAAGTCAAGCTAATGGCTCTGCCTTCTGAGATCACTCTGTAAGCACTCCAGACAGGCAGCTTTGTTTTGCCATCTGGCTTCAATTGCGCTGACAAAGGCAGAGGTTCCTGCATGAGACAAAGGAGCTGAAATGAGCCCCACTTTAATAAACCCAGGATGATGGGGAGCCACGTTTGTGTGTTATCTTAATGAGCTGTCCAAAGGAGAGCGCGCCTCCCCTTTCAAAGCCAGCCTGATTGGAACAATAACCAGTGATAACTAGGGACCTGGGCTCATTCATTTGCAGTGGGGTAGGATCCCTTTGTTGCTTTTATAGCAGAGGCAAATAATGTTTAACAAACAGTGGAGCTCAAATTCTGGATTTATTTGCAGGTGGTAAAGCCAAAAGCACTCCTTTCACACACACACACACACACAAACCCACACAGGTCTGCTACACATGCACACTCATGCAAAGAGCTGTGCTCATCCACATGCACATGTTCATACACGCACAGAAAGGAGCACCACTATATACAGACCACAGAGATGTGTAGCGCGTACAGTTCTTGTTGGCTTCTGCCTTCACCTCCGCACCCCCCCCTCTCTGAAATGTGTTCAGTAATCTGAGCGTGATGTGCTGTTTAGAGGGGGCTGTAGTCACGCAAGTGCAGCTCCTCCTGTCAGAAACTGGCTTCAGATTGTGTGCACTAGCCCCTGTCTCCCTAAATCCTGGACTCCAAGGAGTCAGGCCTGAGCAGCAAGGTCCTGAAAGAGAGTGTTAGTCAGTGACCCAGTTCTTTCATAGACAAAGAATCGTTGGAAAGAACAATTTGAAACGCCTTCTGAAATGGGAGCTCCATGTGAAAAATGGTTGTATTAACCCTTCTTAACTGAGGAAAGGTCCCGTGAAGGTGGAGGGTTAGGGAATATCCTGCTTTATAAAGCCGAGTAGAGAGAAGCCCCAAACTTCACTCACTTCTTACTCCTTCATGCCAAGGCTGAGCGATGGATGAAAGTTTCTAAAATCATATTAAAGACTTGAGCACGGTATCTCATCCCCTTAAATGTGTTGATTTTAAGAAGCTAGCTAGCTAAGGCTGTGTAAAGGTGCCTCTTGAGCAGACAAACAGAAACAAGGACGGCTGTATCAGAGTCAAAGTCACCTCTGTGCTTATTATATCCCCCCTCTGTCCTGTCTATTGAGTTATTCACACAGCAATGGAAGTACAACAGCTTAATGCATGAGGAACATAATATTCACCTTATGTTTCTCATGGGAATCAAAGCGTAGCCTGGGCAAATTATTGAAGATGTTTAAAGGTTCCTAAAGGGAATGTGGCCGTATGTTCCTTGGAATTACATATTTGTTTTATTGCCTCAGGGAATATAATCCATGACACATGCAGCCAGTTTCACTGTAGATAGGCAATTGTTTTTACATGTCTATTTAATCATAAAACCTGCCTTGTACTGTTGGTTTTGTATAACCTGGTTGTTCCTCAATCTTGATTGTTGCCAAAATGTGACCTTAAGTTTTCGCTTATTTACTGTATTGGCTAAATTTACAAACCCAATCTATGCCACAAATTATAGAGGTTGCAAATCTTTTAACCTGGGTTATAATAATAAACTTCTTAGAAGTGGATCCTTGGAATATGCATCATTACCAGTCCGAGGCTTATTAAAAAGTCATATACAGCATTCTTATAACACAACCTAGTTTGACAGACCTGCAGGTCACTGACATACCACTCCACATTGCTACAGTTAGAATTGAGGGAGCCTTGGAAAGCAGCCCCAGGCATGCCCTCCCTGTCACTGGCACCACATACTCAGCCACTGGGTTCTCCCAGCGGTCACACATTACCGACTAAAGATATGTAAATAGAACATTCATGATGCCTTCGTTATTAGATGTGGGTCACTGGATAACTTCAAGAGTGCTAATTAAAAGAGCTCCCTGCACACCATTGCTTAGTAGTTGCGCACACATTATTCAAGCGCTGCACTCACGTTTCTTGCGGGTTCAGCGCCATTCAGTAAGCTACATGTTTACTACTGTGTTTTCTGCAAGGAGGAACCTGAGAGATCCTGTTTTGGTGTTGAAGGCCAAGTAACACTGGTTGGATAATAATGGGAATTATAAACCTCTTATCACATGAATCATATAGATTTCACATTAGACCGAATCCTCTAATTACGTACAAATAGATATTTCCTGTGCTTGCCTCCTCTTGTTTCTACATATTCCGTACCTCCAGAATGAGAGGGTTAGGGTTGCATTACAAAGAAGAGCTTGCCAGTTGTTCGAGAAACGTTTTCCTCTACAGTTGCACTTCGTTTGCCTTGAGTTTGGGGAGAAACTCATCAAGGATGTGCTGCACACTGAGCTACTTCTGCGACCTCTCAGAGGTTATCTGCTGGTCCATGAGGGAAAAGGCCACCTGATCATTGTCAGAGTAGATGGAAGAAAAATAGCAGCTTCTAAATCATTTGGAATAATGAGTGTTGTCACAGTTAATAAAAGCAGCCAAACCACTTAGTGCTGTGCATCACAACAACAGGCCAGCCCTGCTGCTAGCTGGTTTGCATATGAGACTAAAGTAACAGTGTAAAGAAAGCTTTCGTGAAAGGACAGAGCTACTGGAAGGAGTGAAGGCAATCTTTTCCTGGGATGAATCCCCCTGTACAGACGCCATTTACATCCTCATGCCATCCACTCCCCCTCCATTCCCCCTTCTGTCATGTAATCTACGCTCCTCTGACAGCACAGCCAAGGCCCGGTGGGAGAGTGCCTATCCATCTCACTACCCCAATCTGCCTCCCCTGTTTGGTTCCACATGAGCACTCAGCTGCTGTGACTAATTAAATAAAGCGCTGTGCCCTCTGCTTCCTGTTAGCCATGGCAAGGTTGGTGCACAGAGATGGAGCAGAGGAGGAGGAGGGGGACCGAAGGAGGAGGGCACACGATAACAACTACACAGCTTGTGATAATGCTTCGGTCCATGAGACAATAGACATGAAAGTTACAATAATGCCGACATGACCACTGCACTGTAGTTTCATTCACACATCTTGTATTTTGAGCACAATTATTCATCCTTTGTTTGTTCTCTTTTCTTCAGCCATGACACCACTGAAAAGCTAAGGCCGAGAGAATAAAGGTGAGTCTGATTTAAGTGCACCTGTGTGTGTTGCTCAGGTGTCACACTTCTTTTTTTTTTTTCTCCTTATCACAATTGCCTGGTATTCTCCGCAGTAAACCTCTGGAGGACACAGTGTCTCTGGAGGCTATGGGTTAGTGCTGCTGTAATGAGGCTAGGCTGCATTAATTCAGCAGACAGTCGGGAATATGAGAAGTCTTGACATTTTGATTTCAGGAATCACAGGGTCACCGGCTGATACGACAAATCTATTTTATTTTATCTGGCATGCAAACAAAAAAATCCTGACCGACTCAAAGCCACTGTAAAGGTCTGATTAATGGTAAACATTTAAGGTGTGAGTCATACAACCTGTCTGTCTCTCTCTTTCTGTCTGAAGTCATGAAGTTTTCAGTCTGCCAACTTTATGCTGTGAGGAGCTGCGGCAGACTATTTTGATGATTACAATAACAAGCCTTATAGAATGAGGTTAATAGGATCATTTTTCTACATTAAAGCCATGTGTCACTGTTTTTTTTTTTTTTTTTTGTGGATGTAAAGCCAATCTTGAACATTACCTGTATTTATAGAAGAAAACATCCTTCAGATATAGAATGATGGGGAAAGTGGAGACATTTTTTTTATTAGTGAAGAGCAGTCCAGACGCTGTATGATCAGTCTATAGTCACATAATTAGAAAAGAGCATGTCTCACAGAATGGCAACACAAAGCACATAAAATATAACGTGTGCTTATATAAAAGAAATGGCTATGGAGAAAGGAGATGTATGATTTATGGATACCGGTACTGTAACTGTTTTGAACCGTGGTCTGTTCTGGATTAGTAGATGACCCAGATGAACCACCTGGCAGAGGGAAGTGCTGATAACTGGGAACATAGACAAACAGATTAGTAACTGGATTCTCCCTGTAGGACATGTGGAGAATTGTTATGTAATCTAGGAAATGATGTGGCCAGACTGAGAAGGACCTCATCAGTACCACCCCATGACATGGAGTCAGTAAGGAAATTACAGGGATAGATGGAGGGATCACTGGGGGCTATTCTTGTGGGTATTATGGGGGACATTGCCTGGAATTGCCCTATCAAAGATGCTTCCACGCTTTCTTCTGACTCCTGATTCAACTGAATCTCATTTTCTGTATGTTGCCTCCCGCTCGACACATGAGGAGGCGGAAGTGGCGCTTTCGGTATGGACTGACTCACCCATGAGAGGCTCCTCTGTGGTGTAAACTGGTCAGTCCTCCCTCTCTTTGCTGCAATGCGCCCACACTTTTCCAGTCCAGAAGACATCCAGATGTCATGGCTGTAGATCTAAGGTGGATCAGTGAGGCAATGTTGTCATTATTTATGTACACCCATTTCAAGGAGATGGATGACGTCACGTTACTGAAGCTGTTCCCATATTTGCTCTGTGTGATAATCTGACTGAGGGGGTTGAGGCCTGTGCAGAACAGCAGTTTTGAAACGTCTACAGTATTAGCCGCTCAGGATTAGTGTTATGTGATGATTCTTTCTCAAATGTACTCTTCCATTACTGTTCAGTTTCAGCTCTTGGTGGTTTGCTCTTGGTACATTACTGCACTACTGCTGGAAGTACACTTTAGGTGGTTCTCTGGTGACCAAGATATTTATACTTCTTGACTTTGTTCATCTATTAACGCTCAACTAATACTTTGTTGAAGTCTCCAGGGTCTGTTATGTTATGTTATGTTATTGCATTTCAAAAGTAGCCTGGACTTCCAGTATCATCATCTGGTGTAGGGCATCATACTTGTGCTGACATTTCCGTAGTACTTCTTCAGTCTGAAGTTGCAATAACAGCTTTGTCTCGGTTATGTTTGAGCCTTGTGTTTCTCAGAGAGTAAGGATGCTGGTGTCTTTTTGTTTTGTCTTTTTTTTTTTCCCCAGTAGCCCACTTGTGTCAGACTGAGGGGTGACTGTATGTTTGTATTCCCTCTTTGTAACAACTCCAGTCTAGTAATAGAGTGACCTGTACCAGGGACAGCAGCAGTAATGCAGTGGTAGGCAGGCAGGCATTTCTGATAGTGATAGGAGCCAGGGTGCTGGCAGTGTTAGGCCCTGTGGCCCTTAGGGAGAGGAATGGGACACCCCCAGGACTGGCCCCATGTTCACTCAACCATGTGTCTGTGTTAAGCTCCATCTCCCTCCCTGGACCTAACACATGAACCTCTATGGGCCAGGAAAGCCCTGAACATTGGAAGTAGAGGACATTTTTGTTTTCAAACCTTTTTTTTTTTTCCTATGTTGTGACATAGATGTTTTGACATTGGATGCTGATATTTCTGGAGACATTTTAGAGGCACTCCATCAATTTTGATTTGACAGATATTGAGGGGTTTTTTTTTGTCACTATGGTGCTGGACTGATAACAGCACAGTGTAGTTGGTCTGTCTTTTGTCAGAAAATAAGACAGTTTGATTATGGTGAATATTTCCTGCTGTTCAGAATTTATTCTGCTAATAAGGGAACCCTGTGCTTGAAATGTTTAGGAGTTAGCAGTAGCCAATACATCGAACAGATTGGATATACTGTGTGTAGTTGGTGTCCATGTCTGTGCATGTGTGTACACTTCCCCGCACATGTATTGCGGAGGAGGTGGGGAAAAATAGACTGGATGATACAGCTCGGTCATACCGCTGTCTATGAGTCACACTTACTTCACTACGATCTCGCATTAGCATACAGTATGGACCTACACCGTATCTGTTCTTCACTGTGACCCTAACTCTTACTTTAATAACCAGCAGTTTGGCGTCAGTTGTGTGAATACTTTTTATTACAAGGTTGGACAGTTACAGCTTGTTTTTATTATACCCTGATTCGTCATTGCCATAAAGCCGCAGCATGCAGAGTGAGTAGAAGATGATGGAAGGTGCAGAAAGTAATTTCCTGTAACTAGCCAAAATAAAGTCTGGCCAGTAGGAGTCAAAGAGAGGACATTTGTCATTACTGTAGTATCCACTGACCTTCACCGAGACTGTTATTGCTAGGTAATATCCTGCAAGCCCCTAGACCTCTCCACTGCTGAATCATCCTCGATCAATTATTCTAATATTTGTGTGGCAGTTTTGCTATCGATTAATGCATTTATGCAGAGTGCAGCATATCTTATTTAATAAAGCAAGGCTCTGCATTTAATTAACTCATTTCAGAGTCAGAGGGCACTTTGTTTTCATAAACCTTTGCCTTATCGATACATGTGTTCATTCGTGACTTATGTGTATCAACTCGAACTTTTATTGTTTCATTACTTGCAGCCAAGCACAGATAACATAGTAAATGGCTATCTGCAGCACACTCAATATTTTGCACACTGCTTTGTTGCCATTGTAAGTGGCTCAGGCTTGCAGTGTTTTATCATAAATATTACTTACTTGGTTCCTGAAACTTAGACAATAAAAGTGTTCGGTGGATTCTGCATTTAAGGCTGAGAAATTTTTCTGAAGGTGTCTCTCTGTCGTAAAATTCTATAAGCAAGCAGTAAATTAAGGGTTTTGCATTTTTTTGATGTGTATCTTCACCTTTATAGACACAGTGAGGTGATTTGTTGCAGACATAACTCCTTAGCCTAAAATCACTGTCATAAATGAGGTCAAAATCCAATCTGTGTTCTAGTGAGCCGAATGAAAGTTATCTTGCTTTTTGTAGTCTTCAATTCCCACTTTGTGTTCGTCGCTGCTGTACTCACTGATAGACGTGTAACCATAGTGTTCATATAATGCTGGTTCCAGCTACACTTGAATAAATGCTGAATATCAGTGTTATTGTTCAGTGGAGTCAAATGTATCACATCACACAGCCGACTCTACTGGCATAAAAATAAATAAAATGGCATCTCAGTCAAAAGAAACTATACAACTTTCCATGTGAAGTTTTGCATTGGATTGCTAGACCTGTGTTCATAATATGCATTGATCCTTTAAAAGCCCTTTTTTGTTTGTTTTTTTTACGTGTAAAGGGGCAATAAGGAAAGGTATTGTGCAGAGCCTTGGCCCAGCCAGAGATGGCTGCAAATGAGAAGAGAATAAATATTCAAAGGCAGACATGAAGGGAATAAAGAAAACTGAGTGAAATAAGGAGCAGCGTGGATGGTCCCGGTCATCTACCTGAGGACTTTCTATGAATTCCAATGAGAAAGCAGATTACTTTTCCGTTTTCTTTTTTTTTTTTAAGATAGGCCCTATAGGTGCAATTAGTGCTACATAATGGCCCTTTCCCCCCGAGTTGAGAAATATTGATTTAATTCACCCCTATATATTCACTTAAACTCTGGACTGTCATGCTTAGAATATATCTCATTGTTATAATTTTTCACTGCACTAGCTGAGGGTTTACTCTGTCATGGTTTTTTAAGTACAGACAGCATATGGGGAGTCCTTTCTTAAAAGGATGGGGAAGAGATAAAAGGAAAATAAAAGGAGGAAAATATTCTAAGTGTATTATAAAAGCCTGCTGCAGCCAGGTGTAGTAGATGGGATGAACAGGCAGCGTGTGGTTTGAGCTCTCTGATGATTAGATTTAGTTGGTAGGAAGAGGAGTGAGGGACTAGGAGACACGGAGGGGAGCTCCTCCATCCCTTTCTGCTGTATGTGGCAGGTGAGGCTCGGCAGATACTGATGATGTCAGACAGGACACTTGCATTGGACTCTCTCCAGGGGAGTGTAGGGTGTCACGAAGTGGAGTTTGACTCACTATCCCAGTATCTCTGATCTCTGCATTATTTATGCTTTTGTCTCAGCCATTTATCAGCATTTTTATACCTCGCAGTCTCATTCTACAGTACATCTCCTGTGATGGAATAGGCTGCTGCGATGATAGCCACTAAGGGAAGCCAATAACCGAATATAGTAGCTCATATTGATACCGGAAAACTGTGGAATGGACAAGTGTGCTGCGTAGCAATATCTGTGTACTGTTGAAAACCTTGGCAAACACCCATTCACATCAAAATACTGCAGTGAAAAATAAAATATCGCACGGAAAATGCTGTGCTGGCTCCACTTTCTTACCTTTATATTAATTTTTAGGACATGAAACTGGTAATATGCGAGCTGTGGTAGGAGTAGCACAGCGACTGAATCACTGATCAATGACAGCTAATGAACACGGCAGGAGTTCTGCTCTGTTTGCCTCTCGACAGAGAGCTGCCTTCTCCAGAGAGCTCTTTTTCTCCTGTTTTTGCTAGAAAAGCACAGGAGCCTTCATCGAAACCAACTGCCTCTGGGCTCAATTAACTACCATAGATTACTCATAATGCAGATGAGAGACTGTGTACAAGATCAACGGTGTGGTGATGTTGAAAAATACACACAAAAGGAAGTGCCTGCATGGATACAGACCGCTGGGACATTGTGATGCTGACATATGCTGTCAATGTATAGATGATTTAAAAAAAAAAGCATAGTGAAAAGAGGTAGTAACAAGCAAAATAAAGTATCGCTTCTACTTTATTAAAAGTGATTATCCCAATAATGGAAATTGATATTATCTGCACACACAAATATATATTTTCTCTGAAGCTATTGTAAGACGGTTCAGAGCTATGAAAACTGAAATATAACAAGCAAAAGGCTGCAGTGGATCTATAGTCTCCATGATAACCTGTAATACTGTTGAATGTTAAATGCAGAAGCAAGCACACCCAGCAACGCCCACAACCTCACTGTAGAGTCAATGCAGCAGATGTTTTGCATTGTTGCTGTTGTCAATTGAGAGCTCCATGGTGATGACATGGTTTGCTTTGTGTGTGGTCACCCGGCCATGGCCTTTGTCATAGCATATTAGCATCACTTAATATCCCTCACTCAGGTAACCCACTGTCAGTCTCCCTACCTGCCAAACATGTCTGAAGCGCTATACATCCATGTATAGCGCTTCAGACATCAGTCGTCAAATCTGACTTTCTCTGCTGTTATTCTTGTTGGCAGCGTGATATTTGAGTCTCCCTCTAGGAACTCTGTATATTCAAAAGGTTCCTTTGACAGCAACTAACAATGCCTGGCATACAGTTCTTAAACCCAGATTAGTGTTGTCACAAGTAAGGGCTGGTATTTTTAAAGGAATCCCAGCCTATTGTTTTCAAAGGAAGGCTATCAAAGAGAATATGTTGAGCGGCAGAGAATTTACAGATGGCAGAAACCTAAATACTGAACAGGCCCCCCGCTGTGATGGCAATATGCAAAACATGTCGCCTATTGAGCGGCAAGATGACTTTTATGTGCAGCTTTCTGAAGTGTGCACACGTTATTGTGAAACTGCAGGAGAACTTGCACATGCTCATATAGAGGGAGCCTAAATACGCACGTCTCTGCATGCTAAGTAACTGTTAGAACTGTAGAAGTAGATGAATTAATGAGATAAGGAGGGCCGTGATCAAACAAACAAGTCAATTCAAAAAGTGCACAGAAATGATGCTATTGAAAAGCACTTGATTGACTTGAGCGTTTTGGAAAGTTTTGTTATTTTATCTTTCAACTAAAACGTCCGATTTGGTTGGTGCAGCCGGTGAATAGCCAACCTAATAATATTTCACATAATCAGTCAGAAATGATAACCCAATCTCACTCTCATTTGCTCTGGTTGGACATTATCTCAAATTACCTGTATATCCAGGCCACTTTATATCAATTTTTTCAGTGCTGTCTCCAGTCTGTGGTGTTTTTAAAGCAATTTCCTGATTATCTTTGTCATTTCCATTCCTCCATTTCCCAGTCTGTGACAGCTAGGTGTAGAGAAGGGAAGGGAGAGAGGAGCAGTAGGGTAATATATTTACATATCATGAAACATCTCGACATACTCTATATTATTGAAAAAACAAGACCATAAATGCTGGCAAAGAAAATGGCTAAACTGCGTCTACTGCAAAGTGCTGCGTTGACCCCATGAAAAAGTGTCCGATATAATGTTGCTGGATGTAAACCCACTGATGTAAACACGTCACAGTCCTTCAGCCTTCTCTCAGCTCTGCTCAGGTGACAGTCACCTTCATGCTGCATCAGGAAACAAATAAATCACAACACAGGGGGAAGACGATCACTTGGCATATCATACTGTGTGACTCTGAATGTTCAGTCAGATTAATAGTGAGAATATATAAGTGGTATAGGGCAAATTATTTAATTGCCCATTGATGAGGCAGACATCCCAGCGTGAGCGCAGAATAAACCTTTCTCCCGGTGCCTCGCTCCCGTGACCTCAGCTTTGGGGCTCACCACAGGAGTCTCTTCAAACGATCCTTTAGACTGAAGTGAAGAATCAAGATTAATGCAATTCCACGTCCCACCCAGGCTTCAGGGGGGAGGGGGGTCTTATAATTAACACCGGGGGGGCTGCAGGCTGCCTTTTGGAGAGAGGTCAAGGGTGGGGTACCTTGACCATAGAAAAAGAGCTGATAAAGGTGTAGGACTTTTAGAGTGTGATGTATGCTGCTGCGTTTGGGATAATGGTAGAGTGGTGATAGAATGACCTCACTCTTATTGTTATGGGGACAAAGTGGAGAGGCCTGTAGCAAGCGCTGCTGCATTACTGCTCATTCATAGTGAGTGTAATGAGTTACCACTGTGGTAGATGTCCGCACAGAGCACAGGCAGCCCACATTTTTTTGTGTCAGTGTCTGCCCTGTCCTGCAGGTACAATAAGACACATGTAACCCTAATTAACGCTATCTAAAGACATGCTAAAGATAACGTTTAAAAGAATAGTTCAACTTTTTGGGAAATGTCCTCGTTTCCTTTTATGCAGAGAGTTGATGACAAGATTGACACCACTCTGGTGTCTGTTCAATAAATGGCACTACCGCCAGCAGCTAGTTAGCGTAGCGTAACAGTTAGCCTGGCTCTGTCTAAAGGGGGGGCAAAATCTGCCTACCAGCACCTCTAAAGCTCTCTAATTGACACGTTATATCTCGTTTTACAAAAACCAAAGTGTAAAAACGGCATCTTGTGGTTTAACAGACAATTTCTTGACTGGGAGCAGCAATTTCCTGGAGTTTACCAAGCAAGCAGCAGAGATTCCAGGAAGCGACTGTACCAGCCAAGAAACAGTCCAGCACATAACTATTTGTAAAACTAAAACACTTTACACAAACAAAATATGAGGTGTTATTCAGTGTGATTTAGAGGTGCTGGTAGGCATATTTTGTCATCTTTGGACAGAGCCAGACTAGCTTTTTCCACCTTTTTACAGTGTAGCCAGTACAGGCTATCCAGCTGCTGGTGGTAACTTCATAGTCATCGTACAGACATAAGAGAGGTATCAATGTTCTCATCTAACTGTCAGCAAAAAGGTGAATGAACATATTTCCCACAATGTCAAACTATTCCTTTAATTATCCAGCTTTTGAAGACATTAACAGAAAATTTGCATTATTAAAAGTTTCTCTGGTCTTTTAGCAACATTATACATTTCTAATGTCACTGATATTTATGTAACTGACTTAACTTATTTGGAGGCATACACCATACAGTTTACTTTAAGGCAATGCATTTACATGCATGGTTAAGCTTAATAATAATACCCTCTTATATTTCTTCCCACGCTGATGATATTAACTGCTATTTAAATATATCCCACAACCCACCATTTGTGTTCTGCAGTTCCCACTGGATCCTATTTCCATTACAGCCCTCTAATATATATCGAGGCATGTAAGGCATTTGTTAAAATGTAAATCTGTCCATAAAAGCAGATCTGTATATCCTCTTTGAGTCATATAGATTATATTTCATAATTATCCATTCTTGCACGGTGAAATTGTCATGGTTCATTTGATCATCTGGTAATGATCTTTAAGTACAGTATCACCAAGGTTTAGCTGCTTCCTCATTATCCCAAAGTCTTATCCAAGGTTATTCCCAAACATTTACTTTCATGCCTGGTGTTTGTCTTTGATAGTTGCTCTGATGGTTGTTGTTTCTGTTGGTGTCAAAAAGCAGCAGGCCTGCTGTTTCTTTTTTTTTTGTCATGATGCGCCATAAATATATAAATAAAAGAAAAGGAAGGTACCAACTGAGAGAATGAAATATGGCACTTACATTTCATTGTAAATGAGGAAAGAAATGGGCACAGTGTGGATTTACAAGGGTTCATTAGATTGAATCCACTGTGCCGCTGTATCTTTCACGTGAACAATCTCCGATAGCCCAAGTAAATTAGTCTGCAATCTGGTGGACCTGCTGTAAATGAATCTGTCCATCAGCTTGTGTCTCAGGTGCTGGAGTGGAGGAATGGTTCTGCCCTGCCATGGCTGCTTTAGATTCTCAGACAGAGAGAAGCTGCTTGTTAAACACTTAAGTTGGAGTTTACTTTTTGATTGCCAGTGTTAGCAATCCCAGAAAAAAAACCTCTCAGGGTGGCCATCTCTGTTTTGTGTGTGTGTGTGTGTGTGTGTAAGATTCTAAATTATTCTGCCGTAGATGTTCATCCCTTTTCTTGGTGAATGTAGAAGCCTTTCATTTCACCCCTGAACTCCATACTCACCAGCTAGCATGACTCCTCTTTGAAATACAGGTCCTTAAATTTCTCTAGGGGAACACAGGGGTAGATTTGAATCTGATGAGAAAATGCATGTGTGAAAATTGTGTTGTGTTCATTTGGGTGATGGATAAGTTGGCAAGTTAGATTACCCTCTGACAGGGAGCAAATGGAAGCCGGACTACACTTTCAAATGCAGCACTGCTCTGTAAACAGATATCCTTGTGGCGAGCTTTGCAATTTGCAAAGATTCCTATCATTTAGAATGACAAACTGTATCAGTTTTGCTTTGACATTTTGAAGCTGTTAGCAATGCCCTCAGGGTTTCGTTTAGGATTTTATCCACATTACACCAGCCTGTCGTGTGTAAAATGTAATAAAGGAATGATAATGAGCGTCAATTAGGATGTAGGAGAAGCTTACTAACAAAACTATTTTTGTATTTCCTGTGATGAAGTGTGAAGATAGACATGGCAAGTGCTTCAAACATGAGAATACATCTGCTTACTGGGTGCACAGAGTCAAAGCTATTCAAGTTACACTGTCTAAATCAAAAGGAGATCCATGACAGGTTTAAACAAGTATAACCGAGATCTTAATGTAAGACAGAGCATGAGCAGGATTTCCTGTGCCATGTGTGATTATTAGCCTCTCTCCCCATATTTATGTTGGATGTCTCACCAGGAAACAGAAATTAAAAGATGTGTCCTGATGGGCAAGTCCACCCTTTTCATTTAGGAGTCCAAGTTGCATGCAGATCTAGCTGACTGACTTGAATAATGTATCTATACCCTGAACCTCCAAGCATATAGCCAACTGTATTGCTTTTAAAATCTTCGAGTTAGAGAGCTTCATGTGTGACATAATTAAATTCCACCCGAGTTAATTCAAACTGTTTAATGATGCAGGGAGAACAATTTCTTTCGCTGCGCTAGAAGTGAGGTGGTCCACGGGGGCTGCGAGTGAGGAGAAGCATTAGAAGTTCAGAAAGATACTTGTGATACAAAGAGGAGGATGTCGAGACGGAGAGAGACTTAAAGGTTGTAGCATCCTCCGAAAAAAGATCTTTATTTAATGATGCCAAATCTGCTTTGGGTTTGTTTTGTACATTTTACTCTCTCTTTTTTTTTAGTAACTTGCTATTACTACTTACAATTAGGGCTGGGCAATATATCAATATTATATTGATATCGTGATATGAGACGAAATCATCTTAGATTTTGGATATCGTAATATCGTGATAAGTGTTGTCTTTCCCTGATTTTAAATGCTGCATTACAGTAAAGTGATGTGATTTTCTGAACTTACCAGACTGTTGTAGCTTTAACCACTTAGTCATTATACCCACATTACTGATGATTATTTATCAAAAATCTCATTGTGTAAATATTTTGTGAAAGCACCAATAGTCATCCCTACAATATTGTCGTAATATCAATATCAAGGTATTTGGTTAATCTGTTATGAGGTTAGCTGTTGGTTATTGTGACCAGCCTGCGGTGTTTCATTATTTTTCAAAGCTAATAACCTCTCCCACGGTGAACAGCCTGACATTGTACGTACTGTGTTTTTGTGTCTTTTTCTAGGAGTCGGGGCCAGACGGCGGGTAGGAGATGAGTCTGGCGGGTAATCCCACTCCACCTATCCATCAACCTGGAGACTATTTCCAGCGTCCCCTACAGAATGTCAAAGCCTCGCTGAGCAGAAGATGAGTCCATCATCTTCTTTCTAAGACTTTCCCTTGAGTTTCCACCAAAACACATAAACACATCATGTGTCATTATTTTATATTGCCCTCCCTCCCTTTCTGTCAATGGAGGGCCGCGGCGGTGAGTGAATGCAGTTGAGTGGGTTGTATTCTGTGCAGTATGCAAAAGAGAAGCTCTGTTTGAAAACTACAGGATGTGACAGGATCCTTTCTTTGTCCCTGACATCACTCTGTATGGGTTGTGATGGGGCATGTGCCAGAGATCTCCTGTCTAATAGGAAGTGAGACACTTAAAGAGATGACCCTGCCTTAGTTGCCATCACTGTCTCTCCGCCAGAGAGAGAGCTTGGCTCTCCCATTACTCCTGCACTTGCTAATTAGCGTCTGTCGCTGGAGTAACTTGTACCTGTCAGTGTGTCGCTCTCCTATATTCAGTAACTTGAGGGAATTGAAATTGAATGCCAGCTAAGCTCCAACAAGCTGCAAATGGTGCATGGGATACACCCTGATTTTCTCACTGACCTGACAGCCTTATATGTAAGAAATTGTTTTTAATGAACACAGACTATCTCAGCTTGTTTCCACTGCTGGCATGGAATGTTTTATCTCCTCAGCAACCAGGCTAGGGGCTGTACAGGTTGTTTTATTGCATTTTTTTTAGGTACTTGAGCAAGTCCCCGTGCCATAAGTCCATGTATGAATGCCAAAATGTTTTGTGTCAGATAATCCAATGCCTATTTACATTAAAGAGACATGGTGAAACTGCCTGGTCATTGATAATTATTGGTCCCATTCCCAGGGCCACTTTGTGCTCACTCAGGCCGAACAAGGTCGAGTTTATTACAGACATTTCTTCACCCACAGGATTAGCCATGCTGCTCAAATTCATCCCTCCACTTTTCCATTAGTTGATTTATCTGCCGACTAGACTATTCTACATAATGAGTAAAACATGAATTATGGTCAAAGTAATACAAATATTTCATTTACATGCAGATCAACACTGACATGTTGAATTGTTCCCAGTTAGACGCAGTCCTATTTTAGGTCTAATCCCTCTCTGTTTGCAGATGCTCAGTCATCCCAAACATTTCACTTGTTTTGAATAATGGATTTTCACTGTGATTGTTTGTTGCTGTCATATGCGGAATAGCTACCTTGCATCAAGTCTGACTTGTATAAGTAGTGTAGAAATACCTCCCCGACACACCCGCACACACATGCGCACGGAACAGGCACACATACTGTGTCCTCCTCCTAAGCTGGATGAGACTGTTGATCAAACCCCAGGCTGTGCCCAAATGTGCAGATCTCTCTGTACAGTAGCCCTTGACCTTGCTGTGTGTCCTCATGGCCCAGACACCCGCCTGAAATTAAATTACAGATTAGTGGCTCCAGGCCCAAAGAGGGGTTTATTTGGTTGGCCCCTCTCTGAGAGGCGCTCATTCTCTCATTCGGGGACTGGAAAAAATGTCATGGGATTTAAGGAAGAAAATGCCAGTCTTGAAGACATTTTATTTCTTCAGACTGTGAGCGGTGGAGCCACTGGTCCCCTAAAACTCAAATGTCTGCAAAGACTTCTAAATCTTACAGCGAAGGAATGAGGCACAGAGGGACAGTGGAAATAGGTTCATGAGTTGTGAAAAATGGGTTCTTGGAACCAAAAAAAAAAAAAAAATCTGAAAAGAGGAAAGAAAACAAAGTCAACCTGAAGGAACTCTGATGAAGCAGCACCTCAGCAAACTTCATGCCTGGTTCACTGTTTCTTTAGACCCTGCTGAATGTACACCTTGGAAATTAAAAAATCATTCTTGTGAGACAAAAGGAGCAAATGCCAAGTCCTCATTAATTTAAAAGTCTGTCAAGCCTTTCACAATTCCCTTAATTCCAAATTACATTCACTTCAAACAACAGTCAAATACATGTGAGCATCAATTGGCAATCAAAAGGGGGGATAAATCATGAATATGTGGTCACTGTAAAAAATTGTGAAGTTGAGACAGATGTGCAGTCCTGTTTAAAAACGCACCAAAAAAAGAGACAGCAACAAGTTCAAAACAGCTTCTAACCCAAAGGATAGATTCAGTTTTTATTTTTTTAAAGATACCCACATGATTTAGTTAAGTTCTCAAGCGGCATATTAGCTTCAACTGAACTTTACAATTAACCTTTGCACAGAACAAGAACTGTGGACTCCCATCACTTAGAGTGTAATCATGTGAGGGTGCGACCCCTTTACAGCCACTATGGACTGAAGGAATGATTACACTGGCATATGGGCATGTGGGTATTAAGATGGATGGACTGCACCTGCCATCTACACCAACTTTACCAACTACACCAGTTTCTCACTGACCTGAATGCTTAAGTAATCATAGTTGATATGACATTTCACAGACTGGGGCACAGGTGATACATGTTTAAGATGCTAATATAATATCTTTATTTATGTATCAAAATAAAATACTTGGCAGGGTTTCCAGTTTCAATTTTCTCGAATCCAAATTCCAAGTGGAATGTAATATTATTATTATTATTATTATTATTATATATAAAATGACCAATATACTAAGCCAAATCAGTCAGTAATTGAAAAATTCCTGCTTGTACAGAAGCGGATGTCATTATTTTGTACTGGTCACAGTCCACACACCCCAGTAAATGTCTAATGTCAACATTTTCTGCAGTTGTTAAATTTATTATTTTGTATTAACTTATTTTTATGCCTCTGCGCCGGCAATAGCCGTGGCTGGAGGCGTTATGTTTTCAGGTTGTCTGTCCGTCCGTCCGTATTCTCGTGAAGGCGATATCTCAGGAACACCTGGAGGGAATTTCATTACATCTGGCGCACATGGACTCTGGACTCAAGGATGAACTGATTAGATTTTGATGGCCAAAGGTCAAGGTCTCTGTGACCTCGTAAAGCATGTTTTTGGCCATAACTCAAGAATTCATACCCTAATTAGGACAAGGTTTTACACACAGTCTAATAGGATAAAATGATGAAGTGATGACATTATATATCCAAAAGGTCAAAGGTCAACTTCACTGTGACATCATAATGTTCTGCAAAACCACTTTTCTGGCCATTATTCAACACCATAACTCAGGAACAGAAGGAGAGATTGTGACCATATTTCACATTTGATTGGATATTGAATTGGTGACACTAATCTTGGTGCCCACCTTGAAACTCTGGTGATTATATAGATCTTCTGTGCTGCTGAGTTGAAGATGTGTGTGAAGCATCCACGTTTTAGAATTTGTAGCTTTTGCAGCAACATCCATACCTGAAGCATCGTCTACTGTCACGGCTCCAACTTTGTGTTCTATCAGAATCAGCTTTATTGACCAAGCATGTGAACACATACAACGAAAATACACTTAACACCTTTTATTAAATTCCTTCAAAGTCTTCACTACAAATATGAGTCTGGACAGACATGGATGTAAACTGCAACTAGTTTTCCCTAAAACTGGAATCCTTGCTAAATTATCGTCAAAACTGGTACCGACCATCACAGTGATATTTGAGTAGCATTATTAAATGTTGATTAAATATTTGTCAGTGGAATTACTGCTTATTTAAATTTTATTCTACATAATTTCGTGTCTTTGATTCAATTGCTGAGAGCAGCGTATGTGAGCGTCAGCCATTTCCATTCCCGTTCAAAGCGTCCTGTAATCACAGTGCTCGCAGCCGCTCTTGGTTTTCTACTTGAGGCCCCCGCCCTCCCATTCTCCACTCACGCTGAGGGAAAACCTGCTCCAGTTTGCACCGCAGCAAATGAGGTGAATGTTGCCCTTCAGTTGTGTTATGTGCTATTTGCATGTACAATGCCTTCAAAGTCAATCTAGAAACACAACGGAAGCAAACAAAAAGATTTGTCCTAGGTAGCAAAAATTCAGGCAAAGATGTGTGCGCTCACTTTGACGAAAAACTGCATGTCTCCCGAGTTGCAAGTCTCCACTTCATGAGCGCTCAGAGACAGGAGCGAGAGGAGAAAAGGACCAGTCTCTGATTAGTTTTGATCAGTCTGAGCTGCCCCACACACACACACACACACACACACACGCACAAACACTCACTGAGTTGGTGCATGTTGTTATTACAAACACATCTTTTGGCTGTTTGTGGCTGAAAAAAAAAAAACGACTGAACAAACACTCCAGCAGTCAAATTCACTCAAATAAAACCATTTGAAAATTTGCTATCAATGCAGTTTGCTCACAGGATGAAACTGTATCTTGGAGCGAGAGAGAACACAAGTGCTCCGATTTTTTCAAAAAGCTGCTCCACACTCGAGGCAAAACCCTGGTGCTCTGCTGCTGCTCCACAGAGCTCACATGCCCTGGCTTACACTGTGGTCCAAACACACAGTGGATTTCTATTTGCACTTCTGCAAACGTGAGGTTCTAGTAAAGTAGTCATTCAAATGGGGCCAGCTGTGCACTTAGTGTGCTTCCTTTAAGTTAACCCCCACCTTTGTTTAGCAGATACCTTTCACTTCTAAATGAATAATTAATTTCCTCTGTATTAGAAAATAACCTCGGTGAAATGGATAGGCAGCTTCTCTCTTTCCCATTTGGGATAGGACATCTGAGGTCAGCTGCTCTCTGTCCAAGTACTTTGGACCCAGAGCTCTGCTGGTTTCACTCTAGCCATCTAATCAGGGACTGATTCACACCAGGGACAGCAAGTGAATGCAATTAAGTAGATGGTAGTAAAGAAAACCAGCTCCAGCAACAGGATTGAAGACCACTGTGTAATTGGTTTATTCATGGAAACGTTGGATACTCTATCACAAGTTATCAAGGTGCCTGTAAATAGGTTGGGCTACGGCCACTTACTCTGGCTGTTAACATAGTATGTATACACTCACCAAGAATTCTGCTCACTGTGAGCATCCTTGCATCATTTTTACGATCTGCTGGGTTTGTTCACCGCTTAAGGAGAAAACACTGCAAGCATTTTACGCAGTGTTTTATTTCTCCTGAGGAGGTTCGATAATGTATTTAGTATGCAGAGGATGGAGCTAAGCATAAAACAGGCAATGCAACTACAGTGGTGTTCTACAAATATGGGCTTTTGAAAGCCGATACTCAGACCAGTACTTTTGGACTGAAGCTGTTAATAACCATACAGTTTTATGATGCTCTGAAACAACATTCAGACTGTAAGTCTCCTTTGAAATCCAGGCTAACATCCTTCATATCAACACCACACTTACGTAGGATCTTCAGGTTAATTGCTGTTAACGTTAATGCTAAGAGAACATCCACGCTACATATAGATTACATGTATGAATTTGCATATATTACCTCAGATATAATCCCAATTTATGTGTAATCACTCTGAAACAATAAGCTATAGGTCTGTTTATTATAGTCTGTGCTTTTTTCAGACCAACATATTGAACAGCCAGACTGCATCTGTTGGTTCTAGGAGGAAAAAAACAACTTCTATAATAACAACAGGGTTATTATGTGTTATTTATAGCGTTATTATAGGATTGCTATAACCTTGATATGACTTCTAACCCTCTAAAATACAGATTCTTTCATGCTCAGTCTCTGAAGTTGAACATGGGGTAGCAAAATCAGCCAACCAGCATCTCTAAAGCTCACTAATTAACACAATAGATTTTGTTTGTTTAATCTGAACACAGACCAGGATGTAAAAAATGTGCATTAATTATTAAAAGTCAAACATGGAGTTTATGAGTTAAAATAGCACCAGAACAAATGCAGACAACTATACCTCAGTGTTTCATTAATCAAGTGTTGTCTGAGATAACACAACAGAAAATTCTGAACTTTAATTATACCTGCTTGTTGGTTGTTGTTTGTGTTCTACATGTATTTTTCAAAGCTGTACCACCATACTTGGGTGTCTTCAAGGACAAAGGAGTCAGTTTTAAGGTTAGATCAAAATTCCTCAATAAATCACAGTGTGAAAGTGAAAGAAGAAGAAACAAAAAAAAAAAAAAAAAACAACTTGAAAGCACCTGAATTTATAACACTCTTATCCTTCTGCCTGAATGGCAAGCAGCCTTACTGGGCATGAGATGTTGGCATAAGGATTTAAGAGTCAGAAAATGAAGGTTTTTGTTGGAAGGGCAGACATGCCAAGCTACAAAGAAGAATAAAAAAAAAAAAGAATAGGAGGTGCTAAGAAGTAAAGCCTCAATAGAAGATTTCCAAGAATACCAGCTGTGAACATATACAGAATTCCTTGAAGGGATTTTTGTATAGCTTTAACGTCGCACTGTCACATCAGTTCTTTTGATACCTCCACTGTTAAAAAAACTGTGTAAAGATGACTAATATTTACAGCAGTGAGATGGGGAATAAGATCATGGATTGTTACGGCATTAACAATATGATGGGCATTGTATTAGACTGTCATGGTGAAGAGGGAGATGGCATATAGAAACAATAAGATTGGAGCTTGGATGTCTGCAATGAGCTCAGAGTAGAACCACTGCTCTACTGTGCTGAAAAAAGCCAGTTCAGGTGGTACAGGCATCTGAGCAGGATGCTTCCTGAATTCTTCCACGTGGTTCTGGGAACATGCAACTGAGAGGACACTCTTTGACAGGCCAAGAACATGTCAGCCTGGGAAGGTCTTAGGATCTCCCCAGAGGTGCTGGAGGATATGGCTTGGAAGAAACATGTCGGATCCAGGTAAGCAGTGGAAAACAGATAAACAGATCTTTTAAACATGCTGAAACGCATATATGAATGTGCACATGTTGGGGCACTATGTCCCTCTATTGCTCAGCTGGTAATCTCACATGTGTCAACATTAATATCAAATATATGGAGCTTTAAAAATACTTCTCAAAAAACAATTTTTCTCTATGTATACTCAAAACCCCACACCTGCATGCACTCACCAGCACTATACATGATTTCCCATATTTGCCTACACATTTAACAGGTTCAATCTGCACCTGACCTTATTTTATGTATGGTACTTACTCTGTTGAAACCTTGGCCACTGAAAGTGGCACTGATCCAACTTTTGGCTCCTGCAAAATGGAATAAAACGGCTTAATCCCCCCTGCTATCTGAACCTGGCAAACAGTTTATCAAAATACCATGATCTGCCAAATGAATGAGTCACAGCAACATGTCGTCTATACCAACATGCGTTTTCACAATGCACTGACACTTCAACCAGCAGTTATGTGGATTTATCAGTGTTCTGTAAAAATACAAAGTGAAATTTTGCCATAGTTCCAGCAACACATGCTGGTTACTAAAGAAGCCAGGAAGAAAAGGTCAGCTGGTTGTGCTTTATTACTGAAGATCACAATTGAAGAGGTGTAATTATACGCACATCACGTAGGTGCAAGGCTATTTAAAAGGCAGCATCAGTGAAAAAAGCACAAGACTCCAAACCCCAGAATGTATTCAAAAATGTTTTGATCTAAGTCGGCTCTTAATAACATTGAAACGTCTATTTGAATCAATTTTGTGGCTTGAAGTCGGCATGCAGCCCTCACTTTTTTCATTGTTGCCGAGGATGAACATCAAAGGCTTATACAATGAATGCAAGGGGTGCAACAGGTAGTGGAGCTGCACCCATTGAGCACAGAGGGGTGGCCCCCTGTGGTTGTACAGTATACTATATAATATGCAGGTATCTGTGACTGGAAATCCCTTGATAGTATTGTAAACATCAAAGGAAATACCTTAATAACCAATGTCCATAAAGCCAAAGGTCCAACAAAGAGCAGCATGCAGTCATACACATAAAAGTGGAATATATGCCAAACTATAGCAGTAAAGAAGCTCGCTTTACAGTTGGGTCAGTGTTCACTGGTGAGTCTGCTGGTTTCTGTAGAAAAAAATTCAGTCTATTTCAATTATCTCCCTAAGTTTTTGACTTACATTTCGTCACAATTACTCTATCACATGCTGTCCACACACACAAACAGTTCTTGACAATGTGAATGAAAATTTTGATAGATGCATTTAGCATTAAACAGCAGATATTACCCTAACACTTCATAATACTGAATGCGTGGAAAAAACATGACTGAGACTAACATCCATTGATGGTTGCAAGCTGAAACTGCACCAGGAATCCATTCCCAAAGTTTTAATATTCTGCCACCAAATCCTAATCAATAAAGACCCTGCTCTGTCTATGATTCATTGTTTTCTGACACTTACAACCTCTCATGTATATTTAAAATGGACATAACTGCACTGCGTCAATTTATACCCTTTATCCATTTCTGCAGGTTTGAATTCCAATGAAATAAAAGCATTTTCTTGTAATGTCGTTAAACTTTAATCACCGCTTGTCTGTGTCACATCATGTTAGACATGTGAGACACAATGTAACACCAATTCAGGTTGATACCCTCCATCTTGGGTTTATTTTTAACTTTGCCAATACATATGACAGGGAGCAAATCTGAGGGGGGGTATGCAGAGATACTGAGAAGGATAATACACACATTTTGCATCAGCATCCCAAGACTAAAGATTTTACTCAGTTGCAGTGAAATCAAAGGACCTGTTGCTTGTAAAGCAGTATTACTAGCATGTGTCGACTATAAAATACTCTGTAACTCACACTAACATTTTCTACCTCTGTGTAACTACATGGATTGTTGTTCAGTGCATCATGTGTTTGTCATTGTCATGCAAATAAATAACTGTTCTCTCTTAGCAGCAAAGGCATGATATTATTCTACCACCACAAAAAAACATTTAAGAACAAGGTTAGGGTGGTAGGCTGAGCATAAAAAGCATCTGACTTTGACACTGGAGACTGTGGTTTGCGTCATATTGATTTCTTTTGGTTGGTTTCTTTTAACCATGAAGGGTATTTCTCCATTACTTAAGTAGATTTAGTTCACCAGAGAGTTACAGTTATCTGGAACAGTTAAATTGATCATTAGGGCACGTACAAGTTACCAAATTTGTGGAGGTATGAGAATATTTTGAATAACACAGTCTGCAACTGAGTAAACAAAATGACAAAATGAATCTTTTGTAAAAAGAAAAAAGAAAAGAAAAAAAAGACTTTTCTTAAAGTCCCCCTTCACTCAAAAATGTTTTTCTTCATGTTCCTTCAGTTGGATGTTTGAGCTTCACTGTGCAGCATCATGCATGTGCAGAGTTTTACACTCGAAGACTGTTTTCACATTTGTCTGCTGAAAGCAGAAAGTTTCACTGAAAATCTGATTTTAAGGGGGCGGGCCTACGAGCATGATTTGTGACATCACAACTAGTTTGGAAGCCAATCCTGATCCAACAGGCGACTTACACAGGTGCAATGTGGAAACCTGAAGCCTTCAGTGCACAAACACTGAGAATGGACTTTATAGTGAAGTAGGAGTCATCTTGTGTCCAGCAGTTAATCAGTTAACTTCTGAAATGTGTGGAGGGGATCTTTAAGTTTTGTTTGGTTACAAATAAAACTGTCAGTGTCACCCCTCAGTTACCCCTCCCTTGACCTGTAGGGGATGCACTTCAACCCAACCCTGTAACCTTGGGAAAATAGTCAACATTAACAGTCCTTTTTTTTTTCTTATGCTCCAAACATAAAGTGTGGTCCTGCAATAACATATGAATTAGTATTTGTTGAGTTTATTGACTGAATGCAAATGTTTGATCACATTAGTAATCCATGAACACTTTGGTCCATGTTTTGTGATAAATGTACTCAGCAGTATCTTTCCCCTCCTGCGTGTCCATAGAGAATATTGAATATACATACGATCTGGATCACCAAGTGCACAGAAGAGCGAATAAGTAATGACACTCTTGGTTGGCCAATGAAAACTGCAACTTTTATTTGACTCCGTGGTTACACATTAGATTTTTCTCTCATTACTGTTAATCAGGATGAAGTGATATCATGCTAGATTCTATTCCCTTTTCAAAACAACTTCTTCAGCACTGAAGTAAATCACTTGTCCAAACTTAGGAAAACAAAAGACACTGCATAGGCAGGGGCTTATTTTAGCAACTGAAACGTGTGCTTTGTCAGGCTCATTCAGTTGTGCTGGGCTAGGCCGTCCCTAATTAAAGTGTTCTGCTCTACAGAGTCCCAGACTCATCCTGAGCATGCAGAAGCTGTCTTATTCTTTCCATCCATCACATCTACTGTAATTACTTTTGTTTACAGTGGAGGAAACGGCAGCTGTCTGATTAGAAGTTATTGAGGAGATAACTCATAGGTAATTTAGAAATGGCGCTCAGCTTTTCTCCTGGATGCAGATGAATCATTTCCCATATGAAGTGCGGGGACACTGTTGAGACGCTCATGGAGAACGACCCTGACAAGTTGCCACAGTGCTGTCAAATCTCCAAACCATTTTCCTCTGGAGCCGTACATTGTTGTTTTCTTTCAATGGTGATGATGGTTTCTCTTTTCCTGAGGCAGAAATAAAATGTTTGCAAAAAGTGTAATTAGTCGCGCTCGTTCAATTTTTTTCTAATAAAATGCAGGTATATTTTTGTGTTATTCCATCATTTTGAAGGGCAATGTTGGCTCCAGAGTATTTTATTATTGTAGTGAATTAGAGATGGTGATAGAGGACAATAAAAATCAGTTTAAATTGTGGATTGAATGTACATCAACAAACTGAGGACCGTCTAGGAGACATGATTGGTTGTCAGTACTCTATGATGCAATGTTTCATAGTATGCAACATATAACTATGTATTTTCACAGGATTATTGTCATAAAAACATATGTTTGTGTGAAATAGATTCTGAGATGTCCATTACTGATACAGAAAATGGATGTGCAGTATCGTAATGGCAAATCGATACTGCAATATCTACTTCCAATACGGGAAATGGATACTGCAACAGCAAGATGATATTAGATTTTTTTTTTTAGATCCACTGCAGATTTCGAAAATACTGTAGATATTGCACCAGTAGTTACCTGTCTTGTGCCTGTTTTGGTTATTAGTTTTTTTTTTTTTTTTGTATTTCACATAATTAGCATCATTTCTGTTACTATGTGTGTATTGTTATTACACAACAGCAACTCATTAATATAATATATCAATCAGTTGCTGTATTAAACAGAGAGAGACTGACTGAGTTTACAGCGTGTCAATCATGATGTAACTTTCTGTGCCCCTGACAACCCCTTCAGACATGTGCACCAGACCCTGTGTCACACAGAATTGAACAAGCAAGTGCTATAAATCACACACTGTGCCGTGTCCAAAAGACATTTTTTAACCACGGCCTGATCAGACAATATACAATAAAAAAGCAAACAAACCTCTCTAAAAAAAATGTTTCTATCCACATTCTGAGCTACTGTAAATCAGTATCTATATTTACTATAGTAAAGGGCAGTATAAGCGTATATGACTTTATTATGTTAAAGCTTCATACATATGTTTTTTGACCACTTGATTGCAGAAGAACAAGCTGAAAAACACATACCTCTGACATATTATCACACTTTTTTTTATGGCTAACATGACTATGGCTAACAAAGAGCAAGATTTGCTTTCGTTTGGAGTCACTTTTCTGTCCATCCAACATTTGCTTTTGGCTCTGGTTTATTGGTCACCAAAAATATATATTTTTTCAGCTGAAAAGAGCCTGTTACTGCTGCTGGAAACAAGGTTGTTAAGAATGGAATTTGCAGGTTGTACAACCACAATGATAAAAGAGGCTAAAAAGCTCTGTGGAACCGAAGGTGGGTGAAATTTTTGTATGGATTTTTAACTTCCAGTGACCCTTTCACATTACACATAGTCATTTGATCCATATTAAAAATGTTAATTGATTGAATTGTTGTTTTGTAAACCACACTAAAGATGACAGCGGTTACAGACAGTGAAATCAGATCTTTGTGGTCATCAAGAGTCTCCTGTTGTCCTTGAGAGCCGACTGGGTTCACTCAATTAATGGCTCTAATTGGACTGTTTAGAATATCTGCACAGCTAACGTTACTTTGACAGTGATTTAATTTGACATGTTAATCAATCATCAACATTGCTAGAGCACACACTAATATGTTAACAAGGGATATAAATAGCATTTATATTGTACGCAGACAAAGGTGCAGCACACAGGGCCTTGTGTAGTATCATAACATATTTGCACTTTGCTTATTGATTTATTTTGCTCTTTCATCTTTAGCCATTGTGCCAGGGGTGTTTCACTCGCCAGTGGAGACAGAAAATAAAAGGAAATGTCAAAAAATAAATAGCATCTGATAAACTATTGTGTGGTGTACGTGTCAGGAGTACTTTCAGTTCTTCGTACTGCCTCACTGTAGTCCTTGCTTGCACCATTAATTTGTTATTCAGTGCCTCTTCATGTGTAAATATTATAGCTCAAAACCAGCTTCAATGAACTTGCTGTTTGTGCAGCAGATCCCCTCCCTTGCCAAAGTGTTAGATTAATTACTTTGCTTTAATGGGCCCCACTACTGGGTACTAGTAATTAAAAGATAATGATTGGTCCCTTTGAATGTTACAAATAAAGATGCACAAACTCATTTGTGTTATTCAGGTTGTTCAATAAAAGATTAGGGGGCTGGGGTGTTGGGGCAACTTGGTATTTCTGAAAAAATTATCCATGCTTTCCTGTGGTGCGTCTCTGCTCTCAACAATCCATATCAGATCAACTTTGGATTATCGCACTGGATAAGAATAATGAATAAACACAGCTGTTCATTGGCATTCATCTTCATGACCCCCTCCTCTATGAATAGCTGGAGAAAAATAAAAGTGAAGTCATTTAAATTTTATAATGAGGACTGTGTCTTTTTTCCTACTTTTTATTGGATGTTGACAGCTGTGTTTGGTGATAAAATTAGTCTAGTCCTTGTCCACGGGGACTGGTGAAACTCCTCACGATCCCCCTACATGTGTTTAAATATTGACCTGCTGCAAAATGCTGTAAAGCTACTCTGTCTGTCATGGTGTGTTTGGTTCATATTTTATTGATTCTTGATAAATGAATGCTGACAGGTTCACCCACATGAGCCACTGCCATGCTAAATACAAGGATCATAGGCACAAAGGCGAAATGCTTTTGTTTTAGGTAAAGCTGAAAGGTAATAAGAAGTGTGCTCAGAGGGTTGGCAAGAAAATAAAAGCTGTATGTACTCCTGTGCCCCTTCCAGAAAACTATTTCTATCAAAATATCCTATTTTTTAACAGTTAGAAATGTAGCACACAACCACTCCAAGCCCAGAGACAATGTGCAGGGATTTTGGAAATTCAGTGAGTAGTCCTCGGTGTGTGATCCTGGCCTGCATTTCTCAGGGGATCCTTTATTTTAAAAGATGCACCCCAGTGGATGTCTTGAGAAAGTTGTACCACCACTGCATCCAGTAAGAAAAACTTTACTGTTGACAAGTCTTAGGAGATAAAAAAAGACTGCTTTAGAATGCAGCTTGTGTTGTTGTGTCAGTCATACAACATAGCCTTTGTTTCTTTTATGAACCAGTTAGTATGATAAACCCAAATTAGTATGACACCATCAATTTCTCTCCAGCAATCAATTGTCTATTGTCCAGATTCCAGGCTCTTAAGCTAATAACAGAGGCTAAATGTAGAGGATAGACATTTGTTTTTCTCTCTCTGCATACACGAAGACGAAAACATCAAATGACAAAAACAATTATCTTTTTATTGTGATGTGCAGATATATCATTGTTGTGGCGTAGGAAATAGGAGGCTCATGCTCATGCTTCTAGTATAAGTGTGATGAATGAGGAGAGCATTAGGAGGTATTCCAGTGAGAACAGCTAAGAAAAGCCTTATTAGCAAAGATCTTAAAATGTCACGTATATAGAACAATAGGGTTCAAATTATTAGGGGTGAATATACTGCATGCTCTGACTTAGTACGATGGACAAAGGAGTCAGTCTGGTCAAATGGTGCAACATTGTGCACCATGGACAAGTGGGAACCAAAAAACTAGTGTGGGACCAGGGGTTGACATCAGTAACCTGTTATGCAGCAGGTTATGTTCAGGGAATAAGCTGCCAAAGCAACAGACACAGACTTTTACTTTTCTTTCTTCTGAAATACCCCCCAAAATTTAAAAGAGTAACTTTCTTGGCAGTGTGCAGTGACTTCTTAGAGTCTCCACTGGTTTCTTGGCAACCTCACTGTGATGATAGGACTCCAGGAAGTCACTGTGCCCTGCCAAGAAGGGTTGTGTCCAGCACACAACCCTTCAAAGTGTAAAATGGACTGTTAATTTGTAGTTTGTGGTTTTGTTGGGATTAAACAAACAAGATATAACGTGAATTTGTTTGCTTTAAAGGTGCTTATAAGGCAGATTTTGTTATCTTTTGACAAAGCCAGTCCAGCTGTTTCTGTTTTTAGTCTTTACGCTAAGCTAAGCTAACAGGCTGCTGAGACATCAGAATATAAAACGATTACAAAGGGGGGAAACTCATATAAAATTCAAGACAATGCACACACCCTTTTCCACTGAGGACTGCGGTACATTATATTATGAAGCCTGAATAAACCCTTAGATCTATTTTGAGTGTTTAATAGGCTACCACAAGTCTTCTTCCTTGTCATCCACAATTATCATGGTGAAGACATAGATTGTCATCCCTCAGTCAGTAGAACTGTGGTAATGTGGTTTGTCCTCCAGTCATAAAAAAGCAAGCTAGTTACTCCTAATTGACACAAATGTCTACTGTATTAGATTTGGCATGTCAGGTAGTGCACCCGCTAAAGGAAATCACAATTAATTTCCATCATTCTTAATACAACACATGTGACGCTCAATACTTTAAGTGACATGAGGAAGAAATGTGATTTCTTGCCCACAGAGTTTATGTATTACACCCACTATCCGACTATAGCACACAAGTGACAGATGGCTAAATATGGCATTTGTGATCAGGGCAGGTCATGTGGCCTACCGCTTCCTGGATATTGACTGGGGGGATTCTGTGAAGAGAAGGAAGAATTGCCAAGATCTGATCCACAGTCAGGAGTTACAGAAAGAGAGAAGCAATGATGGGATGTATGAACAAAACAAGTAATTAACGCCTCGCAGTGAATGTTACATGACAACATGTTACATGAAAACTCAGCACTTAAGACACTTGCAGCCGCATCTCAGCAGGACGGGCATGAGGCAAAGGAAAGCACTGCTGCGTTCAATCCTTCGTCCTACTGTTTGTCATCACTGGACACACTAGGTGTCTGAAAGAAATGTTGCTCAGCCATATGACAGCCTCTAGCTCTATGATGTAGGAATATGTTCATGAATCTTAATTTTTTCGACCGACAGATCTAGCAAAGGAATTTTATTATTTATTAAAACTTCCACTTAAATTTTGTGCTTACAGCCAAATGCAAAGATAAAGTCAAAGAAGATTTCTTTTTTAATGAGCCGTTTGACGTAAAGGAAACTTCTGTCCTTTGATACTTCTCTACGGTTATATCATCCCTCTGTGATGTTCCATTTGTGATGGATGCTGTTAAATGAAACTTGTGAGTGACTGATATTGAAAGCTACAGTACACAATATGCCTGGCATTGAAGTGTTTCAAGTGTAAGACTCCTTATTTGCCTTTAAATAATTATTATTATGTGATTTTTCCATTACCATGCCGAGAAACAGGAAAAGGGCAACAACAAATGTGACCAACTCCTATGGGCTCCAGCATTTTGAAAAACAAAACTAGCATAACTTGTGATCTTAGAACGGTGACAAAACATCTGCTCACGAAATTGTGAATACCACAGGTTATTCTCATGGGCTCTACGCATAACGCAATAACCTTTTTGAGGCACCTATTGTTGCCTCATCTATTTCTGCTTCAGTATTTGAGATAGGACAACTTCACAAGCACAACTATGCTTTGTCATCTTTGGCAAGGAGTCTGAAGCTGTGCAGGGTCCCTGGAACATGCCAGAGAGAATAATATCTATTGTTTCTAAACTAAATTGACATTTGAACATTTTATGCACAAATTTACACTCTTGTATGCTATTTCTTTAGAACAAACCATGTGTTGTGAGATGTAAAGAAAAGTTATTTTTGGACCAATAATACATGATCGAGAAAAAAAAAGCATGGTTTCCTGTCTGCACAAAAGATATGTTTTTTTTGTGTGAATTCTTGTTAATCTCCCCTGTATTCACAAATCCACATGGAGACATATTATTTTCCACTTGCCCCGGTGATAAAATCCATACATGTACACAAATTAAACAGATGTTTCCTATGGCCAATCAGAGGACGAGGCTGTGTGGTAGCCAATCAGTGAACAGTGTCAAGAAGAGCCGCAGGTCCCAGGAAGTTTTTGTAAAATTCTTGGCCATCGATGTATACATCCATGGTTAATGTGCAAATTTAGTACATCTTTAGCTAACTGAAGCGTCATTATTGGAGCACGGAGTGGAGTTCACTTTGTAGTAGCCTATGTATAGTAAAAAAGTGTTTCACCTGTTAGCTAAGCTACCTATAAACATGGTAAGTAGCTATGGCAAATGAGTTAAGCTAGCTAGTTACCGAAGCATAATTAATGACGCAGTTTTTGTACGATGGATCAGCCGATGGTGTCATTTGTTCTGTTTGCTCTAACGTTATACAGTATTGAAATTTACATGACTATATAAAAGATAAGTTACATGTGTGAAGCTTTTAAAGAGTGACCGAATAAGTTGTAACGTATATTAATGATAAAATGTAATGTTATAATTTCACTATCAAATTCAAGCACAATGTATGTTTCTACTTTACTTAAGTACATTTAATATATATTTTTTAAAATTTTGTCTTAAGCACCTGTCTATATGAGGTGTGTTTTCATGTTGATGGACTTCAGAGCTATAACATTACATATAAAAAGAGACTTTTTATTTTTCTGCCCACTTTGTACCCAGGGAAGGACTGTGTTGGAAGAGGGATCCTTCTCTGTAAGACCTATCCAGTGTTTGCTGCTGTCTTGACCGGTAGGCTCTTTTGATGGTATCTTTTTGAGACAGTAACTCTGATTGATTTCCTGACATGATTGTGTATGTTACCTAGTACAAGCAAATTTGGCGTGACATGCAGTGGATTGCTAATCATTACACCAAGATGGGACATTGTACTTAAAATTTAAAGAGCCATGTGATGAAAATAGGGTAGGAAAGCAGCTTTACAAATGCTGTGAGTTGGGCACTGCAGTAACACGTAATTGTACAGTAGCACTCCCAAGTGACTCCATAAATGCCTTTTGATTAAAGAAACAGGAGCTTTCCATTAACAGCATTTGCCAAATCAACATCTTGAGGTAATTATGACCATGTTTCCAAGAGCAAATTCTGTGATGGTGGCTAGATAGAGTGTGTTGATAATTACACAGTGGATAATGGACGCAGGGTACTAGCACATTGCAGGAGGTGCTGGACCCAATGGGCCATGATAATTAACCAAAATCTTAATGACACTGGGCAAAACGATTCCCCCCTGACTCGTATATGATAAATATTTAATGTTTCATTACAATAATGACGGGAATGCAAAATGCCAAAGCACTAACTGTCAAACTTTTTCCGCTGTTGTCTTGTAATTAGGGGAAACTCTAACTGTCTTAACAATTTCCCAATGCAGCCTCTGCCAGCATTTAGCACTCCCATGAAGGAGTGGTGACAGGGAAGGGAATTGTGTGTAGAACAGAGCCGAACTGCACATTGAAGAGTTTACCATTAATTCAGTACTTGGCATCCACTGTGTGTGAATATTTTTCATTTTGAGAATTAAAGAGTTACAAATCATAGACCTACTTACAAAGAACGCAGTCCTTCGTGTACATATATTTTCAGGACATTTGTCATTCGCAAGTGAGCCAAAGTTTATTTTTTTCCATGGACATACAGCACTATTATGCAACAAGAACAATCTATTACCAAAATCCCTACAGAGTTCACTTTTTTGTTACAGTTGTGACCAGAGGGACAAATGAGTGGGCATCTTGTAGAAATGACAAAGTGAACCAGAGTGATCTTATACAAACACATTAGTCAAGTTATTTTGACCATCTCACCTCTGTGCATGCTTGCTCTAGACAGCTGAGAAATCCCAGTTCAATTTCCGTCCTGGCTGCTTTAACCCACATAGACACCAGAGGGAGCGGTGATCAATACACTGTACTTGGCCATCATTATCAAGACTTATATCCCCTTCAGCTCAGGGCCTATTAAATCAGAGGACCACATTCTTCCCGCCCAGTGTCTCACCAAGACTCTTGAGTCACATTAAGGTCTGATTTACGCATCTTTAATGACAGGCCACCCTTAATTAGCTGATGGCGCTAAAATGCAGCCATTGCTGAAAAGGATGACCATCTAAGACTCAGGAAGATGTTTGCTTCAGGCCACTCTCAATCTGTCATCCATATCAAGCCGGCCTCACATTACAAAAACAGCTTCCTCTGGTGGCTGTGGCCATACCTCATATGTTGAGAGATGCCAGAGGCAATAATGAATCCCTTCTAAGATGCCGGCTTCCCTTGCATCAATTCAGGGCACTGGTTACATGAGGCTTTTGGTCTGCAGCAAGGCCTGTAACTTCTCTTTCCTGAGTCATTTGCTGTCAAACAGTGGACTCTGATGACTTCTCCCTCTCTTGTTTTGGTCACAATCCATTGGTCCCAGCCTGAGAGGCGCCCAATATCATTAGCAAAAACATAATTTGGTTAGTTTAATGGAGTGACTTAGACTAACAAGTTGTTGCAACAAGAGTACCCTGAAGTGACTTGAGATGTATTACCACAGTAGTAGCGACTGCTCATTAGCTCCTTGCAGTGTTATTGCAGTTAGGCTCATAAGAAACCTGCATAATATCTATGCACGGCTGTAAAAGAGAGACAGCTGATAAATTGCATAATGACCAGATTAGCAATATGTCACACTAAGCCTCTGGCAAACGGCAAGGGAATTGGGAAGATTCTACCCTCCCTGTGAGATGAGAAAGATATAAATAGAAACCTTGAAGCACAATTTGTCAAGTTACATGAGCAGAAATGCATTCCCCCCTTTCTACCCCACCCTAAATATGTAAAGGTCCCTTTGAAGATTTCATCACGTCATTATAAAAATGGTGATGCTTCTGTAAAAGCATTGACAAATATCTGGTTTAAAGGTCACATTCATTTAAAAACTTCTAGTTTGCAATCTTCATTTCATAGTTGCTGCAAATGTGCTGCAGGACGTGTCGATGGTTTTGTGAGACTGTCATAGAAAAGCAAACTGGTCATTGGTCTCTGGTCATTGCAATGCGATGTTGTATTCTGTTAGACAAACCGGCTGTGTAAAATGATCATTTTGGCTCTTTCAAAGCTAGAAGTGAGAAAAGTGGAAAACTTAAGCTAGAGGTGGAATTGGATCTTGCACTGTAGTCAAGGTCATTGGGCTGGCTGGAGACTTAGGTCATCAATAAAGGTGCAGTAGCCATAAAATACAATGATTACAATCAGTAAAATAAGGAATATTTATTTTTTATCTGTATAAACAGAATGAAATGAATAGTTTTTATTAAACGCCTCAGTGGTAATGGTAGCTATATGTGGTAGGGCAGTGACTTCACAAAGGGCCACAGATGTTTGTAGTCAGTTTGCTGAATGAAAATTTATAAAAATGAATTAAAAAAAATAATTTAATGGCACTGCTGACACATGACCATAGCATGCACACACAGACACATTCTTTCAATAGCTCTCCTTATCGAGTGGCATTGTTGAAAAGGACATAAGTAAGAGTGTTTAATCATTATGATCCTCATATTCTGCACTTGGAGACTTGTGTTATTTATGAAACAGGCACACCGGCTCTGAAGTTCACTTTACTTGTCATCACTTCTCTGCCCCTGAAGAAACAAGTGCAGGTTTGCTCGAGTATATTAGGAAGTAGAGCTGTGCTATAAATCGATTTTATCAGTTTATTCTAATTTCTGATTTAGGATGATGTTTAAGAATAAAAATCAATTTTCACTTTAACTTCGGTAAGTACGGTACAGAACCGCCACCGCTTCCCTGAGCTCTTGTAGTTCATAGTAATGCCCTCCCCCCTGAGAGTTCTCTTCAGACACAGGTAAAATATCACCATGACAGCATGTGCTAATAAAAGTGAGGAGTTCGTTCCCAAAAAAGGCACTGTCTCCTCAGTCGTCTGGAAGTGGAAGTTTTGTAGCATCCAGCCTCAAGCGAACCACTGTCCGCTGTAAAGTTTGTCTAAAGTCTGTGGTAACTAAAGGCAGCAGCACGACTAATTTATTCCAGCATCTCAAACAAAGGCACACAGCCGAGAGGGAGAAGCGTGTGGCACAAGACAGCGGCAGCCCTAAAACACCTGCTAAGAAGCAGGTTACATTAGCAGAATCATTTTCCCATAGTGTCCCATATGAGAAGAAGGGGCCCTGGTGGAAAGACACGGATGTTTTCATTATTTTAACTTTACCAGTATGCAGTGTAGGGTGCACAATAGCCAGCAGTAAATTTAGGGAAGGCTTATCCTTCTCTAGCCTACATTATCTGCTGCCCCTGGTTACACGTACACACGAGAAGTAACCTGGCCAGCTTGTCACTGAGGACACTTTGAAGTGAGGAGAGGAAAAAAGGAAAAGTCACCATGAGATACTGAAAGAGAGAACTGAGGGAGAGAGAGCTGTGTGTGTGTGTATGTAAAAGGCAGAATGGGCCTCTGGCTAGGTGTGTGTGTGTGTGTGTGTGTGTACGTGTTGGCACTGTGTAGTCTATAACTTAGCTTACTCTAGGAAAATTTCAAGGAAAGGAAACACCCCCCATTGCAAATTAATTACACAATATGTAAAGAGGGATGTGATTGCTTCTACATTTTCAAAAGCCATGTTCATATTCAGCCTGTATTATTATTAGGTCATCTTACCATTAAATAATAACCTACCTATAATGAAAACAGTTGTATTAACCAGCTCTGAAATATTTATTTCACCATAGCCACAAAATAGTCTGTTCAGGCTGGTTAGGGTTTTACAGCTACACTGTCATCATCTTTTCAAACTAGCTGAAAATCATATTTTCAAAAATCAAATTGGCTTAAAGTTTGATTATTGTGGAGGTGTAAACAATATAAGTGAAATTGTGTTCCTTGGTAAGCTGTGTTTAGGCAGGTGAAAGACAAATGGACAAACATAAGCATAAATGACCAACTAACAGTATTAGCATCTGCAGATGTTTTTGTAAACAATCTGTTATTGGTTTCAAGAATTTTCATGTCAGTGCATCCCTCACTTTTTTGTCTGTTTGACTGTTGCATGTATGCAAATGATGTACTGTAATGCGTATGTATGCAAATGATGTATAATAATTCATTTTGTGAACAGCAGTGATTCGCATCTGACGCATCTAGGTCACTGAAGTGGTACTCAAAAAAAATCGTCCAGGGTTAGCAGGTCTGCTACAGTCTGATCCAGTCTGATCCAGTCGAACCATGCAGCCCTACATGAGTTTGATGGCACATTTTACTACCGACAGTTGGACTCTGCAAAGTGTTTGCCTCCAAACAATTTACTTTCCTAGTGACCACACTGGCAAAATAATCGCCCAGGGGCTGAAAGATGCACTGGGCTCCTGGAACTTCAGGGAAGACCCAACACGTCTGCATGACTACAGACAGCAGCACTAACGCGATTAAAGCTCTGAGACTGAATGAGTGGACCAACCTCCAGTGCTTTGGACACAAACTGCACAACGCCATTGGTAAGTGTCTAAATAGCAATGCATAATTGCATTTATTTGTCTGAATAGTGCTTTAAAAATAAAAGTTTATTGATTGATAGATTAATGAAGCCATAATCAACATTCTTAATTACTAAAACTTAGTTAATTTACTAGTATAAAAGGTGATTTTAAGACTTTTATAAAATATTTTTATTTAATTTTAATCAAATGCATACATATTTCCCCAAAATGCACACATGCATACATCATATATAGCACACATACACTGTGTATGTTTGCAGGCGTGTGTATGTGTCTGTGTGTTTGTGTCAGAGTCCTTTGTATGCATCAACACAATTTTGAAAGAAAAAAAAGACTTGCTTGGACATATTAGCCTATATATATGTGAATGTAGTCAATGTCACAGTATTGATTGTTCCTTCTTTCTTTCTTTTTATACAGAGAATGGTGTGAAGGACCCGTGGATTGAACGTGCCATTAGGGTTTGTAAAAAGGTTGTCAGTGTTTTTTCCTTCAATTGAAAAAAAACAAGAGAGATGGCTGTAGTACAGGCAGAGCCCAGTCTACACACTCATCAGCTTATTACAGAGTCCCCAACCAGGTTGGGTTCAAGGCAAAAGATGGTAGAGAGAGTCATGGAACAGAAGAAAGCCATAGCCCATGTCCTGGGGTCAGGGAAGAAAAGCGGGTACTTTGTGCAAGACATAGATGTATTAGAGTCAGTGAATAAAACTGTGAAACCACTGCAAGATTTCACTGATACCCTGTCTGGGGAGGCTAATGTCAGCGTCTCCTACATCAAATCAGTGCTCCATGTGTTCAGAAGCAGTCTGCTACAGCCAGAAGAGGAAGACACTGAGCTCACAAAAAAAAACATAACAAAAAGAAACAAAAAACATACTGGGCTACCTTAATGACAAATACAGTGACCCTGTCACAGATGAATTCTTGGACATGGCCTCATTGATGGACCCCAGGCTCTGGAAAACTAACATTTACCATGACTAGGTGGAACAAATTAAGAAAAGAGCTGTCGCAGAGCTGATGTCTCTACCCGCTAACAAAATCACACCACAGCCTGGCCCAGCTGTGCAGGTGCACCAGGGAGAAGCTCAGCCTTAGTCTAAGAAAAAAAAAAAAAACTTTAGCAAGCTTCTTCAAGAAGAAAGTGACATCTTCCTCCCAGTCAGAGGCAGACAAAATTGAAACTGAGCTGGCAACCTACTTGTTCCCTGACACAGACCCAGACACTGATCCACTTCAGTGGTGGAAGCGCCACAAAGCAAACTTCCCAAGGCTCAGTAATCTGGCCAACAAATACCTCTCTATCCCTGCTACAAGTGCCCCGTCAGAGACTGTCTTTAGTGTGTGTGTGCGCTTGTGCTGTAATGTCTTTGAAAGACATTACAAGCACTTCATGTATGATTTTGTTATTTAACATACAAATAGCATATGTTTAATTTTGTTTACAAAAGTTTTTTTTATTCTGGGATACAATATGTTTTTTCAAGAGGCAAGTTACGTTTGGTGAAAGTTAGGTTTGCACTTTATTAATCCCAATAGGGAAATTCATCTTTGTTTGCTTTTGTTAATCATTTTTATTGTAAAAATAAAAACAAAACTTTTTTGAATAATTCTTTTGTCTTTTGTAGTTTGTTTTTAAGGGAAAAAAATTGATTAAAGTTGTAAATCGGGTGTGGTGTGAAAAAATGGGATTTTATTTTTAGCCAATTTAGACATTTGATTAATCTGTATTCTATGGAAATAGCAATGACGGCAAACAAAGGGTGAGGGGAACAAAAAAAACTGTGTGGAAACTTCTTAAAGGGAATAAGACGGCAGCATAATATCTGACTATTTTATTACAGTCATGGCTGTTGGTAGCTAAACTTAAATTCAAATTTGACATTCAGACAGCTGCTAATGTGCTAGCAGCAGTCTTTTAGTAAGTTATGGTTACAGTGGCAAGTTCTTTTGTGTTTATTTTATGTCATTCTCTTTCACTTACTTAGAATCTCATTAAGTGATTCATACTGCATTACATTTTTTGAGGATTTCTCTCATTATAGGCTATTTTGACTTTGTAGTTGAAATGCCCAAATATTGGTCTTGGTTTAAATGTAATCGCTGCTTTGGAAAATATTTTGAAATGCATTTGTTTGCTTTATAGAAGATTTTACATATTGATATATTTTCTGGGATCAGTGGTCCTCCACTGAGATGTACCTTTTACTACCTCGCTCGCAGAATGCAGTTAGAGTTGCTTGTTAATCACACTGATCACACACAGTGTGAATTAAACTAAAGGTGTTGCGAATATTTGTGCTTTTTTGTGTGTTTTTTTTGTGTGACACTGTCACTGTTTCTCTGATGAGTTATGACAAAATTTCATTTATACAGAATGTCATCTTATGGCGTATGACAGGAAACAAGTTCATGTTTTTAAGATGTCTGGATATATCCTTCAACACTTTTTGGGGAAGGATCGGTAGATGGTAGACTAGCTCTTGTTCTGTCTTCTGTTTGCTCTGTATTCTGGTAAAGAAGCTCACTTGAGGTTGGTTGGTCTGCTTCCACTTCTCAGAGGAGCTGCATCCTTACTCTACCTCTACATTCCTGCCTTACCAAGTGAAATATTGGTCCAAACATTTTTTTATTTATGAATTGCCTTTTTTTTTTTGTGCACCTCCACTAGTCTGTACTTTGCCTGTTTACTCTCTGTCGTAGTAGTGAAAATAGTTAGTTTCACTCCCTGGTGTCAGTGGAGCTGCTGCGTCTCTGTTCTCTACAGGGCCACAAATGAAAAAAAACGTGTGTGTTCCAGTGACGTTGCAAACAAGCCAAGCCATGAATTTAGAACAGCATATTGGCTAGAGGGGAGCTGTTTGGAAAGTAATTACATCAAAGGCTGTTGTGGGAATATTTGCCACACAAAAATTGCTGCTGATGATAAGCAAGGCCCCACAAGGCAGTAATTAGGGACTCCTGCCTTATGGCCAGTGCATTGTGGTTCTTTCTCATGCTAAATAATTCTTACAGTCAAAATACATATATACATACATATATACCTGCCAATGTATAGGAGCTACAGTGAGGGCTGAAATGCCTCACTGATTCTCTGGAACATATGTTTAAGTATGTTGTTTTAATCACAACATAATTTTGTGTGGAAAGTGGATTTGTATCTTGCTTTTATCTCTCAGCAGGACTCTAGTGTTTTGGATGGTTTCTATGTTGGGAGCTTCCTGGATGCTAACTCCCCACTTTATCTTTCTGTAGTGAGGGGAGCTGTGTAATATCGTGGTATTGTCATCTTTTACAATACTGCAGAGACGAATCAGTTGCTCAGTGCTGAGATGCTCATGAACTCTCTCTGTACCTGTCCTGACTGTGTTTAGCCTGTAATGGTTGAGGGATGTGTGTGTGTATTTTTCTCTCTGTGCATAAGTTGCATCTGCAATGTGCAGTCTATACGCCCCCTAAGCATATAGAGCCTGTCAGAGGGTGTTGACCTACATAGTCACTGTCGAGTCATGGATGCAGAGGTGGGTTTGAAGAGCCTTACATAGTGTCAGTTGGCAAGAAATGGTTGCTTATCCTGATTGGCCATCAATGTGCTGTTTTAGAGAGGTTGGTCAAGTCTGTAGAACATGTTAGGTCTGTTTTGACAGACACAGGGTTACAATGCAGTACAGTGTCTAATATGATGTCTACTATCTAGTCACAAACATGTTTATATGAGAAGCAGGCTGAAGTATGAATGGATATTATCAAATTGCAAACTGCAATTTGACATGAGTCAAATATTGGTTTGCAATCCTACTGCACCACTGTGCAATGGTGATTTTAGGGCGGCCATGGCTACCTCCCACGAATAAGAAAAAAAGCGGGTCTCGAAATCGAAAGTACGTGCTGGCCGTCAGGACTCAGGAATCCAGTCACAGAGACCACAAGCTGAGCTAACACCACAATAATATGAATAACATTGCTGACAAATATTTTTTGCACAGGTAACCCCTGTGAATAAATGTGTTGCACAAGTTTGGACTGAGAGCTTCATTCTGATAACCTGATGTGCCAGATGGTTTGTTGCACAGAACTGTCTGAGAAATTGTCCATGGAAAAGGGCAGGCACTTTCAAAAAATACTTGGCAGGTGATTGGATTAACCATCTGTCTATCACTGTCGTACCTTGTGAGGCAGCTGGATTTGCGACGCTGATTGGTCCAAACCACTGGTGGTTCGGACACAAGCGCATAACTTGAAGCCTGACAAGATGGATTCTTGCGTGATCTCGCGCATCCAGCTGCCTCGCCAGGTAATCATTCTGAACCTGTAACATATAACGTATTTACTCCGCTACAGGGAAATTGCCCTTAGAAAACGTGTAGCCTATCCTGAACAGAATTACTGATCAAAAACATGTTTAAATAACCACTGCTTCCCAGAGACTGTGATAGGTGGAAATGGAAAATGTACTGTACATGGATAGAAAACTGAATAGAATGGTAGCTGCATGTTTATTAATATTAAATGTGGTTGTTGTGGGTGGTCAACATGGCCTTTGACCATGACCTTTAGTTTAACACTGTATTATAAAATGTAAAAACATCAACCTGGCCTTGAGTACGAACATCACAATGGATGCTAACATGAGTTTTATATGTGCATAGGTTGAAGCACTGTGATGCATTGAAAATCTGTATTTACACATTTTGATCACCTGCCATTCATTTAGATTCGTTAGATTCCACACTAGCTCTGGGTCCCATCTTGGCCACCCCATTCAAAATATCCTGGATATGCCACTGCTGGCTTCAATAATGGCCAATCTCCTGTTCTCCTGAGAGAAAACTGTACTTGTGGGGCAAAGTCCTAAAAGACAAACACTTTATTCAGCACCCCAAATATAAATGAGCAGCACCACAAATATGTAATGCTGAAAGGTGATGCCTCTTTAATGTTTGATTTATGTTTTAGACTACATTTAAATTCCTTTCACAATCTTTTTATCAGTAATGATGCACACAATCATTACTGTACACAATCATCATGTGTGCTTTAACTACAAGTACACTAACTTACATTCGTTTACTAAAGTGACAAAAGAAGTTTTTATTCAGTTGGGTACATTTACATACGCACAACGCAATACACACTGCTGCAAATGCTGTGAGAAAAGGAATACAGTGTAGTTAAGACATTTATAGTCCATGATTTCATAAACTGACAGGCCTCCATAATAATCCCATTTGCACAACATAAAATATGATTTTAATTATCCAGAGGAAATAGTGTCTGGAGTTTTGCTTAATGAAAAAAAACACTGTGAGATCTTTCAGGAGGCTCAGTATGTACTGATCCTTATATAATCTGTATGATTTCAATTTTTACCATAACTTGTTGCAGTGTTGGAAGATTTAATTGAGGTTCCTATGCTGTGTGAGTTGTGATCAGGAAACACGAACCATTATGTCAAATAGAGAGTGGAGATGCAGGACACATATTATTATTGCTTTAACCAACTAAAAGGGATGGTCCCTAATAGTTAAATTTGTGAATGACAGATTATCAGTATCCCTGGCTGGGACACCTGAGGCTCTGTGTGAAACGTGGTCTTTCAAAACCAATACTGAATTAGCATCGATATCTGAAAAATATGGGCTATAACAAAACAGATTATTTTTGTGATCACACAATATGAATCAGTAATTTACTGAGTTAAATTGGAAAGTCTCTAAACTTTCTCTAAATTTATACACCATTAAACAATTAGATTGAACAACATACTGTATTTACACAAATTCAAATGAAAAAAATGCCAGTTTGTATTATTTTAAAACAGTTGGTTATAAATAAATAAAAGCCAGTACAGACTCTTTGGTATGTGATATGTCGCACTTATAGTTGCTTTCCTGAAGTGCCTTTATATTTTGGGGTAATTCTGTAGCCTATTGTGTTCCTTAGCTACAAGAACCTTTTTATACTTTTTTAAGAGGTTGGTGGCTTTATTTTATTTGTAGATTATTATAAATACATATGAGGGGTATCATGGAGAAAAAGAATTGTCTGGTCTTGGGGTGGATTTTAGATTCAGAGTCCAGTGTGTAGAATTTAGCGGCATCTAGCAGAGCAGACTTGGCAGAAATGGAATATAATATTCATAAATATGTTTTAATTAGTGTATACTTACCTGAAAATAATAATTGTTGTGTTTTCATTACCTTAGAATGAGCCCTTTATATCTACTTAGGGAGTGGGTTCTCTTCCACAGAGACCGCCATGTTGCACCGCCATGTTTCTACAGTAGCCAAGAACGGACAAACCAAACACTGGCTCTAGAGCCTTTTGCGTTCACAAGTTTCGTGGCCACCATAGGTTCTCCTACACGCTTGGAAGGGGAGGGGGAGGGGTATACATTCACCACTAGATGCCACTAAATCCTACACACTGGTCCTTTAAGGGCTCTTAAAGAATGAAGCTCGTAGTCCTCATTGCGTCATCAACTTTTACATATTTTACGAAGACTTTTTCATTTGTGCTTTCCACCACACTTGAAACGGACTCTTGTCATCATTGCACTGAGCCCAAAGAGTAATTAAAACATGGTTCAAATGGTGCATACAAAAGTTAAAAAGGGCATTATTAGTTTAAATTCCAGTGTCAGTCTAATGTCCTATGAAAGAGATACATGTGGCATGTATAGTTCTGAGTCTGTGAATGGCAAAGTTAACATTGCATTGAAACGTATAAAATGTTTTGTTCATTTGCATGAAAACAGAAATAATGAAAGATTAAATTAGAGTTATTGTTTTGGTACTTTTGGAAGTAATTTTTAATTTCACAGTTGGTGAGCATAGGGATAATAGCAAAATAGATATGCATTACAGTTGTATTTTGATTTGAAAGAAGGAAATTATGTACCTTGTTTAACAAAAAACTGTTATTTTTATCTTGTGCATTATTATGTGTGTTTACAAGGTATGTTTGTGTGTGTGTGTGTACACGTCTGTGTGTGTTCATGTGACACTATACACTTGCATATGTGAAAGTAGAATTGGGATCTGTGCACAGAAGCAGATGTTTTCTCAGGGGGTGTGTGGAGCGCTCAGCAGTGTTTGGAAAAGGATGCACGCTGTGCTCACTATAATTGGTGCATGTGTTAAAGCCAATCCTTGCTGAGGTCCCTTGTGCAGTTTGTTATCCTGCATCCCCACCTTCTTCCTTGTGGATTGGAATCCAGGTCGTTGCACTGCAGACAATAAAACTTGCCCATAGTGACTGAAGGGAATACAGGAAGACGGATTACACTCGAAGACACTGATATTCCCAAAGTACTGGCTCCATTTGAGCTCACCATCTCTTGCTTCTGTGAATCTGTACGTTGATCACGTTGGTGTTTGATTCCTGATCCCATGAGTTAAGTCATAGAAATAATACGGGTTTCATGAACATTTTTTCTGTAACAAACTGAAGTGAGAGGACACATTTATCTCATTATCTTACTGCAGCCCAGTAGTTACAGTTCATTAAAGCAAATGACACAGTTTAATATCATTTTGTTTGAACATGTAAAGGCATGGCTGTCAAAAAATACTGAGACAAGGAAAGGTTTTATGCTGGTTGTTGCCAAAACATGTCTACAGAGAGTTTTTGGTCATTATAATTGTAGAAACTCATACTGTTGCTTTGCGTCTTCTTGCTGGTTTCTGAACACACACAGCTCATCTTTTCAGTGACTTCAGCTTGCGGTTATGATTCTGAGTTATGAGTCTGTACTTAAGGCAAAAAATAATCTTACATGCACACTTGAGGACAATCTTTCCTTGATGGCATTCATAGTGTTGCACTTGTTTGTCAAACCCTGTCTCATAGAAATTCAAATAAAATACGTTAGGCGACAAAAGCAATTTTGTTTGGTTTCGGTTAGATGTTAGTAAAGTAAATACTTTGTGACTCATGCTTCATGTCACTGTTGACTTTTTTCAATATTAAACAAATCTTTCTTACCTTACCTTACTCAAGTATTGTGAGAGCTTAAACACAACCATAAAAAGGTAAATAATGCTTAGTTGTTGAAATATGTTGCTGGTGAACATTTTACAGATGCATTCATATTTTGCCTCTGGATAGAATAATTAATGCTTCATCATTACGTTGATTAAAATATGTACACTGGGCAGCATCGCATTCCCTTCAAAACATATTTGCTTTGGCATTTTAGTAGTATATAATTGTAATTTCTAAGAGAAAGAGGTATGTTTGTATACACTAAAAGAAAAATGAAAAAGAGGGCTAAAGAGAGAATTTCAAAGCCTGCCTACTTTCTCCTACACACCACTGGTCAATTGCTGAAGTGGGCGTACTTGTTGGACTCTTCTTTTCTGAAAGTTACAGACATGCAGCCCTCATTCCTACATCGGAAAGGTGTTTCAGATGCTGTTGGACAATCTGATGCCTTAATGTGTCTGCATTGAACCTATAGATAAATGGAGTATTTCAGTAAAGTGTTTCAGTAAAATATTTTAGGGCCAATTACAATGAAAATACATTAGCTAAGTAATTAAATAGAAAAAAATGTACACAAATTTAAACACTTAATACGAATGCATATCCATATGAGGAAAGAAGTTTTTTTAATTTAAAGTCAGGGAGCCCTGTGGCTTTCCCAGTGAGGTCTGGTGTTCAAATGTCAGCGTAGAGTTTGGATTTTTTTTCCCTTGTATGCACATATTTCTTCTGGGTGCTCTGATATCCTCGTGCAATTCAAAGACCAGCGTGTTAGGTGAACTGAAGACTCTAAATGCGCCTAGAGGGGGAAATGAGAGTGACTGTGTTGCCTATGTGTTGGTCCTGTAATAGAGGGGTGATTTATGCTGGATGGATGGATCTGAGTGATGAGACCGCCATCAGTGACAATGAACACATTTACATAAGTAGACAGACAATGAGCAGATGTACAGTAGATAAAGGCCATGCAGTTGCTTTAAAAAGCGCATTATTGTGGCGGCTGCCTGGCTACAAATGAATATTGTATGGGCAATGTAATGACAAAGAAAGATTTGGCAAAAAATAATGGGGCCATAGTGTGAACAGAAATGAACAAAGCCTAAAAGCATTATATGCAGCAAAGCTGTAACAAACAAAAAAACAGGCATTCTTTGCCCAAGTGTATATGCACAATGGGATCTCATAAAATTCTGTGTTTATGTTCACATCTCAAAAAATACATTCACACATTAATAGCTAGATTCTCATTGTGCAAATAACGTGCCAAACTAAATGGCAAATTAATGTGGATGGAACATTCTCCTTGGAAAAAAAGGATCAATCAATCAACACCAGAACTGCTATCATATACTATATGACATGAGACAAACAATGGCTGTTTCCTCATATTGATCTACCGGTGCTAATGATCAGCAAGAAGTCTTTCATAACAGCTACTGATATTCCACAGGAGATTTATAATATAATGCCCATATTCCTTGTGTTTTTTATTGAGGCTCTGGCAGCTGGCTGGTCATGATGCTCCCTCTGTGCTTGTCAGATTACAGGCAGCCTAGACCCTGAAACCTGGAGACTATTTTTAGATGGCTAATAAGAATTCATTTAAGGCGATGCCTTCACTTGAAACAATATGTTCAGTGAACAATACTGTCAAGGCAGAAAAATGGAGAGAAAGTTAAGCAAAATGATTAATTACCTCCAAGTCTTTGTTGTCTATATAAATAATACAAAACAATGTAAAAATGGACCTGATTCATCTTTTACTCATAACCACACGTAAAACATTAATGGCTTGCTGTGGTTCTCAATCATGTCACACTTGAGCTACAGCAACTTAAGTATCTATTGTATCAAATAAATATTTCAAGCTTCAACATGATAAGGCCCTCTTTCTCTGTGTCGCCTCTCCAAGGCAGCTCTTTGATACTAGATTCCTCTTTACTCAGAGACGTCATGATCTGTCTCTGACCCAAAAGCAGTTTCACACGCTGCGGACAGCTGTCATATGTAGTCCAATAAAACACATCTGAACCATGCAATATTTATCGCAATATCCACAAAGGCGCTCACAAAGACACTGTTACAAACTGCTCTCGTGCTTTCACAGTAAAGCGACACCATTCATAACAGACCATACTGTACAGGGATGTAGAGGTTCTTCACCAATTTTACAACTGAACTTAATGATGTCTAACCAGATGCAAAGTTTTTGTTAGGTTAGTAAGAATCATTTCCATGATAGAGATGAATAAGGTAGCTTTCTAGAGCACACATCCAGCAAAAATACTTGTGAAAAGGCAATAGAATAATATTTCATTTTAATGCCTGAAAGCTGAAATGTCTAACCCCAACTCTAATTGCTGTTTAATCTGTAGTGATTATTACTCACTGTAAAACTGTTTTCTATGTGCACAAAGAAATCTAAATCAGTAAAGGATGATTGAAATGAAATGCAAGCAGCATCGCTGCCTTAACATTGCATTCTAGATGAGATATCATTTTTTTTAATGAAAATCCCTATTGAGAATTCAAGCACTTTCTCTGAGCTAGGAACGGTACCAGATGGTGGTAGCATTCAGTTCCCTCCCCATTTTAAATGAAAGTTATGAGAACAGCAGTGGGCTTTAAAATGACAATAAATACAAGCTTGTGATAGTCAACAGTGAAACAGCCGGTGGGAAGTAACCATTAGTTACTCAATTTATTCTGTATTTAACTGTCCAAATACAACGAGGTTGTGCAATATCACCCATTAAGGCAGAAAGCTTCTAGTTTGTTCCTTTTTATATGCCTCATCTACTGCATCGTTCAAATGGCACAGTGACACCTGCACATCATGCACATACAGTGTATATCCCTGTATGGTAATGCTCTGTGAAATCAGCCTACTGACTTTATTGTTTCCTAGATTTTGACATGATTACTTTATTCTTCTACAAAAGAGACACCTCCTCTGCAAGACCTTTTACATAGGTATAAGAATATCACACTTCTCCTGCTTTGCAGCTGACTTATTAAACCATATGGGTCCCTTTATGATCTTGCCACCCCTTTGGTTAAGGAATGGTTAAGTTTAGGGAACTAAAACACTTTGATTAGGTTAACAGAAACCAATGTTAACTGTTGGCTGGATCTACAGCGCTGAAGTCAAACGTTTTATCAAATGACCAATACTGTCAAAACAATGGATTTTATTTGTGTTTTTAGAATCTCGAAGTTAACAAAGTTATTGTTTGTTATTAGAATACAAGGGCTGAGGAGTCAGCAGCTGTTCAGGTGTAAATTCAAAGCTGGTTATCATGTCAGTCTAATTGTCCTATGCAGCTTGAACAGCGAGTGCCAGATAGAGCAACACGACACTGAGATGATGAAAAGAAGGAAAGTAATGAATCAAGTGAGGAAGATACAGTAGATGAGTAACAGTGAATCTGGATATAAAGAATAAGCATGTGATCATAATAAAATTTGCATGTGGTACATACCACGTTATGAGGTATGTAGATACAAATCACACCAATATAAAGTAAACGTGTGAGTTATTAAACAAGAAAATGAAAGTCAACTTATGACAAATACATGACCAGGTCACTGCCACAATAAATAGCTGTTTGTCCATTACTGTGGTTACTATGACAGGGGAAGACATCTCAGTGACTAAGTGCTGACCTTTGAAGCTTCAGTGATGATGGCTGCTTAACTTGTAGAGTCTACTTAACTTGTAATGGCACAAAAGGAACAATAGCTAATGTAATATTTGCATCAAGTCCGAGGCAATTATATTATCTACTACGGTATGCCCAGATTCTTGCAATGAAAATCAGAATGATAGGAGCACATTAGAATTAAAGCTTCCCTGTCAAATAGGCTTTATTAGAGTACAGATATCTTTCTATTTAGCATTGATCTTTGTCACCAACACCAGATCAGTTTTTTTGTGAATGTGACCACACAAATCATGCCTCAGATGCAATTATTTTATATTGTTTGTCACATTGTATGTTACTCTCCATGGTCCAATTTCAATTATATGACATGTTTTGTGCTGTTACATTGTATTAGACAGCAGGGCTCTCTGTTAATCTAGAGATAGCTAGATGTAGAGTGAAATAGGTCCAAGGTTAAAAATAAACATAAATATCCTTAACATGACATGGATGCTCATATATATGCTCTAAACAGCTTTAGTTACTGCACATACATGTGTCACATAAAAGTAATATTTCATAGAAACAAACTCTCACCATCCACAGATATGTTGTAGATGTCTATATATTGTTGTCAAGAGAAAGATCTGTTTATTGCTATGAAGATGGACGTTGAATAACAAGCCATGCAAATTGACATTACAATAATATATTCATGGTTTAAAACAACAACAATATAATCTGATTAGCTTCACTCAGCTTCAGCCTTTGCTCTTGTTGTAATGACAATCTGGGATGCTGGGGTGGAGCGCTGAGGCAGTTGGTATATCTCATAAATAAGCAGCAGCTACAGAAAACAAAATGGCTAAGATACAGTAATAGTTACCAAATCTCAGAAGAATAGCTTCAGTGCTTTATGGTAATTCATTAATGAGATCAGTTCTGAAATGATTATAACACAGCTGTCCTGAATTATTTTCATCTGCCTTCCTGTGTTTTTTTGGGGGGGCAGTTGGGAACACATTGGCACTGTGCCACAACTTCACCTTGAAGTGCTTTATCACCAGTTGGATGGCTAGCTATCATGCTTGGAACCAGCCTTCAGGAAATGTAGCTATGGAGAAAAAATATCTATGAGTGGTTGTGAGCAGAGAGCGGTTGCCATGGTGATGCAGTGGCAGACGGGCCGGGAGAGTTGGATGTTGGTTTCTATGGACCACAGGACGTCAGACTCAGTGTGGAGTAGCCAGGGTGGTAATGAGCGTTGTGAGATGTGTTGACAAGCCAGCTGATGGGTCTTGTTGCGACGCCCAGGCCTGAGAACTTAGAGAACCTCCGCCCCTAAATCCCCTATATAGACCTTCAAGGACTGCATTCAGTGAGCGCGGATTTTGCAAGCTGCTCTTCATATGCAGATGAGTGTGTTTAATTGTTGCAGCGCCTAATTCCTAATGTATGAAAGGAAAGAGGAAATGCATCCGAAGATGTGTATTCAAATGAAATATTCAAGCCTTCTAATGAAATATTCTGTCAGTTTGGAGTTTCTATGGGCGACTCTACCAGTGGAACTGCTTTTAAGAAGAGAGGCAGCCTGCTTTAATGAGCCTCTGGGCAGCCTCAGCCAGCCCTCTAAACTGTGCCTGTTTGTTTAGTGGCCTTTATTCTTTGTCTGTTGTGGACTTTTCATAGCAGGATGATGGACCAGGCATTGCATTAATAGCTTGTTGAAATCCTATGTGCCCCATTTCTGTCTTGACAATAGGCAGGATGATCATCTGACATTTTTGAAGTCAGCTTCCTCATCTTGATCTGTATTTCTGATATGCTCAATCACGAGGATAATCATGTCTTGTGGGCCGGGGATACATTGCGTTTTATTCCTGACACATATTTTCAATTAACAGGGAGATAGAAATTGATACCCCATCAAATTAGATAAAAAATGGGCAATGATATTCTTACAGTGTTTATTTTTTTTCATGTTACTAATGGGCATCTCTAGATTACTTAATTAGAGACACACTGGATATGTTAATTATGCCAAGAGGAAAGGAGCTGGAGTGTTAAATTACTTCACAATGCAGTGGCTCATCCACTAAAAACAAGAGGCATTTTTAAAGGTTTGAAATGTAATCACAAGGGTACAAAGAGAATTTAAATAGCAGTGGCCTTGATTGTATCCTGAGGTGAAACTGCAAAGAAAGGAAGAACAATTTTATACTCTAGGGAGGTGCTTATCAATGTTGGCTATAAAACATTTCCTGTTGAGCAGAAAGAATTTTTAGTGGGTGCACTAACGAAGCAACTGAAATTTTGCTTAGGCAAAGCAATCAAAACTCATTGTTAAAAAGTGAACCAATGCTACGTTCCCGTCTGAACAATCACATGTGGTATATCGGCACCTAATCACCAATTTGCTTGTTTTATTTTTGTAGGTTCACTGTTATAAAGACCTTTCCTGAGCTCTGCATGTGGCAAGGAGGCTGCAAGTGCTTCCTGCTTTGTCCCTGTGAGTTTCTCGGGGAGTTGATCAGAAAAGAACTCTACATGTTAATTTTGTAGCCACTTAATATAAAATATTAATGCAGATTCTGTGCTGAGTTAAAAATAATGTGCAATTGTGAGTTTTAGCTTTAGTTTCATCAAATGTGCATGACTCGATCACTGGCTGGTCTTGCTAATGTTGCCTACTATGTAGCTTTGTAACTCCTAAACTAAAAAATAGTTGTTTCACACTATAACATTATGTTTGTTTTTAGATTTTCATCCCTGACACATGGCACTCAATTTTGAACTTGAATTAGTCGGGACAAAGATCACACATTTGACATATGAACAGTCACATATGAGATATGCACTGGGATGTAGGAGTAGAAAGAGCAAAAGACAGGTGAGACAGCAACCTCCACAGTCCTGTGTATGTTTCTGTCTGGAGCTCAATGCCAGTGGCTACTGACAGTCTGCATTAAAGATTTGTGCTGCCGCATTATGTCATACTGAACTAGAAGAGTTCATTCTGACAAGTTTAAGTCTTGGAATTTAAACGGTTTCAAAATACTAGGACTATCAGACTAGCCGCACAAAATAGATTAAGAGTAAGGTTATCAGTTATTGAATGCTTCTGCTACCTATTAAGGATACATGCAAAATGTTCCTTCAGATATATTGAGATATATCGCTCAAAACCACAAATGTCATGTCGCTAGAGGAAAAGTCAGGGGATTCATTCTCCGGCCACCATGAATGTCTGCACAAAATTTCCCTGCAATCCATCCAATAGTTGTCAAGATATTTCCGTCTGGACCAAAAGTGGTGTACCCATCAACGGACTGACGACTGGCAGACTGATTGCCATCCTGAGAGCCAATTCGTTCCATTTTCAAATACCTTAAATTCCAACAAATCACCCAGAGCAGAGTTCATCAATACAGAATCCCAAGTAGCAATCTAAGATAATGTGTATGGTACAAAGAACCATGAAATCACTGTCTAGGTAAAATTTTGAAATAAATTTGCATTGGTCCCTGGCACTTTTTGAGGAGACTGTTCATGGCGTTGGGACACCTAGAAAATACACGGCTGGATGAACGAAAAAACATTTTGAGTTCTCTGGCCTAATTTCAGTGAAGCTTGCTTTGAAAAACAAACAAACAAAACACCTATAGAAATCAACAGTAATCTGTTATGTGTTTGATTTCATGTTCATTTGTTTGGAGTCTAAACCTGTTTGAGTCTGTGATACAATATTGTTTCTACAGAGCAACATAGAACCTAATTAATCACTGCAGAAAAGAACCAAATTCTATTTATAATGTGCAGTAATTAGCCTATCTGCATGCCGAGAATGAAATTAGGGATACTTACATTGGGTTTAGTGATTAAATATGATTTATTTAAACTATTTCATGAATTAAAAATAAAACAAAAACAAATCCAGTGGACACCCCCAGCTTTTCATCTCAAGAATATTGAAAATGATCTGAAAGACAGTTGAATTTTACAACTGAAAAAAAGGGGGGAAGGGGGAGGGTTAAAATGTGATATTCGGTTCCATGTCCTTCTCAGTAAACAAACAGTGACAGTCTTAATTGCATTTTAACTGGAATAGTTATGGTTTTGTCCATAAGAATAAGATATGAACAGAGCTACCAGCTCAGGGGGTAAAAATCACTTATCAAAGTCACTCTGCCATGTATCTCATTTTGAAGTACTGTTGTACAGCATCAGTGGGAGTTCAGATGTTGCAATAGTTGTTTGAGAGTGACTACACAATGTTGCCTTATTTATTGTGGATATAGAGTCTCTCCCTTGTGTTCTCCTCCATCTTTGGGGTTTAACTGTTCCTCTCCAATATTCAGGCCCTTCTTCTTTGCCTTAATAGGACCAGTGGTGTAGCAGATGGAGCTTTACAATGAAATGAGTGTGGAAAATTAATAGTCCTGAGGTGCAGAGTGTTGCATGATGCTTTTATAAGTTAACAAATATTTAATGTGTCCTTCTGAGGAGAGAAAAACGCATGAATTATGCATGTTTCCAAACCAGTGTGTTATGCTAGCTGGATATTTCAAGTGTAACTACAGTCAGTGGTTACATTATCAAACCTTTTCCCCTCAGACTTGTGATGAATATATCTGACCATAATGGAAATAAGCTCTTGAGCTTTATTGTGTTTTATGCTTTTGACAACTACTGTACAAAGATATGATGCCTCCTGGTTGAGGCTGTGCATATATTATTTATTTATTTATATATGTCGTATATCTTTTATATTGTCAATAATAATTCTTCCGCTTTGGTGGACATCAATTTCAACTGGTTTTTGACCAATTCCTGAACTCACTCCATGCGGGACAGAGCCCAGAAAACAACCTTTTTCTCTCTGATAACTCTCCATGATTACTTCATCTATAACAACATTAAAACACACCTTCCTCTAGGAATTTAGTATCTGTTTTACTCTTTACCTGCCCCCCATTTGACTTGATGCTTTGTGTATCTCAGGTGCACCTACCTCAGCATCCCAGCAGAGGAGACATAGATGCTGCATTGGAATGAAGACTTCTATTTGACATTGATGCACCTTTGTGGTATTATATGCAAATGGACCAGGATGAAGGCGGAGGCTGTTTGATGTGCAAATGATGATTTTGGGGCACTGCAAATGTGCACACCACTGCTTTTCTGTTAATTGCCTTCCCTGTGGAGTCAAGAACTTTATTAGAGGAAGAATGAGTGTGAGCATAGAGAGAATGTGTTTCAACTTCACGGACTGAACCGGTGGAGGACACAGTGTATTCAACATCACAGCACTGAATAAAATCATAGGCTGTGATTTTAGAGAGTGCTCTACATTTTTACGCCAAGCAGTTACAAAGCAGTCTTGCAGTGACAGAGGGATTGGCTTTCAAATAGAAACAGAACTGCAGATTGCAACACTACAGTCCTTTTTGAAAGAAGAAATAAACAGTCATAGTGAATGTAGCCAAGGTTAAAAAAATGCAACATGTCTGTGGCAATCATCTTCATTGCACTGCTCCAAGCTGTAATCTGTGCCTTCCTCACCTTTATTGATTCTCTCGAAACTCACACTAAACTGTAATAACTGGGTGTTATTACACTCTATGGCCTTATCAAGTATAACCATGGCCGAGTATCTTACACTACACCAAGAAAACGTCAGCCCAGAAAGAATGTTTACAGTGGCTATACATCAGTGTAGTGCAGGCATCCTAATAAGCCTGTATCTCATGATATACAGTAGCACTACTACTGCATCACTATAGTGTCACTTCGCATCCTTTACTTTTCATACATGTAACCTAGTATCTTATCATTGACAAGGAAAGTTACAGTACGCACAGTAACCATGCAGCATCTCATGTTGTTTTTTCTGGGTGAAAATGGATTACTTTGTCAAATCTATTTGCTTTGAATTTCTGAATGAACCTTTGATCAGCTATAGATGGCGTGTAATCAAAGACACAGAGTTTATATCACTTGCATAATGCATAACCAGTTGTAGTCAACCAGCTGTCAAACACATTGCATTGCAAAAAGGCCGACACATCCCATGTGTGTGCCAACCACAGCTTATAGGCAACTAGTATTCAGAGCCTCTCTGATGCTGCATTGGAGCAGGAGAGCGCAGGACTCTCTCTGTGCACGCAGTTCAGAAACATGTCTCAAGATGTACTGGCAACTGCAGAAGGAGAAAATTATATCATAATATTATTATATTCATCTAGAAATGTACCTTTTTGGGGGAATTATTTTCTACTACCATTTTCTATTTTTCATAATTAACCTTCTGGTCAAGCTCAGTGGTGATGGAGCTCTGTTAGCTTCTTGGTGCTTTGAGGACTTTAGCAATTGTACCTACCGGCCTATAATGTCTTGAAACTGTTCTACTGTATGTCAGAGGTGTTTCAAGAGTTTCTTGGACTTAATGACTTGTTTTAGTCCTATATGACATGCACGGTGAACTGAGATATTATATAGACACGTGTGTGCCTTTATGAGTCATGTCTAATCAAGAGACCTTTTCTCAGCAGACATTTTGACTTGTAAAACACAGGTGGAACTAATGACATTATTAATGGCAGCGTCCCATTTATGTGTTACAGTGCCAGGGCCCTGCATGCTGTCTCACTGGCTTCCTGACACATCTGGATGGAGCTGAGCCATCATTAATGTTATTAGCTACACTTTTTCTTTTTCTGTTATGACACATCAAAATGTCTGCCATAAAAAAACAAACAAAAAAAAAACGCTTATTGAATTAGCCACAAGTGGATTTCAATTAAGTTTTAGAGACATGGATGACGAAGGAATTTAATTTTAGGACATTGTACATTGCGTGATATTGAATTCAGTATTTGTGGTACTATTTATAATGGCTACGAATATACATTCGTTAATCTAGTGAATTCTTGCAGCAGTGGGATGGTGTGTGTGTGGCATTGTCTCACAATAAACCACAGTGTCCATGGTCATTGTAATGAAGGAACATGTCATCCAATGAGACCTTGTGGCTCAAATGTGTCTTTAATACTTTTTGGACAACATAGTAGGTCTATGACACAGAGGAATATGCTACAGTATATCACACTGGTTCACAGGCAATATTTGTTGGAAAAAATGTTGAATAAGAAAAAATATAGAGTACCTAAAGCCTTTTCTCGCAAGCATTACTTTAAAGACATGTCACCTGCATTTATATCCAGAGAGCTTAATGGCACCATGGCTTCATGTTCATGATGCCTGGAAATGCCAAGATTTGTTTTGACTGACTACACCAGCAGCAGATTGTCTGATAGGAACACAGCCAACTTGTGAATTCTCAGCGGCTTGTTCTTGTAATGCGTTGTTGGTCCAGTGCTCCAGCACCACCGCCTTCCACATTCTTGCTGCAGGGGTATTGTTGTTTGCTCTCTTCTCTGACAAAATTTGCAAGACACTGGCTCTGTTTTTGCAATACTATTGCTTAGCGGTTAGAATTAGTGAGAAATTCAGGTATGGTCTCATAACCTCACTGGAAAAAAAATAATCTTATTGATCTGTAACAGTTTGGTTTATTAGAATTCTGCTTCAGTGAGTGCTCAGTCTGTTAATATTCCAGATATAATGTGTATTATCAAGGAATAATTTAAATATGTCCATTCACCAAATGGGAGTCTATCGTCTCCTGAATGCTGAGAGATTCAATGCATCACAGGCTGAGTTGCTGTACTGAGGAATTGAATCATTTGCTCTCTTAGCACGCTCATAGCTGCCTGTAGATAAGGTTTAGTCTTGTGTTTTAAGCAGATATTTGACGCAAAGATGGGTGTTTTCTGTGCCTTGGGGGAGTGAGCAGTAAAGGGAGTGCAGTAAAAATTGCCAAGGTTGACTAATGACAGATAAGAGCCACAAATTTATTATAATTAAGCAGGCTGCCCCTGCCTCTCAAGCTGTTGTACTATCTATGTCCATTTAAAAAACAGAGCAGACAAGCGCATGAAGGCAGGGAATAAATAAATATTGTTAAATATTTTTCACAGCTATTTCAAGGTAGAAGAGTTTAAAACATATCTTAGTAATTGTTATCACTTGACAGTCTGTCAGAAACTTCCTTGGAATATCATGTAATGATATTACTATTCAGGTGACAGTAACAGGTGTAAGCAGCGGCTGGAGGATATAGTAAGCTGATTTTTAAACAGCATGTTTTTGTTATTTTTTTGTTAATTGTTATTTAGTTGTTAATAAGAAGCGAATTGTTTAGGTAATATAGTTTGATTTCCTGGAAAAAAAAGAACAAATTTCTTTTTAACGTTATGCTTCTCAGGTTGCCATTTTCCTCTTGGCAGAGAAAGAGTTAGGCATAAGGAGTCTTGTTCACTTGCATCTTAACAGTGGGGATTGGTAGTCATTTTTCATAAGATATATTTTTTCAATGTGACTGCTTAATTCATATGCTTTCTGTGTGGTAAAGTCATTTATTATGACTTCATTTTGGGCAGGATGTCTACAGAAAAGGAGGAGAACTGTGAAATAAGCTCCAACTTCCATTCCCTAAATAGATTAAGGTACAAGAATGGTTGTCCTAGATGATTGCGTGTGCTTGCAGGTGTGTGTAGGTGAGTGCATTAGGGTGTAGGTATGTATACACATCCAGTGACAACACAACCACTCCCAGAAAAAAAAAAAAAAGGTTTCCGAGGCCTGGCCCTGCAGTATGGTGGGCTTGGTGATTAATCGAGGGGCAGTGCAGGAGGGCTGCAGAATGATTAATTGAGCTCAGGACCCCATCTGCAATGTTTTGATGAAAATGAAGAGAGGAAGAAGGGATGTGCTAGACTGGTGGTGTTATGTATGTGTGTGGGGGGGCTAAAGGCTAAAAGACAAACAACCATGCTAGGGTGATTGTACAGTAGGTGTGCCTGTGTGGTCATGTGTGTTGCTCTCCCTACTTCTCATTTATTTTCATGCATTAAAGTTCGACACTGACAATATCACTTAAGGATTCAAACGTCTTGTCTTCACCGGTGTACAAATCACTCAATCACGCCAAGCACAAAACCACAGTTTACAATTGGGCTTTTGATAAAGTTTAATTTTACCTTGCCTGAGGGGAATGACATTGTACTCCAGTAACTTTATCTTATTCTGTTCGACTGCTTCCTCGAGTCATCCATAGTTAAGAAACAGATCCAAAATGGCGAACTGGGCGAGTGAAAGTAGAAACACCTTGAGAGGGAGCATGAAAACTGCCTTTTCAGATGAGCTGCAATTATCACTCAGGGTGTGAAGGGCTGAATTGTGCTCAAGAGGAAAGTCACTGTACTGTGTTTGCTTGATTGAAAATCAGTTCTTATAAACACCGCAATCACCTTTATAGTCTCCTCCAGACAGTTTGATCCTCGGGGGCTGTGATAAACACCCAGGGGAATACGAGGTGACATGCAGTTGGCATTTTGTGATAAGAGAGGAGTGATAGCCTACTTTGTCATGAATGTATTTCCTTCAATTGACATTAAAGATTGAATGATCTAATTAGTATGTAAGCTGCGGTGCGTAGGTTGGTCTACAATATATCAAAACACATTTTTCTAACAAGTTGAATTTTCCACTCCTTAAAGGTGCAGTGTGTAGAATTTAGTGGCATCTAGCGGAACGGACTTGGCAGAAATGGAATATAATATTCAAAAGTATCTTTTAATTAGTGTATAATCACCTGAAAATAAAATTGTGTTTTTGTTACCATTGAATGAGCCCTTTATATCTACATAGGGAGCGGGTCCTCTTCCACGGAGCCCGCCATGTTGCACCGCCATGTTACAGTAGCCCAGAACAAACCAAACACTGGCTGCAGGTGTTTGCAAATGTGTATATTACCAGCAATGTGTTTGTCATGTGTTCCATATTTGACAGGTGTGGGACCTCCATTGGTAGACTAATGCATAAACTCACCCTATGACTGCACCAGGATATCCTGGAAACAGTCAGCAGCTATCAGCTGGTAATCAGAGAGTAGAGTAGTGTCCATCATTTAGATAGTGACACATTTAGGTTGTTTTGGCTCCGACATATTTGATTTGAAATGAAACAATGACTGAAACCAGAGTGCTGACATGGTTTTAACTAGATTTATTGTGTTCACATTCATATTGGGTGAACAGTGAAGCAACTGTAGCACCCTTTTTAAAGTAGTCTGTCTATTTAAGGACAATACAGGAGGAGGAGCAGAAACTCTCCTGCTCTCTGCTTGCTCAGCCTGCTCGGTGTGTGTCTCTGCTCCAGTTCTGGTTGTAAGCGGTGGTCCTCTGGCTTGTCCCTGCGTCTGTGTGCGCTGCAGCCTCACAGTCAAACAGACGCTCTCTCTCTCTCAACCGCACACTCGCTATGCACTGAGCTATTCTTTACTACACCACCTAGCTACACTACTTCTATAAGACATTTTAGTTTAGAAAATATATTAAAATACTTTAAAAAAACAAAAAAAAAACCCTGATGCTTAGGCCCGGCAGGGCATCAACTCAGGCCTGGTGGGCCGCAGGGTTTGTAATACACTGGTGGAAACCCTGGGTGAAAGATGTTTTTATTGATAATGTCAGGTATGTTATAAAGTGACCAACTAATACTGGCAATCTAACCCTGATTCTTCAAGATTCATTACAGTAAGATGTTCTGGTAGGAGTCTAAGCCTGGCAATATTTAATTTACTGGAAGTGAAATGTGGCAAAAGAGCCCAAATTCAGACTTGCTTTACCCTATCTGGGCTTCACCAGACCCATATATACTATCGAGAATTATTGCGAGTTCAAAGCCTTCCTAATGGAACATGAATAGCATTTTAGAAAACAAATTTATGTATCATAGATGATACAGCAGGCCTCAAGTGTTGCAAACATCCCTAATTTTCTAATGAATTCTTTCTCATCTCCACTGCCCCACAAGAAGGGGCTAAGTATAATACAACTGGCCTAATGTTTCCCACATTTACGTGAAACCAGTTTGTTATATAAATCAATCAATTTTTTTTACAAACTGTTTGTGTGATCAAACACTGTTTAAACTCACAATAGTGGAAGATTTACAGTGATACATAATACTGTACAGCATGTTGGATTTTTCTGTCATTTAAGACTCAGTGAAGTGTTGAAACAATTCAGTTTATATGTACAGTATATAATCATACATACAGTAAGTGATACTATCATACAGTTTGGATGTTTGTTTGTTTTTCCTTAAATTGAAACAAGGTTAAATGTCCCTGTCAGTCCTAACCTCACTGACCTGCACTGGTAATTTACATTGAGTTGTATTTATATACAACACATGTCTGATAACACCTAAACAATGTGATTACATATTATATGATAAACAGGATTTTAGAAGCAGTCCAACAACCTCACTATGACTGTACTGAAAACTGAAGACCTAGATATGGGTTTCATATTGTGAATATAGCCATGTTTTATGTGCTGTGTTTAGAAGACTTGCCTCAAACTGAAACATTAGAAAGTAAATTGATAACCTACAGTTCCTTTACAAGACAGTTTCAAAATACTTTAAAGTCTGTGTAAAGCAATAATAAATATGTGCTCTGAGTTTGCCACTCCACTAGAAAAATGGGTTATTAACCACCCAGCCGAATTTGACTGATTAAAAAAATCGCCAAGTACATAAAATTAGGTTTCAAAATTATGGAAAAACAAGCGGTATTCTGAGCTCTGAAATGCTGGGGGTGTGTCCGCTTAAGGCGCTGAAACCGTTTACATAGTTTCACCTCCAAAGTGTGTAGAATTATGAATTATGTTCATTTTTTAGGCTATTTGTTTATTTATTTAGTTTAGCTCTCCTTAAATTGACCGCTGCAGCCAACACACTTCAGAATGCGTAACTTTTACTTTGAAGGTGAGCTGTCTGTGTTTCCGGCCCTGTAAAAAAAAGAAAAATGCATTTGTGAACCGAGCCACATCAGCGCAGTCTAAAAAAGTTCACAAATGACAAGCAGTTTATAAATGCAGGTTTGTATATAAATGTAACAACATCCAAATATGTTTTTGATGAAAATTATAAATACTTTTAAATACATATATATGTGGACTTCTATTAGATATATTTAAAACAAGGAATATTTGTGTGTGTGTCAAATACATTTGTGAACCATATGTTTTTATATGTAGATTTTTTTGTTACATTTATACACAACGATAAATATTTTTGTGTGCATTGAAAAATATTTTCGTGGAGTCCTGCAATACATTTGCAAATCCTTCTGTGTGCATTCATTAATTATGAGACTGATCTGACTCCATAGCTTTTGACTCATCTACATCATTTTCTCTGCCCCTGTTATGAGCTGAGTCAGTTGGCAGATCTCCAGGAAGAGCAGTGCTCAGTTGAGTTTTGCCCATTGCAGCTCCTATAGGCTCTCAAAGACCTTTTCTCATAAATTCTGCAAGCCATTTCATTGTCTTTTAGCAATTACTGACTTTTTAATCCTGCTTTTAAAGGCATGTCTTCTACTTTCAGTCTCACGGCTATTAAAGGCACAGTCTGTGATCCAATGCTTTTGTACTGGGTGGTTGGGTGCTGCTGCAGACCTGCAAATATTTTACACATACAAGGATAAAACATCAACACACTGTATTAAAAGGTTTTGTAAAACTTCAACTGAAACTTGGATGGAGGTGATAACATCAATTAAGGATTAAAATATCCATTGTATACATAAACATGCAACAAGCTCAACTGTATTAACCTATTGCACTTAGTCAAAACAGCAAAAGCTGAGGTCTTACATCCCTGATCAGGAAATGTACAGATGCACATAATGGTTAATGGTTACTTTGTGGTATTTAATTCAAGAGGTCACTAGTAGCGATCCTGTACAACACCAGGGCCCAGGCACTGGAACACCTAAATGGAGTGGATCCATTATTAATGTTATTAGATACACGTCTTTCAGTGTTTTAGTTCTATTTTTCTTAAACTTCAGGTTGCAGACACACTTATCTGACGAACAGTATGTTCAAGACAAGTCCAAGTTAATAGCATACAAGTCATGAAAAGTGTTTTGGTGTTATTAGCCTTTAAATATGGATACTAGTCATTTCATACCTAATACTAAAGCTATAACTACAAATCTACCTTGAAAACAAAATAAAATAAATTTCAGAAAACTAATGTAAGCTATAGAAATAAAGATAATCACTGAGGCTGTTTCTCCCCTGCAGTATTTAACACTGATGTTATGAGAAAAAGCACTGAAAATGTCAATTTCTTGTTGCATAAACCCACATTTAGTGATAAAGAGAAAGTACCACTAACCTTGATGACAAAGACATTGCATTGTCAATGGCTGCTTCACAATAAATGACACCCAGTGTTTAGCCAGTATTATGTATTTCATCAGTTTACAGTAATTTCTTTTCAGAAATGCATTCATTCATTCATTAATAATAGTGAATATATTAGGCTTGCCACTGGTCAGGCTTTGCTGAAGGTGTAACCTGTTTTACTAAAAATTATATATTAAAGGTTGTAGGGAATATATTAGGTGTGATTTTTACTATGGGCCAGAAAATCTGAAGTTACTAAGATCGACTATGGAGCCAGAATGGACCAAACAATACACCAGAATCAACACTCTGACACAATATCTCCTTTTAATGAAAAAATTATATAAAACACAATTATTACCCGGGTAATTGAAAAGCAAAAATACAAAATTCTAATTTGCCAATATGTCTCTAGATTCAGGATTCAATTAGATCCCAATTTCTTTCAGTCACTTTAGTCACTGATGTGAACTCAGTCCTTGTGTCCAACACCTATCATCCAGAACTAGCTTATTGTTCTGTTCGTACCACTGTGGAAGTGGCAATTGTTCTTCCTACTGCACAGTAGAATTTGATCCATTTGGTCCCATCACATTTCGAAAGTCTAGAAGAGCAGCATGATTGAATTTTTCATCCCCATTCAAGTTAGCCAGAGGGCTAAACTGGAAGTTAGCCATCTCAGCCGGCGGAAGTCTCTGCATGCTGACCATAGAGCGTGTGCAGTATGTTTTCATCTGGGTAATTTCTTTACAGTGGGAAGAGGCTTTTTTGGCTTCATGTGCCACTGAGCAACTTTCATAGGAATGAACATGGCTCCGCCTCAAACGCTGTATCCAGTTCTCTTTATACATCCATGAAGTAGGCATTTGCATTTGAACAACCCAGAAAAAACGTCCTTTAAACAGCAGATGACAGGTTGAGACATTTTCAAACCATGAAATGCTGATTTTTATAAATTTGTTGTCAATGTCAATATTAACAGCAGCACTGATGTGTTTCATCACAGTACCGTCATATAATTTAGTTTACAGCTCAAAAACACATTTGAAAGTACCTCTTGAACACTAATAAGGGGAAATAAATGTTTATCTATGTAAAAATGTTTAAAATGTATTTTTCCTCAATGTGCATCTATCACATATCTTTATCTCATGTTCTTTTTAATACTGACAGGTTATTTTCTGTACATTTTTTAATATGATTGAACAGATTTCTATGTAACACCTTTCCTATTCAGGTTAGTTTTCAGCACTGCTTTACTGATTTACAAGTTGCACTCAATAACCATAAATTAGTTCTTTAATGCAGATAAAACTAAATTCATGCTTTTCACTAGAGCCAAAAATATTGATTATGATAATCTCATCATCACTACTAAGAATGGTACAAATATTGAAAGAATCACAGAATACAAATATCTTGGAATTTGGATTGATGAGAAGATAACTTAAATATCATGTGACTAATGTGGTGAGCAAATTAAGAAAAAACATAGGTTTCTTTTATAGGAATAAATGTTTGTTTTCCTCTGCATTGTAGAAGGACGCTTATTGATGCAACGTTTCTGTCAGTTTTGGATTATGGTGACATTTTATACATGCATGCTTCAGCTGTGACTCAGAAGCCCTTGGACACTGTTAATCACTCTGCACTAAGATTTATTAGCAGTAATAGTTGTAATACTCATCATTGTGAGCTGTATGCAAAGGTTGGGTGGCCCTCTCTCTTTGTATGGTGGGATGAACACTTGGTTTTATTCATTTATAAGGCCCTTACTTTTTTTTTTTACACCCTTACATTATTTCGTTGTTGTCTTTTAATGTGGGCCCCTATCGAACACGCTCAAATGATTTGATTACGTTGCAGGTGCCAGCTGTTTTTACTGAGATTGGAAAATCCAGTTTTTCGCACAGTGCACCTGCAACCTGGAATAACATGCAGAACATTCTAAAGCTTACCTCATTTTTATCCTTAGGGCAATTTCAATTTTTAATTTCATCTCATTTCACTTCCAACTGCTCTTGTTTTTAGCTGACTCATTTGCTGTAAATTTTAATTGCTTTATTCACTTTAAGGTTTTAATATGTTAGTATTTTTACTAATTTGGTTTTTTATTACTTTAACTTTTTTTTATCGAAATTTGTATCTATGTTTCTTGGCACCTAGGATGTGTTGTTTGTGTTTTTGCTCGGCTATATCGTAAATGAAGTCTCTTCCTCAATATGTTTCAGAGTCTAAATAAAGGCTGAATGAATGAATGAATTTTTTAAGCATAGATTATTTAACCCGGGTTAATTTGGTTAATTTTGCTTTCAACAGACTGACACTCATTAATTGGTAACTAAAGTTGTGATGTAGCTTTTTTTGTGAGAGGTGTCCAGCTCATCCTTCTTCTCCTCAAAGTGTTTTTCAATGCATTTAGTCACAGTAGCTCTCGATGACATACTCAGGCTCAAGGTACCGAACTAACTCTTTCAATCCCTTGCCCTCTACCACACTGATTGGAAGCATATCAGTCTCAGTCATTTGGCACACCAACTGTGTGATGCCTTTGGACTGGCACGCATCACACTTTCACCCCCCCGCTAGCCGTGACATGATCTTTGGCGGCCGCTGCCAACCATCCTTGGACATAGCAGCCAGATGCTTGTTCTTAATGTGGTACAGCATAGTGCTAGTACCATATTGGCCTGAATATAAGGCGTCCCTTATTAAAAGATGACCCCCCCCTTTTCTAACAGCTGTTTTAGCCGTTACTTTTTTAATATAATTTACATCATAGTATAGTTACATACTCACACACTCTCCTACCAGGCTCTTGAAAGCAGTCAAAAATTATTTTCTCCGGCATTTATAAGACTGCCTGTTTGTCTTTTTGAGCTCCTTATCATCTGTGACAGTGGTATTTGGCAGCTTGACATATTCCGTTTCTGCAGCAGAGATGTTGGAAGACGCTTTGGACTCGTTTTCACTTGTCATGAATTTATTTCCTCCGTGGCAGAAAAACACGTTACACGAGCCTTCAGAAACTCCTGCAGATTAAACTAGACTAACGAAACACTTTTAGGGCTGACTGACTCTAACACACTCACTATAAACACACTTGCTAGCCTTGCAACATTAAAACTACAAACAACCCATAATGCAACACTCCATTTAGGAGACGGTGTTACACCGGCACTTTATCCATTCAAAAAGAATATCTGATCTTGTGAACATGTAATTGTCTAGCCGTTAGCGGAGTGTGTATGCAAATTAACCCATAGACTGACATGAGTAACTGGTCAAAAATATTCTTGGGGATTAACCGTGACATCCCTACCTGGCTTACAAAAGCAGTAACAGTTACCATTGTAATTTAACTGCCATCTATCAAAGCTTTCTTTGTGAAACACTTCAATTACCTCTCTGGAGAAGCAATTAATGTTCAAAATAGAACTAAACACAATATACACAGCACTTTTCATTATGTTGTCATATTATTTCCTAGTTCTGCTGTTGACAGAGGTGGCTTGTCTTTGTAAAAAAACAAGAAAAAACAAAAATAAAAATAGAAGCTGATTTAATTATTCAGTTTTAGAGTGACATGTTGCATCTACTCAGCACAACTGAATGTGACAGGACTAACTTCAATGCTGTTTTGTTTTTCCTCAGGCCAGTCTAAATGCAAAAGAGATGTAGACTGAGAGAGGAGGATGAATTCTGTTCCTAGGGTTACTCTGACTGTATATCTCAAAGAAGCGGGCTTTAAACCCCCTAAAATGGATCCAATTACGAAGAGGGCTTTTTGGTGACGCTTGTGGAACTGTGTGTAATTGTGTAACCCTAATTTTCCTGGCACAGAGGTTCTGACAGAGGCCTGTCATCTCCCCTAAGCCTCTTCTCTCAGGCACGATGCTGAAATGAGATCTCGTCTTAGCTGCAGAAATGCTGAAAGTAATATAACGGACACCAAGAGAACAAAATCACCTTCTTACAGAGAAATCCCTTAGAAAAAGGGCTTTAGCTTCCATATCTACACTGGCCTCTCATCTGACATGATGCAGTGAAGAGGGCTGTGTGATATTCACTCACTCTTCTTGCAGATGAGAGGACACAGGAAAAAAAAATTCATCTCTCAGGGAATTGAGTAATTTGATGTCACTGTATGACTTTTTTTAGCTGGATACATTGGGCTTATGTGTGCAAATATTTCCCGACAAAAATGTTGGAAAAGTGATGAAGAAAAAGAGCATTTTGGCTTGTGTGACTAAATTCACCTGTGTGCCCCTCCCCCCCTACCCATGCCTCTCAGACCTCATAAGCAGTAGCAGCATCCTCTGGCATGGCAGTCTAATGGCTCATAAAGGTTTTATGGCAGTGCATGATAGTGCAGTGACATCTGGCTATTCCGTGTCTTCCTCAACTATTGCCACTTCTTTCAGAGTCGCTCACACTGTGATGAAAAGATGTCTGTTGTCCCTTAGCATCAGTCAAATTACTGAAAACTGGGTAGAACCAGGCTCTGAATTAAGATGAATAGAGTAGAAATGAAGACTGTTTTGCTGTACAATGTAAAATGTAACACAAAAAGGCCCGTTTATTTTTATCAATGGAAAAAACAGGTCATTCAGTCATTGAACTTTTTTAATGTGATTTTGGTCATCAACATGAACTGTTTTGAATGTTTGGTTTAAGAAAAATAGGGAAAAATTAAGGAAGGGTGAGTGTATATAGGACTGTGTGTGTGTGTGTGTGTATGTGGAGGGGGGGGCTCTGAAATTACTGCAGATAGTAGCAAATCTCTTGCCTTTGATCTTTGCAACCATCAAAGAGATCCGTCCTCCCAAAGTCAGACACCCAGCTACACGCGGTGCTGCATTTCATATGCTTTGAGAGAACGTCAAACAGCATCTCTTCATTTCTCTCTCGCTGGTCAGTAATCTCTACAAAGAAATACTGCAAGATTGTTGCTGCCTAGATCACAGACTGCCAGCCACTGGCACATAGTTAGCACAGTAACAAATGTAAAAGCAAAGCACTGCCTGTAGCTATCAGTGTATGAATAATAAAAGACAGAAAATGGAGGCATTGTTTGGCTTTTTCCTATAGTTCTGACAATGAATTAAACAGTTAATCCATTTTCCAAAAATAAACTCTTCACTCCAGACATCATGCTGTAAGTTACTCTGTGCTGTTAAGCTTTCTTTCCCTCGGTAATTTTTGGTGTTGAATTGTTGGTTACAATATGTGTCTTTCTCCTCTGCATCTTGTTGTTCTCAGTTTGTTTTAAGAGCTCAATTACCCAGTGGGGAACTTGAAGATCATAGTTTAGATTGTAATAAACTTAGCACAAAAAGTAAGGAAATTTGTGTTTGGTAGATTATTTCTTTGTTGTAACAATGCTTCTTCGCAATAAATCTTATACCGTTGGAAAGCCTGTTTATTTCCCTTTTTAATGGTGCCACATTTGTAAGGAACATGCATTTGTGGGATGAGCAGCAGAGCTGAGTATGTGGGTTGCGCCCATGAAAAATTTGTCAAATCTTCTCTGCCAATGCCAAACAGCTTATTCTGCCATTGACTCACTTGGTGTTTGGTGGATTGGATGATTGAAGTTTGAAGAAACAAGACATATTGGTAATTTAACAATTTATTCATTTAACAAACAGGAGCCTGGTCACCAGCCTGGTCACACACTGCTGTGGGATGGTATCCCATTCTTCAACCAGCATTTGTCACAAGTCAGCCAACGTGATTGTGTTGGTCACTCTGGCACGAACAGCACGCCCAAGCTGATACCACAAGTGTTCAATGGGGTTGAAGGACTGCTGGCAGGCCATTCCATCCTCTCCACTCCCAAATTCTGGAGGTAGTTTCTGATAAACCTCGCTCTGTGGGGGGCGAGCGTTGTCATCTTGGAGGATAGAGTTCGGTCCCAGACTGTGGAGATATGGGATTGCCACTGGTTGCAGAATCTCATCTCGATATCTCTCTGCATTGAGATTGCCTCCAATGATGACAAGCCTCTTTTTTCCAGTGACGGAGATGCCACCACACACCATCACACTGCCATCACACTGCCTCCACCAAAAGATGTTACTCTAGCAATCAGCATAGTGTTCTCTGCGTCTTCTCCACATTTTGAACCTACGATCCAACTGCCATAGGCAGAATCTGGACTCATCACTGAACATAATGTTCCTCCACATGTTCAGGTTATAGTGCACGTGTTGCTGACACCGGCGCAAACGGTCCTGATGGTGAAGGGCAGTCATGGCAGGCCTCCTGGCAGCCCTATGAGACCAGAGATTGGTCTGTTCCGGATTGTCTGGGCAGAGAGCCGTCAGCCATATCGTCCTGCAAACCTCAACTGCAAATCTGTAGAAGACAGCCTACGGTACCTAAGTGCTGACAGGGTGAGGAAACGGTCATCTTGGGGTGTCGTCTGCTTGGGACGCCCACTTTGCGGCCTGTCTCTGACGTCCCCCGTTATATGGAACTTGGCCTTCATTTTGGAGATGGTACTAGGGCTCACTCCAAATAATGCTGCAACTTGGTTTTGCGGAACACCAGCTTGAAGTTGCCCTATCGCACGGGCCCTATCCAGATCAGTCAAATGTGGCATGCTGATTCTTGGAGCAGACACCTACTGACCACTGTAGCAGGGCCCATGCTCACAGGTGCTGCCAATCAGGTGCCAATCAGGCAGGTGTTATATCATATTCTAGCGTATTTGTTCTCTACCATACCTTGTGGAGGATCAGTTTTATACTTGTTATTTTTTTCATTTTTTTCTTCTCTTTGCTCGTGTGCAGCGCTCCTTCAAAAAAGACAGTGTTTGGGCAAATCACTTTGAACTATTTATGTATTTGTTGAGTGCACCAAACCAACCAAAATTATCTCTTGCACACAACTGGTCAATAGTTTACTAAAAGACACAATTATCAAATACTTACAGCAAAAAAACAAAGAGCAATACCATAATATTTCACTAAAGGACAATTCAGTGTGATATGACTTTTTAACCATGTCTTATATTTTCTACCATTCCTTACTGCTCATTCAGTCAATTGCAAATCTCATAGAAAACAACTCTGAATACATCAGAAAAGGTAATCGTGTGATCCATCCACAGTAATCCTTATTTAACATTACCTATGGTGTGACCCTACTCATTAACACTCCAGACTAAATTTCCAGATTTGTGTCTCCAGTCTTGGTTTGGTGATACGTTAACACATTTTTACTATTTCATTATTTTCTAACATTATTTTTTATTTGACAAAATGAGTGCCTCTCCATGAATGAAAATACATCATATCTTGCAGAATGGTGCTGCCTCATCCAAGACTAAATTGTGCTTTCAGGAAAAACGTTACAATTTTTAAATCACCTTTTCCTCCCCATGACTATAAATAGCTGGCCTGGAGCCCAATGGTCCCTGGCGCTATAATCTCAGTTTTTCTGTCATGTCACAGTGGCAAAAGCATTTAAACCTCTCTCTGTATCTGTTTTTTCCCAAGCACATTTTTTTCACACGACCATTTTAGGATCAGAACAGTATTTACAGTTTCCTCATCAGGATGATGTTAATCTGTAGCTTGCACTCTCCTCTGCTGAAATGACTCCCTCTTTCCTGCAGTTGCTCCAGGAAATTAAGCTTATTTGTTTCCTGTACTGTGATTCGCTCACTGTCAGCTGTGTGAAAAACTATAAATGTAAATGACACTATACCTTTAGATATTTTCGGTGTGATTTATGTGACTCCTCCTTATTTTGTCTCTACAGTGTGCATCTTATTTCCAAAAACGTGACTTGATAAGTGGAGGGTTTGTGAGGACCTTGAAGAGGTAGCGTGGAATTAATCTTCTGCTGCCACGTTCCATCCCTTATGTCACTCTTCATTTAGGTGACTTTCAGCCATTTCTGCCAATCAATGAAATTTTAATGACAAAAAGGCAACTCATCAGCCCAACCAGTATACAGTAATTTGTCGTTTACCACCGTGAAGTTCCACATCAACAGTATAGTCTCACTGCACCCACGACAAGCATCGACCCATCTTCTGTTTGTGAGATTTATTCAAATGTTGTTTTGCAGCTTTCTCAAGGTATCGGCCATAGACTGCTGGTAATGGTACACAGTACGTACTGTAGACAGTGATTGCTTGTTTTTTCCATAATGGAGGAGACGACTAAGTGAAGAGACATTTAAAATTGATCTGTTTGCTGAGCAATGGAAATCCAATCCACTGCAGGATTCAGTTGGTAGACTTCTTTAATGTGATGATAGCTGAACCTAAATGTTTACAACTAGCTTTTTTTGCCATTTTTAGCTCATGTACCCACTATATATATATATATATATTTATCTTTATTTCATTCTTTATTCATATTCATATTCTATCCTCATAACTCCATTTTTGGTTAGTTATTGTTCAGATCGATCAGAATTCCTTGAGGTAAGTCTAGACAATTTAACACCAGAGTGGCTTTCATTCTTCCAGAGAGTTTGAACGATCTATTTCAAACATTTTAATGGGTAGATCGTGACATCGTGAGATCGAGTTTTTGTATACATGGGTGATCTGTATGCATCGGCATAACATGCTGTATGATTTCTAGACCTACCCGAGATCGTAGTGGATTCGCTGCACCTTTTTGTGTCCACTGAAGCTATTAGATTTTACATATAGATACATATCACATGTTGATATAATTAAGCTTGTTAATGTTGCCTTTATGTCACAACATAGTTATTATAGTTTCTTAATTTTTAGAACTATAATGAAGATTACTATCATAAATATACGACTCTGTGTATTGGTGGTCACAATGTTATTTTAGCATGGCAGCTCCATGTGTGAAACAACATGAAAAACAGCAATGCCACCTGCAGTGCAAAGGAATTTATACCTTTTTTCTGCAGTTTTGCTTTTTGTTTTTGTTTTGATACCACTCTCTGTCTCTGTCATTAAGAAATGACCTGCCTCTAATGCTGTTTAAGGCCTTCAACTGAAGGTAACGACTAAATCTCTTGATAAAGGAGAATAAATAAATGTAAATTCAATTAACCCATATGCTTTTGCCGGCATTCACGCGACATTGGGAGTGTTCATGTGGGAATTTGTCGTTCAGGAGACATTGATTAATTATGCCACACACAATTAGCCCATCAAATCGAGTGTGTCCTCCTCTCCTGTGGAAAGGTGATGTCAGAATTTCATGGGGCATTAGGCAGTAGTGCTTCTTGTATTTTCTTAGAGATCAGCAGAGAATAAGAGTACCAGGGGAGAAGCACATTTGTAGGCTGTTTTTGTATGAATAGGGAATGCAAGGTCTGCAGGGTAAAGACAAGGCTAACTGATCCTTTTAGACCAATGTCAATACTGATACCCATCACTGTTTGCACTCCCAGCAGGGTCCATGGCCTGCCTGTAATGTATGTGGCATCTCGGTGATTGAGAGAAGAAATGACAGTGAGACAAATTAAGAGAGCAGGCAGAGATGGCTGCCCCTATAGCCCCTCATTCCCGAATGCAAATTGTCTCCAAATACTTTGCTTCTAAGTTGATCCCAGACATTGAACAGAGGGGATCGCCCTGAAATCACAGAAATTATTATCCATCTTTCTCTGAGTGTTTTGCCATGATATCAAGATTTATTTAATTTAGCTCTCTATATACATTATCTACCACTATGTCACACATTCCCTCATAATCAAGTCATCTTTTACTGTATGTGAGGTCCGCTCTGCAATGCTCTTAAACCATGTATGCCTGTATGCATTGTCAAATACCAAGTTGCCAAAGTTGCCAACATGTTGCGTCATCAGTGTCAGAAAGTCTTGTGGAAGTGGTAATCTGCAATATTCTTTTTCTGCCTTTCTTCTTTGGTGATAAGCAGTGATTGCTGCGCTCTGCAGAGATCCGTTGTCAGTCAAACAGTGTAGTGAGTACATCTTTATTCCTGCATTTCTGTTTTTTTCCCCCTTGATGGCCACTGCCTCATGCTAAATGATTAGTTCTTCTATTTATTCGAAATGTCATTGTTGCCTATATATGAAATACAAAACTCATTACTCACTATGCACAAGAGGATGTTTCCCCAATCCCCACACCAGATGTGTAGAATAATGCATGAAATATAAAAACATTAATGTACTGGGAAAAGATGCAGTCATGGTTGTGCAATGATAAATGGAAGAGTAAAATAATGGCCATTTCCTTGTATGGAAGTGTTAGATTGCTGCAGTGTTTATGTTAAAGGCTATGGCTAGTGATTTTTCTATATTTTTCTTATTGTCAACAAATCTCATATGCAGAGCCAAACCAACAATGACTCGATCCTACTTACAAGTATTGTGTATGTATCCAAAGCCGTGTTCCTCTTTGCCGTAGACCTCCGTCGTCGTTCAAAAACTATTAAAAACACGTCAGTGAGCCACATTGTTGCACTGGGTGACATGTTCCTTGTCCCCGAAAATCATGGTTACTTTAGTTTCTTTAGAAATGACCCCTGACTAATAACAACGATCAAGTTTTCACTCTACGTAAAGTATTTCCATGTCAGGAAGAGGCCACCACACATGCGCAAGGATGTGGGTCTGTTGACACCGCTCTGCTAGCTTGTTGTGCTACGCATCACAATGTCCTGACTTTGTACTAAACTTCTTTGAGAAATTTACAATGTCTGGGTCAGAGTCTGATCAATACATAGTGTGAAAAAATTGTGATTGTTTACTGTAAAGAGAACCATCCTCGTACATGGACGGTTAGTCTTTGGAGACATTTCTAAACAAACTAAAGTAATCACACCCTTTGGGGACAAGGAACATGTCACACAGTGCAACGGTGTGGCTGATTAATGTGTTTTTAATAGTTTTTGGACAACAACAGAGCTCTATGGCACAGAGTAATACAATATATCAGGCTTTGGATACACACACAATACTTGTAAGTAGGATTGATTTATTGTTGGTTTGGCTGTGCACATGAGATTTGTTGACAATAAGAAAAATATAGAAAATTGCCTGTCTTATCCTTTAAGTCATTAAAGAAACCTGATTCAAGTTTCGGTGCTTTTTTACTACCAGGATTTTTAATGAGTACAGTAATAATTCACTTGTGGGATTCATTTTGCATTCCTAATTTATGTATTTTACTTCAGATGACCACTACAAGCAAGTATGCCATATTTATCCTTATCTGCCAGTGAGGAGGCTATAAAAGAGCATCATAAAGTATCAGATAAATTTCTGAGGGAACTCATAACAACAATCCCTCAGGCAGCTTTTGTGCTTTTGTCTTTGATTTTGCAGTGCCAGACATTATGGTTCTCTGTCCAAAAATGTGCTGCAACTTCATGGTGGTGTGAAAAAGCCTCAGTTAACCTTGTCATCTTTTATTTCTTTCACAGTTCACAGCCATTTTCAAGATGACAAACCTTTATGTGAGGGTCTTACGGATAGCCATCAATTTCTTTCTTGCTTTCGAGGAACTTTATTAAAATGACTACACTTTTTGGTGGGGGATCGCTGCTGTTGTTCATTCACCACTTCCCCTTTCATGTGATTGTCATTTCAATTTTGAAGGTCAATGTACAGTTAATCAGTACAGGTCACACTCTGGAAAAGCATTTCCATGACAACCATTTGCTAAAGGACTGACTATGAATACAGAAGATAACTCATAAATCTGTACACTCTGGTTCTGCATGGAACACAGTTGCTGGTGGGTAAAGGTCGTTTTTTTTTTCCCCCAGAAAATCTCAGCACTTCCAGTGAGTAAAAAAACACATCCAGAAACATCCAGGATGATCAGCCAAGCAGCTAAGCTGTCTATGAATGAGCTTTAGCTTTTTAGCTTCTCAACCTACTTTGCTGTGATCAATTTGGGAAAAAAAAAAATCAGAGGGTATACTATCAGTAGGGTGTAACAAAAGGCACACTCCTTTGGGGATAAAGTGGGCAGATATGTGTGCTGAATGAAATACTTGCTGTCCAGTCAAACTCAGATTGGTTTAATTTATATCTTTAGATGCAGGACACACCATGCAGGCGTTGAAGTACCTGAATGCAATAAGGTTAGACAGTGATATAAGAACGCCAAGCTGTGGCTAAGATGTTAACTGGACCTACAGGACCATTAGAGCCTCTAACCCTCTTGTGGGAAGTCTATTGATTTCCCCTTTAATATAAAATGTGGATCTACACCTTTCTGTGTGGTTCAAGGATAATGGCTTGATAGAGTGTATATAATATTTTCCCAGCTTCCTCTTGAAGATCAGTGGTAAATGTCCATGTGCCAGTGTAGTAGACTTGTGCATGAGCTGCATGGCCAAAATGGGTAATCCTTACAATGGTTGGCAGCATTATATTACATGCTCAGATGAACGTTGGATTTTATGGTCACTCAGTGCATGGTGCTCCCTCTTGTGCAGATGGCTTGGAGGGATAAGGTCTGCTCTAGTGTCGGGGGGGAATAGTTATTTCATGTGATAAATACTACTCTCATGCCATTATTATGCTGCCTCTTTTCAGGGTAGAACCATAATTCCCTGAAGCTAATGCACGTGTGCGCACGTGCCTGCCCACATGTTGTATACACCATCCTACCAATACAACACCAAACCAGCATCCTGATAGCAATATAGTCTCATCATAATTTTGAGCTAAGTAGACAGTCCTTGTGGTATTGATGTTTTAACATCAGAGTGGGTCTTATTCCTCCAGGGAGAACAATTGATTATATTTAGCATGTAGTGTCACAAGGGAATTATTTTAATGCACACTTTGTGTTGAGAGCCAAAGACATATGATCATGTTTAATGAGCTTTTGAAGCAGAAGATTCACTTTTTGTTTTTTTTTAATGGGAAGCTGCTTTCACCTGGGCTTTGGTATGGGAGTCCAGTGATAATTGATGAAGGTCTAATGTACTTATTTATTTGTCCAGTCCCCTTAGAGGAGGTAAAAGCCATGCGCAAAGATACAAGTGTATGGTCGGGAGAAGCAAAGCCCTGTCTAATCCCTGTCCTGTGCCTGCAGCCAACTTCTTCGCCAATCATACAGCATCCCAGCTCTCCTCTATTAATCCCTGCACCTAGAACACATCATTATTTAATGCCAGCTGCATTGCACTTCGAGCTTAACTTAAAAGTGTTACTGAACTGATTTCTTGTAACCTTTTTTGAACATTGTATGAGTTTACAAAAATATGGATCATTATCATCGCTGTCATTAGCGTGTATCTTGGCACATTATGGCACATACATGATGTAGGCTATACTGTATCCTATCTTGAATTGGTGTGTGTGAGCATGAAGGACACACAGTCTTGTTCTGTCTACTCCGGCCTCCTCTCTGAGATAGTAGGCAATAAATGTGTCACTGTGAGACCAAGGCATGGCTCTAAGGGAAATTTCCCCTCTCAAGTCATCCGTTAGAGAGAAAAAGAGACAGCGAGGTCACTGAATTCACAGTTTTTTTTGTCTGTCCCTCACTTACCTACCACCATCTTCCCCGCGGCCCAGCCCACTTAAACTAACTAAAAGCCTTCAGGAGAAGGAGTGGGCCTCCAGTTGTAGGGGTCAAGCTGAGGTCTTTCGCTACCAAAAATCCTTTAATTTCAAGCCCAAATGGTAACATTCAGCTAACGGGTGTTTTACCCTGCATTCGGATTGAGATCTGCATTAAAAATAAACACAGTAATAAAAAAAGTATGCTGATTTTTAGAGGATAGGGTTATATACTAGGATGGATGGATAGGAGTTAGAATTAACACCACTGAGTTATGGCCATTTAACTTGATCACATTGCTGTAGTACCATGTCTGGTGTTTCTTTTTTATTTTCTGTTTTTGTTGTGTTCTCTCTAAGGTAAAATGTGTTGAAACGTAATGGGTGTTGAAGAGTTATGACAGTTTGTGTGAAAGAGGTCATGCCTGATTGGCAACTAATTAGACTTGATGGTGGACCAAAAAAAGAAACAATTATTATTCTCATATTTTTGGGGTTTAGGTAGCTTAGATGTGGAGGAGAGAGGTGGAAAACTGAAAAATGTTTCAAATGGCAGAAAATCTCTTTACACCAAAATGGATGGGGCGTGTATCAGTTGAGACCAATTCATCTTGGACTAAAGGTTTTAACAACAAAAGATACATTTTGTTTTTATGACTGATGTTAGGAATTACGGTATGAAAGAAAACGTAAATTGCTTTGTAAATGTCCACAAACTTGGTCTTTAGTCCATGACCTCACTCACGTTTAGTCATCCCTTTTCTGCAGTCAAAAATAATGTCAACATGTTTTTTAAATGTATCTTACAGACAGGAAGAAAAAAAAACATTTTTTTTTAAAACGATCAGAAATACTTATGGTCTCAGGCGGCTGGAGGGGCGTGTCTGTGTCTTTGTTTGATTGACAGCAGACAGTCTGAGCTGTGGCACTGGCAGGGGAACGAGAGACAAAGGCAGACATGGGCAGACAGTGTGTTGTTAGCAGTGGTATTAAAGAATAAGAACCATACCTGCATCTACTGTAAACAGACTGAAGTGACAATTGCAGGTACGTTTACATGCTGTTTAACACACTGCAGCTGAGCAGCTAATTAGCAGTGCACTCTTCCTCTGTGAATGTATGTTTGGTGGCTCATTCAAGAAGTTAAGGTGCAGGACAAGATGTGTGTTCATGTCTGTACGTTAGATAAGAGGGAGACTAGCAGGAAAGCTAATGTGGGTTGTTTAAAGTCTGTGGCCCAAGATGCAAACTAAAATGTCTTCTTTTGTCCCCAACCCAAAGATATTCAGTTTACAATCATAGAGGACTAAATAAATCAGAAAATATTCACATTTAAGAAGCTGGAACCAGATAATGTTAACATTTTCTCTTAAACAAATGACTCAATTAATGATTAATGATTGATTAATTATTAAAGTAGTTGGCGGTTAATTTTCTGTCGATCGATTAATCAACTAATTGTTGCAGCTCTAATGCTGTAGTAGACAAAAAATGCAATTTGATTTCAGTTGAACTTCAAGTTGTTATTGAGACTAAACACATATAGTAACACTCCTAGTGGAGACACAAAAATATGATGTAAAATGTTTCTACTTCTCATCTGTCATTATACTATACATATACTGGGCAGGGGGTATAACTCCATATGTTAGCTTTCTGCATTGTAAATGAAGTCTCACTGTTGTTTTTTTTTTTTACAAACTAAGTCTAAGTATCGTCTTTGGATACTTGGTGTGATTATCATTCACCTGACATTTCATGCATTTCCAACCAATATGAGGCAGTTCTGTAAACACCAATTATTGGCTGCAGCTTTTGTTTGATTACAATCACCTATCATTTGATTACAGGCACCTGTTGTTTGCCAACTAACATTTGCATGACAAGGTAATCAAATGTAATAAAAAAGAAGAAAAATAGAAATTTACTTGTGATTTCATGTGATTGTATTTGTCAGGATGCCTGGATTGATGGATGGATTTGTTGGCACTCAGGTTGCGCTCAATTCTAACATCAAATGGCACCAGGAGATCCTAGTCTTTTTGCAGGATATTGGGCCACGTGGGTCATGACAAATGCACCCTTCTGGAACAAACTGAAATAGCATCACATATGTTGAACATGGCTCCTGCTACATTGTAGCTTGTCTGGCTCAGGCCCAGTCCTGTCAGCCCATACGACTCAAATGTATTTCCTTCATTTCCCACCGTTTTGATTTGGTTCCATCTGTTCTCACTCAGCGAGCGGCTGGTGATATTACTGGACACCCAAGGTTGAAGAAGCACACAGGCTGGCGACCTTTGTGAAATGTGGGTTGTGTGTCCTCTAAATATCAATAGCAAAAATCCAGAAAATGTAACAATGAAAGCAGATTTGAGACTGAGCTTTTTATAGGAACGGTAAGCTTAAATATCCTACAGGCTCCTTAAAACAGGAGTTTGAATAAAGCTTAAGACTTAAAATATGAATTGAATAATAAATTCTTATTTTTCCAATAATAATTTCCAAAGGCAATGTACCAGATAATGTTGCATTCAATGCTGTGGAAATTTCTTCACTTTCTATCATTGTTACATGTTATTACTGGCATGCGAGAATGATCAAATGGCTCTTCAAGATAACAACCTGTAATGCTTCACAAACAAGATAATTACACATATTTCACTGAAAACACATCAAAGTGAGAGTCAGTCCCTTGATGAGTAAGAGTTGGAGTTCAGAATACCAAGAAAGGACATAGGTGCACTTTGTAAACTTATCACTGGGTGTGTGCAGGCACAATACATGCAATCTGTTCATCTCTTCTCAAGATGTTGGTTGGAAGGTATTTATGGTTGATGATTCAAGCAAAATGTGCCACTTATTGGACTTCTCTGTCAGAGTAGTGTCCAATCAGGCTGGATAATGAGCAGGACAATTCCAGAGGGATCCTCCCTTGCTGTGCTGACGTGTGTTGGAAGGAAACATCTGGTCTTTATCAACGGACCCCTGTGAGACTATGTCACTATGCAAAAAATTGTGTCACTAAGCAGAAGAAATATTACTGCAGGAAGTATTCTCAAAATTAATTTTATACTTGTAGAAACATATCAAGAAAACCTAAAGGAGCAATATTTTAGCTTTGTTTACAAAAGTGAGTAGGTGGATGATTCTCTAATATCAAAAGCCCTCAAAAGCTCAGTACAAAAGTGAGAAGTGTTGTAAATCCGCCGAACAGGAGAAATCATAAAGTAAACTAAGCTGGGAGTGGGATGACTGTTACTTCTGCATTTAGAGTCTAAGGGTTTAAGTCCTGGAAGAATTAAGAGATAAAAGTTTCCATTTGACAGCAGAAGAATGCTCTCGGCCTCTCGTGCCATTCTCTGCATTAGCTCTGTCGTGAAATGATACAGCGAAATCAAAGCACAACTTGGGATTCTGTAATCAGGTTTTTTTTCTCTACAGGTCCCAGTCCTCTACAAAATATGTGTCGACGAACAGGAGCGGGGCCGCTACGCTGGGACACTGGGAGGAAGTATGATACACAATGAAGACCTTGAAGAGAAGTAAATATCTACTTAAGTGTTTCCTCCTTGCATGCCATACTCTCAGTAGTGGTGTAGCTGATATGGGTGATATGTGTGGGAGAGCTTCCATGAAAGGTTGATGGATTCATTTTTTCTCATTTTTCCTGGATCTCGGCCAGAAATAGTCCCAAGTGTAATTTTATCGCCACTCTTTAGTACATCTATTTATTTTGTGACATCAGCGCTGGAGTTTACTCACTGTGCAAGCAAGAGACGTCGCCACTAACTGTGATTTTTAATAAGATGTGTACTTAGTTCCTGTTCTAATTAGCATCATGCAGAAGCTGACTAATGCACATTTGAGTTGACATTGCTTATATAATTTAAGATTACGGTTTTTAATAAAACACCCTCTTCATGCTTCATTTCCACTGATCACCAGCTGCTGGGTCAATTGAATAATTAAGAATTTAATTAAGCTTCAGTTTGGATCACAATCTTCTAACACAGCCAAGCCTTGTACTCTAAGCATCAGTAGCAGAGATCAAATAGGAAAGCGATGATGTGCCAAGCAAGAATTTAGAGATGTGAGCTCTATCATGCGCTGAAATGGAAAGGTCTGAAGTGGCTTATCTATTTGATCTCTGAATCCTCCAGTTCCACTCCACAGAGTGGGGCTGTTATTTTTCTGCTTGCCCATATTATACTGCAGATTCCAGTGCAGCCCTCTAAGGTATGCAGCATTTCAGTCTGTATTATCCCTTTGGACTGCTCCCCTCATCATTGCGAGCATGTAATACAATACATTCTATTGACTTCTTGGGAAGCAGCTCTCACAGTGAATTGACTGTGTTGCTATGGCCAAAAGTAGGCTAATTTCACTCAATGGTGCATGAGTAACCGTTAAATGAAGCTACTGAACCTTGCAGTATGAGAATATTGTAGCACTCACTGTGTGTCTCCATGTGTTAACACACTTGTCTTAATGTTTGTTGTGTGTGCACAACTTACTGCCTATTGGGATGGGAAGAGTTTTGTAATTGGCTATACTATTAAACTGAGGGTCTCAGCACAGATCTATGTTCAACTATAAAAGTAAGCTACAGTATATCTCCACCCGCATTCCAGAAATCAATGCTGCATTTTGCAGTTCTGTCATATTTGACTATATAATCATCAAAAATCCAAGCACACAGTAATGTTGGAGAAGACCTCACAGAAGTCAATGCTGTTGAACAACAGTGTTACAGTAACTCAGGGTTATTTAAACAAAACAAACTGGGAATGGGCTGATAAATCAGCATCTCCGCATCCATACTGCTGAGGCTTACATTTGTGTAAATCACTCATTTCCATCAACACAGGACTGCTAAGATGCCCAGAAACACAATTAAGGCTTTGTGCTTCCAAACACTTCATCATCACTATTATAAAGCTTGATGATTCAGTTAAAGACTGTAATGAAGTTACATAAAACAAACATGTATCATAGAGGCAAGCAAAATTATGGCAGTAATGTGAGAAGCGTGTTATCAACAGTAAATGTGTTTATAAGATTCAAAGTTCAGTGCTCTTGCTGATTAATATGACTCATTAATAGGACATTTAACAATCTCTGTTGGTTTTCTATCTATTTACAAGGTAATCAAAAGCTTTTTGCAAGTAGAGCTGTGTGCACAAAGATGGGTTATTGATATAACATAAAGTAAGAAATGGTCACATATCCTTTCAGACAAGCTCATCAAAAGAAAGCTTATGTCAGAGTGTGTTGTCATGACAATTCCAAACTCTATTATACACAAAACATCACAAAACAACATCATCTAATTAATTTGGCCCTTACCAGTTGTTTTGTTTTCTTAGAAATGGTTTATGAAGTGTGCCCTCTTTTTAACCAGATACCATTAACATGGACTAGAGAAGGAAACAACAAGGCAGCGTTTAATCAATTCTAATCGCATTGCCTCTTTCAACTTAATGTCAGCAGTGGCTCCTGTCGGTGCACAGTACGAACATGCTGTTCAGATACACACACACACACACACACACACACACACGTACATAAAGCCTATCTGATTTACTGCTTTGTACATATTGTGCTGACACTGAAAATCACACTATGCATCACAGGACCTGATGAATAGACCCAGTGTGAAGTTATAGTTGGGTTGTAACCCTATGATATATGCAGGATACAAAGTTGTATGAAGACTGCTTACGCATAAAGTAGTATTTCTGGAGCATTGATAAAACTTTACTTTCCAGGAGCCTTATATAGTGTATTAACAGATACACAGTTTGCTCCAGGGACTATACATAAGACTAAAGGTGACGGTGACTTGTGAAAATAACATAACTTCCTTCTTATCAAAAAGATACTTCAAAATATTTTGAACTGTTCAAAAGATTGGACTGTGAATCCTAAAGTTCTTCAACTGCATGTGAAACACATCATATTAGCCTCAGTTGCAAAATTCCCTCAATGTTCAGGTGAAACTAATAAAATAATATACTAATTACTAAAAAAGTTTGGTTACCCTTCTGCTGAATCATGCTATTACTGATTCTGAATTAAAAGAGAAATAAATAAAAGGACATTAGAAATTAAACTTGTTTGACACATGCAAAACATTAGATATACAGTATATGATTTGTAGGTTTATGATTTTAAACACAATTACATAAAGTGATTAATTAATTTAGTATGTAAAATAACATACCAGACCTTCTCTGGCAGGTGGGTTGCTGCACACAGAGGATACACAACGACAATGTGCTGCAACATTCAAACAATAAAGGTGCCCTGTGGAGTTTTTGACCTCTAGAAGTGCTATGGAGCAATGTTTTCATGAGTGGGCCCCTGTTTTGTTAGAATCTTATATACACGCATAAGGACGCGCATGCATGTGTATGTGCTGTATATGTGGGTGACGTGATACACAGTCCTGCCAAAGGTTTCATGGTATTCCACTGATCGACAGGTGGTGGCAGCAACATGCAAAGAAATGTAGCAATATGCTAAAAAAAAAGACAATGAACAAGAAGACTGTTCACTATTTGTTTAGAACCATTTTTAAGCTGTGCTCAGATTACAGGGGTTTTAAAATTTTGACTGATTTTGGTTTTATGATGCACATAAAGAGAAAATAACTCAAACTCAAACTAGAAGATTAGAAATACTGGTGCATCATGGACTACAGGATATTATAAAGATTATCTTTCCAGCAGAGGTACCTAACGTTCTCTCACAAACATGCTCATCGATCTCCCGCCTTTCTCTTTCTATAACAGATGCCCACACACATATGCTTGCTTTCTATACCTCACTCTCTTTTGCACACACGCTCTTTTTCACCTGCACCTCCATCTCCTCTTAATGTGTACATTAAAGATACAATTTTAGCCACATTTTCAACAGTGCTTCCCCTACAGCTGCCCTTCAAACAAACAGGTGACACCATCCTTGTTTCCATTTCAAGCATCCTTTCTTGTCCTCCTTGATTTATCTCTATTGCGAGGCTGCTTAGTCTGCTCAGTGAAGTAAAGTCTGGATTCTTATATATAAAACAGGTATGACATCTTGGTGGCTGCGGTTGTGTGTTGAAGCAGTTCAGAAGGTTAAAATCTTGTAATCCTGTTTAAGAACTAGGGTTGATCTCGTTGGTATGGATGATATTGTTTTTCATAAATGTGCTTACTTAATGTGTCAAAAGTGATTGGTTGATAGGGGACCAATTTGTGTTGGTTAATTGATAATAAAAATGCAAGGGGGGTATAAATACTGTTGTATTTCCGGAAGTAAGGTCTTTTTGTGACCAGTAGGTTTAAAAAGAAAAGAAAACTGAAACCAATCAAATTTCTGAATGTAGCCCCATAGGACAAATAGGAGGTGAGGCCACACACTCTTTTAACTAAAATGTTAGTTTTATCTTAATAAATTGTGTTGAAGAGCTAAAAGAGTGTGTGGCTTCACTTCCTATTTGTTTCAACAGATTTTCTTGCAAGCCAGTACCTCACCGACCGAGTGTTTGTGTGTCTTCTCCTCACTATTTCAGCCTTCTCAGTGCTCACACACTGGTAAAGGCTGAAATTGTATTTTTAATATAAAGGGTTGAAAACATATTTTACTATTTTACTATGTTTAAATAATAGTAAAATAACATTTTTTTTATGCAAACAGTTTAGGTGAAGCTTCAAAACAGTTAAGGACAGTTCTTCAGCTGTCCTAAATCCTGGAGCAATTTCTTACTTCCATGTCTACAAGTAAGAACAATTATGCATCACTGTGAGAATTTTGGGCCAGTTAGGACTAATTTCCCACTCTGAGACACTGGATAAATACCAGCCCCGGTTTAGTTTATTCAACTGCAGCTGGAAGTCAGAAAACAAGCTGAAATAGCACATATCACAACCCATTTCCTTGCGATTAGGCATGCTTCTCAGCTGCTAAAGGGATTTAAGACACGATAATAAAGATAAAAAGGAGACATTAATAATTTTGTTATGTTAATTAAAGGCAAGAGGATTAACAACAACACAGGAGCCTTGTAAAGCAATAAACAGACAGGGGCTCTGACATTTTTCCAAAACCATTAATAATAAATGAATTAGTTTTTTTTTTATAACCTTGACAATAATAATAATAAATATACGCTTGGATGATATAACATACTGTGTTTGTGTTACCTTCCTGAAAAATAGCACAGGAAAAGAAAAAGTATATGTACATATCATATGTATACCCATATACTGACATATACATACATGCACTCATACATACATTATGTCTGTATACTCTATATGTGCAGTGCACATTGTAAGAAATACACATAATGGACAGTTTAACACAAGGACAAATTTAAGATGCACAAAGAACAAATACCAATTCATTATTCTTCTATCTCGAGCTGTTTAATAAAACTGTCCCACCTATTGATTACATCTTTACTCTTACTCTGTCTTTTTGCTAGCATTATTTCATCGGATGTAATCTTTATTAAAGAATCGAGCCACTCCTTACAGGAAGGCCTTTCAAAGCTCTTCCAGTATTTGAGGACTAATCTGAGCATTGAAACAATTCCTATGCATACAATTTTAAATTCTACATTGTTCAACCCTTCTGCCTGTGATCTGTCACATAAGAGGCCTAGTCTTGGAGTTCTTGGTATTGGATTCCCAAGACTATCCTCCATACACTGTAGGGCCCCCGTCCCACAGTGTTTGTATGACAGGACAATCCCACAGTGCATGATGAAGGGAGCCTTGTGCCCCTCTACACCTCCAGCACATCTTATCCTGGCTCAGCCCCATCCGGTGTAATTTGATGGGTTGATGGGTGTGTAGTAAACTCTTTTCAAAACTTTAAATAAGATACCTTTTCCCTGAGCCATTATTTGATACAATATGTGACCATGTCTCCTTATCTATTTCACATTTCAAGTCATTTTGCCCTACAATTCTCAAACTGTCACAAATAACACCATTCACTTTGCATTTTATAACATACTGAAGCTGTTTGCTTGATGTTAGGGCTGGCTGGAAAAAAGCTCCTCAGCCGCATTTGTTCCTTTGTGCATCTCAACACCATACACTTTGGTTACACAGCTTTTGATTTGCATGTATCTCCAAACATCCTTACAATTCAAATTATACTGAGCACAAATCTCATCAAATTTAAGATAGAATTCATCCTTGTGAAGATCTTCCAAAGTATGCACTCCCTCTTTTACCCATTTTTCCCAATAAATAGACTTCTTTCCCACACAAATCTCAGGATTATTCCATGCAGACATGTATCTCTCCATATAGGGAGATTCCTTCATCATTTCGTGTGCCATATGCCATACCTTTCTGGAGTGGTTGAAAATAGGATTGATATCCTGCACATCTGAATTTTTGTCTAATTTTTGAGATAAGACCTGCAATGGTTTGAATGGTGCTGTCATATTCATAGTTGCACCAATTTTGCCTTTTCTCCCTCCAGCTTCCAATGTTCAGCCAGTTTTGACAGTTCAAATGCCATTTTACATAGCTTGATAACTATCTATCTCCTAGCACCCCATTTATTTTGGGGTCTGAATCTTTTTAAAACCGATTCAAGGCCTTTTTCCTACACACAGAAAATCTTAAATAAGAGCATTATATTGTTTAAAAATCCTGTTTATCGGGACATACAGTTAAATTTTGGAATAATCGTCATGTTAACAGCATTGATTTTCCCTCATAAGCTTAATTTTAATAATTTCCAGTTTTCTAAAAGTTGCTTTATCTTCTGTAAAACTGGTAATACATTCAGAGTTACAATTATGTCCAAGTCTGGCGTTAGTGATATTTCATTCCAGTTTGGACACATTTAAAATTGAAAGTGCTAACCATGTATGATGTACAGCTCGCAGATATAGGCATTTCTTCTGATGCCAATTGACCCTGTATCCTGATATCTTATTAGGAATTGAGGAAACAGGGTCTTTTAGCTTTAGAACCATTAGCTATATCTATTTGAAAAAAACACAAAAATAAAAGGAGTAGAGAGAGGGAGTCAGGAGCATAAGCTTTTTTTATATGCCAAGGATATTTTGTTGCTGCTAAGGGACCCTGTTTCCTCAATAATAAATGAATTCGGACCCTGCTGCGATCAAACAAATCATATGGGATGAAAAAAACACACTTTACATTCTCACTTCACTTGAGAGGGACTTTGAATTTGAATTTCAACCATGTCTTTAAAATAGTAGTTATAGATACAGTTTATAACTTGGTAAGTTTACATTGCGAAATGTGACGTAAACAGTGCATCTACGCCTCATTAGTCACTTGTTAGGTGCCCTTGACAGCCACTGTTCACCTTGTAGGTTAGCAGTTCCAAGATCATCAGACATCTGACCAAGCTAGGGAGTATAATGATGAGATTAAGGATGCAACAAATTCCATGTACATATTAACGAACAATGAATTTATTTTGCTTAGTAGACTGAGTATTGTCAATGTAACTACATTCTGATATAACGTGTCTGTGCTACACTATTCCATTATAGTCTAAAACTATTAAAAACACATCATTGCCATATACCTTCATTATAATTAACATGACCTTCTTCTTTCGGCTGTTCCCGCCACAGCAGATCATCCGTTTCCATCTCTTCCTGTCCTCTGCATCTTCGTCTGTCACGCCAACCACCTGCATGTCTTCCTGTCCTCTTTCGCCTTCCTCTTTTCCTCTTGCCTGGCAGCTCCATCTTCAGCATCCTTTTCCCAATATAACCAGCATTTCTCCTCCGCACATGTCCAAACCATCTCAATCTCGCCTCTCTCACTTTGTCTCCAAACTGTCCAACCTGAGCTGTCCCTCTAATATACTCATTCCTAATCCTGTCCATCCTCGTCACTCCCAATGAAAATCTTACCATCTTCAACTCTGCTACCTCCAGCTCTGCCTCCTGTCTTTTCGTCAGTGCCACCGCCTCCAAACCATACAAAACATAGCTGGTCTCACTACCCTCTTGTAAACCTTCCCTTTCACTGTTGCTGGTACCCTTCTGTTGCAGATCACTCCTGACACTCTTCTCCTCCCACTCCACCCTGCCTGCACTCTTTTCTTCACCTGTCTTCCACACTCCCCCTTACTTTGAACAGTTGACCCCAAGTATTTAAACTCATCCACCTTCACCACCTCTACTCCTTGCATCTTCACCATTCTGCTGTCCTCCCTCCTATTCATGCACATGTATTCTGTCTTGCTCCTACTGACTTTCATTCCTCTTCGCTCCAGTGCATACCTCCACCTCTCCAGGCTCTCCTCAACCTGCTCCCTGTTCTCACTATAGATCACAATGTCATCTGCTAATATCATAGTCCACGGAGGCTCCTGCCTGAACTTGTCGGTCAACTTGTCCATCACCATTGCAAACAAGAAAGGGCTGAGAGACGATCCTTGATGTAATCCCACCTCCACCTTGAGCCGTCACTCCAACCACACACCTCACTGCTATCACACTGCCCTCATTAATTTCCTGCACCACTCTTACATACTTCTATGCCACTTCCAACTTCCTCATACTATACCACACCTCCTCTCTCGGCACCCTGTCATACACTTTCTCTAGATCCACAAAGACACAATGCAACTCATTCTGACCCTTCTCCATCAACATTCTCAAACAGGGTTTCCGACAGTGTATTGCAAGCCTGGTGACCTGCCAGGCCTGAGTTAACCCCCCCGCCGGGCCTATGCATCTGGGATTTAAAAAAAAAAAAAAAGTAGTTTAAGAGGTTTTCTAAACTAAAATGTGCTATACACGTAGCGTAGCTCCTTTAAGGAATAGCTCAGTGCGTAGCGAGTGTGCGGTTGAGAGAGAGAGAGAGAGAGAGTTTGATGGTGAGGCTGCAGCTACTGGAGCAACCTGCCTACCATCCGAGAGCAGGCAGAGAGCGGGAGAGTTTCTGCCGAAAACAAGCACCGAGACCCCGGGAGACATGAGAGCAGCTTCTCACTAACAGCTATGTGTGTTAACAGCAGAGAGCAGGAGGGAGGACAGACGTCCTACTCTGCTACTCTGTACTGCGACTCTGCTGCTGCTACAGACGGTCACAAAGCAGACACTTTCAGTTTATAATTGTAGCGTCTCTCGTCTAAATATTGATAACACACTTAGTATTTTACAAATTAGAGTTTTTTTATTTGATGAACGTGGGCACTAATATGCGAAAATGAACTAAATGGATTTTATTTCTATAAAAAAAAGCAAAACAACAGTGGGCAAGTAACGTATACCCGATCACCGTGTAAAACATTTGCACACGGCAACACACAACAACACAACCCCCCACCCCCAACGGGCCTACCGACTTTTTTGATGGAAACCCTGTAAAAGCAAACATCACATCTGTTGTGCTCTTTCCTGGCATGAAACCATATTGCTGCTCACTAATCATCACCTTTCCTCTCAACCTAGCTTCCACTACTCTTTCCCATAACTTCATGCTGTGGCCGATCATCTTTATACCTCTGTAGTTACTACTACTACATCACCAAATCAAGCCTTGCAGCGGAAGTCCTCTGATTCATTTGAATGGTGGTAGTGCATTTAGGCTGCTGGGGTTTAGGCCGCAGCAGTGCTGCACTGGCCTGCGGTGAGAAAGTGGATCCAGAGTCAACTTTTGGAGAAACGCAACCTGACGTCATGCTGCAGTGGCCAATCACAGCTGGCGATCAGACTGATCAGAGCTGTAAAACCCTGCCATGACGGAGGACAAAGATGTTAATAGGAAGAGGGGAGGACATTTCTCTTTGTTTGATAACGTTAAAAGGAAAGTTAGACTTTGCTGTCGGCTTCCCGATGCATTTTAAATAAAGACGAGAGAAAAAGAGGGAGAAAGCTCAGAGCACCAGTGAGCGAGAGAGAGAGAGCAACTGTGGTCGAGTGAGCTAGAGAGTAAATGAAGAGAGGAAGCGGTGGTAGCGAGAAAGCTGGTGAATCACCACCACCATGTCTCCTTGTCTTCCTTCCTCTGTCCAGATGACACACCAAGTACGTTATAATTAACATAACCAGTGTAGTTTATTTCTGTCAACAGTGTCAACGTGGAGCTGCAACCTTGAGCATGTGCGCTGATGTCTGCTTGATGCAGGATGTCAGGAACGAAAATGCATTTGTGGAGTTGTTTCAGAATTAACTACTCTGGCCTTTTTCACTGTAAGCAAATTATTGACGTCACTCTGCTGTTCATATCCCTCTACTGGCTCCCAGTTGCTGCCCGCGTCAGATTCAAAACCTTGACGCTTGTTTACAAAACAGTAACTAAAACGGCTCCTGCCTACCTGAACTCCCTCATTCCGGTCTACGCTCCCTCCCACTCACTCTGCCAGTGAAAGGTGCCCTAAGTCGCAAGCCAGACTCTTCTCTGTAGTTCCCCGAATGAGTTACCAAACTCCATTCAATCCGCAGAGTCCCTCACGATCTTTAAGCTAAAGACCCAGTGCTTTTGCAAACACCTCCACACCTGATGGACTTACAAAATTAAATAAAAAAATAAAATAAAATAAAATTATTATCCGTTTCTATGCACTCCCTGTTGGCACCTACGTCCTATTGGACCTGAACTTAGCTTTATGGCACTTGTGTTGTTCTCTCCTGACCAGATCCTTGCTTGTCTTGTATTAGCTGTCATGTGTCGCTTTGGATAAAAGTGTCCGCCAAATGAAATTGTAACATTGTAACATTTTGAGACTGTTAAAATATATCACCTGAACTAGTTATAAACTCCATTTTTTGTGAATAATATTCAACCTGGTACTCATATTGTAAATTCAGGTATTACTTAGAGCTAAATGCTAATAATATTAGATGTCTGATTGACATTATGTGGGCCTCCCATAATGGGACCTCCTGGGCTTATGTCTTCCCTGCTGCGGCCCTCTCTCTTGACGAGGAGAAGGCGTTTGATAGGGTAGAGTGGCAATACTTGTTCTCTGCCCTAGAGGCCTTTGGTTTTGGTGGGAGATTTATTAGCTGGTTTAAACTCTTGTACACTAACCCTTATACCTCAGTGGCAACAAATGGTATTATCTCACAGCCTTTGGATAATTTGGTAAGGGAACTGGGCCAAATCAGAGGCACTTCCTCAGACACCCTATTGTCCCATGACCTTATTCCAACTTGGCGATTTCACCTGGCCACGGTTGGGTATCAAATACCTAGGCATCACCTTTCCCCCACCTTGGTCTGACCTAATCCGTGTTAATTTTGAACCCCTCCTAGAAGATTCCCCTCAAATATTCCAAGCAGTTCGATAGGCTATGCAGCAAAATTTTTTGAAATGATAAACGCCCCAGATTAAACTTATGAAAGTTGTAGAGGCCGGTAGATCAAGTTGGACTAGGGCTTGTTTTATCACTATACATTCACTCTTAGACATATTGCACACTGGGCATTACCTCCTGAGAGCGCCCTCATGGTTTAATCTTGAGAGTCCTCTGTGCAGCCCACTGCCTCCTATGCATTATATCAGCACTAAGCTTTAACCAGAGGCACAAATCCATCCGATCCTGTCACACATACGGGTATGGAAGAGTATGGCTTTCATGTTCAGTTTTAACCCTCACCTCCACACTGCAGCCTCCATATGGCTCGACCCTAAATTTTGCATAGGGAAATCACCATTTCTCTGGAGGCCATGAGCAGAATCTTGGCCCTTGGGGACCTATATGAGGGGGACATGCTCAACTCTTTTAACGATCGGAAGGCACAATTTCATCTACCTCAGCATCAGTTCTGGATATATTTACAACTCAGCCACCTATTGCTCTGTACCTTTGGATCTCTCTCAACACCTTCCCCTACTGTATGTTTTCTTACACAAATAATGGGGGTCTTCGGTAAAGGACACAAAGCCTCACTCTATTATTCAAGGCTTTTAAAATGCTCAGACAAAGGCTCATTCAACCTCAGATGGACTTGGGGGGCTGATTTTAACGTGTCACAGAAAGGGAATGGAGTAGGATCTTACTAAACTTGATGTCCAGGGACCTCAAAACCAGGCTCATCCAATTCAAGATTCTGAACAGAGTTTACTAGACCCCGCCCAAGCTATATAGATATAGATATAGTATATAGATAGCTATATACCTTGACTCATATGCTGTAGAGCTACCCCATAATACAAGACTTCTGGTCTGAGATTCACAAAAATGTTGCACAAATAATGGGGAGTGATGTTCCTCTCTCCCAGAAGCTGTATATCCTGGGGGACCCGTCGCTCCTTGAGGACCTCCCATCCCCTGATGCAGGATGGGTGCAGACTGTACTGATGCTGGGGTGTAAGCTTATCATTTCAGAATGGAAGGCCCCCTCTGCCCTCCCTGTAAATCTCTGGCATAATCAACTAGGTAGACTAGCCACGCTGGAAAACCTGTCATACAGACTCATGAACAGAGTGGAACGTTTGAATTGAAATGGGAGAGTTACCTCTCCAATATTAGAGGGTCAGACTAGGCTGTAGGACTGGGAGGGGCTCAAGGACTCAAACCCTGGATATATTTCCTGTATCTGGATATATTTTTATTTCTGTGTTAGGGGATTGGCCTGCACTACATCTCATCATTGTTATGGCTGTATCTGATATCGCTGAGTGTGGTAGTATGTTATTGTTTCGTATTGTCCTGGGTGTCTTTATTTAGTTGTGTTATTTATCTATTTTTTTCTTTTTCTTTCATTTGTTTGTCTGTTACAAGTACTGTCAGTTTTTTTCTTTTTGTATTTTTTTTTTTTCCAATGTACAAGCACTGACATTGCTGGTCGCTGGGCACTTCCTCACCAGATAGTTATCAAATGTATGCTTGTAATGTTCATTTCAAAATGCCAATAAAATTGTTAATCACAAAAAAAGAGCTAAATGCTAATGTTGACATGCTACAGTAATATGCTCACAATGTCAATGCTTTAATGCTGATGTTAAGCGGGTGTGATGTTTACGATGTTCGCCATCATAGTTTAGCATGTTAGCATGCTAACACTCACTAATTAGTGCAAAACATAAAGTGCAGTTGAGACAGTTTTGCAGGTATTTGATCATAAACAGAAGCACAGGAATTAGTATAAGTATTGCAATTTATACCAAGAGGTGCATGAATATGTGTATCAGATTTCATGGTAATCCATCTAATAGTTCTTGAGACATTTCAATGAAAACCACATGTAAATCTCTTGGTGGTACTTTGTTGGCGGCACTCCAGGAAAAGGATTCATTAGGATTCATCCTCTGGGCACTCTGGATTTCTGTACCAAATGTCATGGCAATCCATGAAATAGTTTTTAAGATATTTCACTGAAAACCCAACATGTAAATCGTACAGTCAGGGGACCAGGAATGTCTGAGCAATATTTTATGGCAATCCATTCAATGGTTTTTGAGATATTTCAGTCTGGACCAAAGTGGGGGACCACTGACCATCAGTCAGACATTGCCATCCCTACAGCCATGCTGCTAACATGGCTAAAAAGACTTTGTCAACCACGGGTTTAACTAACATTTAATAAGGGCTGCTTTCCATTTAGGTGTTCCAGTGACTTGGTCCTGTATTATGAATTCTGGCTCACTGCCATGACTTACTCACACGTCTTAATATAACACAGCCATCATTAATGTTATTAGTTACACCTGTGCTTTTCCTGCAGGTCAAAATGTCTGCCATGAGAAAAGGTCTATTGGGTGTTTAAAGGTTAATGATGAGTGTAGAGCGATAGATGCTTTTGTAGTCATACCACCTGTGGCTTTTACTGCTTCACACTGCTGGTCATGGTCACTGATTTGGAGAGCCACGAACAAATTGAAATGCTAGCAGCAGGAAAATTATAGATAGTGTGAAATAGACAAAGCTGTGAGGAATGAACAACATTAGGGTAACTGCTGCAGTCACTCCAGATGGCACATAGCAATGTGACATTAGCACCAGTGACATGTGCTTGGGGGGGTTTAGCCTGCCTGATGCATGTGTTGTATGATTGGCTCACAGATGACCTCAGCATTTGTGGGGTTAATAGTGCAGGATCTAGATTGAGGCTTTGGCTTGTTCAAAGCTGATTGATATGTTAAGATTGATTTTGCATTAGGTAGCATAATGAGTGGCCTGGTTGAAATGATCTCCAGCAGTTTGGTTACTGACACTAAAAGGCTAATGAAAATTTAAAGGCCCCATGAAACGGAAGTTAGAGCATCTTTAGCTACTGTACTGTGACTTATTTCCCAGTGAAACTGAATATTTGAGCGGTGTACAGTTACAAGAGGATTTAAATCAAATCCTTCATATTTGATTGGACCGCTAAAAAGTTTGCGGGGCTTAGAGTTTAGCATGATACAGAGCTGCAGAGCTACAGAGGATTGTTGGCTCCACACACACCCAAACCTGTTGTTAGATCACAAGGAGGACAAGGGAGAGATGAATGAATTAGACCTCAGCCACATTGTTTTGGAAATAACCGGTGTGGCTAGCTACTCGCCCAAAGTCAAATTTGATTGGATGAACTTTTGTAAACGCCCCTAAATGCAGGATGAATCATCAAACATTTGAAACCATTTTACAGGAAGAGAAAAGACAAGGATTTTGATGTAAATTTACTCTGATACAGATTTTTTGACATATACGGTATTTGGCATATAACAAGAGATAAATGAACAATTAACACAGGGACACATGATTAAAACTGGGAAAATGTATTTTTCATTTCATGGGGGCCTTTAACAAAAGTAGCAATGTTTGCTGATCCCTAGCAGTCAGGGGTGGATTACATATAGAACACCTAAGCTGTCCAAAGCAGGGTTTCATAACCTGTAGCTGATGACGGCACTCAGGTCTGGACAGATTATGCAAATTAATTAAATCTGTCTGAAGGACAAAAAAATTACTTTGAAGGTATGTTAATGATGTTATGCATGAATATAGAGTTGATTTTAAATTACAAACGGATGTTGGAGTTGGCTGTGAAGATGTGCACTTTTGTTTAATTGATTTTATCTTCAGCCTCTGCTTCTGTGGGTGGTTAAAGCTTATTAGCGGGGCAAGATAAAAGCTATCACTTGTGTGTTCAGCTATTTTAGGCTACGTTCTCTCAGAAGAAGAGAGTGACATGTCCTGCACTGTGTTTTGAATGCAGAATTCTGGCTGTGTGTCTGAACAGCTGTGCCTATTTAGAGAACAGAGAGCATTGCTGAAATCATATTTACACCTGGGCAGTGGGCGGCTCACACCATTTAAATGATTCTAATTTCCCAACCATTTGAATAAATGTCACAAACACTGTATTCAGATTTAGGATTGGCCGCCTGAAACAGCTGGCACAAGCTTCTAGTCAGTGTGCCATAGTTGATTGTGCCCAGGCTCCCACTCACATTCACGTTTTTTTAATTTTCCTTTTCATATTGGAGAAAATTGTTTCTACATCACACCACACTGGCTCTAGCTGTCCCACATTGAGGAAATTTAAGTTTGTCTCCAATGCTATCAGAAGCAGGTGGTTGGACCTGGAGGAAAGAACTACTGAGATGTGGGTATCTGATCACAGAGCATGGCATGTTTAATGACAAACTGGCTGAGAAGAAAGGAAATGACTTAATCCTGTGTGGAGGTAGGGAGCTGTGAAAGGGCGGGGAATAAGTGAGGTGGCTAGTGGGATGACCCTCTAGAGAGCATACCCCGCCCTGGACATACCCATAAAATGTATGAAAAATGATTAGGCTGTGACTAATTACCCGTTTAGTGTCGCTGAAAGTTGTTAAACAGACCATTGCCTTTTAATACCTAAAGTAAGGAATGGGATTAATTAAGCAGAAATGTATTCTTCTACTCTGCCAAGTCTTTCTCATAGTCTCTAAAAACACTGTGTGATGGGGTTTGCACCTCGGGGAAATATTTGGTAATGGCCTGAGAAAGGGATCTCCTTTTTTCTCAACACGCTACTTTTTTGGGGTGGATGAATGAATGAATAAGTATATGAGCAGCTGCCTCTATAAAATAGCAGAGGAAAAAGTGAAAGTCTAGAAGGATTTATGACTGCACAAGTGTTCCTTCTAAAAGCATGACTTTTACTGTAAAGGTGAAAACCATACTGTTTTTAATAAATGTATCATTATGAATATCTTTATGGTAAATAGTAGTGAAACACTAAAAATGGTTGTGGACAGTCTCCATAATCTGCTGCTGAGAAACGCATTCACAAAGACAACACTGGATGCTCCATCACCTTTGCTGTAGTGTGAATTTTGAAGAGTTACAAACTGTAGCTTTAATAACTTCAGCATATCAGGTGGAGGTGCTGTTTCTTTGAAAACACAAACTTACATTTGTTTAAAGATGAAAATAAATGTGAGACTTTGTAAGCAGGGTTCCAAATTCATAGAAACAGGATTATTGCCAGGAGCTTCGGGTCCCAGAGCCTCACACATGCCAGGGACAAATATTTATACTGGGGGACCAAATTTTCTAGTGGTACCCATGGACAGACTTTACAAACATGATCTCATATAACACAAAGAAATGGCTACAGTACTACAGTTTGTCTTTTTAGCTATGACTCACTATGCAATACAGCTTTTATACATTTATATATTTTCAAAGTTCAATCTGCATTCTTCATCAATAATGATGGCATGACCAAAAACAGCTGTGGCTTGTGTCCAAATTTACTCATTCAGATCACACGCATGAAAATGTAATATATGCAGTAGCCTAAATTAAAACTTGTAAATGTTCTTTTTTTCCCCATCAGATTTCTGTCAAGGAAGTTGACAGAGAGCTATCTTGTTATCCAATATGTATATTAGGCAACCATAGTAACTCTAAAGCATGTCAGTATGTGTGTGTGAAAGAGGATCAAAATGACTGACTGTTGTGCTTGTTTCATACTGTGTGTGTGTAATTGGTCTGCCCCTCATTAAAAGTGAGTAAAACCTAAGTAGCGCCTGCACTTTCACCATCACTGCATAGAACATTGTATTTTTAATTGCAATACAAATAGACCTGTGGCTCTGGCAAACACAATATGAAGCAGCAGAATCCTCATAATAAATCAGTTGTCATGAAATTTCATGCATAGACAGTAATTATAGGGAGTTGTTACATTCTACAAAGCTTAAAACCCGAATGCATGGTCAATACACAGCACCCCATTTCCCAAAATGTCTTAACAGTTTTTTTATGATCTACATTAGAGTACAGACCATACACTATACACCCAACTGCAATGGAATGCAAACAGTGTAAATTCAGCCATAAAACAGTGCATGACTGTTGGCAGATGGGATGCTGCACACAAATTGTGGGTTAGGGTTTCACACTTTAGTTGTTTACCTACAGTATTGTCATTGGCAACATTTTTGTGTGCTTGGAAATGTAGCCAAATATGACTAATATGCCTTTTTCATGGCAGACATTTTGACTTGTCATAGCAGGAAGAAAAAAAAAAACACAGGTGAAACTAATAACATTAATGATAGCTGCAAATCATGTCAGTAAGCCAGCACGCACAGCACCAGGGCTCTGGCTACTGGCACACTTACATGGAACGCAGCCATTAATAATGTTATTAGTTGCACCTGTGTTTAACAGTCAGAAACGTCCACACTTGTCCTTGAAGAACAAGACAAGAACATCAGCTTCCTCCTGGAGGACTTCTGTCAAAGTGTGATGTAACTGACTGCTATAAAAGGGGATGAAAGGAAAAGCAAGCCCTTAACACACCCAGTGATAATGAAATTTTACCTGTTTCTAGTTGTTATCATCTGCACTGTAGATCTGCTTGCACCCCTCGTTTTTAACGCACCAAAAAGGGCCACAATTTCCTATGTACCTTGTGCCACTCACTACACTGCAGTCATGTAATATTGATCCACAAATGTAAGGTCCTCAGTGGTCACTGAGCTGTAGCTGCTTTAGCTGTATGGAGTTTAAAACGGAAAGGGAAAACTTTCATACGGTCTACACACAGATATTGATGGCAAATGCTGGTAAGAATCACAATCAGACATACTGTATAGATGAGCATGACATACATTAAAAGGTGTGCAATTATAGTTTATGTGGGTGGTCCTCTGCCAACTATGGTTATGAAAATGGTACCAGACACAGGTGCACCTTTCACAGTTTGCTGTTGACCTGACTCATGCAGGTGAGCATCAGACAGTGCAAAGTGCAGTCATCCTTGATGCCAAAATTAATCCTATTAAACACACCTCCTACTGCAAATCTCCTCCTCCTTTCTGGCATCGTGACTCACCAAAATACCAAGCTGGTGCAGGTGAAGAAAAAATATCCCTGCACAACAGAAAAATCTCACTTCACAGTTTGATAGCTGGCTTCTATCGGTATTTTTCCAAGTGTAATTTGCACAGTAAACTAAAATCCTTAGACCAGATATGGTTAAAGAAGATTGTTTTCATGGCATATTTTCTTCATGCTAACTGTATAGCATGAGGTATTGTAAGGTATTGTGACGGATGTTAGTGTTGTTGCATATATGAAAAGTTATCCAAAGTCTTCTGGAAGTGTCCTGTTGCTACAGCTGGCCTCTTATAGCTCTGTGCAAGGTGGTGAATGTGGTCTGGAGATAGCGGAGATCAGTCTGTCAGCTGGGAGATTTATACTTTACATGCTCTTAAAGTCCTAGTCCGACACCAAGGCTGCCAGAAACCCCTGCCAGATTGCCAGACACCAGGCCAGCAAAGGGCCCGCACAGCCATTTAACGGCTGTGCTTTCTAGGCTTTATAGCCCATGCTGATGCACTGAGGACACAAGCAAAAGAGAACATTGATTGGTCAAGGCCAGGATGCCATAACTAAGACTGTAACCTGATTGCTTTTTATCCAAGCTACATTATAGGCATTTTGCTGCCTTAGGATCAGTTTTAATTGAAAAGCAGGGATATTGTTTGTGACGTGACTTTTCATCCCACCAACTATACTATATCCCATACTAACTCCTGCTTAATAACTCTGTCAGAAGAATAATGCAGTATGTTACGGTATGTGTAGTAATGATATCCATTCATAGGATAAATAATAGTCAAATCCTGAATCACATTAAGTTTTTTAAAGTAAATAATTGCAGATTTTAATTACCATAAATCACAACAATAACATTTTCGCTTTAGCATTTCTTTTGGTTTAGTCTAAGACCAAATATGTTGCAAAGTATCATTATACTATTAATTAGCTTTGTGGAGAATACGCACAAGGTCTTCACATGTCCAGTCAGTTCTCAGGAACCAAGACCGGTGGGATTCAAGTCGTACTGTGTTCAAAATATACTCAAGTCTAATCTGTTAAGGTAGGGTCTCATCCACAGGTGTCAGGTCTGTTTGTCAGCATGTCTAATACCTGAGTGGATGCGAATGGATCCAAGCTTACTCAGTGTGACAACTTGGTGATGTTGTACGACATAATCATTTTAGATAAGTTAGAACATTTCTATCCTCAGTCCATCTATTTCCCTACTGTTGTTGGATGGGAATAGGTCTCTCTTTTTTTGAAAAATAATTAATGCACATCAGGTTCGAGTAGGTTTTCCTTTGGTCTATTTTGGATCTGCATCCTGCACACTGCTCTTGCTCAGCGTCATAATTTTTGGATCACACTAATGTGTGATCTGGACCTTCGTCAAGAGTGTTTTAAACAATTCTTACAACAATGATCTTAAATAGATAATAGGTAGGACAGATAGTAGGACAATTATTCTCCTGTGGGAGTGTCTCTCAATAATTGACATTGATGTGTGCAATCTGTCACATTACAGTCCACACAGAAGAAAAAGAAAAAGAAAAGAAAAACGGGAACAAGTGAGACACCACAACACAACACATATGTCTTTTTACAAGAATATTTACAGAAATTGCATATCTAATGAATGAAAACATTGGCCTTGCAGCTTTCATAAGTCATTCAAAGTTGTGCAATCATATGAAATACTTGTATCTTGAGTGCACCATAAATATGTCTGTTTGATCCCAAAGCTCCTTAGAGCATGACCTGCCATGGAATCTCATGGTTCAATCATTTGGGGTATAAAGTTTGCAAATTAAATATTCAGTATACTTCTCTTCTATTAAGAAATTCATCAATGTTACCACCTCTCTCTGGCAGAATCGCCTTTTCAGTGCCCTGGAACCTGAAAGATGAGATGTCATGTTTGAGTCACTGAAATGTACTGCTATTCTCCTTATGGAGCTCTTGTGTTCCCTTATTCTCTGTTTTATGAATATGATATCTTACCAACATAGGCTAACCCACAAGGACATTTGATCATATAAATTACATGAGAAGTGGAGCATGTGATGACATCACTGATAGTATACTTTTTTGAGTAAAGTAGTTACATTTGACCATATACATGACCACATTACATTGAGCACAGCCTCTGCAGTTGTAGCACCCATTTGGAAGCAGTTTTAACAAGGCCTCTGTACTCTTTTTCATTGATTTTACATTAGCATGTACAAGGCTATCTCTGAGATTACGTCCTCTTTAATATCTATCGATATCTTCAATTAATGGTGGTTCTTTCAAATCCATGGACATTGCTGGATCTGATGATAATATGTACCATTGTTTTTTTTAATAATAGAGCCCAGTCTATGGCAGTTGGGGGTATAGGTTGTACTAAACATGATGAAGTATTTCTTATTCTTTTGTAACAATTCATTTCTTGATTTCTGCAACATCGGCCAATGTTTTCATTCATTAGATATGCAATTTCTGTAAATATTCTTGTAAAAAAAACACAAGTATGTGTCGTGGTGTCTCACTTGTTCCTGTTTTTCTTTTCTTTTTCTTATGTGTGGACTGTAATGTGACAGATTGTACACATGACAGTGTCAATTATTGAGAGACACTCCCATAGGATAATTATTGTCCTACACCTGTGCACACAGAATGGGTAGAGCATTATCTATTTAAGATCATTGTTGTAAGAATTGTTTAAAATACTCTTGACGAAGGTCCAGAGGGACCAATAAATTGTGATGCTGAGCACGAACAGTGTGCAGGATCTTCCTTTCTCAAGACTGAAGTGATACTTTCCATCGCACCTGCATTTAAGATAGTTGGATGTAAAAATATCTGTTTTGAAAAAAAATATTTTTCCACTGTGGATAAATGCATATTTTACATATATTATGTTTTCTTCATTTCTAATAATGTCAGGCTTTGTCATTATCTGAATGTTCTACATTTTTAAACATTCAGCAACTTGAAGTAGAAAAGTTTGTTGTAAAAGTTGTCACAGCTCAGGACACGTTGGGCATATTTCAGATGTGTTTTATTTTTCATCATTTGTCTTTGTGATCTACCTATCTATCCTTTCTTCAATAAATATCACAATGAATATGACTTCAATTAGGGCTGGGCAATATATCAATATTATATTGATATTGTGATATGAGACTAAACACTGTCTTAGATTTTGGATATCGTAATATCGTGATATGGCATAGGTGTTCTCTTTTCCTGGTTTTAAAGGCTACATTACAGTAAAGTGATGTCATTTTCTGAACTTACCAGACTGTTGTAGCTGTTCTATTATTTGCCTTTAACCACTTAGTCATCATTTCCACATTACTGATGATTATTTATCAAAAATGTCATTGTGTAAATATTTTGTGAAAGCACCAATAGTCATCCCTACAATATTGTTGCAATATCAATATCGAAGTATTTGGGTCAAAAACATTGTGATATTTGATTTTGTCCATATTGCCCAGCCCTAATTTCAATTGACATGATAAGAGTAGTAAAAAGTTGTCAGCTATGACTGCACATTACAACATATATATATAGACTAGATCAATGTCTGAGCTTATTCACCGATTTTTTTTTGTTCTTTTTGCCTAATTATGGACTAAAATTAAAGGGAAAGAACAAGTTTTAATTAATTTGTGTTTATTCCTCCTGTTTCCTTCAAGCACCTGACTTAATGAAATCCTGCGGCTATTAATCTTTTGACATACCTCTGAGCTACTTTGTCAGCAAGCCACCGTGAGAGCACAAACTGAGCCTGACATTTGACTAATTGCAGCCATTTGAGAATGATCACTGCTATAATGTATTGGAAATGCACAGCAGCATAACACAACATTCAGGCACCCCTCTCCGTCTGGTGACCCACTTTACTGTCAGCGTAAGAAGGAAGCTGTTGAACCACTAAAAACTCTACTAATTGGAGTAAAGTACAAGTACAATAGTATTTATTGCATTTCAAGCCTCTTTTTTTTTTTTTTTTACGAGGTCCAGTCTTATCTTCACAAGGATCGCTGAAGACAAGAACCAATCCATGGCACAATCAATCATCCGGTGCTGCAGGAGAACCAAACCCCAACTTATTCCCCTCCCTTCTGTTTCATGGTGAAGCCTTAGAGGAATGACTCTTACCTGTCCTTGGCACCTTGCGAATTGCTGTGTGTTTGATGAAGACCTCAGTCACAGCTTCTTGGGCTAGAATGGAGAGCTCATTACAGCCAGAGGAGACATGTGCATAGGAAAGATTGAATAGAGAAGAGTGTGCATGTGTGTGCGTGTGTGTGTGTGTGTGTGAGAGAGTATTGGTTGTAGACTGTGGAGAAAGTAGTAAATATGAGCGATGGGGAAAGCCCCTTGTAGGGTGAAATAAGGGGCACTTGGGGACTCGCCTTGTACATTGCACCTGTCTTATCATCATTTAACTCTTATTTGTTGGTCTTACTAAACTGTCAGCAATTCCCTGCCTTCTTGGCCTTTACCTGTAAAATGCCATGGAAATGCTGACAGGCTGCCAAACCAGAGCTGTCTGGAAAAGACTGCAGCTGGCTTTTTTTTTTTGACTTCTACTATGTATTGTCAGAATTAAATGTACATGCACAGAGCTGCAGTTTCCTATAATTGACTAATTCCTTTCCCAACTCACTAGTAACTTAGTATTTTCTGATCATCCTGAAACATTCTTCATCCATTCCTGCAGTCTGTGTCAGTGATGTTTCCTGTAATTGTGTATTTTTCTGGACTGATTCAATTGTCTCTTGATGTATTCCTCGCTCAGCTGAGCATGTCAATACACACATCATTTGTGTGCAATTTAATGCAACAAGGTTACATTTCTATGGTACTTCAGTCTGAGGACTCATAGCATTTCCGTTGCAATTATTTGTCTCTCTGTCTCTCTTTTTCAGTTTCTCTCAGAAATTGCTTTGGCAATGATTCCGCCATCCTCTGCCTTGCTCGTCATGCCACATTTTAAGTTCACATTGGGAGATATTGCAATTATCGGTCAGGTACAGTGATGAAAATGATAACTTTCTCTATTTTATCCTAGGTGTGCTGATCAATTCTTCTCAAGTGCACTGCATCATGAAATTCTGTTGCTTTATGTTTTTTGTTTTTTTTCAGCAGATGTAGTGGTTGTAGAATTATTACGCTTCCCATTGACTTTTGAAAGGTAGTTGTACTGAAGTGTGTTTTTGGTTTCTGGTGAGCTGAAATGCTAAGGGCTGTTGACCCCAGGTCAGCTAGTATTAGCCCTTTCATTTTTACAATTAGTTTTACTTTTTATAGATGCCAAAAGGACAGTTTGCCACGTTTAAAGCAAGTGCCACAGATTTGGAAAGTCACAAGGAAGTAGTCAAATGTCAAGTGTGCATACTTTTTTTATGTCCGTTATCTGAACTGCACTAATACAATATCCCTCAACCGAGGTCCAATGCAAACACTAAAAATGATTTGGTAGCTTTATTGGATGAAGGCCTCATGGTCGCCTTCTCTTTGACCTATCATAGAATAAATATTGCCTGCTATTACCTTTCTTTGTTTTGCTTGACACACTGTTCAATCACAATGCCATGGTGTATGTGAAAGTGACAGGGTTCTCATTAACTTTAATTACTGTGTGCCAAGTCATCTGAAGGCAGTGTTTTGTCCCAGGAACCGCCCAGCCCCCCACTTGCAGCCACAGGCCCTGTCCTTCATCACCTGTGAAGGTCTAATCTTATCTGCGGCTGTTGCATGCCTCTTCATTAATCACTCCCCGGGCCCAATCAAATGGTGACTGATGGTTGACGCGGCCTTGTCCGGCCATCCCTCAGGTGCTGGGAGCCGCTCTCTGGTTGGCCGGGGCAAAATGCGGTATAGATCCTAGTAGGCGATTGTGACTGGTGTCGGTGTGTGTGTTAACACAGCGGCGTCCTCTACATGGGGTACAAGTTGTGCCATGTAACCCTGCGCCAACTATACACTGCACCTGAAGTTCAACACATTGTTCCACTGCTGCTGGCCTTGTCTCATCAGGAGCAGTGAGCTCTCAGCCTAACTTTTATTTGCTACAGTTCAAGCTGTGATTTAGGTACCATAAAAGGCTTAAGGTTACATTTCCACTCAATGACACAAAACTTTCTACGTGTTTAACCAAAACTGAGACACCAAATTACACCTCTTAATGAGCTCAAGAAGATTGGCAGTGACGGACTGCCAAAAGCTATGTCATGAATGGAAAGGGTGTTATTGAAAGGAGGTTTTTTTTTGGGGGGGGGGGGTGGAATAGAAATAGTTTGTTCTAGTAATGGCAGGATATAAATGGCACAAAGATGAAACAAATCAACCTTAGGTAGCCCCGGCCGTTAGCCAATCCATAGTAATCAGTGAGACTGCATTGAGCTCTCCGCTTCATGGACCCTTACCAATCAGCAGAGAAAACAGAGATCTGTCATCTGTTTTCCCCTGCTCACTGATGGACGCAAAGGGCAGTGAGAGTGATTATATATGAAGGGTGGATAAGGAAGGGGCTGGGGGCGTATGTTTGTGTGTTTTATTGTCATAATCACCTTTTTAAATTGGTTTCGCTCCACGCTATTTGTCAATCAGTCAACACAGAGTGTCCTGCTGGTGGTGATTAGAGGATTGATCAGGGATGTGAACTAATACATGCCCACCGGTGATGTCAAAACACAGATGGCATGACTCACTTTGTAGCCTTCTAAAAGAGACTTTGTTAAATCTCGCCTTATAGACATGTCTGGCCAAATGACTTCCAGGGGGATGTGCGGCGTCTATTTGTATTGGTCTCCATTAATTGCTGTGACAGTGAAATATAAAATTAAACATCAGGCAATGTGTAATTCAGAAAATATCACTTATCTCCTCCCACAATGTGCAGGCACAAGGGCAGTTAACATACAGACAAGAGACGCACATATATGCACACATACACAAAGACACAACATCTGTTTTGTATGCAGTGGCATCACAAAATGTCTCTTCCTCATGGTAGGCAGATGATTTGGCATCGGTGTGCTCAGGTTTTCATAACCTTTGGATGCCTCTCATCCTTGTCCTACAGAGAACTGAGGACAGAGCTCTGCCCTATTAGAGATGAATAATGAGCCTGTTGGCAGAAGAGACGTTGCTAATGTTTTGTCCAAATATCTCAAATCTGTCCCCAATGATAATGTATTCTGCACCAGTGCCAAACAGCTCTATATTTGAAGAGGTGATTCATAGCAGATATGACTTATAAAATCTTTAGACTGGAAAAGGGGGAAAAAAAATCCCTCTCTCGCTGTAATGTCTGGCGGGTGTATAGGCATCACAATAAGGGCTTAGTTTGTTTTCCTGTAATTGATGCTTTGCCTGTGTGGCGGCATAGCTTTGTTTGTTTATGCTAATGGCTGTGATGACCTGTTGGTCCCTAATCTAGCAGGGAAATGGCAGCCAATGCTGTGGGGAGTGAGCCATTGATCTCACTTCAGTGCCTCTTTCTTCACAGGTACTTGGGATTAACTGAGCTAGAACAAGACAAAAGAAAATGTTTCAAAACCAGAAAGATATAAAATATGCCAAATAACTTCTGGTATATGCATGTATAGCACACCATCTTCAGGCTAATTGATGCTTGTGTGGCTTCTATCAAGCTGTCTGGTGTAAAAGTGCTCACTCTGCTTCCCTTATATCAGGCTCCTGAGGCTTAGTGCTGCCTAAACAGCACAGCTGTAACTCCCCTAAGCAGTGTTCTACGCAATAACTATTATACAGGAACACACAAACAAAAACAAAGAAGTGGGCTGTTACGGATGTGCATCTCCAGAGCACCTAATAATCCACAGTGTTGCATTGGCCAGTGGCAGAAGACTGTGCACATCGGAAACCTGTGTAAATGAATATGATCAAAGCAGGGAATCAGTGAAAAATAGCACACATGCTCAGTACATCTTCCTGGAGTACCCATGCTGGGATGTGAAAATAACTTAACCAGTAATTCTCAACAAAAACCAGTGTGATTGTGTAATTATGTGAATAACAAAGCTTATTTTTAGAGACATTTTCTGCAATTATTAATATTGCAAATTTGCCCAAATTGTAAAACCTGTACTGTTATGTGCATTGCAATGAGTGTAAAATAGTCTTGCCCGTTTACTGCTGGCAGCAAATGCTTTTAAATTTATACCGGTCTACATTAGCAGGATAGTTTCTTTTATACTTTATTAGTTTAGCATTATGGTTATTGGTGCTGACAAACCAAAGTTCCAAGCTTGTTGCCTTGATCAGCTCGATATAAATCCTTTGAGAACAATTCTGCTAACTGAAACTGTTTTGTCTACATGAATTTAGTCAAATATTTGAATGATAATAAAAGAGTTAAATTACTTATTGGTTTCACTAGAAGGACAAAATGAAAATATATCATATACTTCACATATGTATATCATATATGTGGAATTAATCACAACATAAAGCTTGTGATTTGGAAGTAAAAAGATGGCTTGCTTGTATATATGCTCGCATATGTTTTACTGCATATAAAGATTATAACGTGTGTGCTCGACTACCTGCGTCACTGTGAACACTAATTCACAAAACTCCCTTACAAAACATGGAAGCATTAAATATATTTCTTGAGCAGGATATCTCTGAGTAGAGTACCTCTTTCTGTGTGAATAAATACGATGCTACGACCATCTCTGCCTACTGCGGAAGGTTAAGTCCATGTTAGGTGATCAGAGGCACAAAGGTCAGCTTCACAGGAGTCGGCAAGGCTTTTCCTCTTTAAGACTACGACATTTTACTTTTTCTTTGCAAGCTGGAAAACACAACATTTAGGAAAGTGAGGGTGAGGGGACCAGAGGAGCGGGCTCACAAAGCCGTTCCCCAGGGTAGATTATTGCTTGGTAAAAAAAAATCTTTGAACAGGAACATTCTCTCTTTCAACCATCAGCTCTCACTCTTGGACACACATTTTTTGAAATGTCAGTTCTTTAGGGCCACAGTTCTAATTTTTGTTCTGCTCAGTGTAAGTAAATAGATCTGACTGTGAGTTTTTGTTCACAGATCCCAGGAGAGTGGCATGCATGCTCAGCAGAGACCTCTCACTGCAACCTCCCTCTAACATATTGATCAGGAATGGCTATCGGCGTTAGCCCTGTGAATAAAATGCTGCTCCACTGAGTCCAAATCCCCACTGGGCAACTGAATGGAGAGACAAAACCCTTAGCACTTTTTTGTGGACTGCTATTTAGCTCACATCCTAAGCCTAATGACGTCACCGCCAGGCACAGAGGAAGAGAAAAATAGCAAATGTCACTTTTGTATACCCCACATTCTCAGATTACTTTATATATCTGTTCTTCTGTCTGCCACTCTTATGCTTCAGCCTCCGCAGCAGACCAAGAGGAGATCACATTGAGATGATTTATAAAATCAAGGGCAGGTAAATAGTGTTGTTTTCTGGCTCTTTGCTCAAAGTTGTTTGTTGACATCAAAGAGAGAAAGAGGCTTGACATGTGCATCTAGATACATTTCCCCGCTGAAAGCAATAATCCCCTTGACATTTGAAATAACTGGAACATGAAAAAAGACAATGTTTATACAGATTCAGAGTACAGAATGTGCAGTGTTTTGTATCCACATTATAGGAACAAGCTTTTTTTTTTTTTTTTTCCTTTTTTTGTGACTTATACTATTTGTACGAGGAGGAGAAAGGACCTCCTCATACTCTTCATACTTCACTTCCAATTTTGAACACTTAAAATGTTCTAGTAAAAAGGATTGCTTTTGTAATCTCTGGCATTGTCTCAAATGATTACACATAGGGAATCCATTCAGTATATCTTTTAACATTAGAACAGGCACTAACCTTTTGGTCCACCAGTAACTTTCATCTTTCACTGACATAATAATCTGCTTTGCTTCATTTTCATCGTGTTTTCCCTGAGCCTCGGAATGACTTTAGGTAGTCGAGTGATTTCCCATATATCATTTATTTATTTAGTAATTAATTTATTTGTGTATTAATCTATGAGCTATGTATTTAATATTAAATAATGCACAGTCCTTTTCATGAGATTTATGATAAACTTAGGGCTTTCTCAGTGGTCCTTTGTTTTCTGTTTGGTTGGAATATAGGGCAGTACAGTTTGGGTGCTCTTGTCAGAGACAGTTTGTGTGCTGCTATTTCGTAACAGTTTTTTGCGGCAGCCGGGGTTTAAGAGACCTTTCCTGGGTAGTGTGTGAGCTCCTGTCATCCCCTTGACTGGCGAGGAGACGTAGGAAGGGTCCAGACAGTTATGGAGGAGTGAGTGCTCAGAGGAAGAACGTTTGGGGGTGACCGAGCTGGCCAGGAGACTAGGCTCGCTGTCGCTGTCTGGTGTAGCACAGCCGCTCTTGTCCTCCTGTAACTCCTCTTGCTCCTCCTCCTCCTCATCGTCGTCACAGCACAACGCGTGGTACAGAATTTTGTCACTGAAGCGGACCCTCTCTCTTGTGCCGGAGGTACGGGAAGTCTTGTGGCTGTGCGTGGAGCTGCTGGCCTCCTCGCTGGATGAATCTGGAGTAATAATACGGGGCCCATTTGGGATGGGCAGCCCGCCATTCATCTGGGAGTAGACAGAGGCAGTGGTGGGGGGCGGGGTGGGGGTCTGCGTCTGGGTGGGGATAGTCCCACGGCCCAGCTCTGGATGTAGGTCTCCTGGTTGCTCACCAGGTCTGCGGGCGGAGGCGCCAGCGGCCTCCAGGTAGCTGCAGAACTCCCAGCTATCAGAAAGCACATCTGCATTGAGGAAGTCCAGCCTGAAGGCTTCTCCCAAACCCCGCTCACTGCTGGACGTGCTGCTGGCTGTGGCCACCGTCCAGTCATCTGGCTCCAGGTCAAAGTCAAAGTCTGACGTTAATTTATCGATCTGACCCACCACCTGCAACAGAAAAGCGAGAGCACAGGAAAGAAGAGCTGATGAGATTATAGAGAGCAACAAAGTTTCAGGTATTTCAAAGTATTTCCAGAGATTTTATTATGTTTGTGCCAAATTGAGTCATTTAGAGTTAGTTGGACAATAACATGAGCGCAGGCAGTTTTTGGTCATCATGGAAAGACATTTTTGTATTTATTCAGGTATGACTCTCAACGTTTTCAAGTTGGTGAAGATCAAGCAACTGTATTTTAAACCATCGGAACTTGTCTGGTTTCCAACTGGAGAACAAAGTTCATAGCGGCACAACAAAGCACAACCACTGCTTTACTTGATACAGGTCGTTCATTATTATTTATATTAAGGTAGTGTCACTAAAAAAAAACAACAACAAAAAAACATTTAAAAGCATAACAAATGCAGAATGCATATGATCCTAATTTTCACAGATACAGTATTGGAATAGACTCTCTCTAATGATAAAAGTTGCCTGTGTGAAAGAAACTTCACAAAGTTCACTAATTGTGAATCCCACTTTAATATAAATCTCTGTGACTGCTTACCTAGTACTACATTACATGAAATTTCCAGGTGCTTTATATCCCACTGATTTTGACACCCCAGGCAGGATTAACAAAAGCTAAGATTTATTCACAGCTGCTAATAGATCTGTGTTTGCCTTTACAGCTTGCCATTATGCTACTTTTCATCCATAAATCCTTAATTGTTTGCTCATGGTTTTAAAATAGTTTTTATTCCCACCTAGGCCTCCTGTGGACAGGTGTTGTAAATTAGCTTTATGCTACATCAAGACAAAATTAAATATCCCCTGGAATGAGGTGGTAGCATTGCAGATGTGTCACAGCTCATCAAAGAGGATTTTTCAGCTCTCAAGGAGAAATCAAGAAGGAGGAAACTGAAGAAGCCTCTTAGAGGTGATGAAACAACTTCAGCTGTACATCCTCAGTCCAGTGGATGATTCACTTTTTTTTTGATGTTGTCCTCTGGATGAGTTGAACCTGCACAGACATACAGCTTTATGGTAGAAACACTTAAACCAGTGTTTTTGATTCTTGTACACTGATGTCTATTTTAATTCCGGTGCTATTGTAATGCCCTTGTCAAAGAAAAAAAAAAAAACCCTCGACTGTTGACCTACTGCGTAGAAATGTATCGCGTATTCATTTATTGCTACCTCAAAATTAACCTCAATGCTTCTGTCATCAGCAGCCACAGTGTTGAGTGTTTGATGAATAGAAAGCACTTCAGCTGAAATCACACTGGTTTGCTGACAACACCTAAAATCCAAGCCCCTCTATACTTGACATTTTAGCACCTCCAATCAGCATGTTCTGCTCTCGACGACAATCTATTGTAAAATGAAAACACTCAGCATTCATGTACTCTGTAAATGATACATTTCCCCAAACCATTCAGCAATTAAACCCAGTGTTTTGAACTCCAAAAAGTTTTTTAGAACATGTGCATATGGGTTTGGTACATAATTGCAGCTGAATAGCAGAGAAATAATATTTTTTACCCGGAGATTTGCAGAACATGTCCCTTTTTTTTCTGCCTCTATAATTATTTGCAGTGTTTGCTTTCTGGCTCTTATGATTACAAATGAATATGGTTGTATCAACAACACAAAGCCGTATTCCTGCATGTAGAATTAAAAATTGTAATTCAGTCTTTGACTTTAAAAGAGAAGTTATGAGTCTCAGGCTTAATGTGAACATACTGATCACTAAAAGCTCAGATGTTCTCCATTGCAAACATTGGAAACTGACATCTATGAGCTTAATGATCTTGTGCAAATATCTCAAGATGATGATTTGAATCTAACATAAATTTGCTCACTAAATCCTTGAATCAAAAGTAAGAATACAGACTTATGTTACCAGCTACACATTAGAGATAGAATAAACCTTATTAAAGAGAGGGTGGAGGATGACTAGATGCTGTTATTCTCATCACTACTGCATTTATATTATTACCTTCTGAGTCCTTAGGTCTTAACAGATATCTTTGGTCCCGTTAAGTCAAACTACCTGCATTGGAATCTGGCTGTATACATCTGCATGCATGGCATTGGCTCATCTGTCAATGAGCACTTCTGCAGATCTGCCAGTTGTGGCATCGTACACCTCACGAGTACCTGAACTGTGCTTCTCTATTGGCAGACTGCCCAGAGGGAATTGGGTTGTATGAATGCTCTAATCCTTACTCAACCTGTTTGCTGTGTGATTTGCTGACTTTTTACTCATAGAGTTGTTAATGTAAAATGTTTCTCAGGCCCAGAGGAGGCTGAATAGTGTTGTTTACTTGATTACACAACTTGAACAAGGGACTTAATTTAATCAGTGTGTTAAAAAATTATCTGTCAAATGTACTTTACCAGCCTGCCACGACACCAATACAGATTATTGGTTGGTTAACAGTTATTGCAATGAGCAGCAAGTCATTTTAAATAAATCTCATTTTCATTTGTATCTAAAACAGTTTGAACACAAACACTATAGTGTGAAATGTTAAAGGAAAGGTGAAATTAATACCAAAATAACATTTCTTGGTTGCCAAACATCACCTTTACCTCTGCAGTGCATCACGGCAGTGCTTATTTTCCATTTTAAAATGCATTTCCGAGTATGAATGGTAAGCTGTGCCAGCTTCCACTGCTGGTTAGCCTGACCCCTGCCTGCCGTATGTAGGCTAATTTAGCTTAATAACTGTCTCAGCTCGAAGGGTCTGCTGAATCTTTTTAGGTCACAATGCAGCACATGTTCAATGCAGCAACAATGAACACTAGTCTGCTTTTTCTTCCAGTCAGAGAACGTGTGATGAAGGCGCTATGGAGTGAATTGGACGAGCAGATTGCTTTAGCACAAAGGATGAATGAACACATCAGGAACAAGTCATTAACAATGCGCACAATGGGTTTGAAATAGAAAACGCATTATGACAATTTACAAGAGTCAAAAGTAGAAGGCAAAAGTAATTATGTGACTTTACAATAAAACACTGCGTGTGAAGGAACACCATCATATCTGTACATCACTGAGGGAGATACCAAATGTCTTTTTAAGGTTTTCCTGCAGTAGGCCACATGATCATTTTAGAGTACCAAATTAAACAAACAGAATTAATCCAATGTTCTTTCCCTATGCAATGACCCGCTTATGCCAACACTTAATGCCGCTGTGTACATACCTGTAATCAGACAGAATAAATTAAAACACCTGTGTGGGTGGTCAATATAGGGCCTTTAATAACAAACACACAGTTACATGCTTACATTGACTGATATTCTCCTCACAGCTGTTGTGATAGCCTCTAACAATGTCTGAATTGTAGGCCTATTAATAATAGTTAATATAGCCAAGTAGGTTTGACTTCTCATTTGTTTTGTTTCCTTTAAATGTTAAATTCTGGATATGCAGCTTGAGGCTGTGATAAACTTCTGGAGTTCTGCTGTGTATCCCCCGTGGACTTTAAGGCGCCATCACTCTACAAAGTTTATGATGCAGTGATGGCATATCCTTGTGACTGAAAAGACTCTATTTGCAACACAGTTAAGCAGTAATGTATAGTATAAGAATGGATATAAGTGCTGGAGATTTGAGTTTAACTTTAGTCTATATTTTTTTATTATTTTCTTCACTGTAAACGTGTCTAGTGCTACTAAGCTACTAAGAACAATGATGATGAATATGACAATATCTATGATTCTGTGTGTGAATGATGAAGACGAACACAAAAATCCTAGTAATAAACATGCTAGAGTTGTTTTTTCCCCATTAATATTTTAGAATACAGTCTGTCTATGGTCTAAAGAGGCTCAGCCAACACTAAGCACATCTGATGTTGTTTATATGGTCCATAAAGAGAAATAAGTGGTATTGTAATTTTTTTTTTCATTGCACACTATCAGCCAGCAGCCATGAGTCAACTGTGGTCACAGCACCTGATCAAAACAGAGTTCAGTCATTTCAGAGCTCTCAGAGGTGCTTTTAAAGAGAGGCTGCCTCGGCAGCATCAGGCAAGGGTTTATTACTGTACCTCAACACCTGTCTGAGATGATTGGGCTGGGTAATTGAGGGTCAGACTGAAAGAGGGCACTTGGAGCCTTGTCTGTGACAGAAAGGTACAGTGATGGAAAAGACAGGCAAGGATAATCTAACACAGAGTGATGGTCAGTAATGTAAAAACTCTCCGAAGAGCCTCTCAGGCAGAGTGGTGATTTGGGAAATAGATTCAGTACTGTCCACTATCATTACAAGAGTCCTTCTCACTAATATTTAGCTCCACCTGGTATCATGATTTATTTATCCTGAGTGGGTACCTGTTTCTTTTTCCCCATGTGAGCGCTGTCCTCTGTTAATGCTAATTGAAAATATACTGGAACATTAGTAGTGGAATAACTTATTCCACTACTAAAGCTTAATGTGTGAAATAAAAAGCAGGCTTCAAAATCAGAAAATGTGAAAATGTGGGTGTAAAACTGCCTCTGATGAAGGGGGATATGTACCACGTAATCTAATCACACTGTTGATCTTCAAACAGATGTTGAACAGGAATAGCTTGTTTTGATGTGCATTGATGCCTTGCTGTATGTTATCTGTCTAGTAAACAGATTGGATTACCATCCTTTGCAAATATTATGTACGATAATGATGTAAAAGAGCATCTTTAACATGTTCCTGATTATCCTAGTGGAAAGGGTATCATATTTCCCAAGTTTAAGCTGTTTTATATATTCTAGTATTTATCAGCAAATAAAAACAGCTCTAAAATTTTAGCATCTGTTGCAATGCAGTTTGTACATATGTAAAAAATACATCAGGTGCGAGTTACCAAAATAAATGAGACATAACACCCTCACTGGGTTCATTTGAAATGCTCACTGTATGAGTGAATTTTCTGTGGATCGCTTCATTACGCTGTGTTCAAGTGGCCTCTCTCCATCTGTTCCTGTGCCACCCGTTCTTCCAGGAGTCATTGTCAGAGTAGACTGAGAGAAGTTTGCAGTGCTTGTTAATTATGCAGCATCCAGCGTCTAGGATGGGTTTTCTTTTTTCATGGGAAAACCTGAAGTGTGTTCACTGGGGCCATTCAAAACACAACACAAGTGTTATTTCTTTCTCAACATGTCACAATAGATTTCCAGCTTGCCCCTGTGCAGCATTTCTAGCACTGCAAGCAGTTTATGCCAGTTATAAAGTTTCAGCAATTATCAAAATGGCCTTGCATGCTGGCTTCAAAGTAAAACGTTCGCAAATATTGTTTTAATGTAGCTAGCTCCTGCAGTTTTACAGTTCATCCTTTCTCTGTACCCCGTCCTTATTTCCCCTCAATTTAATTCTCCTCAAGACATGAAGAGGGTAGCATCCAAACCACTCACATTGTGGTGATATGGTTTATCTTATCCCCTAGAAGCTAATTTATCATCCCCGACTTCCTCTGAAAGAACTTATTTATTGGATTCACTAGAAAAATTGTCCAGTGACTCCTAAATCTCTTCCAGACATCTTATTCACTATTGGATGAAACAGCATTTTGGGAGCTTTGCAACTTTTTATGAACCTCTTGTTACATACTTAGTATTGCAGATTGTATGTGAGCAACATGCCGAAAATTGAAAGCTTGGGCCGCATAACATGAAAGTGGAGGTGGGTGCTCTGACTGATATGCACAAACCAATGCACATGCCTGCTTGCAATCTCAACAGGAGCGTGCATGATGATCGATATGGAAGCAGAGTATTTAGCCATATTTTGGCAAAAAATATTAGTATTTAAAACGTACTGTGCACATGGATGTACAGCAGAGACATGGCTTATGCAGCAAGATTCAATTTCGATGCTGCTTTTCTATCGTGATGACTTGTCACTGGATTCAGTGACTCCAACCTTTAAAATAAAGATAGAGTTTGTGTGGAGTATCACTTTAATATAGCTGTGCATTTTTGTCAGCTCTTCAGCTCTTCAGAATCCCATTCACCAAGCTGACACAAATTGTGTGAACTTTATTAAATCCAGAGGATTGCACACCACACTTATTATACCTTCATTCCCCCCTAAAGTGTGTGCCTTAAGGAGACACGGCCACTTCACTGATGATTTGCAATGTGCAACTCAGATGACTGGGTAACACCCTTTCCTGACTGGTGTGCCTGTCTGACTGGTAACATGCACATAGGCATACAAATGCATCAGAGCTACAAATAAGAAAAAAAAGTCTGTTCTCTATAGCAAAGTGTATAATGTATTTCATATATTTTTAGTACACATTTTCCATCTCTGGATTAATGCACTGCTGATCATGCATTATCATTATCTTTGCTAACTCTGTGTGCCATGTTGCAGAATTGAAACAACACTACCCGAATAGGTTTAATATTCATGTGCTTGCATGTTTTTGTATTGGTGCGTGTGTTTTGCTGTCTTCCTTAGTGCTGCTTATGACCCCCTGTGGACACACTATGGGACAAAGTTGTTAATATGTTTCTGTGGCAACATCAGCAAGACTTATTCCTCTCTGCTTATTGTACTTGTCAGTTACATTGAGTGTGGTTGTGATGCTAATGCAGCAGAGGTCCAGTGAGTCTGTGGGCGGGTGACATTACAAACAAGTCAGGGGGACCTGATTTAGGTCAGGCCATCTTGATTGGTGAGATGTGTTGCGTGGTGTTGGCACAGGGATGAAGTGTCCTTTGAAGTGTTCACTGGAAGCATTTGGTGTAATTATCCTGTCATGAGAGGGGCTATAAGCCTGAGACTTCATTAGGCACATGCCTCCTGCTTTTTCATCTTTTTTCAAAAAACACTCATCTTTATGGAGGCCTTAAAGTGCTAAACAACGCTGTGATGAGCATAGGGCCAATACCTCCTGACAACTCACTAATCAAAAGCATCATTACAAACTTCACTGCATAATGGGCCTCATTTATCCCTTTGGGGCTTTAGAAGAGGTGGGCTTCTGCAGTCCTTGAGGCCTGGGAAATCAACCACTTCCTTAGCCAAATTTAGGTCGTTAGACTGGGCAGACTCATCCACCTGCTGTATGGCAAATTTGGAAGGTTTATAGTATTATCCTGGAGAGGTTATGGGTTGTACAATCAGTAAGGGAGCAAGATGGGAACTCTGTCTTCCAGCAACAGGGAGGCAGCAGATGCAGCATGCGTTGTTGCTGGCAGTGCACACTGATCATTTATTGAGGTTCTCCTTCATTGCTTCTATCCGTGTTGAGAGGCCTAGCGCCAGTAATGACCAGAAAAAGATGGTAGTGCCACGCTACGGGGCTCCTCGTCTGCTTCCCTGAGATAGCACTCGGATTAGACCTGAGTACTGCCAGGTCACATGCGAGGAAAAAGGTGTGCATGTGAGCACAGGCAGGCCACACTGACTCATTTTAATGACTCGGTAGAGTTTTCATTAACAACATGATGTCTTCCTAGAAGGCCAGTGAAGGTCTAAAGTGATTGCAGTTTATCAGAGTGCAAGAAATGTGTAAGTGTTTATGTGTGTGTGGTGGGTTGGAGGGTAAACGTAGTTGACCTGTACAGGGAAAAGGGGAGAATCTCTCTGGCAGGGGAGAATACTGCGCTACAGGAACCGGCTCAGCCAAATCCAGCAGTAAATCCCTCACCCTGACACTTCACACTGCCAGTTTGAGTATAAGCCAGACCAGTAAGCAGATAATCAGCAAGTCCACCCTGTCTTAAAAAAAAGGAAGAAATTAAAAAAACAGAGTACAGTTCCATAGCTTCATGGCTAACCCATGAATTGAAAGAGACTTTTAGCAAATGAAATGTTTTATCACTTCACTTTTACTATTACATTTGTTCAAAACAAATGACTAAAAAACAAATAACAAAAAGTGTCATTGAAATATTCTGTGTCACAAACATTGGCGATATTTAACTGTAAATAGACACATATACACAAACAGACATAGGGGAATTTGCATGTATGCCCTCACGTCATGTTACTCTAATTGAAACACATTCATCTACAGTCATGACTTCTAACAATCATTTGTAATGCACCTAAATTTATTATTTATTTCAAGTTATTCAAAGAAAGACAGAAAGAAAGATGATGGATGGATGGAGACAGACTAGCAGAAAAGGATCTTCATTCAAATGTATTTGCACATATAACACAACTTTTTAGAGTCTCATTGTCAGCTTTGTTCCCCCTTGGTATCTATGAGGAACATATTCATATCTTTGAAAAAGATAGCCTGCAATAAAATGTGTTTACAACTTCAGAGTTGATTTGCAACTCACTCACACAGTCACATTATCATTCATATACAGTCACACACAGCCGCAGCCATGAGTTCCTTTATCATAAGTGAGGATGAAACTGCAAACCCCCCCACTCAGCAAAATATTTTGCTTTAGCCAACCCCTTCAGCCAACAAGACTGAGAGTTCTATCTATGGTTGTGGGAGAAATTATCCATGTCTAGAGTCACCATACAAAAGCTTTCACTTGCTCTGTTTTTGTAATTAATAAACCCTCTATCTAGATTCCTTTTATTGCTCCTATTACTGTCAACAGATGATATTGCCTGATGATAGTTTCTGGGTATTGGGTGTTATTTCAGAATTCCAGAAGTGTAAATGTATTAACACACACCACAAAATCAGGAAAACCAGACACAGGTGCAAAAAGGGGAAAAAAAAAAACAACCTACCCCGTGGGCATACCATTTTTATCAGAGGAAAAAAATGTTTTTACTGTTTTTGCCTGCAAGATTCTGCAGTTACATCTATCAGCTCTGTTTGTGGTGAAGAAAAAAAGGACAGTCTGATGGAGGATGAGTTATGGAAAACTGGACTGTTGGTCGTAGTTGTTGCCAACATTTAGACACACTACTTCTGCCTAAGTAATGAAGGGGCTGTTTTGTCCTTGTATGTGTTAGTTGCTAGATAACTCTGATTATACTGAGAAAAATAATTAAACCTTCAGATCAGTAAATATAAAGTTTTTTCCACAAGAATTAAGGTTCTCAAAAGGCCTGAATGAAGTTTTGCAAGTCCTCATACCTAAATGATAGGTCATTTGTCAGTGCCTTTTAAAACAACCCATCTGACCCTTATAAAAATGACCCATATCATTGTTTGTTTTATGTGCCACAACTATGGTTTGGTTTGGCAAAATTCAGGCAATTAAAAGTAATTGGTCAGACATCATGGTCAAAGTTGTATACTTTGTACATTCAATGATCCTCTCCAAACTCTCCCCTAACCCTTTCCGCCACTGGTGCATAGTGTGCAATACTGTAAATATTTTAAGTAAAATGTACTAATAATTCGGACTCACATTTACATGCCTTGACATGTTACCTAAACTATTAAACATACAGGCCCTATCTGCAGCTCTGCTCCATTTGCAATCATGTATTATACATGAGCTATTATAAATTACATGAGCATTTCCCTCCTTTCATTCAAACTTGTCATGAACCTGCTGTGTCTGTCTGTAGCTTTTCAGCTGCACTGGTGTACTGTGCAGCATCTGTACTTGTTCACATACAGCACTCCTATACCCTGATGAAGGAAGACCATGAACAACATGCCAACAAGAGAAAGAAAAAATCCTGCACTAAAATGTAAATTAACTACATTTTGTGAAATAATGGTTCCTGCCTATACCAGCCAGGGAAGCTAACCAATGTACTCTGGGCTCAGGGGTTCGTGTTGTCATTGCTCCCTGTAATAGCATGCTCATAGTTGATAATGCTAATTAGCTGGCACCTAGAAATATATGTGATTGTTGATCAGTAATCAATGTTAATTACAAAGTGGCAACCTCTGGGGCTGAAAAATGAAGCCAATGCGGAAGTGCCAAAAACTGCAGTTCCTCAAATGGCCACTTGAGACTGGCTCCAAAAGCGAGTCAATCCCCATTGACCCCCATGTTAAAATGCTCAAATTTACAGCAGAAATAAACATGGGCGAGTCAGGCACTGCCAAGATGGCGACGGCTGGAGCTGCCCACTTTGAGCCTCTTCAGAAACCAATGGGTGACGTCACGGTGGCTACATCCATATTTTTTACAGTCTACGTTAATTACCAATCATGTTAGTTACAATATTGTAACCCTAGTTCTATAAGCACAGGCGGAGCCCTCTACTAGACTCTATGGGTAATACTTTCCTCCAATCACACGCATGCATTCGCCCACTGAAATTTGTATGTACACAGCTGGCCAATCAGGATGCGCCTACCGATTCTGTGTGTCCCACAGTATAAAAGGCAGCTAAAAGGCAGATGGGTGTTGCTTCGCTGTACTTCCCATCCTGGAACCCAGATGGACGGCCCTGCAGCAGGCAGTTCTCAGACTGCTGGGGGGTGCTCTTCTTTCGATCTAAAACAACTTAATATTCCACCATCGACTTTGCTGTGTTGTTAATTTCAATGGACTACAATTGTCTTTTCAGCTCTTCAGCACTTGTGCCATTTTTCCAAAAGTTGGGGTTAGTTTTTTATTTATTTATTTATTTTTAAAGATCTTTATTGGATTTCACATAATTAAAATGTACAAAAACAATAAGTTACATTGCTGCTCATTGTTGTTGGGCCATGGCTTTGGATGAAAAGTCCAGCCTGAGAGAGCAGCAGCTAACCCTACTATTAATACAGGGCATGCAATCAATATGCCACTGGCATTTCTAGGTTTCCTTGGCCTGCAGCGCTTATCTTAATGTGAATGTGCTCCCATTTTCTTTTATTGTGTGAACCCATATATCATTACCAACCAAATATGGCCCGACCTACCATGCTGGAGTGAAGAGAGAAGGGGAAAAAAAAATTATTGTAACCTTCTCTCGGCTGCTTTATGGCAGCGGTGGTAGACCTAAGGAATTTATCTACAGCTATTTCATTTCTGCTCTATCTTTTGTCTTTACTTTATACTTTCAAACAAACTGTTGTCTGTGCTAATTATCCTCTAATGTTTGCTGCAGCATTATTCTTCATGAACCATACCATGTCAGTAGGGGATGATGTGCTATATATTAAGGGATGGTTATATGGGTAGAAACAGATTTATGTGGACAGATATTTTCAGTCCTGCTCTTTCCTGCTCACCTGAAATAAACTTGAAATGATACACACTTAGTCACATGGTGCATTATCTTGCTGAAAGACTGTGGCCATGAAGAGATGTATCTGGTTAGCAACAAGGTTGCATAATACATTGTGGTATTCAAACAATTCTCAGCTCCTAGTAAGGCAACTAATACAGTATGTACCAAGAATGCCAGCACATCACCTCCATCAGTTACTGAAGGTAACACTAACCTGCTATCTATGTGTCACAACAACACTGAGATTCTGTGATTCCCATATTTATTGATTTGGTGAAAACATCGCTATTATGTTCCATCTAGAAATTAAAATAGTACTTTCCAACAAATTACTTTTTCTTATATTGTTATTGTTCATGGCTACACCCATTTATAAACGGTTCATTAGATTTACCTCATATTTACCTGTAATAACCTCTGCAGGAACAGTTTTCCTCTAGTGTCATGGTACATCTTCTTAAATACATAATTAAACTTGGGCTGTTACCAACATAAACCTTGGATAACTACAGTTGTAATATGAATTGATGGGTAATAGAGGAGGTGTTTCTAAGAATTGGTTGCCTACTTTCCTTGGAAGTACGCAATTATATCTGAGTCATTACCAACCTAAACCGGTCACAATAACAATAAGTTGAGTTGATGGGTAATGGTGGAAGTTTTTGTTAGTATTTCAGCTGTAGTTTCTCTGTATTTACCTACTTATTACCAATGGTAATTACCCAATAATAAACAATCATTTACCATATATTTACCAGGTAAATACTTATTAATTAGGGGACTGTTAACGGATGGGTTAACACTTACTTGTGGCCACTCCGTTACTTTGAACTTTGACCTGTCATCAACAAAGCATTTTTGCTTCAGTCCTGTGACTCAGTGTCTGGAGGAGAGAAGCAGTCTACCTCACCACGGTGACAGATATGATAGGGTCTCATTTACAATAAGGCATTATTGACTTGCTAAGTTATACTCAACTTTTACACCATTAAAAAACAAAACAACTGGAAGAAATGAAAACAATAACTGATATTGCCTCATAAAAACACATTTCATTCTCTAAATATAAACTTCCACAGTAAATTTGAAATCCTTACACAATGAAAAATCATTAATTCTATGATCTTGGACATATATTTAATCATGAGGCAGTTTCTCCTGAGCTACAGATGGGAGAACTCTAAGTAGTGAAGACTTCAAGAAATAAAACCTGTGGCTGCTCTATTACAAAATAATTGGAGATTGAATTTGTGTACTCGTAAAATGTTTGTTTGAGCATTTACACCCAAATGAGCTTTATTTGGTGTGGTGCTAGCAGTTACGAACCAGAAAATGTGCCCATATCTCCGTGAAATCACCCTGGCTTCTGTTACTGTGTTCACAATGTTGTTCTCGCACTCAGTCAGTGGAGCACATCAAGGATTGCTCTCCTGATGACATAAAGAGTCTTGACTCCTTTTTTTGGATAGAATTATTTTTGTGAACATACATACGTAACCATGCTCTTCTACGTCAAGGAGAAACCATTTTCTGCAACTTCTTGGAGCGTTTCAAGCATTATATGTGATAAATGTTATGCTCACACTCAAATTATATGAGCCACTAGAGAATTCCATATGTTATCCACTCTTATCATGAGCAGCGCTCTTTGTGACATCCTTCAGGCTACATGTAGGTAGTTTAGTTAAATGTTAAATTGTCCAGGTTGCAGGGAGAATTAGCTTCACGATAAGCTCTTCAAATATTATAAATATTAGGTTCTTCTCAATGCATTTCTTTCTGCAGAGAGAACCCTGTTTACGAAGGGTGATGACACCTACACATGCAAAACTTCTAACTGAAAACAAAAATCTTGAGTGATGGGGTGCCCCCCCCCCCCTCCCCCTCCCCCTCCACCAGCATGCTGAAGTAGGCCACAGATATTGGCATGACTCGCTCTCCTACTTCTTTCTCTCAAAACAATTTGTCATTGCTTCCAGGGTTCTGCCATTTCTATCTGTGACAATCTGTGGGGCGGTCGCCTCAGAGAGTGACAAAACCTGTCACAGTGCGTCACTTTCACTCTCTCTCCGGCAAGCGGCAGGACATCTTTGAGTCTGCAGCACCTTTATCAGATATGGCAGTTCCTAAAGCTCTGCCTATAACAGCAGGCAAGTTGGAGGAGCGAAGACGGCGACTTTACAGAGACCTATTTGCAAACAAAATCACTGGGAGACATTCCCCACAAGGCACCATCTGGCTGCCACACGTACCTGCCTCCATCACTCCCTCACGATCACCGGCTTCTCTATTTATAGACGCTCTCCTGTCCACCCACCCACACACAGCATCTTGTAAAACAGCAACCAAAATCTAGCAAACTGAAGAATCTCCTTCAGGCAATCAATCATCAGGGTGACAGATGTCAACATATCTTCCCGTAATGTGTGGATAACATCTTCCTAACAGTATGCTGTCGCTAACAATAGAAATGAACAATCATCCGGCTCCTTGCCAGACCTTGCGGAGATAGGGAGACCGGCAATGACCTTCTTTGTCATTATCTGAACTCTTCTTCTATTTTTAGCTTGGCTGTGTTAGAGTAAGTAGTGAGATGAGCTATGAAATAGATTGAAGCACCTAAGTGTGAGGTAAAAACTTACTGCGGTGGCTGATGGGGGGCAGATGGTGAGGGTACCGGGTGTGATCTAATCTTTGTGTATTCCAGGTTGATGCTGACAGAATCTGTGATGATGTGGGATGTCAGCTGTGAACCACCAGTGGGCTATCAGAGTTATCAATAAAGCGATTAGTGTCTCATTTCAGAGGGGAGTTGACTGAATTCTGATCATTGGTATTATTGTTATTGAACAAGCATTCCCCAGCGAGGGAATGATATTGAGAGCCCAAACACAGAACACAGATGTGCGCTGGCAAGCTAGTCGGGCATTTGCTGCATTTTGATAAGGTCCACAGTGACTATATTTTGAATCCTATAAGAACCCCTGTAGCAATGTACTACTTTGATTGCAATGCTAAAATGTCACATATAATTAAATTGAAGTAAGCAAGGGCTGCAAAATGCTGTTTATGTGTGCACTAACATATCCTCTTTCCATTTATGCTCAATCCAAGGTTTTTTTCCTCTCTGAGCACGAACTGACTTTAACAAAATTCCAATGTAAAATACAGCCTTTGAATGTTAAATTAGTCATCGAAATCCAGATGTGCTGGCACGGCTCCCCATTAAGAAGAAGTAACAGGCTCTCTCTCTCTTTTTGGATAGATTTCAGCCATCTCGTTGTGAGAACAATTAGTCAATGTGCATGGATCAGCTCCTTTAATTACATATTGAAATATTACTCATACGCTCAAAAACATATTGATTACTACAGATTGCCTGAAATTTGCAGAGAATACATATATGTTCCCCTCAGAGCAATAGCACAGCATATTTTCCTCCCAACAATTCTCTTGATTTGCGTTTTAATGTGTGTGTCTCTTGATAATTATAGGTTGTAGAATTGGCAGGGAAACATCGTGGTATGTGGAGAAGCGCTACCTCTCTCACACAAGCCCTTCCGGCAAGAGGAGCCTGGTAAACAAATCTCACCAAAGTGAGAGAGAGGAGAAAAAAAAACTATTTAACTAGGGCAATATTTTAATGCACTATTAATATTTTTCTACTACTTTCTGGACTCAGTTTGATAAGTTTTTCTCCTCACTGTAGGGGGAGAGGTTGTGGTTGTCCAGAGGAAGGCACACCACCAGATAACTGACTTCTTTAGGATGCATAATCACAAAACCCAGTTTATTCTCATTTAAATAAAGCCAGCTGCTAAATGTCTATCCAGTGAGAGGAAAATAAGTACAACTCCAGAATGGATGAATCTGGATTGTCAGGCTCACATACAGTCGGTGTAAATGGGAAGTCCACGGTGGCATACCGGGAGTTGAGTCCATTGTAACATGCGTCATCCATCCATCAGATTATCTCCCGTCTGCCACATTCTGCTCTGCTGTCTTGTTAGAAAAAGCACATAACACAGTGGGGTTCTCTACCTGCATTCTCCTGGAACATTAAAAGAGCCAATTACCACCGACAAATAAGCAATGTACAGTGAAGGTGAAGGACAGGAGAGGCAATTTTCCTTCTTTTTCTCCTCTCACTTCATCTCGTGTTTCCAAGCTTTAAATTGCCAGTCCATAAACAGTGGGCCCATTGTACTGTGCTGTTGACACAAATTGGAAGGAGTGAAGAATGGAGATGTATTGTTCCATGTAAAGCATATTCATCTTTTCAATAAAGTTGGCATTTGTAGGGAAGAGAAAGTGTGAAGTCAAGCGAGGCATGTAATTAGCAGGTATAGAGGTATAGTACGGACGCTTCATCGAGCCATCTGTGGGGAGCGTTTGCGAGGATCTCTGCGACTGAGCTTTCCCCGCTTCTTTTGTCTTCACCTGCATTTCTCCGTGACCCTCTCTCCTATATGCACAGCCTGCCAACAAATCACCTCCTCCAAACCTACTGTAGTGCCTGTTTGCAAGTCTGGATGATGCAATGACCAGCGTTCACCAAGCCACCTTCTGATGCAAGCTCCTCGCTTTTCACACAATTCTACAAGGTTCCTGGAAACATTTGAAAAGGGGCAGCATTAATAATACATGGAATCTGTGTCCATGCGTAAATGCGGCGCCAACCGACAAGTGCAAGTCCTTAGTTGGCCACTGCTTTGACATCTTTCAGGTTTTCTCCCTCTCTCTCTGGCAGCTGAGCTTTGATTGATGACAATAAAAGGAGTGGTGAAATCTGAGGGCTGGATGGAGAGATAACTGACTGGCTGAGAATGACTCAGTCTGTAGCAGAGAGTCAGTCTGCTGCAGCCTGGAGGAAAAGAGCGAGACAGGAGAGCAAGAGCGAGAGGGAGCGGGAAAGGGAGAAGGTATCACGGAGTAAATGAGGCCTTGCAGTTTGGTAGTGCACATAGCTTCATCATCCTTGGCTCATGTTTGAGAGGCAAACATAACTGGGCGAATGTTGCTTTGTTTGAGAAGAGAAACATCGCCGAAAAGTCAGAGTGATGCGACCAAACACACAGTGCGGCCTCGCCAACAGCATTATTTCTAATCAATCTACTGTGGGAGGACAGAAAACACACACGTGCACAAACAACATGCACTCACGCAAGAACACGCACCCACAAAAGGGACCCACAAAACTACAGTATATGCACACACACGCTCGTACACAACAGCCGATCTCATATCTTCTGGCAGATACTCGTACACCCACGCAAGCGTGCGTCAATCACTCTGTTTTTTTTCCCTCTCAAATAAAAACACACTGTCATACACACACACACACACCGTATACATATACAGCACGCGCCGAATCAGTCTGACTCCCAGGCTGGCTCATGCTACTTTGATCCTGATGGGGAACAGTGATTATTCTGATGGCAGCCTGTATGTCTAACCTGAGGGTTACAGAGTTTTATTTATAGGCCAACAATAACCCTTAAAAATGTGTACTGCAGCCCTGACTGCATCTCTGACATCATCAGGCAAATTCCCTCTCGTGTGACCTTGGCTTTTATGCGGTGAATCTACACGGATGCAGAAAATGTGCAACGTGATCAGGTCAGTCACGGCAGAGGAAATGCCTCCTCCCCACCCTCTTTGTAGCCATCATTTATGCTTCATGTTTTTTTGTCACAAGGTGATGGCTGCCAATGATGTCATAGTGGCGGCGGGTGCAGTGTGGACACTGGCGTCGGGGGCTTTGGCGTGCTCTCCCTCTTTAAATAGCCCCAGATCTAATCTGCAGACAGCAGCAGAGTTCTGACAGATCCTGCCTCGGTGCCTCCTCCCACTAGGTGACACATTCTTTATTTATTTTTCCTCTCCTCCGCTCTGGTATTCACTCCGTGGAGCACTGGCCCCTCAAGCTATTGTCAGTTCCGTTCTCCTTCCATGTCTGAAAAACCAAATGGATTTACAGGGTTTACTGTCAACCCCTCCCTTTTTCTGGGCTTATGAATGTGGCACAGTCTCTTATTTCCACTCTTTTATTTCTACACTATCCATCCCTTTATGATGACTTGGTCACTCTTCTCATGGGGCCCTGCTGTTGTGGCTCTAGCTTTTCTTTCTCTAAGCAAGTCTTTCAAAGATGACAAATATGTCTTGACCTCTGTGCAATATAGTACAGTCTCAGTTCAGTATAATGCAAGTTAATAAGATGGATTAAGTAAGATGGAATAAGATTATATTCATTATCAATTAATCTCCTGATTATTTTCTCGATTAGTCAATTATTCATTTAGTCTATGAAATGTAAAAAAAAATAGTGACACAATTTGTCAGAGGCCTCAGTGATTTCTTCAATTTTCTTGTTTCTGACTAACACTCTAAAATGTTAAGATATTCAATTAACTGTCATATATGAAAAAGAAAAACAGCAAATATAATATTACATTTAAGAAGCTGGACCCATCAAATATTTGGATTTTTTTCTTGAAAAATGACTGAAACGATTAATCGATTATGAAAACAGCTGCTGATGAATTCTCTCACAATCTGCTAATTGATGAATCGACTAATTGGTGCAGCTCTAAAAGCACAGCTTAATAGTTTAACCCTGTTGCCCTCGCTGCTTTTCCGGTAAGCCTGAGGGAAAGATGGAAAACCTGCTGCTATATGGATGAACCTGTATGACTGACACCAATCTGGAGCCTCTGCTTCCTGCACTCAAACACTTACAAATGCAATTTAACAATTAATACTTTTCTATGATGTGGCTGCCTAGTGGAAGTTATAATCATAGGTTTTCAATTGGAAGCATGCTAATTATTTTTTTTATTTTAATCTACAAGACTGAAGTAATGGCAAATGATATAATATCCTCTACCTTTTCTTATCTAATACTATTGAGAAAGGTACTGAATCTGCAGCTGCTCTAAGCTGCTCTGCCTCTGGCCAACAATAGAAAATGATACAGCTCCAGTGTGAAGATCATGCATGCTAACGAAACCTCCTCATCTCTTCAATTAAGGTTACAAATGTGTTATCATGCCAAAGCAATATGTTCTTTGCCTCACAAAGTCAAACCATATGAACTGTGTTAAGACATAGTTCATCACCAGCTTTAGTAATGGTACTCCAGTGATGCATTGAATCACCACGGGCTCTATCACATTGAACTTATATTTTCCAGTGGAGACAGGGGGATCTTACTATATGGCAATAAATGAGTGCGGCTAAAAGAAATACGTAATTCATGGGAAGTGGGCGATGATACTAATTCACAAAGATGGTTAATAGTGTTTGAGATAATGGTGCTCAAGCAGCCAGCACCATAGCTGACTGTTGAACCCAGTGTAAAAGTGATGCAGTTTTTCTACTTCTGTTCTGTAGCTGCTGGCTCCAAAACAAATGGCATGGTATTAAGGACAAAAAGAAAACCCCAACTACCTCAGGTTCTGTGCTTCTGCCCAAATTTGGATTTTGTGGTGTATGACAATAACACAAGCAATCACTTCAAAACATCCCTTCTGAAAGCTATGATTAACATCACAGATGACGTGTCCATCTTTGGCCATGATTCTGTTTGCAGGAGTTTGCACTTTTCACTATCCAAGAAAATGCGTAGCCCTCCATCAGTAGTTCCTGACAAATCTAACCTCATGACTGTATGTATCATGACTCTTAAGCGTTAAGGCACAAGTAACCACTGCACCAACAGAAAACTTCAAAGCCACGGGATAATCCTAAGGCAGCAGTCTCATCATATGTTGGCTTGCATAGCCATTTCAGTGTAAATGCTTTGCATACCACCCCTCTCTACACCACTCTGACAAGCCTGGAAATTAGCTAATATGTAATGCCGCACTATATCTCTGCTCTGTGTTCCGTATTCCAGCGAAGGCAGCAGCTGTGTGGACTTTGAGAAGAAAACAAGGGATATAGTTTTTACTTTGTGCCACTGTGTGATGACATGGTGAAATCCATTTCTATGAGATATTCTCTCGACCCTCCTCACTCCATGCACAATTAATTTGATACAAGCTAGAAGCATAAATCCTAGATGATTATGCTGTGTTCAGGACAACAGCAATGAATATTTTCATCTTCTCAGGACTCAAGAACAGCAGGAGACAGGGAAATTAGTTTTGTTGTATTATGTAGATGCAGCTGCATTTTGCAGCATCAACAGGATTCAGCGGCCGAGGTGTGTGTGTGTGTGTGTGTGTGTGTGTGTGTGTGTGTGTTGGGGGGGTAAAGGTTATTAAAGGAAAAAAAAGCAACAACTAAACATCATTTTATGTTTATATATTGTTAAAGCAGTCCATGTTTTTTTCCTCCCAAAAAAAAAAGATTACATTTTAACAACTGCAGGTGTTCTGTTTAGGGTTTGTTGTCATCCTTTTTCTCTTCAGCAGTGATCCTGTGAGGCGAGACTCTTTGGTAATGATCAAAATGTAAATGTAATTGTAGCAAACCCCCCTTCCTTTCCCCCCAGAACACAAGCACAATTAAAAGCGCGCTCCTTCACACTGGAAAGTGGCCAGCTGTTCTGGGTTAATAGATGGGCTTGGCCAGACGTCTGCGAGGTGACCGCTAGCTGGCAGCCTGCTGGATAAGGTTGCAGATTGTAAGTGGACATGTACTTCGCTTCCCTCTGTGTGCAGTTGTCACTGGAGATGATGAAGCACCCTGAATCTCCCTCTTCTCTGTCTTTAGCTCCCTCATCTTGCCCTTATTCTAACCTTCCGAACCCTTCTTTCTCTCTCCAAGGCCAAAACAAGTGTAGTGCTGACACGAGGGTAGCATCTCCCTAGCCCCGACTTTAGACCCCAGAGTGGAGTGTCTCTATTGACTCAGGGGAGTTCAAGGACTAAGAGATCATGATAAAAAGAAAGAGAGGAGGAGGAGAGAGACAGCAGGAGCCACAGACCATGCCCTTTGATAACCCATGCCCCATCTCTGAGAAAAACAACACACATTGTCACCAGTGCTTACTTGGCACCGCTCTGTGGGCTGCTTTAGTGCACTTTTACATTACACTTCCACCTGAAATCTGGAGTTGAATCAGTGCAGGCACAGGCGTGATCCGCTTTGACCTGGAATGACATGAAATGGCATGCTAAAATATGTACATTGCTCTAAATATTCACCCAGTGTGTCCCGGTTACAGCTATTTCTTATTTCAGCACTGCTCTGCTTAGTGGTTTCATTTGGCATCTGCTCTCATTTCCAGAGCAAAAAAAAAAAAAAAAAGAAGAGAGAGCAAGATGGGGGTTGGTGTGCTCGGTCAGCCACAAATGTTACTCTAGCTTTTCCTGTAGTCTTTGGAGTGGAGCTGTGTTATCGATGTTGAACAGAAATGTTGGTCATAAATGAGCTGTAAAACTCCTGCGGACATATTCCCTCATAAGTACGTAGGAAAGCTTCCCATATAAGCACTTAAGGTAGCATGAATTATCAATGTGTGAATTGTACTGTATGTTATAAATGTCAAAGATTGGAACATGCTATGTTTGATTGACATGTTTTTTTAAATATAAGGGCTACCATTAAATCACAACCTAATTCTACAGTATTTTTTAGTATGCTGTGAAAAGTTTTTCTTCATCAGCAATAATATAAATATTGGAATAAAATAGCCTCTATTCTGAAATATTAATTGATTGAGAAACAGACAAAATGCAGATTTTCCATCAACAACTCAAACTCTTTAATTATGTATATGAATATACTGTATCTACTCAGTAATTTACTCTATATAGTCAAACAAATGACTGATTGGGCCTCTAAAGTGTTCCGTCTCTCTAATAGTCGGTGAGCAGGGCAATAAATAATAGGTAATGTTTGCAGAGTCTCTGAAAGTTCCCATCAAAATGCATATGAAATATTCATTTAATGGGTCACACTTTATTTGGATAGTCCAGTGGTGAAAATTGGTGTCCCATTAAGCGGCTTTAATGTGTCACTAAAATGCCTTAAATGTTTCAAATGCTGCTCATAATTGTGTGAGAAATAGTCAATATATCTCTGGGCTACAGTTAAACTTGTGGCTAGGGTAAGTTCAGTAGTACAGTGTCCTGAAAGCCTGAAAGCTTTAATGCAGTAGAAATGGAGGAGGGATACAGGAGTAGGGTCTCTTGCAGCTCTCTGGTTGGCTTTGCACTGGCCTGATTAGTATTCTATCTGCAGCGCAGGACACTGGGCTAAATTTAACCAATAAAAAATAAGGAACTGGACTCACCCTTCCAACTCTGAGAGAACAGAGCCGACCAGATTTGAACTGCTCCTACCTGCTGGAGGAATGATGTTTGTGTTTTTTTTTCTTTTTTTTGCCTCTGGCCACAATTCTGGTACTTGAGCAAAAGTCCTGTGTCTGGGCTTGATTGGGTGCTTCTAATGACATGCCTCAGTGCTGCTGGCAGGGTGCTTTAGGCCCACACTTACACCAGCACAGCCTTACTACTGTATTGCTGGGATCCAGCTCGGAGATGGCACATCAATAATACTTTAGTCTCTCAAGTTGCATGGCATTAGAGAGGCACTTTAATCAATGGTATGAATAAACATGACAACAAACATGTATCTCAAGAGCACTTGTATGCAGAATTGATATTAAGACGCCTCCATCTGTAGCTATGCAATTGAGTTGGCCACTAATGAAGGAATGAATAGGGATAAATGGAGACAAAAATACAGTCACGTGTCTGATATGTAATATGACAGAGGAGCAGTGGCTTTTAGTTCTCTCTATTGTCACTCTGAAACTGTCACTAAGTGCCCTCAGAGCATAAAAGGCAGATGCTCCTGCAATCACTACAGTCCACCCAATTCATTAGCCCCCAGATATCCAGCACTGATCTCAAAAACTCACCGTTCTGCTTCGCGTAATGAAAGTGGCAATAAATGGATGGCTTTGTGGGGAGCGAGAGAGAGAGAGAGAGAGTGAAAAAAGAAAGAGCACACATCTATCAATTAAATGACAGGGGCAGAGTGTGTGTGGTGAATTAAGAGAATCCGATGGCCTATTTTTCCTCTCTCATTGGAAATCATCAACACTAAATACAGCAATAGCAGATAAAGGAAGGAAATCCAATAACGTATAAAATGGATGGAAAATACAGCCACTGGCTGTCACAAAAGTTTACAGTGGGTTTGTCATCAGAAAAATTCTCCCCTGCTTCAAAATGGAGTATCGCTGTTAATAGTTGCTCAGGCTTGCTGTAGTGCGGTCCATGGCAGCTCGCTGGAGCACCTTTCATCAAATAAATGATATTTCTAAATTGAACTGCTATGCCAGATTGTTTCTTTCTTTATTGTCCTCAATATTGCGAGCACACAGCACCTCCCACAAAGTCCACCATTTTCTCCAGCAGTTCTGAAGCATGAAGCACTTCTGACAGTTATTTTGACAATGTGGTGTGAAAGGAGGGTAAGAAGAGGGTGGGTGGGCTGAATGACGATGTTGTTAGCTGTGCCAGCGCTCCTTTTTCCTTCCTTCCTTGAAGCTTGTTTTCGTCTTTAATGGCTCGATGCCCCTCAAAGAAATGATACCCGAGGCAACCTTCAATTGTTTTGCTTTTGTCTTTCTTTTTTTTAGAAAAAAAAGATGATCAGGCTGAAATGATCTGCTGCTCCTTTTCATTTTTTCAGTCCAAGATAAAGGACATGCATATTCAGAGATGTACATGAGTAGAAAATAAAATCCAATTTATGAATCTTCATGGATCAAAGGTTTTAGTATCCAGAGCATTTGAAGCCAGTCATTCTAAGATAATATGGTGGTATGCAGATTTACCTCTGCACACCTCATTACAATGCAAAACTGTTGACATTGCAGTGCTGGAACGTTATTTATTTAACTGTGTGTTTGTTTAGGGATGTAAGGCTTGGTTGAACAACATACTCGAACAGTTGGTGTGCAATGGCCCAGATACAACAGTGTTTTGATACGCTAGATGTTAACCAAAGTTTAGTTTTGTAACTTCGGGCTCTGCAATAAAGTTAGCTTTTCCTCAAGGATACTCACTGGTATCCTGGAGTCAGAGATCAATAATGTATCCTCTGCCTCCACTAGCCTTGCTGATGAAAAAAAAAAAAAAAAACAACATATTTGTGAAGTAAGTGCATACAAGCAGGTTTGACTTCATTACTCAGACTGCAAGCAGAGCACAACACAGCGTGGCAGGTCACTGACAATAAGTTTGTTAGTGTGAACAAATCTAAAGGGGAGCAAGGGATTCAGCTATTAATCCATCCATGGTGGTTTAACATAAGTCAGGGCTATAACCCATTAAGACAACCTGTATTCAAAAGCCCAAATGAAAATAGCGATGGCGTATTGGTGATTTGCTAGTCCTTCCTAAGCTTAGACTCATAAATATGTATAGTGCTGAGGCAGGCGGGCAGGCAGGAGTGGGTTGAGAACAGCGTGAGACTGTGTTTTGCACTGTGTATATCTAATTGCCTGACCACCAACAGTTATTGCCAGATCCAACACTAAATGTTTCCTGAGCTGTTCTCCACTTCCCAACCCCAAAGCCAACCTCCCCGGGGTCCCGTGGAGGTGGGGCAAGCAGCCCATCTACCTGTGGCGAAGAGAGGCCACAGTCAACCTTTATCAATCTGTCAGTCAGGCAGGGACTGTCAGAATGAATTTCCAACCATCAAGCCCCTGCTTCCTCTCCTGCAGAATTTGGCTTCAGAACAGTTTTCCAAGTGCCAGTGTAATGTCCATGCAATTAGACTGGCAAAGAGGTAATGGTGTCACCCTCCTCCAGGTGTTCGGATGGGCAGCATCTGGTCAAGCAGAGGAGAGGGCGTTTGACAGAGTGCAAATTCCCAGAGCATGCACTCGTCCAGGAGTGCCGTTCAGTCTTCACATGGAGGTGTCAAAGCGGCAGATTTTTTTTATTTTTTTTTTTATTTGTCTTTTTTTGCTGCAGGCATCAATTAGTAGAGATGGAAAGCTTTGTGTGAGATTTACATTCACAGCTATGTTATGTGCAAAGGTCACGCTGTCTCCTGATTGTGTCAAAGTGGAGTACAGAGGAAAAAGTATTCAAACGAAGCCGCTGCATGTCTCTCACTCTATTTTACTCATCTAAAGACAGGACTTCCCTGATGAGCACACTATTTTTCCGAACAAAAAAAGCAGCACTAAATATAAAAAAAAGAGGTTTATCTTTTGTTATTAAGCTTCTATTCAACACTTTGTGTGAAGTTCTAAAACAATCATTAGGAACAGCATCGACTAAGAAATGAAGCTCTGCAAGGATGAGATCCCTTCTTTGGAAGAATCAAAGTGGGCCATCATAATGGCAACTTAGCTGTGGATACAAAGCATTGTGGGACTCGCTCCCGAGCAGAAAGAGAGGGTACATTGATCTGAGCAAAGTGGTATGATAAGAAGGGAAATTAGGTTTTCATTTACATAGAACATGTGGGGGGAAGTATGGCTTTCGTTCACAGGCTTGCCAAGAGTTTCCCTAATTGATTTGGGGACGTTATTGTGTCTCAAAATGCATAATTCTGCAAAAAGAGTATACATGCTGCCTGCCTACACTGCTGTGTGTGTTTATGCTGTGTTGGCATGTTCACAGCCCAATCTATATTTGACCTCATTCTTTTAGGTTGACTTCAAAAAAATAATAAAACAAAAACTCTTAATAATTATTTCTAAATAGTCACTTAGTTATCATAATTGAAAATAAATAGGTTTTAAATTAGCAATGTAGATTCTAGTGTCTGTCTAATTTTCACATTCGTTTCCTATATTTAAATGAATGACAACACATTATTATGTGTTAATAATAGTTATTTAAACATCTTGCCAACACAAAATATAATCTAAGTGCTGCTGACATATAATAGTGAGACACTGTTGTCCCAAAACACTTCATACATATTCAGATTCAGTCAGTTTGCAGTTTCAAAAGACAAAAATAGGGAATTTATGTCATCTCGTATTCCTGCTGAGGGTCAGACGCTACGTTTGTGCATTTGTGGGGCCAAGTTAGTATTGAGCCATCCTTTTTGTTTTCACATATGTTTACATATGCATGTATACATATGCAAAAACCATTATATGGTTTACATATGTAATAGAAAGTTTTTGTCTAATATTAACCAGTCATCTGTAGTAGGTATACTGAATGCCGCATTTCCTTGCAATTCCTTGTAAAATGCAGTAAGCCAAAGAAAATGGGGTGGAAGTGGGATGAAAAATATATTTTTTTTCATCTTTAGACTAATTTTCCATGTAAAAAAAAAAATTACATTGCAATAAATGCCCCGGAAAGTGCTTTTTAAAAATGGTCTTGTGTTTTTAAATCAAAATCCAATTTGAATAGTAATTTCGTATGTGTACTTTCTGGAAAATGATTTCTTTATTGTATGCTGCACCTATACCCCCCCACCCCCATTACATAAAAAACCCTTTTCCCAAAATATTACATTGTATTATATTTCTGAATAATGTCGTCCCACATTATGTTCTGCACTAATACCTGAAAATACAGTACACCAACTTCAAAGAAGCAAGAGTCTCTCCAGTTGGTGTATTGTGACTTTAAAAGGCATTTTTAGTTTTTTGATGTAGGCATTGCCCTTGATTTTTTTATCCTTTCTTCATCATTCAGACATAAAGATGTACTGAAAACAGTGTGTGCCACCACAAATTTAGCTACTCACAGCCCATTTAATATTGCCTCCATTTAGGTCATAGCAGATGTCATTGACTAAATGTAGACCAAAGCTATTTTTGGTTGTTACAAATGACTCTGCAAAGCAATAGTGACACAAGGCAGATGGATCTGATGCTTTGTAGGGGCAAAGGACTTTCAGCATCCGTTTAAAAAAAAAGTGATTTCTTAAAAAATACAAGCACACAGATGGATAAAGAGAAATCTTTCGTGCTCCTTTGTGAACCCTTGCAAATATGTTTTGGCTAACAGCCACTCTAGTCGGCTCCCAGTACAGATGCAGGAATGACAGGTGTTAAATACTACCAGTTTTTTATTGTCGTGCATCTGCGACTGACTTGCAGCCGTAGAATTATGAGATGAACTGCTGACCCTCTGGCTCACGCACCCCAAAGAGGAACACACTTCCCCCCTGGCCCTGTGCACACGGCCCCAGCTCTGAAAAAGAACTGTTGTCTGCAGGCCAAGAGATAAGCCTTCTCTCTGTCTGCCTCTCTCTCTTTCTTTCTCCCTGTCTCCCTCTTTCTCGCTCCCTGCCTCCCTCTCTTCCTCCTTCTCCGTCTCATCTCTTGATTCTCAGTCTCTTAATGTTTTCCCTACACACACACACACAGACACCAGACTGCGACGCCCATCGGATGCCCTGCTGTCCTATTTGTATTGTGCTGACAAAAGCCTCCCCACTCAAACCCAACAATGGATGACCTGCGTGTCTTCACCCTCACCTGACTCCGAAAGTCCTGACGGTGGGCAAACCACTCCATCAAGCTGCCCTCTTTGCCAACACGAACAGCTGATTCTATGAGTTGTAATTCCAGCTATGACCTTGATAGCTACCCTGGAGGTCACCACTGCGGCTACACTCTGCTCCATTGTCCCTTCCTTCCTTCTTCTAATCCATGTCAGAGGCTTTAAAGCAACACAAGGGCAGACTCGAAACATTAGGTCAATTAGTCACATAGTTTGCCTTTTGGCAAGTCACAGATGCACACAGAATTGGTAATAAACCTCAAGCTGCATATTGGGCACTATGATTTATGTGGTCACGCCCGAAAATTTCTCTCTGTGAGGGTCATTGCAATCATGATTAACCTTAAGTCCTTGGTCAAACACAATTTGTAAACACTTATTTCTTCACACTGGACCACACAATGTATTGATCATCACACTCTATTCATTGACAACGGAAACACTAGCATTACTTTACTCTTGTGCACACAGAAATGATACAAAATACGAATAAAGCACAACAGATATATAATTGGATGTCAAATTTGTTTTGTTTGTCACTTGCCAACACAGCAACAAAGTAAGTTATAGTAACTTATCACTTGAAAAAGGAAATTGGTGCATATCTTCCTCCATCTGAAAAGTCATTCTTAGTACCTCTATCAACCATATCATTTCCAATGAATAACCTGTGCTCACTCACTGGGAGGCAGAAAACTGTGAGTCATAGTTGAATTGAGGACACTGGAGTGGCTTTACTTGTCAGACTCTTCAGCTCCTTCATACATTACTTACCACACACAGCATGCAAATGTAGATTCTGCTTTGTTGATGTGAATACACTGTATGCATGTGCGTTATTGTGGCTGTACATGGGGACGGACACGTCCTGCATGATGGATTCAATAAGGACATGACCACGGTTAACGATTACCTACGCAGGCTATATTGAACACCCTTCTGTGTGGTGTGTTTTTGTCTGTGAGCTGAAGAAAGTGATGGGAGCACTTCTTACAGTGAAGTCAGTCAATCAAACGGTATTAATTTCAATTAAGCTTAAACGCATGACCTCTTGCAAGCTTCAATGGGAAGGTTGAAGATGACCATCAATTAGATCTTTAAAATGGCTTCTTGTGTTGATCTTTATCTTTAAATTGATCAAATAAATCATGCAGCTGACCTTGTGGTAGTGTTATAATTAGAGGTTCAATTAAAGCTGTAAGGATTATGCTTTGCTCTTGGACATCATATACGCCAGAAACTATAAGTCCTCACTCACAGTGGCCAAATAGTTTTTCTATGAGGGCCTAAAATGAAATAAGCTGGATGGTATAATGCTGAATTATATTGCGTTGTATCCAGCTTACTTTATTACTAGTTTTAGTTGATTATAGCCTGACTTTGCATGTTCCTTAAATACATCCAATTAATTTACTACCTACTGTACATTACATGTCATTATATGCCATACATTTTGTCCACTTTGTCACTTGAAAATCTGGGATTACTTAGAAATATATTTTATTACAAAATACTGGTGTTGTCTTTGACATATCTTTATGTTGGTGTGGTCAGACAGCTACATGGCCATAAACTGAAGGGGCATAAAAACCAGCTAAAGAGGTTAATGGTAATTCCTTGGGCGTTAGCAGTTTGAGACCATGGATCAGATCATTTTTTAATAATCATACAGCCATCTGATAAAAGAAACAGCTTCCCACAGGCCTCCCACATGCGATCACTGACAATTGTGTTTACTGGAGCACAACAATAAGCACGTAGCCACTAATCAGTGTGCCCATGTGGCACCATGTGGCACACTGATCCACCCAAAAACAGTATTTTACATTGAAATGAATTGGAATCATGTGCTCATGACAGCAGGAGATACTAAGACAGAACACATTCTCTAAAAAAAAGTTACAAAAGAGAAATTTAAATACCATATCACCAATACAATATCATTACCAGGAATCCATGGAATATCATATATTGAATACTGCATAAAGTAAAAGAACCATCAGTATAATTTTCCCCTAAAATATATATGGAATGACTGGCACGGCACAATATTGGAAACAGAAGACAGTCCAGAAGGTTATTAACCTTGAGAATTTGCTAATGCATGCTCATCAGTAAATTCTATTTTTTTTTCTCCATTCTGCTTTTTGCATAATTATCATTAGGATTTTTCTCTCTAATCAGGACCTGCAGCACACGGTCCGCCGCCACTCACATCAACCTGAAGTCCCATCTCCAGCTAATATCCTTGAGAATAACAGCGTACCAAAAAAGTCTAATTATATTTTTCACCCTCATAGACCTTGCTGTATCATCTACTTTGCATAAAAGTCAGAAATCTTAGGCTTCATCATCTTACCCGTAAACTGCCAACTGCACAGGTGACTGCGCAGATGACAAAAATATTAATCACCCAAACAGTTTGTTGACATGTTCTGTCCCTGTCTGCTCTTAGCTGTGTGTCTGAATAATTATCCTGTTGTCTCTGCTGTGCGTCTTTCATCTCGCCCTGCCCTGCATTAGGTGGTGCGTTGTCATGCTATTGCCAGTGACAGTGGTGGCAATCATCCATGCTATGCCACTGGCAGAGTGTGAGCTGCCAGTGCAAAGGCAACAAGAGAAAGAGAGAGGGAGATTCCAGAAACATGGGAAGCTGTCTTTGAAGATACTCGACATGGTTAAATGTTGTGGTTTTACAACTAAGACTCAGAGATTTTAAAGGTGCTGCCCTTTACTGGGAATCACAGTAGCTGTGGGGAAATATGAACACACATATCATTATGACAAAGGTCACTTATAATCAGCTGAGTAAAAAGCTTTTTTTTTTTTTGTTCAGAAACAAAACCACAGCTGAATTCACACTGGAATTATATCCCATTATCATGGCCAACTTATTCACCTGCAGCCTCGACACCTGCTCCACCAGCACTTCCTGGCCCAAACCTCGCTCCATGTTGGATGGACGGCTTCCCCTTTGATACCACCCCCCAAAAAAATCTGACACTGCCAGTAATATTTGCAAGCCAACGACTACACACAAAATGAAGAAATGTTGCAAATGAAAGAAAAAAACATACCAAAGCAAAGATGAAATATAGTCAAAAGTCTCTTATTAAGTATTTATGCACCCAAGATTGGGTGCATAAAATCATTCATGGGTTTACTACAGTTTAGTACAGTGATGCATTTTTTGTTTTCTTGACTAGATCTGCAATGCTCAGGTGGCCACATAGCAGAGTAATGTCCATACAAAAAACTCAAAATTACTAAAAGATTCATATCTTAAGTATTTATTTCTCAATTGAATATTCATGACTAAATAACAATCAAAGTTTGGAAAAAACATCCTTGTATTATTGAGAGTTTAACACTCAAAATCTCAGCCAATTGGCATCAGGACTGTTTGGCTGTGGTTCGATCAGATTTAGTTGACTGCAGTGTCCGAAATTAAGTTTTTCACTCACCTGCCAAGGGGACTGGTAGATGAAAAAAATCCACTGGCCAAGCATATTTTTTACCAGCCAAAATAATAAATTGCCTTTTTGTGTCACATATACATCCATTTCAGTGCATTTCAATGAGATAATAAGGTATTATGTTGAATACAAACTTAAAGAAGAGTTAAATTTCCATAAAATAACCCAATAAACATGCATTACATGTTAGTACAGTCCAATATTTTATATTTATCAATGTGGTACACAGTGGTGTACGGAGAGATTTTGTTTTTGGTGTAGAAAAAAAGATTTCATAATGCCAAAATGAGCAACATCTGTTGATCCAGACGTTCATTTTCTCATTCTGTACAGTTACAAGAAACTCAATATGCAAGACAGTTTTTTTATATCTTACAGGTTAATCAGGGAAGTCAGCCAACAAAAACAAACATCTGCAGGGATTAAAGTTCTCCGTTGCTATGACAGAATGAATATAGGATTTCCATTATTTAGGTTGAGAGAGAGAGAGAGAGAGAGAGAGAGAGAGAGAGGTACCTTCCCATTCATTCTATATCTCAATGGTGTTTTACAGCATGCATGTGCGTGACCAGCGTGAAATATCTAAACACAGAACATCGCTCAACTTCAGCTCATAGTTCTGAGTGACAGATCAAACATTGAAATTCCACATGATGGAATAACAATGGTAAGATTTGTATTATTGTTGTTGAATGTTCAAATCAGTGAAAACAAGTCAGACGCGCATAAAAAACACTGTATAGGGACAAACAAACAAATATTTTATTATGTGACTATTTTGGTGCAAACATTTACCCGCCAGTGTGGCGGATAGCATTCCAGGATTTACTCGCCAAATGGAAAATCTACCATTTGGCCAACATTTGGCGCTTGGCGGGTGTTAATTTCGGACTCTGGTTGACTGGCAACAGAAGCAAACAACCCCACAACTATCATCACATTGTGATTCAGATGTTGCTAAATCCTGATTGGTGCACAGAAGTACGTGACATCACCCTTTTCCAACAGAGCCCCGGCCACTTAAAAGCAATGAGATGAGCGCAGAAAACAAAACAAATACAGAAATGTTTCATGTAAAATAACCCAAAAAGTTCTAACTTTGGCACAAAGTTGTGTGTTTGTGTAGGAGCCGATCACTCATAGTAAGACGCTGATCGAGAAAATAGGTTTTTATGGCCTTTAAGGTCGGTAGACTTATTGTAGACTACTAGTCTTGTCTATTGTGAAATTTAGATGTTAGCTTGCATAATAAGTGAAAACAAAAATAACTGATTCATTCAACAAGACAGGTCCAGCTCAGGACCACAATGTAGATTAGCTAGGACACCATGGGCCAAGCTCAGACACCCTGCATAAATATTCAGACAGACAGGCTCCTCACAAAGTGAAGTAATTAATGACATTTAAATGTTAAATGGATGTCTGTCTAGTTGGCATTAATTAGGTGGATTAGAAACAAATCCCAGTAAGAGAATCTAATGTTTTGGCATTTCTAGAGTCTTGGCAAGTCATGGCAAGGTGCATTACCTCTGTATTAGTCTATTATTCCCAGCAGAAATGTGTGATCTTGCAGTCACAATAATTGGTTGAATGCAAATTTGACACCTGAATGACTGCAAATTCAACTAACCCTTACATGTGCCAGAGCTTCTAATTGTGTCTATTTCTTGCAGTATTTCATGAATTGTGGTCATTGTGAACAGCTGTTTTGAGCCAAGGCAAAACAAAATTAAAAATTAACCTCACAAGACTACTCCTACGTGCAAATACTTTCATACACTGAGACTTTATTTCCTCTAAAGTTGCCTTATATGGCAGGCTGTACATTGCCCCAAAAAAGCTCTGTAAATTTACATTTTCAACAAGCCATTTTTAACTCCATAAAACCTTAAATCTAACCATTATTTATTGAGCTTCTTGGGAACACCGGCTGAGAGGCTTAAATCAGGGCAAAATATCCCTGAAGAACAGTCAACTTACTGGCTAGCTCTTAGAAATACTTTTAGAACTTTTGGCATCAGAAAGTACAAACTTGGAAGAAAAGGAGTTGAGATGACTCAAACAGCAGAAAGCATATGGATGTTCTTCTATGAAGAACTCTTTATAGTAATTCCTTTCTGAGCATCTGTTGCAAATTGGTACAGTATGGCTGTCTAAAGAACACCACAGCTGCTCTAATTTGTGAGAGTAAAATAAACAATTTCGTATTAGTGTTTATAATAGAAACCTTATTGACATTACTTAAACTACTTGTTTCACTGAAGAATCATTTCATTGTTATTTCCACTATCTCTACTGTGCAGTATGTTCATCTTTAACAATTTCTCCACAGAATTGCAGTTTCCTCTACCCAAATTCTGCCATAGAAAATGAAGTGAGGCATCATTCTCTATAACTGAGCACTATTGTCATGGTGCTATAGAAGTCACTCTGAAAATTAAAGTCTTATATAAATGTGAAGTAAAAATGTGAAAATGTAACTGTCCATAAAACCCCCCAAACACTTACTGTGCACATACCTGAGTAACATAGCTTTAGCAGCAATGCAGATGAGATCATTAAAAAAAAGGTTTGCAATGTAGAAAAGATTTTTACTGTCTGTCTTAAGTGAAGACAGGACAACCTAGCAGATGTGCCAAAATTTATAGTCCCTTAAAATGAGTTTTCCATGGCGGTGTGTCCTTATTTTGTCCTCTGTGTGTGTTGTTTTGCCCCTACACTAAGAAATTATACTTGAGGAAATGGGTTAGTAATAAATTACCAGAGTCTGCACTAACTCTGACACCTTCCTTGAAGAATCATTGGACATTTGTGTTTTGAGATATACTCAGCACAAATGTACTTTAAAACAAGGTAAACAGGTGGTACAGTTTCATTCTTCATAATAGCATGAAGTGTTTTATGAAAAGCTTCACACACTCTACACTCCAAACACAAATACACCCTATAATAAATGACAAAGACTTGTACAACTGTGCGCTAGTTCTACAGGTTGCCAGGGTATATGCTAATTATTGTAATTACGTTGAATCACTGACAAATTTTCTACCACTGACTTGAATACAAAATAATACACTTCTGCAGTAGGTTTCTGTTTCATTAGATGTACAGTGAGCTGTTACAAGAAAGTGTGTATGTCAATATCTAGTATTTTCAACTGCTTTAGCATTATTAAACTGAAGAACCTTCATACTATATGAAATGCTTCAAACTCTTTTTTTTACTAGCCTTGTAGCTGCTAACATTATCTAGCAAGTCAAGAAACCACACACCATTCTGTTATCCATAGAAGTGATAAAATCAGCCGATAGTGGGGAATCAATAACTATATTGCCTTGAAATTAACTAGCATATTATTATTTTTCCACATCTATCTGTTTAGACATATACAGTAGCTCAGTAATATAATTCTTTTATAATTCTCCTTCTTTTCTCCTTCACCCCACTTTTCAACATCACAGATGCGATGCCTAAATTAGAGCCACAGTGAGTGAGTCATTGTCTTATAAGTTGTCACACTCGTTTTAGCCACTTTTCTCACCACGCAGAACAAATTACCAGATTCATTATTACTTTGACATGGTTTTGATATCACAGATGCTGTATATTCATAGCACTAAGAAGCCACCAGTATCTGTGAACACTTGCTTGACATTACCTATCAGGATGGACATAGTATGTACGTAAACCTGAAATCTCTTTAAAAAGGGTGGGGGGGGGGGACAGATTTGCTTGATTGTGTGCTATCTCAGTTCAGCTATTTTGGCTGGTTAACACTGAACAATCTCATTCGAAACTGGGTTGATTTATGATGCATCACAGACTACGGCTAAAAATAAAAGGAAGGACAAAAAAAGCCTCCTGATGATCCCTCAGTATAACACAGTTCCAAAGATTGTAGCTGGATTAAGCTGCTGCACTGGTGAGTGGGTAGGCCTGCGCTGCCCTGAACACTTACACAGGCTACGAGAACGGAGGAAAATGTAGCAGCTTTTCAAAATCAGATCACATTATTAATTTGTATTCCTAATTACGCCTTACGTGCATTTGTACTCCGATTAAACATTTGTCTGCACCTGGTAAAAGAGACAGTCTGACGGCCTAATAGAGAGCAAGCTGTCCCTCTGCGTACAGTATGCTTTGACACAATGAAATGATGTAGCTATTCTTGGAGGCTGCTTGTGCACTTCGATGGATGCCATTTTTCACACCATTAACTACAGCCTACTGGTTTTATTCACAGCACAGAGATAGGCCAAAACAATCCTAAACACGCCCACGAACGAGCACAATTGCAACAATTGATCTAAGCTGTTCCACCCAGTCTGTCGCAATTCTGTGCAGCAGGAGAAACCATTATCTCCATCCACCCTTCATCTCTCCCTCTTTCTCTGTCTCTTTCTCTCTTGCACACATTCTCTGTCTTTCTTTGCTTTGCCTTTAACTCTCTTTTTCATCCTATTCAGCTCTATCCTTGCCTAGGGACAAGCAAAGGGTTCTTGGCTGAATCACAAAGTACAAACATGCATGGTAAAATTTTCACAGATTTATCTGTAACTATCCCAAAGTAGGCGTGTTAGTTGATAAAAATCAATGAGCATGACGAGCGCAATTTTTGGAGTGTTTACCTCAGCAGAGGTCTAACCTAAAGCCCTCATTACAGTCTATGCTGAGTGCAGGGTTCGCGCAGGGAGGCAGAGCTCAAAGGGCCAGCTAATCCAGTGGGTCTTACAGGCATGATGGGCTAGTCAATATGCTGGAGCTGCATCCTAAAGAAGCTGGAGCTCCACAGCAGAGCCAGGTAAAAGAGGCTCAGGGGAATACTTTGCGTTTTGCAGTTTTATTCTCTCCACAGCTCTCAAGGTTAGATGCTGCTAAAGTCTTAACCCGTTGTTTACTGCCAGTCCCTCCCTCTTTAGATCCTCCTCTCCTTTCAGTCCTCTCTCCAACTCTTGCAGTCTTCAAAAGTGCTTACTTTTTAATATGGGGATCTAGGAATTAAAGATGATTCTAATATTGTTATTATTGTGAGCTACACAAGATCTCTTTTCATTAAAGCAGGGATGGGTTATATTAGTATCGGCTTATCTGTCAATCAGGTCACCATGAGCATGACTGTGGCCAGGTCAGAAATGTTTTAATGACTTCAACCAATAGATGATCTGAGAGTCTAACTTAAATCCCGAAGCAGTATTTCACCAGTCCCGAGAACAATTGAGCATCTGATTCATTCCAAGAATGGACAAATTTATGTAGAATTCAGCTTAAGGCAGCAACACAGGTGTGGAGATGGCAGGGTGTTTTGTATTCAGCGAAGAATAGATAAGGCTTGGGGTACCTTGTTCTTGTTGTTTTCCTGAGCAAAGAGAACTCCGCTGGAGGCACGTCACCAAGTTTAATTTAGGAATTTAATTTCCACACACAAAAGAGGTCAGGCAAGGAGGAACAAATTGACAGACACAGCAGGCAGGTACTTGTCATTTCCTCCAAATGGCTTTTAATGAGAAGAAACCCTTTGGCCCAGGTATGTCAGGTTGAAGGGTACTTTCCTCCCTCTGTGAGTGGCTGCGCTAAGCGTTAAGCGTTGCCCACTGAGTGTTGTTGGCCTGCAAGGACAGCTGGTCGGCATGTTCACAGGTTGGCGACTCCATGGGCCAAACCCTGCCTTAATCTGAAGTAAATGGATTCAGTGGAGAACAGGCTGGGCCATCCTCAATGGAGATCACTGGGCTGTAGTCAGCTGGGCCGTAAACCCACAACACTGGCAGCCAAGTCGAAATGGTTGCTTTGTGGGAAATGATCCACTAGTACACAGCTTTGTGACTGATTGCAATTTCTGATTGTAGACATTCATTTGGACAAACAGAAAGTACCACAATCTCCTGCCAAATGATATTTAGCCATATCAAGTCATCTTTAATAGTTGGATTAATTGTATAGTTATTTATAATGCAATTATTTTTACCATATTGACACATTAACTGTTTTGTGAAATGTAGTTGTTTTTAACTCTATGGCTATCAAGATACATCAACTTAATTTATGGTAAAGATTTAATTTGGAAATATGCTATTTATCTATCATGTTTTTTCTGTATTTTATTCTATGACGTGCTACTGCAATGACACATTTTGCCCACATTCAAATTTCCTATTCCCTGGTAAATAATAATAATGTTATGGGATGATAGTGTGTTTACCAGTGTCTTCTAGGGGTGTAATGATACGTCTGTTCGTCCCAAATCATTCAGTACAGGATGTTTGGTTTGGTAAGCTACTTTCCTTGGTACGGTATGCTCTGTGACCCAAACAATTACTGTCAAAATATTTTTATAATCCACTTACTCCGATGTGTGGAACAATAATTCTAGAGTGTGAGTTCCACCTGGAACATTTTGGCAGTGCACCACTTAGCTGTAGCATGCTCATGGATGTATGCTAGCTGGCTTAGCCAAGTTAGCCTGGTTACCCTGGTAACCCATTCCCATGTAGTGTCGCTGCCATAGGAATGACAAATGAGAGACCCAAACTGGACAATCCTCCCATGACACAAACTGAGTGCAGCACTATAATTAAAATATACGCCATTATCCCCCGTATTTAAAAAATATCCCGTCTCCCCGTCCCCCTCCTCTCCCTGTGACAGTCAGTTTTTCACTCCGCTTTTGAGTGAAGCTATTCGGAACGATTATAAACAGATTTGATTTCCAACGTGGTTAGACAACATGTCGTAAGAACCAGTTCTGGGTGACCATAAATCATCATATAACAGCTGTCAGCAAGTGTCCTGACTCATTGCACGAAACAGAAAGGTTGTTTTCTTTTTCCACTGCAGCACAACTAAACTGTTTCAGTAATAGTTATGGCCAATGAGCCATTGTTGGATGTTTACATTACATTGTTATTTTCTACCTTTTTTTTTGTTTGTTTGTATTTCTCTGGTGTACCGAAAATGTACCAAATCGTGACCCCAAAACCGAGGTACATACCGAACTGTGAATTCTTTGTGCTGTTACACCCCTAGTGTCCTCTTTATTGTTATACCTCCTGAGTAAAAGTGGTAGCGATTACAAGCGTATCCCTCATGGTTAAATGTTGAAGTGTTCTTGCTAGGCAGTTTTCTGCTCCCTGCCCTGCTCAGCATCGGCAGCAGCAGCAGCAGCAGCAGCAGCAGCAGCAGCAGCATGGGAAACAGAGTGAGGAGAGGATATGGCCCCTGCAGGAAAAAAAAAAAAAAACGGCCCTTTGATTTTGGTTTTGGTCTCCCATGGGCTGCCTCTGGGTTTGAAACAGATTTGCTTCAGTGCTGAGCATGGTAGCCTCAGCAGAGAGCGACTGTGGTTCCCCCCTCGACGTGGATGTGTCATAACTGGTTTCAGTCTCGATCAGGAGACACTGCTGGCTGGCAAGCCGGCTAACAGGCTGACTTATCTGGGGCCAGCTGTTTGGATAACTCTGCCTCCATAGCGGGCTTTAAACAATGCAGCATTTAAGCATGCCTCAGACATGAAAGAGCGCCACACGGTAGCCTTTCTAATCAGATCGTTTACATAGCAGTTCTCTTTGACAGACTCCATTTTAGCACAAATGCCTTGATTTGACAGCCAGGCCAATGGGATCATGCAGCTGGTGAATAGAAATTGAATAGACCACCCCATTTGTGCCAATGTGTCTGCCATGGTACCCAAGGATGACTGTATAACTTTATTTTAATTGCTCCTGCATATTCAGTGGAGGACTAAGCTTGTAGAGTGCAAAGTTGAGTGTGAGCAAAACCTGAAAGCAATGGCTGATAGTCCTGCTGCTTAATCACAAGTTAAAACACGATAACTATGATTTTCTGTAGATCAAAAGCATGCATGACACACTTTCAAAAACCCATTATATAATTCTAAAACTGCACGGTGGCCGGTCTCATTAATAAAGCTGTTACTTAGTACTATATTCCTAAAAAGCTGACATTTGGAGGACACTGTTTTCACCTGACACCAGTGTTTTCCTGCTGTCGCCCTCCTCTGTCTTCAGGCCTGTAGCTGAGTAGAAACAGTGAAGCCAGTCTCCAGCATTATGATGAGGATGTACAGATAACTACCACAAGCTCTCCTTCGGCTGACTAATAGAGGCTAGTGTCCTGAATGTGCTGTACTCCGCTGTTGATAATTGCTCTTTGTCTAGCTTATATTCGTTCTTCTCATTCGGAGCTTTATTCTACGAGTCCTGATTGTCTTCCTGTGTTCATTTGCCTTGAACTGAGCACAGACGTGCCGCATCATCTGCCCCTCGTATGATTCTGCATAATAAGTACATCGACATAATAACAGTCCGTCATCCCTGTTTGGTTTCATGTAAAGATATGAAATTCACTGCCAACCCCTTCCCCCAATCCATGCCACTGCCTCTTCTCCCCTGTCTCAAATTTTCCTTCAGCGCTTCATTAAATTCTTTCAATTTACCACTCTGTATCTCTCTAATAACCAACATGAGTGCACTCTTACGTTTCCTTAGTTGCCCCCTTTTTCAGTGAAATTCAGTTATAGCAAAAGGAACAACACAACATTTGAAATTTCAGAGGGTGCTTTACATTCTGTCGGGTGCCATTTTTTCCTTGTTTATCCTCAGACTTGTAAGTCCAAGGTTGACGTGGTGCCTAAATGAATTATTTCCTCTAGAGTTGCCACTCCTGCCAGTAGTATTATTACAAATGGAATAGTTTATCAGTATATTACCTTCCGATGTCCTTCCTTTATATCCTTCTCATTTTACCTGTCATGCAGCCTGTAATAGGATTCACAAGTAAGACAGGCTGCATTTGACCGTAATCGGCTTTTGAAGGGAGCAATCTTGAAAAACTTGTGCTCTGTTTTTTGTTTTTTTTTTCTTTGACATGAGATTTACTTGCTGACGGTACTGCAGCAGGGATGGTCAACAGTGAGACTTTACATACTTAAATTAAAATGGTCTCTATGTAACTGTTCTATGTATACTAATATAGACTATATTTGTTCAGTATAATACAGTAAATTCATAGTTTTAGAGATGGCTTATCATTTGATATGTTTTTTAATCTGCAGCCTTGGGGGTAGGTAATCGTGTAGTATGGGCTGCCAAGACGTCTGTTGATTTTAATTTCAAATGAGAAAAGATGAATTAAGGTATCAACATACCTTCAACCAAAGAGGAACAACTACTACAGTTTCTATATTGTATGTGACATAATTGGCTGCTATATTAATTCTATGGAATGAAGATGAATGCAGTTACCACTGTACCAGGTAAAATACAAAATCAGCTTTAATGTACTCTGGGACCAGGGTACTAGGAAGGGAAAAAAAAATCAACATAAAAAATTGCTGTATGCTGCGAAGAGTTGATCCTCTTTTGGCTCACCCTCACATCCTTAAATAGGAATTTCCTTAATATTGTTTTTTAATTTCACCTTCACCACTGCTCGTTTCTCAAGTTCCCTCAAAATGGCTGACTGTTTGCTGAGTGTCTAAAATTGCAAAAGGCATAAGCATGCAGAATGTGAGATTATTAAAGCAAATTTGTTGCTATGCCATGGGAAACAATGGGGAATGACATGCAACAAAGGTCTGCTGCCAGAATCAAACCACAGACGTTGTGGTTATGTGGCATGCATCTTAACCAGCAGGCTGCTGGGGCGCGCCAGTGATTAAAGTTTAATGGCAGACATCTCAGTAGGTTCACCACAGGGTCCGATTAGACTGCACTGAGTGTTCCCTGTAGATATGCAAACTCTGGTAAAATGATATTTTTGGCAGCATTGAGGATGTGAGTTGGGCCCATGTCCTCCAGGGAAGGGATGTTTAGCAATGAGGATGATGAATTCTGGCAGACAAGAAAGTAAGACCTATGGGTGACCCCTTTTTCAGACTCCTGAGCCTTTAAGAGGAAAGCAAGTTACTTTGGGGTAGAATGGGTCGTGGCCAAACTAATTATTATTGTTTTCAATGTGTGTCTTATTTTCTTAGTTTATACCATCTTGATGACTGTGTTTGACATTTATTACCTTAGATTAATGATGCTTGTTAATATATATGGTCTAGTCATATAAAGTCATTGGGGATGTGTCATTCTCATGTTCCAAAAGTGGAAAGTCTGTGATAGTACAAGTTGTTTTAATTGGACATCCCCCTCCATGTTAAACAGCAGCTCTAGATGCTTTCCTCCTGGACTTCTCACAAGCCAAGAGAGTCTATAAAATGTATTTAAAATGTTTTCTGTGTCACTCACTTTTGAGCATGTCGGCTGTGAGATTCCCTTTGGGCCTTATTATAGTTTTCCTTGGGGCTGCAAATATTTATTAAATAAAAGGCTACAACTACTCTGCAGAACATCCATTTTTTAATTGTTGCTGCATAAGGCTATGAAGACCAGACAGTTGAAAGTTGACTAGAAAATCCCCCCAAAATTCACATTTCTATTCATGTAGAGGTATGGACTGAGTTTTGTAAATGAGCACTGCAATATGCAATATAACAGACAACAGACAAAACAGGTGTTTTAATTACTTTTTGGATTCAGCTTTTGACCAATAGGCTGTGTGCATCTAGTGGACAGTGACGCTGTTCTGTGATCTGGAGCTGTGAAAACAATAGAATCAAGGAAGTAAAGTAACAGACCAGCAGTGTAATTTCTGAGCAGCCATGTGATTTGGAGTGTCAGCTTTAACTCCTGACAGCACTGCAGTATCTCCAGTTCCCCAAAGACCTTGTGGGTGATAATCAGTCATTACTGCTTCTTCACTGAGTTATTTATTTCACTACATTCACACGGCAATTCATCATTTATTTATGTGACAGTTGTTATCTATTATGTTGTTCCTTTCATGTGGCCAAGAAAGAGAGATTTTATGGAACATTAGGCTTCCATGCATCTGATGGCGCTACACTGATTCTGTTTCTTCATCTCCCTTTGATACAGTCCGCAATCTCGCAGGTCAGTTAATTGCAGGATATTGATACCAGCATTATGACTGCCACTGCAGATAATATGATTCCTAGCCATTTCAATATGTGGGATTGTGCTCTCCCAATAAAAAATGACATTTGAGCCACTGTGCAGAGCCCTCTGTAATGGGGTCTGGGATAAGAATGGTAATATGCGTTGGAGCTGGCAGAGGCACAGGCTGTGTTTTTGTTTATAAATAGCTCCAGCCAGCATTATTCCACTTGCAGTTGTCCCATAATCATCAATCACTCCCGCGCGGGTCGGCTTCTCCTTCTCACCAGAGAGAAGGTGCACTGTGAGCTGTGCCCTTGCACCTCCAACTGTGCAAGTACATAAAGTAGAGCGTGGTGAGTGGGACAGAGCTGGGAGTCAGGGAGAAGGAAGGGGGGGGGGGGCTGTGCTGTGATGGAGTGAGTTATGGCAGCTTCGCCACGGCTGTTCAAAACCCTCCTCCTCCTTCAGGTCATTACAGTACATGTACCAACATCCACCATTTCACTCCTTCACCACGTTTAAAAACACACACACACATACACTCGCTCTGCATTCCTGATCAGAAGCAGGTGGGAGACTAATCACGGGATGCGCATGGAGGATGTGGGATGGATCAGACACAACTGTTTGCTCTGGTTTCATTTGTCTCTGTCTCGCTATCTGCCTTTATCTCTTTCTTATCTCTTTCTTTTTGGAGGAGCTTTGCAAGAAGAGCTCGTAGCTTTGAGGACACTGCAAGGGGGAAGATCCCAACGAGATGATGAGGGCCATTTTATACTCTCACACACATGAACAAAGTACTCTGATTATCACCCATCACACACACTTTTTTCTCACCAAACGCATTATTTTAGCCCACGTACTTGTGCATGCACACATACAGTTTCTTTTGTTTTTTCATCCTTGTTCAAACATACTGTACATAAACACACACACACACACACACAGATTCCCAGCGTTACCATGGCAGTTTCAAAAATACAGTAGGAATCCAGCTGATCCTTAACAAAATGGTTATATAACTATTGCGGTGCTAAGTCTTGTATCTTAGTCAAGCCTGCCTCTGTTTCCTTTCAGCCTGGCTTTGCAGCTTTTCAACAGCTCTTTACATCTACTGTATCTCCCACAAGACACCACTGAACACATGAAGGACATTTGTATTGCTGACTGTTTGATTGGAAAAGGAAGACAGCCTCGTCACAGTTGTAATCAACAATATCCTTCTGCTGCAAAAACAAAAAAAGTGAGATCTCATCACTTTCGGATCTTAATCAAAATCTCCATGCTGTGAAAACAATGTTACACTTAATTGCATCCTTCTTGAGACGCACACCAAACTGGAACCTACATTCTCTCCCTGCCTTCATCTCATCCTCCCCCTCTGTTCTTCGCTAAATCCCCAGAAGCCTGATATGTGTGAGCTGATTTTGAACCTCACCTCCCGGAGTTCCTTGGCCACATCCTTGAGCTCTTTGAGAATGCCGTCCAGCTGGTCGATCACCATCTTCATGTGGCTGCGGATGCGTTCTCTCGGGCTGGGGGTCTCAGAGGTGTCCCGGGCCGGAGCTCTGCTGAGGGACATCCTTTACAGGGCGACGTGGGGCCAGTGGCCAACAGGCTGAGGGCGTGGGGGAGCCGAGTCGGGGTCCATGTCTTTGGCTACAAGGAGCCTCAGTGCTACTGATCCGAACAGGGGCCCCGGCCACGCAGGGAGACCTCAACATCTTAAAAGCACCTGGGCAGCCAAAACACCTTGCCTCGCCCGCACACTCGGCACAGGGTCACACTCTGACATCCATGCCTTCTGGTAGACACGTCCAAAAACGAAGAGAAAATGAGCATGGGAAAAGTCAAACGCAGTAAATCCATGGAAAAGAAAGAGGCAAAATACATGGGCTAAAGCTGGTATGAAACTCTTACATAATCATGTTGAGCCAACTCATCTCATGTGTCAGTGTGTACGTTTGAAATTGTTCCCGAGGAGATGCTATTTAAAACGCCTGTCTATACAGGGAAGAGACTTTTTCCTTCTTCCACTTGTCCTGCGCAATCTTTTTTACTTGTGAAACACAGTAACATAATGGCAGGCTAACATAGAAAAGTGAAAGCAGAAAAGGGGTTCATATTGACCCCTCTATAGAGTAAACTATCCAACATAGATAGAAAAATAGAACTCCCAGCAGTGGCTCAAATTTGAAAATTCTCGTCTTCTACGTTATTGGTTGCCAGCCGTGACAAGATTTGCCTTCTAAAATATAGTCCCTCAGGGAAGGCTACTGTCTTTTATGAGAGAAAGAACAGATCCTGTTTGGAAAAAAAAGGGGGATATTCCTCTGTGCAGTGTGGCGTTTCCACCTCAGGAGGACAGGAAAAATAAAAAAGGACTCAACAAGAAACTCACATCAAAATAAACTTCGCTTCACATCCATTTTCTTTGCAGATGATGACTTAATCATGTTGTCCTTCGTTTCTTGTCCGTGAAAGGGAGGAAGATAGGTGGACGGGTGTGGGTCTTTTCACAGAACGTCCTATCTCTCCCCCAAAGCAGGGCTTATTCCAGGTGGCGTGGGATCAGAATGAATTGATTTCTAAGCCAGCGGAACGTGACTTGTGATGAGAATTTGTGGAGGGATAACAAAAAATCATGGTTGTCGATGAGACACAGTTACAAGGGGCAGGAAGGCGAATGTGAGCACCTTCCCCTGGAATTTGGGTGGCAGCTTGTCTTATGCAACAATGCTCCTCTCTCCAAGTCCTCTCCCAAACACTGACCCACAGCAGTCCACAGGGGTGTGCCCAAAAACCAAGGGAGCAGAAAGAGAAAAGGATTCTCTTCTCTCCTTCAGTTGTTGCTAAGGGAACCCGGTCTGCCTCCTTGTGCTGTGATTGGATAATTATTTTACTTCTTATCCGTGTAGTGTGTGTTTTCTCTGTGGACTCTTTTCAGAGAGGCAGAAAGCTCTGTGCCATCCAGCAGGACGAGATAAATCCCATGAAAGCTTCCCAGAGGAGCCCCGGAGAACAAGCAGGGGGGAGAGCTTCTCGCCAAATCCGGGGCAATGCCACTGCCACAGGGTGTGCTGGCCAATCACACATGGCACCTGGACAGACGGGAAGAAAAGCAATCACTTATTCTCTGATGTCTCATCCTCCCTTCCTCCATATTTCTCGCTCTTTCTCTATCTCATGGCAGCATAAAATGCAACAACAATAGAGTGGAGGAGACTCAGAGAGGGACGGAGACAGGCAGGGATTAACTGCGTGGACGATTTTTAGCTGGAGTTAAAATGCATCTCTTGCTTCACCTTCACACACACACACACACACACACACTCACACACACACACGCCAGGACACACATCTACTCACCTTTTCTGTGCATCACTTTGCTGTTGCTATGCCCAGAGCTCACTGTCCACGCACAGCAGGATCATTCAGCTACACACAACCTGCTGGTTGTTTAGCAGTCCCTCTGTCGCACACACTAACATCTTCTCGCCGCCTTTCTGTTCTCTCTTCCTCTCTTTCTCCCTCTGTCTCACACACACACACACACACTCTCTCCTTCTCTCCCTCTCTCCCTCTCTCTCTCTCCCTCTCTCTCTCTCACACACACATACACACACTCACAAACACGCAGTTTTCTCCCTCCCTCCCCTACTTACTGTCTTGACAGAGAGAGAAGCTTCTATCAGCAGGGTTATTTCACTCTGAGGCTGAGGCTCATCAGAGGAGGAGTAGAAGGGGAGGATGAAGCTGAGGAGGAGGAGGAGGAGGAGGAGGCAGGAGGCATGAGATGGGAACGATGAATGGCCCTGATAGCACTCTGAGAAGGGAGAGAGGAGGCTGGAGATGACTAAGAGCCAGAGCGGGGAGGAGTGCTCCTGCTTCGGATTCTGACGCCGCGGTTGCTACCATCACTCAGATAACTCTGCCGCTGAAAACAAGCCACCCGTCATCCCCGTCAGCGTTTGCCTGCATCGGGAGGCAGTAGACAGAGCGGCTGAGCTGTAGCTGTGTGCAGAGCTGTGTGATTCCTATGACAGCCTCACCTCTCTGCCTATCTGCCTGTTTCCGTCTCTCTCCCCCCTCTCTGTCATACTTGCTCTTGCTCTTTCTCTTTCTCCGGCCCCCGTCTCTCTGCCCCTGCGCCCTCACTGTGTCCTCGCTGACTGCCGGATGAAGGGAAGCTGATGCCAGAGTTTATTGTGGGGCTCAGGCTCCTGCCAGCACCACTCTGCTCTTCTGCTCCGCTCAGTGGAGGAGGGGCTTGGTGCGTTAAAGGCACAGTGTATTGCACAGTCCCTCCTCTGCTTCGCTCCTCTCTCTTGTCCTCTCCTTTGCCGGCGTCTACACTCCCTCACTATCTCCTCTCACACTGCCTATCTACCCTTTGTCACAGTTCTATCGAGGGTGTTATCTCTCTCTTAAATCAAGATGAAGTCTTCCTCTGCCGCCAGCCAAGCAGTCTCCGGGGACAAGGTGTCCAAAAATCCCTGGCTGTTACATCATTAATATACAAAGCAGGTTGGTGTTTGATGACCTCATCTGACTAAGAGACAGAAAAAGGGAAGGGAGGGCCAGTATGACTTTTTCTCTCCCCTGTCCTCTTCATCAGGAAGTCGTTTTTTTTTTTTTTTTTATTCAGCACAAGACACAGCCCTGCGTAACCCCACCAGAGGCAATCACCCTAATATGAAATTAGTTTTCTAAAGGAGATAATGTAACAGTAAAGCAAATTCATAATGACAACTTCTTGAGCAATGCACGCCAGTTTCCACAGGGTTTTGGCAGATAACTGTACTGAACAGCCAGAGGCTCAGTGCATTCCTTAGCATAATTGTAAAGAAGAAAGCAGAGTGGATTCAGGTTAGATGGATCTTCCATGCAGATGAATTTGTTCTGGTGTCCTCTGTGGTTTCTACTACTAAGATCACAGGCGTTATGCTGATGCTGTAAGGCTAATTGGGGGAATATTCTGCAGTATAACAAATTCTCTTTTGCATGTTTTCTTTGATTAATAAATGATCGAGTTTGGCTTAATAAAGAAATGCTTCATATTCCATGTTATGCTTTCCTAAGTACAGAGTCAGATTGTGTCATCTTAGGACTTCATCAAATTTTTAATATGTCGTCACATTCTAAAGCACATTGTCGCTGTGTGGAAATTGGGGGACTGCAATGGGATGCCGTGCCTTTTCCTTGCATTTACACATGGCTGCTGCAGCGTTGCACAGACAACGTGCTTCTCACAAACTGCTCGCTGCAAGAAACAGGTGTCCTTGAGCATGTTGCCTTTGTAGCTTCACTGCACATATGGGAGGCTCCCTTCTTAGAACACAGCAACAGTTTGCAGCACATTTTTTTGGGCTATCATTTTCTTTTTTTCTTGACATTGCAAAATACCTTTTGCTTGGATATTCATGGTGTATTTAATAGAGCTGTCCCCTAAAAGAGAGAGTGTATACTACTAAATGACCTCTCAGTGGAAAGGCCCAGGTGCACAGCACAGATAGCTCCATTTCAGCGATGCCTTCATTGGAAGGGAATTGGATTATTTCTCCCTGTAAAATATATTTTTGTTAATGCTAAGGTCATCCCGACTTGTGAGTTTTACTAGGAATCTGGAGTGAGTCCAGCAAAATATTGGTTCCACTTAATATTTCTGCCTTGGATTTATTGTGCCATGCCGTTTATGGAGACGTTTTATAGAACGTAATTTTTTTCTAGTTGGGCACAGCCTCCCAAACAAGCACAAAGATGCATAAACAAACTAATACACATAGGCACACACAGACAAAGACCCACAAGTACACACATCAAGTACACACACATAAACACAAGTCTGGGCATTCCATATTGGTAATTTGGTACCATAAGACTAAAGCCCAGGAGAGATTTTATTTGACTTGTATTCTTTACCTACCAATAAGCCATCATACTCCTACTTATTTGATACAGCAGGGATCAAGACTCTTTTTTTATTATTGTTGTTTTTTGGCTACCTTCCCTGCAGCTTCTGGATTCACAGCCACTGATACAGGATGTGCACGGGATTTATTTTTTATAATAAAGTGGAGAGAGACCAGCACCAACGATCAATACAGATACTCTTTATCCTCTCTGTCTCCACACAGCATACACATGTATGATTACATGGGCGGATAGAATGCATTTTGGAGCCTTTTATTAGATATATATAAAAGAAACACAAACGACTAAATAAAATACATTATGCTGTATTGAAAACAAAATAATGACTTGGTTATTTTTCTGGTTTATCATGACACTGGTACAAATAAATCATATTCTTTGTTACAAAAGGATGCACACTTTGACCTGGACTTCTGATCTTTGTATCATTGGTGAAAATCTGTGACTTCACCACATTCTTGTAAAATAGCATTTTGATTGCATTTTATAGATTAATGTTTGAAGTGTTGGGACATAACGCCTACAAGGGTAATTCAAAATTGCTTAACCAATGGGATACGTGTAGAAGAAAACTGAGTGATATTTAATGAGGTTTGGAAAAGAGCAGTTTAAAAAAAAGAAGTGTGTATTGGCTGGAAGTTGTATTTAGACAGACTGATGATGAAGAAACTAAAATAAACAGTTTCCAGGAAGTCAAAAATGATCTGTATGAAAAAAATGGAGGGATATGAGATTTTCTGATATGAACATTAAGTATCTATACACTGACATAAAAATGTATATAACAAAAAGTAACTTTGCACTCCACTGTGAAGGGCAGGTGCATAACAGCTGCTGGGTGTTACGGGTGTTACGGGTGTTGCGACACCCGCACTTTCACAGAAACATCATTCCACCTCCCCACTTTTTCCTGAGGTAGTCATTGATGAATCTAAACTGAGTTCCCCATACATGAAGACCTATTGGTCAACTTAGATTGATTGAACGGCTGGAATGGGGGCCAAAGGCGTTGGGCGTTGCGGTGCTCACGTCCCACCTCTAGAACCCCTACATGTTTAAAATTGCTGCTCAAAGGTCTGTAAGGGGCAGTTTTTCCTCCACCCTCAAGTGCTCCCAGCACCCCTTCTCCACCAATTCATCACTCTTTCCTCTTCACTAATTAGCTCTCATTCAGTCCTCAATACCCTTGATTCCCTCTGCTACTCAAAAAGCTGCAGAACACACAGGAGCTGCTGCTTAAACCAAGTGCATGATCATCAGGTGATCAACAATTCAGAATGCCCACTTGTCTTGTCTTTTCCACCAGTGTCAATCGTTGATGCCACAGTCATCACCAACATCACTCTCACACCCATCTTTGAACTTCAAGGTGGAAGTCATTTGCATAAATGTCTAACACACATCCTCACCATATGCATAATTGATACAGCTGTCCCTTTCTGACCTGTAACCGTCCCAACAGAGGAGAGTTGAGTAACTGGATATGAGGGTGACTAGAATAGACATATTATAATACATGACAGGAAATATTCTTAAAGGGGAACACCACTGATTTTACACGACAAAGTCTTGGGGAGCACTGCTGCATATGTGAAAAAAGCCTTTTGTGGCAGCAAAGGGAGCTGCACAAAATCTGATAAATTGCCTCAAGTGATGTCACTTAAGGCAACGTCAGTCGGTACTGACGACTACAAATTTGAAAATTAAAAAACATCTGGGGGTGTGAAGTTAGAAGCACGCCTGAATATCCGAGCAAACCGTCTGCAATCGAATTGCATCGTGGGTAATGAAGTTGCCAGGTTTTAGCAAGATAGAAGAATGAAAAAGATGATATCTTTGGTTCTACTGCATCGATTTTTATACTTTCTTTTTAAACTGCCCATTGTGAGTCTGATGTTGAAGGAGTGCAATGCTAAATCAGTGGAGTACTCTTTTAAACAAATTTACAAGGTGGTATATGTGTGTTGGACTTTTACGGCAGCACATAAACACTGTCTAGTGGTCGAAATCCTTCATCCTGATCATCATCAAAATCTACTCAGTTAATTCTTGTGCAAAGAGTTGACCGTCCTCTAACTTTCAGCCAAATGTGTTGTAATATTTTGAGTTATTTCCCAAACAAAGCAGACGAGCAGAGGGGAGAAAAAATGACATTTCCTGACTCTTTCAAGGGATAAGCTACAATTTGTGGCATTATCTCTTTAATTAATCTGAACCCATTATGCTTTCTCTCTCCTGGCCATTGTGTGGCACTGTGGTGTAGTTGTGACGTGTTGCTTTTTCTCTGCTTTTCTGAGTGTGAACTAAAATGGTGGACAGACAGAGAAAAGTTGCCTGCTCTTGGTGTTTCGGCTGATGCACTGAAATATTTATTGTTACATGACATGCCTGCTGTGTGAAGAAGTCACATGATAACATGATGCAGAATCAAAGGAGGATTAATTGCAGTTTTTAATGCACATTCAACACATATCCATGAATAAATTAAGAGATGCTTGGCAGTCACTTCATGTCTAGCATGATTTATTTAAAAGTATGTATAATCAAATGATTTCCACTGATAAAACACACTCTCTACTAAGAGGCTTAAGTATTTTTTCCATATAATCTCTGCCATCATAATTCCATAGTTGAATTTTGACTGATGATTGATTTGAATGATGATTTATGAACCAAAAGAACTGGAAGGCACATCTGGCCTCTACTATATGCATGGCCAAACGTAGACATCATGCCCTGTTTACAATTATGATACGGTCCTTGATTTCACACAGACAAACAGTAAGGGACAGAAGGCCCGGCCTGTCTTACAGCGACACCAGTCTCTCCTCTTGCCTATCACCTGACCTTTTGATATTTCAGTCTGTATCCTGTGCGTGTGTGTTTGTCTGTCGGGTTTTTCTTTCTTTTTTTTCTTTTTTTTAGCAGTCATGCAGCATGCAGAGGAGCAGAGGCTGTCTCAGACCATAACACCCTGTGATGGATCAGTGCTCTTGCACAATGAAATGAAGCCTAAGTGTTTGATTGATTTCTCATTTACTTTCCTCACCAGTGGTGGAATTATAGCCCTTGCAGCGGCACTGGGGCCCCTGGCCTGAGAGGGCCTGTGTGGTCTCATTGTGAAGAGTGGGCTTGTGTCATAATCAGTTCATATGTTTTTGAGATGAAATCACTCAACAGTTGTCAGTCTGCTTATTGTGGATCAATGAGAGCAATTTAGAGTATGACATGATGGGAGAACGCAAACGTGTGTGTGTGTATGTGTGTGTGTGAATACAGCCTAAGCTAATAGTGAATGGCAATTTTTGTCCGCTGCTGTTTTTTTTTCTTCTTCACATGTAAGGGAACTCAAAACAGATTCAAATATAAATGTGCCATGACACCAAAGGTATTTCAGCCCATTTATCCTCTTCATCAAGTGAAAGAAGCTACGTACATGTGAGGAAGGAAGTTTATCTTGAGTTTGTTCATTTACAAAAGCCTGAGTGAAGTTAGCTTTGCAAACAAACGCTAAAACTGAACATTTGCTGCGGAAGAATTCTGACTGAAGCTAGTCATGAAAAATAACACCTATCAAACAGTGGAAACAGAGATCCCTTTCCAAATCAAAACTAATCAAAAACTACTTCTCAGGCATGGATGACATTCTAAATTTCTTTGGACAACAGCAGCAGTGGCACAGGAAAAGGCGTGAGTTTACAGTTTGTCCAAACCGTAGTTAAACACCTCTTGATTTCACCTCTTTATCTGCAGTACCATTCCTTTCCAGAACTACTGCCAATGAAACAAGTGCCAAACAATGTCCAAAACTAGATGTAGATGTTAATTGAACAAGGTGGAAGGAATTGGTCACTGACCTAGTTAATACTTAACTAATGCCCTGTTCACACATACAAACTCAAAGTAGCAGGGGCAATTTGCATATTCAGCATTGATTGGACAGTTATTGTCTCCTGTTGTCACTATACTGGCACACAACATACACACTTTACATTTCCCCATCATTTTTTCTCATTCAAGTCCTGGTAACTCATTAAAGTTGCATCATGTTGAGTGAGGAATCATTGACCACCACGATTGGCTTTTCTCACATTTGTCTGCAATGCTCTCACTGAGGTAATAAAAACAAGCGAGATTGGTTGTCTCCAGGGTTGTTGCTCCTCCACGGTGGAGGAAATTTGCATAAGGTTGAAACTCTTAATTTCTTCAGGTCGTGCTGCAGGGAGACTTTGGAGTCTTGGATTGCAGGGGTGGTGCCAGGATGTCATTGGGAAGATCCATTCACAATGAATGGCAGCCTAACATGCCTCTGGTCTTACCCGGACGGTTAGTCATCACTGCTGCTTTATATCCTTCCTGTGGTTTGCCATTGCAATGCGTTTAATGTTAAACAGCCACAAGAAGTGTATATCTCCCGTTAACACCAGTTTAACAGCATGAACACACAGTTTGCTTTACTGTGACGTCAACACAGCACTGCGATTGAGGATGGGGTTTGGCCCTGCTTATTGTGGGTCAGTGTGGTTATCTCCCGCTGTGAGGATGCAGGGGAAATAGAAATGAGCCCAGCATGCCAAGACATGCTGAGGCTTTCATTATATATGCTTCCACTGCCCTAAGGATAGAAAGCCATATGCAGTGAGAAACCTGAATGCATCAACATTCTTCCATCAATAACTGCCACTGGTTGATGTATAACTTGTTAATTTATTTATTGTTGTACTGGAAATCCATGGTGGTGTTGTATTCACACACCCGTCTCTCAGTATCTGTGATGTAGATTGTGCTTATGTATTGTACTAGCTGGTTTATTTATGTAAATAGACTCTAAATCCTGCCAGTTTAGATGGCATGGGTTAAGGGCTAAGTAGCTTCTGCCATCTAACACCTGAGATAAACAAACGGCAACTACCACGGCTTGAGACTGATGCCAATGCGGAAGAACCTCAACGTGTAATACCACTGACGGCCGCTAGATACTGGCTCCAATCAGCTCCCATTCAAAAATATCAACAAATACTAAGTCAATCATTTTTTTCAATGAGTCATTATGGTCTCAATCGCAAAATTCAGGCCCTCTAATTAGTGTGCTGGCGGTCATTTTGGAAATTATTGCTGTGTTTTTAAGATTTGACGTGTTATTGTAGGCTTCGATGTCTGCCATGTGGGTGTTGATTGACAGCTGTGATTGACAGTTCGGTCACCTGCTGCTCTCCTGGACTATTGTCGGATTATTGTTGCAGTATTTTGGTAAGTTTAATTATTACAATACTTGCTGTGTTACTTTTTAGCAAAAGTAGCTAAGATTAGCCTAAGTGTGAACCGCTCGGTGTTCCCAGTAAGCTAGCGTTTGCTTTGGTACAAGGTAGCAGGATGTGTTTCCAAAGCGTCAAAGGCAACACCCTGCAGCTTCCAGCCACACCTTCTTTGGAAGGTTGTGGCTGGAAGCTGCATCTCTGGGCTTCAAGCCGGCTCCAGTGCAAACCAACGTGTTAAATCACACCTCACCACGTCCATTGTTATATACAGTGTATGGAGATAAACCTTAAATTACTCTTATTAATTGTTTAATACTGTAAAAGTGAAGACATTTACTCAAGCTTCATATTATCTGATAAGCTAACACTGGACCTGTATAATACTTGGATGCTTTTGGACCAGTTTGAATCCTGCCAAAATAGTTAGTATGATTAAGTCTGATAGCTAGCATGTGCTCATTTCCATATTTTCTTGTGATGGCAGACATTCTTTGGTACATTGACTCATTTGCCCTGATTATACTTCTGCATGAGCTGCTAAGAAATGTGGGATTCATAGCAACAGTAGAAAGCGGCTTTATCTTGTAGCGTGGAAGGTAATAGAAAAGTGTACATCATCAGATGTACATCATGTCAAAGCAAAATCCAGCCTTTGATCAGGAACATAAAGGGGAGAGGATAGCAGCGAAATTCAAAGCTGCAGTTCATACAAAATATGTTCAATATAAAGTTATGCAACCTATATGTGTATAAATTATTCAGCAGTTGAATTTGAAATTACATTGTGTGAGCTTTGTTGTTGGTTCATGGTAAGCACCATTTTTGACTACTACAGAATTAACAGAAAGTACCATAATTTATAGCATAAACAAAACCAGTTGACACCTGTACTGTGGGTCAGTCATGTGGATCACACAGTCAAATAGGTCCTCTCATTTTAAAACATCTAAACCAATTATGTTAGAGTGCTGTGATCAGTTACTCATCTTTCTCACTTACACACACACACAAACTGTTTTTCCTGTGTGTGTGCTCATGTGCGTGTGTGACAAGAGTTGCTAATTTGCAGGAGCAACTATCATCCCCACTCTGCTGAACAAAAAGCATAGTAAATAGTAACCAACTCTGAATTAGCAATGACGGTTGGCATCTCTCAAACGGGCACAGCACTTGAAAGTGGATGAGGGAATGTCACTCAAAAATATTCTCAATATTCATGCAGACTGGGGAGATTTTTTTACAAATCCTCTCAAATTGTGCTAGGGATAGGACATAAAGGTTCAAATTCACAGAAAGATTAGAAAAAAAAACATAATCCATAATAACATTTAATCCCATAGTGTTTTTGCGCTGTTTGGTCATATTACCATGCACCAGTACTTTAACAGTCAGCCCAGCTTTATCTGTGTCTTTCAATCTCTTCTCTCCTCACTTCCCCTGCTTGTTCACTTTGCTCAAGATGCCCTCTCTGTCTCCTTGTGAAATGCTAAGTAGTCATCCTCTTTTAACCCTGCCCTTCTCTCAGAAGCTAAAGTATCTTTGGTGTGCTGTTTGCCAAGAGCTATAAACAAGTGTAATAGAATTGCAGTGGGGTTAGCTGAGATAGCCAACTGTGCATCTCCCATCACCCCTGGCTCCCCAGCCGTGTGCTAACAAGCCCAGCAGCATCATTGCAAATTCATAACGAGTCGCACCAATGTGGGTCATCTCTGCTGCCTCTACATCTTCCTCGTTGCCCCTCCTTCTCTCCCTTTTCCTCTCCATACTTTCTTTTTTTTTTTGACAAGCATTATTTGTCCTAGCTGTGCTAGAGACTTAAACAGATAAAATGTATTCTCCTGCAGGTCTACCTCATTCAAAGGGAGGGTAAAATCATCACTGATGTGTTACCTGTACAAGAAAGAGCTTAATTAAAGAGAGCTCTCTAAAGTAAGAGATTTTGGGAAATGTATTTAAAACGAGCTTTTGAGAATTACTGCCATTTTCTCTTGTGTCAAATCTGTTTGATTTGTTGTGCAACATACTAAGTCCTTAGTGTCCTCAGGGATTCAGACATTACCTCTAGAACAGCAGTGCGCTGCTGTTGTGACAAACCTCTTATTTCCACAACAAATTACCTAAGCTGAAATGAAATCACTTGGAGATACAAAAAGAAATATTTGTCGACTATATGTCATGTTTTTTTTTTATTAATCAATCTTACAGACTATTTGCATGACGGGCGTTAAGATGAGTCCTGCCATACAGAGCCTGTAATGTAGATGTCAGTCACAAGACAGCAGATGGATCTTTTCTGTGCTGAGAGCCAGTGTAAAAGCTGTCACTCAATAAAAAATACATTCAAATGTGAAATTCTTTACAGTGTGCCTTTACTGTGTATTGGATGATCTGGACACCACTGGTATGCCAACATAAAATGTCCACTACTTCCTATTTAGCAAGAATTTGGTTTTAATCCTCATGTTGACAGTGGTGAAAAGGGAAATGCTGTACATTAAATGTACGTCTGGTTCCTCATTACATATGGCTTTGCTGTGATGCAGATCAACCCTTGAGACTGTTTTCCTAATCAGCATTGACAAAGTCCTCACAGCACATCACACCCAACCTTCAGGTGCTGGCTAATGATGCCTTTTTAATTCCTCAAGAGGAGTCATTAGTTGATTCAGATATTTACAGGGTCTGAAGAGGAAGCTGCATTCAGGCAGAGGAGGGGAGGATTGCTCAGATAAATGTGCCAGTGAAAATATGAATATGAAAATGTACTGTGATCCAGGGGCTGAATTATTCAGCTCAATCCTGATGCGTACTGCCACTCTTGTTTCATTGCCTTAGGCAGCCCAAGTTCCTCTCTCAATGCCATGGACTGGAAGAGAAGTAGACACCAGAGGAAGGCCGTTATCCTCTGGTTAGCATTTGTACAGGAAGTCAAGATCTGGTGTATGGATGCAGGCAGCAAAAAAATTACTCGAATCAATGGATGGAGTTCATTCTGCAAAGTAACCATACGTTTTACTGTGCAGTTGCTGTTGTCCTAGATACTTTGTGATGAGAGTTCAGATTCAGATTCATGAACTCTATTTAAATCTGCTCAAGGCATGCAGCTGAATCATTAATAATCGCTCTGCAATACAAATCAAACACAACCAATAAATGTATTTGTTCCCTGAAATTAAGTAAATTAATTCTCAAACATATCTATTCACATTCATTGTAGGTAAAATCAATATAAAATATTAGTTTAGGACAACAAGACAATAGATGAGACAGAAAAAAGTAAAAGTATCTGCATATGCTCCTATATACCAGCATCAGTTTGTCCTTTGATTGACTGACAGGTTGCAGTTGCAGAAATAGAAATCCAATTAAGAACTGCAAAGCTGTAGAGGTAGTTTGTGCCAGAGCACAACTCAGTATACCTGTGGCTACTGGTTAATGTTAATTAACATATATCTTATATTCATTATTATTCATTCATTTATGTGTGGCCAAATGAAATAGGAGAGAGAGGACAGAGAACAAGGCAACTATTTCAGGTTTAGACAAAAAATACAAGAAACATCCAAATGAAAAATACGAAGATGCCAAAAGTAACTCATGTAAACAGCTTTTTTTCAAAGGACCATTGTTGTATAAATCAGTACAATATTATTTAGAGTTATATTTCTCTGAAGTGCCAGTTGAAGTGATGAAGTGTCCAAATCTTGTTCACTATACAGGTTTATACAGCAGGTTTTAGGATCGAGCAGGGCCTCCACCCTCCGATTCTCCCCGCTCTCATCAACATAGAGACATAGACAGAGTGCTGTACCCCCCTATCCCGCCTGCCCCTCGTCACTGACTCATCACAGCCTCTCAACGTGTGTCAAGCTAGCCAGTGGTCTCCATCTGTCTCCCCTAGAGCCAGCCAGCCATGTCCATCCCGGAGAGTCACACAGGCAGAGAAAAAGTAATTCCTAAGACAAAGTGCGTTATGCCATGCAGCCGTTCCCCTTGAAAATGAGAACTCCATTTGGGGAGTGTTGGTAGTTTAGCAGGCAGGCCGGTTGCCTGTGTCAGAGAGGCAGGGAAACACGGCCCCGGCCGCGCAGTGGAGAGCTGCATGGCTGTAGATAGTGAGAGGAGATTTGTCATCCTGAGCCACATGCTGACATGATGTTCGGCTTCTTTAATATAGAAGAACAAATGTACACAAGCTGAAGAAAATACACATGGAGACACACACAGGCACACACTCACCTATATATATATATATATATATATATATATATATACTGTATACTGTATACTATATACAGTATACTGTATACTATATACAGTATATATATATATGAATGTGTACATACACATATACATGAATAAATGTGTGTTTATTAACTTTATTATTAAGGCTATGCATAAAGGTTATTCAAGGTAGGAGGCCAACAATGAGCATTTGTAAATTAAACTAACTCAGCAACAAGTTCAATCTACTCAAATGTTTGTTTCCTTAATACTTAACACTCGCTGAGGAAACTCACAGCTGGCAGTTTTGGAAAACAAAGAGCACTCACGCCACGAGCTACCCAGCATCACTGATGCTATGTCTCTCTCTCTTTCTCTCAGTCACTCACACACAGAGCTCACAAACAATAACTCAGCGGGTATCCAGAGCAAAAAATGACAAAAACATTAGTACCCACTGTGTGTTGTCTTTGGGGATTTGAGATGTAAAATATCTGACTGCATAGAGCAGAGATTAATGCCTCCATCCACAATGCTAATGAGGGCGTGAATAACATGGACAACGATAAGGAGCATAGGACCAGGAAGCATGTCGCAGATTCTGCTGAACGGTACTGTTCATGCTAATGGATGTACTTTTGCTCATTGCAGACGCATTAGTAATGCAACAACTACCTCGGCTTGAGGCTGAAGCTAATGTGAAGAACCTTAAAGCGCAATGCTATCGACGGCCACTACATGCTGACTCCAATTGACTGCCATTCAAAAAGTGCCAACTCTCTAGAAATACTTAGTCAATTCTTTTTTTTAACAAGTCATTATGGTCTCAATTGCTAAATTCTGGCCTAAGTGTGCTGGTGGTCATTTCCGAAATTATTGCTCTGTTAATAAGATTTGAAGACTTATAGTAGCTTTGGTGTCTGCCATGCGGGTGTTGATTGACAGCTGTGATTGACCACCTGCCATTCACCTGCTGCTCTTCCTGGCTCTGGGACTCGCACTGAGTCGGATTATTGTCGCAATATTTCGGTAAATTTGATGTTACTTGATTGTGATACCTGTCCTATTAGCACAAGTTAGCTAAAGTAGCTAACGAGAGCCTAAGTATGTGCTGCTCGATGTTCCCTATAAGCTAGCGTTAGCTTCAATCCAAGGTAGTGGGGCGTGTTTCCAGAGCGTGAAAGACAACACCCCGCACTCCTTATTTGGAAGGTCTTGGTCCCAAGCGGAAAAGATGGCGCAGGCCATAAACAGCACCTTTGGGCTTCAAACTGGCTCCAATGCAAACTAACAGGTGACGTTACACTTTGCCACAACCATCTTTATACACAGTCTTACAGTATATGTACAATATTATATCTGTGATTTAATCTCTGAATCTGTAGTCAAGCAGCCACTCTGGGTTTTATCTCCTAAACCTGAGCCAGAACTGTAGCTTTGTTGATAACAAGCTAACATGGAACCATTGCCAAACCCTTGGCTGGGATCAAGTCACTTGCAACGACCACGCCAGAGCCGGGAATCAGAATCAAATCAGTTTTGCTTGAAAGTGTTAGTATAGTGGTAGAAGAAAGTTGCCCTGTTATTTACAATTGAGTAATTTTCAAGGCCTGTATTTTCTGCTGTGACCTTAGCTAAGGCAATAACTTAAGAAAAGTCTTTTTGCTTGAGTAAAATATATCACAATTTGATTAATCTCTGCCTACAGCTGAGATTGTCAGGGAAGATATAGGGATAGGGGTTAGAGAAATGAGGAGAAGGAGAGAAATTTTTCAGCAAGAAAAAAAAATATCAATGCCGCTTGCACAATGACAGCGGTATAAAACACTCACCACACCCTTATCAGTGTTCTGTTTAAAATTAATCTTGTAGCCTTGATTTATTTTCAAAGGCAGATTTTCTTGAACACTCTCGAGGCAACTGAGGTGGCATTGGAAAAGGTGACATTACCTTATCCCACTGGCAGTGTGCTTACTTACTCGTAAATCATATTTCAAGGCAGAATACAAAATTAAATTACTTATTAAGATGTTTTTGCAGAACTCACCCAACACTGTCACATCCTCCACTTAAGTTATGGAATGATGTATTTGTATAAACGATGAAGAAATTAAATCTTAAAGCACAAGCAATGCATGGCAGTGCATATAGAAACTTGGATACATACACATCTACCCACACGAGCACTGCAGCATTACCTTGTCTTTCAGAGGGTGCTGTCATTGTCATTGTGGATGTATTCATTTTTTCTGATCTGTTATGTAAGTAAAACTGGCTCAGGGTTGCGCTGAACTTTTCACTCTCCCATCTCTGAGTATTACAGATCACTGCAAAGGCAGAGGCAGAATGTGAATATCCTTTCTTGTGTTCCCTGTATATTCACTGACCCCTGTTTTCCCATATCAGGAATATCCATCGCCTTGTCTCATTGAAATTCTCCTACACATAACTGCTTACCAATTGGGGATCATTAAATTTTAAGAGCAACACTACGGGGTTATCCAAAAGTGGATCATGCAGTGAATGTGAAAGCCCGAATGTTCTCGCTGTTACTTTGTTGTCAGTCTTCTAAACTAACAGCTGAATCTCTGACAGGCACTGCTGCCTTTCCTGTTCACAGTCTTCTGTGTATTACAGCTTGCTCAGTGATGATGCTGATGGTTTTTCTGTGGAGCAAGATCGGGCTATAAGAGAATCTTGCTGACACACAGGGTAAAACCAGTTTTTCTTATGTCTAATAATCTCAAGGAGGGACCATTTATTATAGCGCCCTATGAATTTTATATATATGCTTTGCATTAATCACAGACCTCTCTGGCTGAAGGTCTTCTCTGTTCAGGTTTAGAGATGGTTTATTGTGTTGCACAGGAACTAAATGCAATGTGTGTCTGAGCACGAGTACTTCTGTGAGCTTGTTTGCATTTTTAAATATTGCTTTATCTCTGCAACATTCCTTCCTGAGAGGAAAAAGAGAGAGAGAGAGGAGTGAAGTGATACAGACTTCCATTATACGTGGTGGCTGAAGGCAGCCTATGATGACTTGGAAGTGCATGAAGGCCACAGCTGTGAGGAATATCAATAGCAGGGAGACAACAGTGTGATTGTTTGTCGGTGTGTGTGTGTGTGTGTGTGTTCATGTGGGTGGCTGCACAGTGAATACATTAATTTCTGTCTTTTCCTGCACATGTGTGGCTGTATATGCCTCTGGATGCATGCAAGCCTATTCACATTCATGTATTCCAATACCCCTGCATCTGCTGGTATGTCTATCTGCGTGTGTGATGAAGTGTGGGAGCGTTTATGTGTACTGTATGTGCAGCATTATTCTCCTTCCTTTATATATCACTTGAGGGCCAGACTCCCCATGAAGACAACAGGGGTCCTAACAGGGTGCAGTCACTCAATGCCAGAGTCTGTCACTCAGCACTAGGACTCCCTCCATCTCCTCACTGCTCATACGCTGCCCTCTGCTCAGCTGTCTCGCTGACCGGCAAATGATGAGAAGTGACAGCCAAGGACAGCTCTGTGCTCAGCCACAGCCTTGGAATTGAGTTACCATGCAAAGTAGCAGCATACCCACAAACACACACATGCACACACACTGAGGCAGCCAGACATAAATGTCCACAGACAGGAGTGTGTACATGCAGGCCTACACGGTCAAGCACATGCACTTGTGCTGTGAAATTATTGTTAATTCTTTTTATACTGTAGAAGCAAAAACTGCATCAGTATTCCAAGTGTGTCTATTTTTATACGTATGAATTGAGGGCAGTAATTACATTACTTTACTAATTACTCATTTACTCATCTATTTAACAGATGAGGAAATAGAAATGTATTTACTGACCATCAACAGTTAGCTTCACCCCTGTGACTCCACACAGTTCTCCAGAAGTCCTGTCTAAGTTCACACACCCTCCAACTCTGGAAAACCCAGCTGATGCCCAGACTTAGTTTTACCAGTGACTAATGTCAGCAAGTCAGCTAAGCTAACATGTAAATTAAACAACCTTGGAGGCACCAGGAGTTACATTTTTCAGAGGCTAACTGCCTCCCCACACCTCCAGGTCCAGGTACTCCAAGCTAACAGGTCCCAGATCAGTCTCTCCACTGAAGGAGACAAAATTAATATCAACGTCCATTCTACTCCTGGTAAGAGAGGGAAAAAGCTGACCCCTAAAATGTTTAAGTAACAGAGTGTTACTGAGATCAATAATGGTAATGTAGTCTCTAAATATCAAATTGTAATCTTTAGGATTGTTAATCCTACTCCTGACTGAAAAAAGTAATCACATTACTGTAACATGCTATGTAATGCGTTACTGCTCAACAGTATTTATGCTTTATGATGGAATGTCTTCAATACATCTCAAATACAATAAACAAAATACTATAACAACTAATTTTTTACATATGAAAATGAAGTCTAATTGAAAATAAAGACCCCATTTTGCTCCCTTCACACACACAAACGTACACACACACACACACACACACACACACACACACACACTATTGAATGGGTTAACCAGCCATAAGTGGGTGACACAATCAGTCACAATCTAACAATGAGGATTTGACAAGTACAACTCCATACACAACGTTATTGTTGTCATTTTCACTGGAAGGTCTGTCCTCATTTGAACTCAAGTGTTGAACTTCACATCAGACATCTATGCACTTATATATCAACAGCAATGACAAAATCACTTCAGTCAGGCTTTTGGTAATTAGATAAGTCTGCAAAATGCATGTATGTTTGATTCCATCCATCTATGTGGACTCTGCCAGATCTACAGTATATTGAAGCTTTCCTGCAATATCTATCCTGGCTGTTTAGGTGAAATGTGCACAGATATGGAATGATACTTTTAACACAACATGGCTATTGGAGTGCAAATTTTGTATGCATTAAAATAAACAACAGGAGAGCTCTGCATTTATCTTGATGATGCATTATTGATCAAATACATCCCCCCCTATTACTTTGGGACAAAACATGTGGTGAGGTGAATCTTGTTCTCGAGACTCCCAGGTGCCAAAGTGAAACTAATGAAACTATCTTATTCATAATGAGACAGTGCTATGGGTCTTTCAAAGGCAAGGTTAGTTATATTAGAAATTCATCAGTGAAAAGAGCCTCTCCTACATTGAAGCATGATGCATTGCTGAACTGGTAAAACATACATTATTGAAAAAAACAACACAGATCACATTTAAGCAATCTGAGGAAAGTGCAAACCTCACATTGGTGCAATTTAGTGCTTGTAGTGCTAAATACAAGGTGACAAAACAGACAATATGGTGAGCAAAATGCAGTAAAGTAACACATTAATAATTGATGCAGACTTTTGTTTCCTGTGGTGAAATGGGACTTTGACTTTGTAATTTTACTTCCTCATTATAGTGGGATTGTGTAATTCTAAAAGCCAGTGCAAATTTTAAGACCCAGGGGAATTGTTGATACAGATTTTAATGGCAGAATCTGCAATACCTTTGCATACGCTTTACAGGACAATTTAAGTGGAAGCTTTACGAGACACTTAATTTGAGCCGTGTGGGCAGTCCTGAAGATTCAATAAAAAGAACAAACCTTTTACTGTAGGAGAATTGTGCATTAATACAACAGGTCCATTTCTCAGAGACAGGAGAAATGAGAGGGAAAGTAAATGCTAACCTCTGCAGTGAACAAAGGCAACGGCCTTGAGAAGGGTTCCCCTCTACAGATGGCTATACTGGGATCTCGCAGAAACACTGATACATCTAGACATGAAAGTAGTGAGTCTGGGATGACTTCACAAACTTTGATGTGCTCCAGCAGTGGCTAGCTCCCCGGGGCAGAAAACAGATCGCGCCTCACACAAGCTGGATTGCGTGAGGCCAGAGAGATGCTGGCCTTGGTACACAGGAGCTGAGGCCTTGAGGGCTGAAACACCAAGCAATAGACAATGATGTCCTCTACCCGTCTCTCTTCTCAAAGCCGATTAGAGTACTGGGGGCCTAGGAGAAGTGACTATATCATCCATGTCCGTCTGGAGACAGCTTTTTCTCAGCCAAACCTCCAGACACAAACTGACAGAGCTCTGAGGAATGCGGCTAAAATTACACAGTTTAGGAAACTTTGCATCGATGTAGAGTGGTTAACCTTGGAGGAGGAGGGGGGAGGGGGTGTTTATTGCCTCAATCAATCAGTCTATATATTGACATATAAAAACGATCTCAACAAAAGTGCAGGCAGTTTTGGTTTTGAGAAGAATGTGTCTGAAAGCTGGTTATATGTTATTTAAGCTCTGTCAGAAGGAATGACAAATGTGCACAATCAGAGTGGATCGCTATTGAGGTAATAGCCAAGTTTTATATTTGAGTGGGATGAACTCATTTTTCACTGACACATCCACTTGCCTGTCACTCAAGGATACAGCCATCATCCTCCAATAGAGCCAAATATGAAAATGTCCTACATTTCTAGCTAGCTATATCGCTAGCTAGCTCTAGCTGCTATCTGTCTTTCTGATTGTCTGACTCTGTCTGTCTGTCTGTGTATCTTATTTGTCTGTCTGATGTACTGTATCTATGTGGAAATAGCTTGTGAAAATGAAAGGGCCCCTGGTCTTTTGTTCCTTTTCATGCTGTTCCGAGAGCTGAGAGGAAAAGCAAAACCAGTCTGCTTTGTTAACACTCCAATCAGGGTTGCAAGCAAAAATGAAAATATGCACCCCACGCTCACTCTTCTGTCTGGCTTGCTCTCTCTAACCTTTATCCATCTCTTTCTGCCTATATCTCTCTCACATACACACAAAAACACTGCACTGTGTAGGTCCACTGTCAGATGTTGCACATACTTATTACATCATGCAAGCACGTCAATTTGATATGCTATAGTGCAATACACGCACAATTTCTGCAAAAGAAATCTCACTTGAATATTTCCACATGCACAACTCATTCCTCCCATGTAATTAGATTGAAGAAATATTGGCTCCAACTTGACATTATAATCCACAATGCCTCCCAGCTACGTAGCCTGTCCAGTAAGACTATATACATTTAAAATACAGATAGGGAGGGTATAAAAGTGATAACTGCAGGGAACTATGCTGCCAATTGTTACAGGAAATGACCAGTTGGTACAGAGAGAACTGTCAACCCAATCAGACCTGAAAAAAGGGGGGAAAAAGCATAGTTCACCTGACAGACTGACAGCCACTGTCTGGGAAAGGTGCTGCTGTCAAACTATCACTGCTTCACCAAGACACATACCCCATCCCCTGCATAATATTTATAAAAATTGGTGTGAGTTATTTACAGGGTTTTTTTTGTTTCATATTAGACTAAAATTATCGTATGGTGTACTTTTAGACACCTTAGTTTCCAGCAGACTTTATAGGCTAAACTACTCTTCTCTTCTGTGGTGCACTGCACTGAAATTTATTTGGCCGAACAATCAAAATGAGCAAATATCTTTTGCCAGATGTCAGAACTCAACTCTGCATCCATTTTTCTTCAGTGCCCACAGACACGATATCAAGATGACAAAACTATAGTTTAGAACTACCCTGTTTCAGCCTGCAGCTCCACTCAGTGAGTCAGTGTCCTTCTTGCCTTACTGGAGTTGTAGCAGCAGGTAATCTTCTCCTTACCAGTGAAACGGACTGAAGTTTACAGACCTATGAGAACAGACAGAACTTGGTCACCCTGCAGCTCCATTACTAATGATTAATGTTAAGAAGATGATTAAGCACTTTTTAAGTGTGTGCGCTTATGAGCAGCAAATATGTTTCACAGAGTTCAAGTTAAATGTTATGTAGACGCCTACAGTAAATTTAGTCTTTTTGATCCAGCTTCTATCAGTATTGTTTTGTTCTGCTGTCTCCTTACCACCAATTCAGATTCACTTACTGTTAATCAACTTTCCTTCAATGTTGAGGGAGTTTTACAGGAAACAATAAGTGGCGGAAGTAGAGTGCATGGCCCGCTAATGGGACTATTTCATTCCATTTAAAAGGGCAATATTCAGCCCAGCTGTTTAAATAAGCATCGCTAATGTACCTCAGGGGCCTGGCGATGGGCATTATCTACCAAACAGGGCTCCATCTGGTAGAGCCGCACTGATTTTTATTTTTATTCCCTACTGTTTTCACTCAGGTTTATTTTATAGAGAACAGGGCAACCATACCATAGCACTGCTATAGTATGTAGTTTGAAGTTCACAGGGGTTCTCCTCTGAACAAAGCAATATCTGAGCTGAGCCTGATGTAGTTGCTTCACCAACATGCCCTCTAAAAACAAATCAAGACTGTCTTCACAGTCATTCAGGCATATTTGTGTACACTGAAACCATGCAAATCAGTGACTGGAAACAACAGGCAATTTCTCTAAAGACTGAAATTTGCCTTCCACAGGAGATTTTGGTTGCCAGCTGGGGAAACATGGATGAGATTGCAGCCCTCTGAGCAAGGTATTTAAATGAGGCTGCCACATCTGTGTTTGCTCGGCTGCAGGGGGTAGATCTTGCTGCAAGCCAAAGAGCCGGAGGCTGGGATGATGAGCTTGTGAGGTCTGTGTTCAGCTTGGTCAGTTCCTCTCTGACTTCAATCAGATTCTCTGTTAGAGGAATTTAATTTGCATCACACGCCTCACCGGTCAAGTCTCCCATTTTATCAAAGCATTTTCAGAGGCATCACCCCTACTGGCTACTCAGCCTGGTCTGAAATGCACCTCAGCATTTAAGCTTTAAGATGGACTCCAGTGGTGAAAGCAATGCCTCAGCTATTTTGTTTCAAACGCGAAATATCATTTTCAATTTTTTATGATTCCGTGCACTGTACATTGTGGCTCAGCTCAGTTACACGGGAAGGCAGACACAGTGTCAGAATTACTTAACCCACTGGAGAGCTGATTTTGACCCAGTCTGTCAACCCAGTCAGATGTATCCGTCCTCCATCTCCGCCAGAGTCTGCCTATCAGAGAGAAGAGGCTGTGTCAGGGAGAAGCACCAGCGTCAACTAACCTAATTGGACATGAAATGCTATTAGCCCCCTAGCTACCGAGGTTCATGTTGATTGGGGCCTGTCATTACAGATTCTCATCTCCTGATTGGGGATAGGCAAGCATGGATTATCATCACTGCTTGAGATGATGCTAAGTCCCTCTTCCTGACAGCTGAAATCTGTGCACCTTGGCCCCATCCTGTGTTCCATTATGGTGATATATGAGGAAGGGCAGGGTTTTACCAAACTCCCCCGTGTATCATACATGCAATTCAACCCCAATCTCCTTCATGCCTTCATGAAGCGCCCATCAAGCAAGGTACCACGAGGCAAGCACTCTGGGTGATCAGCTCATTTCTTCTGTGGTCATTAGCTTGGAATAACCACTGCAGATGGTTTAAGGGCCAGGTCCAGTCAGCTGTAGAAAACATGTAACACAGCTGTCTCTTGGTCCTACTGATTGCTTGAGCGCTGCATTAAGCGATCAGAGTCACTGGTGCAAAGCTGGCAAAGCACATGAGCAATGATAAAATAATAATTGCCATGTTGGCAAAGTCCTTCTTTTTTCTCGCTTGCATCTTTTTGGTAATTTCCTGGCTCCAATTAATCCACTTGCGCTGGGTTGGTAGAGTGGTGCACATATGGCGATTAATGCAAATCAGGTGGTACAGAGCAATTCTGGGATACTTTTCTGTTTCCACCTGTTTAGAAGACCTCTTTACCCAAGCACAGCCTAGTCACAAAGATGTACATATGTACACTGTATGTTGAGTTTTGTCTCGTTTTGATATTTTCTATATCTACAATAGTACAAATAAAGTCAATTCAAGACAAATCATCTGCCATGTATAGGATGCTATATATTTAAATTTGAGGTGCTTTTTATGTGTAACATTCAACTCATGCAACAGTTTCCTTTTTTATTGATGCCTGCCCCAACTCCACCTTCTGATACTGTATTCCTTCATTTGATAATGTCATCACTGTGCTCATTCCCCTTTTTTACTTCACTAGAATTGCATTCGGGTTTGTTTACCAAACATTTTTCAAATTAGCTTGTCACACCAACATACACCTTTGTCCCAGTACTGCAGGAGTGATTGTGTATGCACCCAATTTCTCTAAATTAGAGGCAATTGTTGAGCATAACTGTGGTTTCACAAGTGTGTGTATGTGGCTCCCAGTGTGTAGGAGAGTTCAGGTCTGAATTATATCGTATACAAACACTCCCAAACAGCAAAGGAAAGAACCCAGGTTCTTTCCTTTGCTGTAACTATATGGGGATAATACAGTGACACTCTGACACGTTTTAAATGTTAAAACACAAATGTATTTGTTATTCATTTTTCATAATGCTGATACTTGCTATCTAACCTTCAATCAGTCTGCAAAAGAGTGGATACATTTATGATGACAGGCATAACAATGTATTTTTTTGATGAGGCTTTGGTGGAGGGTTTAGACCACCTCTATATGTTGTTGTTGTTGTTGTTGTAACTATCTTGTTTTTTTCAATTTACACTTTCCAGGTAACCAAGTAAACACAGCTTGTTAATTTGTAGTTTTAACTGTGAATTAAATAACACTAAAGGCAGTATGTTGAGAAAATACAGTTCTTGCTCCAAGCTTGCTATGACAGAAAAATTAAAAATCATTACCTCAAACACAATTTAACCGAAAAATGCAACAAAATTGCAACCTTGGCCCTGACACATCATTATGCATGGCAAGGCTAATTGAAATAACAAAATACTTTGAGGCTGAAATGAGACTATTATTGTCTGTTAAGTACAGAGGTTGCTACAAAACACCAGAAAAACAACAAGCTTTACTCGAACAAGTTGTTCAAAACCTGTAACATGCAGTATATCACTCTGAAGGACAGCCAAAGGGTGTGTGAACACACAGCCACATTTCTGGCACAGATGATTTATTCATCCAAACTTAGACAATGCTTTGTTGATGTTGTTGTGCACAAACATATACACACTTGCACCAGTCGCTTACTTTAGGACACAGACTGCAGCTGCAGATGAAACTTGACTTGTGTAGAGATGGTAATGCTGATATGTGTGGAAACTAAACTGATTTATAGTGATACAGCATACATTTCCGTTTCAGCTTTGAAGTGGCTAAATGAATTACTAATACAACACTCAGAGAGCTGCCCCTACATGCAGACACAAATTAACACTTTGTACTGAATTCAGCTGTGGTAAGAATTTCTTTAATGGCGATAGATGATCTCATTTAGAAAGTATAAACTTTCACTGGAAAGTAACACACACAACACATACTGATACACAGTAGACTTGATATTCCCTCCTCTTTTCCCTGAAATATCTAAATAGTTTGGATCCCTTTAATTTTCCAAGCTGACTGTGACAGTCGCTCAGCAGCTGGTAATATAAAGGAGCACAAGGATATATATCGACATAGTGATATAACTATGCAACATAGTACCATACAAGGTATACTGTATGTTGTTGTTGTTGTTGTACCAGAACCAAAGTGCAACAAAGTTCATAAAGTTGAAACCAGGGCTGATTTTACTCAAGCAACTTGACATGCTGCATTCATACTAGTGCAATTGAGGATTACAGTCTTATTTAGTCATGCTATTGTAGAGCATGTTGACAATGAAGACTGTCAAGCATATAGTAATAATTGACTAAATGTATTTAACAAAGAAAGAAAGATGCAAAATGAATATTTAGGCAGTCAACTAAAAAAACTAAAACTATGGAGCTTGATGTTGTATAGTTCTGGCTTCATTTTGTTTGTATTTGCTTCTCCTTGTATTTCCCCTCTGGCTGGTGTTGCCTTTTTCTGAGTTCATGCGAGCAGTGATGCATGGTGACCAGACGGAATAATTACCCAATTTCAGCTCCATTGTGCAGGAGTGCACAGTGCTTTGCTAAAGCCATGACCAGCAGAATAAAGACCAATCAGCTGACAGATTAGGAAAAGTACGGGGTGAGCTGTGGTAATTTATTTTAATCTTACCTGGACGGTCCTGGCTCTGTGTGTGTGTGTGTGTGTGTGTCAGCTGAAAGATATACCATCACTCTGATTGACAGGTGACATAATCTCTTGATAGATCGGGTAGTTCTGCGCTTGGGTGTTGATCATTATGACATCGTTTTGTCTGTGTGTGTGTGAGAGAGAGATTGGGAGTTTATGCCTGTGTGTTGATGAGTGTGTGTGTGTGTGTGTGTGTGTGTGTGTGTGTGTGTGTGTGTGTGTGAGAGCCGGCACTCCACTTGGGCATCAGAGAGTGATGAGCCATAGAAAGTATTAGACATGTAATCAGTGGGGCTGTTCATCTCTCCATTTGGGTGAGTCAAATCCTGAGGGGCAAGTGTGGAGTGTGGATACCCCCCCCTGAGGGCCCAGAGCACCGCAGCCTCTCGTGCCTGCCTCTGTAGGGCCTTGTAATGTTCACACAAGAGAGGATCTGATGTAACAAGAAAGGCCCCTACAGAGTAGATTTTCTTTCATATCACTCTCCTTCTGTCTGCATCTACTCTGCACTGCAAACAATCTTGCGCAGTCTCTTCTACTTTGCCCCTTAAGACTCACTACCTATTCCCGCTTGTCTCTCCCCACTTGCAGATACAGCCGACTTCCTGTTGGGCCATTTCATTATGCTGTTGTTGAATATACTGCAACCAATTGTGCCAAAGGAGTTGGTTTGCTATAATATGAAAATCTGACCTCATCTTGCGGAGGTCATGGGCAATAAACACCTGACAAGAGGGTGCTCAGACAGAGCTTCAAATTCTAATCTTTTCTTAGCACCCTGTTGGTTAGCGGTATTACCAGGGTCAGCTCGCTTCCTCCTCCCAGTGGTCAGTTCCAGCCAGAAGAGTGCGGAGCATTTTATTTCTATGCCTCTGCCTTTCTCCAGCATCAGATTTATTGATATTGACCTTTTGCTGAAATTAAGCGTGTAGATCCCTGAGCAGCGAGAGCAAAGTTTAAACCAATTAAAGAGCACTTCACCAATCAGCAAGGCGAGGCTAGAGCTGTCTCACAGCCTGGCCTGGTGAAATTTAAATCATTTGCACTGTATCAAAACCTGTTCGCAGGGCAAACAGTGCCTAAGTAATCTGATTAGGTGAGCCATCTAAAAAAGAGCAAAGGACCTCCTCGGGTCTCTAAATATTATGATAGCGATGACAATAAAGAATCTGCAGTCCCCTCTAGGGACCTATACAAATATTACAAAATGATTCCTGTGTTGCTTTCTGAATCCAAAACAAATTTAATTACTTTCAACATGCTGTTAAAGTGTATGCATAATTGTTTGCAATCTAATGTGTTCCAAGTGACTCCTTACTCTCTCCTCAGATGAACTGAGGGGAGAAAACACTGATAGTTAAATGCTGTAATAAGACATCAAAATAATCTTAGATAATATGATATGTGCCTCTCTGTCCATCTGTTTTAAGCACATTTTGAAATTGCACAAACCAGAATGATAATGGCAGACAACAATATTTTAAGAATTGGTGAATTGAGTAAGAAAAGATACAGCAAAAGCAAATGGGCACAGACATTAACAGTGCATTTACATGTTATATGTATTTATATATGTAGTATATATATATTTTTTTCTACATGTGCATGACAAAGACCTCACATAGAGAAAGAATCACTGTGGCAGCAGTGCCATCATTACTCATGTATCTTAAATAATTCAGTCCAAAGCATTACTATTATGCAAACGCTACTTCGCCCCCTTTGACTTGGGTGCGAGAGGCGAGAGTGAAGGAGTTCAAGTATGTCAGTGTTTTGTTAATTATGTTCATAAGTGAGAGTAAGAGGAGTGTGAAATTGACAGGGGGAATGGTGCAGTGTTTCAGCTCTCACCTACGGTCATGAGCTCTGCATAGTTATCAAAAGAATTACATCATAGTTTTAAGTTGTTAAAATGAGATTGCTCTTTTTCATTGAAAGGAATTGAGGTGGTTCGGGCATCTAGGGGTTGTATTTACAAAACATCTTAAGGCTACCTCCAAACACATCAGGAGAAACCCCTTAAAATAAGGGGTTTGTCAGTCCTGTAGACATAGTAAGAACGTTCACTGATGAACTATGATGTCATCCGTAGCAACAGCTGGGTTACACACATCTGGGTTGCCATTTTTAGCTTACTGCCACCCAACTAGGACCTCGATAAATGGCTCAAAATGGATGAATGGATGGATGTCAAATTTACACTCAGCTAGTGCTAGAAATAAATGCTGCTCTGTGCTAATATAGGCTGCTGTTTTGGGATCGTTCTGCACACTAGTGGTCAAAATTCAGCTTAATGCAGCTGTAAAAGTGGGGAAAAGAAATCTGATATAGGTTGTCAGCCTGAACACAGACTATATTTCAAAAGCTGTGGTGAAATGTGGTAAAGTGATAGGAAGCAACAGTTTAATCAAACTGGATGTCCATTAGTCGGACATAGTGATGTTATCTTATTCTACATGATTGTTTTAACATACAGTGCAGTACTGTCTGTAATAAAGTTAATCCAAATGACTTCTTCCGTTCGCATGGTAGCAGTATTGGTAGAGACGTTACAACCCTGACAACACAAAAGGCCACCTCCCTACAGAAGGCACCAAAAATGCAGTGCCCTCTAAACGTGATGTCTCTTCCCCAGGTGGCACCCTCTGTGGTCTGGGCCTGTGGCCATTTTGGAAAATGTGGAGGCAGTGATGTTATAGTAGTGTTGTAAGCAGCAGACACCCCCCGTCGCCTTCTCACTCTGTGGTTGAAGTGCTGGCTGAGAGCCTAGCAACCACTTTCCAAAATAATTCTGTTAGTTCCCATTTTCACTGCTATGACAGTCCTTGTTGTCTTTGAAGATGAGGCCAAGCTCCCGTGTCCTTCATGCGTGTCACTCTTCCCTCGCACATCAATCTTGTCTTTTTAATGTCATTACCCCTGTGGTGTTTTCAAAGGCTCCTGCCTCTGTTTTCTTAATATAGATCCCCTTCTGTAATGGCTCTTGAACAGTCAGAGGAGACTGGTCATTGACATCCATTACCATGGATGCTTTTGTCACTCTTAGTAAGTCCAGTACTCTATGTGCATTGACATATATACAATTGTGTTCTTTTTTTTTTGTCTATTTTTATATTGCCCTATTTGTTCATCTAGGTATAGTTGAGCAAGTTTGAACTTTCCTATTCTGCTCTGAGGCCCAGCTGCTCCCCAGGTGATGGCTGTGTGTGTTCTGCATACAAACAAACCTGTCAGTCTGAAAGACACGGTGTACAGTTCAACACAGCGCCCTGCTTCTGACAGAAACAGAGACGCCTTTACCAGTGCAATGCAAACAGAGGAAAGAACAGGGAACTGTGCCTTAAGTGCATTTTGATTGCAAATGGGGTCCTGGGGTTGTAGTAGAGTCTTTTTGAGGTGCAGCAGGGGTGCCCTGCTCAACAGCGCATCAACAATGGGGCAATGCTCTGTACCCAACCACCTCTTGTCATCAGACTAGCATGGCCTGGCTTATATATGTGCATATTTATATCCATTTGCATTTATTCATGAGTTTATTTGTTCCCTTTCTTGTTATGATAAGCTGACTTTTGGTGGTGGACCAGGCTGTGAATAATCCAGGGGAATTGGATCTTTTTAACTCTCATTTTATTTAATATATTTTCATATTAATAATGAAAATAACATTATTATTTCCATTTGTATTTTATTTCTGAGTCCTGTGTCTTCTGACAAAATACTGAGCTAAAGGGTCTTCAGTAGGGAGAGGCCATTTGTGTCTGTAGTTTGTAGGATGGAAAAAAATGAAACTGGAATCAAAAGCAGATGTGTTGTTGTTTCTTTTTTTTTCTTTTGTTTTTTTTTTTAAAGGTGCATAGCAGTGATACTCCAAAGCACTAAACCTGTTTCCCATACCTAAACATTTACAAGAAAATAGTTTACAATTTAGAAATTGATCAGCAATGGGCACCCAAACGAAAATAACATGGCTAGAAATGAATCAGCTGTCTATAAGGTAAGTGACTAATCAGGCATGCATGTAAAGCAACATAATTGACTTCAGGGTATGCTATGCAGGATTTTCCTAAAAAAACAATGCATGGATTTATACAAAAGTAATCCCTCTCAATCATCACTTATAACCCACTAGAAGTGTGTGGCAGTACTTATCTACAGAGACCCTGCCCTCTGCCTGTATTTTCTTATTTTCTTATTATTTTGCTTTGTTCGGGACGTTTCTGGGCATCAGCCTTTGGGCAGTGGGTGTGTAGCCCCCAGCCAATAACAGCACGCAGGTGTGAGGTGTGGACTCTCTGAAAATGTAGCAACCAGGTTACATCGCTGTCTCCGTCTCTCTCCTCTGCTCCGCTCTGCTTTCTGTGTCATGGGCGGAGCCGGGGAGGAGGGGCCAACTTTGAATGCTGTGTTTACAAACATCAACCAACAAATCCTGCATAGTATACCTTTAATGAAAGCAAGGCAGTTATGAGAGAAACTGAAGCAGCAGCGGTAGGCCTCCTGTAGAAGATTAAACTAGTTAATTGCTTCTCACCCAAAACACATTCAGACAACATTCTGTGATTTAAGCTAAAGTAAGATCATTTTTCGTGGGTACCTTGGCTGATCAAGTTAACCGTGCAGTCATAGGTTATTCTTACTTTAAACCAGATCTTCTCAAAATGGTCCCCAGGCTGATGCTCTAACTGGGTTATATTTGTGCCTCATTCCTGAGTGCACAATAGAACATTTTTAAGCACGAGAGCAAAGTGCAGTTTTTCTTCCATCATTCTCTACCTCCCCTGCTTGCATGTGTCACTTCATCTCATTGGTTGCACTTTGAAAGGTCAGCGGCAACCAAGGTCAAGGTTGAAATAATTTGAACTTTGAGCGCAGCGTTTGGCGGACATTTTGAGCAGTGCGCCATGCCAAGGCACAGGCAGCGCAGAGCGGTTTTACTGCTGATCATGTGTGCGCACCTTAAGTTATACTCATTTGCCCTCTCTCAGTAACCCTGCTGTGTGCTCACAAACCTTTGGACACAGTGTGTCACAATTTCAGCCAATTAGAAAATTGGAGTGGGTAATTTCTGATTGGCTGTTTTGTCTCCAATCGGATTGCTAGTAGTATTATCGGTTACTAGGGAAGCACTGGAGATCGAGGAATCTGTTTAGCTGGATGTCTTCTACTAGTTGATCAGATGACAGCAGACAAACACATGTTGGCTCCTTGTAGCTCACTCTGAATACAGCACAGAATAAGCTTTAGTGATCAGGGTTCACTGAAGGTTTCAGGTCATAAATACATACAGCAAATTTAAAGTATCCCACTGCAGTAGGTATAAAGTGGTGAAGGTTTTGTCCATCAACCTAAAAAGCAAAATTCATGTAACCATCTTTTTCCCAGTATCATACAGTTGATGTGTTCATTATGTCCACCAGGTGTAAGCCTGGAGGAGATCACGTGTTTGGTTGTTTGTGTCCATGTGTCTGACCGTGTGTGTATCTGTCTGCAGCTAATCTCGCATACTACTGGACCCATCAGCCTAATATTTTTTGTGCACATTTATGACTGCATGCTTAAGTATCTCTTGTGGTTGTAGGGATTCACAATTGTTGAAAAACCTATTTTATAACGCATTTTATACTGCCATTGACTGCTGACTCCTCACTCCTCTTAACCATCCGGTAGAGGCTGCAAGTGATCAACAACTGCAGCAAAAGGTTTTTTCCGGCTCAAAAACTGACATCCATAGAAAAGTTTGGTCTCATCTTGAACCGGAGCATCTGCAGATTCATTCCATACCTGATATGTTATGATCCACTAAAGTTAAGCCCTATACGAGATGAATAAGTCCCCGTTTTTGACAGCTTCACCGCCATCTTGACTGTAAGGGAGCCAGGAGGGACAATTGAGTGAGATTCAACTCTTCTTTGTTTGGGAGGGAATAGGGAGGTAGGGAAGGGTGTTATTTTGTGTGATGTGTTACAACAAAATGTTCTAAATAAATAATGTTTCAATTGAGAAGTTTTGATTTATCGCCCTGTTTATTGTTACCTTATTAAGTTTATACAGTGGGATGAACCCAGTAAGGCGCTTGGTTACAATACTATTACACTATTCCATGCATCTTAAAGAAAACTGAGACCATATATGCCCCCAGACACACCTGGCAGAGATCTGCACTCTGCTGAGTGCACTCTTCTAGTTGCCTGTAAAGTTATACTGTCACAACATGCAGTCGGTGAGGATTAGTCTGGTGCAGGTTATCTTGGCATCTCTGTCACTAACATACAGACATATACAGCCTGTTTCTTTCCTGACTCTAATATTACAGTAACTTACATACACGTTTGTTTACAGAAACAGGCGAGACACTAATGCTAGCTAACTCCTAGCAGTAAAATACAGATCAGAATCACACACTTCCATTGAAATAATTTTTTAGCAACAAACAGAATATTTCATTTATGATATTAGTGTTTTGATCCTGCTTGGTCTCTCACTCCAAGGGGTAAAAAAAGACATCACAGGGTGGGTCACTTAACTACCATTAACCATAGGTTAGCTAGCTAACACGAATAAGCTAATGTTAGCGTTTGTTCCAGCGGACCTCAGCCAGACCACCATAGCGTTACTAAGCTGGTTAAAACTTTAACCCAGCTGAGTTCTGTGTAAAAAAAAATACAGAGAGAAACAGACTTACGCGTGCTCTGGGAGTTCTGGCTGAACTCATGGAAGCTGAAAGTGTCGGTCATGCCAGGCATTCAATGGCTTCATGAGGGATGTTGGGTCGGGAAGAGTCAAGTGACTTTCTCTCCGTAGTATGCAAAGTATATGCAAATCACACTCCCCATAGCCCCTCCCATCAACCCCTCCCCTCAAAGCCAATTTTATTTTCTTGTCCCAACACATGCTCATGAATGACGCCCAAATATAACTCCATAGATCACCTGTCGTTGGTCTCATGTTCATGTAAGTTAATGACTGCAATTAATAGACAAGGGAAACATTTCAACTGTTCCTACAACAGCTACAGTTTACCTTCAAGGCAACACTGGGGGAATTTAAAAAAAAAAGTATAACAAGTGCAGGCATGTGGAAAAGTCCATCTGAAACAACATTCATTTGCAACCAAAATGAACAAAAAATAAAAGAATGTAGTCCTGTTTGACCAGGGAATGCAACATGTCAGCAGCAGCAGCTGTGATGTGAATTGACAGAGCCCCCCTCTAAGGTATACACTGTATTTCTGCAGACACACATGTGTCTAATTGAATGATTGGCGTGCTGTCTAACCTACTGGTTACACAATTCAAGGTAAGTGGACTTTTTAATGCAACAGCACAAGTATAGCTAAGTGCAAAATTTTAACTGTTGAATGGCTGCTTCTAGCGTTAGTTTACTAATTTTCTCCCTATCAAAAAACCTAAGCCTTGGATAGATGAGCAGGGAAAGCAAAATGGCATATAACAGTGCTGTAACACTTTCCAAATTGGGATTTAGTAGTAGTAGTAGAAATAATGAGACTATTTTCCTGCAATGCACAAAGTTTAGGCTATTAACACAACAGGATGAACTGCCTGCCTCCATTGAACAAAGGGCAGTTATTTCAGTTTCTCTGATAAGCTGATGATCATACTGTGTTCATACTCTGATGTGCATCTACTGCTGTTTTAACAAAGATATAACATAATTGATTTTGTCTGTCTGATTATATGCTATTGAAACCTCATGGGAGGTACAGTTGTTGCTAACAAAACAATTATTACATTATTAATACTTGGACAGAAATCATATTTGAATCAGTTAACTTCCCCAGTTGACTGTTTTAACTGCATGATGCCATTAATAAACACATGTAGTATGTACATGTAAAACAATGCAGGTATATATACAAGAAAGGCATACTGTACAGAAACAATAAACCAGTGTAGCTGGCCTTGCTTGGACTTGGACTCAGACTTTTTTCCCTTAAATAATCATTCCGATTAAAGAAACAATAAGACTTTTGATTTCTTACAAGCTGGATATTTTGTGGGATTTAGACCTCTGTATAGTTTAGCAACCTCTCATCTCCTGTACCAGCCCAGTATCACACCCAAGTGTGTAATACACCTGCTGATCCACTGGAGTATACCGCGTCAGTGTCACATTTTGCCTCGCCTAGGTGTGAAAAGTACACGTGTGTATACTCAATGCCAGCAACTCCATCTAGCGGCCGTAGTAATTATGACCTGGAGAAGTGGCGCAGTTCAGATGATGTCTATATAAGGTGACAAATATCCTTATTGGGAGAAGGCGGGTTTGGTGGATGGCTAAGACTTAGCTGCAGGAGATCGCTGTTCGCTTCTCGCTTCCAACAGCGAGTGTCAGTGTTACGGCCTAGTGTCGTGGGTGTCTGTGTGTGTGTGTGTTTTTTCTTTCTCTCCAAGTTCCACCCTTCCCCTCCCTACTCCTGTGGTGGGTGGTGGATCACACCTGTGATCAATTATGATATCAAGGCCTGGAGCTTAAAAGCTTAAGGAGAGGTGCAGACGGGGCCACTGGGCCAGTTGGCAGTGTTTGTGCTGTGTGATAGTTAACCATACTCGAGTTGTTGTGTACCGGGATTGGTAGACTGGCCTCTTCCTTTTAAAGAAGTTCGTCTTCAATTAGTGTTACTGGAAATTTCTGTGAAGCAGTGTTCTTTTGTTTATATTGTAAATAAATTCTTTATTTCGTTCACATCTGTTTCCCCGGGTTCATTTTTTTACTGTTACTCCCCTCATCCCCTGGACATTTTCGGGGACATAACAGTCTGGTCGTGGTGTTTACTGTTGCCATGACAACAACGGTTTTGGTAATGGTAATGGTTTTGGAAAGCACAGACAAATTATGTTGTCCTGCGAATTACTGCCGATAGAGGTGCCATATTAGAAAAAGCTCCTAATGTACATGCGTTGACTTGTCACGCCCTAGGCAAGGCAAAACGTCACACTGACACGGTGGACCGGCAGGTGTATTACACACTTTGGCACGATAACGGGTTGCCTGTACAAGAGGGCACTGCTCATTTGATGTCAAAGAAGGAAAAAAAAAGGTGGAACTCATTCTTTCAGTAGTGCACATCAAATAAAGCAGATCAAAGTCAAACATTAAGAACAGAATTTTTTTTTCCCTACTGTAAGTGTGTGTATCTGAGTCTGCCTGTGTGTCAATGTGTCTGTTCTCGTGTGCTTTTCTTTTGTTATCTTGCTGACACTGACAAGGAAACATCAAAAAGAGATGCAGTATTGCTTGAAGATGTTTTGTCTGTCACATGAAAGTGATGATATCTATTAGTCTTCTGTTAGAAATCACTGTATCCCACTGTACTTTTTATTTTGTACAAGTTATCAAACTACCAGTACTTGTGAGCGTTGTATTTCCTAAGGTTGTCAAAAAATTTTAATTCACACTTGGCACCACTTCTCTTTCATCCCAAACTCCATAAGGCTTGGCATCTATTGCAATCTAATGCAAAGCAGCAGGATGATTCAGTTGGATGTTTACAACCTTCTCATATAACATTGATCGAAGCTGCATGGCTGCACAGGAGGCTTAGTACACACTCTGTATGCTTGGCGGTGGAGAGCTCCTGACCTTCTATTGACAGTTCTTATACTGGGTGTCACCTTGTGGATCAATTCCCCCTCCACAGTAGAAAACTGAATGCCACTCCACCTCTGGGGAGCCGGCGTACACAGCATGTCAAAATTCCATATGGATGATGGGGGGGGGGGTGGAAATCTAATCATTCCCTCAATGCTCAGAATAAATCTGCCTGCAAAGCATTATTCCAATCAAAAACATAATCTCCTAAATGTTTGTATTCATCAACCCCGTCACCTCTGCTAATCCGCGCCTTTGCTTACTTCTCATTGGCATCCTGGACCTAAATGCTGCTTTCCACATAAAGTCATGAATATTTAACATCGTTGCTGACTCATAGGAGAGCGATTTTCATGCCAGCACCTAACAAAAGATTTCCATTTTTTAACATGTAAATATGGCAGAGACAATTACAAAGCAACAACAAGAGGCTTTTATTCCATCAGTGATTCACAACCCTAATCCCTCCTCTCAGGCGATTTGTCCTCCCACTGGTAGAGATTGAAAATGTGACGTGTCTCAAGCTTATGGCCCAAACTGCCATACCCTATTCATACAGCATTTGTTTATTATTCTGTCCGACCTTTATTTTCCCTTGGCCCCATGACAAATCGTGTTTAATATGAAATGTCTTGACTGATATACAGTCCAATGTGTTTTGAATTCAGAGTGTACAAAGCCTTGCCTGCTTTTGTATTCTTGTATAACATTTATTTTGAGGGCAAGTAAACAAAACTGCTCATTCTGGAGAAGAGGGAAAAGTTTCGGAGGCGGAACTGCTGTGAAATTAGACGTGGGGGGATGTACCAATACTCATTGAAAAATGGCAGCAAGTGAGTAATCTAAAACCCACAGGAAGTGACTTTTCCAGCTAAAGGGGAAAGGTGAGTAAGTGAGGCCAGGCTGAACCATCAGGCCACGGCCTCTGTTCATTATCCTTGAGTGAGCTCCAGTTCCCTCATCAGAGAGGCTCTGGAAGCCGGAGCCATGATTGATCACCACAGGCAGCATTACATGCGCTAAAATCCACAGGAGCACTCAGTGGTCATCTCAAGTGTGACAGTGGTCATGAGTTGCCATGAAGGACTATTAGAGAGTGGAGATTATTGTAGCCTGGTTATATTAATGGGGTGTGAACCATTGTCATTATGGAAAATGCTTGTGTGAACGGTTTTCAGATCAGATTTTTAATTTTGATCTAGTGTGCTAATGCACAATGTCATGCATTAGTGCTGGCTCCAAGGTCCAGTAAATCATGGCCAGTGTGTCAAATAAATCTTGACATACAGTGTAGCAATCTTAAATTTATAGTTTAAAATTAAAGTCTGTGGTGATGATGATAATATAAGCAACTTTACATGGCTGTCACTGGTATGACCTTCTTTATATTCATATGTTGGACATTTTGAACTCAACATTTGATAAATATATGGAAAAAAGGGTGTGTATCTGAATAAAAAAGGTAGATTTGAAGTCAAATATTAATATATTTAAAGTTGCAATACACGACATTCAGCCGCTAGATGTCACACTATAGCACCAACATCTCAGACCAAAACAAACGTGCGTTTACTCAAGAAAGTTGGAAAAAAAAGAAGAAAGAAAGCCGACAGCTCACGAAACACAAGATCAAACTGTCAAATTAGGCAGTGCTGATCAAATATGGATCTAGATTCTGTTAGTGCATTGCCTATTTCTCACCTCAAATGCTTTCAGAAACATATTTTAGTGTGTTTAGCTGTAATTTGAAGAAGTTTGTGATGCCGCCGCCATCTTGGTAACAGACGTAGAGGACACACGTGCACTAACATGCACGCACGGCCGGTGCAGCTACCAAAACAAAGAACAGGGAAGCTCAGATAACAACACACACAGAGGGAGTGCAACCTTTATTCACTACTCAAGTCGCCATTACTGCACTATATCCTTACATAGCAAATAGTTGTTTGCTCACATCCAGTGAGGCTCAATGTCATTTATTGGACCTTTAAAACTAGACATACAGTATGTCTGAATATCTCTTATTAAGATTTGAACTCATTTATTTGCCTTTGTTTGTTTTAATGTAACAATTACCCATGTGAGTATGAGCATGATTTGCCGGCTATCACAATTCATTTGTCTGTGAAACAACTTTGTTGTTTCCTTAATGAGACAATAGATTTTATTTGACACATATTGAATTCTGTTGTTGTTTCTTCATTTTGCTCAGGGTAATTCCACTGACTGCAAGGCATTAGCTAGGAAGAAATACAAGATGTGGTTCTCCACCAGCTGTTTAGGATGCTACATTCTCATGCTTTAGTGTATACATTATGCAGTGCATCATCCCACAGTGATTGAATAATATAAGTACCACACTGTGTCACTGCTACAGTGATATTATTGCTACCGGCTCTAGAACTCACTCCTTGCAAAATATCTTGCTCTGCTTTGCTCAAAATGACCTTGTTCTACATAAAATATAAACATTATTGTATATTTTAAAGCTAAAAAGATATATCATTTATCATACTATGCTTAGCGTCAGCACATTTTCATTTAAACCAAAAGCTGAAGTGACATAGTTATAAAACTATTTTAGTCACTCAGCATGTATGTATGCACAAGAGCTAAAATCCTCCCTAAACTCTCCACCATTGTCAGAGTGTTACAGTCATGAAGACCTGAATCATTTGCATTTCCCTGTTCTACAGTACAAGTCAATGTAATAATCTACAATTGTGAATTGGGAGCCAAGGTGTGTGATCTTCTTCTTATATTATTGATGACACTGTGGTCTATAGCTCCTGACAGAACAGGATGAACTGGTCTGCAATGAACCTTGCAAAAGAGTCAACGACTTAGCATTAATCGGTCTGAACTGAACGTCAACCATTAAAGGTATATCAACCCAAGGTGAGGAGAAAAGAAATTAAATATGAATCAATGAATACTGTAGCAGGAACCTTTATTCTGCACGGGGTACAAAATGGCTGGAAGTTGCACTTCAGCCAGAGGTTATTACATGTGTGTGATATGTACTGCATACATGCTGTGCTTGTTTGCAGGCAGGTATCACTTCAAAATGATCTGAAAACAATGTAAACACATGCAAAGCTGCAAATCTACACACACATACAGATAAATTAAGGAATTAATTGTGAAATGATGAGTTTGTTTCCAAAACTTTCCCCCTATAAGAACAGGGAGCGACTTCTTCTTCTTTAGCTTCTATTTGAAGTTGCCTGTTATCACCTTCTTCATTTTGTACATAATATTCATTTTGTAATAAGAGCTGTATTATCTTCACTTGATTTTGTTCTCCAACACGCTCTTAGTTGTGGCTCTAACTGGATGTGCACCAAGCCTCACTACCTCCATCACTAAAAGGCAGGATGGATTGTCTCTGTCCCTCCCCTTCTTTTTCTCTGTCATTCTACTAAATAAGGCGCGAGTGTGGTTCAAATGCTTGTCCTCTTAAACGGGACACTTGCTCATTCATTAAGACGCAAAGCTTGAGGTTTTCTCCAACTCCATCTCCAGCTTGATTGACAGAACAGCTCTTCTCTCCCTCCCTCTTCTCTCTCTCACCTGTCACTGCAGTGTTCATCCCACTGACATCCCACCAACTCTCTCACCCCGGATCAAAAGATTAAGCCTGGGAGGACAGCAATTGCTCTGCTTTATCTGAGGTTTAAGACAGCAAATAAGCTAAATGTAAATCACAAAGCAGATATATGAAATGCTGAGATGATTGCAATAAGAAGATACTTTTTTTTAGCAGTTATGCGGCAATTATGGTGCCACATAATGTCTGATACTTGAATGCTTAGACTTTAATCACACTTACAGTGTTTGTAGGAGATTTAGAGCAGTGTCAGTGAGGGCATAGTGAGGTGAAGAAGCCATCGTGGGGATTTAATTTTTCAGTTAAGTGAGTCACATGTGCTACAACAAATGCACAAGTGCTTTATAGGTGTTACTGTACTGAATCTATATTTAACCATCTTTTAGCATCCAGGTGCGTAGCAGTGCCACTGGAACGACAGTAAAATAGGATTTATATTTGTACACTGACTTCACCTCGTTCACAACTGAACATTACTTGATGTAATGTGTCAAATTATGAAAAAAAAACATGTTTGTGCCAGTCAAGACTAAATTAGCAGTGCAATATTCAAAGAAACATTTTAAATATTTAAAGCTGCATTGATTTTTTTTCTACTTGAGGACAGCAGAACAACCTGAAAACATAACACTGACATATTATCACCTGATGAAGTTATTTCAAGTACACAAAGCAACATTATGATTTATTTGAAGTTGTGTTTCAGGCAAACTGACAAATATGTTAATCCATTATTATTATTATTAAAATATTTATGTTTAAAATAAATATTAAATAATTAATCATTTAAATATATTCACTTTCCTTGCAGCTGTTTTGGTTTCCACCATCTCTTGGGGGAAATATCTGGCTCTTTAGCCGGTAGATGTACCACTATGTCCACCAGCTTTTCACTAACTTTGTAACATTTTTGTATCTTTTGTAACTTTTTTCGGCTATAAGACAAACAAACAAACAAACAAACAAAAATCTAAAATAGACTAATATGCTTCATAGAGCTGAGGGGGGTAATTCACTGTGTGTTTTTTACTACCACTAAGTGACCCCTCTCACATTTGGATAATATGAAAATAGTGATTAGCTCAGCTTTAATAGCTTTAATGTAGGAGTTTGTGTGTGGATCACCAAAAAGTGGCCACATATCACAAATGGGTTTTTTTTTACTTACTCAAGGAGCATTCTGAGAGCTGATCTGCTCCAAAGTCACTATGCTACATACAGAAATTATATGAGATATTTTCAACAGAATCACTTTTGCATTATTGGAATAAGGAAAAAGCATTATAACATATTAGGGAGTATATATTGAAAGACACCTGATGGATAGTATGAACAGTATGAAAGGTTTTTTATAGAAAATAAAACCCTTGGTGCCACAGGGTCCCTTCAGTCAGCTCTGGCCAGTTCCAGCCCTGGATACCATAAATCAGTTTTGCTCTGCCTTCGTACTGTGCATACATTTCACCATGCATACATTTTATTCCATGCTTGTGAGCTCACTAGAAAAAAAAAACTTTGCTAAGCAGGGAATGATATTTGCATATCACTGAATGCTGTCGTCAAATGCTCTAAATCCGCAGCTCTTGATCTTCAAGATCTTTGTTAGTCACCAATTTTTACAGGATCTGAGGCTCAGCACGTTCTCAACTGCATGAAAATGGAGCATTGGGAACACGAGCGTACTTAGATCAAGATGTACAGAACAAGATACAATCATTTAGAGACCTCTCATGGAACTGTTCAGCCTCTCTTTCAATTGCAGCTCTGTTTGTCGCCTCGCTGCTTAACTAGTTGCTCACAGCAGACAAAAGACATTAAGTGTTTAATCTTTTGGCCTCTTTTTGGACTTCTAAGAAGCTGTTTGCAGTACTTAGTACTTGGCTTTAAAACAATACTCTGATGCCAGGCAGGTTAGCTGCAGATTTGGAAAGGTATTTGTGAGGCATGGGTCTGGACAAACAAAGTAGCTAATATTTGTTTTTATGTTTGTTTGGCCTTGTCTCACCTTTCAGTTTATAGTTTTGTTTGTTTGTTTTTTGGCACAAAAAGCAGAGGCTGCAGGCAGTGTCCTCAGCTCCAGCATTGCCAACATTTTCCAAATGGAAAGTAGCTAACACTAACTCAAAAAGTATGGGTGAATTATGTCATCAAAATCATTTACATACTGTAAAGGTGTTACCTGAAAGAGGGAGTTTTCTGAAAAACTGTCACAGAAAATGATGCCTGTGTGTGTGTGTGTGTGTGTGTGTTCATGGGTGCCTCAATTCATTTGTGTGTGTTGTAACATGGACACTGCATTATTGCTCTTTCAGCTGTTGACTGTCGGCTTCTTACAGTAATCCCAAGGCAGGCAAAAAGCAAATCAAGAAAAGCAAAAAGTCAGCTTTTTTATTTTCAGTCAGAAACACCTCTTCACTTTGTCGGCGGATGCCTACATTTGTGTGTGGTGATGAGATTGATTGTGTGAATAGTGAGTGCTCAGCAAAGGTCCTGATGGACGTGGAAAAGGGAAATTTCCAGTGACAGAGTACAGTAGATTAAAGATTAAGTGATGGAGGCTTGAATGGAGAGCTTGGACTTCTTGCTGGATTGCAAAAAGCTTTAAATAGCGTCTGATATTTAAAACGGACTCTTTTGTTCACGCAGGAGCAAGAGCTTCTACAGCAATTCATTATGATAGGCTCTACAGAGAGAGGGTCCTTGACAGTGCTGCTCAGTGGTATTATAGTGCAAGTACTGCATGAACTCTCATTCATGCTTTTGTCTCCAGCCATCTAGATTACCGTAACTCATTATTTGCTGGACTGCCCCAGAAATCCATCAACCGCCTCCCACTTGTACCAAATACCGCAGATAGGGTTCTTACAAGAACTCAAAAATATAAGCACATTTCCCCTATTCTCACCTCAGTGCACGAGTTACCCGTGGTGTTCAGAATTCACTTTAAATTTGTTTTGCATGTTTTTAAATCACTGAGCCGCCTTGCTCCATCTTACATTATCAACCTTCTCACCCCAACCCAGATCTGCAGACCAGCTGTTGCCCTCGGTCCTCAGGGCAAGGCTTGAGACAGAGGGTAGTAGAGCGTTTGCCGTAAGGGCTCCACAATTGTGGAATAACCTTCCACTGGGAATCAGACAAGCTGCCTCAGTGTCCTCTTTTAAAACTTATTTATTTATCCTGAAGATTTTTATTCATTGTCTTTTATCTATGTTTCTATTTCTGATTGCATTGAACTTTGTATTTTCTGTTTTTTTTGTCTGTGAGGCACATTGTAAACGTGTTTCTGAAAAGTGCTTTATAAATAAAGTTTATTATTACTGTTATTAAAGCCTTTTTGTGCTGTTGCTGTATTTAAACAAAAATTTTTTAAAAAAGTAGTGAGTTTCATGTGCTGACAGTTTACAAAGCTTGCTTTTATACATCTAATACAGTGTGTCTGCACTATGTTCTGTCTGTCTAATGAAATGGTTTCTGTAAATACTGACTGCTCACAAACTAGTTTACATTTTACATATTTTTATATAGTTTACATTGTTTTCAGCTACAGCTGTTTATGTTAGATTCTGGGCCAACAGGTATCATGTGACAGAAATATATGGAGGGGACATTAAATGGGAGAGCTACAGAAGAGCAAGTAGAGAAAACGCTTCCTAATGAAGAGAGACTGATGTGAAAAAAGTTTGCACTGTGATATCTATTGGACAAGAGTGTCAGAGGTTTCTTTGGCGAAGAAAGCAAAGAGCAGGATACTACTGGTATGATAGGTTTATAAAAAGAAATAAGTCTGAGTATCTGTAAGCCTCAAGCTCTGTCAGCTGCAAAGGCCTCTGGGAGGAATCCTACAGTGGTTTCCAGATGGTGTATGACAGACCTCACAGAATTCAAGATCAATGGAGTCCCATCCCATGTATTAAACTGTGATGAATCTGGTTTGCAGGACTATTTTGTTTGTAAGAATGTTGTGTGATGGCTGGATTTATGCTTTTGGGACATTCATGTGACATTGACATGACATTCAGTCAGGTTAGTTCTTAAGGGAAACTGAGTTGTGGTGGATCAACAAGGCAAACAATTTTCAATCTAAGAATAATCAAAACATTGAACACACTAATTGTACTCACTTTATATAATTACAATGTTTTGGTATACACAGCAGCACCTTCACCAGTCAGCTCAGCAGGTGGTGACGGTGACAGTGTGCAGGATTCTTTGCTTCTTCTGGAGTTATGGTCCAATATAGCTCAACTAAACTATTTTTAACATAACTCTGGTGCATCAGCAGCTTATGTGTTTTGTCCACAAGTTTCTCTTTTTTTTGTAACTGGGAGACTTTTTCAACTTGGGAAGTAAGGCTTGTTTTAAACAATGGTAATCAGCACTAAAGCAAGAAATACAGTTGGGGCATATGTGGACATTAAATCTGCATGAAATCGAACAGATCTGCTTTTTAAAAAGGTTTCATTTTTTTTGTCTGCTATTTCCTATTTTAATCAGACTTTTTTTAAAGTAATACATCCAAAAAAATAATTATTTCTATAGTGTCAACCTGGTCTCACAGTCTGCATACAAATAACACGACTTTACACTTCCAAATTGTGTGCAGTACATATGCCAAAGTCCAATTTTGCATACAGGGGATACACCAATTTAATGCTGCATTTTTAATCTTTTCACGTGACATTTAACACCATTGGTTAGACACAAAAATGCTGTTGGGTTTAGGCACAGAAATGCTGTTGCATAGGTTTAGGCATAAAATACAGTTGGTTAGAGTTAGGGAAGGATCACGGTTTGGGTTAAAACACTAAAATGCGGTAAAAATGTCAAAAATGCCCACACGTGATGGTAAAAATGTTTGGTTGCTGGTCTCGAACAGTGCTCTCCTGCTGCTTTGCAGCTTTTTGCCAGCTGATTTTGTAGCCATCCACCCAACCCGATTCCTCCTAATAAGCCAAATATCACCTTATAAAAGGAAAGAAAGTCATGTTATATGATGTCACTTCCCTGGGAAGGACTGGTGTGTCACCTGCATGCAAAATTGGACTTTGGCATATGCACTGCATGCAATCTGAAAGTGTAAAGCTTTGTTATTTGTATGCAGATTGAAGAAAATAGGCTAGTAGTGTACACTAGATAACACGCGTTAGTTAGCTGGCTAGCAGGCTGATGTGTTAAATATGGCTAGTTAATGTTGTAGACTGTTCGGCTGGTTAATTATAAATGGCTAGTTAAAGATAAAATGTAACCATGAGCACATGGTTATTTTTGGCAGAAATGGCAGAGATGTCTCAAATCAACCAGTGCAGTTTGGTGTTTGGCATGTTGAACATGCAAATGTTGGTTCATTATTGTTGGGAAGCTGATAACCATGGCTTCTACAGCCATTTACAAATGTAATTCTAACTTTAAAAAATGAAGAGAAATAAATTGGTAATTGTTCCTTCAGTTGTGTGGTTGAAAAGAAAACTTGAGAGCATTTTTGTGAATTAATACCCTATGTGTCATTGTTGTGTCTCTAACAGTAATGTTTCCTTGTTTTTTTGTTTTTTTTGTTTGCTTATGGTGTTACACTTTCCCTATGTCAAAATAATAGATACTTTCATAAATGGACAGAAGCGCCTCGAGTAGGTAGTATGTATGACGGCTATTTAGTCTGAGTCATTTGTTGGAGTACAAACTATTGGGGGTACATGAGTTGTATATACTGTAATTTTCTTTATGCACTTTTGTATATATGTAGCCTATATATAAAAAAATGTGTATATGTAAAATATGAAATGTAAGGTTTTCTACAATTTGATTGATGGCAATTTGCAACAGGTGTGTTATGTCATGTGTGTCTGTAGTATGGACTTAAGATGGTGAATCTGTATTTATCAGCAGTCTGAGGAAGAGCCTTGTGCTCGAAACATCACAGCAGAAAATAAAAAGTCCTTTAAACGGGAGCTATTTGGTATGCAGATCTCTCTGTTCAACTTTGAAAAGAGAACTTAGCCATCTAAAATATTTGCAACTTCTCATTGTTTCCAATAAGTATGAAGGGCATATTAAAGAGATGTAGTGGTTATAATGGGCAGCAAGGGTTTTTTTTTTTTTTTTTACAAAGATACTGTCTTGTGGCCCTTAAAGCACTTCCAATGACCGCTGGATGACCGTAAAACTCCTGGTTGAATAAGCAAGTCGGTTTAGAGTCCCAGTGAGCATTGTGGGAAGAAACAACCAGTTATAGATCTAAAACATTCAGTTGTTTATGCCGTGCGGAAAAAAATGTGAGTTCTCAAAAACAGAGTTGAATTATTTATAATACAACCATATAGTTTGTTTTTTGTTGAGGAATATTGAGGATATTGTTCAAGGTTAACTTTGAAAAGATACTCCTGGAACCCCTCTGCTACTCTGTTGGAGTGGTCAGTTGCACTGCAGTAAAAAGACTATGTGCTGTTAATGAAGTGAGGATGATGAAACATTTTTTAATGTGATTTCATAATGTGAGAACACCAATAATCAGGTAAACACAAACATGACCATTCCTTTTTATATTTTAAGTGTGATTTTTCAGATCCTTGTTGTGTTGTGTGATATTTCACTACCAAAAATACTGCAGTTTGGCATTTTAAGAAGAATATTCTGTTATGCTATATAGAACAAAATAAGAGGTCTGCACTCAATCACTTTTCCCTTTCCTTTAGTCTGCCTTTCTTCCTCCCCTCTCACAATCTTATAGTCACAGAGATGTTGAAGCAAAATGTTCTTAGAAACCTTTGATATTAGTTTCCCATGGCAAATAAGAAGGTTATGCAAATATGGATGAATGGCTGCTAAATATTTTGGCTCCATGCAGCGATATGAACATGTGACCTCGCTGTTGTTCTCAGGATAGCTTAAAGGCCCCACACTGTGGTGGTTTTTCTGAGCCCCCAACCCCATGTAAATTTATAATGCATATTGAATGCATAAGACGTTTGTGTTCTGCCTTGGGATGCACTATGTCAAAGAGTGATAGGTTTTTTAGACATGCTATCAGTATGGCTCTAGGGATGGCAATGTCAGTGGCTCCACCACTCCAAACTGTAATATCTCAACAACTATTAGATTAAGAATTTCTTTATATATATTCATGATCCCAAGAGGGTGAAGCCTGCTGACGTAGGTGATCCTCTGAATTTTCAACTGCTATAGCTCCACCAGCAGGTTGACCATTGGTTTTCAGTGACATATCTTGACAATAATTGGATGGATCGCTATGAAATTTAGTTCAGTTATCAGAGGATAAACCCTGATGAGTTTGGTGATCCTGTGAGTTTCCCTTTGGCGACACCAGCAGTTCAAAATTTTTACTGATCCTGTGAAATATCTTAACATCTACCAGATGGATTGGCACCAAATATTGTACAGATTTATGATGGGATACTTGCAAAAGCAATGAAATTCCCATCATCCTCAGCTGTAGTTTGCTTTATTGGCAATTAGAAAATGTTAGCATGCTAACACACTAAACTAGGATCTGTTAACATTTAACTCAAAGCACCACTGTGCCAAAGTACAGCTTCACAGAGCTGCTAGCATGGCTGTAGACTCTTTGGTCACGTTAGAGGGAGGATATATCAAGTACAGGGTCCATCCGATTATGAAGTATGCAGCAAATATTAGTTAGCATGAATTAGCATAGCATGTTAGAAAGCAAGGACTTATGGTTAAAAGCTAAAATAAATGCAATGTAGATTAATTGTAACAAACCACCTCTGTTAAGTGAAAAACAACCAAACAGATCACAACACTCTTGACAGTTAGTGTTCATCAGATTAACATCTGGGCTTGACAATACAAGGAAATGCTCCAGCCTAATGTTACATTTCTCATGCCCCCCATCTCCATGCTTCCACCACCTCAATGCTGTTCAAAGTCATGATACACACACACAATATGAAAGAGTTATGGACATCTTTATTAAAACACAGATAGTATGGAATTAGATACAGTGTGTGTCATTGTAGTAAATTGGTGCTTAACAAAATTGGAGATTTTCTTGGTAGACACACCAATTTTGCGTCTGCTGCTGAGAAACAAGCATTGGTAGGAGATGTTATTATGACCATATTTCGGTTTAGTATTTGGTTCACTGCTACATTCCTGTGGCTGCCGTGGGCTGCAGTAGTACACAGGGGAGAGTGAGCAGTTCCGCTTTGGTTGCTGTGTTGAAACAGAGCAGGCTGCATTGCCTCAGGTAAGGAAGCATGGTGGTGCATTTGCATTTCCTTAATATCCTTATTGGCATAACTATGCAGAGATCTGTGAAAGGCGTAGAATGACTATTTGAATGACTACAATGACAGTTAAAACCTCACTTAAACTGTAATCTTTGTCTGGTGAGGATTCTATGATCAGGTGCAGCATTTGATTTTGAACAAATCTATACAAAGTGTTTTGTCATGATAATGTGACCTATTTCTCTTATCAACTAATATCTGACATGAGGGATTGCGGCATGAATTGACTGTGAGATGAATCAAGCTCTAATCTTTTTCCATGTATTAGTTGAACTTTGATTAGCAAAAATAACAAGCATGTATTGTCTTTGCTACAGCGTGATTGGTTTGGGAGTCTCAAGCATTTTTAAAAGCTTCTGCCTAAGTATGCTTAGTTTGCAGATCTGATGTGTGACCCAGTTATGGGCGAAATTCATCTGGATTTACAGTGGAATTTAATGCTTCACAAAGTGAGCGCAGTATGGTATTTACTGTTTACTACTCACAGAGATCACCATTTTAATATTCTTCACATCAACAACCTATTTAAATGAATTAGTTTCACAGCAGTTTTCATCACATGAAACCTCTGTTTCTTAATGTTCCCTTTCCTTCAGCAGTCTTTTAAGTGATCTTTAAGTTGTGTCTCTTAATGTCAGGTCTTGTAACACTGATCATTTCTAAGGCTCTTTAGATGCAAAGCACTGCCAACACCTTTCGGGGGTAAAATGAGAAAGGAGATTGCAATGGAGTCTGTCCCTCTCCCCAGGGACAGTAAATCCATGCAGAGCGTACTTGTCTGGAACTCTCTTTGAATACAATTGAAGTGTTCAGAATAGCTTCATCTCAACTCCTCGTCTGACTGTGTGACAGTTAACATGTTCTCGTCTTCATTAAAACGTAGACTCCTTGTAATGAAAATTGTTTGTATGAGACACACATGAAAAGGTAAACTATTACCATTGCCGTTTCAAGGACTGAACACAATTAAAAGTGTCCTACTTAAAGTATTGTTGTATTCAGAGTTACATGAGCCAGAATGTTTCTTTCATCTTCTGCACACTGTGGACACACACTGTCAAAGTATGATCACTCGGTTTGTTATCACAGCACTATTTTGCTGGGAAGAGTCTTTATACATAGAATTCAGTGAGAAAAGTCAGGATTTTCCAAACTGCAGTAGAAGATGTTGAGTTCATCGTGTGCTAAGCATATTTATTACATTATTACATGCTGGGATGTCCCTGTGGAGCTTTCAGATGGTCACTTTCTGTTAAGTAACTTTGATACTTTTAATTCTGATGTGCTTGCACATTTTCCTCAAAACAATCCATCAACTGATTTTATGGTTTCTTTGCATTAGAGACTATTACTACTATCATAAAGCAATTTCACCTCCCATGTCCAAAACCCTCCATAGGAGTAATTAGCCAGAGACCCCCACCACCACCCAATTATCTCATCAATTAAGTTTCTAAAAGCAAGTGAGGACTTAATTAGGGATGTGTCTATATTGGTAAGAGGCTCTAACCCAAAGCTGTCAACCCCACAAGTGATGAAGCCATCCAGTGGGCTTTTCACCCCATTCCCTGAGGTCTAGACCACCATCTCGTCTGTCTCACCCTAATAAAATCCCTCTCTAAATCCACTGCTGTCCCCTCTGCTGCTCATGTAAGCCTCACTACCTCACTACCAATACTAGTGATGCACTGGAAATCTCTCCAATTTCAACAGGGCTTTTGTTGTTGTACTTTAGGGGTCCAAGAAGTCCCTATCTTATTCTACACTGTAATGTACAAAAATCAGATAGAGGGCTCAAACAAATCAAAAGTAATTAGCTCATGGACTGCATACGAAGTCGCCTGAGAGGCATACATACATTGTTGTATAGGCACGTATAGTAAATTTATGTGCTATGCAACTCTGTGCACATCCCAGTAACAGAGTAAAATAAAAATAAAATCAATATGTGCTCACATTCAGCTGGGCTTGCCCAGAACCTGCACACATGAAGAAGTGCCGTGGTGTATTCAAAATCCAAATGCATTGCCATACTTATTGATTTGCACTTTGCACTCCTGTTGACCTTTAATCAGTGTAAGCTTTAGCTATCTCATCTCTCAGCTGATACACTATGCATGTTCTCACTTAAGCATTGACAAGCATGATTTGAATGGAGAGTCCAAGGCTGGATCAATCAATCCTGAATAAATCAAGACTTTATTCAGCTGGCAATAAACTGATTCAAGACTAAAATAATGTTTGGCTAGATATCCTTGACTGCTTGCGACTGGTGGAAGAACATCTGTGTTGCAAATGAAAAATGATGAGGCGTTTGGAGGTAAGACACAGTTGACATGCTGTTTTGACCTTTTGATCGGGGGATACTCAAGGATCATAGAATACCCAAAGCATTTTCTGCTTGTAGCACTGGGCTGCATTAAGCGCTAGAGTTGAGTATTTGCAGATAAAGAACAGAGCGTGATGTATTTACTGAATATAACTTTATCAATGTATAATAATAATGGCTCATTAGGCTCAACATGAACCACATATAAAAGCTGAAATTGAATGTAATTTCTGTTCAGACTTAAGATTTACTGTATCACTTTTATGTACTCAGCAGATTTGCTCACAATTTCATTTCATACAAAATTGGTAATGAACAACAAAAGTAGTTTTTTAAAGGTTTACATTAAATTAGCTTTTTTTTCAGTTTAATTAGACATTTTTTTATCTATTTTAGATAGAATTTTCAAAGAAAAACATACCCATGGCCTATATTCATCAGGGCTACAATAGGGCTGATATTCCTTCACCGGGGTACATCAGTAAGCAGACTAGAATGTCAACAGACCTGTGCAGGCCCATCAAAGTGCTACACATTTTTCATTTATAATAGACAGGGAATCAAAGAACCCACCCTTCGAACTCGGAGCCAGTTACACAATGTCTTCTGCTGCCCCCACTTCACTATCTGTGTGCCTTTCATCCCATCCTCTTGGAGAGGGACAGCGGATTCTCTTTCTTCTGCTCCTCGGCCTCTCTGTTTGATCTCTGTAATTCAGCTAATGAGGCTGGGCCTCTGGCAGGCAGCTGGCACACACACTAAAGGCAGCAGCACTGAGATGTGCCCCTAGATCTCAGTTAGCCACATAGCGCCACCCCATCTGACTCAGCAGCCAACTCAGAAACATCCAGGGCCCCGTTGAACAAGGTGGAAGAATCACACTTAATTACCTGCTGTTGGAAAATCAGCAGAATTTAGAAATAATGGAATCTAGGTCAGCTTGATCTCAGCAGCAAGACTAGAGAGTGCTGTGAGTTGTACCTATCAAGACAATGCTGGCAAATTCATTTCACACTTAATTTTTTTTTTACATGTTTAGAGTAGTGATTAATCTTGTTTTGCCACAGAAATAGAGGACTGGGCAATTTGTTTTGGATGATGAAGTAGTGCTGAAATGTTCTGCTGTAAAGAATAATTTTTATTTCATTGAAATTTTCAATGCACAGTCAATTGTTCCTTCGGTCACGCCCCTGTTATCAAATAGGTGCTGTCCCTATCAATTCAACTTTGGCACATGTCAGCACCAACCTACATTCTCTGATAAAATATAAGTTATTTGTAGTGTGGAATATGAAATGTGTCAGACAGATTTGTCTCTGGAGTGCTGGGGAGGGCTTGGAGAACATCTGAGTCAGCGGTCTTTGAGGCAAATGTAAACCTCTCAAAAATGCTAATCTTTGATTTCTTCCAGATTAGTGGGACTCAAGCTGAGCTGTAGATGCAGAAACACAAGTAGCTGGCGGCCATGCTGCTTCTGTCTCCTACATTAAGCACCTGATCAAAAGGAAACTTGATGCTGTATCCTCTTATTGTTGCTTTAAAGAAAAGGACAGTCTTTGGTGATGTTACGAAAGATGACATTTTTTTTACCCAGCTTGTTTTTGAGTAAGATTTATCACCAGTATTTGTATGTAGTTGATATCTACATGTAAAATTCTGTATAGATTGTGAGGGGCAGCTGATATTGCCAGCATACCATTGCAGACAAGGCCCAGGTGGAGGCACACATGCAATATACCCTGTGATTTAAAAATGAGCAACTGTGTCTTCTGAGAAATCTTGTTGGCAGTTAGTGTGCATAGTTTGTATTAGTAATCTCCTCACAGAGCTAATAAACAGCATATCCATGACCGGGTAGAGGATGACGTGTTTATTATTGGTGCTATTAATGCCATGTCTGTTTGTGGTAGTCATCTGACCTGAGGTTTGTTCACTCAAAGTGAAAGCTTTCAGCCTTTTTGGAGAGAGGGTATAGGAGCCATGCCTGCTCTGTGCCCTGCTTGAATGCCATGTCCCGAAGCCAGGCGCAGATGGCATGAAAGAAACCCTGAACTGTAGAGAAAAAAACCCAAGGCATTCACCTGGGGGCTCGCAGGGTGGCATCATGGTGGAACAAACTCAATGTTCACACCACCAGTATCCAGCACTGCCACAACTCGGGGCTTTTTGAGTTCTCGAATTATAGCACTCTCTGCTTTACTTTCTCTGCTACTGTAGCAAATTATTAGACCACAGGGAAAAAGGGAATATGATGGACATGAATCAGCATATGTGAAAAACCACAATCTAACTGCTTAATGAAGATTTTCCCAACACAGGTGTAGTGAAGGAGTACAACCAGCCCTCAGCGGGATCACTATGTTCTCACATAGATTCATCAGAAAGTACACGAAGTTGGCGAAGAAAGAAAAACATTTTAATTAATGAAGTCATTCATTTGTTTAATCAGACATGACTCGGTGGTCTATATTTACATATTATTCAACTGAGAAAACATTATGTCAGAGCCCTGAGCACAAATGTCATCAAAAGCGGAAATTTGAAATTCCAATTCTCTGCATGAGAGACATCACCAAAGGGAGTAAAATGGGAGGAGCAACAAATAGATAATGGCAAAGCATTTACTCAGAAACCTGCTGCAAGTCTCAGGTGACATATCAATCCTGTTAGGTGGAGACTTCTCGCAGGTGTATGTTTGTATAAATGTTCCTTGAAATACAGAGCAGCCAGAAAATATGGAGTGTACGATGTGAATGAGGATGAAGTTCCAGTGCCATTCATGCTCATTCGTGCTATTAAAGAACTTGAATAATTATATATATATATATGGTCAGGCCTGGTTGCAACATGACTGGGCTAAAAGTATTTGCTGCGATTTTGACATATTTGTGTTTCAATGTTTAAAATAGATATTTCAGGTGAATATTAAAGATCAGTACATCATTTGGTATTAATTTAATTTTGGTCCTAATTTAAAAATGAAGATTCTGTGCTTATGTAACATGCCAGAAAATGTAACGTTGCATAGTGATAACAGTGATAACAATAAACCATCCATGGCCAGTGTGTAGGATTTAGTGGCATCAAGCGGTGAGGTTGCAGATCGCAACCTACTGAATGCACTTCGTCCCCACACCTCCCTTCCAAGCATGTAGGAGAACTTAGGGTGGCCGTGAAACGTGTGAAAATGTGGAAGGCCCTCTCTAGAGCCAGTGTTTTGTTTGTCCGTTCTGGGCTACTGTAGAAACATGGCGATGCAACATGGTGGCCTCCGTGGAAGACATGGATGTATAAAGAGAACTGAAATGGAATTGTGCAGCTATTGTGATCGGACCGAATGGATCAAATTCTGATAGTGAAACGAGTCATTTTGTGGGGGTTGTGACACTCAAAAAATGTATCCGCTGATTTACTCTCTGATTTATCTCTTTCCCAATGTATGTCTATGGGAAAAAGTCTTTTTGGGCCCATCACGTGACGTAATTACACGTAAGAAAGTCCTATATCTAAACAAGCACACAAAACTAATTTAAAACCAAATATTAACAATATTAGTACTATGTAAAAGGCAGTTGTTGCCTTTGACTTGGGCAACAGTCAGAGCCCTCTCATTCTCCAGGGCAAACTCCAGCACTGGCAACCTCAAACCCACCCAGGCCCCCCTCACCCTGGACAACTCCACAGAAGGAGATAGTCCAGCTCCAGTTCAGTAATTTGGTTGCAGAGCTGGTGCCAGTGCACAACGGTGAGCCCAACTCCTGCACAAAACACACCTCCTCCCGAATCAGAGGGGTAACACAGCCAAGCCTCATGGGTATCGACCTGGCCATCCTCCCAGAGAGGGCTCCGTCTTTCCTAGTCCAGCCAAGTGAACATTATTTCATGAAGGAAGGGTTTAATTGCAGAGCTGCTTCATTTGATTTTATTAGATTGTACAAGTATACCTAATAGCAAGCAAGCAAAACTTTATTTATATAGCATATTTCATTCCAGGTGGAAGCATGATGTTCTTCACAGAGCGTGAGCTACCACGGAAGATGCAGCCACAAAAACGATGTGGATAGTAAACAAGACAAAACATTAGACAAAGGTAAACACAATTAAAACAAACACATAAATAATACATGTGAGTTAAAAACCAAGGAAGGAGGAATAAAATAAAATAAAATAAAATAATTAAGACCACCAAGTGACCAGTAAAAAATAATAAGACATATGAGTTAAAAACCACAAAAAAAGTAGAAATAAAATAAAATAATAATTAAGACCAGCAAACCAGACCACTGAAAGGCACAGCTAAAAAGGAATATTTTCAGTTTAGTTAATAAAGTTAATAAACCAGTGACTGTTTAGGTCTTTCCCAGAGAAAGTTTGCTCCCCGCTGTATATTCTATTACTCTATTTGAAGTTGCATATCACACTTCTTGATTCAAGTCATGTTTTGCCCTCTGCTTTGTATTGTACCGGAGGTCTTGTCCTTGTGCCATGTGCATCAGTGTGTCGCTGCAAAAATGTCATTGATAGGTTCAGTATTTCTGTACATTTATCATGCTCAGCGATGACAGTCTCTTTAATGCAAATTCTGAAATCTAATTAAATTGAACCGATGGAGTTTGGTGTGGCAGCAGAGGCAGCATTTGTGGGTATGTAGGCGTGAAGGCCCAACCATACATGGCCCCACAATAATGAGTTGGAACAGGCCATCAGTGGGTGTGGTGTGAAAGTGCTGAGCAGGGAAAGTGAAGGTGAGCCCCACAGGACTCATTTGAGAGGAACGCGGTGCTGAGAGCAGCTCAGAAGCCACACAAAAAATCACAATTAAACATAATTACAGCTTGAAAACTGTGGGCAAAGGGGCTCTTTATCTGCCTATATTGGCTCAGCACTCCACTGTGCCACTAATTGCTACTCTCCTACTCGTGCATATCACTTTCTGCGCCACTTGCAATATATTGTTGAGGTATGCACAAGGCATACTTTCAGTGCTTTATTGCTTTGAAAGTTGAACAGCTTTGAAACTGTAAAGCTTTTGAAATTATTTTGTTTGCTCACAACTGTAACTGATGTGTTTTTTTTTTGTTAATTTGTTTTCACGTCTGTCCTTCACCTGCACAGTTGTGCTGATATTCTAGATAGACCTCTTAGTGAAGAGGTCTTAACATTGGCAGTTCTCACTTTGAAAAAAAAAAATCACTTTCAAGGTGTACCCAGCAATTTTATTTTAAATCTAGAATACAGCAGTATGGCACTAACACAACCATGACAAGGGCTTCGGTTCCTGCTGCAAGCTTTCATGCTAAAACCCTCCCATACATCCCCACAAGGCACTTTGGACAAAGCCATCCACCACATGTGGTGAAGTGTTAAGCTCTGGGAAGAAAAGATTCAATATACAGTGTGCGTGGTCGGTATATGTTTGTGTGGGTGAGTGTGTGCATGTGCAAGTCAGCCCCATTCTTCTGATGAAATGACAGAAAACTCCAGGGCTCTATACTCTATACTGTACAGTTGTCACATACTGTAGCCATTACATTTTGTTACTTAAGGGGCCTTTCAGCTGCTCTTGTTGGTCTGTCATTTAGTTCCTGATACTGCTACTGTATACTGCAACTACTATACTCAACAAGTCATAAATGCACATACACAATCACACAAACTTTTTTCGACTTCTTTTTATCTGTATTCATATCTTCTGATTCTTTAACAGACTTGAAAAATGGGTTATAGTCTGAGTGTGCTCATTATGCAAGGTAGTGATCAGTGACTGTGGCAATCCTCTAGATATTTTGCACTAACTCTTTACATGAAGTAGGCTGTCTCAATGAATCCAGGTGAGAGCTATGCTATCACTTTCACAAATAATCTTGAATTCTGATATGGAGATCTGGAAGGAAGACAAATAAATGAATAACTTCAAATATGGAAACCTTTGCAATCAGCAGTGGTTGCTGTGAGCAAAAGGTTTGCAGTGGAGATGTCTTTGCTAGATGTGTGTTAATCAAAAGGAGGAGCTTACTGAGCTGTATTCAACATGCTTCTTGTTGTATTCACTCTTAACAATCTCTACCTGCATCAGAAACTGGAGGGAAAAAACACAAGCTGACCAGTCACAGTTCTTACATGATGTCTCTGTGTAAATGTAGCTATGGAGCCTACGCACATAGCTAAGATTGTAATAAGATTAGTGATATCCTTTAGCATCACATAATGCTATCATCACACTATTGCAAAACAAGTGCATTTTTTTTGCATAGGTCCCTGCGGTCTGATACTACAATGGATAGTTTGGATGTTTAGAAAAATATATTCAAGCCCATTTCATGCACCCACTTGATAAACTGTGTGTACAGTATATTTTACTATTCATGTACTTTCTTTATCCACATTTTATTGATATGACTTATAATCTGACTTATTGCTTTTCTTATTAATCAGATATTTTCCTTTAGTCTCACTTTGTCATTGTTTTCCCTGTGTTTTGTTACCCTGACCCATTTGCTCCCCTCACAGCAAAATCCAATATTAGCAGATACGCTCCCTGCCTCAGTCTCTGTAAATATGTTTTCAAAATCCCATTGATGTGTTTTTTTTTCTCTCAGTGCAAATGGAAGGCTTGTAATTAGATTGATTATTTTAATACATCTAGACAGAATTAAACCCTGTTGCAAAAGAAACTCAAATTTAGAAGTCATGAGCTATAGTAAAGGGTTTCCCATTTCTGTGCCATGCAGGCCTCAGAGACAATATTTCTATGGACTTAACATTATGCATGCAGCAGTGTTGAATGAATAATGTGCGTGCCTTTGGTCTCCGGTCTTCTTCTGATCTGAGGCATTAGTGACATAAATCCATCTGTCACTTGATGGAAGAAAATGTAAATTTTGGGCCTCTTTGCATATCGTGTCTAATTGGCTTCAGTCTTCAAATAGCTCTGCCTTTTAGATGAATCCTTATCAGATAGATAGTCTGGCCCTCTCATTTAATAAGCCTCTGTCATGATCTAACCACACCTTTGAAAATTTGCATCTAAACAATAAGGTGTTGTCCACTGGACCCAAATATCTTGCATAGGCCTACATGTGCATTGCAGATTATGTATTTCATTGAGACAACATGAAAATCTAGAGTAGTAAAGTCAACTGAAACAAAGATGGACGACCGTTACTATTGGATAAGAAATGCAATTGATTAAAAATGTCAAAATAACAAAAAAATAAATAAAAAAATTAAATAATTGTTCCAATCCTAACAGTTTTAGTGTTGCGGTCACTGTTTTTTCTGAGCTAAAATCTTAAGCAAATCTTACTGTAATCAATCATCAAATACTCCTCTTTGTCTGCTAATACTGGCAATACTGTTTTGTAAGGACAAAATTGGTACACAAAAATACATGGAGATAAAATTAACTAGACAAAATAATGTGATGTCTTTTGGGCCAGCGAAAATGATATTTATCCTCTCTCAACAGCAAAGGTGGAGGTAACATGATGTTCTTACACCACTGCAACACGTCTCAGGGTGGAGGTTGGGGATGATGGTTGTGCATACAATGTGTGACTTCAACACACAGAGGGCAATGATCTGTAATCGTTGGTTTCTTTACATAATTTTAATCATGACCATGATCTTTCCTTTCCTTCAGCCGAGTTTCAGTTGCCTACAAACATTTTTATTGTATTTTGGGGAGTTTCAAGCCTTTATTACAGACAACTGAGGTGAAATGACAGGAGATGAGAGGAGAGTGAGAATGACATTCAACAAAGGTCAGGACTCGGAGCCCCAACCCTATAACCCTAACCTTAGGTTCATGGTCCATGCCTTAAATCCATAGTGTAGGTCACCACCCCTTTGTTGCCTAAACATATCCAAACCTTAACCATGGCTGATGAGATGTTGTGACAGGCAGAGGCCCTGTTTTCATTTTTAAGATTTTGGAATTTTGGAATAATTAAATGTAAGTACTAATTTCAGTCAAAACACTGAAGTTATTTCAGCCTGGTCTTAAGAACTGGCTGGGAACAAACTGTGATCCCAGGTTTCCTGCAGGGAGTTTCCCATCTCCATCACTTTCACAGCACTCAAGCAGGGAGAGCTGGGAAATTAAATATTCCGCTTCATGGTTATGGAACAGACTAGGCCACTGCTCATGGTTTAGCATTCTTTAATTGCATCAGGGAAAACCTTGCAATGTACATTTTGCTCCCTAACTGAAACTCATCGAGCGTAATGTATATATTAGTGTAGGCAGGTGAGGGTGTCAGCGCAGCTACAGCTGTCAGCATTACTACAAGGTAAGAGAGATTGGAGCAGAGGATCCCCAGAGATATAGAGTTGTCACGTAGAGGGCTGCACGCTTTATTGTATAGCCTCTCCAACTTTGCACATGAAACCTGTGTACTTAGTAGCTTTGTTCTACAATAAATAGCATGCAGTGGTTTTATATGTAAATACGTGAACTAATTAGCACCAATTAGATGATAAGTTACAGTATCAGCTGCCATGTGAATTGAATAAGTGTATAAAATGAATGCACCACTACGTGCTGGTCCTGCTCTCTGAGAGCCTGAATGCCTTTATCAGTGTTCATGTATAAGATATTTTTTCAGCATATTCCATAGACTACCAGCTGTGCTCTCCTCACCATTTTACAAAATATACAGTAAAAGGGTGAACTAATGTGCACCCACACATCTTGAAACCGCATTATGGCCCTCCAGAGGTTACAGGCCTATTATTAAAAAAAGGATGGTTATCCATTTATGTGCCTTGGTCAAGTGTTGAATTTAATTCATTTATAACCTCTACTTAGAACTATTTACTCAGGTCTAGTGCCCATTTCGAAAGGAGAGGGGGCATAGTAAAGCAATAACTAGGGATTTTAACACCAGTTTAAGAGGGGTTGGTGAGTGGGCAGTTTGAGAGACAAGGTCTTGATCATTTAGACTTCTCTCTTCACGCTTCTGTTATGAAGTGTGGACAAATGGGGTTAAGAATGGCTGCTGGGCAATGCCTTGCACCTGGTTCCCGAAGGAAGCGCTCACATCAAGCTACGTTGAGATAGTAGATGAGGATGCGACATACCAAGTAGCAGTGGAACATACTGTATCTACGTACAGTGGCCCATGATACAGCTGTGCCACAGGTAGAATATGCACTAACACCTGATGGCAGTGGCACAGCAGCACCTATGTAGGACTACAGAAAACGCCTACTGTCACTTGGTAAAGCTCAGGTGTTCTGGCTTGAAACATACAAACAACTAGTCTGTTTTCTGATGGCGGGCATTTGTACACTGCCAGTGCCAATTATTAGTAACTGCTAGCATCCCTCATCACCTCTCCATTTGGAATAGAGATAGCTCAATCACCTTGTCCAAAAGAATAGCAGAAAGGAGGCAGCAACCTGCATAAATCTTGATGGAAGGTTAGAGCCTGCATCCCCCTTAACCTCCTGGCAGAAGTCACTGCCACCAGGAAGGCAGTATTTTTTAAATTCACTTTATTTTTCCAAATTTTTCCTACCAACTCCCTGTGCACTGCAGTCAAGTCAAGTCAATTTTATTTATATAGCGCCAAATCACAACAGAAGTTATCTCAGGGCAATTTTCACATAGAGCAGGTCTAGACCGTGCTCTTTAATTTACAGAGACCCAATATTCCCCCATGAGCAAGCACTTGGCGACAGTGGCAAGGAAAAACTCCCCTTTAACGGGAAGAAACCTCGAGTTTCTTCCCGTTAAAGGGAGTTAAAGGGGTTAAAGGGGAGTTAAAGTCCTTGTCACTGCTAACTCTACTGGCCTGAAGAGCGTGCAGACAGCCATCTGTTTCGTCTGTGACACATGCTGTCACCAGCCGCTCCTTTTAACCTACCAGCAAAGAACATCAGTAAGCAATAAGGAGAACCCTCATCTGCTTTCCCACCTGTTAATACAGCCACTTGTGTTCGCTGGAACGCACAGTCGAGCTGGAGGTACTGCTGCAGGAATCAAACCATGGCTCTCTGCTTTGGCGGACAGGGACTCCACACCCATGTGGCCAGAATATGCCTCACCTCCTCTTTCTACATTTTCTGTGAGTGAAAACAAGGAGAGGGAAAGCTATCGATGGGCCATAAATTGTGTTCCAAGGGGAAAGGAGATATTTCCCTGGGGTAAAGAACATTAGACAGTGGGTGGTCTCCCTCAATGAAGAGAGGTCAAAGATTGCCCATCTGATGCAGTGTGAAAAATTCTGCAATGACCTAGGGGTGTAACATCCACCCAGCTCTGTACAGCTGATCTGCTGCCAGATTATCCATCTCTGGCCCATAAACTGCCTTCAGGGACAATAACCCTGGGTGTGCCCATAGCCACAACATTAGGGACAATCTTGCTGAGCGAGAGGAACCTAGACAACCTTGACTGTTAATAATGCAGATGCAGCAACCATCCTCATCAACATTGTGTTGGTCTCGGGGGTAGGAAATAAAATAATGTAGGGCAAGATGTGCAGCCCCTTTCAGTCCAGCATATAAGTGCAGAGACACTTTGCTTCCAACACATGTGAGCAGCACCAGTGGTACAGCCTGGACTGACTGCCCTGAGAGTCTACTATTTGCAATTTTAAGGATTCTTAGAGAATATTTGGAATTTTACCTCACCATAAAGGAGTTTGATTTTTGTAACCAAAGCAAACCAAGACACTCTTCTGCGATATAGCAATATAGCACTTCTTTCCAGCAGTAAGGACCTTTGTTGCATGTCATCAACTGTCTCTGTCCAATAAAGGCATAAAATGCCCCAAAATATATTAATCAAATAATCAAGTTATGCAGTTTGGTGACTATAAACCAAAAACACTAATTTGCAGCAAAAAATATGTGCATGTTTTTACATAAAAAGTCATATTCTTGCTACTGCTACTACTATTCTTTTGTAGTTTTGTTTTATTTACACGTTCCATTTTAAAAACCGACAAATGCAGTAGTTCTTAATACTGAATTTTGTCCAGTGGCACTGTTGATTCTTTCAGTCTGTCATACAGCTCCATTTGGACTTGAAAAATTTCTTTTCAGGGTCACAGTGTACAATGGTTGGACAAGTTGCCAGTACCTTGTAAGGTTAACACAGTTGGGGAGACACTGACGTGTAGTTACAGGCAATTTAAAGTCTCAAAACCATCTCTCTTTAATGTCTTTGAATTATGGGAGGAAAGCCATATGGACAAAGGGAGAAGATAGAAAATGATGGGGCCAGGAATCAAACTCGGACCCTTAATGCTGAAAGGTGACAGTCCTAACCTCTGAGTCACTATGTCCACTGAGTCACCCATTTCTAGCAGTTAGTTCTTCAATAACAGCATCTGATTTGATATATGTTATTTCCCAATGCCCTCACAATTTACTCATGTTTATAGTGTAGCTATAACTCTGAATACAGGGAGGTACCTGACTACAGTTTTGTCCCTGGAGTTTTAAATGACACAGGTTAGAGATAAACTCAAAGAGATCATTTCAAAGCATGGCCCTAAATATAATATCAGGAGTTTTTTTTTTTTTTTTTTTTCAAATAATCTTGTTTAAATAAAAGCTATTAGAAGAAGTAGTAATGGTATGATTTTGGTACAGACTGAGGTACCTACAAATGATGTGGCTGCAGTTTATTATATCCCTAATAAAGTGAAATAACCACAATACCCTTTGGAAATTGTAAAGATACAAATATTACCAAGTTTGGGAGGAAAACACATATCCAGCACAGGTTTGACAATCAAAATGCATTTATATACCTAGGATGCCCTGGTGGCGTGGGGGTTGGGGCACCGACCATGGGCCGCAGGGTGTCCCCTCATGAGCCCAACAATTCAATTCAATTCAATTTCAAGTCAAGTCAATTTTATTTATATAGCGTCAAATCACAACAGAAGTTATCTCAGGGCACTTTTCACATAGAACAGGTCGAGACTTTACTCTTAAGACCTTTATTGCACCCTCCCTCTCTCTCTATTCTCTCTCCCTCATTTCCTGTCATCTCTCTCTACTATCGACTGTCTAGTAAAGGCATAAAACGCCAAAAATGAAAAAAAAAGCATAGTGTAGACTTTCTAAGTTGGCATCATACTAATATTCTGTGATATTATAAATAGCAACAATGCCACTATTCAACTACTTGCATTCTGTTAAATTTTGAGCACTGCATAAATTGCCCACAGTATATATCAAATTAGGTCTGGAGGTTGCATTAAATGGGATGTGTATAGTCTAGTTTCCAATGAAGTAGTTCAGCAATATCTGACTTTTCTTGCCACATATATAAATCTAGATGATATACAGTAGATACAGCTTTGTGACAGGCAGGTTTATTATTCACCTAAGCTGGCAAAATATGATATATATGAAAATATTTTTATGGGAAAATGGTATAAAATGGTGTCATCTTACTCACAAATAAGGGACTTAAAAAACAGTTTTTCTTAGACTTCTTGTGGCCAGAAGTAGACTTTGGGTGTTGTGAGCAGCTCCCAGGTACAGATGTGATTTACAGTATAAATATGAAACAGGGCATTGCTTAAAAATAGTAAGCATACTCAGCAAACTGTCACTGAACTCTTTATGTTAAATCAACATGTTCAAGTGCTACTGTGTGCCCTGGCTCTGTTCGTGTATAATGTAGGACAATCTACATTTATTAATATAAAAACCTCGTAATAACCAGGGCACCACCCCCTTTATTTTTCAACTGTGCAGGGAGGAGACACAAACAATATTTTGGCAATCTCATGTCTGAAGTAGTGTGTAATAATACAGGGAACTAAACCTCTGCTTTAAATTGAAGCCACAGACAACAACATACTGATAAATCCATATTTATTTAACTAAATTGGTTAACAAGTGAATAAATGAGGTATCAATGCAAACAGATGGATGAATAATCAACCAGAATCAGTGTAATGATTGAAATGGTGAATTATAAGTTATGAATGACTGATGGTGAAATATAGGAATGATAACATAAACTACTGGAAAACTAGTTGAGGCTAAGCTAATTTGACTAACTCTTTAATCACAGAAACAGATGGAGAGCAGGAGAGGTTTTGTTTAAACTACATTTTTGTGGCATTGTCCTCAGATGAACTGGTGATGACTCAGTGGGCTGTCTGCTGTGTCAGGACGATAAGAAATCACCTGTTTAGTGGCCATGGCGGCCGAGTGGATGTTTTCCACTCGTGAGCGCTGCAGGAGCCTTAAGACACAGTGTTGTTTTAACGGTTTTCTTTAGGTGATTTACAGAATCACCGCAGGGTTTAACTGTTAGATGGAGGAGACAAAACCAACAAAAACAAAACCAACAACCAACCTTGCCGGCCGAAACGAAACTATATTTAGTACTATGTTACTAAGCGCGAAAGTATTTCAACATAAAGTTTGTTTCACTGGAGTTGCAATACTGCATGTAGCTTGACAAAAAAAAAAAAGAGGTTAACTTAGGAGATCACATAATACGAGAAAAAAAAGTGCAGAGAAAGTTAAGATGGCGGAAGCCTTTAGGGACGCGACGTGCGTCTCCTTGGAGATACAAAAATGAAGAAGCCGAGGGCAGAGGCTGACAAGCTACGTTATCCTGGCCTCCGGCATGGGCATGTTTTAGGGTGGAGATGGACATTCTCTCGCGCAACCAGAAAATCCTTTGTCCGAGAGAAAACATGTGATCCCCTCTGAGTTGATTCACTAACTGATTACTCGAGATTAAGTTTAAAATCAAAGCTTCCACGTTTCACCATGGTCATTTACATTTAAACATAAATTGCATAGTTCAATACATTACTCAAACATTCAGAGACAACCCACATGAGTTGAGTCTGAATTTGTAATACCTAGTAAATATGAAGATTAGAACAGCACAATGAAATAACTGCAGTTTGTTATACATGCGTAATCTATCTATGATTATTTTAGCAAAATTTTGTTATAGAAAATTCGGAGTTGGACCATTTTGACTGGCATTATTTCATGACCAATAATATAGGTTGCAAGATGGTTATATAGTTAATAAACACTGAATCAAATTTTGGCTTAAGAAACACAGAAAACTCAAGCAAAGCATTACTTTAATTTATGACTGGTGTCTGGCACATGTTCTTATCTGAAGTCACACCAGAGCGAAAATCCAAAGGGGGATGATAACTGTGTTATGCGTGCGTGTATGTGTGTAAGCAAGCAACATAGTGACAGGATTGTCCCGACTCATCAAAATAAGCTGATGAGGTTAAATTGTGGTGGTCTCTAGTTTTTGTTTTTTTAAGGAAAAGTCTCCAGTTAATCCAGTGTTCTCTGAGACTTGAGGAGTTGATGAAAGAATGTAACTGCTTCTTTTAGTCTGTGTCATAAATCCCACTTCCTGACACAGTTGGGGAGTCTCTGGAGGTAGAATGGGGGGAGGATTGTTGAAGAAGAATCAAACTGACACTTTAACGTAAAGAAAGGACTCTCAGTTTGAGGTAATTCCAAACCAAAGTTGAATATACATCCATATTCTTGAGGTTGAAGGTTATCATTGATTAATCCCAGACCTTTGGCCTTTCACAGACATTAACAGAGGAAAAGGGGCACTGGATCTCCTACAATGAGTATATATGAAATTTAATGCTCAGATTTCTAAATAGAACACAGATCCATAATATGAAAGGCCATCTTTTAATGTGCAAATGTTAGTGTGCAGTGTTTTTAACACCTGCAGTAGGTCAAGCCTATAGAAAAGGCCAAATAAAGATGTAAAAATGTCATATCTGAAACCACAATAGAATTGCTTACCTTTAGAAATTAAAATTAAAAAGTTTGATATAGATAGTGTTGTTTTCATAGCAAGAGAAATAATGCAACAGAATATTCCCAGTGTTGTGTATATACTCCCATCTTGCTTTCAGCCTCCATGTGTGCATGCATTCTGCTGTTTACCAGGTACTACTGTAGTAGCATGCTATTGGACAGAGAATCAGATAAAAGCAGTTTTATATATTCAGTTCAGCAAGTCCTATCTGAAGAGGATGCAGCTTTATCATCCGATCTTCTGCATTTGACATTGACATTCCTTTAATAAATACTGTAAGTTATGGTTTATGAAATTGATGTCAGGTATGTGCAGGTCAACATCATTATGCAATAAAGTTTAGTGGATGTGTTTCCTGCTTACTGTATGTTTCACTCACTTGCACTGGTTGTAGATGACCCAGATTGAAAAAATATTCAGATTTTATGTACCCTACACCAGGGAACTGAATTTTTCATTGTGTCATATGGTCTACACTCATGGGGGAAACGCAGGCAAATGAGGAGACTAATGAGTGCTTTTCACTCCAGCTAGTATGTTACTTTCCTACTGATAAGTGAAGGCATTAGGCCCTACTTGGGTCTTTTCTAAGAGTAATCAGCAGTTTGGAAAAGCACTGTGTTTAGATGGACCCTATACTAGCACTGTGACAATCCTATTAAGAAAACACTGTGTGCTGTTAGTGTGACGCAAATTGGCTACAAGTAGTCTGGCTCCTCTCCAGGCATGACTCAAGGTGACGGCCACAACACAAAGGCACAAAGTTACTGTCCAGATCAATACAGGCATATTGAAAGCATAGGGCACATAGCCATTTGTTTAATGTGGTACTCTGTAATGAAACTAAATAGAGAGAATAGTTACACAAGGAAAAGTGAAGGCAGGCCAACACTGTGTGATGTTTGTATGCTGCTCAGTCAAGAACAAAAGAGGCAGATCACAATCATGTCTGTTCCCATCTTTTAGCCAGACAAGAGATCCCCAGCAGACATAATCACTCCTCAGATATGTCATGAGAGATGGGCTCAGTGGGCAACAATACAATACACCGAAACACACACAGAGAGGCACACACAAACTCACTCTCTTTCTGAAGCATTGCAGAATAGAGATTGAAAGCACAGATAGACTTATATGAGGGGTGGCTGTGGCTCAGAGGTAGAGCGGGTCGTCCACACTAATCAGAAGATCGGCAGTTCGATCCCTGGCTCCTGCAGTCTGCTTGTCGAAGTGTCCTTGGGCAAGATACTGAACCCTAAATTGCTCCTGAAGGCTGTGCCATAGGTGTATGAGTGCGTGTTTGAATGAGCATTAGAAATTCCTCCTAATGAGCAGGTTGGCATCTTGCATAGCAGGCTCTGCCATCAATGTATGAATGTGTGTGTGAATGGGTGAATGTCGGCATGTAGTGAAGAGCACTTTGAGGTGGTCAGAAGACTAGAAAGGCGCTATATAAATGCAGTCCATTTACCATATGCAGTGTGTTAAGAGGCAACGATGACTGAATAGACATACTGTACTTTAAATTACAGGGTGTTTTACAGCTTTGATGCATTTCCTGCTCTGTATGACAGTCTGGGAGCCTGTAGAGAAAAACCCCAGACACCACAATAGAGAGAGAAAAAGTGCTGGGCGAAGAATGGTATCGCAGGTCAATGTTTGCGTCATGAAAAGAATTATAGTTCATATCTCTGGAGCTACGCTCGTGTTCCCCTTTGTATTCAGTTCTTGTTCACTTTCTTTTATCTTTTAATGCAACCATTCGTCTCATTGTCTAAAACTGTGGCAGAAAAAAATAAGGTAGCATCCCATTTCCTCACAAGGGTGAATAAATCATAGATTCTAGTCAGAATCTTTCACCACGCCTTCCTCTAATCCTTTCTAAATCCATGAGTGTTAACTCTGTGGTCAGAAACATTGCGTCTTTTTGTAAGAGATATGTACAAGTTTAACAAAATAATCTTTCAGTAATCTAAAGACAGTACACCTTATTAGAGAATATGTATTCAATCTTTTGATTTTGACAAAACAAAGGCTTTTCCTCAGCAGCACATGAACTTGACTGTGCCTTAGTGGGAGGAGAGACACAGTAGAAGGCAGTTTTGGTGTCAAGGTTTTCCTGGTTTTGTGCTTAAATGATCTACCTGTTCAGGCCAAGTCAAAAGTAAAATGGCTCTAGAGAGGGCCTTTTGTGTTTTTTGCGAGTTTCACGGCCACCGTAGGTTCTCTTGGGAGGGGAGCGGTATTTAGTTGGTTGCAATCTGCAACCTCACCGCTAGATCCCACTAAATCTTACACACTGGACCTTTAATACAATGAGATTGTCTTTAGAGCTCGACGAGCTCTCACTCTTGTGCCACCACTGCTGGTTCTGCTTTGCTTGTGCACATAGTTGTTACTTGCCCTATTGATTGACTTTTGCCATGATCGAACCATGTATTATCACTTGGTGTTGACATGTCTTGCTATTTGAATTTGTATGTTCAATATCTTGATAATGTGTATGTTGGTCTTGGGATTCCTTGAATTAACTGAGCATCCTCAAAAGCAGAATTGCCAAATTATTAAACCATTTATGCCACAAATATATCTGAATGAAATAAATCTAAAGTAGCCCTGTTTTTTATCAACTTGTAATACTATCTTCTGTGTCTGGCATGAGCAGATTCATTTTTAAATGATGCCTTCAAATGAACTTAAATTTCAAAATTGTGCAGTTTGTTGCCTGTGATTTAAGCAATGTGATTTTTCTACTTCATGACTCTGTGACATGGAGACGTGTGAATTTTCATGAGGGATAATTTGCCCTTTGACCTTGACTTTGATGATTGATTGCAGTAGTTACAACCACAGACACCAGAGTGAACATCTTTTACACTCTGAGAAATGTTAAATGATTTAACTTTGCACACTATTCCCAGTAGTGTATAAATGTAGAAATATTTTGTGTTATTGGATATAAATTGTATTACAATTGAAATAATTATAATTATAATTAAGGAGATAACTGTTAAAGTTGCCGCATCCTTACATAAATACACACATAGTAGCGTAGATGGCCCAGGTTGTCTTGTTCATGCTGGAAATGCTCCAAATTCCAAATTCATTTATTTGTATTTGTCTTCTTACACGCATGTGTGACTAAGGGCAAAGAATATATGTATATAGAGCATGTTCGTGTGTGTTATACATGCATGTATGTATACTGTGTATAAAAAGGCTGTCATCAACAATTCTGGATGCATATTTGTAAACTGTGGCTCCTTTTTATTTAACCTTGAATATTCCAGAGATGGTGTGCTTACTGAAATATTTAAAGACAATTCAAGGAAAAGTACAAGTACGGTGCCTTCAAGGCATCAAAGCAATTTTATTCACAAAGAAATTAGTTTTCTTTTTCTTCTCTTTTTTTTTTTTTTTACTTCCTGGGGCCACAGCAATATATAAGAGTATGTTCTTGCCTGGTAAGGGCTGAAAAATATGAATGTTGAGGACATTCCTCAAATAAAGTAAAATATAAGCTCATTTAGAAAATATTCGAATGTCAACTTACTAGCCATAAAACTTGAGCTTATGACATTTTTTTATAGCTATCAATATTAGGGAATTGTTTGAGATAAAGCACAATTGGATTCTTACAGTATATAGATCAATTTACCCAAAATGTGTGAAAAGCTGAAAAAAGCCCAGAGCCAAACTACAGAATTTTGAACTAACTCATCTTTAATTAGCTATAATTAGATGATACCAATAGTTGCCTAAAAGTTAAAGCTACTATAATTGCTATAACTTGTATGTGAAAGGGGCCGCTTGTAGTGATGAACCAACAGAGAATTATCACAGATTCTGCAGTTCCCCTCAGCTTCATGGAGCTTTATATGATATTTCAGCTCATTGTTTTGGTTTTCTGGCCTACAACCTAACTGTTTTGGTTCACCCTCAACGTTCTCATTGCATTGTTTTCAACCGCAAAAGGCAGCTGTTTTCAGCGACAAGGCTCCAAAAACCCACTGGCCAGCACAAAACGGCAGAGATACAAAGTTAGGACCTAGCTGGTGAAGAACCTCTTGCAGCTAAAGACACACTTATTTCCCTCAGGAGTTCGCAAAGAGCAAAGCAGAGCTAAAAGGAGAAGAAATATTTGACTTACATGAATCAGGTGACAAGAAACACAACTCCAAATGAATGCTCATGATGCTCCAAATCTGCTGGGTGTGTAAACATGGAACTGTTTGCTTGCATGTATCAACGACAAGGTGATAATATGTCAGCCTTGTCTTCACAGTTTGTTTTTGCTGCCCCCAAGTGGTCAATATATTGCATATTTAACGTGGCAAGCAAATAACTCTTACTACTACTATAACATTGTAGTGGACCTCCCTAAGAGAGTGATGCCACAATCATACAACCCATTAGGTAACGGGTAAAAAAGGAAATGATTTGATTCTCATTTCACAAAATGTTGTGGTAGTTGCTTTTTATTTTGAATTAAGCTGCGTCTTCTTTTAGTCGGCTGTCATTGTATGAGTAATCACTTTCGTTAACAGTTTTGTTTTTGACCTGGTGAATGCAAAAGGGGGCCAACAATGTTCTTTATTTATTGAATTTGAAATGCATAGGCTGACTGTATAGGCATTACTCATAGTCATCTGCATGTGAAAAACAGACATCCCTTTGATGTCCAGCTATGTATCAAGAGAATGCTTTCAAGCACAAAAGGGAAAAGGATACAAGCTGTTGGTAGTGAAATTGATGAGGCAATCTTCAAACCTAGATCTTTGGAAATCTGCTGGTTTACTAAGGTGAGGTTAAAAGGCTAACTAAGGGCAGGTTGGAATACTACTGACTTCAGTACCTTTCCTAACAAACAGCAAGGGACATTTTTGCAAAGGACAGAGATTATGGCTGTAGATGCAGATGCCTCCTTATCAAATATGACTCATGGTCATTTCACACTGTACTAAATGTAATGTTTGCTAACTGAGATACAGTATCAGAGTTACTCTAGACTAATAGGAATGAAATGCAGTACTTTACTCTGACCTCATCGCTACCCACAAAGAAACACTAAACTCAGCACAGCAGGGAGCAGGGAGCCACGATATTAACGTCCCCCCATAACCGCGTTTGATCTACAGCCCAACGCCAGCCATTATGAGGAATCTGCTATGTAAGGACCGGCAGGCCCAACTGCCATGTGTTCAATTCCCTAATACCCACAAGTGGGATTATTATCTAGTGAGCACCTTCTATCTGTCTAACTGGCACTTCTGTCTTCTGTCTGGCCTTCCCTTTGCTAGGCACCTCAGATCATGAGAGGAACATACTATCTAGTGAGTGCCTGCCATGTGTTGGCCATGGCACTTGCCGCCACATGGCCGTTCCCATGCTGGCACCTCAGACTGCGAGGATATGATACGCAGCAAATAATTAAAAACTGGAGTCAGCGGCTTGTAGCAGACAATCTATTTTGAAAGATGGTTGACTTATTTTGTCACAATTTTACTATTTATGTAGGGCCTGCTACTTTATAGTTAAATAGGAATCAGTGTATTTTAAAGCAGTACATAAGCAGTCATGTTTAACTCTCTGACAGGTTTTTGTCCAATCAAAAAGAACTGTGAAATCTATCATATTGTAACTAGACAAATATGGAGGACTAACTGATCAGAACAATATCATAATTACATAATTGTAGTGATCTGGGCTCAAGAACCCATCTGGATGCAGGAATTTGTCCAGTTGAATGGTTGCTGACAGAGACACACTCTGATATCCCAGGCTTCTAATTTCTCGGTGCCAAGTGTACATCATTTGTCTTAGACTGAAATCTATTCTGAATGGAAGGCTTTCATTAAGTCATCCAATAATGAGCCTGTTTGTCAAGTACAAATGCCAAGGTGCTGAGGGAAGTCATTCAAGGGCACAATATCCTATACGTATCCCTCTAGAATATCACCTAAAAAGAAATTGGCATGATGTGTGCGTGTGTGTGTGTGTGTGTATAGGTGAAATTGTGGTACTGCAATTTGGGAATATAGACAACCTCTATGGCATTTGTTTATGTGTGTGTACAAAATGTGTTGTTTTTCTTGTGAAATGTTAGTGTATTTACTTTTATTCTTCTTCCTTTTCATGTTGCTGATGTGTCTCTTTCTCATTCTCATTTCATCATTTTTAATTGACCCCACAGGTCTAGTCACATGCAAACACTCAATTTGCACTGTGATGGGGTTTTACCACATCTGATCAATACACCAATCCCAGCAGGGTCTCTGACACTGTCTGTCAGCAGGTCATCTTGTAGCTGTGATAGCACAGCTCTGATTTTCTCTTTCTGTAATGGAAAGGCCACATGCCAAAGAAGTAATTAGCCTGTTGGACAGTTAAATTTCTGCAAGAGAAGGTCTTCAAGACAAGTCCTGCTGATGGAGGCTTTGTAAGAGTGCAAACCTCCTGCTGCATGAGGACAAAAAGACTATTAAGGAAAGCTTGAGGTAATTTCCCACAAACTTTGACTGACAGAACAATCCTCTCACTCTGACTCTGTCCGTGTTTTTTACCTTTTACATTAGATGTCTAATACTGTTACCAGATGTTCTTTTAACCATGTTACTGTCTTCATCATCTGTTGATATTCCATACAATGAGAATACTACAGTCGAATAGTGTAGAGAAGGATGTCGAACACTGTAGTTGTTTCCCCAACATCGCCCTAACCACACCCCGGGGCAGCTGAATGCGAAGCTGACATACATACAGTATGTGCAACAGTCTCTACTGCATCATGGGCCAATGTAATATATTACTCCTCTGAAACACAGGGGAGACAGAAAGCACCGACGTGATGTGCATGCAGCTGAAGTTTGCAACAGAGAATGTCCTGAATTATTTAATACCAAACAAGGCCTGGGTGAGCACTGAGGATAACAGTTCATTTAGGTAATGCATGGTGAGAGCACTGTCAAATTTTCCCCCAGATGCAGTCTTAACACCTCCAAAAGAATAAAAATATAAAACCACATTGTGTACTCTTGCAAAATAGTGTCGAAATCATTCAATGTGAAGGGTTCCCAGGGGCTTTGAAAACCTTGAAAATAGGTTAGTTTGATAAAAAAAAAAAAGGCGACATTCATTACAATCAAGCAATATCAGATTTCTGACTCTTTCTTGGTAGACATTAAGATTTATAAGTGTAATTTTAAGCCTGATTTACAAGATAGTGTGGAGTTTATGTCATTACTATCAATTCTTTTAATTTTTAGATGGAAGAGGGGTCCATTTGTGAAAGGTTTGCATACAGCCTCAGATGGAATACAGGATCCCCGGCGCGTGTGTTACAGACTGAAAAAGCTATTTAGTACCATTCCTGTGCCATATATGTCCAGCAGGGCATCCCTAACTAAAATAAATGATGTTTTATGTCTGGGGCTGCGCTTGCTCAGCTAGCCATGCTTTGCACCGTAAACAAGCCACAAGGCGCAATAAATCCCAGACTAAGATGTATTTCCTGCACAGACAGCACAATCCTAATCTATCCTAATACACAATCAGAGGATATCAGCTCTATCGGGCTCTTGGTGAACCACCACACTGGACAGTATGTGAGAAGGAAGGACAGAGACGCAGTCAGAATGTAATAGCTGAGTGTGTGTATGTGTGTGTTTGCATGAGTGGTGTGCATGTTGTTTTTTTTCATCTCTGCCTTTCATGTGGAAGTGCAGCACACTGCCCAGTGTGTGAACAGTATTGTCTCAGCTTAATGTTTGCTCCCAGCGTAACCACATCTTCAGCGCATGCTGTAAAACACCAGGGGCTTCACAAAGTCATTTTCTGTTTCTTATGGTACAAATTTGCGAGCGTGAGCATATTGTCTTGCTTCATAAGACACCAGTCAACCCGCATTTTCCAAGTGTCAGTAAAATAATTCAACTCATTAGGCTTCCAAGTCTTATCAGTTGTTTATGGGATCACAAGAACCAGAACTTTATTGGTGGGTGATTCCCTCAGGCACTCCCTGCCTTTTATCAGGGCCTGTATCTCTGTATCTTGTGTTAAGCTTACTGTCATCAAGGAGCCCTTTCTCATCTCCATCCACAGTAGTTATCACTGTCCCTATTAACACAGAGCACCAGTGGAAAAAAACCAGCAGCCTCCAACTGATCTTATCAAGGTCATCCCCTGGATAGCGCTGAGGAAAATAAAACAGATAAGAGATCTTCCATAACTTAATTAGCTTTTTATCACACAATGCAATTACAAAATTGTCAAGCTGTTGGTGTAAGAGGCCAGGAACACTTTGAAGGAACTAACAATAACAAAGTGGTCAATGCCACTGGGAGAGCGATGGCCCTTTTTCGTCTCTTCAACTAAGGGCTGTAACTCAGTACTGAGGGTAAATCAGAGGGAGCAATGTGGTTTATTTAGCATCCGTTGAGTAATGGTAGCCCAATGCAGAACATACCATTCTGGGGCCAGAGCACCCACTGAGATGCTGATAAGAGAGATTAATGGTGTTGTCTGAGTGGCTGGCATACGATCAGTGCTTGAGCAACCCAAATGTGTCTGCTATCTAAAGCATCTGTATCCCTGCGAAGCACTGAGCTGGATGAGGCAAAAGGACAAGATGTCACATGAATAAATAAAGCGACAAGAACAGGAGGGTAAAACAGCCCTGTGCCCGAACATTCTGGTCAATGCACAAAACCTGCATTAAGCCAACACATGAGGAAGAGACACAGAGATGGAGCGAAAGGAAGAGAAATTGGTATAAATGTATAAATAAATCAAAAGGTTAAGCAGAGAAAACAGAGAGTTTGAGTCACAATCACGCTGAATATGGAAATCTTTTTGTAAGTGTGCTCAAAATTTGCATGGAAATTGCATTTGGGTCCCATGCTCTTTTGAGTGTGTATGTGTGTGTGTGGTGGGTTTTTTTGGGGGGGGGGGTCTATTATCACCTTTTTAATCTCACCACTGCAGAGAATCTCTGGTTCTGGATGTGATTTGTCTTTTCTCACATGGACTATTCAAGTTTCACCAAGTACGCCAGCTTGTTCCACTGGCCAAAACAGAAGTAAAATGAATTAATTTGGTTTCAACAATAGCTGAATGTTACATTAGAAACATCATTTCAATAGAACATTTGTTTGAAATTTGTCTCCATCAAACTGCGTCAAACACGCAGTCACCTAGATTTATTCCACATAATGCAGTTTCTACCTGGAACAGAGACTTATCGCTCATTGCAGCAGGTTACATGTTACCTTTTTTCCATGTGCTGTTTGTTGATCAAAAAGAAGAAAAATGTTTATTGGTCACAGTATACAATACAATGGTTAATCCCATAGGGAAAAGTGTGACAGCTAGCAAGAGTTAGCGTGAAACACTGGATATGCCAAAAAAAAAAAAAGAAAAAAATCTCGAAGCACCAAATTGCTTCCAGATTCTTACAACCACAAAAGGAGGCCTTACAAAATGAATAACATTATGGGGAGCTTTAAAATGAACATGGCAACACTAAACAGCAATACACACTTACAAGAAGCTAACATAGCTCACACTGCCATAGCATTCTGATTATGTTACTTTACAACACTGAAAATAATCAAACTGCGCTACCTTTTAAAAAATAACACAGGACAGGCATTTACATTTATATGATACCAAACTGACTTTGTCCAAATGCAGTATGTGTGATTTGAACCAGCAAACGAGATGGGCAACAGGTAGTGGTGGTACTGTCTCATTGGGAAAACGGTGGCTAAAATCTGAAATCAACTCTAATATGAGTTTACACATAATGAAATAAATAAGACTCATACCAAAAGTACTTACGTGAACACACATTGCTGTGCGTCACATCGGCACAGTTGTTCTCATTGAGATTTCCAGTAGCATTTTTTGTATCAGTCATACATTGTTATTTTGTGAGGGCTACCAACCCGTTGCTATGGTGTGTCAATCTCTGACACAAGCCCCCACTACCAATGAGGAAGTAATGTCTGTAGCTATGGAGACAGACTGTCACGGCTTGTAAACAAGATGTGTGATGTGAGCTCTGCACCCCACTGAGGAACTATTTGGCAGGAACTAGAAGCTATTTTATTACTCAACTATAGGCTATGAGTGATGACACTGTCAAGAAAATAAAAAGGCAATATCAAAAGACAAAGAAAAAATTCAAATTGTCATTTTCCTTCATATCAAATTGAAGTTGATTTTCTTCCTGCACCGTTGTCTACACACCTGACCAGATGTTTTTGACTTATTTCCTAGCAATGTAAGAGGGTTCAAATGAAGATTTCTATGCTACAGTACATCTATATCAATAATAACAATGTAATGTAGAATTATGACTATGATACAAACTTGCATTATGATAAAGGTTACACTCAGTCAGCCCCTTTGCACTTTGTATAACATCATGACAATGTAGGAAACTTCCCATCAAAGGCCTAAAATCACAGCATGTCTGTGATTGCTTATCTGGTTTTGTTTATTTGTTCTTTAAACACATCACATGGTCCAGTCAGAATTGGTTGTGTCTATGCGGCCAGCTAAAGAGACTGAAGCCTGTGTCGGACAGGTATCAGCTTTTTATTTATTTTTTTGTTATTTTTGTTCTGTCAGCCCTAAAAAATGCTTATGGAAATATTGGTCATGCTACTGTTTTTGCTACACAAACATTCAAATCCAATTTAAAGCATTTCAAAATCTTTTTTAAAAGTTAACACATTTTTAATGTGGGCAGGTGATTTGAACAGAAGGCTATCCTTGACTTTTTTCTTAGAAAACAACAATGTGGGGTGGAAGTAGACAAGCTCTAGTAGACAGTTTTGAGCTAATATAAGAAATGCTCCTCAGTTTGTTTCAGAATATACAGTTTTGGCTCCACAGCCAGTTCATTTGATGGACCAGTGGCTTAATTTACTGAGAGAAACACTGGAGCTCTGTGTTAAAGCCTTTTCTTGTTTCTGCCGTTATCTTGGATCTGACATTACTACTGTTATAATTTAAGTGCTAGTTGTGCTGATAACGTACTGTCCCACTGCCACTGGCAGGAGGATGAGCTTTGTCTCTGATTGATCTTCACAGTATGGAGACCTCAGACGCGACATTGGCACCCCTTGAATGCTCCTGATTGATCACTCCCCAATGATAACAATACATTTTCTTCTGCACTGTAACTTCAAGTAGATGTGGTGGGGTGTAAATTTCGTGTACATTAAAAGCTCACCTATTTTCTTGACAATCTGCATCCTGCAGGATAGCAGATAATTCAGAGCCAGAAAACTGTATACTATCGATTTGAGGGAAGTCTATAAGTGTTCTTATCAATACTTGAGACCTGTGCTGCATAAAGGACGCTCTGTTTAACCAGTTTGCCTTACTTAAAACCTGCTCAATACACCAGGTGAGTGGTTTTATAGTTTACAGTGCCGTAAATTATTTCTGTCATGTTTTAAGCATACAGTATCCTGTAGCCAAATTGCTGCCATATTTATCAGTCCCTTCCATGCTCTGCGCATCCATTGAGAGGCCCTGATTACCCTGATGCATTATTCATAGTCAGTGGGTCTTGGTTTACTGTGTGAAGAAACGGTATAATTTAAAGGGCGGGGAATAGAGGCTTGGCCTGTCTTGGAGTGCAGTCTAAGGAGCATGTTGAAATGAAACCACCCTTTTTGTAATCTGCCTGGCATTTATCAGCAGGATTGCTCTAATGGGGATGTCACTGGAGGAGGAGAGGAACCGTCTCACTGGGCTTCAGAAAAGGCGCCATGATGGAGATGGAGAGCCGTGTAAAGATTAGCCATATCTCCAAATGAGACCTCCAGTCATATTAGAAAAGGGAAATTGTGTTCCTTAATCTGTGTCCTATTTATCATATTACGCTAATGGCTGTATCCAGGCCATAAAGGCTGATGGCTTGTTGGCCTCACTCTGTAACTGATACAGGATCAGTCATCATGATTGTCCAGTGACTCACTGTAGGCACACAGCTGGTAGGCTGCAGGGAGATGATAATGACAAATTGATTTGTGTTGGTGGTGCATCCACAACAATCTGACTGATTGGTTTTAAAAAGCTGTGTGACCATTTCTAATTGGTGGAGCCTTTTTGCTGCATTACATGTATAGTGACGTCCTACAGCTAGTTTTCATCAAAACAAAATGTTAATTCTGGATTCTGAAGGGATATTTTGCAGGTTTGTTTTTTCTCAAATTTGGTCAATGAGAAAGAAGCCTATATGTAGGGATGAATAAGCTGTAACAAACCGCAGTTGACTGTGATAGTCCAAGAAACCTGTCAAGCAAGAACATATAATTCAACACCCAGACTGAATGCAACATGTTATCTGTAAGTGGTGTGAATCTATACAAAGTCAACAGAAAGATGGAAATTGATGCAAATAGACAGGTTCATTGTAGATATGTCCTAGATATGAAATGTCTGGAGTTATCTTGACATCTACTGCTGAACAGAGTACTGAGTCTGGATAAAAAAATCGACTGGAAAATTTGTTGTTGTTGGCAAAAAAACACATGAATTAATCGAGGCGAAAGTTCGCTTTGCGCTCAGTTGGAATACACCTCTAGGCACTTATTTATTTGCTTCGCCACTCAAAAATAGTGGTTGCTGCTTGTTAGAGACAGACACATAGACACAAGGAAACACACGCACCCATAAACACACAGAATCCCACTCACAGACGTACAGTAGTAGCCTGCACAAACATAAGCAGACATATACCTCAGGCAAAAAGGTGATCATTGCAATGTGTGTGTTTCAAGTCGTCACTTTTATTTATATAGCACATTTAAAAACAACAGGAGTTCACCCAAAGTGCTTTCCAGTCGAGGCAGATGGATTAACATCTGCCTCAGGTATACGTGATTAAAGGAATAATACATAAAAGGCAATACAATAATACATGTAATACATAAAAGGCAAGACTAAAATGAGAAACACATAAAACAACTAAAATGATAAAATTGAAATCAAAATAATAAAATAGGAAGTTAAGAGAGACTGAATAGAGGACATAAAAATAAATTAAGAGTGCACTTGACAATAACCATGGGGCAACCTCAGGCTGAACTAAAAGCAAGAGAAAAAAGGTTTAAATTCGATTAAAATGGTCAATGGTGGAACAGGACTTACTGTGGGATGGGAGAAACAGCCTGGTCACCTTTGGTTTTGAGGCATGAGTGGGGGACTGAGAGGAGTTGTGAGGATGACTTAAGTGACCTGGGGGCAGACTATGGAATTAGCAGCTTTGTAATGTTTTGTGGAGCTAATCCATTTAGGGCTTTATTAAACAAATAGTAAGATTTTCAAATTAATTCTGTATTTCACTTGTAACCAATGCAAGTGAGGCAGAACAGAAGTGATGCGTTGTCTTTTCTTTGTTGCAGTTAAAAGTCAGCAGCTGCATTTTGAATTTGGAGTCGAGAAAGGGTGGAATGGGTCAACACCATATACAGGGAATTATAGTAGTCCAGCTGAGAGGTGATAAAAGCATCGATAACTGTTTCCAGGTGCTCATGAGATAAAAACGGCTTTAATTTGGTTATAAGCTGATAAAAGCTTCCTTTCACAACACAACTGACTTGTTCGATGAAGTGTCCAAGAAGATGCCAATATTTTTAACTACACTGTGCTAATTTGCAGACAGTGGACCAACCGCTTTGCTTAGACTAGCAACAGAGCTAGGAGGGCCAAACACAATTACTTGAGTTTTGTTTTCATTTAGTTGAAGGAAGTTCCTCGCCATCCAGCCGTTTAGACAGTTAAAGAGGTTCTTCAGTGAGCAGGCGTTGTCAGGTGTAACTGGTAAGTAAAACTGTGTGTCATCTGCATAATAGTGAAACAGAATATTGTATTTCTCAAAGATAGAGCCAAAGGGAAGCATGTATAATGAGAATAAAACAGGCCCTAAAATTGAACTCTGGGGGATGCCACATAATGGGAACAGGGGAAGAAGAACAGTCTCCTATTCTGGCTGAAAAGGTTCTTTCTCACAGGTAAGAGGTAAACCATTTTAACACTGAGCCCTGCAGACCAACTTTGCCCTCCAGGCGTTTTAAAAGAATGTCACGGTCGATTGTATCAAATGCTGTGCTGAGATCGAGGACTAAGATGGTGCAAGAACCAGAATCGACATAGAGAAGAATATCGTTATGTACAGGGGTTAAAGTTGGATTTGGCAGGTGGGGGAACCCTAAGTGGGGAAAAATGACTCACCTCAAAATGACTCCCAAATTGATTTTTACTGTGAGCTACGACCACTTTCACCCCTGCATATGTATCTTCAGCAGACTAGATTCTGTACTATGCAGAGCTCTAAAACCAGACTGGAATTTGTCAAAGGTATTTAATGTGTTCAAGTAGGAGGAGACCTGGGAGAAGACAACTTTTTCCAAAATCTTAGAAATAAATGGTAGCTTAGAGATCGGCCTGTAGTTTTTATGGCCATTGGGGTCTCGGCTATAGGTTTAGGGGTTCACACGGTTTAAAACTGGAAGGGACGGCTCCATTTGTTAAACAGCTATTAATTATAGACAAAATAAGGGGGCAGATTGTGACAAAAACTTCCTTGAAAAGGTGTGATGGTATAAAGGGACAACAGGTGGGATTCATGTGTGAGACTACCTCAGACAGCTGGGAGGACAACACTGTTTGAAACTGCTGGAGGCGACTAACTGGATGATGTGGCTCTGAGGGATCAGAGTCTGGGGGTGAGATGTGAGATCTTATGTTGTCTATTTTGTCAATGAAGAAATTCAGAAACTTCTCACAGTTTTCAGTGGCGGAAGCAGGGGTAACAACAGCAGCAGGATTTAAGATAGCGTTAATTGTGTTGAACCGTATTTTAGGTCTGTGGGCATTTTTATTTATCAGTTCAGCATAATATTGTGCTTTAGCTGTCTTAACAGAGCTTGTAAAGCTTTAAACAATCTCTTAAAATTTCGTATGAGACCTGGAGTCTTTTTTCCATTTGAGCTTTACCCTTCTACAAGCTTGTCTAAGGGCACGGGTGGGGTCATTCAGCCAGGGGGTATCAACAGTGTTAGCCTTGGGTCTTTTTAGTTTTAAAGGAGTTACACAGTCCAGAGTGTCAGAGCAGGATGAGTTGAAGAGAGTGACTATCTTCTCAGTGTTGATGCAGGAGAAATGTGTGGCTGTGGCTGAGTTTATAAATTGGACAAGGGAATGGGGCTTGGATGGGGCTGAGAGGGGGTGGGAAGGGGACAAGACAATGTGGATTCAAACACAATCATAAGATGTTCACAGAGACACCAGTATCAACAATTTCAAGGTTGGAGAGGGAGAAACCAGATGATGATACCAGATAACTGAATGAGATAAAAAGAATCCACAAGACATAAAAACTTGTTGACCATAGGTTTTGATGGGCAACAGATATCAATGTTAAAATCGCCTACAATAAACAGCTCATCAGAGCGAGAGGCCATAAATGATAGAAGATCAGAGAACTCTTGAATGAAATTAGTTTTAGCTGATTTGTACACCAATGCACATAGGAAAGGGTAGTAACATTAATCTTTAAAAGTTGAACCTCAAAAGTAGAGTAGACATCAACAGGCATAAATCTGCATTAGAAACAGTTTTTTAAAAACGGTGGCTTAAGTGGTTTCAATGCATTGGCAATGTTTTACAGCATACAAAGTGCCTTAAAAAACATCCACTGGTACAATACATGGGATCTAGATTGATTTACTCTGCCTAAGCAGGAACAAGGATGTCCAGTGTTTGGAGTAATGTGTGAATGTCTAGTACATACATGATGTCAAAATACACAGTGTACTTATTTGTACATCCCTCCACATGCACTATTTGTTGAACAGTGTACCTTGTCAATGTTTATTGAGGCAAATTTGACAATTTTTTGTGTTTGTTGTGTTTCAGAGTGAGCTGGGCTTCTTCTTTAATTTCATGTGAATATCTAGTTAAGACAATATAAAAAAGGTGTCACCCTCTTTTTCAGCACTTTACTTTGTGGACTGTTATTTATATCTATACTTGGAAAAACTGAAAATTAGACCAGCATTGTATGATCATTGTGGCAACTGATAGAAAGACTGGAAACTAGGGTTAAGTCAGTTCATTAATTAAACAGCTCACAATTGAAAATTCCTCATTATTTCTCCTTAAACATACAGTGTGCAAAAACAGTGGTTTCTTTTTCACCATTCATAATGTATGTGAATATTTGTGTTTTTTTTTTTTTTTTACAGATTTCAGCACATAATGCAAACTCTGATTAAAGAACAACACGATCTTATCTATATAAACTAGACTGAAAAACTAAAACAATCTGTAGATAAGAATGACCTCATGAAAATGAAGAAGATGTAGGAACCTGCATGCACTAACATTACACTGACATCCTGCAAACACCTTAGTTGGTCACATGAGTTCAAATTTCCAAAGCAAATATGGTGAATGCTACCATTCAGTGACATTTTACAATGTGAAGCCATATTTACAAGTGGAATGCCTGCAAAGGTGAACAACAGCAGATTTGCTCTGGGCGTCACAAATTGAGGTGAAGACTCTGCCTGAGTTGAAAAGGTTTCAACTTGAGTGAATTTTTTGTTATTTGGAGCTGTGTGACTTCATGAATACACACACACACACACACACACACACACACACACACACAGGAGAGGAGAGGTTCTGGAGGAAAATGAGAAAAAGTGAAGTTCTTTGTAAATTAGTTTATCTGAGTCATCACACACTTGTTGTCACAGCATTCTGAATGTCAGTCCCGGAAACTTGTCCACTGACTGCTCATGGCTAAAAGACAATGAACAAACACTCGGAAATACATTCAAAGCAAGATGAAAATGCACATCACTTTGTATCTAAATGCAGCCTGATTGTTTTCTTGGAACTGACAGTTCGATCCTACTGTGCGCCACTTCCACTCCACACCATTAGGGTTGAAGATTCAGTTGATATTTATCAGCTTCCCAAAGAATACTGTCCTGTTTTCCTGTATTAATATTAAGAGTAAATTGCCATACTGTTAGCACTACATTAATTAGTCTGACATTGCCTTTTTGTTAGTAATTGTATGTGGGGATTTGATTTTGCGTGAAGTTGACACCTGGGGCTTTAGAGAAAAAGTTTAAGGGAAAAAGTTAGTTATTGATATTCTATTCAAATGCTCTGATTGACCCAAAGAGGCAAAGTCAACTAATTATAGAAAGGACACTTGTAGAATTAAATTTTTAAAAAGACACACACACACACATCATATAAAAGGAAACTAGAGAAAACAGATCAGCCTCTGTGTCTTCTTCTCCTTGTGGTGAAGCACATGAAAATAATGCTATTCTATTGTGTGGTTTAAAATAATTAAAGACAATCTTGTGAACCAAACAGGTGTCTCAGTCCCTGGAAGGGGGCAGGTGACAAGACTCTCTACATTGTTGGCTTGCATGTGAATAGCAGGCGGGATGAGCCGGGCTGACAGGGAGAATTAATGAAAATCCCTCAAAGCAGGAATCTGGATGCCACAGCAGACAGCCACTTACTGAGAGGTGCTTCAGCACAGGTGGATGCTACATGAACACACACACAGAAACCACACACACACTTGTTGTCATTTGCTTTCCACTCAAATTGTTTTTCTGCTCAAAATGGTCAGTTAATGGGAAGGGAACTATTATTGATTTTTATTTCAGAATGAATAAGTTCTTGGTCACATTTGTAATGCTGTCCCCTGTTCGATTTCCAAGGCAAAGAAACAGTTTGCCTTCATAAATCTAATACTGAATGATGTTTAAATTTCGCTTAGTAAGGAATCCACAAAGAATTATCAGCCAACCCTGCAGCTCAGCAGAGCTTTTTTAGCCTCTTATAGCTCATTATTTCAGTTGTACTGCTCGCACATTTATTGCACAGTTCAGTCCCATTCAGTCAGTCTCTCTTGTTAACCCTGTTTCCAGCAGCAATAGGCAACTGTTTTCAGTGAAAAAGCTCAAATAAGCCCACTGTACACTATAATTCCCAGCGCCAAATGGCAGGCAAGCTATTATGATATACTGCTCAGGAGTTGCTGGAGACCAAAACAGAGCTAAAAGGAGAGTGAACGTTAGATTGACTTACAGTTTCTCATCAGGTGCAGAAACATGACTCTAAGTGACTGCTAATGACATTCTGTCGCATACATACACAGCGATGTTTAGCTAATAGACTAATTAAATCTCATTTACACTGTAAAACCCACTTTTGTTTCGGGGTCGTGTGTTATCTCCGATGAAAAAGTAGTGATGAGTTGTATTTATGGCTTTTAAATTTAGATGTAGGAGATTATAAGATTATGAAAAGCACATGAAGCAAGACTCATCCCCATCAATGTTAAGACTGTGTTGTTAGTGATTAAAATTTGGTACCACAAAGTAAATATTACATTTTTGCGAAGACAAACTGGGCTTTTAAAACTGGGATTATGTTGCATGATGCCGTTCAGAGTAATTTGGTCAGTGTAAACGTTATAATAAAAGTAGAGTAAAATCATGCTTTGACCTAAACCTTTCATTTAATTCCTTGTCATGCTACATCACTTGTTTTCCCCATGTGTGGTTCTTTTAACTGTGATTGCTGTATCATATCTGTTAGACTCAGTCAAGCACACCACTGCTGTCCCGCTTCTGACCCCCAGTCTCCATCTGTCACAGCATCCCCCCTATTCATTCCCTCCTCATTCTCCCTGCCATCTCTGCAGCATAGCCAGCAGGCTCTGAGATGACTTTCCTTTTTTATGGTCATAAGAAAATCATGGTATATCAGCAAAGCTGCTCTGCTCCGAAGGCTCACACCCTGGGGTCTAGCTGAGGATGGAATATGCAAATGCCATTTACATACATATATTGGGCTATGGAACACAGACTACTGTATTGATAATAACTGCAGAATAAATGACCTGCTTGGATAACTGTGGCCACTGTGTTTTCTGCAGTGTATGTGGAAATCAGGTTCAGATGCCAGTCAGGCAGTTCATGATGGTGCACTCACGTGGCCTTGGAAAACTTTTGCCACTGCCCTCTCTTTTTCTTCATCTCTGACTGTCTAGCCTCCTTTGCTCCTGCAATCCTTTCCTCTGTTACTTCTCCACCTCTGACTCCCTCTTTCCACATTGGTTACATGAATATGTTTTGACTGTCTTTTGTGCTGCTATGAGTTAAGACAGTTTGGCTACTGTATCTGAAAAAGAATGAGCAGGTCAGTGTTGATTTTCTACCCTTCAAGTGACTGAGCCAGTTAGGAACTAGGGATTTTTTTGTTTGCCCTCATGTGTACGACAGAGATTAGTGCCACTGTTTGGAGATTTTGAGAGAAGAAAAAAGTTGTTATATTTCACTATAAAAGTTGTTACATTTCAAGAAACAAGTTGATATATTTTGAGATGAAAGTTGTAATACTTTTAGAAAAAAACATAATATTTACAGGATATTATAGTTGTGTTATAGTTGTTGTATGTTCCTTACCAGTTTCAATTTCATTTCAATATCCTAAAACTGACTTCTATGGCTTCTTGATGAAACTTTTCGACTTCAAATCCCTTATTTGAAATGTAAATGACTGTTCTCGCCTGTTTACTACAATGGAGTAATAAAACCTCATTATGTTCTAACTTTTTTGCCATAAATTTTCTACTTTATTTTCAGAATATTACAACTTTTTTCTCGAAATATTTCAACTGTTTTTTAATACTAATACTCATAGAAGTGTATGTGGGCTGCTTAATCTTTTTTTCTTTGCTTAAAACCTGGCAAACAGTAAAACAGATTTGCAGTGCACAGCACTATGAGGTAGAGACAGATTATAAAGTTATGTTGCAGTCCACAGCCTGACAATTGCTTCTCAGATCGGCCAACCTGACCAGAGAAGCAACTCCTTAACTACCCATCACTGCCAAGCAAGACTTATGGGCTACAAGCACCTGAAGCGTAGAAAATAGCATCTCAACAAAGTGGCTTGGCAGAGTGATGGAAACTCTTGCTCATTTCACAAAAACCATCAGCTGTTTGCTAAATCATCTGTTAAAGAAACCATATTGCCAAAATTTATTTTTAAATGCCACATGTTAATGCCTCTCATATTTAATCGCTCACGGAACAGATGCTAGCTTCTTTCAATTAAGCAACCTTTGAGTTTTGTTACTTCTCAGCGAGCGCTAATGCAGTGTGCTTCACAAACCTGTAACTAGAAACGCTGAACATCCCATTTTCCACTTTGCTGAACTGGTTCTAATGATCACTTGATAATGGACTATAACCATATAGCTAAGTCCTGAGGTGGTGAAGGTAGGAGTCAACAGGTTTAATCCAAGTTGTATTGCCAAACTTTATTGTTTGAAAAGTTATAATGATGAAGTATGCAATCAATAAGACATACAGTATATTGTTATGCTGCTGCTATGATACATAAGAGAAATTAATAAGTTGTGAAGAATTTGAGCTCTATTGTATAAGATTTTTAATGGTTTAGGATGCTAAATGAATTTAAAAAATACCTCATTAGTGGACAATAAGTATGATGATTGTCTGGTGTAGGATCATAGCCAGTAGCAGTGTGAGGTCCTCTGATGTTTTCTTGGTAAAGGCAACTTGAAGTAATGACATTTTGAGTCGTGGCAAGGCAGCATTGCCAGCCCCTGCTGTCCGTGACATTGTTTGCGAGGTTTAATTAAGTCACAGCCACTCTTGATGGAGTTAGTTAAAGTCATGAGCCCCTGTTGACTTTGGAATGGCTGAGTGAAGCACATTCATGTTGTTGCTTTGATTGTTTTTAGTCATTAAAGGATCAGGACCCTGGAGAAGTTAAGGAAACGGTGCAACCACTTCAAACTGCATCCCAAAAAGACAACAATTATCCATGCCAGGCTGAGTAAATCCTTTGGATTACTGGATTACGGATCCTAGCCCACATTTCAAAATTTTACCTGCATGGTGTTAATATGTAACTGTGCCAAGTGTAATGTGCATTAAAAGAGAGAATCATGTTTATGATAGGATTTGTGAGTTTTTACAATCTGTTTGAAATTTTAAATCTTTTTTGAACACTGAATGGATAATGAGTATATGCACAGTTGTCAATAATCATGTTTACACAGGACATTATGTAATTCAATTTTACATATACCCTCAAATATGCTTATAACATTATCTAAGTAGCTGATCACTGTTATTTGCCTTGCAAATACGTCCATATAATGGAACAATGGCTGTATCTACAGGCACAACAGTTTATACTACCTTAAGTCTGTACACTATCAGGGGAGGAGTACGATCTCTACTAAAAGTTTTAAGATGAACATGTTTATACAGGAGGTTGGAAGGATTACATACTGCTTAATAAACAACTCTAACCCATGAAGAAGCCATCACCTGGAGGCAACAGCATCTAAATACAGTCTAAATTCATATGTATCTTCTATACAGTAATGGTCGAACACACACATGTATTTGACGAAGGAAGCGATTTGGCAGCCATAAGTCTGTGTGCTTTCAAACAAGAAGTGCGAGTACAGTGGTGAGAACGGGAATCATTCTGCCTCTCTCATGCTCTCTCAATCTCACTCTGTCTATATGCCCTGATAAAGCTGAGGCCAGTTTGGCTTCATTTGCAGCACAAGCCTCTTAATCCCTGGAGTCTCCAGTGTAGAAAGGGACATGAGGAGCGTATGGAGGGCCTCTGATCCTTATTAGTGCATGGCACAGACAGCCGGGAAAATTCAGGTAATTTTAGAGAGCTGAGCTTTCTTTTAAGCCTTTCTGGTGTTCATTATTTCTCCACACATCATGGAACATCAGCAGCGAGTGTGAAGCTTCCTTTACTTTAATTGTAAACACTTAAGTGAACAATTTGTTCAGATTTAACAAAGGGGTTAAAGTGGAAATAAATTATATATTTATCTCACATTTTCTTAAGTAAAGCTGTGGCAATTAAACTCTCTTTTTCCAGAGAATTTGTCCGTGTATGTGTTCTCTTCTGCAGAAATGCCCTACTTTACTCACAGTGCTCATTCATGTGTTAGAGCTGCCCACTAAGACCACAGTCTTCAACTGCAGGTCTCTAAATAGCTCCATTTAAGCTGTTGGGGTTAGGAAAAGGGGATTATTCATTCACTTTCAAAGGCAAGATTTTAGTGCCGGTGCAGATTTTTGACCCAGCAACCTTCCAGTCACACATTTCCTGCCACCCATTTCCAGTTTGGTGGATGATTTGACTTCCCCGGGCATATAATGACATAGCTGTAAAAATCCGAAACAAGAGACCATCCAGTTTAGTGAGGCATTCTCCTAAATCATAAATTTCTCCATCTTCTGGAATAAATCCTTCACTCTGTCTGAGTCGTTGGGATGCAGCAGCCCAAACACCACCTATCTCTGCGCGTACTGGCAACACTGCATATTTAGCTATTAACATTTGTCCCAAGCTGTCCAAGTTGTTCAACCTTAACTTCACCCCACTGCTCAAAACAATAAATTATGATTTACCGTACTGGATGAATGTACCTCTCCCAATCATAGAGAGAATATCTACATTAAGGCGACATTACTGGTCAGCCTAAAGGTGTCAGTATGCTTGAAAAGAAGACGTTCGTACAGCATGTGGCCTGACCACGTCTGAGGGCAAAAGTGTTTAAAGCTGTTCTGAAGGCCACACACTGCAAATTTTCAGTCTTTCCTCAGAGGCATGTATGGTGTTGCACTCTGGTGTATGTACAAAAACTGACACAAGTAATTGTGTGAAAAATGCAAAAAATGAGCTAGTTCAAACCCTGCCAGCCAATTGCTGACAGAAGTGGGCATGCCTGTTTAGATGCCAGTCAGCCCAGTAATTTATTACACTTTATCCACACAGATGCTGACATACTCACACATACATATATAAAATACAGTATGTACATATGTGTGCACAAACAGAATACCTCAGGTTATTCTACTCATATTGTTGACATATATTAATATTTAAAGTACAGCCCTTCTCCTGTGTTGTGTGCTGTCTTTTATAGTGCCCATCTACAGTAGCACTCTTTTGCCTCATACAGGGTTGAAAATGTCAGAGATTGCTTTAACAAAGTGGATTCATTACATAGCTGGGGCGAGGGCAAAACCCCTCATCCTGCATCCTCATTCAGATCACTCCTACCCTAAAACCCCTTCGCCACACTCTCTAATCTACAGCTTTATTTTTTGTTTATCTGTATTTTTTACATTTATCATGAACAAGATCTTGTCTCATGCATTCATAATTTCTGCGCCCTCAGAACTTCCTAACGGGGGCAATGTATTTTTTTTTTCCCTTTTTTTTTCTGTGGTGTGATCATTTGCATAACTAATCTGGTATTTACATTCATCAATTGCTTCATTAATTAGGTCAGTGATCAAAGCAGGATTTCTCTATCACTCGGGAGGGGAGGAAAAATACATTTTGGTGGCTCTCTACTGCAGCTCTGCGCAGTAACAAAAAGAAATAAAAGCTGGGGGTTTGGGTTGAGATCTAACGCATAATTTCTTATGGAGAGCCTGCTGAGAGATACTGCACTCTTATGTAACTCGGCAACATCATTATGAAGACAGTCAGAGAAGGCAGAGAGCCTCCATCTTTAGCCACTAGCTCTGGCAGAACAGTCAGATCACCCACGCCATCTGCTGGTGAATAGGAGGAGGAATTTTAACCACCACTAATGACCACCCAGGGGAAAGGGCCAGAGGCCGAGGAAAACTAACAGTGCTTTCAGGGACTGGATTTGAGGCTTTTGAACAATGATGACATGTATGATCCACCACCGGCCGGTATCATTAGTCATGTGAGACAAATCCAGGCTCAGGGAGCCACAGTGCTGTTCTCCTGCTCTCCTGCTCCTTTGTCAGTGGTGATGTGTAATTTGTCTACCTTCCGCATGCATCTGACCTTCCTCTTGACAAGGCATCGTATAAAAGACAGGTTAGTGTGCACTGGGCATTTGCGGTATCTTGCTGACACACACAATGTAACAATCGAGCAGTGCTGAAATCCCTGCTCCGCTTCTCCAATCTCTCATCTGCTGGCAGCACTACATCATCATCTGGAAACACAGAGCACAAGACAGGAAAGGTACACAAATAGAAACTGCTGACCCATCTGTCCTAAGCATGTGTAAAAAGCCATGAATTATGAAATATATACAAAATTGAAAAAGGCATGATCAATTTGATAGGCATGACTGGAGTGAAAAATGAGTGTTGCCTTGTTTTAATTGCACATATTGAAGTTTTTGCGCCTCGCTGAGTTGAGTATCCAATTATTTCATGAGTACACTCACACTCTGCTAAAAAATAAACCTGCAAACAAAGAGACTATATGTTATTGTTTTTTTAGGATTCCAATGGCATTCAGAGTAAGTAACTACTGTAACCATACAGCATATTGATTCATCTACCTACACTGACGAGCATGTGGTCCACTTTTATAACTAACAGTTAAAGGGTAAGTAGGCATCACTGCAGTGCTGTATTTAGCCTAGTAAACACACTGAGTAAATTAGCAGTACCCAAATAGATATTATTTTGTTTTTCTTATTATTTATCACCAAGGGATTTAAATTTAGACTGCACTGCAATGCCCTAAAATGCATAAGTCATTCTGTAAGCTAGTATTTTGTTTTATTTTTTTTGCTTTCTATTACCTAATTTTGTTCTTGCTTATCAGACACAACAAACCTCCCTAAAGGGAAACTGTTTCAGTAATTGGAGAGCAGAGCATCCCCTAGTATATGGACCCTAGACACTAATGCAGGTTATTCACTAGGATGCCAGTGAACCCATTTTGACCCCATAGACAGGTCTGTCGCTGCTCTTCAGGTAACCAGGAGCCATTAGCTGCTCCCGCAGGTCTTAACCTTCGCAGACCATTTTGACCACAAACATTATTATTGAAGATACACATGCAGTAGGTGAAAACAACAAAGGCAATAGAAGTAAAAGACATTCAAAATTTGCCTCTTTTTTGAATCAAATCATCAGCAGGCAGAGGTTTGATGACCAGCTTGCTCTTATATTCCTCCTCTTTATATTATATCAATGTCATCAACTAACATTTTTTTTTAAAAGTTTGCATCAAAACGAGGGTTATAATCCCATATACATCAAAGCTTAGCTTTTGTTAAACCTTTTGTATGAAAAGGGACAGAAATATCTGCCCTTTTTGTGAATAATTCACTATATGCAATCTCTGAAGTTAGTTTGCAATTTGACGCACAAGAGGAAAATGATTTATAGAAGAAAAAAAAAGAATCACATGTTCTGTTCTCCCAGTATTGCTGCATCATTCAGCTACAGCAGCCATGACTAATCCAAGATGAAATGAGCTGGTGGGAGGGCACAAGGGCTATAGTAACTTCAAATGGAGAGGGAAGATAGTGTTCATACACATACACACAGACACACAAATATTCACTATAACGTTTACACAGAAATCCCTCCACGAGGCTCAGAGTGAAGAATATTAAATTCCATTAAATTACCTGCTGGTGCAGCTAAAAAATAAGAAAAAAAAGTGTGCTGATGATGATTACACTTCCAGATTTATCTATGAATATGTTGATTAAATAAATTGCAGATACAGAACCAAGCCAGGACAGAACGTGTGTCCCAGCTAAACATAAGTCCTGGTACTGTTTGTGGGCACTGGAGAAAACTAGACCTGTATTTTAAGTTGTGACAATTCAAACTTTGAAGCAAGAATTGCATTGACCATCTCCACAGATTTAGTGATGGCTCTGTCCCAACAACAGGTTACAGCCTCCAATTCTCTGGTGAGCTGCTGAACTGTAATTGCCTGCTGTTGCTCTTATCAAACTCCTGCCACTTTCATGTCGTGCTTCCTTTCACTGCCCTACTGTAACCTCTGGGAACCTCTTCAGAGTAATCAGAAATTACATGAACTATTCCGGCTATTTGTTTTTTCATACCTACCTTCCTACTCTCTGCAAAAGATTTTGTGAAGCGCCACTTCAGGCCATGTCTTACATTCAGAAAGCTACAAACACTCATGTCTCACATATTAGTATTGACTACTGAGAACCTCCAAAGACACAAAAGAAGGTGCTTTGCTTAAAGACAGCTCAACAGGAGAGAGTGTTAGTTATTATTTTTCCCTTCTCACATTATGCAGTGTAACCAGTGCACTTAGACTAATGGGAGACTGAGGAAACCGTGTTTGCCACTGATGGGTTTCTTTGATATTCAATGACATCACTTCTAACTAACATTGATCTGTGAAACAAAGAGAAGTTTCAATAGATTTTGCTCTTTTGGAAATGTGGCTTTGTGTTTATTACTACCAATTTTCTTTTGTGTTCTGACAAGAGCTTCTATCTTCAGATAAAGAGATTCTCCGTCTGCCTTATTCTCTATCTCCAGTGAATTGTTTTTGGTGTCTGGTACCAATTTGTAAAGACACTTAAACAGTGACTGCACCATTCTTAATGGCAGGGAATTCTCATTGGGGCATTCTAGGTAAAGGATTTTAATTTTAGAGTCTTGTGTTTGTAAATATTTGCGATTAGACAGAATTGCACTGTGTGTGTGTGTGACAAATGCTTGGGATTGTATGTATGTATAGATTAATACACACATCATACCATTTAGTGTGAATGAGAAAGACAGTAAGGAAGGAAAGGTGAGGTAGATGAGTACAAGAGCTATATAGCAGAAATGGGAGTGTGTTTGGGCGATGTACAGAGGTCAAGGGGAGTAAATAAGAGTGTGATGACAGTGATGCAGCCCACTGTAATAAGTAAACACATCACAACCCCATGTGATTTATTGCAGTGCCAGGATGACATTTTCAGCTGCGGGACAAGGAGCCAGGGTCCTGAGTTTTTTTTTTTCTTTGGTTTGCTTGTTTCTTGTTTTTTTTTTTTTCTAACACAGAGGACAAATCTTGCATTCTTATTCTTGCATTTTCCCAGTGAAGAAAGAGCAGTCTGCTTATCTCGCAAGAAGTGGAGAATCCAGCCGCTTGGCCTCAAAGGGGTGAGAGGTACGGTATTGGAAAATAGGGGTGGGAGGTTGCAGCTTGATAAAGACCCGAGAAGTGCACCATGACATGAATAATAAGTTGTTTCTGTCATTGATTCCTTTGTATGTATATTTATTTTTTGGTTAAGGATTCACACATCCTGCAAAGGGAACACTGAAGATGCAAAAGGAATCCTGATTTTGAACCAAACATTATTCTTGCTCTTTATTAGTCCTACATACTTAAGATTTTTAAACTGATGTTTAACATCTTCCTCCCTTTGAGAAACTCACATCATGTATCATTAAATTTGTAACACGTATCATCTAACCATTGGGCTGTGTCTAGTTGTTCATGAGCACATTGTCCTTTGATAAAACATGCAAATTACAGAAACCCCAAATAATTTATCCTGATGTGAATCACAGTTACTGTTAGTGTTACTTTGACAGAATTGTGCCTGTGCCTTTAAAAAAGTACTGAAACTGTATTTTTTAATTCTGACCTGGACTCAAAATAGTTAACAAGAGAAGAAAGGTCTGGCGAAGCAGATCCCAAGTCAGCATTCCAGGACTATTATGCCTGCCAAGGGAAGCTCATACACAATAAAACTTTAAATATAAAGGTGTTGAGAGGTGCTAAAGTGGTAGTCCATCCCCATGCTAAGGTGTTTACGTACAGTTGTATACCGTAAAGTATATTTAGTAGCTACCACATAAAAATACAAGATGCAGTGGCACTAAAACGTGTGTACTGTACTATCACCTTCACCTCTAGAGGACCCCATATTAGGCAGCATGCTATCACCTCTTTACAACTATGTGCTTATCTTTCATAAACAAAAACAAAACGTGGGTTTTTTGTCCACAAACACATTGTGCAATTTATAATATCGTGCAGCAGAAGACTTCTGCATTATCTGGGTTTTAAAGTGAGAATAATGGTAGTAATTCTATCACTTATTTGAGATTATCTTTATGATAAAGAGGATTTTCCTATCCATGGCTTGTTTGTTGACACAAACAAGATAACTAAATGTGTGAAAGGATTATGAGGGGATGTGCGTTGACAGGTCTAAGGTAACAATTCCTGATACCAATAAAAGGTGCTAGAACCCATTCTGCTCAGCTGAAACGCTTGAAATCAATTTTGTTCAGACAACTTTGCCTTGTCAAACATTTATGGAAGACATGAAGGGAACATTAGTGTCTTAGTATTCATTTGCCCATAAAGAGACCCACAAGGGGGCAGTAATTTGTTGATGTCCTTGTCAGTTTAGATGTAGCTGTAAAGGAAAAGTTAATGCTGAGGTGCACTCCACTGCACCAGTAATGGATAGAAACAAGAAGGCATGTAAGACCATCAAACACTGGCCATTAGGGTCAGGCATGTTATTCACACCCTCTTTCTTCATCAATAAACTTTTATAAACCTCAACCTTTCATACAGGAGGTTTTGGCAACTCATTGCTTGATTATGATCCATGTTCCAATTTCAGCAAGAGAACATGTTGTTGTTTCACAGGATTCTACACAGTGGAATACAGAGAAAGAGCGAGCATGACCTCACGTCTCCATATGTATCGGGTCATGTGCATAGGTTTATCTGGCAGCCCGAATGTTTCTGCCTACAATGTAATCATCAGGAAATGCCTGGGAAGTGTTTTAACCTGCCCATCTCAATCCAAAATGCCAGAGCACTAAATCAGGCAGCCCAGAGCAAATATTCCAGTCACTTTTTGGCTTGGCCTCTGCAGTGGGTTTGCACAGCACTCTCGCTCTCTTTCTTCCTCTGAAGCACTTTGGCATTGACCCCGCATAGCAGCATACATTACAGAAATACTCCTCCATTCCACCGAGCCAAGGCAGCATGGGTTTGTGAAATATTCATTATATTCTACAATGAGATACACTCCTCTGCCTTAACATTACTGCTGAAGTGCTTTCGAGCAAGGCAATGAACCCTCCAGTTGCAGTACAGCTGCTCACGGGGCCAACAGTGGAAGACTGTGTTTGGACTGGGCAGCTTTTAGGTATGACTGTATGTGACTGTGAAGCAGGGCGTTATTGCAAAAGAGCACATGTTCTTAGCACAACCCTCCCAGGATAAATAAAGGTTTAAAAAAACACACTTAAGCACTGGCCTCTGACTGCAGTATATGTAACAGAGATATTCTGTCATCCTTTTGGGACTATCCAGCATCTATTAGTTTAAGATTGATTCCACATGTTTTCATTTGTTCTTAAATCAATGTGAAATTTGATTTTCATATTGTGTAGTAATTTCTCAGCATCGAAACTCTCACTTATGGCCTGTAATTGTGGGGAGATTTATTTCTTTGTTATAATCATTCACAATAATGAATACAAGATGCCTTCAGTCCCTCTGGGGAGTGGCAGGAGAAGGATTTGGGTTCGTCCCAAAGGGTGAGAGGGGTGTGGTGAAGCTTAAATTCCCACACTCAATCCCTGACTTTAAACAAGACACGGCTTTAAAGGGGGGAATTTCAGGAAGATGCTCCACATTCAACACCTGACCGAAATGATTAAGATGCCTCAAATTTCCGAGCAAATTCCCTCCTTGTGTAACTTGGTTTCATGTGATAGTTTGGATTGTATGAGCTTCAGAAAAAAAGGAAACTATGGTGCTAGTGACTGACCATTGGTGTGAAATTTCTGAGCCTATAAAATGTAATCAGTACTGAAGGCCTTGGATCAAAATGAATAATGAAATCTGGCCAGGGAGGCTAGTTCTCCTTTTAGAAACACAGCCTTTTGGAGGAGATAAGGGGAAAGAAAATAGTTGTTTCGCTATTCCCTTATCAGTGAGAACTGCATAATGTAATCTGACTCAATGGCGTATCAGATCAATCACTCTGTCTGGGTAAGGAGGGAGGGGGAGAGAGAGAAAAGAAAGACTTACTGATGTAGAAAAAAAATACTAAATATAGTTAAGCAGAGAGGAATAATCTGTGAAAAAGATTTGTCCTTCCTATTGCCATTTGATTTAATGCAACAGACACTGAATTTACACCTAATGAGTGGAAGCTTTTATATTTCCTGTCACAAACACTCCCTGTGGTGCACAAGCAGTGTGTTGCATGGAATTAATACACTTTGGTTGTTAGCGTGACAACAATTCTTATACAAAAACCCAAACCAGTAGCCTAATGGTTAAGACACATGCTATATAACTGCCACGTCTGTGTTTTGAATCCAGCTGCAGACCCTTGTTACATGTCACCCCCCATCACTCCCTCCTTTCAATTCCTGTCATCTCTCCTCTGCCCCTATAATAAAGACATAAAATGCCCCATAAATATCAAATATTTAAAAAAAATGTATAAACTTTATCAATAGACAATCAAAGGAAACAATTCCGTAGTGCATAAATCCACATTAACTCTGCAATTTCTTCAGAGAAAGCAAAGCAAAAAGAATACATTTTCACCTCCACATTGGTTAGTGTATTTTTCTTCAACTTGCTGTTAATCTCCATGTATGTGTTTAGTCTAATTTAAATTAGCACACCGAGAGAGACTACTTATATAAAATGATTGTGAATGATGTGTGAAATCACCTAGTGATTTGAATGACATTATGATGATTAATGTATAATCAGCTATTGCTTTTTCCTTAAAAGTAGTACCAAATTACCTGAAGACCCTGAATTTTGTGATCACATGATCACCAGATAAGAGTTATAATTATCTTCTAGCTCTCTCAGCACAGGTAGCGACACTAATGGCATAGAATTACGCTGCCCAAGAGATAGTTTACTCCACACATCCATGAATCCTCGGAATGCTAGCTTTTCCATTATTTTTGTACATTATTCTGAATGTGGGTGTGTTTGAGTGTTGCTGCCTTTGTGTCTGTACAGAGGAGGGCCTTAGATGACTCTTTTTCCTTGAACAATATCAAGCGGAGGTGTGAGATGATTTCAGATGCAGCCTGTTGTCTGTCTCTGTGCTCTGTATCCCAGCTCAGCCAGCATCTGATTACCAGGACCTTGTTGTGTTGTCTAGAGAATGTACTGTAACAAAGAGGGGAGGAGAGAGTTGAGAGAAAGAGATAGAGAACAGAGGAAGGGTAGTTCTCTGGGGTGTGCGGAGACAACAGCACACAACACATCTGTAGAGATGTGTCTCTGGGGACCAGCTGTGGATTTCTGGAGCTAATTGAATAGGCTGCTCCAACAAATTTACAGGCTCCTCTTTCTTTGGGAAACACATGACAATGGAATTCTCCCTCTTGCATCACTTGCCCCCACCCACACCACCCTTACCCGTCTTGACTTTGTTTTCCCTCTTTTCCTTTTTGCTCGATATCTCTCAGCAGTCACCGAGGTGCATACCGTGTGCTAGAGGTGCCCACAGACAAGCGGTAGGTGCTTACTATGCCAGTCACTTCCTTCCATCTCCATGTCCCTGAGAGACCTAATTGATATTCTAAAGCAGAGTTGGAGCTGCATCTCAGGCTCACCTTAGTCATTAGTGAGCCCCACAGGGCTGTTTGCATTATAATCTCTGATTTAGATTGTGTGTTGCCTCCGTGTCCTTCCCTCGAGGTTGAGCTGTGTGTGCAAAAGGCCACTGTCGAGGGGATCGGAGCTCAAATTAGCCCCTGCTTCTGAAGTTTGCATCTCAGACGAGGGTTACATGCAGTCCTGCCCTCAGGGGGTTCAAAAGGTACAGATGACCCAAGGCCCGGGGGAGGAGGGGGGGGGGGGGGCATGCAGAGGTCTATGGTTGACCCTTGAATGGGATGAAGTACAACAACTTACTTTACTTATTTACTGACTTGTATCACTGACAATACAATGTCTATATATTTACATGATTAATACATTTATTGTTATCATTAAAACACATTTCAACTTGTCATCTGACACCCCGCCCCCTGCTGTTATTGTGAAAATTGTGCAATCGAAACACTTGGCCAGTCAGATGTGCAACACACACATGTGCCGCTAATGTAAAGCAAACTGCAGCCTGACTAGCTAAGTCAAAATGCCTCACCAAAAATCAGGGGCTCAAAAAAGAAAAGCCAGGGTACAGAGAGAACAAGAAAATTAAAGGAGCAGAGAGGCAATGGCCAAATTTCTGGTCAAAAAAAAGAAGCACCAGGTATGATAGGCGAAGCTGAACATGGAGGAGCTAGGCAGACTACTAAATAAAAATGTAGCTAGCTTGACCTTTAAGTAATGTTAGCATGTTCACTTATTTTTTTAAAAGTACTGCTGCACTGTCCTTGTAAGGATATTGTAACCTGCTGGTATTACTAATGCAAACTGCAATTAGCAAATTGTTAAGTAAGCAAGAAAATAATCAGAATGTTCCTATGATATCACCCTCTATCAGAAACTGAGCGAGTGAGAAGTATCCCCACGCAAGGCAGGTCCACTGTTTTGTTTTAAGGTAAAAGGAGGAATACTGTATAACTGTCTGAGTCTAATTTGAAAGAAAGTTTCTCTGTGTTTTAAAATAACTGACTTGACCTTTTGTGCTTTATAATCATATTGAGTATATGTATGCAAAACATAGCGTGGTCTGGATGGGTCCATAACACTAGATTTGAAAAATGGTTGTTAGGGACTCCATCTGCGTCACTACAAGGCTAATGGCCAAGAGCTTATTTGAAACTGCCCATGTTGTTATTAGAACTAAGGGTGGTGGGTGTTGGTGGTGGTTCTGGAGTGGGTGTAGATAAGGGGCCCAATTTGGAAACTTTTGTCCCCTTGTCCATAATTCCTAATGGCTGGCCTGGTTACATGTCATGAACTCACACTTAGACAGACAGATCAGATGAGCAGAAAAATATCCCCCCGAGTTCTGTCACAATGGAGTGAACACCACCATCTAGGTCCATCTGGACATTTGTATGGTAACGAGGGAAGTGAAAGTGCTCATAACTCATCAAATCTGGCTCATTTATGGATGGAGCATGAGAGGAATGATAAAATCTCAGGATCCTCAAATGCACACTCGCCATACATCTACAGTCTTATCTGTATATGAATGCATGGACCAGGCATATGTGTGTGTTAATGTTTTTGTCATCAAACTGCTACTATACACTCCATTTGATTTTTCGTCACTGTAAGAAACCCATTAGCACCAAAAAAGCACAGATATCCCCCATAGCTTTTTCTTCCCTTGGCTAACCTCAAGCAGAGTTTAACATCAATCACATCACTAGCCCCCTAACGTCACAACACTACGGGGAGGGCAGCCATTGTCAAAGCAACATGTTAGGCAATTATCTCTCTATGTCCTCCCTCCTTACCTCTCTTATTTACACTGCATTAGGTCAGCTGTATCCAGGGACTGAAGTGACTGAATAATCTCATAATCTGATAATCGCACCCCCTTGGTATAGTGTCTTTTGAAACTTTTGTGAATTTGGCCTCTTAAAGGACAGACTTTTTCAAGACCGTCCTAATAGTCAGGTGCCCAAATGAACATTGACATGTTGTTTTTGCTGTTTCTTGTTTATACTGGCCTTCAAGAGAGCCCTTCATAATGCACTTTCAATGTAGATGATGGGGGACAAAATCCACAGCTCTCAGCTGTCTAAATGAGTCAAATCAAGTAGATATCTTTCAAAGTTACAGTCTTTTCAGTGCCAAATTCCCTCTTTTTTTATAATACTTCTACTGCAGCTGAACTGGGAAACACTGTACATCAAGACACAAAGAGGGTACTTTTTACTAAAAGACTGTACCTGTAGAAGATATCCACATTATTTTAATAACTCAGACGGCTGAAGCCTCATATTATCTTCAGATAAACTTTTACTTTTAGGACGAACAGGAGAAATAAATACAGTGATCAAAACTTGTTTCAATGTTCATATGGGCACCTGACTATTGTTTTAAAAAAGACTTGAAAATGTGAAAACCTATCCTTTAATTACAGATTCTTCAAACAAATATTAGACACATGTGACTTCTTTTACAGGGGACCTGTGATTATGCTTATTTCCAGCTCTATATTTTTATTCTTTGACTACTCACTAGAGTAGCTTTGCATGATTCATAGTTCAAAAAACTCCTTATTTATCTACTGGCCCTTTATGCAGCCCCTCAGTTCAGCCTCTGTCTCTAACAGGCAGTCTTAGGCCCCCATCCCGATGAGCCCACTCTTTTCTGATTGGCCAGGAAGCCTGCCAAGGGGCAGCTGTATCAGAGTTGTGTTAAGTTACCGCTGATGCAAACCCAACATTTCCTGCTTAACTGCATCATATTTAAAGCTTTTAAATGACTAAATAACGGGAAACTTTTATTGTGAAGAATTTACAGGAAATTAAACGTGTTCCTCACTGAATCATGTCGACACAACAACAGATGGAAATATTTGGAGCTCTCTGTTCAGCAGATCAGTTAGAAATAATGCAGGGAGGAATAGTACAAGCAGAAACAGCCACAGTGATGATGATGTTTGATGAAGAGCTGCAGACAACCAGCACACTTTCAACAGGTAAACAACTTATTTTACTTTGCCCTGCTGTGTAATGGAAAAACACTCACAGCGTGCCAGCTCGACTCGAGTCATGGCTTGGCGTGACTACCCCCAAAACAATGGAAAAATGCCACAATGTTAGCGGAGCGGAGCAGTAAACTCGCACGATGTGCATGGTGCAGATGATCATATAAAGAAATCTGTCATGAACCGACATCGGCTCGGGCTGAATGTAGAAAAAAAAATTGGAAATTGAGTGTTCAGAGCAGTCTGAAGCCTGAGTTTTTTGCTCACAAGGATTACTTCTACATACGTTTACCTCATTGTTTGACACTTTGGCCACGTTTAATATGAACATCTGACATTTTAACATTATATACTGTATAGGACTGAAAATAAGGAAAAGCATAATAATTCCCCTTTATAACCCTTTCCATTCATTTTTGGCTAAGAAAAGGTGTAAATGTGATGAAAAAAACACACCACATTTTTCACAGGTCACACCTTCCTGTGTTGTTGCTCCTCCTTGATGATCCAGGTGCTTTTACAGAAGAATCAAAATGATGTAAGCAACACAATCGAGTCCAAAACAATCCCATTAGGGACAATCAAGACAGGCGCTTAAATCTTCATAGGGAGGGAGTCAGAGGCCTAATTTAACAGACTTAAACATTAGAATTTCAGCCTGGCACATGCAAAATTATACATTTTGCTGTAATCTGTACTATGAAGCAGGTGGTTTTGTCTAACAAGATCCTAATTTTCTTAGTTCCAGACTTATCAGCTTTTACTGTATCTTGTGAAGTTGAACTTATGTCATTACACATATTCACAGCATGTATTTAGGATCTCATAACAAAGTCCTGTTGTTGCATAATCACATTTTATGACATTACAAATATGCCTTGACTGCAGTTACACCTGAATGTAAAGTATTTTCAACAAAAAATGATACTTTGTTACTGTACAGGGTGAAACAAATAAGCCCTCTCTTTGATTCTTTTTAAAGGAAGATCACAAGGTTCATTTTGATGTTGTGCTAAGAAGAAAAAAAATATTTAAATTATCCTATGATTGAAGGCATTTTTATCGTTTCTGTCTCCTGGTATCTGAAACTGAGCCAAGAACAGAGTGCAGGTGTCTGATGACTCTCCTTGCATGAAAATGAAATTAATGGAAAGCAGGTGGGTACTTCAAAGGCTGACTGCTCCAACGGTATGACCAAATGTGCTTGCAATCGCCAACCTCAGCTGTTGTATCTCTGCTGTGGTGAAGTGGAAGTTAGAATTGTGAATGGAAATAATTACTTAATATTAGAGACACTGTGAGTAAAGCAGATGAAAGGGATGGGATATGTCGTCTTCCTCAGGAGTCGACAGTTATTACGGGGTCATACAACAGATACAGTTTGTGGTTTCGGCCACCAGTCTCCCTTTATATAAAGTATGTTATAATTACAAAGTGCTTACTAACTTGCAAGGCCTGCAACATGACAAAAAAATATGTCTTTACGGTAGGAATCTACAATTAGGCATCTTTGTATACACTATTGTATGTTTGTGTTTTTATAACTTAGTAGTGCTAAAATTCAGTAAACCTGATGTCTGCTGTGTTGTTACACTTACAGACCTGGTTTCACTGCACTAATAAGACTGATTTTAGTTCAGCAGTGTTTGAACAATATGCCTGACCTATTTTAACACCGATGTTACAGATTAAATCAATGCTCCTAAACAACAAAGGCACAGGATTCCTTAATGTTTGAATTTAATGATAAAAAACAAAAATCCCCACCATGACCCAAAAAAATCATTTGCAAAATAGCTGGAAATCTTCCACAGAAAATGCAGCCACAGCAATCTTTTAATGTTTCTCCAGCAGATTACAGATGGGAAGGAAAGCTGTAGGACAACAAAACGCTGAATGTGTCAAATTCTTAACCGACTTCAGGAAGTGGTTTATCGTCTGACACTGAATACACAAATTTAGCCATCACAGAAGTCTCAGTTTTTTTACCGGCATGTTTGCTGAACTGTGGCTGCATTGCTCCATCCCAAATCCTTTAACACAAATGCAGGATATATTTGGTGTGTGCAGGATAGCAGATGTTTTACATTGGGAGCCAATACAACATTTTTGTCTGTATGTTCATCTATCTTTTATTTGTAGATCAGGCAATTGTCTTTTTTAATAAGGAAGGATTAAATAATTACAAGAAAAAATGCAACTCTTTTCAACATCTGTTTTTTTTTCATAAGAAGGTGAGATTTTTCTATAATTATGACGTCTCCTCCCTTTATGTGATTTTGTGTTGTCAGCTGTCAAAATTAGCATGAAATCTGCGCTGTGCAAAGCCTGTTTCCATGGAGAGCTGTCATCACAGACAAAATGTGGTATCAAGCCTGATTAAAGAACATTTATCTGTTAAAAAACCCAGAAAGATCAGAAGATTGTTTGGTCCTTGATTTCAGGCAAAGATTGGCTTTCCTTGACCAGGACACAATTTGGTTTGAAACGTACAGTATTAGTTTGTAGTTATGTTACTTTCTCCAATTTAATTTTGAACTTAAAACACTGATAGGTTTGTTGTAACATCATAAGAGCTTGTATCTACTATCTACACTGACTCTGAAGGATGAATGTAGCGCTAAATATATAAGAGCATCCTGAGCTCTGACTAAAGGTTGCTCTCAGCAGGATGTCTACTGCCTAGGCTTTCCTCCTGTGCTGCATAGTCACTGAGATCAATGCGTTCTTTCACCATACTTCACAGGGTACATGGTGTTTCCAGCAGACAGGGGACACACACAGCAGTCACACAAAAAACAACCAACCTTGCCTCACAACTTAGACTAATCTCTGTGGAATGTTTCAGTGACAGGATTTCTGGGGCTCACTACTGGTCTGCCTCTTTAAAGCAGCAATTTCTGTCTCAGAGGAAAACCCCGTGGGATCAATCTGTAATTAAGAGAAAAAACCCTCAAGCTTAATATCAACAAAAAAGTCTAACGGCATGTAATACAAATGCAGGACCAAGAGAGGAAAACAAGGCTGATCCAGAACATAGAAAGATTCCTGGCTTTAAAAGGCACTAAACAAACTGGGACAGAGTAAGCTCAGAACAATCTGACAAAGAATTTCTGTATTTTGTGTGACTTTCATGAAAGTAAAATATTCTCATACGGTATCACCACAGAAAGACTACACACATTGTAAGGTACAAGTGAAAAAAAAAAAGTCGTTGGGTGCATTTGTCATAAACAGGTCTGACACATTTTACACAAATGATCACACTGTTTCTGTGATGTAACTGTCTAAAAAGCTGCTCACTGGCAAGTATAAAAATGCTTGTGTTGGAACAGAAGAAAGATACAATTATCAAAAATGTTTGATGTTCAGTCATGAATGTGTCAGCGTTTTACAAATGTGTTTTGAGTCATTGTATAACAATATGAGGGAACAGCTCATGTCTGTAAAGCCAGATGTGATATATATATAGAACTGATATCATATCCATATTGATGCACCCTGCTGCAAGAAGGCCTCTTACTAGATTTCCTTGTGCAGAAAATCATGATAAAGCTCCTCTTTACAGTGCATCTGCATGTTTGTTGGGTGAGATACAGTATATATTGAAAGTAGTATTTGTGTTTTTACAGGTCCTTTGAGTTTAAGAGAGGCAAAGGGAATGTCGACTGCTACAGCCCAGGAGGAATGTTGTCCTTTCTTTGGTCTGTGGCACATTGTGGTCATTGCCCATGCAAGCCATGCCAAGGAAAATACCTTGCAAACTGCTGACTTTGATAAGAGGAGGAAATCTGATTCTGTCTGCATGCACTCTATCAAGGCAAGCAGTAACCAAGCTGTTTCAAATCCCCCATGAATGTGTTTACTAATGACTTGTCTCTCAGAACATTTGTGTAAATGAGGGTCTCAGAGTGCAACAGTGCTTTGATAGTATTCACAGACAACAGCACTCACAGTCTTGTCTTGCTCGGCATGTATGCATGTCTTTTGTGCATTCAGTGTACTACAAGCAGCAAGGGGAATAAGGGGTGGAGAGAGGAGGTGATGTGTTTGTGAATGTGTGTATTTGGTGGGAGGAGGGTTCTGAACACTTTCATTATTGACCTCAGTTTGATATTTCTTAGGGTGGGGGATACAGACCACATTTCCTAACATACCCACCCTATAAACAGAGAGACATCACATATTATTTATATAAAGTTACGTATTACCAGACAGTATATCCTTGTTCATTTCTCATTGTTTGTGGAAAATGGCACTCAAAATGACTTACTGTGCCTCCACATTGCACAATGGAATATTTTACAGTAAGAGCCAGTTAAAAAAAACAGTTGCCAATTGCGTGAATTGCATCAATATAGTGGTTCTCTGTGACAGGGTGCCCCTGTTACCAGTTAGGTAATTTCCCATCTGCACCTAATTATTGTAATTTTTAGAGGTTTAAAGACAAAGCAACATTACAAACCTTTGAACTACCTGTGAGTCACATTGTGCTATCTATGCTTGTACATGATGAGAAAAGAATTCAAGCCATTGAAAGTCAGATGTTATACAGAATGTCTGAATGCCTTTGCAGATGGTAATGTTGACTCTGGAAGCCTCATGGAGTGCTGGCTGCTGCAGGCTAGGAAACATCACTAGCACTAGGGCCATGTGGGACCTCTCCTTAAAAAAGAAAAAAACTTTGAGATTTTTTCACAGCCCATTGTAAGCAATCAGGCAAATAGAAGCTTGCAGTCGTTCAGTGCACAGGCACTTCTTCTTTCCAGAAGGCAGAGAGCAATGCTCAGTCTACTGACAGGCGAGCCAGCAGACCGACAAGACGTCAGGACATGTTCTCATAGCACTAACAGATGGTAACAACACCAGTGGGTCTTCTGAAGCCCACTTTCCTTCTCCTGTGTGTGATTGCTCCTGAATGCACATTCAACCTCTTCTACTGCTGTCAGTGAAGACCTGCAGATGCACTCAACCACAGGCTTACTTTTCAACCCTGCGTCTGTCTCTGCACTCCTACCAAAGCTGCACCCGCGAGAAGAGGATACACATGTTTTATTGACAGAGCCACAGGTGGTTTGAGTTTGAGCTGTTGGTGGACTGGAAGGGCTTTTCCTGTGTGGTGAGCTGTGGCATCTTTGGAGCCAGTATGTTGCCTGTTGTTGTGGCATGTTTAGTATTCATCCTGCTGGGCTCGGGACAGGCACAGGTTGCCACACGGACTCAGGGGCAGAGCCAGAGTCGAGGCCGGGGGCAGGACAGCTCTGCTACCCCTTGGAGGCAGGTGATTCAGTGGGAGAACAATGGCCGCATGTATAGCCTGCTGAACAGTGGAGCTGAATATGTCCCTGCTGGGACGGGGTCCCAGGACAGAGGTCCCAGGGTGGTTGTGGCAGACACACGTTCACGCTCTTCACAGAGACCTCAGAGAGGCAATGTCCGCAGACAGGCACCATCAAGAGGGTCCTCTGACACCGTCCGTGGGCAGGCCAGGCATCCTTTTGGCTTTGGGCAAGTACCTGACAACTGGAGACAAACCGCAGGCACCACAGGTGGTAGCCACTTTCAGGGATCCTCTAGCACTCGCTTCAGGCCATCCACAGGCTCTTCATTTTCATCATCCTCATCATCCTTTTCTTCATCTTCTTATAACATACCATCCTACCCACAGTACCCATTGCCTCAACAGCCTCCCTTCCAACAAGTACCTTATGACTCTAGTTTTGTGGAGGGACCAGTCAGGAACTATGAGCCACCCTTTCAGCCTGTCATCAGTGGAGGATATGGTACTGGAGGGTTTGGTGCTGGACGGGGATACACTGGAGGAGGGTTTGGAGGTGGTGTGGCCCCTGTGCTCCCAGGCTCTCCTTCTGACTTTACAGAAGATGGGTACCACTACTACCAGTCTTATGGCTATGGGCCCAATCCTGTGGTTCCTGCACGTGCTGCCCAACCACCATTTTCAGATGGTCTGGACCACAGATACACCCACAGTATCTACAACGAGGACTCTGCTCCAGCTGTCCCTGCCCCCGCTGTCCCTGCCCCCGACGCTAACCACGCTGCTCCAGTGGTAGTGGACAGGACAGGGGCAGCCGGTCAACCACCAATCAGGAGCCCTCAGTATGAGCAGTTTCCTCCATTTGGAAGACCCCAGCCTCCCTTCCTGCAGCCCATTCCTCCAGGCAGAAATTCTCCAAACTCTGCCCCTGAGAATCCCAGTGTCAATGTTGGGAGTGTGTACCGACCAGAACAGAGAGGTACAGTGAGCTTTTTGTTTGGGTACCTGTGAACAAAGACAATGTATGCTTTACTTCACATCTTGTTTAGGAAGTTTGACCAGATCACATAACACATGAGTGGGATGGGAGCGGATGCAGATTGAGAGCCATCCAGAACATTCTAAAGCACTTAAAATATTTCTTGCATTGCTTGCAGTGTGATTTCTGTTATTGCTAGACATATGAATTTGAAATATGCAAAACCCAGAGGAGTAGAGAGCTCACCACCCCCTCAAATATACAATTATGCTTTTCTAGTATTCTTGTTTGTCAGATATCTGAAGTAATCAGAAACAGAAACAGCTGCTTAAAAGTCAGCCTCTTTTTCAGTTTACAAACAAAGCAAAGTGGATGCAAGGTTCATCTTCTCCCACTTGTATGGTTATTGAAACCAGGTGTTGAGAAAGCCCTGCCAATGTTCAGAGATCACACACAAGAACCACTGTGTTTTCATGTGGGGAGTTCTGTGCTACAAGAAAGCAGACTGTTTCATGAGGCATGTGGAGTTTGGTAATGGTGGTGGTGACCTCATATGGGGTCTGGTGACAAGGGGTGTTGTTGAGCAGTGGCTGCCTCCTAGGCTTGAGGACAGGAGAGGGTAAATAAGGGAGGGGGATACAGTACTCCACCGCTCCTTGAGGGGGAGGGAGAGTGTGGAAAGTCCCTGTTACACATGGGGTCTATTGCTTCAGTTACATGAAATTAAAGAAATATTTAGTTAGAGTTCTTAGGGGAAGAATGAGGTGTGTCAAAACATGCAGTACACGGGCTACAAAAAAAAGTTTTTGTAACACAACAGAACATTTCTTTGAACCTATAAGCAATTGATCATCCTTGTTTTCATAACCTATCAGTGTCCAAGGGAGGACGAAGTTTCCTTTGAGTTTATTGTTAATGCTGAGGCAAAAAAAAAAAAAAAAAAGCTCGCTCAATGCAAACAACATGTGACATTTTCCTATGTTCTGAATGTAGCAGGCGGTGAGGGGAGACCTCCAGCAAGAATGTTAGACTCTTAATAATGTAGGTTTTACTCAGTGATCTGCATTACTGTGCTGCAGTCTCTCTAGTGTGCTGTGAGCCTTGCAACCATCATTCATTAGACACTCTAGAGCTGGGAGCCATTTCTACAGCACAAAAAGCCAACATGTGTGCAGATGCCCCAGTGTAATCATTGTGATAAAGATTCAGCCATTGGGAGCTGCTGAAAAGCTGACATTTTTATTGCACTGCTTCATGGCCTAGCATTAAGCTGTTACAGTATTGTACTAATGGTTATCTACAAGTTTAAAGTTTACTTAAAATTGAAGTAAGCAGACAAACATATTTATACAGCAATTTTTAAATGCATACGCAAACATAAGTCACATTTATATAACATAAACATCTATCAATGTTTATTAAATAATACAAATAAATTCAATCCTACTACTAAGGTCAGTGCAAGAAATTCAACTAAGCACAAATAGGGTTAAGTTGCTGTGTGTGAACAAGCTGGCAAGCATTACCATTAGCAACCAAAGTGTATAGATTACTACTGTAAAATAATTAAGTTTAGGGCCGTGAAATAAGTTTCTATGAGGAAACACTTCCCAGTTGTTGCTTTTAGGTGTCAAATGGTTCGAGTTGTTACCAGAACAATGTACAGTAAATAGGGTTTGACCTACAGCCAAAGCCACAGTGGAGCAATAAAGAGAGCAAGAACTTTACACAGCATACTTGTAGCTACTGTGTGCTCAGTGTTAAGCAAAGAGATCTTTACAACATATGTGCAAAATTGAAGCAATTTATCAAGTTTATGAGTGTCTTTTCTGAACTCACATTCCTTTGACATCAGACAGCATGGCACTTTTGTTGGTAAAGAAGTTTGTAACAGGACAGCAGTTGCTAGCAGTACTAGCAGTAGCAACAGCTGCTGCTGTAAGGAATATGACTTGAATTGTGTTGCCCCAGTGAAGGTACTACACTATACAGTATTGAAAGCTGTAATGTTTGGGAAGTTTTGTGAATAAGAAATTGTATTTAACGATGTGTCATTGCAAAGATTGGTTTAAAAAGTCTACATAATGTCCCAAATATACCCTTTGCAATACATCGTCATTTGATATCACTCTTCCTTCCTCTCATATTCCCAGACGAAACCGCCAGCAGTCAGAGGAGAAAATAATTAGACCATAATTGGTATAGATTAATTCATTAAGGCAGCTGCAAGGCAGCATTGCAGTTATTTTACTCAAGCATCCTCAGATTAAGGGAAAAGGTTTTAGCACCTCAATATTACTAAAATTTATTGTAATATATCAACTGACCAGCAAAAATAAAATGGTTGATCATAATCATGATGTTTATTGCAAGAGGATATAGAGTATGCAGTGAAAGTAGAGTTTGCTAAAATGATGCATAATCATCAGATGCTGTTATGATTCTTGATTTTGACCTCAATGAATTTCAAGTGTGCTAATCTGTCAGTGCTCTGCAGCTAACAGCATTTAGCTTACAGCAGGAGTATCTGATGTGGAGAGGGAGCCCTCATGTCCTTTTATTATGCTATATTAGATGGTATAAAAAGCCTGGCAAGATTCAGTTTTTTTTTCTCTGTGCCCCACTTAGAGTGTAATGTGTGGCTTTGTCACATGCTGTCGAGAGCTGATCAGCTTTGGCTTCTCAAAACACTTTATCCCTCTGAAAGAGACCCAATTTCACATTTCAAAAGATTACGGCACAGAGAACAAAGCCTTCCTGGGGTGAAGAGAAAAAACGGGGCTGCGAGTGCAGTTGGAAAACCTCTGCGTTTCACACTGGTCTTACAATGTTTACATGGAAGCTTCCCCCTGTCCTATACGTCTGCCCCAGAGAGAGCTGTCAGATGGGATGTTTACACAATGCCCGAAAAGGCAAAGCCCTTTTTTTAAACTTGCAGCTGGGAAGGCGAGACTCATCTGGATGTTAAACGCCGGGCAGATATGAAATAGGAAACTTCATATCTGGTTTCCATAAACAAACCATAACTAATATAATTCACATGACAAAGATAACAGCATGTTTCATCATCTGTTTTCTTTTCCATTGTTAAAGCATGGTGCAACAGAAATTAAAGGTTGAATATAATTTGTGTGATTTTATTAATGCCTCCAGACTTAGAGGTCAAATGGTTTTGCTATATCTGTAGCTTCAACAAGCAAGCATATCAGGCCTTTGTGAGAGGGAAGGTTGATAAGCTGCACCAGAGACCCTTGCTGGCATGGCCTTTACAGGGCATGGGGCAGACATCCACTCTGAAAAGTCAGGCCTGTTTTTTTTTTACTTGTTCCACAGGTTTTCTGACAGACTTGGTCAGTGTCCCACTTTAAAAACAGCAGTGGTGTGACATTACTAATGTTTTGCCCTGGCACGTACCTTCTCCCGTTCTGTGTCTGTGTCTGGCTCTCTTGCTGTATCTCTGTGCAATGCCTTTCCTTCTCCATCTCTCCATCTTTGTCATTTGTTTGCATAAACCAGAGTATGAAAAACACAGGCTGTACTGCAATAAGCCCTCCTATGATACTGTAGCTCATGTTTCCAAATTGAGCTTTATCCTCAACAGATATGACTAGTCATCCTACATTTACTGTGTTAAAGGTTAACCTCAAGTGACAGGTTCATATTAAGATTAGTGTCACACAAGATCACATCACATTAGCCAAGAAGGCAATGCATTTTCTGTAGAAAATATTTCCCTCATAATAAGATACATTAAGTTAGAGGTCTTAATGTGTTGTGTTAATGTTATATGTTTCTTTGTTTTCTGGGGATTTTTCACACAAGAGATCTAAATGTAACCCTTGTGCTCTCTCACCCCAAATTCACCCCTGTCTGAGAGGCCTATGGAGCAAACGTGTCTCATTAGGAAACCATGATAATAATCTGGAATGCACAGTAATTAGTGGCCAATGGTTTTCTCTATTGTGACCCAGTCTTGAACTGCAGGCCCTGTCACTCATGCCCCTCATATCTTCCACCAGCACTGCAATAAATACCAGTTAATAAAAAACTGATGACAAATATGTGAAACAGCTCTACTGTTTTTGGCTGCTGTTGTTGGGAGGGCTGGAATTCAGAGAGATCAAAAGGTGACCTGTCACAGATTATCAATCATTAACGCTCTCTCTATAAGGTATGTTTGAGACTAAAAATGTCTCCGACTATAATACAAGTTTTTTCAGCATTTTGAGCAGACTTGTGAGATTTGGTTTGTGAGCAGGTTACTATTACATCTTGCAACAAGGTTGTGTATTTTGTAAAGTGACTGAATGAAAATATGTCAATCATTTCAGGTTTGCCTGACCTGGTTCCTGATCCCAACTATGTCCAGGCTTCCACATACATCCAGAGAGCCCACATGTACTCCCTCCGCTGTGCTGCTGAGGAAAAATGCCTATCAAGGTAAACCAAATTCTGAATGTCATTGAATGGCTTGCATTTTTTTATTTATATGTTTAAAAAATGTTTTTTGCCTATGGGTTCGTTTTTCATATTAGTGATGAATGTTCCAATTTTAATGGTTTCTGCAACATTTTAAGGGCTGGCGACATGTCCAGAATGTACTCTGCTCTGTACGCAGTAAACGCTGGGAAGTACCAGCCCTCCATGACCCTAAGATAAATGGATGTAGAGAATAGATGAATGGATTATGCATTAACAACAAAATGTTAATTTTTATGGGAGATTGAATCTTTTTGTAATGTGCTCCACCTTTGGGCAGCATTAACCAGCAAGTGAACCGTCCACAATTCTAACACAGCCTTCGGGATTATGCCTGTGCAATAATAACTGAAAGAAATAATGAAAAGAAAGTTGACCAAAAGCTCAACATGAACTAAATCCTGGTCACTTTTGGGGATACAGGCTGCCATTAGTTTCATTTCTCTTTGTTGTTATCCCCTGAGCCCCGGGCCTGGGACCTTTGACTGCTTCTGCACTAAGGACACTATTGAAATGATGGAAGTGTGCTGTCCCCATGGCTTCTCTATTTGCCCTCTTCCCATCACAAGCACAGCCATCCCTCAAAGCCCTTTCATATCCTGTCTGAGTTTGCAGCAATCACCGACAGATGGGCTGTTGTAATTTGCCATACACTCCAATGTCAACAGCAGCCACAAGACGAATGGCTTAGATCTTCAGTGGTATTGTGAATTGGAGGTTGTGCCTCCTCTTTCACACAAAAAAGTGAACCATGCAACAGAGTGTGTACCTCGCTCTGCTCCCTCTCCCCATGTTGAAACTGTGTGTTTGGAGAGATGGTTGTAATCTGTAGAATGAATTATTTAGTAGATGTTCTACTGCCTCCAAGCCTTTCCCATCCTGCTCTTTTTTCCCCCTCTTGTCTTAGTTATGAGAAACAGACATGCTGACATCCTTTTTGTAGCCACTTGTGCAGTTACCTCATCGTTTTTTGTCTTCATGTATTTGTCTGTCATTCAGCTCTGCCTATGGCCCCGAGACCACCGACTACGATGTTAGAGTTCTGCTGCGTTTCCCACAGAGGGTGAAGAACAAGGGTACTGCTGACTTCATGCCTAACAGGCCACGTCATACCTGGGAGTGGCACAGCTGTCATCAGTAAGTACTTAATACAAACCAGATTTTACCTAATCAGCAAATTATGCTTTACTGGCTGCAGTATCAGCTGTGACGGTGACCATGGAGCTAGTGAGAAAACATTTTTATGTCAATCCTGCTTTTATTCTTAGAGAATATGTTTATTTATTTATTTAACTAGTTTCTGTACTTTGTACAGCTACTTTTGCATTGCCACAATGTACAGTTGTGGTTGGTTTTGATTGTAAGACATGTTCAAATTGTTGTAAAGCTGTCTATGGTCACGTAACAGTGAATTTAAATATTAACTGGCTAAACTAAAATCACTACTAATCAGCTTGTTGACTGATGGATTAATAATTTTGATGAATATATTAAACGATAATCGATGATGATTTACATTCACTTTATCAATCAGGGTGAGCCTTGTCTTTTCTCTCTATAAGGGGCGCCTCAATAATAATTCTACATCCACCAAGGAAACAACATGTGGAATAAGGGGTTGGCAAAGCATCAGCTCCACATTTTATAGAATTAGGGTTGTAGTATGTGACTATTGTGCTAATTCACACAGACTCTATAGGCATAAAATTGGTTTAATGCCCAGATGATTATATTCCCTGCTAGGTCACCAACATGGCCCACTATTTAATAGCACTGCCTGGGATCGGTGAGTCCACTTTCAGTTGAAACCTGATTGACCTTATACAACACGGAAGAGGGAACTTATTCAGCAACCTCCCCTTTTCATTACTGGGAATTGGGATGTTACCCGACACAACCCCAGTTGGCCTCAGTATACAGTATCTAGAAGGAAACCGGAAGAGGAAAAAAAGCATGCGTGATGCTGCCCTGGGGCCTGTTTCCAAATTTGCAACATGCAAGCTGCGATTTGCAACATGAGATCATTTCCTCTCGCACTAATTTTGTCGCGCAAAAGAAACACCATATTTGCGACTTGAGCATGAGCAGGAGAGAGGACTCGCACATTTATCTGCAATTTTCCAAGTGTAATTATTTGAGAAACAGGAAACTAGTACCGTTTGTGATCAGCGCTCACAAATGTCTTTGGTGAAACGAGATCCTGGACTACAAAATCAGGGTGTAGTGGGGATTTATCTGGTGATAGCCGACCCCATGGACATTAACCTTGGCACCAACATTTTAAATGTCTGGTTCATGTTGGGCTTTTGTGTTGTAAATGTGGTTTTTGGTACACACAGCACACTCTCGCTGCTCATGAACTGCTTTGATTGATCTGGTGCAATTCATTGTTGTGTTCTTTCAATCAGTGAATGACAGGGAATGTAGCACGGTCCCCTTTACAATATAGACAGTCATACTGCGGGAAGAGACTAGGCCCCACAGAAAGAGGAGTCAAACTAATGGAGTCCTTTATAGGACCAAACCTGTGTGAAATAGAACAACAGGACAATACACTGTAAATTCCATATCACATGAAACATAATGGTATCTAGCTGTGTGGGTTTGACCAATTTAGCAAGCAGCTTTCTCATTGTTTCTTCCTCAGTGGACATATTTTAGTTGGTTTAGCAGTGCAGTAGTGGCTCAGATTGAATGTCTCTTGGGGATTTCTGATGAGGTGATTTTGGGGGTATCGCCTTTGTTTCATGACATTATATTCCATGTAGACTGGCTTTTATCTCAATTTCAGCAAGTCCGCCCACTGACGCTAGTGCCAGGCTCTGCTTTACTATCCTCATCTTACAGGAATGTGACTGGCCGTCAGGAGATTGGCAGTGTTGTTGCTGTCTGACATCAGTCTACATTTACACAGTGGGTCCCAGAAGGCAGAAAGCCAAGGCAATCATTCCACTGGCTGTGTGATCAGAATGACAAATCAATCCATTTTTGCTGTCAATCTGTGACACCAGATCATATAGCTGCTAAAGTGTGATGGCATGGATTTGGGTTACTGGGGCAGGGTGTTTGGTTACAAAGAAATCTCTTTAGGGGAAGAAAATCTCCAGCCCAGATTCTCACAATAAACTTTCCTGCCCTACATTTTTGTTGAATAAGCTGTGTAGTTGACAGTTGTGCTTTTCATTACATTCACTCCTATCTTTCTCACTCGAGTATTAGAAGAAGGGAAAGGAACAGCATCCTCTTGAGTATCACGGACTATGAAAATATTGGAATTCTGTGTGTGTTTTTTTTTGACAAATGAAGAAACAGAATTCCATGTGGAACTTATTATTTTATGCCAGTCAACATGGGAAGCAAGTGGAAGTCATTAAAAGTGCTTTTGTGGTTTAACTTTTATTTTCGATTGTGCAGAAGTTAATAACAGTTCTTCAACTTATGCTTTATTTATCTCAGACACTTACAGTACATCTTAAGCTATGTGACCTTCATGGTCAAAGATCATGGCTGTTATTTGTACAGGTGTTTGGACATATGTCTTCATATCCTGGTTGCACTTGGCAAATGTCAGGCCCCCGCTAAATAGTTCTCAAAGAGCCTACTGTAGTTCTCTGTGTTTTACAACCCAAGCTGTGATGTGAGAAACCCTCAAAGTCTTGTTTGTTGCAACACAAGTGGAAAATGAGTCATGACTATGAGGAAGGATTGGAATGTTTTGTATATTACGATTACAAGCTATTCTTGTTAAATCCTCTATGTGTTCTTCCAACACTACATTCTCTGTAGTTGACATAGTCAGTGAGAGGATCCAGGATTCCAAGGAGGCAGGAGACCCTTCCAGGCACCTCATCGTCCAGTGCCTCCCCCCTCTCTATCTTTTCCCCTGCTTCCCGTAGTCTTTCTTTCTGTCTCATTCTCACACACACTTACACACATACACACATACTATATTGTAGATAATCATCTCAAGACTGCCACTGAAATGGATGCCAGTTTCGGGAACACAAACAAAGACTGTGTTTCAACCTTGCAGGCTTTTCATTTCTCGCCCCACTCTATACACGTGTATTTAACACACACATACACACACATATTTACACAAAATACATACTGTATGTGCCCTTCTGCCACACATAAAATCATCTTACAAATAGACAAGGTCACATACATTTGCATTTCAATAGAGACAGGAGAGTAATTCGAACCAAGATAATGTTCAGACTCAGATAACAACAGACAGGTTTCTACCTGAGAGCAATCATATTTGGTTGCCTCAGCTATGGAAAGAATGAGTCCTTGAATGGTCACTTGCTCCATCAGTGGAAAGTACCCACTTTTCCTTCCAAGTCATCCTTCAATCTTTAATGACTGTTCCAGTAAAAACTGTTGCTATGTTGAAACATGGGCCATGAAGTAAGGCGAAAGGGCAATATTTATATAGTCTGAGTTTGTCTGACTGTAAGGGATCCAGTCCTTACCTCACCTGCCACAACAACTAAAGTCAACACCACCTAAGTACAGTATACTGTATGGAGAAGAATATAATAAGTACTTTCAATTGCTTCAAGGTGAATTGCTACTTCAGTTATGTAACATTTCAGTAGGATGCTCTCTTAAGGAACTTTATCACATTGGTATAGGCCTTGTTTTTTTATTTAAAACATGCAGCTATCAGAATCAACAGTTTAGGAAGGTTTTGCTTTCTAATCTACTTATCAACAGCTCTGAAGTGTCATCAAAATAAAAATTTGATAAGAATTTATTTAAATGAATTAAACTCCCTTAATTGCACATCGTAGAGTTTCCTAGAGTTTTTTCTTGTGTGTACAGCCAGTGGATACACTGCATGTCAGTACTGTAGATAATGAACTAAACTAACATATTGCTGCATGTTGAGTGATTCATGTCTTCTTGTCCACACAAACATCTGAAACCCTTTTTTGTTTCTTAGTACTTAAAATGTAGTGTCTTTGTTGTTCTTTCATCAAAACATTGCTCTAAAGATGTTCACATATCTAAAATGAATTTGCAAGTTAATGACTTGCCACTGAGATACCGTATGTTGCTCTCTACACTAACTTACCAGTTAATTAGGTACACTTTATAAAGCTTATATTCAGCTTTTGTTGAGATAGTGAGTTGATTCAGCTTTGTGGTGATTTTGGCGGTTGTGCTGTAGTTTGTGGTGGTGTTGAATTGTACCCAATAAAATATAGTTATATATGTTGAAGACACGAGATATTAAGTATGTTGTCCATCGTTTATATGATATAATGCAATACAATTCATTAGCACAACAACAACCTCGACCAAGTTTAATGAACACGTCTCTGACATGGTCTCAACAAAACATTTATATGCTGAGTTTCATAACATTTATTGTTAAGCTGTTGTATTCAATTACAAAAGATTCCTTGTGGCTTATAAACTGTCAAAAGTGTATAGCTCATATATGCTGTAGGAAAGTTGTCATCTTAGCCATAACCACCAGAATGCTCGCTGCTAACATATTGTCTCTGTTTTGACTGTGACAAATGATTTCATGTTTGTAAACCTGACAGTCATGCTTCATGCTCAGCAGTGTTCCACAGGGGCTTCTGCCATAGTCACGTGACTGAATTAGATTTGTGCATCTGTGCGCTACACTAAGAGCACACTACTTGGATTAAGTAGCCTCAATGCTATAGAAAACCATACTTTGTTGTTGGGTGTTTTCTTGCTAAATGCTCTTAATAACAGATAGCTCAAAGCTGGCTGTGCCCATATGATACACAACCAGGACAATGATCTTTTTTTAGGCGAACAGGGCTATTTGGACATGTACATACAAATTTACAGAAACTTGTTTTATATTAATGTGGCAAAATACAACTTTACGTGTGCAGCTGTGGTATTTTATCATTTACTAGAAGTATATTTTTACTAACGACATGCAAGATTAAGACAGTTCAACAACTAAATAGTGACATTCAATCACATAAAAGAGGAAATGGGAATGTAGGGTGTTGTAAGCAGGCTATGTTCCTATAACTATTTTAGGTATGTGTGCTTCACTAAGCTGTTTCCACTGCTGTGGAAACTAATAATAAAAGTAGGAAGACTGTTGTCATCGTACTCCATGCAAATATGCCCGTGCTAGCATGTCATGCAATTATGTGCACAGCAGGCTTTTAAAAAGTGAATAGCATCACAGGTCACTTTGACATTTGGGAGAGGTCCAAGCCATATAGCAGTTAATATTGCAAATGATTTCAAATGGACCAGCTCATTGACAGAGTCACTCGCTGAGAGTCACTTGTTTCAAATTCCGGTTCAGTTGAGATGATCAGTGGCCATGTGCATCCAGCCTTCCCTAAGCTGCTAAAGCTGTGCAAACACACACAAACACACTGCAAGCAGCACAAAAATACACTCTGACACTGATACACACACACATTTACACATGCGCACAATGATATGCGCGCGCACACATTAAAAAAACCATTAGCGCACACACATTCACACGCGCACGCACGCGATCGCACACACAAACACCTCTGATCTCGCCGACTGATACAAGCTAATTAACAACATTCATACATCATTAGGGTGTTAATGTCTTGCAATACTTTATTGTTTCCATCAATTAGTATCCATTGTCCTTTGATATTTTATAATGTGTTCAGTCAAGGTGCAACATCACGTACATAAACATTAATGGATTTGGTCAATGGGTTGAATATACAGTATATAAATCCACAGTTTGTCTTCAAGTTGCACTTAAACTCAGATAAGCTAAATTTAAACAATGTGGAAGTGTAATTACAGCAGCCTAACAAACTTAATAAACTGGCTATAATTTATACTTAGATGCCATTGCTTAGGCACACAATAACAGTAGAATGAGTTTAAACTCTCCGGTTTTTACTACATGCACAGTGATTTGTTTGTTCCTACAGGCACTACCACAGTATGGACGAGTTCAGCCATTATGATTTACTGGAGGCCAGCTCTGGCCGCAAAGTCGCCGAGGGACACAAGGCTAGCTTCTGTCTAGAGGACACAACCTGTGACTTTGGTCACCTGAAGCGCTATGCCTGCACCGCTCACACTCAGGTAATGCAGCAAACGAGAACACGAGTGGAATTTAGCAACAATGAATGACAAAGCAATTACACTTTAAGTTCAAGTTCCCCCAATCAATTTTCAACCTTCATTTGGTGGTTGCTTTTTTTTTTTTTTTTACAGCTGCATTAATAGTTTGCTTTTAGTCATCAGCCTGAATTTCGTGCACAATGTCATACTGCTGACATTGTGCTGACATACATTGCATACAAAGTTTTCACTTCAGATCAGTATTCCTTACAAATGTCTTTCCTCCCCTCTGTTTCTTCAGGGTCTGAGCCCAGGCTGCTATGATACATACAATGCTGATATTGACTGCCAGTGGATCGATATCACAGACATCCAGCCTGGAAACTACATACTGAAGGTAAGAGCAAAGTGAGATTTTGGTGTGCATGGACATGGCACATTTGTGGACAGCATAGGGTCACATTTTATGGAAGGAAGCGAGGGGTCTATGACCACCAAAACAAATCGATTTGAGTTATGAAAGAGTTATAAAGTTAACGAAGTTTGTAGTTTTGCAGAGCTCCTCAGGTTGCAGCACAGGGCTTAGTGGCACTGGTCTCCCATCCATCTCATCATCTATTTTTCATGCATATTTTATTTGATCAATATGGCTGCAAGATGTACACACACATGATCTATACAGTGTTATCTATCTCAAATACATCTCTCTTAAAGCAATGTTGGTCCCATTAGATGTCACCTATGTTTGTTGAAATTTGAGTGAATTGTAATGTGCCGTCTGTCTTTTGTCTCTCAGCTCCAGGTCAATCCCAAGTTCTTGGTGCTGGAATCAGATTTTACCAACAATGTGGTGAGGTGTAACATTCACTACACAGGACGGTTTGTTACAACAACCAACTGCAAGATCGCACAGTAAGTAAGACAGAATGTACAGATTTTAATCACATACTTGATTGCTGATTATTAATAATTCAACGGGACAGATTTATTTCAGTGCTCTAAAAATCTTCTGCTTTTATGGTCATCTTGTGCTTTTGAGAAAGATACAGTTTGCCATTTTAGACAATGCAGCATACTGACCTATAAGAGCATACGTACATGCTGTAGAACGGTATCTGAGAGGCAAACTGTAAATCAGCGTTCATGTCATGTTCCCCCCACTGACTTACAGTGAACCACATGACAGGGTGGCGGTTAAATGCAGTTTTAAGAGCCTCAAAGTGTTTTGAATTACTGAGTGGACTTAATGGGGTCCTGGCTGAAATATTTGATGATTTAATGAATTATGTTCTCATTCTCCAGTTAAGATTAATGGGCTCTGAAACTTTCATATTTTCCCTCAAATGGAGATGCAGGAGTGTTGAACTTTTCAATAGCGCTATTAGAAAGTGTATCATTGCACTCAGAATTACTATCATATGCTCTTGAAAAGACTTTATATAGAGAGTGGATATGCATGAGGAAAGCATCATTAGGCTCAATTGCTCTGGCCAGTCTCCCTTAGTTTCACTGGTACAGTGAAACATACACTTAAGAATATGTTTGCTAAAGCATTTCCACACTTAATGAAAGCTGGATATAATAGTCAGGTTTTTAAGGAACCAACGCCAATAAAAGAATTACATCAGCAGACTTCCATCATTTAAGTCTGATGTTTGAACAGTTTCTGACAGGAGAAACAGTTCACAGCAAGAGCTAGAAGCAACAGGAGAACCTGGTATCCATCCATGTTTGTGACAGTGGTCTATTTATTTAGTTCAGGTGGTGGTAATTCAATATTTGATTGTTTACCAACCACCAAAACTCAAAGAGGGAAAAAAGGAGAGATTATGTATGTGTGAACAGAAAACATGCTGCATGTGAATGGCATTTTAAATTGGATCTGCACATACAATTTTGTAATTCATAGGGTCAGGATCGTTAATAACTTCAGCAGTCATTTTGTTCATTCATTATGAACAGTATCTCTGTATTGAAATCCTTCAGTGAGTCTGGAGTGTTATAGAGTATAGTGTTATAGTCTCACAAAAGTGTTATGTGTGGTCTGTTTCTTTTTCAGGTCTTGATCAGGCACTGGAAGGCTGCCACGCTAGAGTGACCCTGATTGCTATTCCATTGAAATGTGAATGGAATCCATTTGTTGTTCGTCTTTACTGTTTTTCGTGCTGTTTTGGTATCCTGGGCCCATGGCAAGTGAGGGATCCACTGGCACTGATAAGAATGTGGGGGTTTAAAGTAAACACACACACATTGCATATTGCATAATGCATTTTGCACGTTGATATCCCAATAATGACAGTTGAGATCCCCGCAATCTATGCTATAATGTTGTCTTACTAAAAACATATATCATATTGCAACTAGCCACCCTGGTTTGGTTACATGCTTTTGACACATCATTGACTTTCAGAAGAGAAGAGTTTACTGTATCTACACACAGCAAGAAACATCTATCCACAGTCCCTGCAGAGTGTCTCTGTTTAAATTATTAAAGTGAGAAACGGTGCTAGTGCTGAAATGAGTGGTTGCTGACACGTCAGGGTTCAGCTGCAATCCAACAAATAAAATTAGGGGACAAAGTCTTCCCAGGTGCATTCATCCATGCAGCGCGGGGACAGACAGAAAGGCCCAGTGAGTCAGAAGAACCACAGTATAATGTGTTAGTTGTTTTTTTCTCTCTCTCTCTCTCTCTCTCTCTCTCTTCACTGCCTCAGTGGGTCAGGCTCAGATACTGCGATTCTCTGGGCATGTCTTGTTTAATGTTGTGTTAACAGCAAGAGGAAGACAGCAGGTCATATTTGCATTTGTCTTCTCGTCAAATTGTCAGTCAACATAAAGACAGACTGTCAGCACTGGGTGCTGTACTCCTCTAAATCCTTGCATATTCAAATTGTGCCCCCATTCGTCTGTTCTTAATTCAGTTCAATAGGAACAGGAAACTCAACTGGCAGAAAAGGGCACTTTCCAGAATACAAGACTCAACAGTATGTAAGCTGTATGTTTACACTGCTTTGGGGTTTCTTCTTCAACTACCAACACTGGTCAGATGGCACATAGGTCATCTATACCTTTTGAAGAATGTATATACAAATATTCCACTGATGCATGACTTAAATGATGGAAAGTGTTTTGTTGTAACTGATTATATTTGTTTATCCAGTTTTACCTGTTACTGTAATTTGTGAAATTCAGTGAACTTCTATATATTATTTTTCTTGATAATCTGAATTATTCTCAGTTTTATTCAAACTGTATGTGTTATTGGAGAAAAAAAAACACTGCTACTTAGTATTGTAATGCAGAGTACCAGAAAGCCGTCTCTACCTACCTCTCCAACTGAGTGAGCTGTTGTTTCCTGTTAAGTGTTTGGTTTCCATTGGAAATTCCTGCGATTGCTGACTGTGGCCTCCTACCACTCTGGTGTAGCACACACCTACTGTAAAACCCCTGAATCTAACACAGAACACATGATTTGGGACTCAAAGAAAGAAAGAGTGATATCCAGTCTGAATCCAGTCTGTCTGTATTAATCAAACCATTACAAAGCACCAAAATGTGTTAAATTTGGTTGATTTTGATTTGATTTATTGTTCATTTTGAAATGTCTAATGTTGGAAATTAAATTTTGAAACAAAATACTGTAAATGCAGAACAAACCCAGCTTTTAGTACCCAATTTATTGGTTATTATATTGTATGGTTACGGAGAAAGATGCAACAACATGTGATTCTGACATTCAGTGGAACGACAGCACAATAGTAGGTGACAGTTATACAGCATCTTTGACATGTGGTGATGAAATTTGTATTTTTCTAACAATGAACACTTGTCAAAAATGTCATATACAATAAATACATTTACACATTTGCTGTGTGCTCAGACTGGAATATGGATGCTATGTACCACTCATATAGCACTGGTTCACTGTGCTGCATATGAGCACACATCTGCAGGTTTACACCGAATATTATGAGTGGATTCAAAGGAAATGCTGAATGACAGGTGTGACAAGTTACTGAAATCATCCCCTTCATAAAAGATTAGGTGTGATATGTTTAATGCATTAAGGCATTTTCCCGGATACTGATTCACACAGGGATGCAAATCTGACCTTTACAAATACAGAAAAATACACACTGCATATAAGATGCCTAAACCCACCAGACAGTGAATGCAACAACTGTGTCATTGTACTGGTGCTATGCATTATCAGTCACACTAGTTTTCATGTTGTAGGCGAGTTTCCACAAACATGGTTAGATGTGTGCAGAGTGCAGATGTCATGAAAAAATGTGATTGGGTTGTATTTCCATTATTGTCACACACTGTCACCAAACAGCCAAAGATCCCTTTATTTCTACAAGTTTAGTTACACTTTCTTCAAAAAGTTTTTTGTTGCAAATGAACAAGATTTGACTTCTTTCAGCAACGGAGACCAATCATATTATGCACTGGGAGTCATTACATGGAGCATAACACCACATCACAACAGTGAGAGATGAGCTTATAATGTTACCAAAACTAAATATAGAAATGCATAAAAAGTAATATTCTTTATTTTATCCGTAAAGGAGGCAATCTGATTACTATTTTTGTTTTTGTTTTTCAATTCCCCAACATGGTTGCACATTCCTCATATTCAAACAGAAACAATGAGTGGAAAAAAAGCTGATTGAAGATGCACCACATTGTAACATGGAAATGAAAATGCTGACTAATGAACACTTCTTGTGGAGTACTTACAGGCTTCACCACCCTCATCACATTAACAGAAGAGATAATTTGTGTAGCTTTTAACAGAAAATCATTCAAGTGTGGACAAAAACTTACAAGCTCTACACACAGTCAGCACTGAGGCAGGTTGAAAGTCAGGATGTTTTCTCTGTCCAGAGGATCAACTGCAATCTGTTGGCCTGATTTGGAAATCATTTTGAAACGACTGAATTGTTTATGTATGTACCAGTTTATTAAATGTATTTATAACCAAATCTACACTAAATTTTAGGTAGAAAAGGTTTTTTTAAAGAACTCAAAGTATTATGCAGCAAACTATATGACCTCAAATATACAGTATTGCAGTGTCCCTAATAAACTCACTACTTACTTTCAGTTGTGAAATATGATATTTGGAAAACATGTAGGCATTCCTCGAAGAGGTATTTCCTCTCCCCAGAAGAATGAAAATCCATTATCTGGTTGTTTTGATATGCAGTTCTCACTCTCATATTTGGTCTGTCCTAACAAAACCCCGACCCCTGTGATGGGACTTCCTCTTGGTATGGGCTGTTTGTTCAGGCTGTTCACATGAAATCACCCCATTCCAGCTCTCTATACCACATTATGTTGTTTTGTGAATGTGCTGCAGTGCTGTGTGTACTAGCATGAACTTGAGTTGTTGTTAAAATGTGTATGTGTATATTTGTGTGTGTGTGTGTGTGTGTGTGTGTGTGTGTGTGTGTGTGTGTGTGTGTGTGTGTGTGTGTGTGTGTGTATTTGTGAGAGAAAGAAACAGATGGGAAACTCCTAATGAGGGACAGAGAAGCCAAATGATGAATTGAATTTATTTACTCATAGGTATTTCTTTTCCAAAAAGACTGAAGTCATATTTTCTTTCTTCATAAACACCATCCTGTTTTTGCTTCTACATATTATGATGCAGCTGCTAGTTAAGTAGCTTAAATGAAACCTCAGTGGGGTGGGGGAAATAATGCACAACATCCACCAGGAGCCTCTTTTACTGTGTTGGCTTCATATTCTTGTTACTGGTAATGAAAAGGACATACTGCAGCACATTCCCAACAACAGTGTCTGCAATGGCTGTCAAAACACTTGAGTTAGGGACACATAAATGATTTAGGACAATTTCTTCCAACAAATGAATATGCAATTGTATTTATCAGAAATGTGCTAGAGGGTGTTTCCCAAATTAATCCAAACAGTGTGAGATTTGGAGTGGAGCACATAAAAATCCCCCAAGGGGTGTAAAGAACAAAACAAAGCAGATACATACTGTATCACTGAGAAATGGAATACACATGATGCACAATGCCAGAGATGCCAACGCAAGCATGGTTCTGAGAAAGAAATTAGGACAGGAGCAGACTGGAGGGACAAATCAACTAGTAGGATGCAAAGAGCAGCCGAAAGTGTTGGTATGAATGGTCAGAACAGTTTGTCAGATTATGCAGATTGCCTCAATGGTTTGTTTGGCATAGACTGTATATAAAGATGGACGCAGATGTGACGTCACTCATTGGGTTGCACTGGAGCTGGTTTAAAGCCCACAGTACAGCTCGTGGTTGGCCATCTTTTTTGTTTGAACCTTCCAAATAAGGAGTGCAGGGTATTGACTTTCATGCTCTGGAAACTGCGCACTTGGGCTAATGTTTGCTACTTTAGCTAAATTGTGCTAATAGGGCAGGTATCATAACCAGGTAACATTAAAAGTACAGAAATATTGCATCTCAGTGTCAGAACCAGAGTTGGGGAGAGCAGTGAGTGAGCAAACTGTCAATCACAGCTGTCAATCAACTCCCACACGGCAGACATCAAAGCTACTATAAGTCCTCAAATCTTACTAACGGAGCAATAATTTCCAAAATAACCACCAGCATACTTATTAGAGGGCCTGAATTTAGCGATTGACATCATAATAACTTGTTGAAAAAAAACTATTGACTTAGTATTTCTGGAGAGAAGTTGACACTTTCTAAATGGGAGTACATTTTTGGACTTTTTGGAGCCAGCATCTAGTGGTCGTCGGTGGCTTTGCACTTCAAGGTACTTCCACATTGGGTTCAGCTTCAAGCCATGGTAGTTGCCACTTGGTCTTTGGTGATTGCAACAGTCAGATAACACCGATCAGCTGACACACCATCCCAAGAGAATCCAAGCAGCATAAGACATTTTGAAACTACCTTCATAATAATACATTGTTCTGATTATATGTGAAGCAACAGGCATGTTGTAATTCCCCCTGAATTTTGCAGCCCCATTCAGTGTGTGAGCTCTGCAAAACATTCTGGCACCTCATTAAGAATATGTGGCAAGATAGTGTTTTAGCATCCTGAGAAAAAGGAAAGATTCTAGACTGCTCACAGATCAGGTTGCAATATGATAAGAGCAAATCCATTACATATGTAAATACTCCGCTTTGGGCAGCAAATGTTATGTCTGATCACCGATAAGCAGAAAATCTGTAGGGAGAGCTATAAAAACCCCCAAGACATTTTAGACATATTTCCTCTTACAACAAGCCACATTTACTTTACCAGCAAACCTATGTAAAGCAACAAGCATTTTGCAGCTGCACGCTTGCAGCATAATTGAGGAAACAGATCAAGTGAAGTGAAGCAGGACTGATTAGATCTTCCAGCGGCGAGACGTCATTGAATACACAAAACCCCCGCGGGAATGGAAGCCATGGGTGTAATGTTGCTGATGCTGAAAATGGAAAAACACAAGGAAACACCTTTTCCTAGGTTTGAAGTTGTCACTCATGACCAAATGAGGGCTGGATATTGTGAATGGCCATTGGCTTAAATTTCTGGCATTAGCAGTGAAGCAGTATGAAAGTGGGCCATTACAGTTGTACAGTACTGTCTACGCAGTGATGAAGCTGAAAGAAATCAAACTCTAGTGTTCTGCCATGAATACAGTAAGACTGTGGAGGTTGTTATATCTGTGGTGACAACTCTGACCTATCATGATCTACTGAAACATTTTTTCATCATCCATCACATCTTTGCTAACCCATGATCACAATGTAGCCTACATGTTGCCCTAGGCAAGTTGTCAAAATAATTATTTGAACAAAATAAATCCTTTCTTTATCCACTTGACATTCTTCCTCCTTTCTTCTTTTCTTTTCTTTCCACTTTTTCTACTCTGCATGTGCACCCCTTAGTTCAGTTGATCTGTTATTAGACCGTTATCTTACTCATGCAGCGCAAAATCATAGGTAGGTGACAAGGTGACAACATTCAGCTTCAGTAAATTGCACATTCCAGCTCCCCCTCCCCACCCCTCGTCCCCTTTTAGCTGCAGTCAGAGTGTGTAATAGTTCATGCTGAGGTCATGTCACAATGGGTTCTCAGATCATAATTAACATTTGTGTTTAATCAGACTTTTTGTCTGGGACGCTTTGCCTCCACAATCTGCATGTAGCATGTGCAATTAAGCTTTTTCTAAATGTGTACATCTTTTAATAGTTTAGACTATCACGTAGTTTTTTATTTTTTATGGTAATTTGCAAGATTTATATATTTATCTTAAAAACATAAATCGTTCTAGAGCAGAGTGCTCAACTTACTGACACCCTCTTGGTCCAAACTTAGACTTTCCCCCATATCGATGAAAAGACTTAACTGTTGACAAAGACTGAAATTACTCCACCCTAATTTGACCAGCTGGCTTACAATGAGACAGGGCTAAGAGACATGACTTGAGAACTCCATTCTTCACTTCAGCAGGTTTATGTAAGGATAATTGAATTTAGTGGAAAGAGAGAATAGGGACTAGTATGTGAGCCGACATCGCCAAAAAGCCCACCTCCAGACTTGAGGTCTAATTTCTGCAGAGTCTACTGTGTAGAGATTCTGTGGCACAATATCAAGGCCACAGGTAATTCATCTTCTGGCTCTAGCTCTGCTTTGCGACCTAATTAAACGAATAAAGATGTGAAGAAATCTTCATTTCCGTAGGGATAAACACATTGCTGCATGGGAAAGGTAAAAGGAAAGGCTGGCTTTGTAAAGGAAGAATAGAGGCAGATGAGAAACCACTGGCGGATGGTTAGTGAATGGCTGAGGACATTTGAATTGTGGGGGGAAACAGTGTTCTGATTTACATGCAGCTGCAGTTGCTGGGTCATTTGTTTTGATAATAGCTCATCCTGTGCACACTTTAAGCAGAGCTGACTCCACCATCTGAGTTAACAAACATTTCACTTCTTATGTTAACACTCTGGATCAAAAGCAGCCTGTCCTCCCAAGAAAAAAACGACAGAGTAGGTTGTAAATTCAGTAGCCAAAAACGAACTATATCACCTGGAGAAGTGACACAGTTTAAATGATGTCTATATTGGGTGACAAATCTCCATATTCGTAGGGGTGGATGGCTAGATAGATAGATAGATGTTAAAAAGTAGACTTAGCTGCAGGAGACTGCTGTTCACTTCACCTTTCCAACTGCGAATGTCACGTTACCAACCGTGAATCGGGGGAAGTTTTTAAAAAAAGTTAACTACGATTGTCGTGGTGTTTACTGTTGCCATAACAATGAAGGTTGCCTAACTTTAAGGAAGTAGTAACTTTAACCCACACCATGATATTTCTCTAACCCTAAACAAGTGTTTTTTGTGCCTAAACCTAACCAGAACTTAACCACAGCATTGTCACACCATAAAACATATTTCTTTTTTTCTTTTATTATTTTTATTTATTTTTTAATTTGTAATGGTTTTGGAAAGCTGCCAATAGAGGCGGCATATTAAAAAACGCTCCTATGGGTCGTTCTGGAGTGCGTGTTACAATTGACCTATTTGGTCGTTTAATTATGACGATGTGTTAATCGAAAGCAATGGGAGTTATACGAGACAAAGAAGCAGCTTGTGTCATAGACACAAGACACACTCGAGTGCATTGGCTGACAGTTTAAATACCTATTGCCTCATCACTGAAACATCTGGCTTGTCTTTGGTGTCTGCTGCAAAAAAAGCAGTCTTTCTTACAACTTAGTTCCCTCACTTTTCCCACTCATCAATTTTAAGGAGTATGCAAATGGACAATCCTCTAGCATCCTGGGAGTCCACACAGTTACAACAACAAGGCAATAAATTCTCATTAAGGCTTTCCTTCCTTGAAAGGCAGAAATTGAAGTTGGGATATTCGTGTTTATAGTCCCAGACAATTGGAACAAATGAGGAGATCTTGTGGAGGCAAGATAGGCCGTAATCGGGTCCCTGCAAAACCCACGCTCCCCCACACTCACCCACCCCACCACAGGCTCCATGGGGAGTGTCGATGATGAAGTCAGCCACGGGGAGCGACGGCCCTGCGCCACTGTGCTCAGCCTCTCTCCCCTCTGACAGGCCCATATTTCACCAGACTCATTCTCCAACCTCCACTGTCACCATTTCCTGTGCTGTCAGGGGGACGACTCCCATCATCAGATCAGTGATTTCACAGGCTGGTGGCAGCAGCACTCCCTCGCTGTAGCTGACTAACATGGCCCAGCTCCAGACAGCTGGGTGACCCCTCCTTAGTAGCTGGCTGGATGCTTTGATTCCTCTCATCATGCACATGTAAAGATGATCTAGGATGGGAATTTTTGCTGCATGATGCCAATAGCTTTTGGGAGCTGCTGATTTGTGTATTTGTTTGACTTTGTGTCAACACAAATATCAAAGTCCAGCTGGGACTGCAACCCAACCTCTTGTTATGGTAAAAAGCTTGACAATGCTAGAAGTCACTTTGCTGTTAAAGGAATAGTTTGACATTTTGGGAAATACGCTTATTTGCTTTCTTGCGAGAGTTAGATGAGAAGATCGATACCACTCTCATATTTGTCTGGTAAATATGAAGTTACTGCCAGCAGCCAGTTAGCTTAGCATAAAGAGTGGAAACAGGGGAAAACAGCTAGCATGGTTCTGTTCCGCACTATTTCTTGGCTGGGAGCAGTGACTTCCTGATGTCTTCTTGTCACTTTGAGGTTGCCAAGATTTGTCATTTTTATAAGTTTTTTAGTAGGAATAAACAAATGTGATATATTGTGTTAATTAGTAATGAACAGTAACAACTTTACAGACATGCAAAACAATTCTGCAAACAATTATGAACATAATTATTTTATCCTTTTTTAAACTTTTTATTCTATTTTAAGCCGGCTTGATCACTAACTGTCCGATTGGCAAAACTTATGACTGCAGATGCAGGTTCTTCAGGTCACAGTTGAACTATAGTGAAAGAAAAATGGGTAATGATGGTAGCTGTTATTTCCAACCCAGTGTGAATGACTATGTTTAGGAGAGAGCACTTCCTACCTAGCGTTCTTCCTCATCGCAGCTCTGTTACATTTTACTCACAGAATGGCCGACTGGGTCCATGACCCTCAGAGAACAGTTTTGTAGGAGACATGCATGGTGGGACCATGTGCTTGTGCATGTTACACAAGTATAAATACATGCCTGTGTGAGTGTCTGTACACCTTTGTCCAGACAGTAATGTGTGTGTGTGTGTGTGTGTGTGTGTGTTTGTGTGTGTGTGTGTGTTTGTTTAACAGCATGAAAGGGCACTCTATCTTCATCTCTCCTGAGAAATAAAACAAAAAGGCCCTCTGTTCTGTGTCAACTTAGGTCATACAGTGCCCTTTATGTGGACCTCGCCTCCTCCTTCCTTCCTCCAACCCCTCTGTTTTCTCATGTTGACATGACTGATCTTGAGTGTTGCGAGAACTCTTCCTGACAATAATTACCTCAGCCTTGATTATCATTTACTTTATGGATTCCCCTAAGAAATAAACTACTTTTTCTCCTCTGGTTGTGTAACCACTGGGGTGTCTGCACTGATCAAAACACCAAGTCTTAAAATCCTTTGTAATATCTCAACCACAGTGCTTCTCTTCTCACATGTGTCAAACTGTTCACAAATTCAAATAAATTCACATCATCTAAAATCAAACTAATTAGTCTCATATTGATGACTTAGTGCCTAATATTTTCATGACAATGTCTAAGACTCATAAAAGCTGTATGTGGGACTTTGCCTAACCTTCTACCTTTACCAAAGTGCCACTGCAGCTCTCCCAACACATGCAGGCTCAGGATCATGCTACAGATACTTACTTTGGCAAGTTTGGAAATTGCGCAGCAGATTAAACCCTGGCCCCGTGGTTGTGAGAAAACTTCACCAACCAATAGGCCACTGTAAGTCCACCCTTTATGACCCACTTGGCATTTAGATCAGATGTGGTTTTTTGGGAGTCTGTTTGTCTGAATAAAATGACTAGAAGAATGCAGTTTGATTTTTTTCCATCCATGCTCTTCAAGTCGACAAAATATAACTGAAAAAAGAAACCTGCATGTGTACATTCTTAATTAGTTATAAATCAATTAATATATACTGTAGCTGACAGCCAGTCCTGCTTACCTGAAGGCAGATGTCTTTGCTGTCACCACTTGTCACAAGGGATTTCTATGTGTACACAATCTCAAGAAATCACAAGAGATTTCTGTGTATGGCAATTACAGTGTTTGTTGGTGGCTGCTGGTTGGTCCTCCGGGTATCTACATCTCTGTATAATTTCATCCCCCACTCCACAGAGTAATTCTATCACTCTCTCCATACAGGGAGAGACAGGCAGTAGGGAGGCAAACATCCCCAGATAAATCCATGTAAAGTGTACATCTACATGTATGATGGTCACCTGCTCACAGGATGTTGAGAAAAATATTTTTGCTGCATGTGAGTTACAAAAAGAATAAAATTTTAAGCAGGCAAATAGTATCAGTCCCCTTAATTATTTCAGATTTCTTGTCCACTTGTACAGAATTTATAGATATAATCACAGTGAGGAAAAACAAAGGTCATACAGCGCCCCCAATGGACAGTCAGTGTGACTGGTAGACAGTCACAGAGGGCCAATACTGCCACCTGAAGGTAAAGAATCTCTTTAATTTCCCATTGTAACAGTGTTTAAATGTAGCTGCAGTACCATTTGCTGTGTGTAATGTATTGGAAACAATTTAAGATCACATTTTAATGATTGAGTACAATGCCTTGATTAAATGGGGCAAATATAACAAACCACTCAAACAAGAAACAAATAGGCTCTATGCAAAGCAACCTCCCTGAGTAACTGCAGAATAATAATAAACTATTTAGCAGCTTGTGTCAAGGTTCTTTAAACAACAAGGGTATTCAATGCACTTAGATCCTTGATATCATCCTAAGCATGAAGGAGATAAAATATATGTAAAGTATCTCCATATATACATTTTGGAGGATAACACAAAACAACTACACCATAATTTGGGCAGATAAGTGAAAGGAAATGTGGCGAATAGCTGCTGTGTAAACCAATCACTCTCCAAACAACAGAGGAAAAATAAGTGAAAGATTATGTTACATTTCTGTCTTTTAACAAATATTCTTCCATGAATACAGAATCAGAAGTATAATATGGATGCTGGTAGCCAAAAGATTAGAAAGAAACTGGATGTCAGCTGTTTCAAAACCCCAGCTTGGTGGGAGGAGTGACTGAGCAATGATCTGCCAGTCTCCCACCAACTGTCCTTGAGGTGCCTTTGAGCAGTAGAGTTGAGTTGAGTAGAGTAGAGCTGCTCAACACCCAACAAGTCTCCATACTAGGCAGCCACTCTAAGTGGCCAACTGTGTCAATGCGGTGCAGATACAAAATAATACAATACCTGTGGTATTTGTTGCGACAGTATGAATGGGTGTTTAGGGATTACCTTGATTTCCATAGACCCCATTAAATGTGATGTTGAGGAAGATTAAAGGCAAAGATTGATGCATGATGATGATGATGACGGATTGATGCAGAGAGAAAGAGTGAAAAAGAGAAAAGCAGAAAATAAAATGGACTACCATAAATGCAGACTCTGATCTGTGAAGGATGAATGAAGGTAATCTGTACATGTTGGAGCTCTTTATTTCATACTAAAACCATTAGCGCCTCTGTGTGGTCAAACAGCTGTACAGCAAGAGGCAAGTTGTCTATAGTCTGCATTTGACAACATTTTATAAAAGATCACTATATATATATATATAATATATCTGTACAAAACTGTCACATTTCTAATAAACTGGAACTCGCTACAGCCACAATTTACATAGTAGTATTAAAACTGATTTAATCTATTTGTGATGTAAATCGAATCTTTTCAGTGTAAGGTAGACATGTCAACAGGAAGCTTCAAGTACATCAAAGAGGCAGCTTCAAGTAAACTCAAATTTGACATTCTCTGTTTCTATTTAAATCCAGCAGAAGACTTGAAATAATACTGTTTTATATTGTAATACAGACAACATTCTTTCTTTTCATAGTGCAATCACTGACAAACTGCATAGAAATATGATGAAATTATGCTGAGGTCACAGAAAGTACCTTTGTTTAAAATAAAGTTACAAATTTACACTGGATCTTTGGTTTACCTTTGAATTAGAAATGCAACAAAAATAAAATAACATTACATCCTAACAAATTTTCTAACCAATTTTAACAGTGCATAAGTTCACACCTCATTATTTAGTCTTCATTACAGCAAAAGTTGTTGCATATGCATTTTTCTATTCTTTCAGAAAAACAAAATTAATTGTTTTCTGTTGTAAAAATTGCTAGAACTAGTTAGTCATTAACACAAAGATAACATTAGCACACAGCTCCCATGATGGAGCCACTAAAACAATATACATTCAAAACTAGTTTCATTTCACTTTCCCAAACAGAAAAAAAATGAAATTTACATATGGAATAATATAAAACACTACAAATAATTAGCATGCCCTTTACAGTAATACAGGAGGACTAAAACCAGCATCCCACATTTGTTCAGATATTTGTTTGCCAAATTATGAAACTGAAGATTTGACTGAATCAAACTGATTCGGTAAGTGAAACCCGAACTTGTTAAAATGCAATTGTAGCTTTTCTGAATCATTAATAGATATATAGACGACAACTTTAAAAAAAACTGAATATTCAACAATACTGTGAGAGATGGTAAGTTCTTCCTAACCCCGTTACTCAAACTTTGGCATAACTGTCACATAATTTATTTGACACCTCTATCTTGAAGAGGCTACATCTGGTTGTCATTATATTGTGGGCTGGAGTACTGATCCTGCATGACTCCAGCAGCTGCCCCCATGGCGGCCTGCTGGGCTGCTTCCTGGACATGAGGGTTCTTCCAGGCTCCTGTGGTCCATTCCTCCTGGGCTTTGGTCATGCTAGCCCCACTGCCACGGTAGAAATTATGGATCTGTAAGCAAGGTGTGGTTCACAAGTATTATCAATAAGCCATCACGGGTGGAAAGTATGTGGATCAGGTTACTGTAGTTGATGCCTCATGCATTTTTAATGTGTTCCTTAAGGAACCCTGTATAGTTTTACATTTTTTTTTTTTAGGTACTTTTAAGGATTACATGAATTTGGGGCATTTACAATAATAAACATTTCAAATTCTGGACTTATAAAGGCCCATTACATTATTCTCCACAACATCAAACTAGTAATAAATAATAATTATTGTTATGAGAAATAATTGCACTTGTGGAATAAAACAAAAACTCCTCACACTACAGTGCCTTTACACTCAGTGCAGAAATGCACCAGTCAAATTCTTACCTTTGTGAGGGCTATAAAAGACAGTGACGCCACCGCAGTGAACATGATAGTAGGGACCAGCATGATCAGTGCTATCAAAATATTATAACTGAAGAAGGAGATGGTAGCCAGCCAACCACTGAAAAAGACAGAAATTACACAATTTGCTCAAAAACTGGCCACTCTTAAACATTTGTCATCACTTTTAACACAGCATCGGCCATTATTATGTGTCATTGGATCAGGCATTCTTTAAAATTATACTACCACCAAACATCTGGATGTTAAATGCTGCTAATCTTGTAGACTTTAAGTACTGCAGATTAAATTTTAAAAGTTTTATAGCTCATACATAGGGATATCCAATTGCTCATGGTGACATTTATAAACTTTATGGAGGCTGTCATAATATTAATTTCTGATCATCAGCCTGAGTCAGGTGACATTTTGAGGGTCCCTTTAACGACCTCTCAAAGTCTAATAACAGTACTATCATAAAAGTTATATGAGGGCAATTTCTGATGGTCCATCACTGTCATGTTAATGAAAGCAGCGCACAAGGTCTTTAAAAAATACAATCTTATCTTATCGCTTGAGCTCAAAATGTTTCATTCAAAAGATTTTGTAGTCTTATTAAAACACTTTTATGCAACTTTTGTTGCATAACAATGAATGAATCACTTCTCAACTCTGGGAGAATATCTATGTACTTTAACAAAGGCTCAGGTACAGTATTTGAGTTGCACTAGACTGGCTGTATGTATGACAATCTCTGTACCTTAGTGTGATGTCACTTACTTGACAATTTCTTGTCCTAATTTCCATTTACTTTAGTACATTTTTTTAAATATGTGTGATTACAGTGAAATCTAGCTTTACCAGACAGTTGCCCATAACATAATTGACACTAAAGCTTTGTTTATGTGAGCTTGGAGAGAAGAATTCTGCAAACTAATTATTTTTTGCAAGAACTCAACAAAAAAAGAAAGAAAGAAGAAATTCTTAAATCTCATGTATTATGATAAAATATTCTATATTCTGAATATTGTGACTTAACAAAAATGTAAGCAATTTTAAAAAAACACTTTTCCAATGTACTTTTAATCTCTGTCTCTTACCATACTCCCCATCCAGGAATGCCGATGCTTTGGATGATGCTGATGCCAACTTGGGCCATGAACACAAAAAAGAATAGCATGAAGTTGAAAGAGCTGTCACTCCTGAGGAAAAAAAAAGAACAAGAAATATTTACACTTGCATACTGACTTTATAATGGTAACACTTTACAATAAGGGTACATTAATTGACATTAGTTAATGCAGTAATAAGCATTAACTAACAGTTAATTAACAGTTAACTAATGTGTCTAGTAAATATTTAATAATGGTGTTCATGTTAACTAAGGTATTAATTTATACATTATTTAATAGTTTATAAAGATGCTATTAACATTAGTTATTACAGTAATAAGCATTAACTAACAGTTAATTAATAGAGTAATAAACATTGAGTAACTGTAAACAAATGTCTCTTGTTAACATTCATTAAGGGTTTACATGTTAATTAAGGTAATAAGTAATATTAGTAAATTAACATGTATATCATGAAGTTCACAGCTAAGCCATTTCATTAAGAGAAAACTGTTTGTTTTTTATAAATGTTTATTTAATGATTGTCCACTTACTTGTCCATCCTCCAACTTATGACTTATTTTTGGTAACGGTTGAGATAAGTGGACACACTCTATGGTCTTCATGTAGAGGTTTGCTTGTTCCTTTATCTTCATGTAGATGTTCCCTAACTTATAGCCTAACCTATGAATCATAGTGCATGTTATACTGTATAAGCATTATTTAACCATAATTGGCAATTAATAAATGCTGTTTGTAAACCCTTATTGTAAAGTTGAAAACATGCATTCCTTAAGTACCACTTCATAAATGCATAAGGATTCTGAATAAGCATTACTTAATCATAATTAAGCATGTATTAATGCTCTTTGTGACCCTTACCATAAAGTTGAAAACATGTATCCCTTAAAGGTGCAGTGTGTAGAATTTAGTGGCATCTAGCGGAACGACTTGGCAGAAATGGAATATAATATTCATAAGTATGTTTTAATTAGAGTAGTGTATAATCACCAGAAAATAATAATCATTGTGTTTTCGTTACCTTAGAATGAGGCCTTTATATCTACATAGGGAGCGGATCCTCTTCCACAGAGCCCTCCATGTTGCACTGCCATGTTTCTACAGTAGCCCAGAACGGACAAACCAAACACTGGCTCTAGAGAGGGCCGTTTCATGTTTTTTGCAAGTTTTGTGGCCACTGTAGGTTCTCCAACACGCTTGGAAGGGGAGAGTAAGGGGGGGGCTATTCAGTTGGTTGCAATCTGCAACCTCACCGCTAGATGCCACTAAATCCTACACACTGGTCCTTTAAGAAACACTTTATAAATGTATAAGAGTGATTAAAAAGCATTACTTAACCATAATTAATCATGTATTAATGCTCTTTGTGACCCTTGTATATTTAAAACAATCACACAGCTATTAAACATTAGTGAAACATTTCCAACTGGAAATCAATTCATCATGACAGCCATCTGTTATCAACATGATTCATTCCAAATTTAAAAAAGATAACAATTTTATACTACATGTTAAAAGAAAATGCAATTATTTTATGTAGAAAATTCAACAATTTTAGCATTCTTTGACAGGAATAACAAAAAATGATTTAACAATTTCACTGTTCTATGAAAATAACGACAAAAACGTTTTTCTCACAGACATGCAATGTCCATGTTATTTTGAAAACTAAATTTTCAACTAAAAATAAAGAGCCTCCATAAAAAACATGATTTTTAGTGGAGGGGATCTCTAAAAATGGGGCCCATATATTTTACCATGCATGCTCTGCATGACATTACAATTCACAAAGTAAACTGAAACTGTACTGTAAAAGAAAGGAATGTTTAATCCCATGGTACTACAAAGTCCTTACCACATCCTTTCATCACAATGGATGGTTTCCTTTCCTTTGCAATATAGACAAACTTATACCATATGTTCCATAGTGTTACTACCTAAACATGAAATTTTATTGAATAAGTACGAGGAAACAGGAGAACTGTCAAAGAAGATAATGCTTAATAATGGTATTGTACTAAAAAAACATTGTACTAAAAAAAAGTGTGCTTGTGATGTAAGGATCACAAAATAAACGTGATAATACAAATTAAAAGTGGTTAAGTAACGCTTATACAGCATAACATGTACAGCAATTCATAGGTTAGGCTATAAGTTAAGGAACGTCTACATGAAGATAAAGGAACAAGCAAACCTCTACATGAAGACCATAGAGTGTGTCCACTTATCTCAACCGTTACCAAAAATAAGTCATAAGTTGGAGGATGGACAAGTAAGTGGACAATCATTAAATAAACATTTATAAAAAAACAAATAGCTTTCTCTTAATGAAATGGCTTAGCTGTGAACTTCATGATATACATGTTAATTAACATCTTTATCAACCATTTACTAATATTACTTACCTTAATTAACATGTAAACCCTTAATAAATGTTAACAAGAGACATTTGTTAAGTTACTTAATGTTTATTATTGTATTAATTAACTGTTAGTTAATGCTTATTACTGTATTAACTAATGTTAATAGCATCTTTATAAACTATTTAAAAATGTATAAATTAATACCTTAGTTAATATGAACACCATTAGTAAATAATTACTAGACACATTAGTTAACTGTTAATTAACTGTTAGTTAATGCTTATTACCGCATTAACTAATGTTAATTAAGGTACCCTTATTGTAAAGTGTTTACCTTTATCACTATAATACTATCTGCCAAATTTGACTCAAACTTGCACATTTTTAAAAAGAAAAGATTTATAAAGATCATAAATCTTTTCTGTTTGGCTTATTGTGTTTGGCTACTACAATAAGCCAAACATATTCTCTCTGTCACTCAGTATTACTACAAAAAAGTAGCATGTAACTTTATTCCTCAATACACAGCTACCCAAAACACAACTTGAGTTACTACTGCATCTCTGACGAAAACACTATTTTGAATGTCAATACTTAATATTTGACTTACTTGAAGGCCTTGTAGATGGGCCTGAACCAACAGACATAAGAGCAGGGAGTGAACATGAGGAGCCATATGATAGCCAGTCCAAAGTTGGTCACTCCACCTCCCCCAAACATCCAAGCAAAGCAGCCAATGAGATTCACTGCAAGCGTTATACTATTCACTGTAAGACCACAACAAACATATTTATGGCATTGGTGCACAAAATAATGTGTCCACTTGGTCCACACACATGCACATGCAGACAAGAGACTGAAAAAAAATGGAAAGCAGATATGAAGACAGCCAGTGTTAACATAACATGAAATATGTAACATACTTGACTCACAGAATAACCTGTGTTCCCTGAATAGCCTTTTAGGCTTTAGCCTTTTGTCCTTTCTATTAATTTTCAGTAATGTTTTGAAGTTACAGTGTTCTCTGCCTAAATTGCACTTAGGTTCTAATTGGAGCTCTAAGTTTTGGTCCTGTTTTTCTCTTCTAAACTAGTAAAGAAGGCCAATCAGTTTGAAATTTTGGTCTATAGAGAAATTGAGTGTTTTTCAAGAGAATTATGAAGCCAAACACAGCTAGAACATGACAGCCATCAAGGAACACAGTTATGTACACAACGAAATATTAAAAAATTACCCCACGACGAGATACATATAAAAAAAATTATCACAAAGCAAATTACACATAAAAATTACCTCCCCCTCCAAAAAAAGAAGAAAAAAACTAAGAAGAACAAAAAGCAATGTGCATCCCATAAACACACATTATAACATATGGAAAAGGGAAAATGCAAGAAAAAAACAATGCAGAAGCTTTATATAAAATGCTAAAATAGCACACCCAAAAGCAGATTGGCACATTCAATACCTGTTTATGTTTATCATTACAAAAAAAGAAGAGGTCTGCAGAAAGAAAAGAGGTTAGCTGCAATGAAACATAGTTCAGAGTAATAGATACATGTCTCTTGCTGTGTACAAATAATTAGTCCAGCTTTCAGCTGTCGACTTTCCATTGCAAACATAATAAAGCAAAACCAGCTGAACTTCAACAAGCACTCCAGCTTCCTCTATGAAGTGTCATCACAATTCTAGTCAAAATCGGGCTATGCTTTGCAGCAGGGAAATTGGGGTGGAGATGCACATCTGGATGTGCTTCATTTGGCCCAAATCAGTTGGGATTCTCTTTCAGAGCAATCAGTCTTCTTACAGGACTTGTTTGAAATTGTTAGAATAACTGCATGGTGCTTGATGGTGGGTTTGCTTTGGCATATTCGTTCATGTGGAACTTGCCTTGAGAAGAAAGAGTGTGGTCGAAATGTCAGTTATACATTAAAATCACTGGAGATAGTGAGCAGACATCACTTCTCTTTAATAGTTGTTCATTTGAATACAGTTTTAAAATGATGTAAATCTTCCACTGAAACTCATTTTACTTACACACCTAATGAAACCACAAACTCAGATAACCACTCCATTGACTACATGAACCAAAATACTGACAGTTGATTGTTCACTGCCAAATCAGTTTGTCTTCTTTAACACTCATAATTAAGCTTCAACACCCCACCTTCCAATTAGTCTTCATTGTTTTCAGGTTATTGTTTTACTTTTAATTGCATTATTGTTCTATTCCTCTGCCAAACACTAACAATGTCATAGCACCTATGTCCATGTTGCAGTAGTTTTGGGCTTGTTCTTGCGGCTCTTCCTGCCCTTTGCTTCCTTGTATGCCGTCATGGACGAGCGGGGAGCTTCCAGAGCAGAACAATATCACAAACATCATTGCACTGCTTGTTTATGGTGTAATAAACTCAGATGAAAGTGCTTCTGGCACAAAATTGTTTAACACAATTCCAATAGTAACTGCCCGGCTCAAACCAAGGCCATCTGGTCAGCGCTGTGACTCATTAGCAAATAAACCAGTCAGGATATCACAGCCACAGCCAATAAAAAAAAAAAAAAAAAAAAATCTTTTGGATGGCCCGTTGCAAAAGGACCCTTGTAAACTATTTCCCATCTGTTAGTTCTTATCATGAGCATAGAAGAGATGACAGTTAATGGGTCCTCCAGGAAAATTCAGATCATTGTTTTTTTTATTTCCTTTAAGGGCGCCTGCTGTTCTATCACAGAGTCAGGTAGTCTATGCAGAAAAAAGTCTGTTTGAAGTTTCATTGTTTAAATTTAAGCTCCAAACTTTATAGCCTAATGTAGGGGCTGACCTTATTTAGTAACATAATGAGCACATTTAAGAGCTGGTTATCCCAGCCCACTCATATAGCTTAACAATACAACATCAAGTGTAGCCACTCACACATCCACAGGTGGTACATTTTCTTGCACATGCTGCGGTGCTGTTCAGGGATCTCATCAAAGTCCTGATAGAAGCATGGCTTGAGTGGAATGAATCCAGGCAGTGGGGGGAAGTTAGGCTCTGCAACAAATAATTGCATAACAGTTAGACATGGCATGCTGCATAAAGGCTTTTCCAGTATATGAGTAGACCTATGTTGTTACTGACCAGCCATATGGATTTAATGTCGAGTTTGCTGTTCAGATTTACTCCTTCTTGGTTCTCTTGAGCCTGTCAAATAAGAAGAAACTACAAGTTAGGATTTATTGACGCTGATTTATTTCTATAGCCTTTGTATATGCGGTCATTTGCAGCTGTTTTGATAGCCACATCATCGCTCATGGGGGCAGTTTTTTTTTAAAAATTTTCTACTAGATTATTGTCAAACCAACATACTTTATGGACAACATGCGTTTAACAGAGGGGGCTAAGCTAGGCGTCGCCATCATGACGTCCTGCCGGGGGATTTAGCTAATGTGTGAGCCCTCCAGCCACGTCTCAATGGTGGTGATACGATATTAACGACTGAATCCTTCCGGTTTCAGTGAAACCACATTTTTAAAAAAAATGCCAACACACCCCGGTAGACCAGACACGCATGCTGGCTGCAATGACATAAAAGCTCCACTCCACTGGAGGAACATGAGCCAGCAATACTCGCTGTAGATACGACAGTAGACAGTTATTTTGACATAGAGCTGGCCATCATAGTCAGGAATTACGGATTTCACAGTAAACATAATCTGCTTACCTCCTCCAGAGAGCAGAAGCTTCTCTGTTTACAGAGCACAGTTTCCAGTGGAAGCTTCAATTGTGTGTTGAATGGACTATAACTGACTATCAGGTGATATCTGCAAGCAAACTATCAGACTATTACTACTATTATATACTTTCTTCTGCACGGTATGACTAGAGCGATAAATCCGATGTATCTCAGCCTTCGACCAATCAGCGTCCTTATATCTGCTGTCACTTTGATCCAGACCAATAGGCAGATTACCCTAATCCTAGACGTTGTATTGATGACCCAATCACCGCTCAGCTCTCTGTCCATGGTGCTGAACCTGGTCCAGTGACAGTGTAGTGTTTAACAGCCATCATCTATCACTTATGATAACCACCTTGCAAACATTCACAGTAAATCTGACATGTGATGCAGTCACACAGATAGATTAACAGTTGTTGGTTGCTTCACATTTTAATATTTCTCTTTTGAATCTGTTTATTAGCTAAGTATGCAAGCATGCAAAGAATGTGTCTTAAAATCTATTTAGCCTACAGAATGAAATAATAATAGTTTTGAAATGGGATATGAAAACCTGAAATGAACTATTCACTGTACAAAGGAAATATGGACTGTGCAATGGACAAAGAAATGAAGTGCATGAAATATATGAAGGTGACAAGAGCAAAAATTAAATTATGTAACAGTGGAGGTTGAATGCAATGCACAATTTTAAGTTCAATTTGATGGAATATATGAAAGTGACAAGTGCAGGGATTAAATGAAGGTTATGATGTCAGGAAGAGCAAATATATGTGGTATGCACTTTGCAACATACAGATTTGCATATAAAATTTACAGAGAAGGTTATATATTCAGAACTTTTCTGTTTTCAGAGACTTCTTATGCAGAGACTACTAAACCAGCTGGTAATATTAAAAATATATAACCCTGGTTCCCTGAAAGAAGAGCCTGAAAGTGATTTCCTTTATATTGCGCAATTTCAGCTATAACCGACCCACATGGTATAATGTCATCAGTCTGAACGTGAATATGAGACTTGAGCTTGTTGCTGACCTAGATACAAGCTTGGCTCCAGCTCTCCAGCTGGGGTTGCTGTTTCACTGTGGTGAGTGACTCTGGAGGGATAGTGTGACTCGGTTTATCCCACAGGACACAATCTCTTGGCGGTAAACACATGCTGACAAACTTAAGCTTGACTAACTAACATAAAAGTGAACTTTTTTCATTGAGTAAACTGAATGAAGTTGTGGCGATTAATCAACATGTCACATGTGTTTGGTGTGGTTACATGGTTACAAACCCAGTGTAGTACAGCAGGTGTCACTGCAGACAGACTGTGTGGCTGCTTTGATAAGCAACCCAAAACTACATGGCATATGGATAATCACAATGGTTCCCTGTACCTTTTTCTTTTTAAATGTTAATCTGACATATTTCTATCCTTGAGGAGGAGTGGTGGATTTAAAAACTAACTTTCAAGTCATTCAAGTACTTCTGACCCTGAGAATCCTTCCTACTAAAGTATCCTTGGGTAAGATCCTTTACTGGCTACTATACTGTTGTGCTGTTTTTTTACTGCTGCTGTGCACCTGCCTCTCTGTGGAGGTGGACAAGAGAAAAGCAAACTTTGCTCTGTGGATAATTTACATCATTGCAAATATCCACCTACATAACAGACATGATGCACCTTGATCAGCCCACAAAGCATGGGTAGTGGGGTTAATGAATCAGGTGTATTAATATGAAGGTTTATCTCATACAGTCTCCTTGTTCAAGACTCAACCTTGGTCAGACAATTAGAGACAATTTCAATTATTTTTTTTATTTTTTCTCCAAATATTCACCATACTCCCTGCCTAACTTGTGGTATGTGTAACTCAGAAAAATGTTCTTTCAGCTCTTGAAATACAATCTCTATCTTTGATTACACATACTGTATATGTAACAGTAGACTGGTGTGTAAAAGTTTTGCCACAGATGTACATCATGTACAGAATATTGTAGACCTGAAACAAAGGATTCACTTTGCCCACATAAAGCCTTCAGTTATGTATGTGGTTTCTGAAGCCTCTGCTTTACTAATAGATAAGAACTAATGAAGTAATTCAAATGGAAATAACTGACCATGAAATCAATTGTAACTGTGTGTCGCTCCTTCACAGGCAGAAGAGCAGGAACAGCAGCAGGCAATGTGCTTCTGAACAACCTCATTCTCTGTCATAAAAACTTTCTGTGTTAAGTGGTATAAATAGATTGACATGACTAGTTGTAAGACAAGGCAAGGCAAGACGAACTACTTGATTATGTTGATTTGACTTTTACTCATACACAGTTGTATGTTGCCAGTGAGCAGCTAAACCTGAGCAAAGGTGAGTTAAGCATTTTGCTCTGCATCTTATCGGTACAAACTCAGAGATAATGTTGGTGTGTGAGCCCCAAAAATGTAATTTTTCTATTTATTAAGATTGAAATGGAATATCCTCACAGTTATTCATTGAATTGTAACATCAAATTGCAGTAAACAGACATTAACACAGCGCCTTCATCACTAATCTTTTTTAAAAGAATTGTCATTGCTCTAGTTGAAATTAAATACATGAATAAGAATTGGCAGAAATGTTTACTTTGTCAGTGTGTGTATTCTAGGAACCTTAATTTTATTATACAAGGATATGAGCACTTTGATATTTACCTACCATGATCATTTACAAGTGCATGTTCTCAGATTGTCAAAGTAAAAGGCACAATCACTGATACTGTGCAAAATTAGTAGTCTGACACATTACTCCATAATCAGTAATATTACTTCTGAAATGAGCAATGAGTAACAAGAAAAGCATTCTTTCTTGGAGAGAAAAAATTATTGAAGAATATATTGAATATCCTATTTTACAATTGTTACACAAATAGTGTCACAGGTCATATACTTTAACTATTCTCTATGGACTCCATGGAATCAGTGATATCTATAAGTGAGTTCAGCGGTGCCAGGGAGATGCTTGAGTAATAGTGTCAATGTCAAGAGAAAGGTCTGCATAAACCAAATTGTTAGTCTGATGTATTATTCTATAAATGTCTTGAATGCAGTACTGTAAAAGTGTATGTCCTTCTCTGCAAGATAATGCGCTCCTCAGTGATACACCTGCAGATCTTTTTTCCAAAGCTGCAAGCTGAAATGCAAAAGCAGTAAAATGATGAAATGAAAGTTGGAAAAGAAGAAGAAAGATTTGCAATTGTTTGACTAGAGGAATGTGTAACGAGTAGAAGAGTGGAATAGGACCTGGTGAATCGTCATCCCATGTGTCCCTTACAAGAGCCACATAGGCGACACACCTATATGCAAGGTTGCTTGAAGCATCCCTCCATTTTCTAAACCGCTTATCCAGTTTGGGGTCCTGGGAACAATCTACGCTCACATTGGGCGAGAGACAGATACATTAAGTCGACCTGGCTCTGATGTACAATACATTTAGTGCACTACCTGACAGGAAGCCAATGCAGGGTGACACACTGAAAGTGGTGCAAAAAATCTGAGCAATAACAGTCTAAGCCAGCGGAGAGACCTACCTGATGCAAGCATAAAATGTTATTACAGTGTAGTCAAGGCTGCAAAAAAATGAAAGCACATACAACTCTTGGAAAATCAATAAATGATAAAAAAAAACAAAGACTTTTTATCTTCTGTCAAATCAAGGCCGCTGGGATGTAAAGCTGGTAAAGCACTTCTCTCTCCCCTTATCTCACACTGTCACTCCTGCCACTCTCTCTTTTTTCCTCTTTCTATCTGCATTAATATTTAGCAGAAGTAGTGTCAGTCTAGACAAGCTTCTGACAGGTTGTGTAAAGGCCATCGAGCCAAAGGCCTTACACAGAAAACTACAGAAGAGTTGGCTTTAAGTGGTCTCTCTTTCTTGTTTTTTTTTTTTTTTTGTCTGCGTCTGTCTTTTTCACTCAGTCCCTCATTCTCCCTCTCTCATCTCTACACCACACAAGGCTCCATTGACAGGACCATTGAGATGAGCTCCTTTCTTAGCGCCTCGCGATCTTCAACTGAGATTCTAATTCAGAATCTACTTTTTAAGCTAATTAGGACAAGGGCTGCTTCTTTCAGGGAGTAGTGATGCTACTCTGCATTAGCAGAGCCTCTAGCCCACCTACTCCCTCCCACTCCAGCTCACCAACAGTGCTTCACTCTGCATAGATTAGAATGGGAAAGTCAGATTTACCCCATAAGCTTTGCCAACACGGCATTGATGCAACACAATGAGTCTTTTCTGGCTCCTCCTTGCTGCGTGCTTTGTCCTCATCCTGGACTGGGTGTGGATAGAAAGCAGGATATTAAGTATCAAGTAAGACAGTGAGCGAATGAGAGGGATAGGAGGGGAAAGGAGAAAAGGAAGAGAGAGAGAGAAGAAGAGAGGAAATGAAGGGTGAGGAGATGGGCCTGACAGCATTAACATTTATTGAACACCAGAGGCAGAGAGATACTGCACTTCAGTTCTTGGAGTTTTGTTTGCATCAGTCATAATTCCTTCTCTGCTTCAGTTGACCCACAAATAATCCGCAAATTTTTAAATTAAGTAAAGAGATGATCGTTTATTAATCTTTCAAATTTGTGTTGTCATTTTGTCTTCCAAGATCTTAAATTAGATCACGGCCTTTAAAAAGTGTCACATTTTGTTTTAAGTCCGTGCTAAAATATTTTAATTAAATGTTGTCACAGTTTTTAATCTGTCGGTTAAATTTAGAGGTACTACACCACCACACACACATGCGCACGACACACACACAAACACTCACACACACATGCTAGTCCACTTGTTTCTTATTGAGCACATGAATACATTTATTTATCTTCATGACTGAGTGTGTAAATGCACTTTAAATGAGATAAAAATACGTGTCCGTTGTTCGACACTCAATATCCCTGCTTGATGCTCTCAATTCCGGCCCAGTGCCAGTGCACCCCAGAGTCATTGTCCTCAAAAAGAAAAAAACATTTGCCCAGTCACCCTCTAAGCCCATGTGCCACCGTTGTCTTAGTTTCTATGGAGACACTTTCCTCCAGACCAAGCATGCAGAGGGCACCCCTCCAGCGGAAGGAGGTGGAATAACATTGTGGCAAGGCAATCATACACCAACCTCATTTACATATCCAAACATGAACCATGGACCGTAGCGTACTGTGTTTGTTCACTAAACATTTCACAGAATTTGATTAAACCCAGCTGGAAATGAAGGACAGATATATGATAACTATTTTTATTATTATCTAGAAATGATTATTTCTAAATCAAAACCAAGTTAGTTGATTCTTAAATACTGACTGTATGAACACAAGCAAGCCAAAGAAAACTAGTGGAAGAAAAATCAATGAAATAGATACTTTTCTTCTCACAGGAGGTTATTGCTAGAAAATATCTTGCTTTGTGCACTGCGCTCGCTCAGCATTCTGATCATCGTGTCTCCCTTTGTACTGATGACATGAATGATGCATGCCTGTGTCTGGCCTGATGTCTCTCCTCAGTACCTCCAGCTGGGGGCACTGTTCTCTCTGTCTGTCAGTCAGTCTGTGGTATTTCCTTACCTATTCAGGAGACACTCTGTTGTCTGACCAAACCGGGTGTCTCTGACCTTGAGGAAGATGAAAGACAGCCAATTACCACCACAGAGGCTACTGTACTAAGCATTCAAATACACAAACCTCACACAGATTGCTTCTGGCCTAGGGACAAGGACACAAACAAACAGGGGAAGAAGCAAGGTGACATAATCAGTGCCTCTAATGACAACTGACTATCTTTTAATTTAACCACTATAACTGCTATATTTTCTGGACTACTTGCTTAAATTGCTACTTTTGGAACTGCAGATTTAAATAGCCCAGTATTTTGGGCTTTATTTCACATCACAGGCTATTAATTGGCAACTTTTTTATGTGCTACTAGTTCTTTTAACCTGCTCGCCCTAAAAAACGGACCCACTTAAATAAAGCTCAGTAAAACAATACATAAAAAAGTCCTTTTCTTACTCCTCTGAATACCTCTGAAATGGAAAGGCCACTAATTGAAAGGCCAAATTATAATGGAACCAAAGAAATGGCAGCTAACCAACATACTTTATTGGGGCTGTAATTGTAGCAATGACTGAATGCCACACAGCCAATGTGATTGCTTTATGAAGCTAGCACTGCATCTCAAACATCAGGAGCCACTTCTACTGTGGATAATGAAAATGAATGTATTAAATCGCATTTAAGATGATCAAAAGAATATGTAATTATGATGGTACATGTATCTATATTTTGGCATATGAGCACTTAATAATTCAGATATCCCTGCAGCACAGAGAAGCTAATGGACCTCATGATAAAACCACTAATATACATTTATTTACACTTTACCAATTCCTGAGACACTCATGAAATCTCCAATTATAGAAGTATTAACAACTACATAGTAGATGTGGTTAAATTAATGATGCTTTACCTATAATGCCTTATACATGTGTTATGATTATCAATAGGCATAAAGTATGTGCTCTCTAAAGGTGGTGTTCATATATATTCAGTATGATATCCTCATTTGGCAGCACACTTAATGTGCTATTAGGTAGTACAGTCATAGAAAGATACCAAAGCTTGTTATTATTTGTGGTTGGCTCTTCTTGAAGACTTAACCCTTTACTCTGAGCTCACATACAGTATGTGCAAAACAAAATGTGATAATATTGTTTTTTTGTGTGAAAAATGCAAGTGACTTTTTATAATCAGTACTAACTGAATATGAATGTTGAGATTTAAAAGCAGATTTCTTTGTCAGTCAATTCAGGAATATTCTTCAAACAGCGTAGTTGCACTTAAGACAAGTGTTTTTATCTCATGCCATGCAGTTATTTCAAGGAAAGTCTTTTCTCTAACTGTAAATACAACAGTTGCTAAGATGGACACTTTCTGGAGTGCAGCAGAGTTGCTCAGCTCCTCACAAGCCATTTAGAATATTGTCTGTAGTATAAAAATCTAATTTGTTTTTCAAAGAAAAACAGCAACACCAACCTACCACTTACTGCCAAGAGAAACTACTAAAACCTCTTGCTATTTGACTTAAGACAAGTTTACTATCCTAATTGGTCTCAGTGGGCAGTGCATCAAATGTGCAAATAATTTTCTCAGCAATTTTTTGGTCCCCTGTCCTGTCTTTTCTTTTTTGGAAGAATGTTCTGTAATTCCTTGAGCACATTGTTATCATCTTGTACTAAACTGCTTTAAATATGGTCATGAGACACCAATGTTCAATGGAAGTGCTACCGATCTCATAATACATATCAACCAGAGTGCATAGCCAGTCACGTCTGTTGGGGGTAACAAATTGCAGATGGGGTTTCAACTGTTGCTGCAGCATGTTCAGTTGGATTGTGGTTTAAGGGAATCAGGTTACTTATAATTAAGAACATAACACGGACCAGGTTGTACCCTGCACCGGATCACCTTCTTCACCTTTGAGGTTCTGAAGGGACACAAGTCTTTCATTTCTTTGTGTCTGGGCTGTTGGCACTGCAACATAAGTTTACATTTATGTCGTGTAATCTTGTCCTTCATTGCACTTCATTTGTATTGTTTTTATTTGTTCACACTCTATACAATAACCGTACAGCAGAGCAGTACACACACACACACACACACACACACATGGATAGAGGCGCACACCCAATAGCGAAGTGTCAACATTTTATGACACAATTGAACTGAAGCTATTTCTTATAGATAGTTTGTGCATTCAAATCATAGCGCTTTGTAGAGTGATTTGTGAGCAGCTGGTAGTTTGTGTTCATTATTTTACGGCAGCTGGGGAGGAAAAAGGAGAAGCGGGGAAATTACAGCTTGACCACAATCACAGAGGACACAGCAATGCTATTAGTTTTCCAATGCAATCACATAATCCGATGGTCCAGACATTTGCTTTAATCAGACACCTGGGAAATGTATCCATCCAATTTCATTTCATCAGCTCAAATCAATCTCATATCAGCATTAAATGAATACGCTGAGACGAGAAGTCTGGCTGTACAAGACATTATTACCAAAGAGACCTTCTTCATTACGGCCTTTTATGATTTGCCTGTATTTTTTCTCCATGTTGTTGGCAATATATAAAGCATTCTATTCTTACAAGCTGTAGATCACAGAAGTAAAAACTTCTGTATTTAAAAGCACAATTCAAATTGAGCAAAAAAAAAAACTCCACTGTAATCCATTGTGGGCTTTCTTGCTACACCAACAAGCATTTTATGAGTTGATGTCACATCATAAATAGTTGGATTTTGCGCTTTGGAACTTCAGAAAACAATCCTTTGTTTTCTACGGTGTAACAAGTAGCAGCTCTGATGTACATGTCAAGTCAAGTCAGGTTTTATTTGTATATAATACAATATCAAAAATCACAAATGTGCCTGTACAGCAATACAACACCCTCTATCCTTAGACCCTCCCTACATGTGTACTGCTGTATAGCCATATCTGACTGATTAAAGCCTTTGTTTTTCTCTCCATCACTATCTTTGCATGCTTGTGAATGTGGGGATGTTACTGGTATCAGTGATGCTGAGAATGCTACAAGAGGCGAGTCTTTGTCTGCTCTGGGAAGGCTGGGCTCCAGCTGGTTCCTGCTATGTGTTTGCATGCAAAAGTCAGTGGGTCCCTCAGCACTCAGTGCAGGAGGCGAGCTGGCTGTCTGGTTGGGATGCACCCCCCCCCACCCCCCCCCCCCCCCCACCACCACCACCACCACCACCGCCCCTACCTCCTCTGCCTCCTCCTCTTGCCTGTTCTTGCGAAGGGAGCACATGTGCCTTCCCTGCTCTGCTCTCCATTTTTTACCCAGACCTGCTCACACTCAAGCATCCATGCGGCTATGAAAACACGATTGTGCATGTGCATGGGCGCATCATACACACTGAGCAAAATCTAAAAACATAAGGATACATTAAACTATATGAATCAATTTGTGTTGATGTTGCGTGAATAGAAGATGATGTTTGCACATAAACAGTTGTTTTGGGGATCTGTGAGTGCTCATAAACATCACTGGTGTCTCCAATGTTGGGTTCACTCAGTCATTACAGATAGCCGCTTAGCCAGACCACTCTCCACACTTCGTTTTGCTCAAGCAGAGAATGAAGCGTTACCCTAACGAATTCATCATTCCAGACAAAGACGCAAGGCGCCTGGGGTAAAATATATTTTGACAAATTTGGTATTGCAAGTCTTTCAGCAGCTGAGCCGCTTTGAATGGATCTTGCAAGTGTTAGTGGAAAGCATGGGGTAGAACAAAAAAAAAAGGAGGAAGAAGGGGTGTGTTAGAATCACCGACAGCTTTTCAGGACTCCAGCATCGACCAGCCAGCCAGTGTCTGGTGAACGTGCCAGTGCGCGTATGTGCGCGCGCATGTGTGCGTCCATGCGTGTGCGTATCGTGTGTGGACCAGCAGCCACACACTTAACATTCGCTCGCAACATGGCGTTGAATCGCCGAGAGACACGACGGCTCACCCCCGACTAGTGCAACCTTATTGTTAGGAAAGCAAGGGGACTGTTAACCAAAGAGACCTAAACATTCACAGAGACTCCCTTACGCACCGGCGGAGACAATAGCGGATTCCAACATATGCATGTCGCTATAACGGTATAGCTGACTGTATAGACTCACGCTGCTATACCCCACTGGTGGAAATCAAAGGCTGTACATGGCGGTGGAGAGTACAATTTGGCTGTTCTGTCTTCTTTCGCTGTTTTGTGGTCCATCCAAGCAAGGTAAAGCGCTCACTTTAATCATGTGCATGTTTTTCAGGGGAGTGCATGTGTGAGGCAGTGGGCCACTCATATTACCCTAAAGTGCAGTTACTCAGAACATAAGTGGGCTATGATAAAAGACAGGGGAGCCACTGGGTGAATTTGCACCTTGCACGGACCGTGAAATATCCCTCTGTATTCTGTGTTCACCTCATGTGGCCTCTCCGGTGCGGTGCTTATGAGGTAGGGGTGTATTGTTACTTCATGGCTGTCTCTCAGGACGCGCTGTGGGCTTTGGCGTTACGGAGTTGCTGCACATTGCCAGCAAAGGAGCAGCCCTGAATGTTGCCACAGGGCTGCCAGCGGGCTTTGAACCAACCGGGGAAGTTTCGGATCAAACAGGGGACGGGGTTCATTATGAAGACATGTAGGCTCGGTCTCGGCGTTTAACAGAAGTAAAGCGTCCTGGAGGTGGAAGCAGCTCAGTCTTAAATGTGCTGATTGCTTTGCCAATAAAATATCAGAACTTTTTTTTTTTCTTCTCACACTTTAGTAACCCAGAAAGACTGTGCGCATGGGACGTCTGGTTTTTGCCATGGGCTCAGAAAGTTGAGTGAGAGGATTTAGTTGAAAGAGTAATAATGTCATTAAACAGATCACCTTTATCTGTGTATGATCTTAGTAAATCTGGAGTTGCTAATGAGAGACATTGTGGTGGCTCCTGAGAGGAAAAACCGGCTGATTGCAGAGGAAAGAAATTCTGCCCACACAGGCGACGAGTGGGTGAAAGCCTGGCCACAGGATTTACATGACAAAGACTTGAATGTCAGTGGAGGTTACTGCTCTTCAGGGCCAGGAAAAGTATTTATATGTAACATTAAAAAAATTGAATGTGCCATGCATTTCTCCCTTTTTTTCATCAAGTTTACCAAAATAGGCTGCATTCCCTGATGTTTTGCAACACGGACATCTGAGAAAATGTCTGCATGCATGCCTGTATGAAACAAGCTACAGGTGTGGCGGTTACACAGTAACAATAATGTTGTGAAGCAAAATAGTCCCATCAACATGCACATTATCTTTGTGCAGACTTTAGGGAGTGAAACTGGGATGGAATGAAACCACGTCTCATCAGTTTATTGAATGTGCACCTGAACCTGTAACAAACTCTTACATAGACGTGTTTTGCTTTCAAATTTCAGCTGCCTGACTGCATTTACAGTAAAATGCTCATAGTTGCGTAAAGTTTGACACACTGAGTATCAACTTGTTAACAGGTTGGTACTTATCTGTTAAGAGTTTAAGGGCCAGACAAGTGGACTGTGTGAGTGTGTTTGAGAGGGAGAGAGAACTTTAAGATTTATCTTCTGTGGACTTAGATCTCCAAGAAGTGGTATTCATATTCAAGCTGGACAAATGATGTGGTTAATTAATGTCACTCCTAATGAATATTACTTTATTGTTTCACAGTTTGAATGAGAGCTAAAAAAGTTGATTAGTTGATTCGTCCGCGGGAAAAATTAATCTGCAAATAATTGAATAATCATTTCAATTATTTTTCAAGCACAAATGCCAGTTTGGTTCCAGCTTCTAAAATGTGAGGATTTGCTGCTTTTATTTGTCTTATATGATAGTAAACTAGTTACCTTTGGGGTCATAGACAGATGGTCAGATAAAACAAGGAATTTGATGATGCCACATTGGGTTCTGGGAAATTATAAAGGGCATTTTTCACAATTTTCTGACATTTTACAATATAGACAAAATTAACATATTCATTGAAAAGTGTCTTACATTCTTTTTGTAATGTTTATTTAGACATAATACAAATAAGTTTTCGCTCCATGTGAACAGCGCTTTCGAAAAAATTCCTGCTGTAGAACATAACTTCAGTTAAATGTCCTGATGTGAGGACGAGTGCACAAACACATCTGACTACCTTTAACTTCCTGTGCTTAATGCCTGTAATACCTGTATCCACAATTTCCTCTTGTATTGCTGATATGTTGTACTGGTTGATTGGTTGTTGAGCCCATGGCCTTACTACACAAGCTCTGATTGATTAAAGAAAATCACGTCTCTGCTTATAGATTTACTTAGCCTTATTGTAAACAACACATACTGTATGTAAACAAACTTTATCACATATAGAAGACGTCTTTGCTTACCATCACTTCACTCTCACTCATCAGCCAGTGGAGTTGTGTTTAGAGTAGCTGTACTGTTTAAAGTTTTGAAAGCGTATCTTAACCCTTCTCTTGTGTCTGGAGCTTGCCTGAACTGTAGTTATGATGCTGCTGGATCTCTAATATGACATACTTTGCAGTGACTGCTGCCAGTACGATGATACGATGATGAGAAATAAAGCAATATTGTGCGCAAGGATTGGTGTGGCGCTGAAAATTCAAGCGTGGCGGAATGAATATTAAAAGCTCTAAAGTACTTAAGTGCATCTAGGGAGGCGCCACCTCCCTTTGAGATATACTGTAATCTTATTACATAAGTTCCATTATTCATTGTTCAATTATGCATTTAAGGGCTTTAAAAGGGAGGCAACTAGAGGTATACCTCCTTGACTTTCATCTGATATAGTCGTAGAAGGTCAGAGGATACAATTTATATAGAGTTAGATTACCATGCCCTGCAGACTCCTGCAGAGACAGAATAAGGAATTACTCCCCTTGGGATCCTACTGACAGAAGAGTGAGTGCCACACTGGGGTCGATCACATCCAGGTGATGAAATCTTGCAGAGGTAAATGGCGATTCTGATGGAGGTTATCTGTGATAAGAGCGAAGAGGAAATTGATTTATTTGCACTGTAAGATTTATAACTGAAAGTTGGTACCAAACAGTTTTGGCATGAAAGCTTTTGAATTTATACAATGATTAAAAAACATTAAACAAATCACAGAATGGGACAGAAATATTTAGGAAATTGCCATCAAAAAGGGTTTAAATTCAGATGAAAAGCCACATTTGTGTTAATGAGCTCGGCAAAACACTGACAGCAGTACCACGCATTGTGTTTAAATGAGCAGATTAGTATTTTTCATGTATGATTACCAAATAATTACTTTGCATTGTTGTTAGTCATCACCAAAACCAGTAAACAACACAGTCATTGAGGGTGACTTGGTGTGCGCATGTTTGTCTTTGTGTGCTTTTTGTTAGGTTCAGAAATTGGAGCATGAGTGTGGTGGGTGTTGCTGGTTGTGGGCTTTTTGTGGGAACTGAAGCTGGTGAGTGTGGGGGGGGGCGGGGGGTGATTCTGGGACAGGGATGAATTGGCGGCCGCTGGTAGGGCGAATTGAAGGGCAAGGGCCATTGCTATATCCACAAACAAAGAGCTTGTTTTGTCCATTCTAAATATCAAATGAAAATATGTCAGCTGCACTTATGACATCACAACCAAATGAATGAAAGGAAAGAGCGAGTGTCTGTGTATTCACAGACTTACAGTACGGCACAGTTATTAATGGACATAATAAAAAAAACATCTGCAGTCCTGCAAGACTTTATGAGCTAATGAATCTGATTATTGTAACGCCTTTGGCCTTTTTATATCCACATGAAAAATGTAAACACAGCAACAGTTGCATGAGGAAGCTTTGGCACTACTGACTGAGAACGCCACATCAGTTGATTTACCCTGGAAGCACCGACTATGTGTAGAACCGGATGTACTGTATTAGAAAGAGTGTATACCAACAAGAATGTATACCATCTGTATGTAGTAACAGCCTAACAGTTCACATTAAGTGTCATTAAGTGTGTCAGCAGTCTTTTTTTTTTTTTCTCAGCAGGTGCTGATTGAGCTCATGATGCTTTTCTGCACGGTGCAGCTTAACTCTTTCACATATACATTAATGCCTGGGAGATACCCAGCAGTCTCCAGCTGTTGGTTACTGCACAATTCCACTGGAGCAGCAATAGTGTGATGTGCCTTCATTAAGGGGAAAGGTACTTAATATTCATATTCTCCCTGCAATCAGGCACCATCCTTTCTCTAAACCGTTTATCTTGCATGTCTGGGAGGAAGTCAGAGCACCCACGAACATGCAAACAAGTTGCAAGTTAGCCTACCGATGCCTTTTTCTACCTCTGATGGTCATGTAACCATCACCTTGTACATCGTAGCGGTCTCTTCAATCTCCCCTGCATGTGTCAGAGATTAGATGAGAAATATTTGCATCACAGATAAAATGGTCAAAAATCTCAGTATCTTTTTTGCAGCTAAGTGCTGGCCTGGCTTGAAAGCATTTCCACTCTTTATCCTTTTCAGCAGAGAAATGGCTTCATTGTCTTGTTATTAACATGTTATGCTGCAAAAAAAACAACAACAAAAGGCAGAAAAAGCTTAAATTAGTTAGTTCTAATTGCTGTTGCCGTGCCTTTAAAGTCATTCACACTTTTTTAAGCCCCAGTGGCATTTTTCTTCTTGCTGTGCATTTCATTTCATTGGGTTTTAAGCCCCAATTACATTTAGTTTAGTTTTATTTTCATGTTATGAAATTAAATTGAAGAAAATTAAAGAGAGCCTGTGTGGGTGGTGACTTAATGACTCAGGAGAAATGTTGACCCTGAAGCTAGAAAAGTAAATTAAGTTTAGAATGAAAACCTGCAGATTCTCAGCCTTCAGTAGCACGCGGTTGCTGAGACCTCTTCCTGGCTTCTGCAACACTTCTACAACAGACACTTAATTAATTTGTCTCTGATTACATTATGTTATCACAGCTTCCTTATGCCTGTTTTAATGTGTTATGTTACCTTCTAAAGACAGACAAAGTGAAATAATGTGGACCGCTGAATGTGTGATATGACTTCCCAGTTTAGCTACTGTAAATGAATACTATGATGATTTTCATTAAAAATAAAGGTATCCAAAAGAGCAGCATTTGCTCACTTGCACTTGACATGCCTATGAAGGCTGTGAGCGAGCCCATCTATATCACCACACTGCTGATGTCTTATTTTAGCATGCTTTGAAAGTACCTTGGACTACCTCTGCATGCTTTCAGCTCTAGGAAGGATTAAATTACAATCTCTTAGTGTGCAATAGATGGATAACTCTACCGTGAGTTACTGTTCTAGGCAAAACAACACTATTATTCCTCCAATATTCTCAAGTCAGATGGGGTCATCTCAGCAGCCTGTTTCATACAAAGTTAATATTTCCACTGAGCACCCTAGGAAAATTAGCCTGTAGGAATCCTACTGCTTAAGTGACCCTGTGCAATGTTAGGCATGGTGGTGGGAGGGAAATGTTTTTTGAGTCAACCATTTATTCCACACACTGCACCAGGGTACTCTGGGGCGAAGTCCATTCTCTAGCTTAAATATCATGGGGATGTAAAGTTACACAAGGGGTTACATTTTGGGCTTGGCACAGTGTCAGAGGAGGATATTTTGAGTCTGGTGAGGTTGACATGTCACAAACACTGTGCGGTTTTTTAAAATACATTTTGAACAAGCATATAATGTCTTCATAATGTTGGTGTCTCATGAAATTGTGGTGGGCAGCAAAATAAAGTCGTGTATAACTGGCACAAAAGTTGCCTCACTGGCTGCGATAAAGTTTAATGACATTCTGCATGACCGTCTCACCTATGCTTCACTGAATTGTGCGACACATAATAGGAATTTCTTCACTCATAGACCAAGACATACTTTCACTACACAAACATTTAAACAGACTATTTTTCAATATTCATCTAGTTGTACTTCGTCTTCATTTCTATGTTTCTACTTATACTGCCTTTAAGCGCGGGTTGTCAGGACAACTGAGCAATATGAAGCAAAGTATCGTGAGACCAAATGCTGAATGTGCTGGTTAATAAATAATTTATTGTTGGAGAATTCAAGGTACATAAACAAGTTACCAAAACAAACCAGATAACAAACTCTTACAGTGGTGTCATCATAGCAGCTTGAAACTGCAATGTGCAACAGCAGCTGTGAATAGCATTAAGACTTAATATATACCATCAGAAAATTCATACTGTAAGGCTAACATGTTGGCAATTAATTTACACATTTAGCAGAAGCAAAGCAGCATGGGCATCCCAGTGGAGTTTTCCAATATTCACTTGCATTGGCCTTGGTTTAGTCTGCCAAATACTCAAACTCTCTCCAACCAGCCACTTGTGTACATCATCTCTCATACAGGCAGGTAGCAAACAATTGTTGTGTTGCTTGAAGTTGTTTGCGTGAAGTGGCAAAGCAAATCATATGATCTGATTCTGTCCACATGAGGCATCAGTATAGTTGTAGTATTTTTGGAGGTTATCCTTCATTCTACCTTTTCATACTTGGTATCAAAGAGGCGCTAAGAACTGGAATTTTATCAACCAAGTTTGCACGCACATACAAGGAGTTGTTGATCTCAGTGTTCCTGCATAAAAACATGTACAGACTAACAAAGAAACACATTATATACAGAACAAAAAGGTATAGAATAAATGATTACCTTGTAGAACTGAGTCAACAGTTTTTGTGGCAGGTTGAACCTCCTTAGCCACTGCAGGAAATGTATCTGGCTCCCTCATATGGTGGAGTCAATGTCGGTATCCACCTTTAGGTCCCCTAAGGGTTGTCGTCCATGTCTCCTCCTGAACTCTACCATCATCTTTAATGTTTCGAGTGTGTTCAGCTCCAGTTTGTTGTGTCTACAACAGAGGGCCAGCTGTTCAGTCTTTCGTATAGTGGCAGCTACAGAATATTAAACACTGAATTTGTAGAGGGATGTATGCAGTTTGCAGTATGGCCTTTACACTGTAGTGATCTTCTCCTCTTTGTGAACACACCACCATAATGGCTTTATATAACTGCATTTCTAATTTTATTGTAAATGGCATGTATATGTAAATTGTACTTCTACTGACTATATTCTAGTTGTTAGTGTTGTTTGAACTTTGTGTGGGCCCAAACTTATTGCACTCTATTTTCTCATTCAGTATTTCTGCAAACATTCATACCCAGATCTCTTGAGACTTAAAACCGGTGCTTGTTGGACAGCAGTGCCTGTGGAGAATAGCTCATTACACATTAGCAGTAAATTAAGTATCTGCATGTGTTTGTGTTTGCTGAGGTAGCTACATACACCCCGTGTGTCTGCTTGCCTGTATAAGCGTGGGTGTGTCAGCTGCGATTTGTGAGTGCATCTTGATCCCCTCCCCAGAGAATGCATGCTAAATTAGGATGCATATTATTTAAAGATGCCCTGGGCCGAGTTTCAGCTGGGTATATTTGTGCAGTGAATATGTTGATTTTTATGGTGCTCTGTGTTGTGCCAATTCATGCTGCCAGAGAGGCAGTCTTAAAGCTGGAGTGCATGACTTTTACATATAAATGAACGTTCATTACATTGAAGCCCTTGCCAAACGAGTTCACACAATACTGATTAAGCCTATCACCGCCAAATAAATCTCTTTGTATTTCACAGTATTCAGTGTCTTTAAATCTGGTGTCTGGTATGACATTCCTGCGCGGGTGCAGTGATGCATTTTACATCAACCAGCAATGATTAGTTTCCCCTCAGATTTGCCAGGGAAATTACGTCATGTTCGGCATCCCGACCCATCCCAATGGGTGCTCGGGTATCTTTGTTGGACCACAAGGCATACTGGGTATGTGTAGCCAAAAGCTGTTGTAATTTTTGCTGTAGGACTGTTAATACATCACTTTATTAAGTTTTAACATTTTTTCAGGCGAGAAAGTAACCATTTACATTCCCAATATGTGGTCAGTTTATCCAAATAACACCTCATTTGAAATTTGCTCCATGTTTTCGGAGCTGCGAGGAGTTGCTGGTTGGGTGAGACCAGCTGGTCGGTATACGTCATAAAGCATGTGTCAACAGTGTTTTTGTAATTACTCTAACTGCCAGAAGGGGGAGATAAAAGTTCCGCACTGCAGGTTTAAGCAGTGTTTGCATGAAAGGACAGGAAATCTTGAGCTTGATTTTGCCTGCTATGAATTCAAATGATTTGAGATGAGAAATGTTGGTGTGTCAGGATGTTAAGAGTTGCTCTTTGGTACTGACACTGCTATCTGTTAATTAATAGCACAAATAGATATTACAACTGCGATGATGCAACTCAGGCAGATTGTGCAATATCTCATCCTGCTGGCTTACCAGGTCACTGAGGTTTGCTACATAGGGTAATTGATAACTTCACATGATGTGATTTAGAGCTGATGCTTCGAGTAATGTCACAGTGGTACAGTAAATAATTTGAGCAAGCTCTGAGCTATCACCAGCCTCAGTCCAAGGCCTTATTATAACCTCTTTTGAATCTATAGCCCCAACTCACATGTACTGTATGTACATGTGGATAGGACGCTAGAACACCAAATGTGCTACAATTCTTAGTAGCTGGTTTTCCAAACCTTTTTGTGTTCTTTTTGCCTCTCGGCGCCCGCATTAGTGCACAAACTGCATACTGAAAATATTTTTTCTCGGCTCTGCTCCTTTTTAATATGTTATATCGGTATGTAAACACTACATGGCTAATCAGTGAAGCTGCATTAATATTTTGTGCATTAAAGTTACCCAAGATCAAAGGGAGGCAGTCAGTTATCTTTTTGTAGTAGCAGTGATTATTCTGTACCAGAGATTCACTCAGGGATTTTTGGATGTGGCGAAATGCCACTAATGTGATGTGTCAACTTACGGCACTGGTAAGCTGTATGTGGTTGGTGAAACTTCATTACTCGCTGATATTGTTTGTATTCTGTCAGTTTAGTTAGGGCTGGGCGATAAAATGATCTTGATATGGGATCGCAATAAAACTTATGTTGATAATGATGATAAACTTTGGACATTTTTTACTTGATATGGATAGATCTAACAGCCTATCACACAGCAGAAACAAACGCGACAACAGCCAGTCCGTGGATGAATTATAAGAGCTGGATACTGGACCGAAAATGGTGCCCATTCAATCCAATAAGAATCACTTGGCTGGTGCATACGCCAAAAAAAGTTTATGGCTTCTAGGTTTGCTTCTGCATTGTGCAGCCCACTGAATATGCACAGTAGTGTTTCTCCCGCTGGCCCCACTCGGCCCATAGACTTTACATTGTGATGACGTCACAGATTTTTAAATTGCTTTTCTCGGCTCGAGGAAAGTTTTACAAATATAAAACCTCCATAGATCAAAAATTCATAATAGAAAGAGTCATAATTGACCTTGTTTGCACTTCGAGGTGTCCTGTCAACAGTTTTACAGACGTCTCTTTTACAATGGTGATCTATGGGGAAAATGCTTTTTGGGCCGCAGAGGTATTTTTTGCTGCAATACTGCGAGTGACCACTGGGAAAAAATGGCTGCAAGGCTGAGCGGCAGCGCCCTTTCCAGCTCTAATAATACATCCATGAGCCAGTCAGTCTGCAGTTTTTGGCTTGCATGTCAAAGTACATGGCCATTTTCTACCATCATTAGCAGGGCTATGACTATCTGGAGTGCCCATCACGTCTAAAGTAACGTTAGCCGAAAAAAGCTGCTCTAAGTCACAGACATGTATATAAAGCATGCAAACTTAAATGTTTACATTTAGATGTTATTCAATATTTTTTTAATCACAATATATATTCTAAACCTAGCCATGTTTGCAGAGTTAAATGTTTACATTATGTTATTCTGTTTTTTATGTTAATAAACTATGTTCTAAAGTTTAACTAATGAACCCGCTTGTTTCTTCAGGCTTCAGTGATTATCTCTTAGAACTGGCAGCATTATCAAATTATATATCATAAGTCCTAAGTTTGGTTCTATCAGTGTCTGTGTGTGTGTGCTTTTGTGTGAGAAGTTGGTCTGGCGGCGCTCACTTGGTCAACTAACCTGCACCACATTCCTTCCATTCCTCCCCGCTGTCTGCTTGGTCACATTAGAGCGGATGAGTAGCACTGGAGGTGACCATGTAGGTATGGATAAATATAGATAAATATTGCAGTGTCACTCTCAAGCTGTGGTTTAGCTGTGGAGTTACAGTATTCCAAAAGTGACACTACATGCTGCAGAGGGAAAGGCAGTCCTGGAAATCCACTTGCTTACAGTAGAAGTAAAATGAGGCTTCTAAAATGTAGTGCAAGTGCAGCAGTAAACAGTGCTTTCCTAGATCACTAATACCGCATGTAATCATTAAACAACAAAGAAAACACATTAATGAAACACCTGAATAATCATCTCTGCATTCATACTGAGCACACACACAGCCTTTAGTTCTCATTCAAATGCAGTATATTACTCAGTGAGAGGAATTCTCTCTCACATCTGTGATGGAAAATGTCATTATTGAGAACCATAGTGCAAGCATAATATGTGAGGCCTGCTCAGTGCAGTATGTCCTTCCTCAGTGCATGTACCAGGCAGTGTCACATAGCAGTCTCATTCATCACTCTGACCTTGTTTGAGATGCTCAACCCTGATGCTTGCACACGAGCATTATACAGTCCATGTGCCTCACTTCAAAGAGCAGCGTCAGGGAGCGTCGAGGTAGAGGGGGGTGTTTTTAGACTGTTTTCCAAATGTCTGCCTTTGTGTTTTCTCTTTTATTTGCATCTGCATCATCCATTATTATGCTTACCACTATATCTCGCATACTGTCTCTACATACTGGGAACCTTTACATTGCCAGTATACTATCTCATGCACCAATGTCACCAGCACAAATTCCTGTACATTCACTGCACCACTGCATGAATAAACAGATTCTGATTCGGATCTCCTGTGTTACTCCCATGTTAGTTTTATTGCCAGCTTTGTTGACTCATGCAAGTGGGCCTGGTACTTGACATGGCCATGTGGAGGCCCCATGCTGCTGGGAGGCCCTGCTTGCAGGAATGCTGCTCTGTGATTGGAGGAAGCCAGACTGGGATGAATGAGCACTGTACATAGAGCAAGAGGCATGAGGGACTGCACTGGTACGCCCCCTCTCTCATTCTCTATCCCTCGTTCTCTGTTCTGCTCCCTTCTTATACACACACGCATGCACACACGCACACACATTCAATGGGACACGGGAGCCATGTTTGTCTCAAGGCTACCCCTCTTCTTTCATTGTACACTTGTATGCCATTTGTCATTCCACTGGCTGTGAGAAGTAAGTCTCTGAATGACAAGTAATAGTAAGTGTAAATACACACTCAAAGCAGTTTCATAACAAAAAATATAAACCTATTTACCTAGGGCTGGGTACTTCAGAAAGGGCCTAGAAGCGGCAAAGGCTAGCAAGGATGCCACCGCATCCCTCGCTTCGCCCACCGGCAAGCTGGTCATGGAAGACGGCAAGGAAAATTTCCTTTTGGGGCTAGAGGCACCTGCCTCTCACGTAGGTCCACTGTACACACTCGATGAAGAAAAAAACACTCACCTTAGCCAAATGTGGAGTGTTTCACCTGGAAAGCCGAGCTGTAATGGTGGCGGCTAGCAGTGCTAACAGAGCTAACGGGTTGCTGGAGGGGTTAGCTAATTCACCGGGGTGACATGAGGGTGGGCTCTACGCTTCCACAACAATGCCAGCCCGATACCATGGGTCGGGACGGCATTATCAGAGCATGATTTACTTATTTTTGTTCATAATAAAAGCATGTGGTAAATCGACCCACTACACTCCAGATATTACACATATTTTTCTTGAAAACATAGGATAAGAAAGATCTATGCTCCTCACCAAGTCGCTCCCATTATCCGACACTCTTTACTTTAGTCTCTCAGGTCTATCCAAATAGAAGTACTATCTGAATAAACTAACAGCTCCATCGGAACGTGCATCGCAATGATTTGTTGTTTAATGCTTTCGGTTCAAACAGATGATGATCGGTGCCTTCAAGGGCAATCCCTGAAAAGTGCCGCCTTAACCTTGCTACACTCTGTGCCTCAGCCAGTCTGAACTTTTAAAAAAAAAAAAAAAAAAAAAAAACTGTTGTTCCTTTGCTTAAAAATTGCAAATTTTACATCAGAGGAAGCGAAGACGAAAAGTTAGCGTGAGAAAAAGTATGTGTGGCGTGAGATCTGTGTCAATTGTGTGAGTCTCATGGTCAAAGCGTGAAACTTGGCAGCCCTATTAGCAGCAACTGCCCTATGAGCAGCACCGCTCGCCTGCACTCTCCTTAGGTATCGAAATTTGGAACCGAATGACAAGGCATTTTTCAATACTCAATAGTACTGAAGCAATTCGGTCAGTGCCATGAAAGTATCGAAGTTCGGTACCCAGCCCTATTCATTATTGTAACTTCTAAATGTGGAAACTTTTCACATTAGTTGGACATTAGAGCTGTTGTACATGTAAATACAGCCTGACAGGTGCAAAGGCAGGTTGACAAATACAGAAAGACTTTTCAAGTTTAAGAACAATTTTTCTCTTGTCCTAAAATGTCAATAATGTGCTTTTGGGAGGTAATCATTTGGATTTTAATACAGATTTACAATATGCAATTCAATCCGGAGGCCAGGGATCCTGAGCAGCAGCAGAATACTTAATTAAGGAAAAAAGTGCTACCCTCAAAGTAAATATAACCATTTTTTTCCTTATTTTTTCAGCACTGTCTGTCCGTATAAACTCCAGAGCCCAAAGTCAGGCTTGCGCTCAAGGAGCAATTAAAATCTTTGATTGTATCAGCTTTCTGACAGTGAAAGAGAGTGTATGTGTGTGTGTGTTTGCGGTTAGATGACTGGGTATGAGAAGAACCCTGGTGTATCATCATGGGAGGAAACACAGCTGGAACGGTTAACACCTGACACGGCAGCTGTTCACATTGTTGAGTGACTCATAGCCTCACTGTGGATTCAGTGAAATGTCAAGGCTTCTGTATGCGGCATTGCTTAACTAGTAAACAGAGAGTTTTAATTTGCCATCGGAGCGAGTTCAGGCCCAAGAAGGTTGAATGTGTAGTATACTTCAGACAGTGCTTTACAGAAGCCATTGCCCAAAGCAACATTTTTTGCATGGAAAGTCAAAGATGAAGCCTTTGAGATAAAAGCCTAAATATTTAGATAATAGTGAGTTTTGTTTTTCACTGTTTGAGACTTTCTGCCTTCTGTTATTGCTCAGGCATTTCCACCTGCATACCAAAACCTGAGAGTCTCAGTCTCCCTGTAGGGTTTTATAGCTTGCTGCTTCTCTGCCCAGATTATCACAACTGTAGCCTCAAAATATCGATTTATTCACACGGCGGGTAGTTTTTAGCCGCAAGCACATGTAAGTGCTGGGGCTATTTTTTACCTTGTTGTTGTTATTGATATTGAATTAGCAAACAGACACTGAAACAATAAGACAAGCACTAGTTGAGCTTGGTTTCAGGTTTGGTTTGTGGCATACAGAGTTTTCCTGGCGTTTCTGTAAACTGCTCAGTGTCATCACTCGCACTATAGTGTATAGTGATGTCCTGAAACCTTGCTTTTTCTGAGACAGGCAACACCTATGTGCGTGATACAATATGTTTCTAATATCTTTCAGGAAAGGCTCATAGCAATTATCTACTGCCTTTGTGTCAATTCATGAGATGTACATAGCAATCTGGTTATCACTGCTTTTTGAGTGCATCAGTGGTCCCTCTGTAATCACATTTTGCTGCTCTCTTTCAATTGAGTCTCAAGGATGCCTTAATCTTATCTGCGCTGTTCAGTCCTCTATTTCATTCTGTCTTTCTGAGCCTCTCTTTTTGTCCTGTATTCTCTCTTTCCATTACCTCATCCTTTTTACCTTTAGCCTCTTTTTAAAAACGCTTCAGTCTGCTTGACACATAAGTCTTATTGTAGTCTTATAAGTACTGTGGTACTTTAGCCACACTATGCATGGCGATGTCATTTTGTTGGTTGGCCCACCACACAGACTGGAATATCTCAACATCTGTTGAATGGATTTCCATTAAATTTTGTACAGACACTCATGTCCCTAAGAGGATGAAACCTACTAATATTGGTGATACCCTAATTTTTCCTCTAGGGACACCATGAAGTTGACAATTTAGTTTTTTTGTGAAATATGATTACTATTCGATCGATTGCCATGAAATTTGGTAAAGATATTCATGTTCTGTAATCACTTTGGTGATCCCTTAACTTTCCTTCTAGCACCATCATCAGGCCAAATTTTTAAATTTTATAATACTTTTGTTTATGACCAAAAACCTGTAAAACTAAAGACATTCTCATCAGCCTCATAAGCCCCATAAGCCAATGTTAGCATGCTAACATGCTTAACTAAGATAGTGAACATGTTAAACATAAACATCAGCATGTTAACACTGTCATGGTAAGCATGTTAGCATGCTGATGTTAGCATTTAGCTGAAAGCATTGCTATGAGTGCAGCCCCACAGAGCTGCTACTGTGGCTATAGACTCTTAGCCTTGTTTTTAATGTCTGTCAGCATTACAAAGTCATTAATTTCCACTTGATAATACACCCAGCCAATTATATAAAAGCCAACATAATGTACATATCAGGTCAAGGCAACAACTGTGCAAAACAGATGTCGGATTCATAAACAATCTACATAGACATGGTTCTAATAGGAATATACAGGTGGGTATGACAGGACTGGCTAAATTTAATTGTTACCGTTATGAAATTTGTAGCAAGCAGCAGCACCACAAAAAAACAGCTACCAACAGCAACATATGTTATTCTGGGGCCTTAGATAAAAAAGAAATTCTTTACATGAATTTTTTGGGGGGCTCTCTTAGCCCAGCCTCTTTGTGGGTATCTGTAGTTCATGAAAGGCTTGGTGTATTGTATAGCTTCACTTTAGAGGCTGTGGAAACCTGAGCTGTGGCCTCAGGGTCACGGGGTGTCCAGTCTCTGTTGACAGTGAGCTGGGCCGGGTGAAATATTGGCTGTGCTGGGTCACTCTCCTCCTCCTACTCCTCCTCTTTCTCCTTCTGTTCTCCCAAATGTTTTGTGAATAGGTGATCCATTAACAGAAATGGACTTTCGGAATAAGTTTTGATGGTATTGAGAGCACTGCCCTACCAACTTCTCCATCTCCCCAGGCTTTTCTCTCTTTTTCTCTCTCTCTGAGTAACAGACAGAGACAGTATGTTTCTTTGCCTCTGTGTGTGTTTTGTTTCAATTCTGTCTCTCTTTTTCGTGTTTTTCATTGTGAATGGGACTACAGATCAGTCTTTAGTCTATCCATTTCTCCATTTGTGCACCTAATATATGGAAGTAGTATGGAGGTACACCAAACATCAGGGATCAGATTTCGCGTATCATACGCGTTGAGTATCATACCACCACTGCACTCTTACTCCAGTATTATAATTGTTACTGGTGGGCTTGAGTATCATTCGTGGGTGATATGTTTGCTTCTTTATTTCTTTATTTCTATCTTTCTCCTGTTGTCAGACTGTTTCTATTTCATCATCATCTCTCTGTTCTCTTCTCTGCTTTTGTAAACCACTGTCCTCTCTCTACTTAGAGAAAGCTATGAACCTCTTGGCGCAGTGCCATCACAATCCATTCACTACAGCTCAGCGAGACCGCACAGCCGCTACTATATCCCAGAGTGTACCCTGTCCTTTCCAGCAGCTCCCACTTCTACAGTAAAATGGCAAAATGGCCACTTCACAGACCCCCCCCCCTCTTTACCACATCGTGTCCTCATGAGACACTGACAGTTACTGTGTGGGTGTGCATGCATCTATGTGTGCTGTAATGGGTGGGTGTGTGCATGGATACATGTTAGCAAAATGTGTGTGTGTGTGTGTGTGTGTGTGCAGCACATGGCCACAAATCTAGGGCATGTTGCAGTTTCTGGTGCGTATGTGTGTGTGCGTGTGTGTGTGTTTTATTCCCAGATGAAATAGCCACTACTTGAAATATGTGATATGTGCACCATGCCTACTTTTAAAAAATATAGTAGGTCATGTTAGTCTTTGGTTCAGAAAATGTTACAGTAACTTTTCTAGGTTGGACACTGACATTCTGTTTTATTATAATTAGCTTTACACAGGTTAAAGTGTCTAAACCTTTCTAAAACTAAATTACTGTTTTTCTGCTTTTTTTTTTTTTTTTGCATGTTACTCATCACATCTCTACTTCAGTTTTATGAGGTGTAATGGTTTACATATCCACCACAATGATCCCATCCTCTCGCCAAGTGAAACCATTGGCAGTGAGCTAGGAAATGGCTGCTAACGTTTTAATGACTTAATGAGACCTAATTAGTTGAAATGGTAGAGAGGAAGAGAGGAGCCGTGGAGGTGATCTGTGTCCGTGTGTGTTGGCGCGCATGTAGGCGAGTGTTTCTGTTCCTCCAAGGTTGTGTGCCTGTTTTAGTGGTATATACATGTGTGTCTATATGTCTGCATTTGTGTTTGATTTTGGGTGCATGTGTGTGCATGTATGTTGTCTCTGATGGCAGGTGTGTGTGTGGTTGCGTGTGCCAGAGTGCTGTGCAGCCTTTCTCAGCATTAGCCAGCTTCTTCATCAGGAAGTGATGGTGGGGGGTCAGGCCTCATTTAATCAAGGAAAAAATTCCATCTCCCATTAACTTAATTAATCCAATGCTAGAGAAAGAGAAGCTGAAGGAAACCTGCCTGCGCGCGTGTATGTGTGTGTGCCTCTGTCTGTATGTACGTATGTGAGAAAATAGTGTTTCTAAGCTGAATTCACAAACAGGTTTCTCAAACTATAGAGGGAAGGTAAGTTTAAATGTACACAGGTACACATACAATTATGAAATGATGTGAGAAAGACATTTGAAAGTACTAAACCTCAACCTGACAGTATTTGCCAGCTACAGGAGAGGTCAGATGATTTTCAAAGTAACGAGGCAACTAACAACTTCAAAAATGCCAAGTCGTTTGTGCCAAAGTGGAGGTACTTCTGTCCAAAAAAGCTAAATGGCGCAGTTTTGCAAATCATGACTACATTTGTCAAATACAGAGACTTATATAAACAGGATATAAGAGGAACAAGTAACCATCAGGGATATATACAGGGATGCGGTGTTTGCAGTGGTGATTTATTTTCTTCAAATTTAATTTCTTTTTTGTGTGTGCCTCCCTTTTCATACAGCTGAAATTACCTATACCAAGATGGAGATGCTCAAAGCAGGCAATTACATTATCATCATTTAATGTAAAGACATGTTTTATTGCAACTGCAACTTGCTGTACCTAAATGATCATAATTTTTGAGAGATCCACATAACGCTAAGGTTTGATTTGCAGTCTTTTCACTTCTCTCCTAAGGGAAGCCTGTTCAATAGGTATTTTTGGTTTATTTCGCAATAATATAGTGTTGAGTGTAATTTTAATGTCCATTTACAAGGATAAGGATTGCCTCTGGTCTCACACAGATTTTGAAACAGATGTTAGTGCATAATGTATGAAGAAAAATGTGTGCTTTAAAAGCAGTAATTATTGAAAATGCATAGGCTGATATGTGTAGTCTTCTGAAAGCAGTGCAACAAAATGTAAAGCTACCATTGACCCTTACTCATTTCATGTTTTTCCCTGTGGCTTAGCAGCCTCCTCAGATAATTAAGTGCCGTCATGTACATCATTCAAGATAGTCAGTCTTCAACCTTTTTTTATCTCCTATCTCTGTCTCTCTCTTGATCTTTCCCTTCTTCTTTTTTCATTAGCTCTTTTTACCATTTTCTCCTTGCATCGTGTTTTCCACAGAAATAAATTGAATGTCTCTTTTTTAAGATAGAGGGAAAAAATGAATAATACCAAACTGAAGGTCATATACAGTAATTAAAACATTATAGAAATTGCAGAAAACATATAATTACACAAACATAGATATAGTATTTTTGTTTTATGATACCATGAAAATTAGTTCAAATTTGCTGTCATTTTCAACATTCTTTCAAAACTGTGTTGTTGTTTTTTATTGCCATTTTTTGAAAAAACACACAAATACAAAACAATGACAACCACCCCTGAGGTAACAGAGAAATAACGACAATGTGTAATACACTGGCAATAGTGATGCGTGAATTAGCCGAAGTTTAAAAAATTAAATAAGGAAAATAAGAAAAAAAACCTACACGGTAGAAACAAAAGAAAAGAAAACAAAAGAAAACAAAAAAAAAAGCAACAAAAAATATATATACATATACAGTGTATGAGTCAAACTGTCATCGATGGTAGAATGTCACAAGCTACATCAAGTAAAGTTCCAAAAGTGAATACAGGTGTAAGCTGGTTACAGGTCAAGGAGCGAGGCCTCAAACTCAGTCAGGGTCCTGCAGGGTCCACTCTGCATCTGATTGTGGTAAATCCCTAAGGAGAGAAACCCAGAACACCAAAAGCAGGGGAGAAGGGGATTTTACATCTGAGAATTCGCTCAATATCATCGTAGACTCCCCTCCAAAAGTCATGTATGTTAGGGCAGTCCCATAGCATGTGCATCAGAGTGCCCTCCTCCTGCTGGCATTTCTAGCACTCAGGGCTGTCTCTCAACTTAACCCAATGAAGTTTGGATACAGTCCAGTATACTCTGTTCAGGATCTTAACTTCAACAAGTCTAGTTATAAGTTCTCTGGACATTTTCCAAAAATTCCTCAGAATAAGGCTCCATGCCTCATCTGTGAACAAAACTCCCATGTCAGCCTCACACACCACTTTCATAGCAAAGGCTGATTAATCTGTGTGGTTCAAAAGCATTGAGTAATAGCGAGAAGCTTCTTGCCCTTTACCAAAGAATTCTAGCATATGCATGAGAGTGTCTGCACTAGGGGGAGGTGTAGAAACGGAACCAAAAGTTTGGTCTAACAGATGTCCACCAGAACTGATTTTGAGGCAGGTTAAATGTCTCTTTAAAAGTGTCAAAAGACTTAATGGTGCAGATCTCCTAGAGTCTTGACCCCCTTGTCAAACCACATCCTCCAAATGAATGGTGAATGGTCTATGCACAGCTTCTGGTTTAACCAAATGGAGGCTGCAGAGTGGCGGTGCAAATCCACTTCACAAATAGCTGTAATCTTCCTCCATAACACCTCCATATGAGATAGTATTGGGTGAGTTTGTTCATCTGCTGCATAAAGAACTCTCAATGGCATACCAGGGAGGTGCATGTTCGCGGGGTAGATGCCAGTGGGCCATGTGCTGGAGGAGAAAGGCGTAATGTATAGTACAAGGTTTGGGATATCAAGCCCTCCTTCATCCACTGGCTTCTGTTGGGACGTTTGCCGCTCCAGAGAAATGTGTTGCACAGTCTGTCAAATTGTTTAAAATACTTGAGGTGAATTTCAATAGGAAGTGCAGGTAAAAGATAGTTGAATTTTGGTGCACAGTTCATTTTAAGCACATTGCCCCACAGGGAGAGTAAAAGTGGTGTTTGTTTGTCTTTTTTATCAATAAAAGATTACAGCACATAGTCGACATTTTGCAGGGATTTAGCCATTTTAATGCCAGGGCTCAAACAAATTCCCCCCCAACACTATTTTGCAAGGGCATAGTCCTGAGCTTAGTGCTGCCCAAAACAGTTGTGATTTGTTTAAAGAAATACAAAAAAGCCAGAGTGTTTTTTTCCCCTAGAGCAGAATGATAGTGGGGTGCAGCCAGACCATTCTCCAGCGCTGGCGCAGCACTGTGGAGATACGTCTGGCTATACAAGACTAGGATGGGAGAGACCGTTCAGGCTCTGATATGAAAACTAATGTGTCATCTGCATATAACATTGCTTTATGTGTGGAATTGCCAATCTGGACTCAACAACAAGGGGCTAAGCGGATAGCCTTGTCTTGTACCTCTGCTAACCTCAAATGAGGTTGAAAGAACGCTGATAGTCAGAACTGAAGCCCTCAGATGAGTGTAGAGGACGTTGATCCAGCCAATAAATTTAATGCCAAATCCAAAAGGCTCCATAATGGAGAACAGATACTGCCACTCCACCCTTTCAAAAGCTGTCTCAGCGTCTGAAGAGAGAGCAGCCACAGGGACTTTTTCATTACGCAAAGCCCACATTATATTTATCAGGCATCTGATTATCGGCTAAACTATGCCCACGGATGAAGCCTTCTTGATCTGGATTTATCAGTGTAGTAATCACCTTATTGAGTCTATTTGCAAGGATCTTAGCGAATATTTTACTCGTGCACCCTATCAAGCTGATAGGTCTGTAGGTTTTGCAATCCAGGGGATCCTTGTCTTTTTTTAGAACAAGTTAGATAAGGGCGTCGGACAAAGAAGGAGGTAAGTGTCCCCTATGCACAGCCTCATAATACATTTCGAGGAGTAGTAGGGAGAGCTCCTCCACATAGGACCTGTAAAATTCTGCTGTAGAACCATCAGAACCGGGGGCCTTACCCAATGGAAGGCTTCAGCTATTTCCTCCAAAGTGATTCGCTCCTCCAGTAACCTGGTCTTCTGCCAGGGTGGGAAGACCAAGGGGAAGAAAAAAAGCATTTATCTCCTGCTTGCACGTGATTCTGATGAATACAGGTTAATGTAGAAATCCCCAAAATTATTATTACCATTATTTATGTCAGTTGGGTTAGTTAACAAGGTATCACCCTGACTCTCAAAGCTGGGATGAGGCTCGAGGCCTCCCTCTGCTTGATGTATCTCGCCAACATGCGTCCTGCTTTGTGTCCCTCCCTGAAAGCATTTTTGCCTAGCTCGGAACAATGCAAATTCAGCTTTTTGGGTCAAAATATTGTTTAGGTCATATTTAAGACTGGTTAGGGCAGTCAAGGAGACACCCCCCTACCCCCCACTGTTTTTTTTAATTCCTTTTTTTATTATATTAGTATGTCTGATGATGTTGGTCCTTGTACTTACCTTGAAAATGTACAATCTGTTTTGGTTAAAACACCATACATTTTCCATGAAAGAGTGACCCTCCTCTTCCACCCTCCTGGCCCTCCACACTGCAGCAGTGAATTCGGCTTAGTTCGATTCACTCAGTAGGTCATGGAGACTGTGTAAAACACAAACCTGCCATCTCTCCCACAGTAGAGTTAGACGGTTGGAGGCAAAGCGCTGCGTCCATCAACACTCATGAGCACTATGCCCAGCGAAATGCTGTCAGGAAACATATCTCACCCAGCATAGCGACAATGAGAACTATGACTGACCCCTACTGTGATCACCTGCGCTGTTTTTACATATAGGCCGGCTTGAACACTTCAAACCTCTGGTGAAGAGAGGTGTGTCTGGCGTTATTCACTCCTCTGTGGTGAGGAATACACACACATACCGGATTGAGGGGGGTGTCTCCTCTCCCCTCTCTTAATCCACAAAGGAAAAAGAGTGAGAATGTTGGAGCCTTCCGCCACACTCATGGGCGCTATGCCAGGCTATATGCTGTGAGAAGGCACTTATCACCCGGCATAACAACTATGAGAACAGTGACTGACCCCCACCGTGCTCGCTGCCTCTGTCTTCATATGGGCCGGCTCATACAGTTCAAACCTCTGGTTGAGAGATATGTGTCTAGCGATATTCCCTCATCTGTGGTGAGAAATACACGAAACCCACGCACACACCAGAGAGAGGGGTGTGTGTCTCCGTCTCGTTCTTCCTCGTTCAACTCTGCTCGGGTGGCAAGTGAGGACGAACGTGTAGACACAATGCCAGCCGCTGTATCACACAGCCGGCGACAGTGGTGTGTTCATGGACCTTGCCGACTCCTGTAACTTTCACCAGCAAAAAAAATGAAATACGAAAAAAAAAATTGTGTGTAAACCCTGGATGACTTGGGCTGGTTAGGCATTATTACTAATATTCTGCAAGAGAGTGATTTGTTTCTTTTATCTCACTCTAACTGAGAAAAAACTGCGTCGGCCGCTGGGACTCCTCAAAAAAATTACTCATGATGAAGTTTGTTTAAAAGAATGAATAAATACATGATCAAGGTCAATCAACAACAAAATCTCATTTGACTGCAGCATATAAAGCAGCCGCTCATCTCACACCAGCTCATCAACCTCTGATTCCTGCACCCATCAACCTCTGACTTCCCGCTCTCTCACTGACTTTAATGTGCTGCTGCTGACATACAAATCCTTCCATGCCGCTGCACCCATTTCATTTTCAAAGCTCCTCCTCCTCCTCCTCTGACTCTGGCTTCCTCTCTGTCCCCAAAACACCCTGCCTCTGGAATGCACTACCCCTATCCATCTGTCCTGCCAACAGTATTGACTCTATCGAAGTTGTGCTATAAAATGACAAATTGCCAAATGCTGAAACTGATGAAGTAGACAAGAATAGCCAAAATTGAAAAATGATGCAGATGTAAGAGCGTAACAATAATTAGATAAATGTAGTGCAATCTTTAATTTATAAAGTCGTGTTGTTGTAGCTATGATAGTGTTCACAGAGCAATAAAAAGGCTGCACATACAGCATATTTTGCAGAAATACTGACAAATGAATCAGAAATGGAAAATTTAGGGACATATATTAAATTATTATAATATATATAAATAAAGATTAACTTAAAATGAGTTTATCGTAGACCGGTGAAGGTACCGATCATGGCTAACAATCTTTTATTTCTTTGCTCCTCACAGAAAAGCCTGTTTCGGTGGAGCTGAGCTGCGGGGCTGGGCCCAGCCATGTAGTGTTGGAGCCGGGATCGCCCCTCGTGCTTAACTGCAACCTGGGGGCCAGTGACACACCTTTCAATGTCACCTGGCTTCAGGATGGACAGCCCCTGCCTCTAGAGGGGGGTGACTTCCTGCAGTATTTAGCCAACGGATCCCTCCTCCTGCTGCCCACCGCTAAGGATGGCCAACCTCCTCAGGGCGTGGAGGGGGGCTACAGCTGTGTGAGTGCCAGCGCCCTTGGAGCTTTGACCAGCCGGACTGTAAACGTGCTCCTGGCAAGTAAGTGTCCAGTAACACCCGGAGCACCTTGGTTTCCTGTGGGTGCTTCTGTTTTCTACCAAACACATACTAGTTGGTTGAGGTGGAAGCTAAAAAATGGTGCAATGTGAGTGAGTGAAAGCCCTGTGATAGACTGGTGATCTGTTCAGTGTACCCTGCCTTTCAACCAGTACATGCTGAATAGGCGCCTAACTCCTGAAAAGGAAGAGTGTAGAAAGTTCATGGACAGATGAATGGATAGTTTAACAATTATTTCATTAGTACATCATTTGTAGAGCTGATTATTAGTCAGTCAGTTGATTGGTTGGAGAAATTTAATTGCCAAAAGATGTATTGTTTAAGTCCATTTTTACAGTAAAAATGCCAAAAGTCTGGTTCGAGCTACTCAGATGTGGATATTTGCTGTTTGTAGTCTTCTCTGAAAATCCAGAGGCCTCCTTGTGCTCTGTGAAATTGTAATGGACATTTTTCACCATTTTCTTATATTTTATAGGCCAAATGATTAATTGAGAAAATAGTCAGATTTATCAGTAATGGAAACAATTGTTAGTTTTAGCCCTAAGTTGGAGCAACAAAAGGTAAAGTTATGTTCATATGTTCAAAGTTATGTTTACCTGAAAATACTGTATCTAAGTTCACCACAGCTACTTTATTATCATTTCACATGTGTTGGTATTTGCTTGGGTGGTCAAAAGGCTTGAAATAGGCAGAAAAATGTAGTTGCAGCCTAGCTAATATAAAGGACAGAATACCTGTTTGATTCTTTCATTCACTTAAAGCATTCATTTGGGTATGCACACACACACACACACACACACAGCAATGTGATTTGTCAGATTTGTCAAGGGAATTTCCTTGCATGGATGGAGATGAACTCAGTTCTCCCCTGCCTCAAATAGGAAACTTATCCTCCGGTGGAGCGCTAACAAGTGTCCTGGGAACAGGTACACTCTTAAACAACAGTCTGTTAAAAGGCATAGAAAGATAGAGGAGGAGTGGGTGAAAACGAGAGAAATGATCAGGAGGATGTGGGTGTGAGGGACGAGAGGCCAGACTGTAGCTTTTTAATCGCCCCTCCTAGGAGGCCTCTTTCTCTCGCACTCTTAAGTGGTAGTCTTTATTTAGTCATTAGCTTTGTGTAAAATGAGACAGTAGAGACTCTGCGGATGCCCCCTCTTTTGTCAGCTGTCACATGCCTATTTATGAGAACCTCTTGTTTGAGGGACAATAAAGGGAGGGAGGGGGATGTTGGATGAATGGTGGGAAGGCAGAAAAGGTTGAAGAGAGTTTGTAGTGATGGTGAAAGAAAAGGTTTCAGAGACCATTAGGAATGACCTTCAGTTTGTATGCGTGTGTGTATAAGTGCATATCTGTGTGTGTGTTTTTTTGAATTAAATCAGTGGTGAGAGGCTATGAGATAGATGTGACCAGCGTGCAAGAGGTCGGAGCCGAACTGCTTCAACATTGACATTGAGCGGACATTCTCATTTCCTACTGTGTCTTCACTACCAGAAATGAGACTGAAAAGAGAACGTAGCAGAGATCACATCTGTGAAAACACATTATGAAAGCCACCTGCTCTAGTTTCCCTGTCGCAGTGTATGATGCATGTAGCCTTGTCTAAAAGCATGTGAATGTGTCAGAGAGGGAGGGAGACAATGAAAGAGACCTGCTCCCTCTTTAAATAGAGATAAAACATGTATTTAGGTCTAGAGTTGTTCAGTCTCTCATTCACTTTTTTCTCGGCAAAATGCCAGAGGCAGCATACAGAGCGTGCACGTTACATTTCCCAAATACATCAGTGGGTAAATTATGATACTGGAAAAAACAGCTTTTGACATTAATTAGAGCAATTAACCTTTCTCATTATGAGACTGCTGAGGTGAATGTCAATGTTTCCTAATTCCTGCCAGCATTTCAATCACAGAGCTGCTGTCATAACCATGAAAAGTGTGCTCTCTCCTCCATGCAACATGCCGCCTTAGTTTAAGTGTTTTAGTTTTGTCTTCATTATAGTGTTATGCATTTTTAACAACATCATATTCAAATGGAACTCAAACAGAAACATGCACGTCCTCTTCATTTAAAGTTAAGAGTAAAGTGTACCTCCATTAATGCAAAATTTCTCTTCATCTCAAAATGTGCATTCCATTCCCAATGAAGAGAGGATCACTTTTCAAGATTAGAAATTGTGGCTAAAGTACATTTACTGTTGCATTTGCTGGTTTTTACTTTGACAAATTTACAAATTTAAGTGGATTCCTTTTGTCCATTGTTAACAGGGGCAGTGTACTGCAAATATAAAAATTTTATATTGCACATATTTTCCAGTAGCTATTACAAATATGCGTTGAGACTGGGGGAATGCTTGATGGATTTTCACAGTGTTACTCAGCCTGAAAGCTGGGTAGCAAAGAGGTCATGGGTGGAACTATCTGCTTGCACAAGGGGAGGGGAAAAGTGCTGCAATCTGATAGCTGTGGGGCCAAAGAGTGGGGCATAGATAGAGGGATGGACAAAGACAGAGAAAGAGTCGGGGTAAAGTCAAGGGCAGGAGAGAGAGAGAGAGAGAGAGAGAGAGATAAGCAATGAAAAAAGAAAAAAGAGAGGGAGCAAAGAGAGACAAGATGGTGAATTTTTATGTGGCGTGACGAAAGGTCACACACTTTACATAGAGCAGTGCCCAAGGAGCTGCCTTAAAATGTTCTTTTAAAACATAGAAAGACCTTGTTGCTAGGAAGCAATTAGACATACTGTATTTTAGACCCTGTGGCTTGATATGCCACCTTTTACTGGGAGTGTTATTCTGAAAATTTGCCTCACCACCACATGCCTCAGTAGAAGAGTGTCAACTTTGCAACATCTGAGTATGTGCTCTGCATGGTGCTGAACGGATCTGCCATGGAATTTCATTGCTGGCCTAAGGACTGCAATGAAATCATGGAGTCCTGGGAAAAGACTAATATGATTATGCTTTGACAGAGCGGAGGTGGAAGCCCAGCCAGTCACCATTGTTCCATCACAGCATGGGCAAAATGTCTTCTCTGAACACCCACCACCCCCCTTTGCGTTAACGTCCGCTAATGTGCACTCTCGCTGATCAGCTGTTTTTCACCGCTCACATATGCACACACATGCACACAGTGATCCAGAAATGTAATCACAGGTAGACTGTGCACAGGCATCAAGGCACACAGTAGAGTTAACACTAAGGTACAAGTAGCTTGGCACACATGCGCTCATATTTACACACACGCACACACACACACACACACACAGTGAGTTTGGCACTCTGGTAGTGTTACATGTGGTGTGTTTACATGAGGGCATCATGCTGTAATGGCTGGAAGTGGCAGGGGTTAATCATCAACTCCTCCTGCAAAGCTTGCTAAGCAACAGTCATTACAATTTTTTTTTTTTTTTCTGAAATGATTCAAATGCTTTCTGCTACTATGGCCAGACGTGTGTGTCAGTATGCAGCAACTACATACATACAAGTTGTCCAAAATTAATTATTTAATTTTGTTCCTTTTCTTGTTCCTTTTATTCAGTTTTCAATGTCAACATTTAGCAGAGGGGGAAAAAAACCTTCAACTCAGTTGAAAAACACAGGTGGCCAGTTTGTTGGCTTGTTCATAAAACTGTGATAGCTAGACTTTAGAAATCTTGAGACAGCCATGTTATTAGCTGCAGATTTAATAACACCCACCTCTGACACAAGTTAGAGAGCTACAGTAGTGCCAGGCTCCACAGTCATCCCTTCCATTGCTTTGTTTGTTTAAAGTCATATGACATCCCACTGTGTCTCCACTCTTACAGCTGTTTAACTCTGTGGATGGCAATGTCTGTCTGTTGGTCGCTCCGCTGTTCCTGACTGAAATATCTTGACTATGGCTGAATGGATTGCCATGACATTTTGTACAGACATTCATGGTCCGCAGAAAATGAAGCCTACTGACTTTGGTAATCCCTTGAATTTACTGACTTTACTTTAATTACTAGGGACACCAGCAGGTTCTTTTTTTTTTTTTTGACATTATTGGTTCTGAGTGAAATGTCGTGACAACCATTGGATGTATTGCCATGACATTTGGTACAAACATTCATGCCCCCCTCATGCTGCCCCCCTCAGCGTCAGTTGTTCAGGAAGAATTGTGATAACTTTGGTAACTTTCTAGCACCATCATCAGGTCAAAAGTTTAATTTGTTCAATACTTTATGACCAAATACCTGAAAAACTATAATGACATTCCCACAACCTCAGCTGTACTTTGTGTTTAGTGACAATTAGGAAATGTTACTATACCATGTTTAGTCCTAAATATCAAGCTTGAGGAGAATATGATTGGAGGAAACTAACAGTCAGTATAACATGTGAAGAATAGTATCACACTGATGTGAAATGTAAATACAGCAAATGAGATTGGGATCCTTGAAGGCAAATTACATACTCTATTACCCATAAGATCTAATCTATTGTAAAAATGATAGTTGCGTCAGTTGTTCACTCATAATCACTTCTTTGATTAAACAGTATCTCTGCTACCGGTAGCTTTCTGAAACGTGTGAATCTGCTTTGTCCTTCCTGCAAAGCAGATTTATGTAGATGCTACTGCTGGATAATCTTTACATGTTTTCATGCTGTGTGACCAATTCTACAAATCTGGTCTGAATCAGTTCGGCGATTAGCTCCACATGGAGTAAACATGTTACAGAACAGGATACAGAAACCAGAAAAAAATACTGATTACCAAACATGTTCATATTAAAATTGATTAATTCATTGTTTTGTTACATTTTGCTGCATACAATATGTGATATAACGATTCACTATGTGTTATTGTATGTGGCTAATGTTAGTTTTATGCCATTGCTACATATATACTGCATTTTCTCCGCACAATTATATCAGTTGGGATTTGGATTCTTCTTTTATGTTACCTCCCAGCTTTCTCCCCGCCTTAGTTTGCCTTCTCTGTCTTCTTTCTCTGCTCTCTCCTTTGATCCACCCCCCACTCTCTACTCTTCAGTCAGGGCTACAGGCGAAGTGGTTGGGACAGCCAACCAGTTTTGTTCTCTCCTCAGACAGCCTGTTGGGGTCAGAGGTTAGAGGCCCTCCGATAGTGCTCACTGCTGCCCCCTGGTGCTCACTATTATCTATAGTAGGAAGCGTTCCCCTGTGTGTGAATGTGTTGAGGCTGTGAAAACTGGAGCCCTGCCAAGACTCGATTTAGAGAGGAGAAATAATCTAGCCTTGCCTGATTAAATCCCCAAATTTCTCCTAATCAGGACATTCAAGGGTATTTAAAGAGTCTGAACAAGTCTTTAATTAAATTACACATTTCAAAATGGTACCTTTAAAAGCTCTAAAATGGCTTGAATACAATAATCAGAATGTGTGAAATAGACTGTAGCAGTGTTATGCACAGATACTCAGACTGAGTTTTTAAAATAAAGCAAGTGAAATAAAAAAAAGAAAAAAAATCTCACATAAATTGGATATTTAAACAGAAGCTGTGAATGGGATGGGTTGGTCAGTTTTTCTAATGTTGTATAAATGCGTGAAATCACAATTCTCGAATGGTGTACACAATTAGCGTACAGAAACCTTTTCACTTCGACCAGATTGGTTTTGCGGCCTATATAGTTGATTTTACTTGGTATGCATTCAAACGCTGTCCATGTTGGCACTGGTGGAAAGGAAGCTGGAGACCAGAGAGAGATTCAAGATAATTGCATACGTCTGTCAAATCATGTGCGAGCTACATTAAATAAACTGTGTCATATTCATCATATCAGAGGTACCTGTAGATGGCATGACATGCAGATTTTCAGTCAGTAAAAAAGGTAAATTGCTAAAGCATTAGTTCAGGCACCAGCATACTAAGTAAACTTCAACGTTTTGTGGCTACTGTATCTTGCTAATTCTGCTTTGATATCCTCTGATCTCTATTGTCTCTATACCCTCAGGCCTGTCTCAGTTCCATCAGGAGCCATCACATCAAACAGTGCCCGCTGGGGGAGCTGCCCGCTTTGAGTGCCAGATTGAGGGAGTACCCACACCTGTTATTACCTGGGAAAAGGACAAAGTGGCTGTCCCTGAGGACACAAGGTGACTCTGCTTGTGTTATTATTATCCTTCATGTTATTCTTAAGATCTTCACTTCTCTTCCGGTTCTTTTTTAAAATGTATTTTATTAGTAGTGGAGAGTGTCACGGTCCTACTCCTGTTTTTAATGTGCTCTGTGTTTCACTTCTGTGCTCCTTCTCCAGCCTGCTTTTCCCTCCACACCTGCCCTGCATCTAGCCTCATTAGCCCTACCCTGCTCTCAGTGTTTTCACCAGCCAATCAGCTCCTGCCTGCTCCTCCTCCCCACTCACCTGTTTCCCATTCCCTCATCTGCTCCTCAGTACATTTACCGGTCTCAGTTCATTCCCTGCCAGTTTGTTACAATGTTGCTCCTATGGACATTTGTATTCAGTCATTTTGTATTTTTATCCTGTCTGTTATCTGCTCCTCCTGTTGTTTATGGTTTGGACCTTCGGTCTAATTTTGACCTGCCAACCTTTTGGACCTGTAAGCCTGTTTTTGTACTTGGATTTATTAAAGCCTTTTTTCGTTCAGTCTGTGCTGCCCTGTGTCTGCATCTGGGTCCTCCACCTGTCTGTCCCGTCCTCATTCTTGACAGTGAGATGACAGGAAATGAGGGAGAGAGATGGTCCCAGATGTTGCAGTAATGGTTGGAGTCTTATGAGATACTAGGTAATAGCGGGTGCTATATCCTAGTATTGTCTTCCACTTAATGCCACAAAGGTTATTAATTTAGTTTTTTTTTATTATAGAAAATAAACTAATTTACAGTTCAGTTAGAAAAACACAACGCAATAGAAAGACTTTCTGGCTCCTTCTGCACATTTGGGTTTCTGATCTACAGCTGTATTTATTAAGTTTCCAAGAGCTATAAATTGGTATTCTGGGTTAATCCATCAAGATTAAATCCTAGTACAGATAAAAGCTAGTACTGTTGCTGTCATCCAGTTATATAACAAATAACAAATATTGTGTCACTGTTTGTTTGCAGTACATTTCAAAAGCTTTATCCATCTGTAACATTGTAAATTATTTCAGAATTTCACCCATTTGCACCAAGAAAAAAGGCAGAGGAATATCAGGGTTGTGTTTGTTGATTACTTTAAAGTTTTGCAGATTCTTTTAGTTTTAACTGAAATTGGGCCAAGGAATTTTACATGCCCCCCATGCTTATTAGCTGTAGTGGGTTTTGTCTGAAACCAGCTGTGAACGTGAGCGCATCACAAAGTGAACCTGGAAAATGAGAAAACCTCTTAATCATCTAGTTTGACATTTAAATTTTTCGTTCTATGCTCATTGAATATATGAAACATACATTTACATGCAAATTGTATAGTGCCACTTAATTGTAGCCTCACCATTACCTCATCTTCTTTGTATATTCTTCTGGAGCACACAGCTTATTCATTCTAATTTGACCTTGACAGTTTGAATGCATGGAAAACATACTTACTAAATTGTTTTAATGAACAGAACTTGCAGTCAGAACATGTATTTACTTTTTTTCTATTTCCATTTTACAGTAATAATGTGGCTTTGGAAATGGACTAGAAGTACAAAACCATTATAGAAGCCAGTATTCAGCAAATACAGGCTTTGAAGAATTACCTGCAGTTTAAAACAAACTTTACTCACTATGAACCCTGTGCTCTCACAAATTAGGAAAATATACCTGGTGCCTTACCATCGACTGGTGTGTGACAGGTCTCCCTCTCAGTTCTCTTTGACAAATATTCTCATTTGCTGAGCCATTTAATGATATTGACATTTCACTGTGGCTCTGCTGGACCCGGCGCCTTGGAATTTGTTTCCAGCCTTATTGCACAGAACTAAGTGCTAATGGCTGCTGTAGCCCTGCATGACCCGCAAACAGCTCTCTGCTCATAAGGTCTTATTGGTGAGATGTGGTTCTCCCACCTTAGGCGCTGTTAATGACCTTTCACAAAGATGAGCCAAAGGATGATTGATACATCACTGGCTTTTTCTCTGTGTTTTCTCTTGCTCTAATGTGCCTTCTCCTCTGTATTAGCCTCTCTGCCTCAGCTTGCTCTTTCTCGTTGCTATTATCCCCTTTCCATTTCTATTCCTGTTACTCCTCTATTGCCATTTTCTTTTCATTCATGGCTTCCTGTCTTCCATGTCTCTTCTTTTTTTATTCTGTCTTTTTGCCATCCACTCCCTCTTTATTCTCCCTCTCTCTGTTCCTCTTATTTTTTTTCTCTCACCTCCTCTCCGTCTGTCTATCAACCCACCCTTTCGCTTCCTCCCTTCCTCACAAAGCGGCTACCACTGGTCACATTTTGGTGGGATTAATAGGCTATGATAACAGCGATAAGAGGTTATGGGATGGCATTACATTGCCAGGACCCTGGGGGCCTGGAGTAATACGTCTGGAACATGACCTCCATAAGGGAGGGAGAAGTAGTGAGCTGTAGGACGTAAGCAGTCATTGTAAATATCAACAGGATAAGTAGACAATGTACCCCAAAAACATAACTAGGCAAACTTAATCACTGCTTGTATCTGTGGTTCTGTGAAGCTCTTGTCTTTGTCCAGAAAACAACTTTCACCTTGATGTTCCTGTATTGCAGTCACTTTTTCAGTTGACTTATAATTATAATTCTTACTTGACGTGGTTGCACACAATAGTCCTACTCCTGAATAAAGGATGGAGCCCTGTGAGGACCCAGCAGGACCCCCGCAGAGCTGATCAGCTGGATGTTTCATTCCACACAGCACTAAGCCATTTATTTAGTTGTTTGTCCCTCTCTCATTTACCTTCTTACCCCCTCTCCTTCTGTAACCTCTCCTCTGTTTGCAACAGGTTCATTTCCCTTCCTAACGGGGTGCTTCAGATTCTGGAGGTTACCAAGGAGAATGAGGGTGCCTACCGCTGTGTTGCATCCAACTCTGCCAGGAAGGACATCAGTCATGAAGCCAGGCTCACTGTCACCACAGGTGAGGTCTGTCGCAGTGCTTTATAGTGTTTGAATAGACAGCCAGGCCCTGCTGGGAGCTGCCATGCCAAACTCAAAATATCTAATGTGAGTTTAGGACTAGATGCTTGAACTTTATTAGGTATGTCCAGTGCTATTGAAACTCTCTCTCATCTTGTATTGTGTGAAACAAAGTGTTTGTATTGTGTGTTTGAAACTATTGTGACTAATCTGATCTAAATCTACAAAATATTGTTTCTGGTAAATAATTAGCAAAACAGTTTTTTTGCCTAATAGATGTGCAACTTGCATAATTTGGGCTTGTTTTTAAAAGTTGTGTCTGGCGTGTATTTACCACAAAAAAAGTTCAATTACATATTTTTCTTTTATTTAAATGTTTAACTTCCGGACACAATATGTCTCCTACTTCACTGCAAGTTGCTTATTGAATCAGTGTACATGCACGTCTTAAACTGAGATTTAATGTGAGCACAAAGAAACGTTGCCTCAGATGAGGATTCTGCACAGTGAGATGTACTGTATCTCTGTATTTGTTTGCTTATAATATAAACAGAGGGGGAAACAATGTGTGTAATGTGTGTTTCCATAAAGCAGATAAAAACATGTTTTGACACAGTGTGATCTTTCAGAGTTAATTAAACGTTTTTTCTTTAACTGGACTCATTAAAAACAATTAGGAAAAGGCTCAGTGGTTTTGAGTCAAAGGGCATATCTGAATTCTGTCTGATGTCTGACATTCAGGTCATCTGGGGCCACACTGCTAACTCTTCCCATTATTAAAACAAAACCTGTTAAAACAGAATTCAGTTTTCTGCTACACAGAGTTAAAACTTTTTTTTTTTGAAGATTTGAAGCTTTTCTCAGCTCTGACAAGTTGTGTTCTCAATTGTCTTTTTAATTCAGCCTACTAAATATTCTGTGACCTTTGCCATGTATCCTTTATGTAATGTAATTTCTGTACATTTTCCCTCTCTTTTTCATATATGCATTTTATTCTTTACATAAAACACTTTCAGCTCTCATCTGTTAAATGTGAGGGCTATACATACCTTGCCTGTCCTTCAGATTCCAATTGCTGCAACACATAAAGAACTATTATTATAAAAACCTTTATTGTGTGAGTGTTAATGAAAAGACAGATTTTATATGGTTACAGGCATTGAGCCTACACATTTAATTTAGCCCTCTATAAGTGCATGATACTGTGCTTTGTTCATCTGTTCAGCCACTTATCAGAGATCATTCTCTCTTTGAGCATGATAAATCCCAGTTATGTAATTCAGATACAAATTCTTTTCTAATCTATTTTCCAAACTACATCAACTCAACAAAACATGGCAATAAACAAGGTATACATGTTACATTATGCTGTGGATTATGCTCTAATCAATGAAACTCTAGTTTAGCAATTAAGTTAAATTAGTACAATTTCAGAATATCTTTCGAGTATGTGCATTATTTGACTATTCTGACATCAGTATACACCCTTATTTTAATTAAAATCCCAGTTTGACTGCAAACTATAAGAACTTGCATTAGTGGATTACATGGTGCAGTGAATCAGTGACTATTGCTGTGAAGTGTGATTTCACCATTAAGCAGCCCACATTAAAGCCATGTTGTATTATCTGCCCCTGTCACTAGCTAGCTAGAGATCAGTCAACCTAAATTGGCTGCTCTGTGGAAACCATTGTGTGCTTTTTGAGTCACAGCTTTTGTGTCTTTTAAAAAGATAAAAAGGAGAGAGGGGGAGAGACACAGATGAGGCTAAAGCAAGCGAGTCAGATACAGCATAAGGACTTTAAACACGTTCTACAGCCCCTTCAAATCTACAGAGTGTTTCTTACTGAAGAGATAGATTTTGGGTGGGGTATCACTTTTCCACATTTGATTATATAATTACAATTAAATGTAATGTCAAATTTGGAACAAGGATTATCATCCATCTTAGAAAATCATTAACAACTCTGCCTTGGTAATTGTTTTTACTGAACAATAAGCTCCGTGTGGCCTCGTCTCTGTTCTCATGCTTCTACAGTCATTTGAATACAAAATACATTATAAATGGCAAAGTCTTTTTTGCACAACAGGTGCTCTACTCTTTGGACAGTCAAGCAGCATTTTGAAAATTTATTGCAGAAATGTATCTATTTTTAAAGATCCCTTCCAGACATGTTTAAGACATATAAAAATACAGTGCTTTGAATAATAATTTGTGCCTGGAATGGTTTTTCCATTAAAATAAAGTTATTTATTATTAATCTTATTAGAAAATCTTAAAATGACATCTACTCCTTTTACCTCATTAAAAATCTGGAATATGTAAATATTGTTAATTTTTCAAAAGTTTTACATCTGAACACAAGATGCAAGTGCACTGGAGGCTTCAATTTTCCACATCATACTTGTGTAAGTTCTAAACACCAAATCAATTTCACTGGCTCTGAATTTCCAGAACAATTCAATATAAATAATAAAAGCCTTTAAAATGTATTATACACTAAAACAAGATTTTCTACTCAGAAATTCATTGATTTATAAATAAAATTTTTGTGCAGCTACCTGAGGTCCTCTGGACTTTTTCAGATGTTGAATTCATGATTGGAAACGGTTTTCTTTTAGTAAGTTTTTGAATAGAACATCTTGTTTTAGTGCTTAGTATTTCCAAATATTTTCAAAGGGCCTTTAATCTGAAATTCCACAGTGAATTGTTCTGCAATTTTTTTGTGCAGCTTCCTGGGGTCACTCGAATGTGTCTGAGGTGGAATTAGTGAATGGAAACAGTTTTCTTTTAATACATTTTCTGAGTAGAACATCTTGTTTTAGTGTATATATATTGTAATATATTGTAAAGGCTTTTATTCTGAAATTCCACAGTGAATTGTTCTGGAAATTCAGAGCCAGTGAAATTGATTTGGCGTTTAGAACAATAAATCAATGAATCAATAAATACGAGCACTGTTGATTTCTTACCATGGAGCCGACAAAAAAAGTATTTTGGTTCAGTAAATTTCTGCTGTCAGTCAGCCTGGTGAGCACAGTTAGCCGGCCGCTGGTGAGGAAATGCTGCTGACAGATGACTGGTTCTGTGGACAGAGACGCTGAACGCAGGTCGGAGTGGGTGTGGATTGAATGGATAGAATGCGCTTATGCACTGATGTCAGATCAAATGCCGTCACTTCACTCGCCTGCACTTAAGAGTTCTATGAATAGAATACCTCAACACCCATAGCCTAGCTTTGAGCTTGATGTTGAAGTCTTCAAGTTAACGCCCTTAACTCCTGAAAATGTAGAAAATATGAAACATTCAGCTGCCTCCAACCCCTGGTTGCTGGCTTTCTGTGTTTCTTCTACTCACTTTACTCTCTTCCTTTTTATATAGGCTACTTTACTCTACACCTACACACATCATATCTAAACACAAAACCCCTTTGAAGGCGCACCCTGCCATGCAGTCCTTGCAAAGGCAGACTGACCCACTTAAAGCCTTATGCATAACCAAGGGATTCTCTATATAATCTCAATGATTAATTTATAATGTGTCTACAGAATGCCAGGCCTCTTTCTGGAGGTGATTAGCATTATGAGCTGCAGAGGCTGTCTGGGTTGAGCAGAATAGCAGGGAGGTAAGGACCTCTCACACCAGTGGTACCTTTGGGACTGATACTCAAGAAATGAGTGTTCTGTCCTTTCAACGCATGAACAATACGCTTTGAATAACATCATTATTCAGTGAATAGAAGAGAGGTGACTGAGACAGTGGCATTCCTTTCTCTCACAAAAGGCTTCTTTCTTTTGCGTTCTCTTTTCTTCCTCTCATTCTTTGCCCCAAACTCCTTTATGCTATCCCGTGTGTCTTTTGCCACTTTGAAACATCACCAGCTCCCTCCGTCTTACCGTTTCCCCTCGTCGAGCCCTTCTTTAATTCATGGTTGCTTGGTGGTTCATATAGTCTATGTGCAGTCTGTCCGTGAAGGACACTGTGGCAAGTGTACTGTTACTTGTAAATAATCATGTATGCTACAATTGCTGCCATCCTGTTTCCTAGCAAATCTTCTTACACGAAATCTTCTTACACGAAAACCTCTTCTCAAGACCTTCTTTGAGATTTGGTATCCACATCCACTAAGAATTGAATGTGCCTCAATCAGATACCAATCAGAATAATATAGGGATGTATTTTTATGATGAATTGACTTGCTGGTCTGTTGTCGACACTCTGCTAGTGACATGCTAACGCAAATGTTATCATTAGTACTCACCTGCAATTCCCTTTGTAAGAGTCTATAGCTTTCATGGCGGCTCAACCAGCTACATGCCCACAATTAGCATCTCATCTTCTTTATAGAGTTGAAATTAAGGCACACACAAACATTGCTATGTCTCACTTGTGCATTGTCCTAGTTGAGTGTATTGGCAATTCATGGCCAATACACAAATGTGTATACCACCACCCACTGGTCAAGGAACATGTTTTGATCCCCAGTCTTATAATGGTCTATACCATGTTGTAACTTAAGCTTTAAGTGTATACACAGAAGAGGTGTGAAGAGGGCAATTTTGTTCACCTTGTGTGCAATACCTTCCAACAAGTCAGTGAGGAAAGACAAAATTCTGGACTTGTATTATGAGGCTACCACCTTCTTACATTTATCCTCGCCTTAAATTATTTGTTGTGTTGTGTAGAGAAGACACACTGGCTGAACTGCCATTTCATTGCACCTCAGTATTAAATTAATTATTTGAATCACTAAGATGTGGAAAGTGATTCAGAAGTCCGGGACCAATCTAATAGCATTGAATCAGTAGATTCAATGTATAAGTATACACTTCTTTCTTGTTACAGGCTCTACTGAAGCCCTGAACAGAGTTGTGATTGTGGCACCACCTCAGAATGCAACAGTAGTGCTCGGCCGTCCCGCTGTGATGGAGTGTATGGCACAAGGCCAGCCGAAACCACTGGTGTCCTGGAGCAGACAAGGTAATACTCCTAAATGTTCTGACTCGATCTTCTCTCTCTCCTTTTTTTTCTGCATCTGTCACTCTTTCATTATCTGCGTCTCCCTTTTTAACTATCTGTCTCTCACGCACAAAGAACAAACGTCAGGATCAGATTTGCATTCCTCTGGCTGTAAAGTTGTTATTTTACTGATAATAGCTGTCTCCTCTCAACTAGTTTTTATTGTTCTATGGTGCATTGTACCATGCTTTACATCAGATGATTTGTCACAGCAATTCATTCACATCTCCACAGCTTACACAGACACACAGACATACGTGTAAGGTCTTGGGGGGAATTATATTGTGAAACTTTTGGAATGTCATCTTTGTGCTGTGATTTGGCAACATCTCTGTAGTTTTCATGGAGTCTAGTGCTGCATCTGAAATTTTTCCCTCATTCACAATTAACCTATAAATCTGTAGAAGACCATACATCATGTCAGTTTTTATAAACTGCACTACACTATTCAAGTCATGTGCAAGGTGCTTGGTTAATGATCCTATCTTTTTCACTACATTTTAGAAAGTGCTTTAGTAAGATACAGTAATTCACTATAATGGGGTTATCATTATCTGTAGACAATCTGACAACACAACAAAATGGTGGACAAACTAAATAGTGGTCAATATAGTAGTGAATAGTGAATAATTTTACATGCAGCCTCGGAGTGTGCCAACGCAAGCACCTCTGTGAACCCTGACTAAAATGTCACAGAGCCACCTGTTGGTCACCATGTGGGATTACAGGTCAAGTCCTCTGCTCCTCAAAGTGCTCTTTCTCTCTTTCCTTTGAGCTGTTTCTCAGGCAACTGAAAGCCAGAGAAATTATCTCAAATTTTCTAAAGGCCAATCTGTTTTCTTTTTCATCAGTATCATCTGAGACTAATGTCTGTTTTTCTGTGTTGCTTCCTTCTTTGATCAGACGGAAAGCCCATTTCCACTGAAGTGGTCGTCCTTGCAACAAACCTGGTGATTAGAGACACTAGGCGTCACCATGCTGGTGTATATGTCTGCAGGGCCAACAAGCCCAAAACCAGAGAGTTTGTCATTGCTGCTGCTGAGCTGCATGTGCCTGGTAAGAGTCATGTTATTTACTGTATGTAGCAACAGAGTCTCTGAGGCCAAGTTACCCCTAAGTCACCAAGTAATTCAAGTTCCTGTGGTGGTGGAAATAAGTAGAGATTTATAATTGGAATGTAAAGCGGGTAGCTCCAGGTCTGAAAAGTGGAGCCAATGCAAAAGTAACTTAAACCTGCATTCTCTCTAATGGCCAGCAGGGGGCGACTCCACTGGCTGCAAAAACAAAGTCCAATTGTATGGAAGTCTATAAGCAAATGGCCCTACTTCTCACTTGATTTATTACCTCAGTAAACAGTTTCCTAATGAGTTTATGGTCTCAATTGCTAGTTTCAAGTCTTTTTCAATACAGCATGATGTTCATTTTGTAAATTATGGTCCCACTTAAGGTAAAATAGACAATAAAGCAGGGTATGCTTTAGGCCGTGGCAACGTTGGTTAGGTAATATAACCATGGCGCAACCCTAGATTCACAGAGTATAGCTGTAGCTGTCACTATTTCAGTGTGTTTTCAATTCATGAAAATTAAATGTAACATTTTGGTTGCCTAAAAAAGTCTTCAGCATTTAGTTGTACTAAAAGACCCTCTCCAGAGTCGGATGTTCAGTTTTTCCAGTAAGTAGATTTCATCTTAAAATCTTTAAGCCTGTTTTTTTGCTAGCGAAAATTAGCATTAGCATTATCATAGTTAACCATAGATTGTAAATGCACCATGCTAACCAAGCTTGCAGCTAGTGTTGGGGTTAGCTCCACCCTCTTGTCCAAATATGGTCACTTCTGGCTCCAAAAATCCAAGATGGTGACGGTCAAACTGCCAAACTAGGCTTTGACGCCAATTTTGACATAGTGGCCAAACCATGTAATTACAACTTCCTGGTCTGTCATGTGATGCACACTGGCCAAAAAAGCATTTTCCCCATACACAATCATGGGGAAAGGAGTGGCTGTAAAATGGTGGATACATTTTTTTTGAGCATCACAACCCTTCGAAATGACTTGTTTCACTATCAGAATTTAATCCATTCAGTCTGATAGTATTCATCAAATCTAGAAGAGCTGCATGATTGAATCATTTTATCCTGATTCAAGTTAACAGAGAGCTAAACTGGAAGTTAGCCGGCTCAGATGGCGGAAGTCTCTGGTGCTGGGATGTGTTTGGGAGGCGGGGTTAGAGGAAATGCTAATGCATTTGCCGCACAATCTAAGTTAAAGCTTTGAAAAAATTGAAAAAAAATATAAAGAGTTAAGCTGAGCACTGTGAGGGTGTGGTTTAATTTTTTTTTCCTTATTTTATTTTGTGCAAGATGAATGATTAACAAAAAAAAAAAACATATGACACAGGAAAGTACAAACGGGAGAAGCAACAGAAATAACACAAACAAAACAACATGGACAAGAAAAGTAAATAAATAAATGCGTGTGTGTGAGGATATAAAGGGGAGAGAGTACAGAAGAAGAAGAAGTAGAAGAAGAAGGTCTTGCAGACCTACATGACACACCTACTTTACTACACTACACACCCCTGACCCCCAACCCTCCTCCTCCTCCTCATGCATAAACCTAACCAAGTGGGTGTGTCATGTAGTAAAGTGGGTGTGTCAGCAGATAATGTAGATACTTGGCGGAAGAAGAAGGGAGAGAGTGCAGAAGAAGATGACTACAGTGATGGTGGGGGGCATCTCTTTATATTTAAAGGGGGTGAAATGGAGATTAGGCCCTCACCACACCAAGCTGTCCAAACCAGTCAGGACCCTCAAGCCTGAGCATAATAGTAATCATATTATCATCATCACCCATCTCAGCCTACCAATAATAATCTATATAATAATAATAATACTGATTGACATCCTAATAATCATAATTCATCATAAAAATTGTGCAATATTAATAATTTGGTCTAATGGTTTAATGAGTTTTGATTGACATTTGCTTGACAACATAAGCAACCAACACCACACAGTCTTTTTCAATTCTGGAAAAATCTGATTGGTGGACGTAACATCACCTTTTTCCACTTAAAATCAGTGAGAGGAGCACAGACAAAAACACAAATACAGAAATCTCAATGTGAGGCAAAAAAATATGGTTTACCAGAAAATTGTGCGCTCTTGTAGGACCAAAGGAGAAAATATGTTTTCAGTGCCTTTTAAAGAGATCAATCCAAAATATAAGATGATTAAATTTGTCTTTCACTTTTGTAGTGCATAATCAGTGACCCTTAAGTCAGAGCTTTCTGTTTCCTACTTCCACCAGCCCCTCCAGTGATTCTCCAGCCCCCAGAGACAGTGTCCCTGTCCCGGGGGAACACAGCCAGGTTTGTGTGCAACAGTTCTGGGGAGCCTCCTCCAGTGTTGCACTGGCTGAAGAATGGCCAGCCAATCAAGTCATTCAGACGGGTGAAGACCCAAAGCCCTGGAGTCCTGCTCATCAACCAGCTGGCACTGGAGGACACGGGCTACTACCAGTGCATAGCAGACAACGGTCTGGGCACAGCCTGTGCCACTGCCAAGCTGACGGTCATTGTGAGGGAAGGCCTGCCCAGCCCTCCTCGCCACCTGTCTGCCACGCCCTATTCTAGCACAACTGCCCTGCTCACCTGGGAGAAACCTGAGTACAACTCGGACCAAATCATTGGCTACTCTGTGCATTGCCAGCGAGCCGCAGGTGTGTGTATATTCACAAGTGTGTGTAGCCATACAGTAAGCTTGTCCACGTTCTCTTAAAAATGTATGTATATATTTTATATATGTATTGTATTGCATATTTTCATCTCTCTCAGGCTCAGATAATGTGGAGTACCAGTTTGCCATGAACAATGACACCACAGAGTATCACTTCAAAGAGCTTCACCCTCACACAGCCTACACATTCTTTGTAGTGGCTTACTCTCCCTTGGGTGCCAGTCGCCCATCCATGCCTGTTACTGTGGAGATGCTGGAGGATGGTGAGTATCAAATTCTGTGTGTGCTGGTAAAAAAAGGCCAGCCTGGGATGCTTCACTGAGTCACAGAGTAAATAATATTAGCTTGCCAACCTTGTAATTCCTCAGGATTTTTAAGAGGTGCATGAATCATCATTATCATCACTTCATAAAGCGTCAGTTTATGTAGCCATTGTAAAATTAGTAGTAGACACTACAGAGCATTTTCTTACAGCTGTTTTTAAATCTTACTGACATTTTATGTTTTATTTTATTATAGTAGCTACATTTATGCCCCACTGAAAGTCCCCTTTCCCCATTTTGATTTGGTGCACACTTTTACTAAGTTTACTAAGAAGATTCCTCATAGAAAGTGTGTTTTACAACTGTCCAGTAACTGTGCAGATATATAGGATGTGCCTTGAATGTGCATCATTATTCCTTCCTGTAGTGCCAAGTGCACCTCCTCAGCTGTCAATAGCCAGCACCTCCCCCACAGACATCAGGTTGATGTGGCATCCATTGTCCTCGCAGTACAGTCGAGGAGCTGTTACCCGCTACCGCATTGAGTACAGCACTCTGGATCAGGGTGAGTAACCCCTGCTGGCCAATACTCAAACAAGTTGACAATGCCTGTAGGCAGTGAAAGCACTTATCAGGAGGAGATGAAATTATTTTTTCTTTTATTCTGTTTCTGAAAATAGTTCATATGATGTAAATGTAGTAGTTCACTTGAGAGTACATAATCTCAGAAATGTGTATTATAGGATTAATAGTATTTACAGAGTAGAATCATTTATCCTAAAGTCCAAGCTCTCCAGAATGTACATAGCGATCAAGTTCATTCTGATTAGAGCAGTTTTCATAACAGGTTGTCCTTGAGAGACAGCACTATACTTGAATTTCTGCCGAAACAACGCAGGAAGAAACCTGTATTTTTTTACTGTGTGATACAAGTTATCTGTTGAATCATTAATTTCAAGAAATATTGCTGTGCATTTTCACAAAATAAGACATTCAGAACATCAAATGTGTATGATGTGTTCCCACAGCGGACACTGTGTTCTCAGTGGAAGTGGCGGGTAATGAGACCCAGTTCACATTGAGAGAGCTGCAGCCCAACCAGGCCTACAGACTGAGGATAGCAGCTGGAACAGGCGTTGGCTTTGGGGTGCCATCTGAGTGGGCCCAGCACCAAACACTTGCCCACTATAACCACAGTGACCACAGCATGGGTAAGAAAGACACCAGACCTCACTCACTTAGCATTTGTGGATTCCTATTTTCCACCCAGGGTTCAGACTAGTCGTAAAGTATTATTTTTTGGAATGTCATGAAATTTTGAGGTTTTTTGACAGGAAAGTCAGACATGTCTGTATCATGCGTGTGTTTGTATGGAAGAAAGCCATACATCAGTGTTGAGTTTCACTCGCCTGGGACAGAACTTACCCCTGCGTCTTTCTGAGCCTGGCCAACTGCCTGCATACACAGCTGATGTGAAAATATCATCATTTGACTCTTGGTGGCTTTTAATTACATTCTGGACCTCATGATTTAAATTGTGACCATCCAAAGAAGAGTTTTTAAAAGTGTGTAGTGTTATTAAATTATTTGGTGCACTAGTCTTACCTTGATGGCTACTCATATACCAAGTTAAAATGCATTATACATTTTTATATAGAAAAATGCAAGAAGTTCTGAAAGTGTGTGAGGATTATGTATGTTAAGAAACAGCTTACAACATACATTAAGAGGTGCTTTTTTAAAAGAGATGCCTGCCCAACACATGATCATCAAACAACCAGCAAATTAAAGACCAGACTGACATCCGTTTCTTGGAAATGGGCAATTATAACAACTATGTATGTTTTTGTAATTCAGGCATACAATTCATTTGAATTCATGTACAGCATACACATGCGATATCAACTAGTAGCAATACTGTGTGGATTTAGACACTCAGATCTTTTCCAGAAATGACAGATCAAAATATAGTTAAAGGTCCAATAAATTACATTGAGCCTCACTGTATGTCAGCAAACAACTATTTGCTATGTAAGGATATAGTGGAGTAATGGTGACCTAATAGTGATTGAAGTCACACTCCCTCTGTGTGTGTTGTTATCTGAGCTTCTCTGTTCTTTGTTTTGGTAGCCGCACTGGCCACATGTGCATGTTAGTGCTAAAGAGGAGAGTTGGTGGATTTAATTTTTTTTTTCCAACTTTCTTGAGTAAACGACACACGTTTCTTTTGGTCTGAGATGTTGGTGCTATAGTGCGACATCTAGTGGCTGAATGTCTGCAACTGTATTGCAACTTTAAAGTCATGTAGACTTGTTGGTCATGTTTTTTTTTTTTCTTTTCCAATCTTTTTCAGTGATCTTTGCCCCTACTGAGATGAAAGTCCGAGCCAGAGTGAGCACACTCAATGTAACATGGCATCCCTCACCCAATCACACATTGATCTCTGGGTATAAGCTGTCCTGTCGAGAGGTGGAGGCTGACGAATCGGCGAATGGAGAAAGGACAACACAGACTCACACCATCAGGCTCCGTAAGAAGGCCAGGTATCATCTCCTCACTGGGCTGGGTAAGTTGTTGACAGAAGCATCTCCAAAGTCAACCTGCTTTTAACCAGATTTTGCCTTCATTTCTCCAAACACACAGTAACACCAAATTCCAGTTAGATGGGATGACAGCTAGGATGGCTAAGAGTATCACTGTTTCTATCTCATAAAGTTATTTTTGTCTCCCTCTGCCTCTGTCTCTCTGTGTCTTTGTGTGTGTTAGTCCCTGACCGTCAGTACGAGGTGAGGGTTTGGGCGTTTAACAAGCAGATAGATGGATCTGCTGCTGTGTGGAAGGGAAGGACAGACAGGGCTCATGACAGAAGTAAGCGTTCCTTTTGCATGGGTGCATGTATACAATAAATGAATGAATGAATGAATGAAAGGTATGGCTGTGTTCTCACTTTAATGGGGTAATAAAACAACTGATGATTGCATTTTCCAAGATTCAAGGCAAATAATGTGCATGTCTGTGTTAAAGCATCATCACTGCCCATGCGCCCCCCTCCATTGCCTCCAAGCAGCATCCAAGCCATGGCCAACAGCTCCACCTCGATCTGGTTGCGTTGGGAGAAACCGCGGTTCAGCAACGTACGCATCATCAACTACACAGTGCGCTGCAGCCCAGCAGGAACCACCAATGCCTCTCTGGTCTCCTACCACACCAGGTCAGAACCCAGGATGAACTTTACCCTGTCTATAATGTGTGAGAGATAGTAGCCCTGGTTGTCTAAAAAGCTAAATACATGGTCAAGTTTTGGTAGTTTTGTGTCCAGCATGTTTTTCCTGTGAGAGTCATGTTTTGAATATCTTCGAATAGCAAGACATCAAGTCTCATAACAAGAAATACAGCACATAATGTGGTTTGCATTGATTTTATCTTCAGCACTTATTTTGCAACTACTTCTTCTCTTCACCATTCTCGGTATATTTATTTTTATTTTTCATTTTTTATTTAACCTTTATTTTACCAGGCAAGACATTAAGAACAGTTTCTTATTAACAATGATGGGCTGGTCATGGTAAATATTCAGGTATTATGAGGATAAATAGATATCAGATATGGAGTTCATGTGTTAAGTAGGGTTAAGTAGGTGTATAAATACTTTGAGGCATAATAAATAATGATTGTCAAGCAACAGGCAGGTAGTAAGAGGTAACAATATAAAGGTAGTACATATTGTAGCAAAGAGTGGTCCAACAGTGTAAAATAACAAGACTAAATTTAATTAACTATATTGTTTCTTTCGGTTCAGAATATAAAACATATACTGCAGACTGTACCCTTGTGTGTTGCAGCTCTGCTCAAGAGATACTGCTCGGGGCGTTGAAGCCCTTCACCCGCTATGAGCTGGCAGTGCAGTCTAATGGAGTGGACGTTGTGGGACCCTTCAGTGGCACAGTGGAGGAGTCCACTCTGTCTGACCGTGAGTCTCTGCTGTGCTCTATCAATTTATTCAGTTAGCTTTTAAAGACCCATCAAAGAGCCTTAAAATTTTCCTTTTTTTTTTTTCAATAATGATTAATCAGCAGTTACAGTACACAGTAGGTATTGTACAGTTACAGTAGGTGGTGTAGTGTTCTTACTCATGTAGAACTATGACAAAGGGGGAAAACACTTTTTTTTTTTTTAATCAGAGAATTCCCTCAAGTGTACATTTCAATTCACTTGATATTAATGAATGAAATCGCTCTTTTCCCTTGCAAAATTCGCAATGTGCTGGAGCAAGTCACTTAACCTCAAACTGCTCAAGGAGAATTACACACTGCAAAACAGTAGAAGAGTGGATGTGTGTTAATGTGTGGGAATAAGTGTCTGGAAGTGGTGAATACAGGGTCAGTGAACCTTGTCTGTTTGAAAGTTAATGAAAAAACAAGAGCTTCAATTTCAGGGTATTGCACCTAAAAATCCATATAATTAAAAATACAGTTATTAGAGACTTAGTTTTAGAGTTTTACCATGTCTGCTCTTAGTTTCACATGAATTTTTGATCTTATAGCATGTCACACTATTGTTTAATTGTGTCTGCTGTAGTAAAACATTTTACATCATGTCACTTCATGAACAATAATTAAATAATTAAATTAATTTTCATGAAGTTCTTTTTTTTCTTTCAGAACCTAAGTAAAGGTCTTACAATTTTGCTTTTTGAAGCCTGCAGATACTGTAACATGTGCGTATGGTGTGTTTGAGTGTGCCTGTGCATGCAAGTGAGTGTGTGCTCTTGTGCAGATCAGCCTGCTGGCTGGCCAGTGGCCAGTGTCCAGTGGCCATGGGAATTAGTGGTTGCTATCAATGGCTGATAACTGGCTATAAAAAACCCAGGTGTAGTAGTGGCACTCATGTTGGCCAGCAGCTCTGTCTGTCAGCCAAGTAAGGATGGGTGAGTGGAGAGTGTGCTGCTTTTAATGACATTATCACCACCAGTCACCCTGTCACGCTCTCCACTACCATGTATCATCACCTGAGCCCCGGCCCATGCCCCCATCGCCCTGCTCGTCCCCTCTCTCCTGTACCCAGGTGGCAGGCACACGAGGACGCAGATGGTTGTCACATAGCATGTCAAATCCCCCACCAAGACAATATACATCCCCCAGCTGTGAGGCCTCATTTCTGGGCTCTAATTACTGACCCAGTCCTCCTTTCTCCTCCAGGGCCCTCCACACCTCCGGAGGAGCTGCAGCTGAGTGCTTTAGACTCCACCTCTGTGCTGGTGAGCTGGCGCCCTCCACTGGAGCCTAATGGTATCATCATCAGCTACAAGATCTTGTACAGTGGCAACCTCAGCCAGCCTGACCACTTGTGGAAAAACCTCTCTCAGAATGGTGAGTGGTGACTAACATGACATGACTTCTCTGCACGCAAACCAATTACGATTGAACTTCTGACTCATAATTTTATTTAGTAGTGCAACTACGAAATCATAATGTTGTTACAGTAATATGTTTTTTGAACATGTTTAAGAAAATTGGCACTGTCTCTTTCTCTCCTTTTCAGGGAACATTACCAGTGTGGAGGTCCAAGGTTTGTCCAGTGGCAACCATTACTTTTTTAAGTTGGGAGCATCTACTGAGGTGGGACCGGGGCCTTATTCACCTGTGAAGGATGTTCATACCCCCCCTCAGCAATATGGTACGTGTCATGTGGCACATCTATAGGTGACAGTCATCATAAGAAAATAAGTAATAGTAGTGCTGGCAGCAGTAATCATGGTTGTGGAAGTAGCGGTTGTTCAGTAAAGAGAGGTCAGTTTCTTTTTTTTTACTTTATTTTTTAAAACAGGACAGAAACTATGAAAATTACAAGAGTCAAAAAATACAACAACACTACACACAGGTAAAAACAAAGAAATGATAGTCAAGCAGAAATGTTAACATTGAAATAAACAAATAACTAATTAAACAAGTGAGGCCGTAGGCACAAGGATGACCAGATTATGAGTTCATTCGGGGCCACCTGGGAAGGTTGAGTTTTTTGGCATTTTCATAAAGGGGATTTCCACAAATTTCATTGTGGAGCTTTTCAGTGTATACCTTATTTTGTCAAGCTTTGCATGATGACTCGCTTCATCAACTGACCATGACAGGGCGGGGTTGCAGACTTGCATCTAAGCAAGATCAGGCATCTGGCCAGCAGAACAACAAATGCTATGAAGTCAGCCTCTAAGACAGTCAGTTTTACTGGTGGGGGAGCCACTCCAAACAATGCTATCAGAGCACTGGATTTGAGAGGAGTTAGGATTTGCATGGTCTTAAAGACAGAGGCTGAAACTGAAACACAGGCAAAGATACTTAAAGATCAGCACTTTGGGAAGGTGGTGGATCGGTTTGGGTGAACTATTCAGTTTGTCAATGAGAGGAGCTTTGACGGCATGGAAAGAAAGTAACAATGTTTTACTTACTGGGTATTTTTTGAATATTTTTTTCTTATTGTAATGTTTTTTTTTATTGCATAGGACTTTCTCATACATCTCACACACACACACACACACTTTCGCACTTTCACATACTCAGGCACACACACATACATGCACAGACTTTCCTGTTAAAGTGGGTAATTTGTCCCTGCCAGGAGAGAAAGTGTAGCCCTGCAGGACACTTTTATTTCGCTTTTCCTATTCTGGTGCATTTTGAGGATAATAAGTGTGGATATCAAAGGGGCGGCCTCATCAGTGACCCCCTGGGGGAGATTACTGCTCTGTGTACAATGCAAGATTGCTATGAAAAGCACTTTCTTTACTCTCGTGTCACTTTGTGTTTAAGCTCGCAATTTCATTATGCACTTTATAATTCCCCATCAGTCAGCATTTTAGCATTACCTGTAGTTATTAAATACCCCTTTTGTCTTTAAACAGAAGGAGTCATGAATATGGAACCATTAACTCCCCACCGAACAATTATTCAACTTGAGCCCCTTCAACTCATTCAGGGACATATGGGGCCCTGAGTCGAGGGAAATAATCAATGTAAACTTTGGTTCAATGATTTAAGTATTTAATTTCTCTTGTCATATGCATGTGAGAGGAATATTGCTGTGTACAGTGCTGCACAACAGTACCATGTGTTTTATGGGTGGGAGTTTATTGTCAAAAGATAGTATAATTCATGTGCTTTTGTGTTGTAAGTTTCTGAATACTGAACTTTCCCGGCGCAATAAGCTGTGAGAATGAAGTGTCTTTTTACCCAAACCTTTAGTAATATGAGAGAGTAATAGGTTTATTTTATGAATATGGGCTGTTATAGTGTCACCAGTATGCAGTGTGAATGGAACTGTGATGGTTGGTGGGTGGGTGAGAGCTCCCACCATCTGTTTCCTCTCCTCTCCATGTCCAGATTGCCAAAGATGACGTGCATAAATGAATATCAATTAAGGTCTGTTCTCCCTAGTTAAATGTTGCCTCGTATCTCTTTGCTACTGTGCTGTAACTTAAATGAAGCTGTCTTAAATGAAGGAATCAATACATTCTAATAGAGTCTCTTTACATCAGGCCTGAGCCACATAGTATTTCAAAATATATCATTTTTAAATGCAATTCTTGAAGTGAAGTTTCTGGTAATTGAATAAATCGCCTGAGGTTATTTAGATGTGGTAACCCTATTAATCTGGCGTCCAAGCAAGTAAAAGCCAGTGCTGCTGATTGTGGTTTACCTTGATTCTTACTGTACACTTCTTCCTCCTTTTCCATGTTGTCTGTTGTTTTAACAGAGCTGGACATCCATGCAGTGACAGGCATCATCGTTGGTGTGTGTCTGGGGCTGATATGCATCCTTCTCTGCATGTGTTTAAGCTTTCATAACGGCAAGACCAGGTATGGTAACTTGTACTCATACAGTACCTGTGCACTCATCTATCTGCCTTCTTTATCTCTTACTTGTTACACTTACCCAGAACAAATGTTGTGTTACAAACATAAAGTCAGATATTGACTCAGACAACTGTATTACTATAACAGTGTTCTCCCTCCCTTTTATCTCTGCTCCACATAGGGAGGTATCTGGGGGCCTGGACTCCACAGCTGTGACCCCTCAGTACAGGAGAGGAGGCTGTCCCGTTCCCCCCAATGTGCCAGAGTGCAGCGATGGCCACGAGTTGGAGACACTGATGCCCCCAGGCAGCCAAGAGTCTGGTCTGCTGCTAACAGCAGCCCCTGAGGAGCAGAGCCTGATGGCAAGTGCAAATCCAGAGGAAGGGGAGGATGCCCCTACACCTGAAACCAAGGTCAAAACCTGCAAGGGGAGCGTTCTTTTACAGATGGGCCCTGGGATATTTTGATGTTTTTTCACGTGTTGATAGAGGGATAATAGCTCTAATTTTTGTGCATCCACTGTGTTGTTAATCTTGCAGGGTGCTTGGAACGGCTCTGTGAGTCATAACTGGGCCAACAGAATCACTAGATACAGAGACACCATCACAGAAGACTCTCCAAAACTCATTAATGGAGCTCTCAACATGCTCTCAACTAATGATAACGGCACGGTAAATGTATGAACTAAATATAATTACTAATCAATCCAGCTATCAACTTGCGTCTGACAAATTCGGGAGGCTAACTCAGCTTTAGCATTAGCCAGTCAAATGGCATTTCTAACTGTGATTCCTGCTGGTATCTATGTGAAATGTAACCCATCATGCTCTAGGATTTTTGGTTACATTATCTTAGATGTGTACTAAAGATTAGCTATTATAGACTGTATGTGTACTTATACAAAAAACATTACCATGATCTGAAGTAACAATGACATTATTTTGTTGCAGGACTTAGAAGATCGCCTGTGTACATCTCTGTGCAGTAACCAGGTCGAGGCAGAGGTCATCGTTCACTCAGAGCTGTCAGATCCAGGGAGGGAGAAAGCAGAGGAGGGCAGCAAGAGGGCGAAGGATTCTAACACCACCAGGGGACCCTCATTATCAGAGGACAGATATTCCCCTTTGAGCCAGCCAAGCCTGCCAGGAGAGGAGGAACCTCTTGAAAAACTATCACTGGCCCAAAGCCCCTCGAGTCTTCCCTCAATAAAGTTGGTGGCTAATCACAACGGGGAGCTGGAAGGCATGAGACACCATCCGAATGCAGACATAGAGCCACAGCAGGACATGGGGCTAACCAACGGCTTCCACTCCCCTAAGACAATGCGGTCTGTGCTGAGGTCAGAGCATCTGGAGAACGGGGACTCCAGACAGTGCCCTTTGGCACCAGGGAAGGCCATCTCTGCTGGGCTGTCCCCTGCCCCCTTTGTCAGCTCCGGCCTTGTCCACTCTACCTCAGCGACACACAGTTACCTGTGCCCGTAGCCTTTGCATGTAGGGCATCGACCCTTACACACACACAGACATCAGACTGATTTTGTTTCCTTTATGTACCCAGGAAGGATCCCCAAGGATTATTTTTATGCACCTCATTGTTGGATTTCTTTCTCTTCCTTGCAAAGTTTTTATAAATACTTTGCATCCATTGTTTCATACTTGTGTATATACAGTATACAGTATATTTTTAGTAGTAGAGTACTGTATATGGGTATGCATTATCTAGCATTGTCCTGTCCATTTGGAAAGAAAAGAAAGATTTAATTTACCAAGCAGATGGAAGTGGATTAAAGGAGGCTATTCCCACTGTGTCACACATGGCTCTGTTCCACTCAGGAATGAAAGAGCCTGGAACGTTCCCTGAGTGAGTGAGCACTTGGACAGGCTCATCATCTTGGTCGGGAGGAGTGGAAGCGCAGGCTCACTGGGTCTCCCTGGGCTTCGTTGTGTGGATGCTACTTTACTGTGGCACTGAGGAATTAGCCTTGAAGAGTACCTGCACACTCTTAGAGTGCAGAACACCTGTGTCTCTCTCCAGCCTCCTGCTGTCTCAGGGTCCACACATACACACACACACACACACAGAAAGCTAAAGCATAGCTGTGTTGATTCCACGGTATCTCACATAAACTCACATGTTCACACATAAACATTTACACACACATTTCCTGACTGGAGTGTGGGGGTCTCAGGTGCCTAATTATTCTAGGTGCATTTATAACCTCTGTATATTTCTATAGATGATTATATTCAGTACAAGTACAAAACACATGTCAATATGATGAAAAAAAAAACACATACAGATATACAGATTTGGTACACATGAAGTATTATTTTCCAAAATGCCATATATCCAGGTGGAATGATCTTGTGAACCAGGAACACTCAGTTGAGAAGTAAAAAGTGGTCTTGCTGTTTTTCAGATGGTGGATATCTCATTTTGGAATTTACATGTTAGATGTAACAACGACCCATCTGAAGATGGCTCTCCTGGTTTGGCTCCCAATTAGGGATGCACCAAAGTCCACACTGTTCTCAAGATATTGTGCCATTAGTTGGAGCCAATTGTCATTTTTAATTTGATATAATTAAAAATAGTTTGAAGTGAAATCCTTGCCATGATTTGAAGGAAATTCAACTTGTGTTTTTTTCACGATGCCATTGATATTTCTACATTTACTAGGTAGGAATGGAGCTTGATGAAAAGAAAGAAAGAAATATACTCCAATTTTTATATTGACCCAAACTGTTCAATAAAATCTGTGATACTCAAGTATTGGATTAGATTGGTTTTCATAATTAACCAATACTTATTGGTTTCTGCAGTGTAAAAGGGGAACTGGTGCATCCCTACTCCTTATCAACAACACTACCTCATTTCTTTTCAGGACGGTTTCCAGTGTGGTTTTATTAGTTTTATGTAACTAGCACCTTTTTAAGATCTTTTTCTTAACTCGTCTGATTTTAAAGCCTTTGGTATTTGCAGAAATAATCGTCCGACACTGACTGTATGTTCTTGTGATAAGTCAAATAGCAAAGTATGTCGCTTTAGTGCATTGCAGGCTTCCTCTCAGATCTCAGCTAGATTGTGTCACTCAGTATTGTAAAACGCCCACAGAAAACAAGAACACACAGTGTCTTTGATGTGAAGCACCTGAAACCAGGTCCAGCCAGTTTCATCCAATTGCAGAGTCACAGCAAGACTCAGACCTGCAGTTCTGAACCTGAAGTTCAAGTCAAACCAGTGCCATCTACAGGCAAAATAAGTCATAGCATATGCAATTTGACACTTCTGCCACCTGCAGGCAAAGAGGGTTACTACAGCAGTTTTCAATTTTTACACGTTCTGTTTGAGTGTATGTCTGTGGTGGATGTTTTAAAGGGTATCTCACATGTGATGCAAGATGTAAAACCTAAAACAAAAACAAAACACGTACACACACACACGCACACACTCACACACACACAAAGAAAACAGCAACTATAAAAAAAGAAAAAGAAGTTAAGCTGTAACCTGCATTGCCTGCAGGTGGCAGAAGTGTTACAACTGTAGAAGCTGTAACTTTCTTTCGCGCAGGAGGCGATAACTGACATGTCTATATTCATGTGAATGAGTGAGTTTGTGAGTTAATTAGATGTGTGTAAGATGGTTTTATAGGTGCTTTCCATCCAAAAGAAGACCTGTAAGGACGTGAACCCAATACTTTAACTCATGTTTCCCTTGTGGAAACAAAGGGCAAGGGTTTCTCTGTATGAGTGTGATGTGAAACATATATATAAATAAACATTTATATATATTATAAATATATATTATATTATTATTATAAACATATAATAATAATAATAATAATAATAATAATAATAATAACACACTTCAGAAACTGACAGAATGAGCAGATCATTGAGTCAAGCTCTGTTGTACATGATGTCTCTTCTTCTCTCAGGTGGCTGTCTTTAGTCATCCAGCAGTGAAAAGGGAGTGTGCAAGCCTTGGAGACCACTTCTTTTTGTATGTATGTCCATGCAAGTGTCTAAATCTCACCAGCTTAACTCAATCACGCCAACAACTGAAATGTAAAGTGTTTCTCCTGACATGTAGGAAACATACTCGACTCTTACCAACATAATTGTGCTTGCTCTAAAACTTTTCTGATCAAAATGCATGGTTGGTACCTCAAAGAGACTTATTTTATTATAATTTTATTTTTTAGCCTTGCCATGTATGTACTTAACATTGCAACATAATTAACACATTTTTTACTGCTGTAGCAGTCATGTAGGGACAGAAATGAATGTGTTCTCAGCAGACCTGGGTCAAAAATATTAGCGGGAGGATCTTTTGGGGGTTAGGGCAGAGTTTGCCATATCAGGAGAATTCAAATATTACTGTCAGTTACAGGAATGTTAATTAAATACCATCTTATTAGACTTGAAATCAGAAATGTATGGCACTCACTGTATTGTGCTATTTGGCAAACCACACTTAAACGGTACATGAAGAGTAATTCAACAGCAAGTTCACCCATGGCAGGAAACTGCTGCTGCACCACTCAACTCATCGATCTAAAGTGTCAAGCTTGTTTTTACTTGTGGCCACTCCAATCAGTGATGTCAGAGCAGGTTTCTACTCGCTTTTAAAATAAAACATCTGCTGTCACATCATTAATTTGGGTGACAATTTTAACGCATAGTGAGCAGTGCAGCCAGTTTTGTGTTCTAGTGACCATTTACCCTTATGTGTTCTAACACGAACCACCAAAATGATTTGTGTATATTTTTGGCCCGGGTTCTCTCCTGATGCTGTTTTTTTTAATCATCCTCAAAGGCATATATGTCCTGAATCTAGAAAGAAGCATATTCTCAAAAGCATTCCAGAATGATACGTTCAACATACCTCTCTCAGTCCAGGTCAGCCATGATTAGCCATGCTACCTTAAGAAGAGGAGTGCTAAAACCCCAGACTGTGTTCCTGCTGCTCTGATTGACTTCATCCCGACCTGGCTTCAGTTCATCCATTCACCTCAGCATTTGCAAATACTTGAGCCAAATCTGTAGTGTTTGGACTACCGAGTGAATGGGGATGACTGAATCAGAGTAGTTAGTTTTGAGTAAATAGTCAGTCACAGTAACCAAGATGACTTATGATTGTCTAAACTTTTTGACGCTCAGCCTGTAGAGTCCTTTCACTGAACATGAAGTTTGTGTCTTTTACCCAACATGGCCATTTTCAAAAGAAACAATTCACCATGTTTTTATTTTTTATTTTATGTATATTTCTCATAATTGAATACAAAGAAACCATTGCTTTGCCCATTGCAGCTGTTGTGTCTTCTAACATTGGAGATATTCATGAGCCTTCTGTGAAAAACCTCCTGTTGTAATTGCAGACCAACTACAGCCATTTGGCACTTGTGTAGGCTAATGTAAAATACAAATAATTTGCTGATGCTCTTCTGCCCAGAGAATGCTCTCCACACCACTGCACCAATTTGTTCTGATGGACATTTAACACATTTTGAGTTTTTTTGCGCCAGCATGTTGCAGTTTTTGGGTGTTATTCAGTTAAATGATTTCACAAATTCACATGTGTGATGCAGGAGTTAGATTTTATGATAATGTAGCTGCCAAAATCTATAATAAAAATCTTAGTTGGAATTGCAATGGTTCAATATAGACAATAGTAACATACAGTATTTAAGTTTAGAGGTTTCATGTTTTATGTTTTCATGTTTTACCACAAATATTTCGGCTAAATCATGCTGTTTTGCTTGTGTTTTAAGTCTTGATGCAGTAGTGGTGTGTGGAGCCAACACAGAGGATCTTTAATGGGGATTAGCCTGAAACCTGCCTCCAGCAAAAAGGATGTATGCTCTCCCTATATGAGCTCTATTTAACTCTTTTAACCACTATGTTTGAAATACATGTGACTTCTTTCCTTTTGGTTTGTTGGCTGGAACAATCAGATTTTTTTTTTTTGGGGGGGGGGGTTGCTCTCATTTCATAGAGATGATAATTACTTTGAAAATTGTTTTAATTTCATCCTCTTTCTGTAAGGGTTGTATTAAATTATAGTAATTAGTATACCTCATGTTGGTAACTTGTTGATTTGATTCTGATCAGTTTCTTGATACTGCACATTTTGTAACAAGTAGAACATAAGCATCCTGTTGTTTTGTGAGCCAAGTTTTTCATGGAGGACAGGACTGTTTAGTTTTACCTCAGTGTGAGTTATTACTCTTTACAGTGGCCTGGATGGTCTAGTCTAATGGTGAAGGGGTAAACATATAACAGGAGAAAGGGGTCAGTGGATGTAATCTGAACTGACTTTTACATTGTTATTCTGCAATACTAGTTATTACCAAATTTGTGCTTCTGCTGAATAACAGTGTAAGAGTCTGTTTTTGGTAAAATACCACTTTAACACAACCCAGGCGAATACTAAGCAGGAAGAAGGGCTAAAGGGACATCCTCCCCAGGCAGGTCATACCTCTCAGTGCAGACAGCCATTTAGAAATAATTGTCTCTTCTCTACTCAGGTGCCCCATCTTTGCATAAAATTGTAGAGGATCATGCCAGCATATCCAACTCAGATACATGTCATTTGTTGTCAAACAAAGCCTCATTTTGTCCTTCTTGGAAAGTAAATCAAGGAAACTATTATGCACAGATGATATTTTGTTTTGTACAAATCATTCAGTGTATTCTGTCTTTTCTCTGTACATTCTGGTGCTTTGTGGTGAGCTGCTTTGTCCAGTGATGTCACATTGTTGTGGATTTTTTTTTTTTTTTTGTACGTCGTCTTCTCTAGTTTTGGGTGTACCAGCTCAGTTGTGCTTCTCAGAATGTGTAAGCACAGACTCAGTGGTCATGTGCCACCAGCGACGCTCTGCAGCTACTCAGACACCTCTGTAATCATTGTGTGACCTCATTCATGTCAAAGACGCTACTGTAGGAGCAATTGTAGGAGCACTTAATAGATGAGCACTTCTTCCTGGGCCATGAGCAACTTTCAACTGTCATCTTTACATTTCTAGAAGTGCAATTTTCTTAGTCTGTAAAACGGCAGATGGATTACTCAGTGTTAGTCATGGCGACCGTAGCCATGATGTGTGATAGAAACATTGCTTGTTCAGAGGAATCAGTCACAGGAGAGGTAGTACTTGTGGTTTGTAGAAATATTTCCACTGTGTTACCATATGTGAACATGTCAAAACTCACAGCAACTCTCAAGATGTCTGTGGAAACTACTCTTCTGTAAATAAACATCGAAGAAATTTGAAAGTTAGTCTCAGTGTAATTCTTCAGATCTCTACCAAACTGTGCATTCTTCAACCCAACTTGAATCTCAAAGTAATTTTCTTTTTTATTGCCTCAGTCTCCAAAGATTTATCAGTCAATTTAACTCCCTGTTTGAATACTTTTCCTGGCATTTACGTTCCCAATAATGGCATTTAAGATACCTGGCAGCTGGCGTACTTGGGTTATTTCTTGTCACGTTCTAATCATTATGACCTTTATGTTATATCTCAGTGTATGATATATTGTGCAGTACTCGTTTGCATTCATAGATTAAACTTAATCTCACCCTGTTAACTTTGGGGAGGGAGGGTGAAAAAAAGCCCTGCAGATGATTTAGTGGATAATTATGCAAACAATAATGCAATTTACAAAATACCACAGTATGTAAAGCACGTAATGTACACTGTATTCAGTATATAATGAAACTCTGAGTCCGTTAACAAAGAGTTTGTTATAGGTAGGAATCATTTTCATGATAGGTACCAAAATAACACGTCTTTTTGCTAGGTGTATTTTGCTTTCATATCAAGTTACATATATTTAACTCTGAAATGCCACTTAAAGCAACAATTTGACATTTTGGGAAATATGCTTTTTTTGCAGCCGGTGCAGGATTGGATGAGATACTTCTCTCATGTCTTTATGGTAAATATGTAGCTTCATCCAGCAGAGTGAAACAGAGGGAAACATTTCTGTCCAAAGGTAACAAAATCCACCTAACGATATCTCTAAAGCTCTGGCCAGAACCAGGATAGCTGTTTCCCTTTGTTTCCTGTCTTTATGCTTAACTTAGATAATTATCCCCTGACTGTAGCCTCATATTTAATGGTCAGATACAATCAGCTAACTCTCAGCAAGAAGGTGTATAAGAAGGTACATAAACTGTTGACCTATTCCTTTAAAATGCTGTAACATGAGCTTTTCTGTGGTAACTGAGTCAACAACTTCCTCATCATGCTACATCTAAAAAATTGGAAAATGTTGTATAACAAATACTTGCTTATAGCAATTATTTACAGCATCTAGTCCTATTTGATTATTACCATTTAGTACTTTAAACAATCAAAAATAATATAGTTTGCAGTTTAAATTGCATGCTGGATAGATAAATACAGAAAGTGGAAAAACTGAATGGAGTTCTTTTCTAAAAGTCAGCCCAGCCCCACATAGGGATAATTGGTTTTAAGAATAATAAGACATAATGTCTCTAGAACCAAGACTACAGTTAAATAAATCCTGCATTTTAATAACTGGCCTCCCAGCATCCCTTTGGGTGCACACATTAGCCAGGTAACGTACCCTCAGTTCTTTTGTGCCCCACCCTTTTCATTCCGGCAGAGCTCCGGGAATGCTAATCAGTCACACTTAAAGATGTCATTCTTATATGAAACACAGGGGGGCAGTGTGGTCATTCCCAACAATTCTTATAAAAAAAGAGGCATCATAACCTGGTGCCACTCCCATTAGGAGAGAGTGCTGCTTGAGTGTTGGAGCTCGTGTGCTGCTCTGACCTCATACCTGCTTTGGCTACCATTTGTGCAAATGTTAAATAACTGCTTATACTTGTAAATTTATATTGCTTTTTCATGCAGAGGTGGTGAAAAATAGAAGAGTATTGCCACAGCACATTAAAAAAGATACACGTTACAAAATGGTGCGAGAACTGTGTGTGTGTGTGTGTGCGCGCGCGTGCGTGCGTGCGTGCGTTCGTGTGTGTGTGTGTGTGTGTGTGTTTGTATGTGTCTGTCTGTCTGTTTGTGTATTTGTGTGTATGGGTACGTGATGGGAGAGACAGACAGCCTGAAAAAAAAAATGACAAGAGAGGGAGGTGATGGAGATAAGAGGGTGAGATGAGGGCAGAGAGTTAAGACAGAAGCACTGAAGCGACATCACATGGCAGAATCCCCTGAAGAGATAGATAAAAGCTCGCGCTGAGCGACAGAGGGGCCGGATTCACTATCTTCAGCCACTCATCACCGTTAATCAGAGGGCGAGGCTCCTCTGCAGAGGTCTTTGAGGGGACACATATCCACAAGCCCGCACATGAACGCACGACATTACACACCTGTACACAAGCATATAGTCAAATGCAAACACTCATGCATGCATTCATATACTTCACTGTACTCACCAATGCACCTGTCTGAATGTGTAATGCGTATTGTTAGTGTGTAGATTGTGTTTCCATCCTCCAACAGCAGAGTGGTCTCTGGGCTAGTTCAGCATGCCTCATATTTCATCTGAGAGGCAGGCGAGTAGAGCACAGAGAGTCAGGTGAGGGCTGTATTAATGAGGTAGAGCTCACTGCCTGTGGGGAAATAACTGTGTGAAGCTCTTGAATCAGCCCATTCATTCTGCCTCTTCTTGCTTCTGCTACTACACTACTACAGTCTCCACCTTCAGCGTCAGCCCTGCGTGGTTTATCACTGAACTGTGTGTACTCTCTTCAAAGCATACAGTAGAAGATCTCCTGGGTTGATAGGTATTTGCAGATGGTTATTTGTGCTTGTGGAAACTGGGGGTTCTAGCAACAGTCAGCCACAGTAAATAAAAAAAAGAAAAAAGATGAGGTCCCAACACCAGGAAGATCAACCACAAAAATACCTTTTTATACATACAAAATGTTTATTTATTCATCAGATCCCAATGATCTGATGAATCATTGTGTTTTTATTGTATCTGAGGGACAAATTAACATCATGACCAGTTTGTGCATCTTAAAAAATTATCCCTACAACTGCCATTGTGTCCTCCAGGTTAAAACTGGACAATATGTGCAGTGGGTTTAAAATGTCAGTTTATTTAACTTTGGATATTGGCTCATTCAACGTCAACCTCTTAAACTAAAAGCCTTCATATTGACTGCATTTGTTGTTTCTTTGATTATTCCTGCTTTATAACCCTATATACAACCCCCTGGTGTCTTAGTGTTTGAAGGTGTGCGACATGTGCCAGTGACATTATGGATACAGGTCTGGTCTCATGACCTTAGCTGAATGTCATTCATCTCCATTCAGCTTTCTTCGCTACTGTTTTCCACTAAATAAAACACAAAAAGAAAAATCTCAAATACAAATACATAAGAGTGTGTCTTTTGTAAAAATGTGCAGAAAATCCCACCAAATTCCACACGTTGTCTACTTGTATGTGCTTGTTTCTGCATCTGTCCTATATCTACATGTCTACTCTTTTTCCCGGCATTCATTTTGGCAATTCTCTGAAATTACTTTATGAAATAACACTTCTTACAGATAAGACTATTTCTCAGTGTCAGGCCTATTGTGGGTTATAACCTGTCAATCAAATATTCCCCAAACTAAACAGAGTCAGCCTTAGGAGAAAGAAGATGGAGGAGGATAAGGTGGGAGATAAATGAATGAAGTCAGGGAGAGGGGGATTTGAAAGGAGGATGGATGTGGAGGAAGTCATCTGCTTTATTTGGATTACATATCTCTGGAATTATATTAAATCCTGTGTGCTTTACAGTAAGCTTTAATATACCCTATAAAGTAGCTGTAAAAGGTGAGCTCACAGGGGCATGACTGGCAGGGAAGCCAGGGAGCTGCCAGTAATGGCTCTGGACTGTTTGCCCCAGCGTCTGCTATCCCCTGGGTTCTGTGTGCTGCTCTTCATTCACTGTTGGCTGGCCACAATAGGACCCTAGAGGGGGAGCAGCTTTAAAACTCACTGTATACCAATTTTCTGTACTACAGCCGGGGGCAAGGTGTGACAGTGATATTTGGAGTGAAGAAATGGTTCATCCTGGACTCTGTAGAGACATGTATGCGATAGAACAGGTTTTATTATGCTGTTATGATGATTTTAGTGCAAATGTAGGGTTATTAGGATCAAAATGCTACTCTTTTTTTATCTTTAGTTTTTACCATTCTTCCTCTTTATTTTCCTTCCTCCGCCTCCAAATTACTGTGCAAACCAAGCAGGTCCACAGCTGATAAGATGCCCATGTGGGGGGATGCCTTGAATCTGGTAATGGACTGACAGCATGCCTGTCTCACTGGCTTTACATTGAGCCAATAGTGAGTGGATCCAGCTATAGCTGTGAGCAAACCATGGCAATGAAAACCTCCAGCTTTGGATGGAGGTTGGTGGATTAAAGCCTGCTTGCTGCCTGCCAGTGAGGGCTCGCTCAGAGTAAAGTGCTGGCTTCTGGCCATCAGTCATCCGACAAGGGTTTTACTTGCCCTTACATTATATTAAACTCTGACCTGATGTCAAAGCTGCAGGAGCTCAAAGCTCTGCATACATTACACCACGCCTGACAGCGTCATATAAACACACAGGTCCTCTAAACTCAAGGGATATCATTCCACCAGTGTTTATGCCAGCAATACAAAATTATGTATTTCTGCTATTTTGCAGTCAGCAAACAACAGCAACAATTAGAAAATTTGCACAAGTTTATGCGGCTAACTCTGGCTAAAAATGTGTCTTGCATGAAAGTCTACAAGCTGGACTCAATGCAATCAGTCTCCTGCTTTTGCTGCATTTCTCTCTCTGCGTACCTCTCATGAAAGCAGAAGGAATACTCATGTCATTATAAAAGAAAGTGTGTTGGGTTCATTCCATTTGAATTGAAAAAAGGAAAGGCTCTTGATAATGACAAAAAAGTTCCATGGACAAAGAATAGTTCATGGGCAAGTGGTACATCTAGTGATAATAACCTCAATGAGCTCACCTTTTACATCACATTAAAAAACAAGATTCATGTTCTAGTGTACAAATTCATTTCATTTAGCCTGTCTAGCTGGGTTTCCGAGCAACATCGTGACTGACATGTGTGTGCTTGTGGAGTGGCAGAAAACAAAGCAAAATGACTGAGAGCTAATGAGAAGATCAACAAGTCAAGTTGTTTTTGTGCTTTAAAAATTGAGAGGGGTTTGTCTGCGGACTGCAAGAGAGGGGCGCAACGTGAAGGGGGCGCAACGTGAGTTGTCCAAATCACACAGAACCACGAGATGTCAAAACAACATGTTGTCAGACAACTGTAACAATATCTTCCCCAGATAACCGTTTAAGCTGAAGTGTCATACTCAGTCATTTTTCATATAGTAGTAACACATATTGGTATTGTTACTGGGGTTGATAATCTATTAAGACTTAACTTACCTTGCTTAGCATTGTTATTAAAGTAAGCAATATTTTTACATTCTGGTGGGATAAATAGTAGTTACCTGGATGTAACTCCAGTTCCATGAGTACGTGCAAAGCCGTCTAACATGTCACGTAGCCAGCAAAAACAGTGAAACGGAGGATTTGTTGACATTTTATCATATACAGTGAAATTACCTGCTGTAGTTTTTGCTGGAATGAAAACCAGCACTCATGTCTCTCCATGGCACATGGTTCTCTGTCCCTGGTTTAGTCAGATATGTCGTTGCATTCTGAATAATATGAGATTCTTAGTCGTGATTACCAGTTGGCTGTTGACATGAACGTGCCATACTGGTATTCTAAAGGTCTTGTCCACCAGCACAGGTGATTTCATTTATTTTGCCTCATTAGTTAGGTTGAAGATGTGTAGGTCTGTGCTTCATTGCTGAGGTGACTGACTGCATAGTCCCCTGAATCATAAAAGTGCAAGTTGTGCCACTCTTAACAGGTGCACTTCAGCCTGAATAGAGAACTTAATCAGCTTACTGAAATTATGTGGGTGTATTACACATTTTCTCTGCAGTCTCCAGCGTCTCTGCAGCCTCCACTGTCTCTGCAGCCTCCAGCATCTCTGCACCCCCCCATCGTCTATCCAACAGTCATTACACTGCCTAACAGTGATGACACACCTGCCTCATCAAATCTAGCCCAAACCACCTGTATGAGTAACCCAAAAATATTCAAGTCAAGGCCCAAGAGAACTATATGCACATTCTGTAATTTGAAACATTGAAAAACATCAAGATACACATTCAAAGACATCATTCATCATAAAATACAGATTCCATCCCAATGCATAGACCGTAAAAAGGGCATTTTTGCTGTCGGAAGAACTTTTTATTCTTCTTTTTCTTTTTCAAGACAATAAAGCAGATACTGTTGGTGCTGTGTTGTCAAGCAAGTTAATAATAAAATTGTGTCAAAACTGAGAAAATAAATTCCACTCTGTTCTCTGAAGCTAGTTGGTTACATTTGCCTCATTGACAGCCATTTACATATACTTTGGCTAATTATCCTTGTCTTGAGCTTGTCTGCATAATTTTGACAACATAGCAGGAAGAGCATGAATGTCATACATTTTAAATATTGCCAATATTGACATTGACAAATTGTACACTCGTTCATTTTGTGCAGTCAATTTATTGTTATAGCCCACAGGTCGGTATACTCTGCAAAAGCCAGTAACTTCAATGTGTTATTGTGCTAGTAATGGAGATTTATCTTCTTTATAGATGAGAAAAGTACCGTGCTGTCCACATAGGGCATACTCATCCAGATATTCATGACAGTTGAACATTTAAGCCAAATAACACTTTCAGTTATTTAGTACTCTGCGGTGAAAGAACTCCATGCACACTGCTCTGCACAGTTTACCTTTCTCCTTTTGCACCTGCTGAGAAGAATTTTAGGTGTGCAGACACCTCAACTCATCAGTGCTCCATGTGGTGAAATAACATACAGTAATATTTTGATCAAATAAAAAAAAAAGCCCAGCTAGATTTACATTGATCAATCTCTTTTAAGCAGCTGGTGGACACAAGAGGACAAAAATGATTTGATTGTTTCCCTTTGTTTAATGATTTAAAGAATAATTACCACCACTGCACATAAATAGAGAAAAACATTATTATAAAAACAATGATTTGAGGAATAATTACCACTACTGCACATAGAGTTAAAAAATTTTATAAAAATAATGATTTGATGAATAATTACCACAGCTGCACATAGAGTAAAAAAAGAAAAAAAATGTATCACTTTAATGTTGTGATATGTCAATAATTAGTTATACTGTTCATTCTTTATGCAAATTCTGCATTTTAAATGCTCATTGAACATCATATCTTGTTCTTCAAAGTTAATTTTTCCTTCAGTTATTTCTTTTCTTCGTAGTAGCTGATTAAAATAGATTTGAACAGATGAAAGAAAACAAAAACGCCACAATGAGAAACAGATGAAATGAATGTCCTCAAAGGGACCAAAGGGACACCTTTAAGAAAGAAGGGGGCATAACTTGGAGAAGGGGGTGAAACTTGGAGTCTTGCAGGATTTGTAAAAATCACTGAAGTAATGGGTGTAAAGTTTATATTATCTATCATTTCATTATCAATCTGGTCAAAGCCCTGAATTTTGTCAGTGCATGGTTTTTCACTGAAACAGCAGGAAGAAACATTCTTTTAAAAAAGGTACACAGCTCCCATCGTGTGTTTAAGGTTGTTTAACAAAGAGCGCAGAAGTTTTTCAGACTCTACGATCAATGCTTTGGTGATCAGTTTGAATTGTGTTTAAGGTTTCAGTGCATTGACAGCTTGACACTTGTAAATGTGTAAGTGAAGCTTTGCTTGTGTACTGCAGTCCAGTATGGAGGACCACAAGTGTCATGTATAAAAGTAATAAAGCATTTCATTAATTAATAACTAATTGTACAATAAAAAACAGGAATTAATACATTGGTTTACAAATCAATTAATGAATCAATAAATAAATTGACTAAATTACAAGGTAATTCATTATTTGATATTTTAATAGGCAATAAAAAGGAATTATAAAAAGAAATTACAAATGAAATAATTATCCATCAATAAGTTGTTCAAACTAAAAAGGGATTTAAATAGTCAATAAGTACGTCATTTAAAAATACATTCATAAATTCCTAAATAAATAATGGAATTTCAAAATCAATTTGAAAATAAAATAGAGAAATAAATAACTGAAATTGCCAACTGAATTAAGAATACAGTTTTTATTCAGGCTTTTAAAAAGGCAATTCCCTTTCCCATTTGCATTTCCATTTCTCACTGCTTTTCAATTAGCTATTGGTTTTTCTGAGTCATCTAGCTTCTCCATTTAGCCTTTCTGTGACACTTTGGTCCCTGAGCTGCTAAAATAATGCAAATCAGTCTACCCCAGAAGCCCCCCCTCCGGTAAGCGGCTCCTGGTTTTCATAATAAAAGCTCTGTTATGTCTCGTAAGTACAGGCTGTCACGTTGTGTCTGTGGTTTGAGTGTTTGCAGTGACAAATGTGGGCTAGCTATGTTGTATGTATATAGATAACATATGTCTAATTGATGATTATCACCAATCAGGAACTCATAATCTGAAATGAAGCAATGGATATGTTAGCTAGCTAATGCTAGCTTCCTGAATCAGCCTGTTTGTCTCAGTAACTTACAGAACAAACACTAGCATGATGTCAAATATCAGCATCATAACTCTGGAAGGCCACAGAGAGTTTGCCAAGTGCAGGGAGCAACAAGTGCAAATCTACAAGCTGCTGCCGAGACAACACACACTGTTACCTCAGTAAAGGTGGGTTAGCACAGCTGTTAGCATTGCCCCTGTGTAACGTTACTTAGCTAACATTAACTGTAATATCTGAGATCACGCTAAAACTTTTGTCGACAGTTTAATAAGCATGAACTCATTTCAAGATCATACACTGAGGTATTATAAAACTGAAGCAGGTTATGTTTAATTTTTTGTTGTTACTGTGTGTATTTGAGTCACCACAGTGGTAGTCTATGGAGTTATATGATCAACTCCGAGTTAGTGTAACTTCATGTGTGTGTTTTCTATTGTTCTTTTTTTCATCATGAACACTTATAACACTTATAACTGACTTGTTTTTCTCTTGCCTTAGGTCATGCATCCCTGTTTAGTCACAGCTCGACAATAACAGACTCCGCCGTTCTGTACACCACCTGAAGTCCCGCTGAGGTTCATCTCCTGTGGCAGTGTCTGACAGAAAGTGGGCTTCAAAACACAAACACAGCACCATCCAGGAGGCTGTTGTATGCTGTCAGAAAGCACACCTCACCCAATGTAATGGCAGCGAATAACACGCTTGCCTCCCATTGTGGCCACCGTTACTGCTCTGTCATGGAGCAGCATGTACAACTTGTCTCTCTAGCTGGGTTTGCGGCATCAGGTTGCATTATCTCTCCGTCAGAGAGTAATACACCTGACATGCACTGACATGCGTGGTGTGTTCTTCCTCACCAATCTCCACACGGGTGACAACAAAGGTTAATTAATGCTAAGTCTGCTGCTATGTTTACAAAGCGGCTGGCAGTGGTGCATTCACGGACTGCCCTGCTGGCTCAGCTCCTTCCACATCGCCACTCAGCACCATGGTACACAGATGCCCAGAGACATCACAACGATGTACCAGTGCATGAGAGCTATGTTCAGCGTGATGCTGTCAGAAAACACAGCTCACCCGATGACGCAGCTCTGAATAACACGCGTGCCCCCCATTGTTATGGCCGCCGCTATCGTCTTGCCTCAGAACAGCTCGCACAACGCGTCGCTTTGGTTATGAGTGAAGCATCAAAGTGCATTAGCTCTCCGTCAGGGAGAAATGCACTTGACGTACACTTAACACAGAAGTAGGAGAGTACATGCGCGTCGTGTTCTTCTTCATCGATCTCCACACGAGAGATGAGGAGGACTGACCACAATGACACGAATATTGCTGCTCCTACACTACAGGGTGACTGGTAATTGTGCGATCATGGTCCTCCCTGCCTGCTTGGCCGTTTCTGAACCGGTCCCCAATGGGCCAAACTCACGTTTATGGAAAGTTTGGATATCACAGCTTCCTGACTACCGCTACGTGGCTGGTCACTCGCCCCCTGATGCAATTTTACGGGGTGTGGCAACATGAGTGCGTATTGACGGAGTGGATGAACAGGACACTGAAACTGGGTTATTCTCTCCAGTTCTGTTGTGTCCCTCCTCCGTTCATGGGTGTCAGTGAGGTGAGTCTATCCTCCCAGGAGGATATAGACTCCCTCTCAGCAGAGATCCAGGACCTGTTACAGAAAATGGGCTGTGTCTGTCATTCCCACTCACAACCAACAGAAGAAGTTTTACTCCACGTACTTCCTGGTTCCCAAGAAGACAGGAGATTTCAGACCCATTTGGATCTGAAATCGCCTTGCAAAAAAACATCCAGCGATTACTGGAGCTGGTTCAGCCTGGCATTTGGATCACCACCATCAACCTGAAGGATGCGTACTTTCATGTTGAGGTGGCCCCCGAAACGCAGGAACTTCCTGTGTTTTGTCTTCTAGCTGATAGCCTACAAGTACAACAGATTGCTGTTTGGCTATTCCCTGGCCCCCCTGCAGCTTCAGCAGATGTGTGGATGTGCGGAACGACAAATGCACCGCGATGGCCTACATCAACAGGCAGGGCGGAGTTTGGTCCGCTGCCCTGTTGAGGATGGCAAAGGACCTGTGGAGATGGGCCTTGGAGTATGTGTTGTCCCTGAAGGCGCTCCACATCCCGGGCAGCTGACCCTGCCAGATGGATGGAGGCTATACCCCGAAGTGGTGAAGCAGATCTAGGCCTGGTTTGGGAAGGCAGAAGTGGATTTGTTCACCAACCGGCACAACACCCACTGACGCCTGTGGTTCTCCCTGACACCGCAAGACGAACCACCCCTGGGGGTGGACACATTTGCACACACGCCATGGCCAGAAAAGCTGCTTAACCCTGTGTCTAGATAGGAAATGTAGCGTGAACAGCATGTCAGCAGAGCGGCAGTAGCAGCGAGTGTTTCATCTGTGTGTTTACACTGGAGGTGTTCAGGTGCAGTGTTGAGAGTAGGTCACCCGCATGTTGGAAGTGGCCAATACACATGACTGTAGTGACGCATGGAAAAAAGGAAGAAAAATAGACTTGAAGCATAAATGAATGCTTCAGGTCACGGTTACGCCCATGAAATGTGGCTGAGACGTGAGCCTGCACGGAGCCAGTGCAGACAGCTACACAGATTACAATAAGAGCCTGTCTGTTGCGTATGACATGTGCGTGTGCTGTCTAGACACAGGGTTACGCTTTTCCACCCCTCCGACTCATTTCTCTCCTATTGGAGAGAGTGAGACAGGAGCAGTTGTTGGTCATCCTGATAGCTGAAGGTCGCCACTCAGCCCCGTGGTACACAGAGATGACTCAAATGCTGGCGGCCCAGCCCTGGACAATCCCCCAGTTTTGGGGGGCTCTGTCCCTGGAGGCAGGGGCAATAAGCGCACTGCCCATTTTGGGTCAGCCCCTCCAGGCTTGGCTCCTGAAAGGGACAGGCTGATGTGTGCTGGACTGTGTGTACAGGTTGTACAGACCATTCAGGTGGCGAGGGTGGGATCAATCACTGCCTGTTATAGGGCGAAGTGGTTGGTGTTCCAACGCTGGTGCAAGGAAAAGAGGTTAGATCCCCTGACGTTTGCAATCGGTTCTATTCTCTCTTTTTTGCAGTTTTTTGCTGGAAAGAGGGCTGTCTCATGCCACTATTAAAGTAATGTATACAGCAGTCATCTCTTCCTTTCACAAGGGTTTTGGCAACAGACGGGTCTTTAGCCACCCTCTTGTGAAGCGTTTCTTGCAGGGGGTCAGGAGACAACATCCTGTGATGTGTGCCTCCACACCCCAATGGGAACTGCCTCTGGTGCTCGAGGCTCTGGTGAAGGATCCTTACGAGCCTCTGGAGTGCTCCTTTCTGAAAGAGTTGTCACTCAAGACAGCTTTGCTGCCTGCTTTGACCTCAGCTAAGAGAGTGTGTGAGCTAAGTGCCCTGACGGTTCACCCCAGCTGCATGCTGCTTCGCAGTGACTGCAACTCCTTTGTTCCCAAGAACATACAGAGTTCTTTCACATCAAGGGTTATTCAGCCGGGTGCATTTTACCTTCCACCCTATGTGGGGGACAGGGAGCCGAAATTGCATCAGTTTTGCCCAGTTTTTGCATTAGTATGTTAAGTTTGAACGCACGGCCCCCATTAAATGCACAGAGCAGCTGTTCATGTGCTATGGGGGTGGTGTGGTGGGAAAGTGCTATCCAAGAAATGCCTTGCTTGGTGGCTTTGTGAGTGCATCTCCCAAGCCTATAGGCATGCGGGGAGAGACCTTCCCACTTCCCACACAGTCCTAGGCTATGAAAAGTTGGTGGGCTGCGGCGACTAACCTTTAGCTGGTCAGGATCAGTGGGGCTGGGTTGGATGTTATGTCGCGGCAGGGTGTTTATTCATTGGGCTCTACCCACTGTACCCGGGGAGTCCAGTGGAGGGCGGAGCCTGTGTGAGATACAACAAAGGTTACGATATTGTAACCCTCGTTCTATAAGCATAGGCAGAGTCCTCCACCTACGAGTCCTGCCACTCCTACACCACTTGCTGAAGAGGTTGTGGGATGTTGGACAGAGGGCATGCTGCCTTATATACTGTGGGCTCCATACGTATCTGACTGTGGAATCAGGTGGGCAGCGAGGGCTTTGTGGAGGGGAAGTAGCCTCTGTGCAGCCCTGCACCCGGAGAAAATCCACCAACCCTGCAACAGGGGTGGGCATGTTGCCTTATGTACTGTTGGTGCCACACGTATAGGCACATCCGGATTGATGTACTTACTGACTATTTTAACGTTGTTTTTGTAAATCCCTTTTTAGTTTTGAACAATTTATTGATGCCTAATTATTTAATTTGTAAATTCTTTTCATAATTCCTCTTTCTATCATCCATTAAAATATCAAATAATTAATTACTTAATTACGTAATGTAGTCTATTTATTTATGGATTAATTCATTGATTTGTAAACCAATGATTCTTGTGGTCCTCCATAGTCCAGTGTGTAGTATATTTTGGGGAAACAGCAGAATTTTCATTTTGATAATGTTACAAATAAAATAACCAGAATGAGTGCATCTGACCTGTGCAGCAGTTCAACAGCAGGAATTTCATGCTAACAGTACCATTTTATTTGTTATGCTAACGTTACTTGTGTGAACGGACCTTCTGTGCTTTTAACCATGCTGCTGGTTGATGGTTTTGGACACTCACATCCTTTCTCACTACCTGTAGAGATAAATTTGTTTAGTCTTTAGCATTATCACTGCTACATAACTAGCTGCCATTTCTCACAGGAACATGTGCCATGTTTGCTAGCCAGGGCTGATGTTTGTCAAAGTTGGCATGTGGCTAAAAAAAAGGTTTTGGGAGGATGAGTGTCAAATTCACATCTAAACAATGATTTTACTGGTTTCTAGCAAATAGCTTTAGTTCTTAATGTTGAAAATGGACATAAATAAGCTATCATGACAGTGTGGCAACATGTTTTCCATCTCTGCTGTGCACACTTCCTTGATTGTAAACAGGACCCATCTATAAACAGTGAAATGTCCCCAGTGTTTCAACTAAATCGCATATTATAGTTTTACTGTCCTATATTAATTGTGTTAATAACATGTAAGTTTATTGATTTGTTAGGGTGAATTTGTTTTTGAAACATCCAGGAGAATCTGGAAGAGGCCATTTTTAACACATCCGTGTATGCTGTTTGGAGCAGCATGCATTTTTTTCACTACTCAGACACGTTATCTTCTTAGCATGTGTTGAAAATTAGCAAAACACTGGCTGTAGCCCAACATAATAACCATGATTTGGTGAAAATGACCCATGTTTGTTGGTCTTTGTGTAGTACAAAGCTGGCAGTGTTTGGTAGTGCAGCCTTGCTAGCTGGGCCTGATGTAGGAGACTTATTTCCACATCAGTGAATGGTACAGACTGAATCTCAGTGGGCTGGGTGACCCACTTTTCAGCTCTCCAAGTACATGTAAGCGTTGTGCGCTGCACATCACACAGCACTCAGCTGTTATCTAGATTCACTAACAAGTCTCTGTCACCCTCACATGGCAAAAGGCGGAGACAACAGCAACGCATGCAAGCCATTAACATCATATTCTGAAGAGCATCACCATCATTAAAAATAATTTGTCGTATAGTTTACATAGGCTTTAATTCTAAATCTTATCATCACAGGTCTGGGGAGGAAACTTTGTTGGTGTAGCACTCTTGACTGAATAATATAATTGAGAAACACTGTCAAGAGTTGGCTCATAAGCTCATGTTATGTAACGCTAGTTGTGTTACCAGTATCTTCTACTGTATCTCCAGTAGAGAAATGCTAACACATGTCCTACAGTATAACATGCCTGTCTACAGTTCTGAAAGCCTAGCCACATTTTGAGATGTAAAGATAAATAACTGGTATATTTCTCAAGAATAGGGGTAATTGACATGCTGCTCATGAGACGCCTGTAGTTCTTTTATTCAGAGTGTTGTTTTTTTCTATTTAATTCTAATTCATCACACTAGTAAAGAAAGAAGGACATCTGCAGAAATATGAGTTTTAACAGCAAGTCTATTAAGGAACAGTAACCCCAAATAATCCAGAAAAATCTTTAAAAATCCCCTTCAGACATGTATTAAGAAATATAAAAATACTCTGCTTGGAGCAATAATGTGTGTCTGATATAATTTTTCCACAAAAAAAGTTGAGTTACCACTTTAAAATCCTTAAAATGGCATCTACTCCTTCTCCATCATTAAAAATTCCAGAATCTATAAATATGCAAATATTTTCTTCTTCAGAAGTTACCGCTGGACACAAAATGTCTCCTACTTCACTGTAAAGTCTATTCTCAGTGTATCTGCACTGGATGTTTTTCACATCACACTTGTGTAAGGTGAATATTGGACCACGATTGGCTTCCAAACTAGTTATGATGTCATAAATCCTGCTCATAGGCCTACCCCTAAAAATCAGATTTCCAGTGAACACAGAGAAACTTTCCTCCTTCAGCAGATGAATGTGAAAACAACCTCCAACCAAACATCCAACTGTAGGAACAAGAATAAAAATATATTTTTGAGTGGAGGGGGACTTTAAGCAAATCAAAGCTAATCAAAACTAGGACAGACACCAAACCAAATCTGCTAACAAACACAAGTGTGAAAAGAGACGGTGTGGTCTGTACAATGACTGACTCCTTAGGAAAAAAATGAAAATGTCCTGAAGTGCCTCCTTGACTGCAGCCACGGTACTCATGACCGGGACAGTGAATGTGAAACACACTCACGCAAATTCTTTCACATACATACAATAGAAAGTGTGGTTAGTTCAGTTAAATCTTATTTTACCTTAGTGAGTGTACTCCAGAGGACTACTCAAGAGTGAAAATAGCTCAATTAAAGAACACTGTGTGCTGACAGGTTAAAATTGTCAAGGTCAATTTAACTCTGGTAGTGTTAAAATAGCAATGGCCAGTTGCTGCCTTTAGTGTGTTTTGAAACACACAAGATTTTCTCTTGTTTTCTCCCTCTGTTGAATGTCAAATTCCCTCTGCACTGCAGTCCTTGTCACCGGGGAGGTGCTGCCTTCGTGACACAGGAGGTACAGTAGTGCATGGCTAGTGTAGGACTCTCACTGGCTTTCCACCACCAAACACAGTCTGTTGTTTTCTTTGGAGCATTTAACCCTGGGTCTCTGCAGATATGGACAAGAACTTTACCCCTGCATTACCCACACAGAGCCATTTTATGCACTCAAAATTAGCGGCCTGGGTGCCCTTTATCAAACTATAACATATTGTACAATTACACAGTAAACTTTACATTTACATTTGAATCTGCTCAAGCTGCACTGAACCAGCAGTGACCCAAGGGTTTCACACAGACCAGTCAAGGAAATTGCCCAGGGGCTGAGCAATTTATGCATGACTTGTTTATTGCTGAGCTTATTTACACTAGATGCCCGTAAGGTGCTTTTAGAGCCACGTGCCTGTAAAATGTGTTATGCAATTGCAGTGTTATCTGCCCCATTATTATTATAGCCATATCACTCACACGAGGCTAAAGTAAGGGGATAGCGTTAGGAATAATGGAGGTGGCTAGTCTCGTTACTTGGCAACCTCTGTGTGTCATTGCATCAGTCATTAGGGGTAATGGCAGACATGTCTGGTATAGTAAAAAGGAAAACACTGAGACAAGCACGGTCTGCCTGTTTTGATGTATGAGATGCAAAGTGCTGCCCCTTGGTGTGATCTATACTGTCCATATCTAATCTGGTTTACACTGTTAATGCAAAAGACTGTCAGGCTAGAGGATGATTTATCCTTGATGACTAAAAGCATATAACTCATTGACAGGGTCCATGTGTAGCCTCGACCTCATTATGTTTACACCAGAGGCTCAGAGGGGAGTCATAAGATAATTTTCAGTCTTCACTCTTCATTTCTTTTCTAAGCTTCACAAGCTGAGTGGTCATGTCAACAGCAGACCTTGACACCATTTCAGACTGCCTGACAGACAGACTGCCTGACAGACAGACAGACAGACAGACAGAGATGTACTGTACTGGTTAGTCTTGGAAAAATAAATAAATAAATAAATAAGTGCATGAAAAATGCTTTTAATACAGCATATATATTCAAGTAGAGGCATGTGGAAGTCAGAGTACTAAAAATAAAGATGAGCTTTACATCTCTTGCCACTTCCTTGACAAGAACAGCTGGTATATTGCGTGGAGGGATACTGAAAGAAAGGGCAGAGGTTAATTACATATCTGAGATGCACTGCATGATCTGCATCATTCTGCAACTCTCTGATGGATTTTAAATTGACCAGATCTTAGAAAACCTTCAGGAGTCTGCACGAGATTATTTTAATTTCATTGTTTCATTTGTAATTCAAAAGGAGTTAATATACTGTTTGCTACTGGGTCTAACTTGAAACCATCTGCAAAGCAATTAAAACAAAAGAGAAAACAAAGGCTGGGTGATTTGAATCATGGTTCTTGGCAGTAGTTTTCTATTCATAAGCTTTCATCTGCTGGCAATTTTACTGAGGCTTGATGCAGGAATGGCCTGAGCTTGACCCTCATTTCTGTTTATATTATAAAGCCAAGGTTTGGCTCCTGCCCAGCACCCTGGAGAAATACCCTGCGCCTTGTTATCAACAAATCTTGCAGGGAGGCAGTGTCAGACACACTCTAGATGTCCATTCCAGGTTGCAATGTAGAAAGACACAGATACTTGGCATACACCGCATCAGGAATATTCAGATCAGAGTCATGACTAGCACTGGCAAAACTGTTTTTACCACATATGGTGGTACATTAAACATCCAGTTGCAAAGTATTATTTACTGCTGTGTAGTGGACAAATGACATTCTGCGTGGCCACTTTGAGTTATCCTTGATGAAGATTGAAAGTTAAGGTTTAAATATACTGTATGGTCATAGGGGCAAAATGTGCTCGATGGTTGATAGCTATTTGGAACACTGTAGTTTGTACATAAATCACTGCCTCAGCTGGTTTTCACTGCAGATATATTGGTTTCACCCTTGACATACCCACCAAACAAGAGCAAGCATATCTCAAAGGCTGCTGCAATACATTGCACACCATTGAGTAATGTGTCAGAGGTAGATACTGCCAGTTGTCAGTCATAGAATACTTTACTGAATTGACTTTCATATAATATAATGGCCACATGTTTATATTGCCCCGTGTAACAATCTAGCAGTGAACAAAGCCATATAATGTTTTTGTGAACACTATTTGACTTCGATCGGCACAATAAGGACACAATGACATATTGAAAAGGTCTAATCATTTTACAAGCATCCCATCTCAGACTTATTTTTCAGGCGGGGACATTAACAGAGTATCATTGTCCTATAGGGAAGGCTCTAAGACACTCCCAGACAAACAGATGACTTGTGCCGTGAGGCCATGAGGACACTAGCCTGGCCTGAGTGTACTCAGCTGATTTATGATTTCAGAACTCTGCCTGAGCTGAGATGATTATGCAGGCGTCTCCCTGGGCCCCAAGCAGCACCATAAAGGTTATTAGAGGTGCTCTACCACTCCACATCCAGCCATATGGAGAGACCATGGACAGATGAGTTTTTAACTGCCGCGTTGTAGATCCAATCCCTCAAAGGGGGTTGGGATCACTTCTATACAACCAGTTAGCAGAATTCAATACAGCACAAACACTTTCACTTTCTCTCATATACGTTTCTAATCTTAGGCTGATCTTGGCCTTTTCACAGCATATCAGCCTATCTATGTGGTTCCCACCAAGAACCTGACTAGCTCTTGCCAAAGGACTGTGTGCAGGGACTCTGGGGAGTGAGGGAAATCGATATGGGATTGACTCCCCCTCCTTTGCGCTGATCCTCCCAGGCTCTGTCATGTAAAGTCATTTTCTTTGTGTTTATTGGGACTACACCCTATTGCTAGTCACCATGCACCAATATGCTGTGGCTTAGGAGAGAGCACCAAAGGTATTCTCCATGGCTCGTTAAAGGAATCTTCATTTAGAAGACAAATGATCAGACTCTAAAAGGCAATGAATCTCTATCTGAACAACCTCTGTGCCCTGTCCTAAACTACTTGGTGAACCTAACATGCAATCACGTCTGTGCACAGATTGAACCAACACTTTAGCGGGGGCTTTGAATTTTCTCTTGTGATAAATCAATAATCACTACCATTATTTCTCTTTTTATTATTCATTTTATTAGAACAATAATGGCTGGAAGCAAGGGTAATTGTTGGAAGGATCAATTTGACCACAGATCGTGTAATTGAAATTATACTGTAATGCTGTATAATTATATCTTTGTAATGGACACAGGTGGTGCATGGTGGTTGGCACTGTGACCTCGCATCATGAAGGATGTAAACTCAAATCCGGTTCTGGTTTAATCCCTGTGAATCTTAAATGTTGGCCCTGTGTTTGCTTAGGTTTGTGTGGTGATCAAGTTTTCTCCCACAGTTGGGTATTGAAAATGAAAGAATAAATCACTATGAACATGTTCTTTTTGGCTTAGTATACTTTAAATCATCTTATCAATTCATTACCAATAACCGTGGTGGCTAATCAATAGCTAGATGGTCATCAGTGAGATTTATTTTGACAGCCGCTCTTCTGCAAGCACAACAATAGAAGTGTGAGACATTACAACTGTCCTCCTTTGGGCTAACCTTTTTCAACCCATCAGGGCCTCATTCCAGAGCATTTTATTATTGCACAGCAATAGCAGCCCCGGCTGAATACAACCAATATCTCTAACGACATTCTAATGTGCCATCACTTTACCAGCTTGAAACAAACAAACCATCAACATGCCATCATTAACAATTCACTGTAACATTTCCTGTTGGGTAAGCTGCATATGGCCCTTTCTCTGCAATGAGCCCTGTAGCATAATGCCAGGGTTGATTTTTGCTGGGAAACATGTAGCATTTCCTTAGATGATTTAAAATAAACATTTCTGAAGGACCCTTATAGCAGTTTCTTTGATTTGTATTATCTGTTTGAAGCTATAACACTGATGGTGAGGGTGGCCTACTCTCTTTATGGCTTCAGCTGGCTTCAGAAATTGATAGACTCTGTGGTTTTATTTTCTATGGTAATCACCGCTGGGTATGGTAAGAAACTGGCAAGTACTTTAAGGACTGGACCTGGGTAAAGCTCCCTGGTTGCCTTTAATTGAGCCAGAGATAGTTAAGGCTGTATTTGCAACAAGGGCTCCAATTACTTGTACTAGCAATAGGGTATGTTAGAGGCTCTTTAACAAGTCTACAAATCTACAGGTAATTGTCTTCGCCTATTAGGGCAGAGAATGAATGCGTATCTCTATATCTTGTTGCAGTTACATTCGACTGGTCTGTGTCACATCTGAGCTGTCATTACAAAAACCAGATCAAAGTTTTCAATGCTGTATAGAAAAAGCAAAGCACAGCCTGTGAGCTCAGATCAAACATATGCAAGCTTGACCTGTTTTTTGGCAACACAAATGTGTACATGATGAGTCCCTACCAAGGTCAGTCCTTTCTGTAACACCTAAGCATAGACAACAATGACATTGCAGATACACAAAAAAGTGAAAAAAAGAGCTGATTAATGACTACTCACACATGCATTAATTGCCCTCTTCCAGTAGATTGTTGTCTTATTTATGACTATGAGGACCTCATTTCAGCAAGTTAGACCTATGACCAAATGACCAAATGAAAAGGTGGACCTGGGTTTTGAAAGGCCACCCTATAACCTTATTACTCATAACTCAGTACAGCCAGGTCACTCCCCATTTTTCCATTTATCTTCCATCTCGAGCTGAAAACTAATCTCTGAACCTGGATATGTCATGCTCTCCCCACTGGATACCATCACATCTTTCTACCAAGTCTGTTCTCTAAAAACAATATATTTATCTCACCTCTGCTCAACTATTCCATTTCTTTTCCTTGCACCATGAGCCAGGAATAATCATTAAACAAGATTAAGACCCACAACCTTTAAATTCCTCCTATTTCGCTGCCTGTGATTTTGGCAATTTAGAAATTGAGGGTAATTCTAGTGTGAAGTCTCTGAGCATCAGTATAATTACTAGTCTTTACAGCCCAAATTTGAAAAGAGGTAGTTGGTGACTAGTATTATCCCCAAATCAGCCGTAGAGTCTGTTTCCTCTGAAGTGTTTAAGGTCTTATGTGTCATGCTAAAACTCTACAAAACACCAGTTATTAGATTTCGGGCCCTATTTTAACCGTGCAAGCGCAATGACAAGTGCAAAGTGGTAGGTCTTGCGTGCATAGACAATGTGGGAATCTCCATGCGCACCTGCTATTTTGGTTGATGTATGTGCAGCAGCACCACGTGCAAAAGGGCTGGGTGAAGGAGAATATAGATGTGTGGTGGTTATTAAATACCCTCTCAGGTAGTCACATCATTGGTCTCATAGCTCTGAAACAGTTGTGCCAGTCACACTTAAACAAGATAACAACATCTCAACAAACGGAGAGCTTTCAGGAAATGTTTGGATGGTTCAGAGCATTATAACCGAGCAGTCTGATGTGTGTAGAGGTGTGTGTGTTTATTCTGTAGCAGCCTGGTGTCGTTTTCAGGCAATTTAATGAAGGTAAACACAGTGAACGGCCGCGCGTAATGGCACTGCGCTCTGGCGCAGCACAATCGGAGGCTGCAGATTTATCAACATATCAGTCCTACTGCCAGATGCTGCAGGGACTTAATGAACTGAGGAAGAAGCCAGTATAAAGCAGCTGTGGACAACAGATACTGTAAGAATTGCCCACATTTATTTGTAGATCAGTGCAGACTGATATGTATGACTTACTGCTTTTACCACATTAAATGTTAATTTCGTTTAGAGAGTGTTTAATTGACCTTAATTGACCTTAACATTGTTCATATTTCAAGCATTAATCCATTACTGCAGCACATTTGCAGCAAGTATTTCTTTTTCTCTTGTTCATAAAATCACCAAAGCAGCAGCAGATTGACATTGCACCAGAAGCAGACATGACTCTTAGACGTTTGTTTTGTTTGCGCTCGTCACCAAAATACCACACAGACGGGCAAAGTGGGTTTCAATGTCAGGAAAATACCAAACAGTCAGAGTGCTGCTTGCACTGGTCCTTGTGCCTCCACGGAAATAGGGCCCACAGGGTTTTACAGAGACTGAGCTTAGACTTTCTTTAAAGTAAATAACAAACAGGTAATTCTTGACATTGTTAACATTCCCGTTTTGCAAATCCATAATACAAGCAGTTATATTGTTTTTACTTTTGTATGGTGTATGCATTACCTTAAAGATGAGTGGGTGATTCTTAGGGAAATAGTTTGGCATTTTGGAAAACATACTTATTTGCTTTCTTTTTCTTTCTTTTCTTTTTGTTCACTCAGCAAGAAAACCATTAAATGTATTTCCCAACATGTCAAATTCTTCCTTTAAGAGATTAATATTTGTAATGAGACAGTAGAAAACAAGTGCCAGTACCTACATTAGATACAGTTAGCTTGTTTTTCAGTTTTAAAGTTAATTCTTTTGTGATACTGTATCAGCATTGTCTTTCTTGATCTTTGATTTGTCTGTCCAATTCTTTGCAGTGAGGCGGAGAAAACAATCGCATAATAACTTCAAGGCAATTTCCCTGTCTTCCCCTTGGAGATATCACTAATAAGCAATAAAAAAAAACTTATGATCACGGCAGTTGTCATCTGTAATCACAGGAGTTAGTCAGCCAGAAAGTGACTTTGGTGTCGTTTTACCACAACTTAGACTGTTTCTGGCCTTCTGAAGCTCTGTGGGTGTTAAGGGGTCCTGTCAGGTGTGAAACAAAGATGAGTGTGTTAAGAGACAGGCTTCTGGTGATGATGTATCATCCGAGGAGGGGTGCTCCTTAACATGGCCTGTTTATCTGTGCCATCTCCTCTCCTGATAGAGATTAATGACCCAGACATCAATTTAAGCCTATGGACAAGTCTGAACTACATCATATACTGTACCACAAACCATCAAATCATTCAGTGCAGTAAAGGCAACCAATCCTCATTTTTAAAACACTGCGTTGGGGATGAGCTCAGTGAGTTGTGACCCCTAAATCATAAGGCTGCCTGGCTGGGAAACCCTATAATTGGTATAAAGATGCATAAAGTGCAGAGAAGGTATTTTTTTCCTTCTTTCATTTCTATTTGACTATTTGCAGTGTTGAACTCCACATTTAACACGTTTCTTATATCATAAAAACAAACATTTGTGGCAAAAATATGAACTATTGATGTATTTTTAAAAATTATATCCAAATGCCTTCTCATACTGCATCTTGTGGCTTTAAAGGTAAAATGTAAAAAGTCTACTTACACCAGGCATATTTCCAACAATCCTAGATTGACATATTTATTTAAAACTATTGAGAATTTAATATTTTGGGAAATTCAGTGCTCTCTCCCCTTAAGAATGTTCAGTATACACTACATGAAAAGAGGTGAATCCAGGAAAATGTAGGACTGGTATATCATGGCAGAATCTCACTTTCCTCAGATATATGCAGAAAAAGGAGGGTCTAAGTTTTGTGAAAGGCAAACTTCCCATACATGTGTCACACCTTCTGTTCTGCTTGAGCTTTGGTTGACGGCTGGCCTAGTGCTGCAGTCTTTCATGTGTTAACAACTGGTTAATTGTCTTGGATGGCAAGGAGTGCTTGCTTTTTGCCTGCAGTACAAAGGATGAAAGCCCACCCATGCTTTTTTGCATACAGTACATAAAAGTGAATTTAAACATTAGTGCAGTAGCCGATGGTTTCAACAAGCAGCTGATATCCGCAATGAATAGTTTGTCTCACCAGCTTGCCCAGGTGCTTTAAAACTAAAAGAAATTTTTTCAATGTATAGATACTTTCGAGTTGTTCATTTTTTGAAGGAGCAACATGTAAAGTTGGACCAACAGAGTGCCATGCCCCCTAGGGTATCTTGGCGATTGCTGGCTTAAGCTATGCATCACTCTTGGCTAACTGGTCATCACAAATTGTCAACCCAAGGATTTTTCAGTACTTAGAGCTTAGAGATATAGAATACAAAATAAAGCAAAATGTCAGGCATGGATTAATATTTGCCATACCCCAAGAATCATACAAAAAGTGATACAAACATTATTAACATTAAAAGGTAATGATGTTAGGCTACAGACCTATGAGATTACTGGAGGAAAAATTCAGAGTAAACACATGAGCAAATAGATTTGTTGATACCCAGTCACTGAGGCACAGCAGAGGTTCTCTCCATTGATAAAATAGTATACGATCAAATTAAGTCAGACATAATTTTCAGTTTAGGAGTTGGCCTCAGGTTCCCTGAGGCTGTGGTGACTGGAAACATGGATGCAATCTATTGCATCACTCACTCTTGGAAATAATATAAAATTTAGTGCACTTACAGTGCAAGAAACACTAAAAGTCAAATCAACTATGATCTATGCTATTTGCACTTTTTGTTCTTGTAACCAGTGTGGCCAAATAGCCTGTAAATACAAAACACTTTATTACACAGTATCTGATATAATGAATCCTTAACCCTTTTATGCACAGCATGAGTCAAAAGTGACCCAAGTGAGTTTTTATTTTCTATTATCTTTGTAATAAATTAATTTCATCATTCAGTATTCCAGATATTCCTCAATTAACTTGTTTTTAATCATCATAAAGCCTTATTTTCATTTTCCCTTTCTTACATTTTGAATAAAATCATTTTTGTATCATTACCCTTCTAATGTACAACATGACCCGTATTCATTCCCTATATTATTTCATGCATGGCAGAGTTTTTCTTTGCTATATCTTTGAAATAAATGTATTTTATCATTTAATATTCCTGGTATTCATTAAATATCTTGTTTTTGATTACCACAAATCATTATTTTCATGTTTCCTTTCTTACTTTATAAATAAACATAGGGTTTGTATTTCAACATCATTTTTTCATACATTGGTCAAAAAATTTTCTTCTCAAAACATTATTAGTTATGTTATTATGTTATCATTAGTTAACATTATTCGTTATTAGAGTAAACCTATTCAAATCGTTCTCCTTGCATACCCCTCCTTCTCACCCTCTCCCTCTGCAGCCTCAAAAATCGTTATATTTGTGCTTTTTCCCGCACTCACATAATGTCCTGATCATGCTACTGATCATCACAGAGGTGGCTCTGTGCTCTGGTACACTGTGCTGGATGTTGCCACCCTCAAGGCCTTCACTAACATCACTGCACCACACCCCGATTATACAGGTGCTGTGACCAATGCACAGTGGGTATTCATCAAGGAGCTGGGCAAAGAGATTGTCATGCCACATATGAGGAGGCACATGGAGGGCACACCCAACTTCAAAAAGCATATTACAGAGGCAATCGAAAGATGTGGGATAAAAAAAAACAAAACACAGCCACCATGCAGCCACAGGAGGACATCAGACAGGAAAGCAGAGTGAAGAGGAAGAGATCTGCCCAGCTGCCAAACACAGAAAAGTCAGCAGCTGGTGTGACCAGTGCACCAGGCCTCTGTGCAAGGAGCACACATATGTAGCTGTCATTTGTGAGGCATATAAGCACTGAGATGGCAGTTTGTGCTGTACCCATGTGATTTTATTTCATCAGTTTTATTTTCTTTTATTCAGTCACATTCACCACAGTTAACCTCAGTTTGCTACAGTTCCACTACAGATACACTACAGTTCAATATCAGTGTTATCGGTTATCAGTGGTATGTGTTGTTATGTGTGACGAAGTGACAAACATATTTCAAATATTAATTGTATTATTGTTTCATTTCAAATCACTGCAAAAATTATTATTTTAATAAAAATAATTATTATTGTATGTCTTTATTTTTTTTATATCACACTTGTATAATGACCCATGTGTGTAAACTTGATGTAGCAATACAAAAACTATTTTGTTCATAAAGTAAGTAAGGAAAAATAAAAATAAGGATTTGTGATAATCAAAAACAAGATATTTAATGAATACTTGGAATATTACATTTCAAAAGATATAGCAAAGAAACACATGCATTAAAATGACAGGAAATGAATGCAGGCCAGTTTTCACCCATGTTGTGCATTAAAAGGGATTTGCATAGCTTATGCTTCAAAGGGTTAAGGAAATAGGAAAATGTTCATTTTGCACCCAAGTCGACTTGAGAGTCAATTACTAAGGATTTATACTTCTACATCTGATCTGATTGCCTGACAATGATCTGCTGTGGGTAGTTTAGCCCTGCTACCTAAGTTACCATGGTGACGTACCAGATGTAAAAGTGACCAACCATCAAGAGGTGCCATCCAGAGTTCAGTCAGATATTAGTTTGCCTTATAATCTTGCTTTATGTGGCAGTCCTGTTATCTCAATCACAGAGGGGGAAAGAGGAAGCAAGAGAAGAATTATATCAACCTGGAGAAGGGGTAATTATAATATAATATGGAAAAATCTCATTTAGGGGGTCGTCTGTGCTGTGAAACCCATGAACAGCTCATTTTTGACCCCTAAGACAACAGGAAGGGTTAGGAGTCTACAGCCACACTAGTTGCTCTATGAGGCTACTGGATACTTTGGCACAGTGGGGCTTAGCACTAATCGCTGAACCAGCGAGCTAACATCAACACCAGCTTGCAATGACAATGTTAACATACTGATGGTATAATATTTACTATCCAATTGTTAACCATCTTACTTTAGCGTGTTAGCATGCTAATACTCACTAATAAGCACTTTTAAGAAGGTTTTGGAAATGTCATTAGTATTTGGTTATTAATCAAAGTACTGGGCAAATTGAAGTTTGACCTGATGATGGTGCTAGATGAAAAGTCGGAGAATCCCCAAAGTAATGACAATTCATCCTTGGGGGGACATGAACGTTTGCACAAAATTGCATGCAATCCATCCATTTGTTGTTGAGATATTTCAGTCTATAACAAAGTGACCAACCGCTAGCAAGGCTAAAATGTTGTATTCTATTTGGTTTTTCAGTATAATTTTAATTTAAACGCAGTGTTTTTAAAATACAAAAATGTTAAATGTTAGAGCTAGAGCTTTTTTCCTGCTCTAATTTTGTCTTGTGGACATTTTGTAGAGTTTAGAATGAATGGTCTGGGACGCTGTAATGCCACATGTCCATTTAGAGAACCACAGACACTTAAGCACTTTGGCGGAAAGCGATGGAGCCCCTCTCTCTGACCATCTGCCACGGGGCTTTCCTCTATACTCTGCAGTCTGGATAGAAACAGGGGTAGACTGCGGTGACCTGATGCTGAAACTGAGACATAGCTGCCTTCCAACTGGGCAGTGCATCCCTGCATGGTTATTGATGGTCAGAGTGGGAGATGTAGCCACAAGGAAGTTGTGCATCTTAAACTGTCATAGCTGATATTTGCAAGTCTGACAACCTGCTGGATTCCCAAATGTCATACTACACAAACACACACACATAGACACACACACACACACAGAGAGACATTCTCATGCATATACAAATATAGATTTAACCCTGTACACAAATATAAACATATGCAAACACAAAACAAAAACAAAACATCATATCGTGTGTCACTGAGCAAATGGGGGGCTCGCCTACAGAGTGTGTATGAAGTGTGAAAGGTGGCACTACTCCAGTGATTATGATTAATAGCAAAACTGCCACTGTATAACAGCTATGGCTGAGTGCCTGTGTAGAAGATTACGTTCCACTCCATGAAGCTATGTCACACTGGTGTTGGATTTGCAAAGCAGCACATGCATACACATGCAACATCTTTACATGTCATATACATTTAACATGTTGGACAGCCCTCATGCTACAAAGAATTTTATGTGGCATTACAAACATTATGGGTAGGTTGTCCATGATGCCACATTAGCCTTGACAGAAAACACCTGAGGGGATATTACTGTAATGTTTGGCATGTTGAAACAACTGACAGGGTAAATATGCTATTTGTCATATAAACTGCAGGAAAAATAGCCCATGAACCAACTTGTAAAGACGTTATAGTTTGTACTACATAATAAGATTTTTCTTTGATCCCTCGTGCTCAAATCCTGTCAGTATTTAACAGCTCGCTCCTGACTTAAAGCCATTAGCCGCGGTGCAGGAGACAGAGCCAGGCTATAGGTTGGTCAGGGGGCCCCGGATTCAAACTGAGCAGAGAGCAATCCAACTGAGGCCCAAAGCTGTAATTACACATGAACAGATGGCCTTGCTGCAGGACTCTCCTCCCTCAATCTCTCCTTCGCTGAGACCTACTACCTGTAGCGCACAGAGCACTCGTTACCCTCAAAGCATTGTTGCACATAGATTATTGTCCACACTAAATAGGGGGCTGGCAGGTTGGCTTCACAGTAAGTGAGACTGCTGTGTTATCAGAGTAACATGAGCTCCATCACTTTTACAGCTGCCTATCCTTGAGCAATATATCAAAAAATGTGAGTCTTAGAGCTGTACAGAAAAAAACAACAAAAAACATTCATTGTATTATTGCCTACTGCTGAGAAGTCTTAAAATCCCATTAGAAGAGGTATTGCTGAACCTGAATATACAGTATGTTGACTCCTCACTTCATGATATTGAGAGGGCAGACACCTATTGGGCACAAAATGGAAAACATTTACTGTTTTCTCTCAGATTAAATTGAACGCCGCATCCACTGACTGCAGCAGTAATACAAAGAGGTGTGCAGTACAGTGTAGTTTTTTTGTGGACTCCCAGGAGATAAAGATGGAGTGGGATAGATGCTTGTGGTGCTAGCCATGTCCTTTGTTCTCTCTTTGAAATCATGCAGGTGATTTACGAGTGAGGAATATAAATAATGCCTCTGTTGTGTTTCGCTGTGTTTCAGTGGCCCAGTGCAGGCCGAGACATAAACATATTGTAGTCCAGCTCTGGTGATTTTTCAGGTGAAGACAATGTATAGAGAGGACAAAGGAGAGACTCTTACAGAATTTATTTACCTGTTAAAATAAAGCTTTATGTAAAGTACTTAGGGATGCCACACAAATGATTAAGGGGCCCCAGAGCTCTGATACAAACAAGAGACTGTAGACTGTATTTACTGTTTCAGGACCCCAATTGAGCTGTTTTCCAGTGTCCCAGAATTTTTTGATAGAGACAGCTCCAGGCTTTAAAATGTAATGATTTGTCACCACATTTTAGATGCAGGCACTTCCTTTTAATCAAAAGCTGCAAAATGAAACCGTGTGCGCTCAAGTGAAAACTACACCCAGATGACTGTATCACAAAGGGAAATAAATTATGTTTCCCCCTCCCTTGTTGTCATGTGTGTTTGCTATAAAACTGTCAACCAGCCGAAGCAATTACAGCATTGTTTGCGCCAACTACACGCTAACGGTTGGCCGCTCAGTGTCATGGTTCATTTCAACATCTCATCGATCAGGGTCAAAACACCAGGCTGTTGTCCTGTATGCCGCTACAGAGGTTGCTGCAGCAATTCCTCACCGTGTCTAATGACCACAAGATCCCACCATGTGCCACTATGACGACGCGTTACTTATTGCTCAACAAGCGTATTGTCCACCTCTGTGCTTTTATGGCTTGCTCTTACTTCCCCATTGTGGCTGTAGACCTGCTTTTCCTCTGCTTAATGGCAGGAGGAGAAGCAGGCTCCCTGTGCCCACTGAGACACATAGAGTTGTAATTACACTCGGCTAGATTGGTTAGGGAGTGAGGGCAGGGCAAGCGAACACCCATAGGACACACACAAAACACATATTTAAGCACATACTATGTATCTAGTTCATGGGGACATACTGTAACCAAACAGTACATCCACATGCAGGTCACACATTGTTATCTTTCTGACAGCACATACTGTATATATGGTACACACTCACACACCTCCCCAGACACATGGATCTGATGATTTATTACAGCAGTGGGAGGAAAAATGGGGAAGCACCTTGCACCAGTGATGGACGGGGAAAGTCGTGAGGAAGTGAAGTGGGGCGGAGACTTGGACAACTTGTCACAGTGATAGTGGACAGTGTGTGAGGGGATTCAGCTGGGAATCTCCACTCAGTAAAAAAAGGTAAGAAAATAAAGTATGAGTAACCTTGGTTTACAGGTAATTACTGTCATTTTAATCTGCAGCATCTTAAGGTTTTCTGCAGGTATCTGAAGAATAAAACAGTATGAAACAGCTGTTAAGTAACTAATTATTCCACCTGTACCTTGATGAATTCCAGGAAATGTCTTGTCTACTGAAAGTTTACAGCACAGACCTCTCTTAGAGCAGACATTTTGACTTGTCAAACACAGCCGATGCAAATGACATTAATTATAGCTGCACTGCACTCGGTCTTGTAGAAACTCTATAAAACTAAAGATGGTGAGCACAAAACATAATCACTTTTTGTGCATAATGAAATAAATTATTATATTTTGTGCAAGTTATTACATTATGAGTTTAGTGGCAACTTTTTGTTAAAAATGGAATAACTATATTGTAATAACAAACTAAAATCTAATGCTTTCAGCTCCAGTATGTACAGTATTTCATATAGAGCACCTTTTCCATCCCAGCCATCACGTATAGCCTGTATGATCCCCATTTCATTTGTGCTCCATGTGTTTTCAAATATAGGGTTGCCATTCAAATGCAAACCACATACAATTGTCAGCCCTGTTGCCAAAATGTTGGCATTGTACGTTTCTGCAAACCTCGGATATGTTGAATCTGTACGTTAATAATAATAATAGCATATAAACATTTCTAAAGTGATGTTCAGATGACATCTTTATGAGCTGACTTTCTTATTAGGAGGAGGAGGGGTCAGGTGGTTGGCTAGAAATTTAGGTGGATGGAAGAAAGTTGCAAAATCACCAAAGCAGCAGAGAACACAAAAGCAGGTGTTTTTAGCGTCGGGACATTTGCAGTCGTTTTTATTTAATTATTTATTTTATTTTAACCTAAACTATGATCTTTCCCTAACCCTAACCAAGTGGTTTTTGTGCCTAAACCTAACCGGACCTTAACCACATCGTTGTCACATCATAAAACATAATTATTCAACTGATAATGGCCAACATTGAAACATAGACATTGAACATATCCGTGGTTTGCAGAAACGTACAATGCCAATGTTTTATTCTGGGGATTGGGTTGCAATTGTTCCTTTATATGCATTTTAGGTGTTTTATGTGCTAAAATCATTCACACTGTCTCAGAATCCACCACAGAAAAAGGCCAAAGCCAAAAACATACACAATGTATTGGCAAATCTAGTTCAGTCTATGAATGTGTAGATATAATAAATGTATACAGTATATGATGTAAACAGGATGCTGTGAATTGTTTCGTTGACCTGTAATTCTGTCCATAGATATTGGTGGATGAATAGTAGTGGTTCCACAATAGGATTCTTTCCTCTTGAAACATCTAAATGCATTCATATCGACCTATTATTACAAAAACAAGATGCCTTTGAAAAAGCCCTGTTACACTACTAGCACAAATGCAGCAATGCACTCAACACAAGCAGATGTCATACAATGTGAAGACTTCTGATCAGTATTTAATAGATGAATACTGACACAACTGACATGCACAAAACTACTTAATTAAAAGTAGATAGTGTTTATATCAGAAATTAAACATCCTTATGAAAATGTAACAACAAATTATATTCAAACTTCAAACAGACTTCATCTAAATCTTGTCCAGAGTTTTGCATAGCTTATTTGAAAAATGCATCAATATTTTAAAAAACCCATATATACATATATACATATATACATATATACATATATACATATATACAGGACCAGTCAAAAGTTTGGACACAGCTACTCAACAATACTGAAGACATCAGAACTATGAAATAACACATATGGAATTATGTAGTAAATAAAAAAGTGTAAACAAAGCAAAATATGTTTCTTGGTCAAATAGCCTTTACATAGCCAGGAGATATGTTTTGGGTAATTGTTGAAAAACAAATGATGGTCCCATTAAGTGCTAACCAGATTGGATGGCGTGTCTGGCTGCACTTGCAGATACCATCTGTTCACTTTCTCTGTGTCTCACAAAGACACGGGGGTTGGAACTAAAAATCTCAAATTTGGACTCATCAGACGAAAGTAAAGATTTCCATTCCTTGTGTTTCATGGCCCAAGCAATTATCTTCTTCGTATTGGTCTCCCTCAGTAGTGGTTTCTTTGCAGCAATTTGATTATGAAGGCCTGATTTATGCAGTCTCCTCAGAACAGTTGATGGTGAGATGTGTCTGCTACTTGAACTCTGGGAAGAATTGATGTGGGCTCTAATCTGAGGTGCTGTTAATTGGCGATTTCTGAGGCTGATATCTCTACTGAACTTATCCTCTGCAGCAGAGGTAACTCTTCCTTTCCTGGGGGGGTCCTCATGAGAACCATACTCTATATATACTGTATACATACTGTGTATATATATGTATAAGATAATCATTTGAATAGATCCACATGCTAAGAAATAGTTGATGTTTCAACAAAAATGATACAAATAAAAATTCTTTTTAAAAATGTTTCCTTTAAAGAATCTACCATCTGTCTGTTGTTGAGAGCATTCATTTGTGTATGTATCCGTGTGTGAACAAAGGTTTGTGCTAATAATGCAACAAAGCCTTCTCAGAACTACCTTTTTTCTTGTATTGACAGGTTCACATGAATACACCTTTTAGTTTTTTAGTTTCTGAAGTTTTGTTGTTGTTGTTGTTGTTGTTGTTGTTGTTGTTGTTGTTGTTGTTGTTGTTCCAGAAGAAACGATGCATGTTGTGAAACCTACATAACAGGATGATCCACTACCATTTATGGACAGAAATACAAATTCTGTGTATTCATAGGCTGAACTAGGTTTGCCAATATCTTATCTATTCTGAGACAGTCTGCACATAAAGGAACAATTGTACATACTGGACCTGAAAGCATTACATTTTAATTTGTTATTATGACATTATGTGTTTATTACATTGTGCGCAGTTATTACATTATTAGTTTCTACAGGCCTGGCTTACTGGCACACCTAAATGGAAATGAAACCACCGTAAATGTTAGTTAAAGGACCTACACACTGATGGTCCACCCACACAGGTGTTTTCAATTAACTCTGCCTGATTAGACTCTTATCAGGACTGAGTGGGAGTGTACAGACTTGATTGACATCTCCCCAAACCTCCTCATTTTGCCAGGTTGGGACAATTGACACCTTTAGCAAAGCCATTATTTCCAATAGAGAGAGCTGCAGCCAGATTAAATATGAGGTTGGAAAATAACATGATCATTGTGCTCCTCAATCTGTCCACAACCTCGTCCTAATTATTTGTTCTCATTGCAGGCATTTTGACTCAACATAGACAAAAAAAAAGACAGGTGCAACTAATATGCACAGTGAACCTGGCTTTGGAATGCCTAAAAGAGACGCAGTCAAAACTCCTGCTGTGAAAAAGTCTATTTTCAATAATAACTAAAAACAGATGTGTAGGTGTTCCTCTAAATCTGTACTTTCCATGCTGTAACGAATTTAAATGGTCTGTTATGGCCTTTGTGGGAATTTAGGCATTTTTGGTATAAAATATATAGCAAATATATATATGTATGTATATGTATATGTATATGTATATGTGTATATATACACATCCAAGAAAGTGCATGAAAGTGAGTGTTGTTGTACAAGAAAGTGTTATTTATTCCCTTAGACTTATTTAATGTGCCGGGCGCTTATCACATTCTTTCTTACTGCAGTACTGACAAATATATAACCATATATATACATAGACAGCTCTGACATAAAGTATTTCTCAACATTTCCAACAAGTAAACAGCTTTGATGCTGGGCCTAAGAGCTGCTGATAAAATACAGGTAAGTCTTGTTTACCCTGAAGGTCATAAAATGCTTGAAATATTAAAATGTTTTGAAATCCAAGTCCACAGGATAATCAAAACAACATTTATATGCATACCATCTGTAATAACATATTCAGTCTAGTCTGCATTAATGCAAACTCGACTGATACATGAATAAGTGTTTCTTGTTGAAGGACTGCAAATTGAATGACTTCCCCTCTGTAGAGAATTTACTTTCATCCTATATTTTATTCTACTGCTTGAAGGAGTCAAATGCATTGCTGACTTTTTACACCTCGTTCACAACTTATATTTTCACTTTGTAGATGCACAGTGTTCCCAGAGATTTGAAATCTTCTAGTTTGGATCTTCGACTTGGCTTTAAAAACCCTGCTGTGAATGAGTAATCCTTCCCTGGAGGTGAGCTCCATCAATCTTCCCCTGAAGAATAAACAGCTCTCTGCTTTGAAGGACACGGAAAAGTCCAGGTTGGATGCTTCATGTCTGTTGGGGTGTTACTCATACATAACAGCTGGCTGCATATCATTATCACACAGATGGACATGCTCCGGTGCCCCATAACTTCTAGATAATGTATCCTCCTCTTGTTGAGCTTCACTGATGTTTTATCCTCCTGTCATATGCTCAATTAGTTGCCCCTGGAATTCATCTAGGCTTTATTTTAGTCATTTAATTCAAAGTATCAGCAGTAAGAGAAATCAGCTGCCTAGTACGCACGCCATACACACACATACACACATGCACGCACACACGCACGCACTCTCACTCTCTCTCACACCCACACACACACACATACTGTACTCAACACACACAAGACCATGAGGTTAACAACCTGGTTGTCATCTTACAATAAATCATATCAACCAGCTCATCCTCAGAGATCATGTTCCCCACCATCGGTTTGTCCTTTGAAATGTGCCGCAGATGATGACAAAAAAAAATCCTGGAGGAGTTCACAATATGCAAATTAAAGGTCAAGGTTGTGGAAGTCAGAGTCGATGTAATTTTGCATCTTGGCAGCTCTACCATAGGATGAGTCAGTCAGGGTACTGTTTTTTCTCAGTGTTTTCACATCCTTCTGGGAGTACATAAGTGAGAATGACAATGTTTTCCTCTCCCTTCTACATTTCGCTCCTTTGTGTATGTTTTCCTCTTTTTACTTCCTGCTCTGAAATCCGTGAGGACACAAGCTGCTGTGCTTGGCATAAGTGACTCAGGCGTCTGGAAGTTTGTGATGCAATTTCCTGATGTAATTCCATCTGTTTTCAGATACTTATTTAAAACTGCACAAACTGATGCTGTAACTCTGTAATCTCACACCATCAGCTACAGTGTTTTTATTTAGATTTTCTCCCATGGTATGTGCTTCTGTAATATTACCATCTCTGTGTTTAGCCTATTCTACTCAGTGGTCCTCAGCTCTTCTCTTGTTTTTCTGTTCATTGCTGTTCACATCTTATACTCCCCCTCCAACTGTATTTGTTATTAGAAAATGGCCTCTAATATCCATATGTATCTAAATGAGTAATTATATTAGCTGTTTATATGTCATGGCTTTAAGCGTCTGCGTCACAGGGGGGCAAAAGGGGGCCAGGCCCCCTCAGCTAGACTGGTTTGACCTGTGTTATTTCCATTAAATAGCTGTGCGCTAAGTGTACTCGCCAATGAAAGGAATGGATGTTAAAATATACAATTTACAAGGCAATAACATGGGATAAAAGATTCTGTAGATGTTTTATGCATGCAACTGCAGTTAACACTGTAACACATAGAAATATGTGTGACACATGTATCATTATTAGTCAGTGATGAAATCCCTGCAGGGAAATGTGTTAAGTCTTTTGAATGTAAGCAGTGTCATCAAGTCTGTGTGAGGACTTAATTGTTCTCCATAAGCTTTACAGCTCAGGACTGAAAATATCTGCCTTGCTTCTTTTCCCCTTCCTTTACATTTCTCTTCTGTTATCTCTTCACTTTATTCTAAAATGGCTCCATAACTTCATTGCTCTCTGTCCTCACTGTTTTTTTCTATGTCAATCTCTTGATTTTGCTCATTTTCTTTCTGTCCCTCTCCACTTCACAATTGGACTATAGTTGTAAAGAAAAGACGTGGTGACACTGACAAATGGACTTACTTTGTCTGGCCTTCTTATGTCCTGGTGCCAGCTGGTTAGATACACTGTGTGGGCTTTTGACCAAGGGTCTGGCTGAAGTAGTATTTCAGTCAAATCTGAAAAACAGGTTATTGCTATTGCGGTTCTTTAAAAATAATATTTATGTCATTTTGTGTGTTATACAATTATACTTTCTAGCATTCAACTCATAAAACTTGGCTTTACAATGTTGTACTTAAAGCTAAAGTCTTCCATCTCGCCTCTGTTGCCAGGTGACATGTTTTTGCGTGATTATTTCCTGCCATTGAAGAGCATTTCTTCCTGTGGTTGCTGAGTGACTGACAGTAGAGCATAAGTGATATGAACGCACTCATCTCAGGCACCATAAAATCATAAAAAAGAGAAACCTTGTCAAGGTAAAGCCTTCATGTTTTGCACAATGGATTATAGTATCTTGTGGAAGCATCTGCAGATGTGGAAGGGGCTTTTCAAAAGAATAAGCATCAAAACACAATAATATATGCAGTTTAGTCTTGGACGCCATGTGCAGACACTGCAGGAATATTCTATATAGTACATGAGGAGGAAAACCACTCTTCAAACCTTTTTTTCCCCAGCAGCAGTGTCTCTTATCTTGTAACCCAACACTATCTAATATATTTTCAATGAGAGGTAATGGAAGTTATAGCTTTAACCCTTTTTGCGCAATCCTGTGGTGAAAAAAAATTGTTGCAAGTCTTTACCCAAACTAAAATCAGAATGAATTTAATTATTCCTGCACTTTTTAGTGTGAGTTTGGGATAAAGTATCTCTGGGGTCTCTGAGGTAAGTGTGTTAGGTACATTCAAAAATGTGTACAGTACATTCCTGCCATTTCTATTGCAACATTGGAGCAGAAAGTTAATGGTGCAAAATGCACTTAATGGTGTATTTAGGGATGTTTACCACTTAAGTAATGTTGTGTTCATGGTGGTTGTACTGGTTATCATCCCAGCACACCCACCATGCAAAGAAACAGATCTGCGAACCAAAAACTGTTTTACATTGAACACAGGTGTTTCTTTTTTCTTTTAAATACCGGCATTGGACTGAGTGTCTGACTTTCTCTGAGACAGCCACTTTGGGTAAAACTGTCAATGTTTGCTGTGTACAGTTCTGTAACCTCAACAAAGGCTATTTCAGATTAAACACAAACTTTGTCACACTATTCCCTAAAAGTAGATTGTTTCTTATGATTCTTACATTTTGGATCCCAACATAAAATGCAAGAATTTAAGTGCAATAAATTTGCATGGATATAAGTTTACAGGTTAGTTCTTTAGTTGAAGGTTCAATTATAAAAACACTCAGAAACTAGGAGAGTGCACTCAGTAGAGTGCAGATCTCCGCCAGGTGTGTACAGTCAAGATGGCGGTGAAGATAACAAAAACAGGGATTTATTCATCTCACATCATGCCTAACTTTAGTGGATCATAACATATCGGGTATGGAATTAATCTGCAGATGTTCTGGTTCAAGATGAGACCAAACTTTACTATAGATGTCAGTTTTTGAGCAACAACAAAAGCCAAAATGTGGCCTGCAACAGACTAAGTAAACCTTGTTTTTAGCCCAGCCGATAGCCAGAAATGCCTTTTGCTATGTCGTAACGCATCGTAAAATGGCGAGGACTGCTGAAAAGACAAAAGTCTAAGCTTTACGACTCATAAGAAATGGCATTATAAAATAGGTTTTTCCAAAATTGTGAATCACCACAACCACAAGAGGTCCTTGAGCACACAGTCTTAACTGTGCGCAAAAAATATTAGGCTGCAAAGATTAGCTGCGGACAGATACACACACGGACACACACACATACACACACACGACCAAACGCATGATCCCCTCCAGGCTGACGACTGGCAGAGATAATAATACATTTCGTGTTAAAGGGAAACCTACTGGAAAATTGCTCAAAATGACCCAGATATTTTAACACGTTTGCACATACTTTATGCACATTGAAGAAAAGTAGACTTTTGTACAATATCTCACTAAATATATTTACATGACATACAATTCGCCATCAGTGCAATACATAGGAATGTTGCATATTTACCAAATGTTAGACTCTTTCCTTTATGAAGAAAAATAATTTAAATGACAGAAGCTGATTTAACTAACGTGTAAAGTAACATGTGCAACTTTCATATCGGTTAACAGCTTCACAGGAAATAAAAAAAATAAAATCTTATTACCACCCTATCAACAATCAAATATTAAGCATTGAAAAAGTAATAGATCACGTACATATATATCTTCATACATGTAATGGATTGCTTTTGTACAAATATTTTATATAACTTTGGCAGTTTATCAGGAACAAAGTTATCGGAAAATATGAAACAATAATATCAAACTGTCAGCAATGTCATGTAAGCTTGCCTTCCAAAGCTCATGTTCACAGTGGTCATTCAGAAAGGCTGGAAGCTGATGGTCAAAAAGAAAGAACCAAAAACCAAAGAAAAAAAAGAGAAAACATTTCCATCCTTTCTGCTAAGACTGTTAGCACTGGAGGCTGTCGCCATTGTTGTCATGGTTATAAAATTACAAACACCTATGAAGGTTTACATAGCAGTCATCGCCATTTAAAAAAACATGGTCTATTTTCAGGTCGACTTAAAATACAAACAGTTTGAAGGCAAGGGGACAGGACCCTGCTCTGTGGTCACTGTGGAATCATGGGAGAGACATGACCGAGAAACAGGACATGCACAACAGTGCTGTGTGGAAGAACGTGAAGCAAAAAACGAGGGTGCAAAATGAAAGACTTTGCAACAATCAAAACGCCACACGGTCAGAAAATGACTTACACCGGACAAAATAATCGAGCAAATTTCAAACATACTAAGTTCACCATAATTCATATACGTTGGTTTTGTTCTTTTTTTCACTGGTTTGGCACTTTATTGGAACAAATCTCTGTTCAAAAAGACTAAATGTTGTACAAAAGGTATTTCATGTCTCGTTAACATAACTCGTAGAATATAGTACTTAATAGTAAGCATACGGTAAGTAAACACTTGTACATACTGTAGTTTAAAATGAACATTCCAACAGATGTTTTACGCACATGCACAAAAACAAACAAACACAACTCTCTCTCTCTCTCTCTTTCTCTGCCTTGCCCATGTGGGCCTCCTCCCGTTCTCTTTGGACAATCTCCTCATCCTGCTGTTTCCAACTCCTACCCTGAAAGAACTCTTTCTCTTCCTCCTCCATTCTCTAGCTCTCTCTCTTTTAATACTGCATTTTTTGCTCCACATTACGACACTTCCTCCGCCGAGCGGGTGTCTGTCTTGAGACGCACAAACTCCTTGGCCACCTCGTCGTGGGTCCTTTGAGAGAGTATCCTCATGATGGTGAGGCCTGTTTCGTCCATGCAGATGCTCTTCACCAGGGGGTAGCAGGCGGAGCAGCTGCCCTTGTCCACCAGCTCTCGGAGCTGGATGACGGTCATGCCAATGATGCGGTCCTCGCGGGCAAAGCAGTAGTCCTTTACTGAGACGTGCAGCTCGTAGGCCTCCGGACCGTGTTCGTTACTCAGAACACTGGGAGAAATGACAGGGGAGGGGGAGGGAGGGGTGGTCAGAGAGGTGAAATTCAAGAGTTCAAACATGAAAAAGAAGAAATGTTTTATTATACTGTAGTGCATCTGTATTTAAAAGGGAAACCCTGAATTACCCTGAATTAAAAATTAAAATGACAGATAGTGTCTTCATGACATTACAGATAGTGTCAAGTAAGATGTAAGTCACTTAAAAGTATACTAAATTGACTTTCATGTACTTTTCTTATTGTTCAAACTTGATGAAAAGCCCAAAGTCTCATTCTGAAGAATTGTACATGAGAGCAAACCAATTTCAAACCAATTTGGACTCTGACGTTGGGCTTTGTTCACAGCTGAATATAATGTGTCAGTAAAAGAGTCTGGCTGGGTGACATTTCCCCAACGAAAAGCCGCCTTATTGTGTGTGTGACTGTGACGAGACGATTCAATCATGTTTTGCGAGTGAATTTGATGTTTCTATTCAAATGAGTCATTACTCTGAGCCAGCTTTTTCTTTAGGCTGTTTTCTAATTATCCTCTGCAACTTAACAGCTTCTTAAAATTCAAATGACAATGCCAGGAGTAAATTTATATGCTTACAGCAGTAGGCCTGCACTAATCACACTTGTGTTGCTACAACTCGCCTAGCTCAGAGAATTACAGTGTCTAAGAGGGGGCAACCCTATAGCTTGCTAAAGCAGTCACTTGAGCTCCTTCAACTGCTTCAATATAAAGAAAAGAAGTGCCGGTGAAGCAGTTGCTTTCTAGTCACAGCTAGAAGGATTTTGACAGAAAAGGCATTACAGGTATTATGTGGTATATACTGTACGTCCTTGCTTTTGTTATGGCAGATGGCATACTGAATAGAGCAGCATATAAGAGAATGTTGCACACTATCTTGTAGGTTGTATGCAGGCAGGTAATAATATGAATGTGTGTGCTTTTAAACACACCCACAGCTTCACTCAGTCTTTTCTCCACCTCTGTAACTAACAGGAAGGAGGCAGGATTACTCACTATTGGAATGTTTCATTGTACTTTGGTGACCAATTGTTATTCTTGGTCTTGGTGCTGAATTTGCGCTTCTTGTCAGCCAGGTGGGGTCCCACGGCGTTGACCTCTACAAACGGCCGGAACATGGCGTTGGTCTGCCAGATGAGGTTGTTCACTGCAACCACTGTGAGACGCAGAGGGAATAATCAGCATAATTGTAGGTATAGTTTAGGAGAAAGTAATGGAAAATCCGAGTCAAACATTAATGCTGTCAAAAAAACCAAACCTGGCCCCATTGTTTTGGGAATATATTTATCTTGTTACAACAGATAACTGGCTAAATGTAGAAAATGCCAAGATACTGTCAGAGCCTGTACAATAGAGGACGATAGCAAAAGCCTTTCACTTTATCTGGAACATTTATGGTAAGAATATTTGGGTGTCAGCGCCTGTGCATCAAACTACAAGGATTTTTTTCAAGGTTCACCAATTTGCACTGTCTTCGAAAAAATGCACCAGGCCCTTCATGTACATCAGAGATACTGATGGGTCCAAGGGTTGCGACAGACCATAATGCAATGGCAGTGCGCAGAACTGAAATTGACAGATATAGAAAATAGATACAAAAAAGTTAAACTGCAGCTCTTCATTGTATAATAGACTGACAGACAGATGACATGTCACAGTGTCTGTGGATAGATTTTCCTTCAATATCTATCATTATGATATGTGATTGCCATAGTAACCTAACTGGCAATCACACTGACGTGTCACTACTGTCAGCTATATGCCAGCATATGGTGCAGCTGTAGGAGGTGGAACAGATATCATTGCAGTTATGTGGGTGACGTTTTTAGCTGAATCCATTTTTTGCTGCTGACAAAGTGTGTGATTATAGAAATAAACTTCTAAAATACAGAAGTGCCTATTTAAACAAGGAAGTTATACAATAATTGCTATATTTCCAGCGTGCAATGAGATACAAACACAAAATAAAGCATTAAAATGAATGACGAGCATCTGTAAGTACAAAAGAGAGCAGGAATCTGAGTAAAATACATTTGTACTTTGATATAAATGAGGTAAATGTATCATTCATATTATACTCTCAGTTGGTGAAGAACTACAGATATTTTAAATCTATAAATCATTAAGTGATAGGCTAAGCTAGTAATGGAACTAGTACAACCCACATTGTGTTTGTGGTCTTGCCTTCCTGTATAATTACTTTAATTATGTCATCAGCAATCTTTCAGATGTTAATTTCCTTATTTTTGTCTCTAAAGGGAGCTCTAACAATACACAACAATGCTGCTTCTCCTGGCCCCAGCAGCACTATCGCACAAATGAGATTACCACCATGAGCTGTCCACAATGAGTCTTTGAACATTTTCAGGTGTGAATACATTTGAATAGAAATGACGAATATCGAGTCAAGAGCAGAGGGAAAGCTCACCCTTCACGCTGACTTTGTGCTCCCCAGTGCCAGGGTGAGAGATGAGATTCACTTGCATCGACACCTCTCCCACTGATCCGTTGGATGACTGACCTGGACACACACCAAAACAGCAACAGGAGAATTGGAAAGAGGTATAATGAAAATCAGAGCGAATGGAGGAGGGGCAGAGAGGAAGCCAGGGAGAGAAATAGAGAGACCGGTAAGCAGAGGTAAGAGAGGATGAAAGGACGGAATCCATGTAGATGAGGTATCCATGAAATGGGTCCAAAAAGCTGTGTATAAACACCCCTCTGTGTGTCAAAGCTAAAAAAACTAAACCCAAGAAAAAACACACAGGGAAGCACACTTGACTTCACCCCCATGGCAGACCAGAAGCAATCATATCCAGGATTCCTTTAGCTTCAGGCTGAACAAGAAGAAGAACAACAAGAAAAAAACACATGAAATATGAGAAATGAAATAAATTGCCTGGTTTGAAGGCCATGGAAGAGGCAGATGGTGTGAGGGCATGCATTAAATAAATAATGTTCTGTTCAATGAAATCATCAAACTGCTCAACTCTGGAGCAATAGAAATACAAACAAAACACTGGATTTGACTGCATGCAGACAGCTCGAGTGGAAATCAAAGCGAAACAATGTATCAGGAAAAAAGGTAGATAGTGTAGAACGGGGCATACCCAGAGCAACCTTTTGGGCATCACAGCCTGCACAGTTATGTCAGCATTACAGTTTCAATCACACAGGGACATGCTGTTGCCAGGAAACAATTATAATTGATTGCTGACCATGTGTCTCACTTTGCCTGATGCAGGGAGACCTGCCCACTTCAGCTGCCTCTAAAAACTACCTTGTGTTTCACCCAGCCCAGGACAAACAGATGTTGAACACTGCAAGGCAAATGCTGGTGTGGTTGATGAAGGGGCATGTTGATCCAATAGCTAATCAATATGTGCCAAACACGCAGTGCCCATTATAGCTGGTATTGACGAAACAAGCCTTGTGATTTATTGTAATGACGCCCTGAGCAAAACGGTGCTGCTGCCTAATTAAGCCCTGGACTTGTGAGAAATTAACAGAGCAATGTCACACTACATTTACTTCAGCTATCTATTGAAAATAATGTTGTAAATATATAGATTCTGTATGTTTTCAGAAATATTTCCTGCTGCTAGTACGATACACTAGGAGTTAATGCGTCTGGGAAATGATAAGCAGCCATACACGCAGCAGACACCGGAACGGAGAGTTTGAGGGACGTAGGAGAGCAGAGTGTGAATAAGATGAATGGTGCATAAATAAGATAAAGGAAAGCAGACGTTGATAAAACAAAGGTGGTGGTGAGGAGGGTCAGGAGATTAAGAGAGAAAAATGCAAAGTGAACTAACAGATAAGAAAGGTGAATTGTAGCCATTAATTGCTGCAGAGCTGCACTTTATTTCAATGAATGTTTCCCCTTTGCTGTGTCAAACAACAAAGATGTTACCCAAAGGCCACACAAAGTGACAAATGACAAAGGACATCGTGAAATAATCGTGTAAAATGGCTGTATGTGTGATTATGTGTTTAATTTTTTTCTAGTACTGTGTTTCCATTGAAGCATAGAGCAGCTATATAACCTCAGCTTGATCCCTAACGAACAGAGAGACGCATGTATGCTTCCAAGCGCACTCTTGGAAAGAATAAACTAGTGCATGCCATGGTCTAAATGTGTCGCTGTCAGAGCTCAGGGGTTGGTGATTAATGAAACAGCGTCCACTGTGCTACATCAAGCATCAGCACATCCCCACACTTTTCACTGACCTAATGCACATCAACCACCTCACTACCTCCGCTTATAGACACTACATTAGACCACCTCAGATAAAGAGCAACAACATGGTGTGAACTGAGAGGGGGAGGGGAGGGGATGGCATGAGAGATTTAGAAAAGGAGGAAGAGAGAAACACATCGAGCAATCTCAAAATAGCACCGAGCGAAACATTGTGCATCTATGCCCATCTGCCAGTTAGTGAGAGCAGCAACGCTGGTTGGCCTGCTGGCTGCCTGGCTGACTACCTTTCTCCCATTGCCATTCTGTTTCCGGCCGCCTGCCTATATGCAGCGTTCTGCAAGGCTGAACACGCTAAGGCAACCAGGAGCTTAAAGCTTCAACGCCCCACTGGGCTGAATTCCCTCTCGAATCTCTCCGGACACCTGGAGGTGTTTCCGCCTTGTTACAGAGAGAGACGGGGAGGAAAAAAAAGTTTCATACAGAGACAGATGAATGAGACAACAACACATAAAAGTGGGTCAGTGATGACAGAGAGAACGATGGGAAGCGTAAAGAGAGAGAGAGAGAGAGAGAAAGAGAGAGAGAGAGAGAGAGAGCAAGAGGGAATTTATAGATTTACACTACACATATGTCTTATAAATTTGTCATGACATGGTTTTTATGTGTTGCTAATGAGAAAGAGAGAGAGCAAAGGACCATGGGAGCATCCAAACCCTTCAGGGTATGGGGTGAAGACGCCACAGATAACTTTGCTCATTTGTTTGTTTTTTTTTATTTATTTACAGTGAAAGAGACAAACGACTTATACATTAAGGGGATAGATGCAATTACTGCAATGTCCACTGGACACATTAAACCTAAAGAAAATAAAGTGACACAGAGCAATTCCACCCTGATCTTCAAGAAACACACACTGTAAAGGGAGCTAAGACCGATGGGAAAACAGCGCGTCGTTGAGGTTAAAACAAGCCAGGACTGAGTCACATTATTTTTCAATCAATTCTAAATAGCAATAGAAGCTGCAAGTGATCTGGAAGTAATAAGGCATTTCATTTATCACTTAAAAAGTATATGCTTATAGCAGTGAAAGGTTGCAAGTGTGTGCAGTAATATGCCAGTATATCCACAATCTGTGCTTTTTCCACACCTTGTATGGCCACTTTCACCATCTTTTTTTTTAAAGGACACAGAAAATAAGTAGTTGCTGAAGTAGTTGTTGAAGTAGTTCTACTCCCTGAAATGAAACTTAATTAAGCCTGCTCTCAGCTAAGACTAAAGCCTCCTTACCTTGAGAGGTTTGGGTGCATATATATTTCTTGATCAAGGCATCTGTAGGTTGAGTGTAAAGGCTGAGAGCATATTTGAGGGACTTCATATCGGGGCTCTTTTCGAGGAAGGTTTTCTTCAGCCCGTTGCCTCCGGCATGGAAGTATTGCTACAAAAAAAAAGAAAAAAAGACAGACCAGCTCATATTTGTAATTTCACAAGGTCAACAGAAACTTTGGAACATGATGGCAAACTCTTCTTTGCCACCATGCAGTTGCAGTTGCCTGAGAAATAGCCTAGGATTATATGGACAGTATGTATTTTACAAGGAGGAGCAAACACATAAAGAGACCAGACAAGAGACAGCAGTAATAACCACTTTTGCAGCTAATTACCGTGCATTTAAGTCAGAAACCCATGCTTGGGTGGTTAAAGCACATTTGTGTTGATAAGCCTGATAGCTCAGGACAGACAAAGCTTTGCTTTCTTTTCAAGTGCTGTCACTACTCCCACGTGTGGAAGGTGGGATGGTGGCCATGGACAGATCTTATTAAGAAAGGAGGTGTTACTGAAAAGAAGTATTTGAAGACACATTTCGAAACCCTTTACATCTTTTATTTGTTTGTGCTTCTTATGTGCTCAGCTATCTCTCCTCTGTAACACATAATTATTACAGTAACAGAGGAGTATTTGTTGGGGTGTTTGCAGAGTTTGTCGTGTCGTGATCTAAGTTAAGAAGTCCTCATCACACCCCTAAAGAGAGTGGGGCTTGGGAATATTTTCTTGTCAGGTTGGCACTTGGGCACCGACTCAGCACAATTATCTGCCTCGCCAGTTACTCATGAGTCACAAAATTTGACTGACATGTGCCTCTTATGAACTGTATGTAATCTGGCACGCAGGGGGTGAGTCATGGGTGGAGTTTATCAAGAGAAAGAAAATAATCTAATGCACACTCAAAGAAAAACTGCACATAATAATATAAGACATAGCATACTGCAAACAGTAAATACATTTTATTAATAATACGTTTATGTTTTCTGTCACAAATGGCCATATAAACCAAGGCTAAGCTCACAGTAACTGATGGTGAATCTGTAATTCTTCTAAAACATATCGATGATGGGGGCAGAGGATGAAATTGTGCATTGGATTAGTAGAAGCTGCATTCTGAGAGCCTAAAAATATAATAAAAATATTATATGATGATGGTCAAGGTTGCTCCTACTTAGCATTTCCCAACACGATACAGGAAGAATTATGAGTTCAGTATTTATGTGTATTCAATAGTTTTGTCTCATTTTGCTGCTTTTATCTTTAAACTCATACGTTATGGTTATAATTAAATTCATTCAAATAACAAATGCCAGTCTAGTCAACTTGTCATGGCATCACGACCGATACAAGACAGTGTTATTGGTCAAAGAAAGTGTTGCCTCGTGTCGGTGTTACTGCAAGGCTACACTGCTGCACTCCCTCTGGAAAATCCACCAGCCGACCTGCCAGAATCACCCCGCCTCTGGCAAAATTACCTGCCAAACTTCCACCCTTCCTCCATTTCTTCTCTTTTGGTCTTCTTTACTCTTTCTCTTTTCACTTTCCTTCTATTCTGTCCTTATATCCTTTATTTATTTCACTGTTTTCTTCTTTTCTTTCTTCCTCCTATCCTTCATTTTCTTTCATTTCTCTTTTTGTTTCTTGTATACTTTCTTTTTTCCTTGTTCCTTTCATTGATTACTTTTTTCTTTTATTTCTCTCTATTCTCAAGGCTTACCAGGGGTTTGCATCTTGTGGGGAACAATGTGGGGCTACACTCTTCTCCAGATTGTAGTCTATATGATAAATAAGTAACAAATACTCCCATATATTGATGTAATATATCTGATTATGTAACATGAGATATGGATCTTTACATTTTGTATACATTCTTGAGGAAAAAAATAAAAAATGAGCCTGTATTTTAAAATATAATGTATTCAAATGTATTTAGTATATCAAAGCTGGATTTGGTGGGACAGATGGACCAGTTACTTTTCTTCGGCAATAGGTCAGAGTTCAAAGAAAGGAGCAAACTGTGCATTATTGGAAATCAGTCCATTGAATTGCATGCATCTTTGTCTCAGATGGACTCCTGTATGGGCCTGTGCATTCATCCATTATCGAACCCATTAGTTTTTACAGGTTCAAAGTTCAGTCTGGATCAAATGTTTTCAGAGGGAAAACAAGCATTGTGGTTTTAACACACATAATAATCCTTGCTGATACTAATCTGAAGACACGCATCACTTTATTTCATTTCTGAGTATACTCCTCATGCAGTATATCTGTTTGGCTAGTTAATACAGTATGTGCCTTTTTTTGATTACATATTTTAGGATGTTGTGCCTGTAATATGAAAAATATGATGCAAATATCTCTCTGCATACCGTTTCCCGAGCTGATCGCCCCAACTCTCCTAAGGCATTACTGAACTGTGTTAATTGACTGTCCTCAGTGGAATACTGATGAAAAGAATTCAGCGACATGACTGATCTAAAACATGCAGGTAGTTTCCTTGGAGACAGCAGTATCAATTAGCGTTCTCTGCACTTTCTGATGCAGTGTTCGCCCCAGTGGTACCTCACCATAACTCTCCTCTTGTCTCTGTAGAACAGAGGTTTGGTCTTGAAATTGTCTCATATCCCTTCACAACAAATGGCTGTATGGAAGTAAATTGGGAATTTTTCCATATTCACTGATATGAATTACATCTCCTCAGATGGGTCTAGCATAATTTTATACCCTGAAGTTGATAAAGGTATATGATAAAGTTTACCCATCCAGCTGTTTCCCTGTACAGCCAACAGTGTAATCAACATAAAACTCACCTTGATGGTGGGAAGCACAAGGTCCATGGCTGCACACTGTCGTGGAGTCAGACTTCGGGCTTCCTCTCGAATGACATGTTCCTGAAGGGATACCAGATAAAGTCAAACACCTCTGGAACACAAGTCACATTCAGGCACTTTCAATTTTAAGATGTTACTCCAGCATTATGGTAATGACCTTAGGTGAGCCATGAGTTATGAGACTGAATTGTGCTGTTTACAAAACAGCACAATTCAGAGTTTGGCTTGTCTGCTAAATTTGAGCTTTGCTGTCTCACACAACGCACTTTTTTAATCATGAAAAATGTTTTTTGTCAATTCTAATTGGAGTTTTCCTTATTTGTGAATTGACTACATCAAATACCTTCTGGCACAGCCTTATTTCCCAGATGTGTACCTAATAGAGCGTAGACAAAATAGCATGAATGCTTTATGAAAAAGGACTAAAGAACTAAATCACCGTTGCAAACACTGCTACAAATGTTGTAGTCTGGTCCCTGGTGTGCACAAGAGCACACAAGTCTGTTAAGTAACAGTATTTTGCATAAGCTTAGCGTTGGTTGAAAAGATTTGATAAAATTCCCAGTCTAGAGGAGGCATGTATGGATGCAGTGCTGTGAAAATGCACACTCCATCCCTAAAATTAGAGGCTGCAGATCAAGCACACATACCTGTCCTGTTTTCTTCAAAATATAGATTTAATCAACTACAAGTCTGTTTTAAATAGATTTTAGAAAGCTGGAGTGAGACCAAGAACACTTCAACATTTGTGCTAAGATGCTGGGGATCTGTTTTGGATGCAAAATTGCACTGGGCCCACTTCATTTTTATTGACTCAGTTCCAGTAATTTCCCCATCCAGTAAAAACATGTACAGACACTGAGCTTCTTCTTTGATGACAATACAGACTGTAATTTTGATAGAATTTTTCTCAATTAATTTTGATGGCGCAAATAGAAAACACTGCTGATTCTATTCGAATTTTTTTTAAAGAAATTATTCTCTTTAGACTGAATTCAGGAATGAATTGTCAGAAGCAGATTAAACAATATAATCCCCCTTTCTAACATATTGTTATATGCGGATGGGATCTGTGGAGGTCAAAGGATGTGATATTCAAAGTGGGCCTGCACACAGCATTATTTGTTTCAGCTTAACAGCCTGAGTAGCTCTTCTGCTGTTCTATAAAGCCATGACATTACACGGGTCAAAGGTCAGCACTTGAATAATAGATAATGTAATATAATAATGACAAGAATTCATTTTGCAAGTAAATGCGGTTAAAGACATGCATTATTAATAGAAGAATAGAATAGACACCATCACACACACACATCTCTATGCACATGTATACACCCATATACACACACAGGTAAAATATAAACATACTGGACTACGTGAAAAGAATAATTCAGTGCGATTAGATGAAGATGATCACTCATAATCAGAACTAACAAGAAGATGATAATATATGATAATAATTTAATGCTTTGGGAAGGAGACAGAAACACACCCATCTGTGTACTAGTACCCAGATGTTGCCTCAAAGGACATCTGAGTCCCACAACATAACAACACAAACATGAGTACGGACGCAGCAACTGGTAAACACACTCCTATGAATGCAGATAAACACGCATTCAGTTCGCATCCCCTGTCTGACTCAGAGGTAAAGTACCTCTCTGAGGTAGTGTCATACCACGGTTGTTAGTAAAACCACAGTGTAACCACTGATCCATTCCAACGCCTCACTACACAAAGCTTGAGGGATTAAACATCCTCAGGTCACATCAACAATTAGACACCAGCCTGGCCTAGTGTTACACTGAGCCACACTGTATAATACCAAAGCATACAGTAGCTTACATGCTTCTCCTTCTTCTTTTTGGTTTATGACAGCGGCTGGCAACCAGTGTATTAGGTGCATTACAGCCCCTCTTCTGCAGGCTTCCAAATGATGTAATTCATCTATCCAAATTTGCACGTAATGTAAATGTAAGTGCAGAATATTTTACTGCTCAGATGAGAGCAGATTGGCTGAACTCTGCAAAACCCCTCTGGAAATATAGAAGAATGTGGGGGTCACAGGGTGTATATTGGGAATGCATGATTAGATCCCTCCACTTGTATATTGTGTATGAGAGAAAAACATCTATATTTCTGGTAGCTTGTCATGGTGTTTTCCATGTTGACATTTATCTAAATATCTGACTAGCTACTAAGAGACTGTACAATTATTTTTTCCTTTTTCATATGAATATGCATACATGTGGATTAACAGGCTCTGTAGTGAGTTTCTTGTTGTGACTGTAGTCTGTGTATATCTGTGTTATTTATAATGGCAGTGATAGACGGTTAATAATATAATGCGTAATCCATGTTCAGTACAAATAGAGATCTGTGTGCATGTGGAGTGCAGCCATAATACACGTTTTACTGAGATGACAACTATGTTGTGAGAAATCCCTTTGGAATCAGACATATTGTTCAGACAGTATGGACTATGTGTAGTAGGATGAGCACCCGCCTTGGGCTTATCTAAAAATTACCTTCAGTTTGGACAGCTGTCCCAAGTCCTTTGCTGCATTGAAGATCATCTGAGCTCCTTGCTGTTGGAGAAACAGATATTTTTTCCATTATAGCATAAACACTCAAAAGATAAATATGTGAATGGAAAAATGAGTACATTACATGATTACAAACTAAGCAACAGAAGATGAAGGGGCAAAATCTCAAATATGAATTCATATCTGTAATAGTGTTTTAAAGCTGCCATGGTTATTTTGGAAAGTAATACAGAGAGGAAAATGTTTGAAAACTGCTGGAAATGATGCCATTAAATTGCAAACATGTTTCTAACAATAACATAATCTGTAAATGAGATATTCCTGAGATGAAAAATGGAAACTGGGCTCTTATAGAAGGATCAACAGTTTGAAAAAATTTGCTCCACGTGTGTGAAGATTTAGAGATGCCATGTTGTTTCATGTCCTGTACTGTAATTTGTGTGTTATGAGGGAGCAGGAGAGAGCTGAACAGATGGAGGAAAAGAGAGAGAGACAGGTGGACAAGACGAGGGAGGTGGAGGGGAGGCAGATAGATGAAAAGAGTAACAGAAAGGGAAAGAGACAGATAATTGATCAAACTCACACTCTGGTCACTTAGCGGAGGCAGAACAATGGTTCTCTCGATGGTGTTCAGCACAATTTTCCATAGCTCTTTGAGGACTCGTTTCAGCACAGTCTTCTCACAAATCTTGGCAAATAACATCAAACTGGAAAGCGACAAAAAAGGGCATTTGTCAGGTCAACACTTGAAGCACGTGTGTCAAACTGAGCCAACACAGCTTACGGCTCCAAGTGATGACGTCTTTTATGAATAATATCATTAAATAAAGAAAAACACCTGTGAGTCACCGAATAAAGGCAGCAGCTTTATGCTTTAATCTCAACCTATTGTATGAGCAGGGTCTCAGAGACAGGAGGAAGGATTTGGTATTTCCATATCATTAAGAGGATTCCCTGTAATACCCCATTGGCCTCAATGTTGCTTTGACAAATTGCTGAGAGCGATTCCCAGAGCTCAGCTGAACCATATCATCACTATGGTTCTTTCAAGAATGCCACAGAAGTAAATACAGTCCCTAGGTTGAATTAATAGATGTTCAAAGACAATGCTGGTCTTTCCTTTTTCATTTTTTTCCAAAAACAAATGTATAACAGTAGTTATTATTATACTGCTGTATTCATTTTATTGGGCTGACACATTTGGAGGCCCTCAACTAAACTAGAATTAGAAATGGAAATACGATTAACAATGATCTTCATCATGTCTGAGGACCGAAACATCATTGGACAAAGTGAATACAAGGAATCGACAGCAAATGGGATTCTTTGTTTTTTTTTTCCACAGAGTTTTTGATCCTACTCACCAGTCAATAAAGCAGCACTCAGACAGACAACAGCACAGCATGAAAAAATGATTCATTTGAATGGGATCACTGTGTTAACGCAGCAGGGTGCCGACTGTGAGAAAAAAAACACTGGGTAGCCTGGTAATAATGTTGAACCAGACTGTATTTCTACGGTTTATCTCATAAATGTAGCAATGACAGATAAAAATAATGTCACCATGGTAACTTTCCAGAGTTTTAAAATCCTGTCTCGAAGTATCATGGATCTATTACTCAGACAGGACTTCCTGGACACCATCTCACATGTACCTGTAACAACAACAATGCAGCCTTTTGCATTGTTTCAAAGCTGTTGTCAGTCTGAACACCCAATAAGACTCTCTGGTGTTAAAAGGACTTTGTAGTATTTGATCCTTGTACTTTTATAATACATGTGAGGTTCCACTGTCCTCTTAAACAACTGATCTGTTTGAATACCAATTACCAAATACCAATGTTACTTTTGATAATCTAATATAACAGTACAATATAAAAACAAATTCAGTCAGAAAATTGTTACAGTTTACTTTGCATTCTTTATTTTCCCAAGCAGAAAGTCCTCTTATATAGCACTGGCAAAAACAATTGCCACAGTTAGAATTTAAGCAACTGTAATGTAGAAGTTATAGAGAAAAAGATTTTATTTTTCTACTTTCATTGTATCAAGAGCTTTAGTTACTGTTTTACAATAATTTCCGTAAAGTCCCTTATTGTAAACTGAAACTAAAATCTGTAATCTGATACTTGGGAAATACAAACAAATGGCGCTGGAGATTCAAGAGGACGAGGCATACATACTGTATGGGTGGCTAGAGGCCGCTGAAATATTACTGGTTTATGGTAGCCATGTGTTTTTGTTAATCAACCTCAACATATAGATTCTGATGAGACCAAACTAACACTGACTGTTCAAACTATTCATCAGTTTTGAGACCAAAAGTCTCAAACGTGATTGCAATAGATGACTGAGCCTTTTTGGCTGGACCAGCCATTGATCAGCCCTATAACCGCCGTTGTCCATGAGTGACTGATAAAGTTTCACCATTGGTCGGCCGGCCCAGTATTTCCTTCCCCAGTTTCCTCATTGGCCATTGCTCTTTCAAAATGAAGTGCCGCAAGATGATGGAAGTGGAGGACAGCATCGACACAGAGCGACTGAATTTTTCTGCTCTGAGCTCTGACGCTCTCAGTTCTGATGTTAAATGCAGTGAAGTCGGCTAAACTCCTGTTTAAACAGACACATACCGGTGTCTCTGCTTCTCCTCCTCTTCTGTCCAGCGTGACAGACTCTCCGGCTGATAGCACTGTCAACAGCCGGAGACTGTGGTGTGTTTGGATTTTATAACTGAACTTATACCAGGACGCAAACTTTTTATTTCTCTGACATTTTCACAACAGCATTAAAACACGAGTCTTGCAGGTAAAACATGAGACTCATGGAGGCTGTTATATCAATTTAGTGTTGGGTAGCTGCTTGATTTGACTGTAACTGCGGTAACCAGGCGGAGATAAGCCTCCTGAATTTGAACCCAAAATACTGTCAAAATTTTCATTTATAATTTCCTCTGCAGCCTCCATGATCATCAACCGGCAAAGAGGCAGAAAAAAGCATAGAGGCATGAGAGAGAGCACACAGTTAAAGCACCTCAAATAACCATCACTATGACAAAACACTGAATGCAGAGTGAAAAAACGAGAAATCCGCTGGGTGAAACAGATGAAAGAGCTGCGGGAGTTAACAGATAATTAGAATAGTTATAATTAGAATTAAAATAAGTTCTCTTTCAAATCAAACATCCCAAGATATGAGTGTAAAGTATTGTTCTTGCAACTGCATTTATAACTTTCTTTTGACTCAAACGTAGCTTAAACATGTCATGTGATGTGCTACTTCAGTACCAGCAAATATTACTGGGACCACTACAGAAAATTGCAGATGAACATTTAATGTCCAGGAATTTACATTATAGACACTACCACTGACTATCGCTGTAACAAACTGGCCACAATTTCACACATTGACCATACACGGTCCAGCCATATACTAGGTTGTGACCTAGTCTTGTTACTGTTATTTGGTTTAAACACTTTCAAGAGAGGGTAGCACTTATTGTGGACCAAAGTGTAGAACTGTCTTACATGTCAGAGGTTAAACTATGACCTTGCATTCAGAAGATACCCACTTCTTATCCAGAAGGTCCATAAGAGGCCGGAGAACAGTCTCTGCATCCATGGCAGCATTGCTCCCTTTAGCTGAACCTTTCATCTGGACCAGCTCCTGGTTCATCTGCTTCACACAGTCCTCGATCACAGGTTTGAAACTGGGTGGTGGAAAACATAACAATCAGTTAAAGCATTTTGTATGTTAGGATGTAGCAGTCACAGGTTGCAACTTTGAGTAGGTGCAAGCTCGCTCCTGCTGGTCCTATTAGATTATTGAAAAGGTGTTAGAGCATGGGCCTTTTGTTCAAGCTGAAATGTTTAGTGACTTGCTGTGCTCACTGAGCATGGTGCACAGCAAGAGCTGGAGTCAATTATATTCTGAGTGCATGTCTGTCAATACCTAAGCAGTCATGTAGTACAATTTCTTGAACATGATCCCACACAGACACACATGCACACACTAATACTCACCTAGAGCCGAACACTCCGCTGAGCTCATCCAGCACTGTGTTGAGTTTATTCTGCAGCTCCTTTAGCAGATCACTGGCCTCTGCATCCAGCTGTCAGTGGGAGACAGACAGTTACTACATCTTTACACTCCATACACTAGCCCACAGTGACTAGAACTCTGTATCTCTGGAGGATGCCTCAACTGGGGTGGGGGTGTTGGGAAGGACGACAGGCACAGAGGAGAGGTAACCTGCCTCGCTAGTGGCCTCCCACTCGTTCTGCCTGCCATCTGTGCCGAGCAACGTTCTGAATACAAATGGACAGATCACCTCCGAGCTCTGCAATGATGACTGCTTGCCGAGTCATGAGATATGGTGTCAGCAAAGAAGCAGCCAGCTAGTGGTCTCTCAAAAGGAAACATTTTTGTGCACTACTACACAGTTACAGTAGTAAGAGTGTGCTGTCAGTCAGCCTCAACATTGGAACATCTCAGGGGAATAAAGCTTACTGTCATATATATTCATAAAGCCTTGAATCTACAGATGTTCTGATACTGAAATCTTCTGACTGCCTTTTTATGCTCAGGAACAAAATTGTTGCTGCAGGGGAAAATTTTGGTCTTGTTTGTTTCACTACTGAATTCATTCAAGTGTGCAGCTATTCAATGTTTTTATTTACAAGACGGCAGTGTATCTAGACTAATGCTTTCTTAAATTCATGTACTGTGTGCCTACGTTTCTATGATATAGTGAGAACTCAGACACAATCTGCAATGCACAATTTTTATAAAAAACATGCATGGCATGTGTTGGCTTTCTGCAGCACCATATTTATGCATGTGCATGTGATGGATGTGCATATTTGTTCATGTTTGCAATCATGTTTGTGCTCATCTATGGTTTGATGAGATTCTGAGAAGATGCATGGGTGGATATTGGATATCTGAGGTGTCCTATGTGTATTTTTGTGTCAGTAACTGCATGTATGAGTGCATCTGCGTTACTGTTTATCTCAGTGCATATGAATTCTGTTCGCCATGTAAAATGTCCAAATATTGATGTCTTAGATGGGGGTGGAGAACACACGTTGCTGAGGCTCAGTGCCTGAGATGGATGTGTGAGGCCAGGCACCGTACCACATGCATGACAGATCGCCGCGTTAGACCTGATAAGCTTAGACATGAGGCCGCTCATCTCACACATGCTAATGGCGGATGGCTCAGCTGGGGAGTGGATGTGTAAACTAAACCTTTTACAGACTATTGTTATTTTGCAGACATGCCTGTATCTGCAGCACAAACAGGATAGATTTATGTGTGTGTGTGCATGTGTGTTCACTTGCGCACATGTTCACACTGCTGTCACTTCAATAGACGTGATCGCAGCATGCAAGATTTTTCTGTCACAGAGAAAATTGCCCATAAAGGTTGGAGATGCTATTTCACTGTTCAAGTAACGGATAACATCTTCTCAAGTGATAGCAGAAAAATACTGTAGGCCTTGGTCTTTTATCAGTCCCGTTGGCCTGAGGAAAGTTTTAGACTGGCCTCTAATCTGTTGCCCACCAGTCTCTGAAATTGAGACTCACTTTTTTTCAAGAACAGTGTGTCTTAATGGGAATGCTGGCAAAGGAAATTCAACACACTGTTAGATAAACCAAGGCACATGTCACTTCCTGAGAGGAGAAAATTACATTCTGACTCTGTATGGTTACTGATGCTCCAATGAAACGCCTATCTGAAGACTGCAATCCCGTCAGAAGGGCCTTCATTTAAAGGTAGGCGCAGACATTTCTATGTCACTGGAAAGTCATTTCTATGACTTGCAAAGTGAGGCAGTTTTGTAGAAGGAAAATATCAAAGATTAATCTCCTGAAATGTCAGGTTACAGATAAAGCCTAGGATTAGCCTGGAAATGGGATATGATGCTGAGAATCGAATGATGAATGTTATTCATATAAATATATATGGGGTATTATTAATAGATCGTGTGTTAATGTCTTACACTCTCCATTTACATTTGCACTTTCCATTTGAAACTAGTGTTAGTTGTCCATATGTCACCACAAGAAATTCTTATACATTTATTGCACTTAGTAATTGAAGCCATCTTTTATTGTGGTAATCAAACTTTATGCAAAGGAAACATCAAGTTTAGAATCAATGGAGCACCTGGCTCCTATATGGTAGCTAGTTTCACTCGACACTGACTGTCATCCAGAGTGTACAAACTCTCTCCTGGCTGACAGCCTATCAACAGCAGCCCAGCTTTGCTTCCCTTTGCCTGTTTCAACAATATCTATTCACTGGCAGGTTGTTACTCTGAAACACAGTTTGTCCTAAATTACTAACAGTGCCAAGTAAATAAAGGTTTAATAAACCGCCGTCTCTAAAGTGAGAAAAGCATATTAGCAAACAGGGTGACACCCAAAATAAAGCCTGATACCAATCTGGGGAGATCAGTCCGTGATCGTTCTATAAATGTGGGCACTGTGAGAGATTATTGCTAATCTCTGCTATTGGTAACGCTATGATAACAGCTCTTGGTAATTACATTGGCTCTCTGGGAATTAATTGCTGATAGGGAACTATTCAGTAATGAATAGGTTACTGTGAAGAGAAAAACCAAATGGAAAAAAATCGCCTTAAAAACACCACGGATCTGTAATTAGTATTCAGGAGAAATTACTTAAATCAGACATTCTTATACATGATTGTCCAATAACAGTGGATATTCACAATTTGGCTTTCTGAAGGGATGTAAAGACTTCAGGTGTCATTATTCGTCAGACAATAAAGGCCTGGGGGGGATCTGCTAACTGTAGCCCCTTTCACACATGCACTGCAAGCCACAAGTTATCCAGACATTACCCGGAGGAGCTGTATGTGAGAACGTAAATGTCTGAATCAGTTGGTCTGGACATTAAATGGACTTTACCCTGCCAGCTCCCAAGCACAAAGTCTGTGTAATGTCCGATTGAGCCCCTGTGTGAATACAGCTGGTCATTTTCTGGAGAATTCACAGCGAGCGAGTGGGCGTGTTGATGATGTTTCTATCGTGTGGCTGGTGCTGGATAAACGTGGCATGCCAGCTAAGCTGCTTTGGTTTGACTGGACCTGAACGCTCTGCTGTGAAGCTAGCGCTAATGGGAGAGAGGACTTCCTGTGATTTCTCATAAAATAAAAGCAGTTTTATTTTTTTTGCAAAAAGCTTAAAAAACGCCAAATTAGAAACGCAGCAAACTTTTTGCACCATGTCCTGCCTCCTGCATGCTCTACCCAGGTGCCACCCCTCGCCTAAACCAAACAGAGTATTTCCAGTAGGTGAGAATGTGTCTGACACGGACAATCTCCTGTTGTGTGCTACATGTGTGAAAGGGCAACTCTGGACAATGCCCAGACCTGATTCTCCGGACATTGTCTGGAGTCCAGAAAACGGCTTGTAAGGAAGTAGCAACACCTCAGCTGAGAGATTTGCAAATGTTTAAGAAGCTCATTAAACACGGTCTGAAAAATCCTTTCTGAAGCATTTTGTGGCTGCAGCCTAGGGAACGCATAAAGATGATCAAAACCACAGCCAGCAACTTGGTGAGTCTCTGACTCTGCTCTTTACGCCAGGAAATAAGGGGGCGAGGGGGGAGTGGGGGGGGAACAACAAACTAAAATAAATATCACACATCTAAATTAGCCATGGACAGAGAAGTGGTGGACAGAAAAAAAGCAAGCTAAAAATAAAGATGGGATCTGGTGGGTTGAGCCACTATCCCCAGAATGTGGGGATGGTGAGCTTCAGCAGCCTGTCTAGAGCGGTGATGGGTAATTCAGATTCCGTATGCTCTGTGGCACATGCTGCCGGAAGGGTTGGGGGTGGGGTGAGAAGCGTAGGAGCGTGAGGGGTGGCGGGGAGGCACGGGGGGGGGAGGGGGCGTGCTTTTTCGTATCATTCGGTAAATGGTGGGAAGGGGTGTTGACGAGTCCTATTGCACACACCTTACAGAAGGACACAACCCCCTCCTCCTGGAGACAGAGAGAGAGAGCACAAAAAGGAAATGGGGGGGAAACAGAAGACACAACGACAAGAGACAAAACGCAAGGCAAGACAGGCGTTAGATACTGGAGAGAAACATGCGTGTAAGTCATAAGATGCCGTGGCGGCTGCTTCTCAGGTTAGACTGACAGACTGACAGGTCGACAGGGAAAATATTCAACGGTGTTTCAAATCCAGCACACAGATTTATAGGTTTAACTCAATATTTACAAAAATGTTAAGGCAACACGTTACACACAAGGGGAGGAAACAGTAATGGGATACGAAGACTAGTAGTGGTAGTAGTCGGAAATATGATATTAGCAAACTGAACTACATGTCAGATTAGTCTATTAGATGGTTACGTACAGAACTGAGGGAACGATTACAGCACAACACTGATGGGGTCAATTCACTTTCACTTCAAATAAATGTAACCTGAAATTATTATTTGCATAATCATGACACAGCATTTATTTCTCGGCAGAGTGCTGATCTGAGGATGTCGGTTTAAGCCTCCATATATATGTAACTGGTATCAATAATGCTGAAGTGTCCGTGAGCAAGACAGTAAATCTCTATAAGCCCTGCTGGGGATGTTGTATTGTAGCTAACCTTCCAGTGGAAGGGCAAAGATTTTCTCTGTATGGATCAATTCAGAATTGCATTCTAATAATTTATACATGGCATCATTTTTTTTTCTTTTAATAGGATAAAAATAGAATTGAAAATGAATTGCCTCAAAACAGGACACAGACATAGCAGGCAGACGCACTCAGGTAGGCACAGACCTGTTTGCCACCCATAGACTCGAACATCTTCTCCAGTTGGACACGGAGCTGCTGAATGTTGTTGAGAAGGATGCAGGGCTGTAAAAGTACAGGAATGAATATAATTAGAGTGTTGAATGAATATTCCAGATGAATATCAGATATATAATATATTACATATATATATATATATATACTGTATATGATCAATATGTATATATCTGTAAATCACTAAAAAACCTAGTACGTTAAATTTCCTTTTTTTAATAGCTATTGGCACTATACTGTAACATTTTCTGAGCTTGAGACTAGCCCATATAATTGAAAACGCATTCAAAAACATCAGAAAAATCACAAGGGTAACGACAGTAAAATCCATCAGTTTTGATTTCCTGACACATCATCTATACAAAGATGCAACGTTTCTGCACGACATTGACAGTCAGCAGGGAAACGTAATACATAGTACAACGGGGAGAGAAATGTCTGCACTGAATATGTCAGGCATTATCGATTCTCAGCTCCACAAGAAGTTTAACAGATGACAGACATTAATCACACTGCTTTTTATGGAGACTGTGAGTAATTCTTCAGAGTTTTCAGTCAGTCACATATTATGTACATTATCTGCTCAAAAAAACAACTGACAAAAATACAACACCCCCGAAAATTATGACAGTAGTAATGGATAGCACTAACATGATAATTCTGTGCCCCACAGGAGAAGGATGATTGGTGCCTTTCAGTCCACAAAGCAGCCAATAGTGTCTCTGTGGCAGCACATAATGACTTGCTCTCAACTAGATTTATGATCATATTTGTACGGGAGTGATTAGATATTACAAATCTAAACGAAAGCAATGGAGATTTCTCTCAGCTACAAGTTTCTAGCTTGAGAGAGGTTGAAAAATATAGAATAGGGGATTGAGCACATGGATTGAATATATCACAATCAATCCGTTAAAGGGTGCTTTTTTCACTTTGGTGAAATGATGTGTATCTACTACGGGTGTAATGGTACGCAAAATTCACGGTTCTGTATGTACCTCAATTTTGGGGACACGGTTCGGTACGATTTTGGTACAGCAGAAAAAAAAGAAAGGTAGAAAATAATATTTTGATCCTTCATTTTGAAAAATGTAAACATTCAACAATGGATTAATTAATTGGTCATAACGATTACTGAAGCAGTTTAGTTGCCGCAGTGGAAAAAGAAAACAACCTTTCTGTTTCTTGCAAGGAGTCAAGACACCTGCTGACAGCTGTTATATGATGATTTATGGTCTGTAGCTCTACTTCCAACAGCTACAACAGTAACATGCTGCTTAAACACTGATGCTTCAGTATTAATAATCTAATGATGTCATATATAAAAATATATCAGTCCGAGGGATCAAACCACTACTTTTACTTTAATGCTTTTTAACTACATTTTTCTCTCTCAGAACTGGTTCTTACGACGTGCTGTCTGACCACGTCAGAAATCAAGGAGCAGAGGGTGATGGTATCATTTCACTACAGAGATAATCGAGCATATTTGTATAATAGTGTTGCACTCAGTCAGTGTTGTGGGTCTCTAGTTTGTCATCCTGCAGGCAGCGACACAAGGTTAACCAGGTTAACCAGGCTACCTTGGCTAAGCCGGCTAACATACATCCATGAGCATGCTACAGCTAAGTGGTGCACTGCCAAAATGTTCCGGGTGGAACTCACACTCTAGAATTATTGTTCTGCACGTCGGAGTAAGTGGATTATTAAACTATTTTGACAGTAATTGTTTGGGTCACGAAGCGTATTGTTTGTATGACTGCATGCACTGAACTGTAATGTCTGTACTGTGACAATTTGGGACGAATACACGTACTGTTACCTCCCTAGTGTCTACTGATTGATTTAGAGAATTCAGAGGGAAAATACTGTTTGAATAGGGCGATGGTAAACTAAAGCGTTTCTCTACAAATATTAGCAATATCAAGAAAAGTATTCATCATGTCAGCACTTTGTTTACAGACAGACCGGGGGGGGGGGCTGGATGTGTCAATACCTCACACAAATACCTGGTACTAAATAACTTACAAAAATAACATTATAGAGATTAGCTTCAATTTGATGCAACTGTGCCACTGTATAACTCCATCTGCCTCTTTATTTGCTTTTTTCCATCATCTGTCAGTCCTGGCTCAAGGAGAGACATTTCATGTTTTCTCTGGAACAATTGTAATGAGCTTGTCAGAACTGTAAAGAAACATCTGCCTCTTCCACTAGTACCCTGTGTGTTATCTTTCACTTCAACTTCAAAGACCAGTGTGGATAATTAGGCCACTCAGAAGGCTCTGTGTTTAGTCATCCGTCACATTAAACAATGGACAGAGAGCCCAGAAAATACCAATGACTTTACCCCATCAGCTATGGGCTGTGGGATGAATAATTGCATCTGGGTTAATAGAGACACTTTGTTAAGTGCATTACAGAAGACAGGGCAGGGCTCAGCATAGAACAGACCGGGCTGCTACCTGAAAGGTTTGCCACATGGTCTCCATGCCAACTGCTGTTAGGGACAGTTATCATGGAAACACCATCATCTGACTTAACATAGTTGCATTTGTACCAAAAAAAAAAAACATCTATTAACATTTGCAGACTTTGAGTGGGCACTTACCACATTCTCCTTACTCAAATACAAAGGAAAGTCCTTGGATATGATTGCAGCATATTGCAGAAGAACCTTGTTGATAGTCTGCAGGGAAGGAGAGAGACAGTATTATAATTATAATTTGTTTGGTGTTCTATTATTGAAGCAATGAGATTATATAAAACAGAATAAATATGCCAAAGAGCCTTCTTAGATCAACTGCATAGTCTTTAACTGTGAGTTATTACTCCCTACAGGAGTATTCAGGTTTCACTGAAGGCCTTTCCAAAGAGCCTGACCTTCGCAAAGCGGCACATGAAGTGAGCCAGAGCCTGTGGGTTTGGACACTCTAGCTTCTTGATAATCTCAAAACTCTGGTTTAGTTGAGTGAACACATCCACCACTGAACAGGAAAATAGGGCGTGCTCTGAGGTCTGCTGGAACTGTTGCAGGAAAGAGAGTTGGAGAGAGAGAGGCACGGGTGTAGAGGGAGTGATGTAGGGGTTGAGAGAAGGAAAAGAGAGAGACAGATGTAAAATCTCAGATGTTTAAGCACATCATAAAAGTGTAACATTCTTTATAACAGTGTAGAGAACAGTCAATTAATGTAACAATTACTCAGTAACTACAGTACATTGCTCACAGAGCAGGTATCTAGACCACTTACTGCTGATGATGCTAAAAGGTACAGCAGGAGTACTGTTAGCTGAGGTATACTGCACTAATAACATGCTGCTTAACTCTCTGAAACTCTCAAATGTTGAGTTAGGTCTTAACATATATAAATTCCTACACTTATTCATGATTGACATAAAAATCACATTTAATCACATATTTCATATGTTTAAGTGAATATGATTAATGGTTTTCACTTATAGTGTCCAGTGGAAATCCTGGATTAAACGTCTAGTCCATGCTAATGAAAAATGAAAGCCAGAAAGTATGTGAACTTTATGGAGTCAATAGACAAGAAGCGTGATTGAGAAGGAGACCTAAAGCTTTTTTCTCTGTTACTCCAGCTATTTAGTATTCCTTTCACTTCCATATAGTCAGAAAAACTTGTGAGGGACAAATTAAAAAAAAAAACATGGTCAAAATCACTGCAACAAAGGCCTAGATAAGATGATTTCTGTGCTAAATGTTTTGTGAATCTTTTACACATTTTGTGTCATTATTACCTAATATCCTTCTGTGCCTTTTCCTGCACTGAAAGTGTGTTTTACTTCCTGTTTTTATCAATTTTTAATTTACATTTCATTCATATTCTTGTCTTGCGATGCTGCCAGGCGAGGAGGGTTTTTGACTGTATGAAATTTCCTTTATCGCCTACATCATCTTCCTCAAGAGGTGAATTTTGTTTATTATCCTTGTGAATAAGAAAGCAGTTTTTTGTTGCTTGGCTGGTTAAATATAAAGTTTTATATCGAGAAATAATTTAAGGCAGTGCTCACTCCATCTTTCTTGTCCCTCTCCAGCGCTCCATTGAGGAAATCCATGGCAACATCCTCGTTCTCATCAAGCCACTGAATGACAAACGGCTCGAACCACCTAAAAAAAAAGCAGAAAAACAAAACTTCTATTATGCGTGGGTCAAATCATTGTTTGAAGTTATTTCTAGCACTTGGTTCATCTCATCTGTCTGAAGCACCAGATGAGTCACAGTTTGCTATGAGAAGATGATTTAAAGGCCAGGGCTTTTTATCATTTAAAAATCACAGGGGAACCAATGCACATCAGCGTTGTCAACATCGGGCTTCCGGGACTTTAGCCAGGAATGTTTTTGGACCAGCCCCGAATCTTTCTGACAGAGGAAAAAATCTATAATCATCAGGAAATGTAATTAATTTAATTCCCAACCACCCCCAACCCTTGCTACTTCCTGTGTGTGGATGTAGTAGAGACTGAGGGAGTGGGTGGGGCTGGGTAACATCCTCTTGTATACAAGCTCAGTCCATCTGCAGCTGGCATGCTCATGCCCTCACCTGTGCCTTGGGATTGATGCATGGCGTGCCATTCTGCTTCGTGCTGTCTGTCGGCTGCCGGGCTCACACAGCACTAGCGACTGTGCTGCCCCTAATTTTAAGAACTACTGGTTTATTGACTAATGTAGCTAAGAAAACCCTAACTACATATCTATGTAACTGCTGTTGGTGCATTCTGACATTTGTGCCGGAGAATGTGGCTAAGCTAACATTACTGGCACATGTCAACAAGCTAATTAGCGTAGGGTAACAGCATTTTGTCATGTAGGCACAGATGACATGAGTTACAGGATATAGGATAACTTGGGGAATTGGTAACACAATTTGGAGAAAGGCCAGATGGTGAAAACACCTGATATTCCCTAAATGATTGTACAATGGATGTAAATAGTTCAATCTACTGTCATCAGGCCTCTGGTTTATTTTTATTTGTACAACACAAAGTGCTAAACATTACAGCAGTCAATTAAAAATGTAAAAACAGAATAAAAAAGTAGCAATTAAAAACTGGTGCCATAGGTGTGAGAATTCTCAGCTGCAGATGTCCATTTTGTCCAGAGCAATTGTGTTAACATTACTATTAAAAATTTAATTTCAAATGAAATGTAATGTTTGCAGTAGTCATAAAATGCAGTAAAATGAAATGAAATTTAGGCAGTAGTGTTCCAGGCAGGACAGCAGGGACCACCCAAAAATAATTTGGCACACACCCGACCCTGAAAGCACACACCCTGACCACAGCCCCAGATGGTCTGAGCTTAGCCACAGACCTTATCAACCGGTAGAAACACCCCTGCCAATGCCTTTAAGGGAGGTCAATGAAAATTGATTGCACTATATTCAAAAAGGTATACTGAAAAGACCTAGCAGATTTCAGTGTGGTTTTGGCCAAGGCTCCAATTTATGCAGGCACTGATATCAGGTTTCAGTTTGCATCGACAGATTAGACTGCAAAGCTCAGACAGAGGACAGCAAAGGACAGGACAGGACAGGCCGGGACGGATGAGTCGGGTAAGGAAGTACATTTGTTAGAGGAATAATAATGCTGTTCTGTCTATTTCACTTTGCCATTTCCTTGTTTTATATAATGCCTGAGCTTGTCCTCAGAGCAACGGATGTCCCCCCAAAATGGCTTTGTACTCTGGCTAAGGGCATCTGCTACAGGAGGGAGAGCCAATAAATACGGTGGGCGTGGTGAAAGAGCAAGAGAAGAGAGACAGGCAGACAAGAGAAAAAGGCTGTGTGTGTGTGTATGTGTGTGTGTATGTGTTTGTATGATGTGTATGCCTCAGGAAGAATCAATCCTGCTAGGGATGGTGTTTGAGTGACAGTGTTGGAGAGGGGGAGGGTGAGTCATTACTCTGATAGACTGGCAGGATGGGAGAGGGCATTGCTTTCCCTGCTTGCATTACACGTGTTTATATTGCAGTTATTCCTGCTTTGCTGCACATGATTATGCATGCATAATGGAAAATAGGGATATGTGAAAAGACGAACAAAAACCTCCTTTTAGGCTGTAAATTTTTCTCCTCATCCAAAACAATTTATGATCAGCTTGTTTAAAGGCCTAATAAACTGCTAGTGCAGATTATCTGAACATGACAGGTTTACAGATTCAGTCTTAAAGGTGTAGTGTGTAAGATTTAGTGGCATCTAGCAGTGAGGTTGCAGTTTACAACCAACTGAATACCCCTCCCCTCGCCCTCCCCTTCCAAGTGTGTAAGACAACCTATGGTGGCCACGAAACTAAAAACACGACAGGACCCTCTCTAGAGCAAGTGTTTGGTTTGTCCAGTCTGGGCTACTGTAGAAACATGGCAGTGCAACATGGTGGGCTCTATGGAAGAGGACCTGCTCCCTATGTAGATATAAAGGGCTTAATCTAAGGAAATGAAAAACACAACAATTCTTATTTTCAGGTGATTATACACTAATTAAAACATACTTATGAATATTATATTCCATTTCTGCCATGTCGGTTCCACTAGATGCCGCTAAATTCTACACACTGGACCTTTAACCAGTAACTGAGCCACAGCATTCATAGACGTCATATTCACACTATTGACGATTACAGAATCTTTGTCCTTATGGTTTATGTGATACAGAAGTATGGTTTAGAGTTGATTTAAAATATTTTGAATCCCATGGACTTTGGTGATCCTCTGACTTTTGTTTTTGCGTCAGGCCAAAGTTTTAATTTGAACAATACTTTGGTTTATGACTAAATACCTGTAAAACTAATGACATACCATCAGCCTCAGTTGTAGTTTGTGTTTAGTGCTAATTAGCAAATGTTAGCATGCGACTGTAACATGCTAAACCTAGACTTCTTAGCAATTACTTCCCCATACCACTGAGCTTAAGTGGCGCCTAACAGAGCCACTAGCATGGCTGTAGGCTTGTTAGCATTTTGTTTTGCTGAGAAGATGGGCAATACTTAGTGTCAGAAATGAACACTGAACTGCAATAAAATTTCATCATGACGCAACTGAACAATTTTTTTGCAATGTTTCTCTTGGCTCCGGCTCAGTCAATCTTATCATCCTCTTACTGTCTTGAAGCTTTGCTTGTTTTAAGATTAAAATTCATCTTTCTCTTTCTTCATAGAGTATGTGTATGTGTATACAATATGTGTGTATGCATGTTTGTGTGTCTCTACATGAACAGTACATGTGTGTGAAAAGAGAAGGCACTTACAGAGAATACTCAGGTGAAACACCCTTGAAGGCCGGCAGGTCACGGACGTACTCATTATAGAACCATTTGACTTTGAAGTGAAGATTCATGTATTCAGTACTTTTGCATAGGCGGTGCTTTTCGTGCTCTGTAATGTAGATTAAAACATGAGAAGGGAACATGTTAGTATATACAGTATATCCACTTGAGTCACAATTCTAAGACAGAGAAACCTAAGTTGTAATACTTATGAGTCTCACACCTAGGAACACCTCTGGACTGATCAGAGAGCTTAACAATTGTAGGGCAGCACTGCAGCATCAAATGTTCAGTCTATAATATAGTAAATGTGTTACATGTGCTCTGAAGAAAAGACTGATCCATTGTTTCTTTGGACTGCTATTTCCTCCAAAAACCAGAAAGTATACACACACACAAACACAAACACACACACAATAGAAATGTGCAAACATCTTAATAAGTATGAAAAAGACCTCAGTAGCAGTGGTTGCTTTTAATCTGACATCTTAACAGGCTCAATTCTGTACAGCCTTGAGCTATGGAAGAATAAGAAAATAAAACCCAGACTGTGAATGCGTCCAGTTCCCTTCAAAACAAAGAAAGCCCTTGAATGACTGCAAACAAACTGAAGCTAAAATGGATTAGACTTTCGTGTCAGCTGATATGGCTGCTGAGTCATTTAGTCCAGCTCACTGCAGACATTTCAGAACAATTAAACATTTCCATGGGATCCCACTGGAAGAGCGATGAATGGTGACGGTGCAAGAGAGGGAGTGAAGAAAGAAGAGATGAGGGAAAAGAAACCAGTGAAGTAGAAACAGTGAGAGGGATATGAGATGAAAAAAGAGGAGACCATGGGAGAAAGACCAATAAGAAAAAAAACTATTCTGCTACTGCAGTGGTGAGTAGACTAAATTGTGTTTATTACAGTCCTGTAGAAGAGGCAAAAGCACAAAGTAGAGGAAGAAACTGAAAAAAACAAGGGAGACCAGCGTTGTGGTGGAAATATCATGGCAGCTTAGAGGATCATGGGAACATTTGTTGTATCATGAAAATAAAATAGATGAAATCATCATTGCAACACAGATAAGATAGATGAAGACCAGTGGGCAAGTTAACATATCATACAATAAAGACTAAACCCTAACAGACAAGAAGAGCAAAGGCTTTGTTCCAGACTGTCCTCACCAGAACAAGACTAATAATGTCTACACAGCCTGCATAGTGAAAGCAGCACTCAGAGCCCAACACACAATCAAACGTAAAGTGTGAGTGAAACGCGAGCCGATACACGACCTGTGTAGAAAGCTGTATTGATTAAAATAGAAGCGTATCTTTTCCGTCAGATGTGCACGAGATGGACAACTGAAAAACTCATCTTTCTGTGAAGTGGCTGTACTTACACGCATTGGCATTGTTTACCATCTTAGTTTAGTGTGTTAGTGTGCTAAAATTTGCTAATTAGAACTAAACACAGTACAGTTGTACAATAATTTTAAAAAATTAAGAAAATATGCTAACATTTTAAAGACCAAACCACTAATCGATTAACCGAAGAAATAATTGACAGATTAATCGATAATGAAAATAAACGTTAATTGCAGCCCTAGTTGAGACCAAACTGGTGGACTGACCAGGCAACCAACATCGCCATCCATTTAGCCATGCCGATAGCATGAAGGGATTGGTGGTTTGTTCCAACGCTTAAAACACCGGAGACTACTCCCATCTCCTGCCAACAGTAAATGTTGGATTAACAGAATCATCCTCATAGTCTTTCCCATAACACATATAACAAGTAGTTTTAACTGCCTAAACTTAACTTTATCCATAGATGTGGCTGTTGAGAAAACATTGTGATCACTCAGGTCACATTCAGAATGACCATGCATTTGCTTACATTATAGTGTTGTGTGAAAACAAAGGCATCCTAAACTGCAATGAACAATCACCTTGTAAATGCTGTTTGCACATTCCATGACTAACCTCCCAAACTCGGCCTAACCTGAGGCAAGTTACCATGATCTCCCTCTCCCTGTCTCACTCCACTGCTTCCTGTGTGCGTGTGCGTGTCTCTCTCTCTCTCTTAGTCACTCTCTGTGACTGCATTGTCTCGTTTCACTTTTGTGTGCAACCTTTTCTTTCTCATTTTGAGTTTTTATTCATTATGCGAATAGACATGCAATCATTTTCTCTGTGGCAGAGCACAGATATCAATTTTTCAGTTTAGCAGCTATTCCAGGCAAACACAGATAAAAATGTGGGGAGCTACGTCTGATCATAACTGGTCATTTGAGACACATTTGAGAAATATTCTAATATCAGGTTTGAACTGCAATCCATCTCAGCTAAATGGAGACAGAACCTGGCTGTACTGTACCTGGACACAATATACTAGGTCTGAAACAGGGCTAAAGAAGCAGAGAATTTAAAGGAGGGCGATCATTTGTTTCTATTTTACTGTTGGTGCTTCTAAATGGTAATGCAGGAATAAAGACACATACAGTACTCGTGCACAGACAGGACACATACATCCACACATCAAAGACATGTTAAATCCAATGCATTGCTCCCCGACTGTCATGCTTTAATCCTGATAAGAACCCGAACACTTACTCTGATGAACAGTGCACCGCCTGCCACCCTACACTCTTCTCTAAGCCCCGAGAAAAATATTTACATATGTTTAATTAACATACTCACACTACCTGTGGATAATGTATTCAAATGCACAATGCAATATTTTATTCATTAGCATGGAGAAGATTCTGAGTGCTTTACTCAACTCAGTCTGTTATATTTGTCAACGAAGCTCATTTCAAACCTGCTTCTGAAAGTGAGGTTAGTCTGTATTTAACAGAAAACAGTGTGTTTAGGTGTAACTTGAGAGTTAAACCGACTTAAAATTAGTGTTATAGCAAAAAATATATCTAAATATAAGTATCGGTGTCTGAAGGCTTAAGCATTACTCATTCGATGGACTGCATAACTGGATGGAAAACAACAACACATTTCAATTAATGGTTTGACAGTGTTGGTCTCTTCTGAGAAAATGTCTCAGATGTATAGTGGGTGTGAAGATAAATATAATCAGAAAAAGGACATTAAGCCTTAGTTTCCATAGCCACCATGGCTTAACACATATCAGAGTGTCAGAAACAAAACCTCCATCAATAGAAAATCACGGTACTGGCGACACTCTATGTATACACAAGTGGTCTGTGGGAAATGTATCGCAAAAACACCGCAATAATGGCACAGATGTCACCTATATTATTCTCAATATTTCTCTTAACACCTTGTGATATGAGAAATAGCATATTTTGTTGAGTGGCATGTCTATCTATCCATGACATTTTCTCCACTCATTCTCCTGCCTGAGGTGGAGTTTGTTCAGCTTGCACATATAGATTTTGACATCTTGACAAAAATCTTTATACAAATCCCAGGAGCAACACTAGAAGACTGTTAAAAGTTTTGCACTATCCTGCATGATATGAAAAGGGACAATGCCTTAAAGTTACTTTCTTTCAGAGCCCAAAACTGGAAAATCACTGCTTTTATCTACACCTACCTAACCTTCATGGCCGAAGTGTTTTGATGGGTGAAATTGCAGAGGGATTTAAGGTTTCACCTGGGTTCACCTTGTCAGCCTGTGTCATAAATGGAGCAGGTGGTTTAAATATTGTGAATATTGGGTTGATATTTTTTTAAATAGAGAGGACCTGCAGTTAGTCTGCTGTAGAGGTTGTGTAATATCTGAACAGAAGGATCCACTTTGGCGTTGCCACTTTAATTACTGAGCTGGTACTGCAGGGGTGCTTATACACATACAGGATGGACACACATATGCACACGAATACACACGCTATTGCAGTTTGTCAACCTTTTTGCCCTAAGCTCTGTCTACACACATACTCGCTGTCATACACTCACAGTCACCTAGTCACCTAAAGGAAGCAGAAGGAGGTCATTTGGAAGACAATGACAGGAGAGGTCAGCAGGTGTTTTGTTTGGTGTTGCCAGCCAGGTTTTGCTAGCTTGCTAGATGTGTATATATGTGTGTGTTTGCAGTGTGTGTGTGTGTGTGTGTGTTTACCACATTGGAACCTTTTCTGGTATAACACTGACCTTGTTGGGACCAGTAGTCCTCATGGGGACCAAAGCCCAGTCCTAATGAGGTAAAACATCATTTCTGAGGTCCTGGTTAAGGTTAGGGTTAGGGTTTGAGTTAGGCTGTCAACAGTGAATGTAAGTCAATGCAATGTCATAACAAGGACAGCTGTGCAAAAAAATCTATAGAGATTCATTTACTGTAACAAAACTAAGTGCAAACAGCATTAAAAAATGTGAAGAGTCTGAAGCCTTTTTAGTTGGACTTTTTATGCTGTCTGTATACAGTATGTTAACAACTGAGAATTTTGCTACTTTGAGATCCTTTTTATTAGTGGGATTCAAAATATAAAGTTCTGACAGTTGCTTTAGAGGATGGATCATAAAAATTGCTCATGTTCATCCTCTGGAGATCATGAATATTTCCTAACACCACATGCTAACACAAAGTTAAAATCTTCTGCATAGTAAATGTCACCTTGCACTTGCTGTTGAATACAAATGTATTCTTACACAAGTGTACGTAATATTTGTAACTTTAAGAATTAGACTGTTCATTGTGCCGGACAAACATTCTACAATGACATTTTTCTTTCGAGCTCAAAACACGCATGGTATTAAGACAGAAATATCTGCTTGAAGTTATAGCGTTCTCAAAAAGCTTTCTTCTTTCAAAACTCATATCTCATAACTCATATCCTCTCTATAGAAAACTGAAGCACATAAGGACCAAATGCACCTCTTTGAACACTCTGAATTAAAGCTAAAGGGTGTAATTTTCCATTCACTGGGCCCGATGAGATTCTTTGACTAAAGGAGAGAATCTGAGAGAAATGGGAGCTGTCTTTTAAAAATACTGCAATAAAACATACATAAGCTGTCTGACTTCAGAATGAGTTATCTTCTTTTTTTAAATGTTTTATATCTATGAATTCCAGCTAAAAATGTATGTGACAAGTGATATATCCTCTTTTACATAAAACACAAACAGTCAAGGCCTTCTTAAAAAAAATAATTACAAGCAAGGTACTTTAATATGATTAATTTATCATTTATTGCTAAATATAACTTCCATGACAAAATAACTTCCATGACAAGTAATTATTTTGTAAGCTTAGGTGTCACGTTTTCAAAGAGTAATCTGTCATTTTGGAAGGTAAATCAATTTATACTTATGCTGTTTATACAAATCCAGCCTCCTGAGGCCTCCTCCTGGTGTCACATGGGTTGACACATTAAATATAAAAAAGTATTTAACATACTGTGTATGTCTGAGCATGTACTGTATGAATGCATGTGGCAGGGTGCTATTCTTGTAGCATCACAAATACTGGAGCAAGAAGAACTACAATGTGTTATTTTACTGACCGTGAAATATGCTTTATTCATTTGTATAGCTCTTTCTGTGCCTTACGCAGTGTGAATGATGCAAAGGTTTAAGGAGAAGCACAACAATACACTAGTGGCATTCAAATGAGGTAGTAAAAGGTTACATGAGGTGTTTGGATTTTGTGGAAACTGGATATCTGACTGAACACAGAGAATACACTGACTGACAGAATACAGAGCACACTGACGTCCAATGACCAGGTCTTTTTTTGTTGTTGTTGTTGTACTGAAATGTTACTTATTTAATAATTTGGTGATTACAAGAATACTGCACATTCTTCAACTAGTGGGCACATTTTGAATCGATTATAGACTGCAAGACTGCAGTAAGGCAGTAGGAGTCTGTGGCAGCATCTGTCATCCACAACTGCTTGCAGACTATATGAAGACCTTCCTTTTTTTACATATATATGTGCTCCATCTGCAATTTGAGGAAAGTGTTGTGCAGGACCAACCCCCCCCCTTTTTTTTTTTTTTTTACAGAAAAACACACTGGTTTACATTGAAAACCATGGGGTGTAAATGCAAATAACATCCTGGATGCACTGGACACACATGAAAAATCATTAGTCTACTCTACATCACTGAACTGCCTCACAACCCTGCGCCTTTACACACCAGGTTACCGGCTGCACCAGCTGCAACCTGATAAGATCGACTTTTTCCAACATGTTTGCCTGTTGTATTTTTAACTGGAATAGGTTTGGTTGAATTAGATAGTGATGAATCAAGGAACAAGTTATGCTTTATCTTTTTGTCATTTCTACACCTCTGTCTGTCTTCAAAACTACATAAATTTCAGTTGATGCAATTATGTAAATGCCTTGTGGCACCGTACATTTGCACCATGCCACTATCCACCTCCTGGACAACAATACAATTCTTTATTTAGTGAAACATTTATATTACGGGCCATTGTGATTGGCACAGCTGTTTCACAGATAATGTGACTGGCTGTGAAGATAATGATAAATCACCACACCCATCCTATTTATATTCCACTTCACCCACGCTTTTGCAAAAAAAGCTGGCTGCACATATAACAACAAAAGTATCAAGTGTGCTTGAATGGGCTCTCACTGTACGCGCTGTATCTTATATCTGTGTGTGCCTGTATGTGTGTGTTTCAGTATGTTTGTGTGTGCGCATCTGTGCATGTACACGCTGTTGTATGTGTGTGTGTGTGTGTGTGTGTGTGTGCCTTTGTACCCTGCTGGTGGTAAACAGTGTGGGCTGTCCTGAGGGAGGAGTAGGCTCAAGGTCCCTGGTGAGGATGTCATCTTGTCTGACTGAACCCACAGGGACAGACAAACTCACAGGAGACTCACTCACTCTCTGCCTCATTGATTTAAATGCCGTGGATATTATGATGAAATGCAGCGGTTCACCACAGCATTTCCATCCTCCAATTACCATTCAGTGAATATATCTATAGGAGCATGTGGCTATACAGTTTTGCTTGAGACAAAAGGCTGGAGGAGCAGAACGGCAGCCACGGCCAGTATATTTCTCTTTGTGACATAATTCCTTCATCTTGGCTTCTGACCCAGTTCTGTCAAACAGCCTCCTAAGCTGCATCACAGGGGCCTACTGACACAGCTTTGCTATAACACCAAATCCCACAGAGGCAGTAACTCCTGTTGATGCGACTCAAACATAGAATGCATTGGGACACAGCCAAACCTATGACTCACTAATGTAAGGGTCCACATTGGTTCAGTAGAGTGAATTACCAACAACAGATGTAAAAGTCAAAACACCAGAGGATTATGCTTTTTAACTGGACTGACCACATTTACTAGATTTGATGAGGAGACTGTCCTAAGTGTTTATGACAGTAATGCACCACCTCCGAGGCTTGAACAGGACCTCAGTGCTTCATAAACTCGATCTGTGCCAACATAAAATGCCATAAACTGTTGAGGTACAGACGGGAGAGGAGATCAGGATTAAGTGTACGCTGAAAATTGCAAAAAAAAGGCATGAGAGATCACTGACTGGAGAACAGACTATTAAAATCACACTGCAACGCATAACCTATAGCCATGCCCCAGCCCCGTAAACAACGTCTTTCTGTGGAAACGAACTTGCTGAGGTACAGTAATTGAAATTCAATTAAAATATTCTATGGAGTGAAGCTGTTCCAACAGGCTGAAGATGGGTTAATGGGCTGCTGGCCTGTAGCATTGGATCTTTAATGACATGCTCCAAAGACCATGGCCATTAAACAGCTTTACAGTGGATATATAGCATGTACTGTAGAACTTCATCACAGAAGTATTCTGCAGTCTAGAAGTTGCACTACTTTTTCTCCTCTTGATAAGGAGTTTTTTTTTTTGCCAAAAAACAGAAAAATAATTGATATAAACCCTTTATCAAGGTGCCATTTTAATGTAGGTGACAGGATATCCCCTGCCTTTTTATCAGCTAGTGATCCCCTCTGTTAATTTATGCTAATGTTTGATGAGCTGGTTACTTGAGTCTGAATCCTGAATGCAATGGCTTCACCTTTGCATCTGGGAAATCAAAAATGTAAATAACACATGAACCTGTCTGTCAGTGGTCACGGAAAACGCTGATGATGATTGATAGGTGTCAGAAAACTCAATTTACAGCACTTTGAGGGTTTCTCATGAAGGTAATAGTGAATAAACAACAAATAAGAAGTGAGTTCAGCTGCAGCCACAGTCATTCACTCTCTCACATCCTCCTTCTCCTATCTCTGCCTCCTATTTTGTCCTCTCTCTTTTGGTCTTCCCTCCTACCTCTCTCTGTTGCTCTCTTTCTCTCTCCCTCACACATTCAGAGATTTACACAGAGATGCTAAAATTAGCAGCATCCATTTCTGCACCAGCACCAAAAGCCTCCAAGCAGGAAGCAGAGGATGCATTAAAGACTTCATTAAGTAACACGCGCACGCGTGTACGCGCGCACACACACACACACACATACACACACATTCCTCTTGTATTCTCATTCATTCTTTCTTACTTGTAAAACTGAATGCTTGCACAAATGGCATGGCTTCATAAATGCACATAGAAACATGGCTGCACATACTGCACACACAGACACACACAGAGAGACACAGGCCAACAAAGCAGGACATTCTGGCCTGCCTCCTTCAGGGTGTCTCTGTTGGCCATCTTGCCTGTTCTGTGTGCCTTCTTATGTAAACAGGTCACTCTGAGTTACTTCCATCCATCTGAATGAGAAAAACTGGCAGAGACATTGACTGGCTCAGTATTTCTACCCTCTTCCACCTCATTATTGTCATTCATTGTGTAAAAGCACATAGAATACATGCATAAATGGAGGAATGTGCACATACACACTGCAGGATGCATGTGTGTAGAACATGCATACATTAACATTAAATGTGGGCTTGTCGTAAAAAACAACTTAGATGAGCAAAGCTTTCATACCTGCCCTGGAAGTACAGTCGAGTACAATCAATTGCTGGTGTTTCAGCTGAATAATTGTGCTGTGACTGATCGTTGTAGAAAGCAGCGAGCCGTTATTAGAGTAATTAAATCCCCTGTGGTTTCACTGCTTTCCTTTACATATGACCATTTATGTTGTCTTCAACATACACAGACACATTTTTTTGCATCATCTCTCACACAGACACACATTTATGCATCTGGTAGAGGACAGACACATGCGCGTGTATATCCTCCCTTTAACAAATATGCCCTTTTTGTTTTTTTACAAATTAAAGTGGTTAAATTAAAGTAGCAAACTGTCTAAATGTTTACTAGTAGGCAGTTTGGGCAGTATAACCAGGCCAATATACAATTTACTTTTCTATGAAAACCTTATGAGCTGTGGGTTATGTTAGCCCACATTACATGCATCAGTTGGCGTGTGATTGCTACAAATTCTTGACAGAATTCATTAGTTGCACTTTTTTTAAGTGAAAACACAAGCATGTAATATATCTAATATACAATCTGATGTGCATTACTTTTTTTTTTACTGCAGTAAATTACAGTACCACAACCAGGCTGAAATGTTAGTTGGTCCATTTAGCCATGAGCTGTATTTTCTACCACTATAAAATGTTTTTTGATATTATATAACATTACTCACATTGCACCAGTCACTTTCTAGTGCAATTCTAAAAATGCTGGTTACACAACAGCAATGTATTATGGGGCACTTTATCATTTCTAATGGGAAGGATAGTCAGATATTAATGTCAATGTATCATATAACAAAGCTTTTTATTCTGCACAAAAAATGCACTATACACTAAAATGATGAGTTATAAACAGAACCAGACACTAAAAGTGGGCCCTGCTTTCCAAGTTTCAGCTGGCACCATCTGTTTTTCTATGTGGTTTGACAAAAATCTGTACAGTAAAACACATTATGTGGTTTACAATATGTATGTTTGCACCGCACCATTATGTGGTTTATGGGCTGCCAAACTCTTTCATATACTGTAACTATGAATCTCCACCAAACCAAACCTAGAACTCTTACAGCCAGTAGGACTGACAAGAAATGAGCAATTATTCATACAAAATGCTCCTTTGAGGAACATGACAGTCATGTCCTCCTCCTGGCACGTGTCGCTGTGGGCGGGCAGTGATGTACTGACAAGATGAGGCAAGAGGAGAAGCAGGGGAAGAGGGTTCAGGCTCAAGGAGCGAGAAAGAGGGTGTATGTGACTGAGTGCATCCATGATTCTTGTCTACTTTTGTAACACGGACACCCTAAGGCAAATCACACACACACACACACATAAACACACTGCCCAAACCTGCTGTGACAGCAGTCAGTAACACCCTAGGTGGTCACATGCCCTGCTGCCCTGACTCAGATATGTGTACATCCAAACACACAAGGCCACACTTTGTCCCTCCATCTCTCACTTTATGTATGTTATCCTCCATAAAAGTAAAAAGACAAGTGATCTAATTAGTTACTCTACTATACTTCTATTAAACTGACCTGTTTAGCAAAAGCCTTGTAATTCTTTGAATGCAATGCGTGTTCCCAGGGTTAATTTTAGGGCCACTTCTATCAACTATCTATGAAATCACATTGTTTCCATTCAATTTACCTCTAATGAATTGCAATGTAAACCTTTATGCTGATGACACACCATTCTGCAATACACATTGTACTGACGACAATAAGATTTTGAAAATGTGCAACTTTTCTTCTCTGCAGTTCAAAAAGCATTTTATAACCTCATTAAACTTTGATAAGACTAAATACATGTTACTCTCAATGTCTTGTAATGTCTGCATGTGCTCTTTACTGTAATGTGCTGCAGAAGAGACAGTCCCATGTTTCAGTTTTTTAGATTGATTCATAATAAAAACATTCATAATAAAAACATTAATAGTAGCTCAGCTTTCAGTGGAGAACAAACACCTGCTCCAGCTCTAGATTTGTTTATGACGACAGCTAACCAGTCACTCTTCATTTATAAAACACATTATTTGTTTATATTTCCATTGTTTTTTCATGATCAGTGTACTTTTTAACTTCCTAGATTTAATTTTACAGTATGTTATTGGGTTGGATTTTGTGCAAAATCTGTCGGTCTGTGTTGCCACACAAAACATACAGTATAGAGGTCAGTCTTCTTCCTGTCCAAATAGAGGAACAGTTTCAGAGAGCATTGCCAGATGATGACATAATGTTGATGGAGGACATGTTTTTTTTCACTTCAGGGCACAGGAGGTAGGGAAACAAGTAGCAGCATCCTATTTATGACAGACAGGCGGTGGAAGTCTGAGAATAGATAACTTAAACAATTCCACTAGTGTGATATAGAGTCTACTGACAGTCTTGACTGCCACCTCATTTGTTTCCAGTAAATACCACACCGAGCTATCACTGTAAATTTTACAAGAATATGGTGATGTTTAAAATTATGCAGTTGTGAAAATGATTACGATTAGGGATTTAATATAAATTTCAGCTCAGATAATCCAGACATCTTGTTGTTGATTTATAGCTGCTCATTATCTCACCACAGATATACGCATCCATGCATTCACACACCTACAAATCCACAGCCATGTCATTAAAATCTGATGTATGGGCACATTTGTATGCATATACTCCACACACACATATTCTGTATACTTTTCCTTGGCAGATCACATTGAATACCATTTCGTATAGAAATGATATTCCATGTATAGAATCTATATATGCTTCCTTAATGCATGTGTGTGTATACTGTATATCAACACACACTGCAGATTTCACTTGGAACCTGGTTTCCATAGCAACTCAAGATGGCTTAGTGAGGAGGAAACAGCAGGTATGTGCTGTGTGGATTAGGATAAATCACCAATAAGCTCTTCTCTGCCTTTTCTCTCACGCACAGTATAAAGAGCATTCCCAACTCTTGACCTCAATCAGATCACCCAGCTTCTCTAAACGCTACCCTCTCTGCCTCCTCTGTCATCATTAGAGTAGAAAATATCCTGCCCGCTTTCATGTCTCATTCAACAAAGAGGTGGTTTGCAGGTGAAACTTGCAGGTGAAACTTGCAGGTGAAACACATCTGTTGCACCATCCTACATCGTAAAGTGGAGCAACAGCAGATCACAATCCCTAAAATGAGTTGTAATACATTTGCTCTGATTTCCTAAATGTGGTGGGAATCTTCTCTATCCAAGTCAAACCCAAAACTGTGTCCTACACAGCAGCAAGCAAGCATTTGTCTATTAAAACCTGAATTTGATATGAAGGGATCTGACAAGAAAAATAAATCTGATGAACTTAAGTATAGTGTGTGCTGTGTACTAATGTCATATTGCATTATTTCTGCAATTTAGATGCATGATTGTGGCAAACTTGAGCTGAGTACAACTTTAAAGCAAAAACTCCCACAAAATCATAACCCAGGGTGCTCCCCTGCTGAGTTCTTAAGTTCACACACACACACACAGAATCACTTTAACATTCATTCACAACCCCAGTCCCCATTAACTCCCTTTTGTATTCCTCCTCCACCATATATCCTGATATCCTGGAGGTTTGATCCTGAAACCTCCAACCTAGTTCAATAACCGCCAGGAGGCTTTTGCTGCCTTTTGGGAGGTGAGCTAGAGAAAGAGGGGGTGGGGATTTAAGTCAAAACCCACGTTAAAACCGGGAACATCTGTCTTCCTGCCAGCAGAGCAAATGTAAGATTTATTGCTTGATCACTAAGAGTCTCTGCTGTCTTTGGAAAAAGACTTAATGCGTGTTGACAAAATCTATACTAAACTATTGAAAATTATAAGAATACTAAATGTGAATTACAGTTTGGGGCATATTTTAAATATAAATTAGTCACTACAATGGCTGCTACGGAATGATGGATTTGTAATTCTTAAGCAATTTGTGATTTTTGGTTCATGCTACAAGATTACAGATTATATATAACTACCTTTATATGGCACAAAGAAAGTGGCTGTAAAATTCCCTGTTTATGCATTCATCTTGCACACTGCACTCTTCTTATATAGTACTTGTATTATTCAGTAGCAGTGAAGCACAAGTCTGTGTATCTTCACCATGTTATATTAGACCATAACATAAACACACAGAAATATGCACAATGTGCAGCAGTAGTGTGGACATTTATAATGGCTGCTGTATATAATTATGGTAACTTTTAAGGTAAGCTTTTTGTTTGACTCATGACTACTTCTTATGAGACACTGCCTGCTGAAGGTAATGTAGGCCGAATATATTGCTTCCTGCACATGAGTCATGGGTCCAAGTAAGTAACTAACCTGATCACTAAATTGTAAATCTAAATGTAACACTGACTTTTAAATGATACATACATAATTGACAAGTACTCTGTCTCTGTCTTTTTTCTCATCTTGTATTACTTGTGAAAACATTTGGATCTCATAGATATCGAAATATAGGAACATATACACACTTTCACACAACGCACAATCCTGAGCATCCCATCTGTTTTCGATTGTGCCATTGATCAATTGTTTATCTTGATTGAAAGAAGTTCCAGTTTCTCTATACTGATCAATAGAGCTAAAGCAGGGAAGTGTAATCTAGATAGGCAGTGCAGCTGACCACAGCCAGAAACAAATGATAAACAACACAGTGACACCAGCCAATAAACAACAATCAGATCAATGGAGGAATAAAACAGTAACACTTTGCACCTGTTCCAGAGTAGATACAGAGAAACGAGACAGTAACTTATTAGAACTAACAGCTAACAAGTAGTTACACATTTAGTGGTAACTACTCGGAATATCGTGTATCTTGTTGTGCCGTGTTGTAAAGTTTAACCTATTATTTTTCTTCACCAACACGCTGTCAATCTGTCTTATTTATCTTCAGCTCTCATTCACTCTCTTGCACACACAAACACACACACACACACATGCTCAAGCAAGAGACAATTGTCTGATCAGCAGCATTACTCACCTTCCATTGCATACTTCATATCCTGGGCAAAGAGGTTCCACGTGATCTCCGCGCTGATCTTGCCGACATTCAGCTCCTGTGGAAACCTGGTGGAATTGAAACGGATTCCAATCAGACTCATTTCCGTATAATGACACGCTCGACTGGGTGGCCTGATGGCTTGGCCCAGTCTGAATCTCTAACAAACGACTTAACAGATGTGCAAGAAGACATGGTTGGTGAATCTCATAATCTAATAATCCCCTGTCATTTCCAAACCTGGTTGAACTGCGGTGGAATGGAGATGCATGGGAAATATAAGGGAAAAGTGCAGGAGGAAATGACACAGCACAGGAGAGAAAGAGCAGGGGAGGCAACTTATTTGGCAAGTAATATGCTATTTTGAATGCCTATAGATTTTCAGTCAAAGTTTGAATGTGAGATGTCAATGGTTTAACTATCCGTATCTTCAGACGGTGATGGCAGGGCCCTGGCCTGAGAAAGCTTTTCCTGTTTCTAACAACAAACACATTTGTCAGACTATTTCTATTGAAACAGTAATCATTTGCTCAGCCGGGACACTCCTGCAAAAACTGATGCCCAAGTGTCTGCACACATACACACACTTTCCTCTTTCCTCCCTAACCTTCGGCACATCCTTTTATGGAGCAAAGAATAAACACTAAAGCTAGAAGGCGGATTTATGCTCCCAGTGGCAACTGGAAAAAAAATCCCAGAGACAATTGCTCCCTCTTTCATCTCTATCACTCTCAGAATCTTTCTCTCCACCTCGCTTATTCCTTAGTCTCGTTGTGCGCCCATGTTGTACTGTAGGCGAAGCAGGCAACGAGAATCCTGCATGGCTAAATGAATGTAAAGATCTGTAGCTACTGTGCATGCCTGTAGATGGTTTACAATCAAACCTCTATGTGGTGAAATAAATGATGTTATGTGCTGTACAATCCACATGACGAGTATTTCTGGAAATAATCTCTTCTTATCCTTTTACACTTTTAAAAACAACTACAGCATCCAAATTTACAATTACAAAATTGAAAAGAAAATTAAATCAGCAGATCAGTCTTTCATTGTTTGGCTTGAAACAGAGACACAGAGCAACAGGCTTTTTTCCCTCTGGCAGCAGCTCCAATTATTTAAAGGCAACAAGTCCACTCCTGGGTTTACCATGAAAAAGTATCAGCGTTGCTGTCACTCTAGAACTTGACCAGGGGAATGTGGAGGAAATGGGCATGAATATTGCAAATGTATCATTAGACAGTGTAGGAGAGAAAGCTCAGGGCATAAACAGAGTCGTAATAAGCATCGTAAATCAGCAAGAGGACAGAGAAGAGAGGAAGGAGGGCGGAGAGTGTGAGAGGATATGTATGAGCGAGACAGAAAGAAAATGTAGGTTGCATCTTATTTCATCTGAGGTGAGCTCCGCTCCATTTTCATCAGGTCATGTAATTTGTAGGACTTTATTTACCAAATCTGACGGACACAAACGCTTTGCACCTCCCTCAACATCATGACCACAACCAGCCCTCAGCCCTCTCATCTGTTATATAATTCAGCATCACTGTGTTCCCCTTTTAGCCATCCATAATATGGCTCACCATACAAAACAAAGCATTTTCAACGCTGGCTTCTCTGGCTGCCTCGCAGCCTTCTTGCGCAACACATCGCTCATCCATGTCTCCACAATCTGTAAATGTTTTTTTCAGATTTAAAGGAGCTGATGAGCACCTCATATTTTCTAAAAAAAATAAATAAATAAATATATGATCTTAAAGGGAATAAATATGAAATGAATGACTGAGGCGATACTTTGAAAAAGTTATTTCTCCCTCATTTATTCAAATCTGTATGATGAATACTGAAGCCTGAAAGGCAAATAAATGAATAAGAAATTTAAGTATTGTATAAACACGTAAATATTTCATCAGCATGAGCCACATTACAGCCCCAATTACATATCAGTTAGTTATCTATGTTTGTTTTTTACTTTTTCTCCATCAAACGCTGGCTGAGCCTATGTCCAGTTGGTTATGAATGTCTGGGGCATAAATCACAGAATGCAGTCTGAGCGTGCAGTGAAAACTCAGCCTCTCTCAGCATGTTTGTGTGTTTTCAGTGTGGTCATTTATAGCTTCAAAGGCCCTGAAAATCAATTTTCTCAAATAGTTTCTTATTATGAGTGAGGCTTTCCTTCATGAACACACAATTTTCTGCCAAAGTCAGAGCCGTTTTGGTTATTGTACATGACAGATATCTGTATTTCTGTTTTCTTGCTGGTTTGAAGCAGGCAGGGCTTAGCTTGAAAAATGGTAATGTCGTGCATTTCTGGGCACCAATCAGGGTTTAGCAACATATGAATGTTCATTTATGTTACCAGTACCTCAAACAAACACATAGAGTCCAGATGAAGCAGATTAGTTTAGTGTTTGAGTGTTAAAACTCTTAATAAATAATGATGAAGATGTTTAAACTGTGATTGTTGCTTATTTAGTCACAAATGACTGACAGAAAAAGTACTTAAGACTTTAACACAACTTTTCAGGGGCTTTAAACAATTTAAATGGAGGATACACTGGCAAATATGGTTACATGCAAATATTATGATGTTAACAACAATGCATGTGCTGCTTACCACAAGTGTCGGCATAGCAACCAAAAAATGCAGTTTAGGCATGCATTTGACTGATCAGATTGCCTGTTAAAAACCACATACAGTATAATAAAGAAGTACATACTGATTAATGACTGGGGTGTAAGCCGTTCGGTCCTCATCGATTACAGAAACCATGAGAGTGATGAGCTTTGGCCAGAAGTCCAGGTTCTTTATTGATGGACCCTGCTCCTCGCGGGGAATGTCCTGCTTCCGGCTCTACAGGGAAGGAATTCAGGTAACATGAGCCAGAAGACACTATCAGTGTGTTGAGGGTGAAGCAGCAGATATTGTGATAAGACAAATTGAAAAAATGAAAAATTGTGTGGGATTAGGAGAAAGAGAGGGAGATAAAGAAAAAGATAGCCAGAGAAACAAAGGGAGAGGGATGCCGTATACAAGCAGACTTATCAACGCATTGTATATGTTCTGTACTGCATGTCATAATATCTTGCCAAGACATTTTAATGCAATCAATACTGTACTTGCAGTATAATTAACTAAACTGAACAACAGGGACATGAAGTCACTAATATGGCAGAGGTTCACAGTGTAAGGACAATAACCCTGAACAACTGAACATTTTTAAGTGAAGCATGGTCACCAGACTTTAGTGATTACCTTACTATAAAGTAGTGTTTATTGTTAGTGGCAGAGTCCGCCATTCCCATGTGGGACTCAAATTACGGATTCAAAAGGTATTGATGCATGCATGTAATCTGACTATACTTTTTTTTAAAATGATCTCATTGATAACATCCTCACTCACTATTACTCCCTGTGTATTAAGTTACTACTAATGCAAGTCAAAAATGTTCCACATTTTTTTGACAGCAGATCAGTTTTAAATATTGCCAGGAGTATTGAAAGAAGAAGGACCAGCCACATAAGCTGTTAGATGGAGAGTTTCAGACGACAGGCTGCACACATCCAACTCCTCAGCAAGGTAACCAACTACTGTTTGTAGTTGGTTACCTTGCTCCACACAAGTACATAAATACAAAGGGCAACGTCTGGCCCAGCCAGAGCAAACATGCTCTCTTATGCACTGGTGGAGGTGATCAATCTCGGTCCTCAAAGAGGCTATATAAGCTAGGTAAAGCTAATCAGAGCGTTTCCATAACCACAGTAGTAAACGAACATGGCATCTGTGGAGGAACGTGTACTGCTGTACTTACTGCACAGAAGAAAGAAAAAAGAAAACAGAGGATGCAATGTGCAACCTTTAAATTGCTCACAGAGGAAGGATGACTTCCTGTCTGAATGAAGAGGTAACAACGTTCAGCTAGAGCTTCGTCAAACTGGTCAGTATGATTATTTTGAGTGGAGGTGATCCCAAAGGAAAGGGGTCGGCTTTCTCTTGTTGTTAATAGTGTTGATAATAGTAACCCTAGCTGCGATGCTCAGACTGCAGCTCGTGCACTGCGTTAAGAATTTTCTGGTGACACATTAATGAACGCAAATGTAAAATCAACCAGCACTGTGATCTTAAGGATTATGATTTTAGTTTTAGAAGCAAAATCGTCCTCCATTCACAACATATCACCCTCCAATAATGTGTGTCACAGCGTGTGGCAGAAATCTCTGTTGCTGTCCGGGGGTGAAAGGTGTTGAATCTAAAACCATTCACTGACTCTACCATCTGTTCACCCCACACTGACTATGACCAGACTGATCTTCTCCAGTCAGTGAGTAACTGTAACAGTCTTTCATGTCTGCTGTGAACAGGTTCCACAAAAAGGAAGCAAGGCCGTGCACACAGATAAAAACACAGTTGAATGCACATACTGGAGCAAACTCAGCCAAAGTGACAGATCTGTATTATACACAGACACGATTACATGCAAACACGCCCGTGCGCTTATTATGCACTCTGACAATGACAAATATAATTTATAACTGTGGACTGCAGGGACATATCCTCCCAAGAGGATGCTATATACATTCTTTCATTTGTGTATTTAATTCTGGCTGGTACAAAATGTATTTTAGATGAATAGAACATTGTTTTAAAATGAAACATGTTCAGATCCATTACTGAATAATTTAGGTTGAATTATTTAACATCCTTTAGCATATTGACTTTGGTGCAGCACACAGAAGAGATGTAGGAAGAGCTTGGGAAATGGAAATGCAACACGAGTCAATTTATCCTGAATACAATCCTTAGAATCTAATCAATTCCTACAGTAATCAACTTGTGTCCGATGATGATTCTTGTATTAAATATCTGGTGATGCAAGTATTGTAATGCTGTTGCATCTCTTGCAGCTCTGCAGCTAGACAACAGAATTTAATCTAACAGGAACAAGAAACACAGATAGGGCTTACAGTTGATTTTGTGACAGTTGATCATGTCAACCGAGGGTTCACTACTTTAATCATTTAGGTTTGGGGGTGCAAAAGTTAAAGACACTCTATGCAGGATTTGTCGGTTGGTGTTTGTAAACACAGCATTCAAAGTTGGCCCTTCCTCCCAAGCTCAATGACACCAGAGCGAGCTGAGAGCAGAGCAAGAGAGAGAGAGAGAGAGAGAGAGAGAGAGAGAGAGAGAGAGAGAGCAGCGGTGGTTCGAGCAAGCTAGAGAGTGAATGAAGAAAGGGAGCAGTGCTGGCGAGAAGAAAGCTGTGAATCAGATAAATAAAACATTATTTTCTGAGTGTTTCACGGCGGTTATGTTCTAAAGCACAAATAAACACGCCCACACCTCCGCACAACCCTACGGGAAGGTGCTGCATTGCCGGATTTTGTGTGAATGCATCATCCTGTCCGCTGTGGCCTCTCTGCTCTGCGTGTGTGTAGCTCAGCCCTGCCCTCGGTCAAGCAGACACACAGACCTGCAGCTCTTTATACCATCATGACACAAAGAGAGAGCAGAATGGACGCTATGAGTCCTGACCTCACACCCTGCACGCTGTTATTGGCTGGGGGCTACACACCCACTGCCCAAAGGGTGATGCCCAGAAGCATCCTGAACACAGCAAAATAATAAGAAAATACAGGCAGAGAGCAGGGTCTCTGCAGATAAATACACCGCCACATACTTCTAGTGGGTCATAAGTGATGATTGGGAGGGATTCCTTTTAAATGAGTCTATACATTGTTTTTTAGGAAAATCCTGCAAAATATGCCTTTAAATGCACAATATTTATTTCTGCCGCTAAGGTTCTCTCAATCAAAACAATAAGAAAAGAGTTTGATGATGTCATGAAGTAGCGTGGGATCATGGGAGTTGCTGTCTTCATTGTTAAACAACCAGCTTCTCCCGGTTACAATTCCTTCAGTGTTCATTGTTCAGGAGGTTACTGGGAGCTGAATTATCAGCAGAGGTTTCCTCCTCTCCAAAACAAACAGACCCGGTGATTAAAACCGGTAAAAACAGTGAATAAAGCAGTTTCACATTAAAAATCAGTGTTTCTCTGACGCTGTTTGGCGGACAAAGGACGTCCGGAAGGGCTGCGAGCCGAGCGGCTGCTAATGTTTGCTCAGCTTGTTTCTCTGATAATTTAAGATCCAGACAGTCAGGAGGTTTTTACCAGGAGCTGAATTATCCACAGAGGTCTCCTCCTCTCCAAAACAAACATAAACATGGATTAAAACCAGTAAAAACACTGAATAAAGCAGTTTCACTTAAAAAACAAAACAAAACAGTGTTTCTCCGGCGCTGTTCGGCGGACACAGGACATCCTGGAGGGGCTCTGTGTGAGCCGAGCTGCTGCTAACGTTTTCTCAGCTTGTTTCTCTGATAACTTAAGATCTAGACATCCTTCACCTGGTTAAAAGATATACTTAAAAAACGACCAAGATCCAAAATGTTTATCATAAAAATGTGGCTGAACTGAATAAAAATCAACATATGACAGTTTCTGATAAACAACCGCAACGGCAACATATTATCTTGTACGCGTATACTCTTTGGTAGACACCATTGTGGCAGACAACCACAACACAGATGCGTGTGCACAAGCCGATTATCATCTTGTGCGCATATACTCTTTAGTAGAGGGGGTATAACACAATTACCTTGATTAAAATGACCGCTTTCTCTAGATTTGAAAATTGTTGGAAACATTTGGGATGATGTAAGTACATAACTGAACAAAATATGTAAGATATGTCTAGTCGTTTTTAGACATTTTAATACATATTATAGCTTTAAGTCTTGTCTGCCATGGTCATGAAAATAGATTATGCATTCCATGGGAGGGTCCATCCCAGGCATCATATTGATCAAAGGCTCATGAATTTCTTATTTGCATTTTCACTTATGTTTGCTATGTAGCAAGACATGAAAAATGCACTGTGAATGCAAAAGGGAGACCGTTTGAGCTTTATATGCAACAGAGTCTCAACTGAAATACTGGGTTGGGACTTGCCAATTTAGACTGGACACTGTTTACATGTACACAAACACATAAATTATCTAGAGTATGTGCAACTACAGCTGGTGAAGAATTGAAACAACATTGGTCCATGTGATCAGAAATTAAGGCAAGCAGTGCTAAAAACAGATTTGCCTGGTCCACCTATCATGAAACTCAAAATATTGAGACACTGACAAGAGATTACCAGTGAAGACTAAATGAGCAATTTACTGTATGAGTTTAGATCAAAGCTACAAAAATATCATACAATCTATTTGGGCTCCTCGTCCATAGTTTATGAAACTAGAATTGTAATGCCTGGTCATACAGAAAGATACAATATACGTAGCTGTGTGTGAGAGGACTGGGCCATCAGGGGGAGGTATGCTACTATATGCAGGAAGGTAAACTTCTGTTAAATTAGAGGCATGAATAATGAAACAATTGTATCTGCAGGGGGTGAGTCAGCTATGTAAAACCTGTCTGTGTGTGTGTCATTGTGGGTGTGTGTGTGTGCACATGCAAAACTGTATGCATCTATGAAGGACACTGAAGGTTGTGTCACCCCTACTAAATCGGATGCAGCATGCGTCCTGTTAAAATGTAGTGTAGACTCCCCTTGCTCATTTGTATTCACCTCACGCAGGTACAAACACATTGTTAAAGGTGATTAAGTAGCCTGCCGTTCTTTTTACAGTCAACAACACACCCATGGGCTTCACTCTCAGTTGTACTAGGAGGTGAATACTGTACTGAACCAAGAGTGCAATGAAGTCCCAACTACTTCCAGTGCATAGGGCAGTGGGGGTACTAGCAGCAATATTCATAGCAGCGCATCACTCCTCTAGAGGATAGCTAGTGGTTTATGTTTATTGTTTAGTACTTTCAGTCCCTGTGTGGGAGAAATCAGCATTAGCATACAACTGGCTCCTCATCAATTCTCACAATGTGACACAAATTACAGAGTCTCTGATTGAAGGATGTTCCCGGAGAATGTGATCAAATTCCCAAGACAGCGAGCGGGGGGTAGAACTGCAGCTGCTGCAAAGAATTTTAAGGCGTCGTGAAAATAGGATGTATGTGTATGAAAAAATAAAACCAAAGCCACATATTCTGAAAACAAAGATCTTCTTCAAACTCACTTAAATCGACCACTTGGGTATCACTGGCAAATATGTGATAATGTCAAAGAGAGATACTTATCAAATCAATTTGAATTGATTGCTCAGTAACAAGTGGAGTATTCTCCTCGTTGCTCTGTGGCACAGGTACAGTGGAGAGTGTACACGCCTGTCCATGATCTCCAACCTCACTCTTCGAAACCGGATTGCTTTTATTAATATCCTTACTTATCCATCGATATTTGCATAATGCACAAGCATGTATATAGAGGCATGTGTATGTTACCAGCTATTTCTGGTCTGTGCGCCATCATTGCCACTCCACATTCCTCCACTGGATGAACCAGAAGAAAAATATGGTACCTTTCCTTTCCCTTTTCCATGATTCCTTTGCCCTCTTTCCATTTCCCCTTCGTCTTGCTTTTCAAAATCCTCCCTTTTCTGCCAGGATCTAAGAAACTGTTAAGCTAGATTCCCCCCATCCCTCCTCCCCCCAGTCATTTTATGCCCAGGCAGACGCAGAGAGCTTTGTTGTTATGTTATGCAACATGCCTGGGATATTTCTCTGCCTGCCTGGACACCGTGTCAGCTCGTGTCGCCACACTCCGTCACTGTTAGCAACTGGAGAATTGCGGTCTGAAATGTGTTCTATCTACAGTCAAAGGCTACCTAGTGTATATCAACATAATAATTTATTGTCACAGTGAAGTTTGCTTTGAGGTGAAGCTGACCTCAATATTGTATTATTTATTTGTTTGTTTGCATATTACTGTGTTGTGTGCACAACAAGCTGCTCCAAACAAATTGCCACAAAATAAAGTTGTTTGTATTGTATTGTATTGATGTCTTTTTATTCTGTCGTAGAGGAAGCATTGATGGAGAGGCTGTCTGCTGTGAAACTGTGGTGGACGAAGATGTAATTAGTGAAAGTGTCTATCTCTCCGGTTTGGTAATTGCTTACAACCCCTCAGGCTGTTTAAACAAAGGAAGCTTATTATTCAACTTTTGAGCGGATTGCACACTATTACGACCTAAAAAGACATTATCTTCTGTTGCGTGGCGGCCATTCTCCTTGGGAAGTAAACCGTAAAATAATGCAGGCGGAGCTGCCTGTTGCCTGATTATTTACTCAGGCGAGGCCAATGCACAAGTAAACTAGCGCATGGAAATCCTCATGTGTTTGGAGAAGCAAACCTAACTGAGGACTGGGTGTTTCTTGAATATGTAAACTGTAGACTGTATTGTCTCAATGAGAACACGCCTCCAGCTGCTTATGGCAGGCCAATGATATTCAATTCTATTTATACATGATGGAGTTGCATGCTTTCAACTTATTTCTTGCACTCATACGTTATCCATCTGTACACTTAAGAGCCAAAAAAGCCCGAAACAGTTGAGTTGCATCAGGTAAGTGCTGCCTGATGCTTGGCTGCTGCTTTGATATGGCTCTTCACTGCAGACTTCCCCTTTCTTAGAAGGTTGAAGTCTTTCATGCAAAGTTTGCAATATACATGGTGAGCATTTATTGTCTGGTAAATGTCAGACACAATATATAGTCTATTGATTTCTGGTCATGCTGGATTGACTTTATGTTTTCCCGGCATTGTCACACATCTCCACAAAGCGCAGTAAAGCTGAGGGAAAGCATGATGTCAGCTTTATGACAGGCTGAAGGTGATACATGATGAAGGAATGAGGTGAGAGCGGGGGTGCCCGCTACAGGCAGAAAACTTCAAAGAGCTTTCATGTTGAGCTTCTGACAAGTGAATTAGGAGCAGAACTGACGTAATAACTGTATTCAGTATTAATGACTTTTTTAAGGACAACAAGCCATTAAAGGAAGATTTTTCAGCTATCTGGCTACATGAATTTACACAAACATCATCATGCTGAAACAAGTGTGCAAGTTGTGCACTGAGCAAGTAGGGAGTTCATAAAGACTCACTTTAGCTTCAGTTATCAGGTTAGTGTTGCCTGTTGTGGATCTGGTAGTTTGTTATTAATTTAACATTAATTGTGATTGCATAAATCTGCAGAGCAGGTGTGCTGTGAGCTGCTCAAATTGAGTTCAGTGGCTCTTCCTCAAGCTATCATTAAATCATGACTCAGAAAAGTAGAACATTTTTACCAAAGAACCTTTACAATAACAAAAACTAGGTTTGTTTGTAATTATCCTGTGTGTAATATCCATAGAGTACAAATTATCTTGTTAGGAATAATATATTTTTTGTAATATCTTGTTGAGTGTTTGCTTGCTGGACCAGTGGTGGGCCAGGTTATTGCTTTCAGGCCCAGGGAAGCATAACAACAACAACAACCATAATCAAAGACACAAAAGAAATGCTTTATTAAAACTATAGTCTGCATTAATATTCAGCATTTAAACAACTGCTGTAGAATGCACAAATGCTAGTTGATTCAGCCACAAACTAAATTATGTCTTTTAAGTTATAAAAGTCAAAATGAGAGATATACTGTACATTGGGGCAGGATTTTGACCAGCTAACAATACAAATCTTCAACAAAAGACCAGATGTAAAAGAAAAAACATCAGAGAGTTATAAGTATGTCTCAACCTTGCAGGAGTTGCAGTTGCTCTCCAATACAGTCATGGACACTGTGGACAACAACATCTACAGCAAGCACAGAAGGCGCTACTGAAATTAAATGTGACGTTTCTTACTCAGAACTTTAAAAGTAGCTGCATGTCGCCGTTGCACAGATCGTGTCAATCATCTACAAGGAGCTGTGGGTAGTTGGCAAGACTGAAAGCTGAGATGCCAGCCGCAATTACATTACTAATTGTGCGGGTTTGCAGGTGCACAGCACACAGAGGTATGTGGGTCCTGGCACGAGAACCATGCAGCCTTAATTTGATTAGACTCACTATCCACACCTACAACCTCGTAGCTCACCCTCTTCTTCATATTTTTGACACAAATCAATGTGCACACTACTATAGTACAGTAACTATTCTTGCTTAACCTGTATTTTAACCAAATTGTGTTTGTGTATGATTTGACTAGGGATTAGAGTGTTGAAGTGACGCATCGTTTAGTATGTGCATCACTACATCTGCAAGATGTAATGTGAGAAATACAGAGAGCTCAAGCTGGCAGCCGTTCACTTTGTACATGAAGAGTACAGTATATGCACTGCTGTTCTTTATGTTTACCTGTGCCACAGAAGTCTGACTTCCTTTAGCTGAAAAGGTTGATAAGTAGTGATAGTCAGCAGGATATGGAAGCTGTTTACCTGGTCGAGGAGTTGGTTGTATAGTTCATGACAATTATCAAAAATGTATTTGTATGTAGAGTCCAGGCAGGCTTTCACGCAGTCCTTCACCACCATACTGGCTCTTGGTGGACTCTGGAGCTCTTGTACCTACACACACAAACACACATACATGATTAAAAATAGGTATGCTTTCAGGGCTAGGTGTTCTTGTAGGTCTCCAGATTGTATATGATTTTAGAAACCCAAATCAATGACAGATACGCTTTCTTAAATGCATTTCTATGTACCATCCATTAGTGGTGTGATAATGTAATAATATCATATTACATGTTTTAAATATTTATACTACGATATCACTACCTTGTGGAAAAAAGGGCAACCTACTTACATCTATTATGTATATCATAATTCACATATGGTCAGACTGGCATTTAGGGTGTGTGTGTGCATCGTATAATAACACAGTAGCTCCTGTGAGTGAGCAGCGGTGCTTATACACAGTAAAGCTCAGCATGGGCATGGCGCAGAGTGAGAGCTTTGGTAACCTAAAGTGACAGGTTTCATTCCTTGGCTCACAGCTGCCATCTTAGCTATGCCTCAGTGCTCCAGTGCTACACCCCCACTCCAGCCAAAAGAGAGCTGAATGGAGCCGAGCTTTTCATATAGTGGGAGACAACTCGGCATACAGTTGGGAAGGGGGGAGGGAGAGGAAACAAGACAGAGCTGGAAGCATTTGAAACATAGAAGCTTACTGTAGTATGGAGGTCAGCACACATTACACAAACACAACCCCCTTTTGCATGAGCCTACAGTCATGAATTTGTACAACCATAAATCTTTTGGTTTTGAATGGTCTGTTGTGTTGAGAGGGGGGCAGGTTTCAGGAATTATGTGATTGAATTGATTTCACCTAAATGAAACATGCCTAAAATCAATCTGGATTTATGTTTATGACTGAATGTTGGGAGATTTTATGGCCATGACCAGTATTGAGGGCATCTCAGTCACTCAGTCAAGGGCGCAGCACATCTGTGATAAAACGTTTTAAGTGACAAAACACATCTTAGAGATCTACAAAGGTTAGTTACTGTTGTGCTCTATCATCATTTGTTACAATGCCTGTTTCTTTCAATTGCTCTGCTCCCCTGTAACCCTTCAAAATATTCACCCACAAGCTCACACATATGCGCACATACGCTACCTTCATCCTGAAGAAGGTGATGCTGGTCAGCAGATCAACAGTGGACTTCAGGTCTTGGAGACGCTCTGGGTTTCCTGCAGGGAAATTATCCTGGAGAGAAAATGAGAGAGAAACGGGGAAAATAACATGAGGAGAGAGGATATCTTGTTGTAAGCAGCCTTTAAACGTCACACACCCTCCCCACCCCAACACATCACATCGCATAGGCCAAAACATTGAAATTGATTACAGAGCAACGCCTAGCAATCATAACGAAATGACTGTCTGTCTAATCGTTTAGTGGACAAGGGAGGTCTCTGCTGATGAAAACCTCTATTTCAGGGCCATGAAGTCATCAGGCGGTGCAGAGCACCGTGACAGGGAGCATATAAAGCCCTGACAGCCCTGAGGAAAAGCATCCCTGCCCCATACATTATCCTACTTCAACTCTCTCAGTGCTCTAATACAATTTTGCTTGTTTTCAATCCCTCCTCTACCTTGTCAATAAATGCACATCAGAGATTTAGGAAATAGAGCAAAATCTTCACAACAGCCTGCAGACTTGACAGCACAAGCACAGGAGGGGTCTATCTGAGATCAAGGCCCATCAGCACAAGCAAAACTCGCCTGACATCTTTTGGACGTGAACAGAGTTCTTATTGGGTTGATAAATGATTCAAGAGGACTGATTTTCGAAGAAAAAGAAAAAAAAACAGACAATGGAGTTTTCAAGAATAACCAACAGAGTAAAAAATATATGGGAGGCCTGTTAATGTTCTACATTGATGATTAACAAGGAAAAAGTCTAGTTTAGAGGTGAAAGTGTAGTCCCCAATAAAGATAAACACCCTCCAGGCAAACAAACTTGACACACATCCTGCACAAGCAAATGTGGACCAGTTATACTATATTTGGCTGCCTATTGGAAAAAAAGAATCAGTTTGCAGTAGGTTTTTTGCCTCAGACAAATTGCAGTTTGCATCAGTGCTTTTAATATGAACAATTCAATTATTTGAGCATTTCGTCATTTGTTTCTAAGCTGGAAAACTGTATTCCATTTAAATTTTAAAACATGATTTAAGAAGCTCAAGCATCCTGCCTCATCCAGGCCCCAGCACATTCCTTTTAATAGAAATCCTTCAATTCCAGAGAAATAAAAGCATTTTCTCGCAGCCACTGTAGCGACACTAGTCTCATTCCCAGCATGGAACGCATAAGTGCCATCAGTCACTTCCCTCTCTTTCTCTGCTGACATCGAAATTTCTCTTACAATAACCTTACATACATGTAGCCTTCAGACACAAGTGATACCATCAGTCCCTTTGAAACATGCATTCTGTATCTTCCACTGCAACCTTGAATGCCGTCATCAATACACCTCCTGAAATAACCATACTGGAATCACCGCACTGGAATCGTTATGACAGTTGTGTTTTATCTGTTTATTAAATAAGTGTTAAAACTTTTATAGAGTGAAACCAATTAAGACCTATTTGTTGCTAAAAAGTAATTCTAAAAATAATGGTGGCTAATCCACCAACGCTTCTGCATTCCTTAAGTAATGTCAAACGAATCTGCGCCTTTTCCAAGAGAAGCATTAACACCTTTATCTAAGAGAAGAAAATCACCCTAGAAAGAGCTGAAAGTGGCCACAGGTAAAAAAAAACCAAAAAACTGCAATTTCCATTACTGCCAGTCTGCCTTTCACTGATAGTGGAGGTCTGATCTATTGAGTTAAAATTTTTTAATTTTAATTATTAATTCAAATTGCAAACACAATAATGTCTTATATCATATTCTATAGCATTTCATAGAAAAACACTTCATAGTGTGGCATTTTAAATATTAATAATGTTAATTAGTCGATTCTCTGACATTAAAAGGTAATCTAGCTGTGTAATTACGGTGATTGAAGTCATGAAAAGTCAAGTGCTCATTGACACTCATTACAGTTGATGCAGAGGAGGTAGGTGGGCTCCATCACAAAAAACAAATGCCTACCATACAAAATGTTATGACCTTAGCTACCAATCTAATTTGATATTTAACAACCTGCTTTGATTGCAGATGGCAAGGGTTCACAAAAATGCATTCATTATTAAAAGCAAGTAGCAACTGAGCAGGAGTTATCTAAATTATAATTACAGCCTCAGTTTGGGATGCTGTTAAAAACAGCATGTACTTGTGAACCAGTAAGGCGTTAATTACAGAACACAAGGAATTGAAAATTGTAATTCAGCTCCTCTTTGTTTCTGACCAATACCTAACCTAACTTTACAATTGCTAATGTTAACACCTATTTATGGATATTTCTGTCTTTGTAAAAACACTGTTTTGTGACTGATGAAAACAAAGCCCTTTGTCTAGCAGAACAGCCATTTTTGTATGTCTGAAAACAAAAAAGACCAGAAATGAAACTCCAACTTAATCAGCAGCAAAACAAAGGAAAAAAGAAACAGATGTATTGCCCAGAAGCATGCAAGCATACTAAAAAAGCAAAACATCCATCTCTGAGCCAAAATTAGAGACATTATCAACACTGTCTTCTAAAGATGACAGAAAATCCATTATGGGATGGGACAAGAGGTGAGTGATGCAGATAAGCTTTCACTCCTTTTTCTTTATTCTAGTCCACATTGAATATTATGTTAAGACAGTGTCTACACTGAGTAAAAAAGTTTTATTCAGAATGGACAATTGTAACTGTGCAGATTACATAATGTCATGCATAATGGCTAAAATGTTGCTGGTTGAACACCAGTTAACAAGTGGAAGGAGTGCAGGTAATCATGTGGAAAAAGAGATCAAAAGCAGTCACGCACTGGCGGGCACTGGACCTCAAACTGCCACAGGAACATTGCACCGGTCACCCTGCACTCTGACCATCCTGAGCTAAGGCATATGCCACTGAGTGTGTCTCTGTGCGTGGGTTTGTGTGTCTACCAAATTTATAAGTTGTATAGTTAATGGGTACATTTAAGAAAATGTTAATGTAGAAATATCAGCAGTATTAGTTAGAATGCAACATCATGTAAAGCTAAAAAGAAAACACTCTTCTATCATCTCAAAAATAATGCACACTCCACTTATTTTCAACATGCATGGATGGTTAATAAACTATAAATATTAATGTTTCTGTGTCTTGTTATTTTCAAAAGCAGCAGACCTTCACACATTTCAGACTGAGTCCTACGCCCTTTCAATAACTTTTTTTTTCATCAGGGTTGCCACAGAGGTTTCTTATCTTCTTCACTCTGTGAAAGGTGATACTAGCTCTTCTATTGTGCTCGGGCTTTTACATTGTCATAAATTTCAAAGAGCTACCTCTGAATTATGCAGGTTTTGCTCTGCAAAGAAGAAGATTATACTTGCAACAATGCAGATCCTGCTTTGTTCTCTAAACATTTTCTTCCTCTTGAAATTAGAAAATCATATTTATCTGCCATGTGAGGATGACAGAGGCTGGTTGTACACTTCTTTAGCAAGTATATCCTGTTAGTACTATAGAGCAACCTCGTGGATTTAATCTCAAAAGTATATGTTTTTTGTTTGTGTTATGCCTCATCGCTTCCATTAACAGCTCAGTGCTACTAAATATCACAAAAACCTGTAGAAGGGAGAGACAGGTACTGTATGGAACAACTGCTTTTCCCTCTTTTTTTTATTGAAGGTGACAGCAGAATTTGCTGCACCACAGAAAGGAACAAACCAGTTGTTTGCATTAAGTAACCTTTTCTCTAAAGGTCCGCTGCAATACTGTACACAGTTCAACTTCAAGAGAACAGAGCACAACTCCCGGGGGTGCCTACTGAACAAACATCGCTTTATATCAAACTGTCAAAATAAGGCAACACCCCAAATCCCTTGCAGTGTGCTCTGGATACTGAGATTTTATGTACGACCCAGAGAAATCTGCAAATCCCAGCATGGATAGACTGGTTATACAAGGCGTCACCGTGTATCAGGACTGTTAGAGTAAAGTTTAAAGGGAAGAAACGCATATGTAGCAGAATGTAGAGTGACAGCTGCACCCCTGCTCTCTCTCTGCTGATTCAAGCTCTCTGTTTTACAAAAGCAAACTCAATCTCCCTCAGAATGTCATTATAGGGAAATCCATACGATGAATGGCGGGGCAGCCAGATCTGAATCTTATTACTGTCCAGTAGTGGCAGGCCGGCTCTGTGGGACGGCTTCAGAAAGTGAGAGAATGAGAGAGAGTATGAAGTGTGTGTGTGTGTGTGTGTGTGTGTGTGAAGCACTGGTTTGTGGCAGGCTTGACAGGAGAGCAGCAGGGCAGCGCTGGCAGGTGAAGCCAATGTGATATTCTGTGACTTCTCTCGGTGAACATGTCATCGCCAGACAGCCAGGCCATCTGAAAATAAAAGAGGCCATCTCTCCTTCACTTAACCCTCTCTCTCCTTTTCTCTTGACCACTCACCATGCCTATGTTCAGTCTTCATCTGTTTCGCTTCTCCTCTTTCCAAATCCATCTCTCATTTCTTCCAAATCTCTCCATCTTTGTCCAAATCCCATCTCTTCTGACTCCCTCTCTCTGCTTGTTTCATCCACCTCTTTCCAAATCAATCCATCTATCCATCTATCTATCCATCTATCTATCCATCTATCTATCCATCTACTTGCTGTGCTCCTCTCTTCCTTCCTATTTTTCCATCATGCAGCCATGACGGGCAGCCAGCAGGATCTGCTGCTATCAGGGTGTGTCTCTGTAATCACATGTGGCTTCACACAGCGAGCCGTGGCAAAGAACGGGGGAACTAAAGCAATCACCCACTCAACGACACATTGCCTTTTGTGTCACACTAAAGGTGAGAGGGTCATCTCTCAGTTACAGTTCACCGTGTAATGCCACCAGCTGGGGAGAAGTGTGTGTGTGTGTCTGTGTGTGTGTGTGCGGTGCACAGGTGCATACCCGTGTGTAAGTCAGTGCACAGCTGCAGTCAAACAACAGTGTGGATGGCTACACATTTGGGAAAAGTAAGGGAGAGGTAGGTCTGTGTACGCATGTATGTGTGCGTAAGAGACAGAACGAGAGAGATATAAATGTGTATGGTTGTGCACGTGTGCACGTCCATAACTGTGTGCTTGTTTTTGTACCTGCATTTGAGCACATGTGGACAGTACATGTGTGTATACATGAGTGTGTGAATGTGCTTGTGAGTGTGTTTGTGTGTGTGTCTGCGCGTGCCTGCGTGTTTGTGTGTGTGGTGTCTAACAGGATTAGCTCCCCTGGGATTGTTCTGGAAGATTATGTACTGTATGTCAGGATTTCAATCTGCCTGAGTAGAATACAGCAGCACCTTTAGTGGCCCCAGAGTGGCAGATCTCTGGCAATCAGAGATGAATTCCTGATTGCATGGTTCCAGTTTCTTCATTTCACCATTTTGGTGGGGTTGTCTAATCTAAACCATATATTTCATTGGCACATTTTCTCTCTATTTTGAGTTAGGTAGGGTCACAAGGTTTTTGATGTTTCTTTCAATGAATTCTCTCTATGTTAGAGGGTCATCTTTTCATCAAACAAAAACATGTTTTTATTTTAGTTAATTGTACAATTTAATCTAATTTTTACATGTAATTCAGCTTTTTTAGGTATATTTTATTTGAGTTTACTGCACAAATAAGCAGGTACAGTAGACAATAACCGACCATACCAATTGGCACGCTACAAAAATCTTTGACAACACAAAGTGTGGTCTCATAAGACATGAAACAATGTCACTAAGCACTCTAAATCAAACACATACGCGCTTTGGCTGTAACAGGTCAGTCAGAAAATTCTGTATATACAGCAGTACAGTTGTGCTCACTAATGGCCAGCAAATATCTGCTAATATTAGTTGATACTTGACACATTAAATCATCCTGTAAGTGCTACAGCCTACATACAGAAAGCTGGGAGAATGTGGCCTAGTTTGCAGATGTTTACAAGGTGTCCAGTACTCTAAATGCATGAACTACCATGTCAGATGGAGTGCTGGACACTCACTACAGGGTTTATTGGACCAGAAGGCCCACTATTTCTTGAGATGCCGATGGGCTCCTTGACACAGCGAGCTGATTACAAATATTTATGTGCCTGGCTACAACCTGCTGAAAACCGCAAAATCACTTTAGCCATTTATAATTCAATTCATTTTAAATTCCATTTGATGTTGTTCAACAACAATGTATGACATGAGGTCTGTATGTCTGTCTATAATATGTGTCTATCTGTAACTTCTGCTTTTCGAAATCATACTTTTCACAAGCCTCTCTAAATTATCACAGCTTAAAGACCACAAAATCTTCAAAGCTATATACTCTCTGCATATACTCAATTGTTAATACTAAGGGGAGATGAATGTGTCACATGTGGCATGATAAAATGCCATTCTTGGTATGACATCATCACGCACAAGGCTAGAATGACATTTACCTTGCCATTATCACCATAGTTAATAGAACACCTTTAATACAGTATCTGGCATTAACATGCATCCTGTGCGATTACACTGTGGAAAAAATGCATAAAATACAGATTGAAATGTTTCCAAGAAAGAAGACGACCCAGTCAATATCCACATTTGGAGGGAGACAGCCGCACGTTTGGCATTAACATCAAAGCGTAAACGGATTGCTGCTCCATGCCAGATATAGTAAGCACACACTGTATTGTAAACAAAGTTGAGTGAACCAGGAAGCCTTTATCAAATCAACCAAGTGGAAGAAAGCTTAGATGGCATTACTTCTGTCAAAAATAGATAGCCAAATGGAGCACAACAATAAGGTGTTTAAAGCCAGTTTTAAAGGAGGTAAATGCTAAACATAGCAAACTAAATGGCAGCCTGCAGTGTGTCAAATGTCCAGTGAAAATGTAGTCAGTCTACATAATAACAATGTAGACTTAAGATTATTTTTTACACCAAACTTATAATATTCAAAAGAAGAAGTCACAGAGACAAACACAAATATGATTAGATTTCACAAACACAACACAATACATGCAAAATTTTACATACATACCCGATATTTGGAGAGGTCGATCCTCAGAGAGTTATGCAGCTGGTCCAGTAATTTGACAAATTTCTCCCTCTGTCAGGATGAGAATTCCATAATTCGGTTTAGAGTGTAACCACACCCAAAGTGTTTTGTCAAAAAATTTACAACACTGCGTGGTTGGTAGCATTGATATGCCCGCAGTGATTCATTTTTACTTCCTGGAACAAAATTTAGTGGTTTAGCTGTGTTGCCAGCCTCGGCTTACTGCCTGGAAATATTGCAACATTAGCTTATTAAATGTTCAATCGGAAAGCACTGGTGACCTTTGAGATTTTGTTGATTTCAAGTGCACTTGTTTTAGACAAATAACTCTAGGAATGATCACACAAAATAGTGATGTCAGTAGTTCAATTTCAGAATATAAGACAAGCAATAGATGTTACTTAAGTCTAACTGGAGACCGTAGATGACCCACATTTTTATTTAGCCCTCTATGTCTATTTATCACTTTTGGCAGATTACAGGAGAAAAATAGGCACACTTACCCCAAAGTTAGAGGCAGCAAATCGGTCAGAAGCGGAGGCAGTTGTTGTGGTGGTGGTGGTGGTGTGGGCGAAGTAGGCATTAATATTAGCAAGCAGGTTGCTCATCACTGCTGGCACACCGGGACACATGTATTTGGCAGACAGACAGGAGAAATGCCTGCAGAGGAGAATAAACAGCTATTATCTTCACATGGCTCCGAGCATAGTGCTGTAGTCATTTCGGGGCAAGATGGACATAATTTCTCCACCAAGGATCCATAGATAATCATATGAAAAAGCAGAGACCCCACATCAACTAGAAAATTCCAGGCAGAGAAAATGATAAATTAATCAATATACCCTTAGGTAATCCTCAAAATCCACAAAGTTAGTGTTGAAAGAGAACAAAGTTCGGAGTTCAGAAAGAATACCCTTGAAATATATAGCTTAAAAAATATCCCCTACCCTGTGTCTGTCCATCTGTACATACACTGCAGTGGCTACAGTAAAAAAACAAAAACTGAGCAGACATATTGCAGTAGAATATTTCTTCATTATTTTTACCTTCTGACTGCAGAAGAGAGAACACTCTGTTCCAAACAATTACTTCCGGTGGAAGAGTTAGTGCATAATTAGTTCACTGCCCTGTTCATGTAATAAAAAGTGTCTTCAAAGACTATCTATAGCAAATGATGTTGTAAATAAAAGCTTTATAGCCTATACAATTAAATATATAAGGCTGCACAGTAATAGATGCAAAGTAATAGAGCAAGTGTTTGACAGTGAATCAAAGGTTCCCGTTGGGGCTGAGATGTAATCATATCCAGAGGAATAGAAGAAAGAAATGTAAAACTTACTGTCTACCATTAAACTTACTTCTTTGTTTCATTCTGTAACAGAGACAATTGAGACAAATTCATGCACAGTGTGTGCAATTGACAGTTTAAGTGTTTTCCACTGAGATGAATCAATGTATGTCAAACTGGCACAAAGCAGATCTCAATACTACTGTGTGTGGTAAGCTAAAATTACACGAACTACAAGTCACCTTTCCCAGGGGAGGATTGAAGCAGGGGCTTGTTATTGTTGCAAAGCTGATGTATTCTGTTTAAATACATCTTGTTTCCTTTTCTCCTGTCTCCAGCACCTTTTTAAAGGGGACCTATTATGCTCATTTTCAGCTCTATATTTTTATTTTTTCACTCCACTAGAGTAGCTTTGCATTATTCACAGTTCAAAAAAACTCCATATTTATCTTATACTGGCCCTTTATGCATCCCCTCAGTTCAGCCTCTGTCTCTAACAGGCAGTTTTAGCTCCTGTCTCTTTAAGCCCCCCTTCCCGATGAGCCCACTCTGTTCTGATTGCCTGTTGAGGGGCAGCCGTATCAGAGTCGTGTAAAGTTACCACCGATGCAAACCCAAAATTTCCTGCTTTACTGCTTCAAATTAAAAGCTTTTGAATGACTAAATAACAGGAGACTTTTTATTATGAAGAACTTACAGGAAATGGAATGTGTTCCTCACCAAATTAGCAGAGCTTCATTAGCAGCACTAAACACCAGTTGACACAACAAGATATGGAGAAATTTGGACCTATTTGTTTAGCGGATCAGTCAGAAATAATGCAGGGAGGAATAGTACAAGCAGAAACAGCCACAGTGATGATGATGTTTGATAAAGAGCTGCAGACGACCAGCACACTTCCAACAGGTAAACTACTTATTTTACTTTACCGTGCTGTGTAATGGAAAACAGCTCAACTTGAATCACGGCCTGCCATGACCACCCACAAAACAATGGGAAAATGCCACACTGTGCATGGAGCAGATGACCATATAAAGAAATCCGTCACAAGCTGACATCGGCTTGGATTGAATGTAGAAAAAAACATTGGAAACCGAGCATTCAGAGCAGTCTGAAGCCTGCGCTTTTTGCTCACAAGGATGACTTCTACATACATTTACGTCATTATTTGACACTTTGGCCACGTTTAATATAAACATCCGACTTTGTAACATTATATATATGACTGAAAATAAGGAAAAACATAATAGGTCCCCTTTAAACTTCCTGAACTTTAAACTAATCATACTGAGAGAAGTGCATATATTGCCACTTCAGATTTGCCATGATCTCTCTCTCTTGCTCTCTCTCCACACACACACACACACACACACACACACACACACACACACACACACACACACACACACACACACACACACACACTGCAACAGCACTACCCAGCAGTAATTAATTGCTGGAGGCCTGGTTTGAGCAAGGATCTCTGAGTGTAGAGCATATGCTCATTTTAACACTTCATACTTATGCTTCACAAGCCATGTGGAATGCCTCCTACATTATAATTCACTGGTACCTCCATCCCCATCCATACATCACAACCAGTAAAGAATAATGTTACTCTAGATAGCACACCACATAAAAATGTATATGTGTAATAATCTGAATGTTTACTTTAATGCAGCAGACAATAATGTAAACAAGGGTTCCCTTATCAATCTCTGGCTGTGACCCAAAGCAACCAAGCATCTGGATGAATCGGATGCTTTTTACACTGTAAAGATGCCTGAGGGCTTAAAGCCAGAAAAATTAGACTGAGCTCTATAAATATAGCATATGTTTAACGCTCATTCTTAATTGTATGGAAAAGAGATTTCCCTATATTTTGAGTTTGTATCAACAAATCACAGCCATTACTTTAGCTTAGATTCCACATAATGTTGTTTCAAAAGATTAAAAAAAATTGAATTCATATTATTCACCCCTTCACCTTCATATAGATATAATTTTGCAGTATTCTCTTTTAATATAATATTAGGAAAAACAAATTGAATTAACTTGTTTTTCCATAAATATCATATATTATAAGATGGAAGTGACCATTTTATATGACCATTTTATAGTATTGTGAAGCTGGATGTTGGGCTTGGAGTCCAGAGATTATGAAACTCAACGTCTTGCTCAGTGAGTCATTGCTTCATAAAGCTAAAGTGTTAGAAAAGGCACCAAGTTATGTGGAGTAATGATTACAGATTTACTCCCCCTCCAGAGTGTAGCCCATGCACACACATGCACACACACACAAATAGAAACACAAACATGTTCTCATCGGGAGGCCTACTTAATTACTCTGCTTTCAGCCTCCAAATTACCCAGGAGCACTTGGGCTTAGGCGAGCACAGAAACTGATGCAAAGAGAGTGATGATGGCATCCGATGAACTCCCATGGTGCTTTTAGAGCTGGATCTCCTGAGCCAATTTTCAAGAGCAAGACATTGCTTCTCTTTGTGTTACCCTGCCGTGGTTTTTATTAGTGGATGCAATGTACTATGCACTCACTTACATGTGATCATTTTGTGGTTTCATATGGCAGGGAGAAATGAGAATAAGATGATGGGAAACAGAGACAGAGAAACAGGGAGGTGGGAGGAAAGGGGGTTAGAGAGTGGTGATAGAGCGGAATGAAGAAAAACGAACATGAGGGAGGGGTATGTTGGGGGTTGGTGTGGGGGGCAGGGGATGGAGAGTGAGTCTTCACAGCTGCTGTGATTTATGCAGCCATCATGTCAGGAGTGACTGGGAGTCAAGGTTCTATGATGAAGAAAGCAGAAAGGTGGGGCCTTTCATAAATTCCTGATGAAGCATAATAAGCGCCACTATAAAAAACACCAAACTTAAACAAGGTTCAAGCCTGGAGCATTAACTCCACCTGAAAAAGCTGGTAGTAAGGCCACTTACTGCTTCACTTGTCTGCAGTTAAATAACCCGGCAATCTCTCACATGCTGCAATACATTGTCACACTGAAACAACAGTCACCTGGCCACTTCACATCTATAAGCATGCTATAAACGTGTTGTTGCTGGAGCAGTTGGACTCCTTACTTATGTGGATATGAAGGCTATAAATGTGAGATACTGAAGAATCCTATGAAAAGCTAACTCAAGCTTTACAGGGCTCAACAGAAACCCAACAACAAGTTTGTCCTATAAGGCCAGTAGGAGAGTAAATAAAGGAGCTGCTGTGGGATATATAAGGGCTGAATCGTAAGCAGTGGGATCTAAAAAAGTGGTAGGGGGTGGGGGGGATCAAACATGCTTGAGCCTAGTAGAAAAAAATCTAAAAATCAGAAACAAACCAGTGATCCTGAAAACCGTTGTCTCATTTTGCTACAGAACATCAAAACAAACATTGCAAGCAGAGTACTTCACAGTGTTTGAGCAAACAATACAGAGACCACAAATACAAAAACTGTTTCTCCATGTTGCTTCATCTCAGAGATGCACGTGCGATGCGATTTTCAAACAGCAGCTCTAACAGGCATCGAATAACTCATTATTACTTACTGAAATATTGAGATGCAAAAGAAGTCATGAAGCAAACAGTGAACATGAAATAACACAATAACAGACTGAGATGCTCAACAGACAGTATAGCTTAGAAATGAATTCCAATGCAACCAGTGATAGATCACCAAGAGTAAGCGAGGTGACACTGACAGAAGCTCAGGAGTAGAATCTTCTTTGTTTAGAAATCGCATATACAGAAAACACTATAACTGAAATGATTTGCACAGGACTTAACATATCTGTTCCTCAAAGTCTGCTGTTTAGAGACCAAAAAAAACTCTATAGCGACCACTAAAGCACCGGAGAATAGATATATATAAGATAAAATGCATCATACAAACTTCTGTAGTGGGAACTATTACACCAACACTCCACAATGTAACATGGCATTGCATGACCTTGATCAATATCTAACGATTTTAATTTTAGATGGTGTGTCTTTGCATGTGGCTGTGTGTGGAGAAAACACGGAGACAGACATTATTGATGGAAAGGGTCATGGAAGATCAGGGAGACAGAGAGAGAGGGGGAAACGAGTGCGTTTATGTGTGTCCATGATCAATGTGACCAAGGCAGTTTGGGAGTTTTTCCAGGAGACCAGCAATTAATCAATCAAACTTGGGAGCTCAATAGTCCTCCAGGCTCTGATTCTGCTGAGGAGACATCTTTACAACTTCTGTTCTCCTTCTGCTCTCCTTCTCTCATCTCCTTCTCTCCTCCACTCTCCTGAATGAGACAATGACTGATTGGTGAGGTAAAAGGCCATAGATCAGGGTGGTACTAACGTCATAGCCTGATAGATGGACTCCACTCCGTATCTCATGGCGGACTCATCCACTATCTCCTGAGACACGTCGTCAAAGTAGACCTTCCACGCCTCGTCCCCTTTCACCTGCGGGATCTTCACTACCCCGCCGCTCTTCACCTCGGTCAAGTAGTGGAACAGGTTCTGTGAGTGGCACGAGAGATAAGAAGGGACAGGGTACGGTGAGGGAGCACAGTGTGTCACCAGATAATAAAAGAGACATTTCTTTGCTCGATGTACGCCAGTACTGCTGGAGACATCTTTATTATCTTTTATAGCAATACGCTGACTATCGATTGTTGAAAAATGCTGTTAGTTTCCTTTTTTGATGTAATCGCAACAAATTACATTTTCTTTATGTTTTTCTTTAACTGTCTTTAGCAAACGTGAGATATGACATACTTATTTAATGCTTTGTTCCCCAAAGATGAGTTAATTGAAAACTTTCCTCATGTGTCACATTACAATGGTTACCTCATGTAAACAGGTGTACTGGCCATGGGGTGGAACCACATTTTCCTCCCCTTTCATCTCCACACTGATCTTGAGTCTGATGGCACCAGATACAGCAGACTTGTCGGTCCTCTTATCTGTAACACACAACCGGGCTGGATTAGTCCTGGTCTGAACTATCAAAACTGGGAAGTAACTGAAAAATGACTACCAACTACAAGATATATTAGCTAAACCATACAGAGTGCAGTGATGTAACATGGCTTAACCCAGTCTTTGGTAGGCACATATTCCAAAAACATACAGTAGCATCTCTTTCTGCTTTGTCCTGGATGAAGTACAGTTACTATATACTAAACAAAAATTCTAAATTATGTGACGGTGTGTTGGCGTTCAAAATGCTCTCACAATAGCAGATGGTGGAAGAAGAGAAAGAAAGACTTTTGAAAAAATTATTTCGATTTTTATTCCATTCAGTAAACAAGAGAAAACTGCCAACTAGCACATAAGGAGTGACCAAAGGAAGTGAAAGGATGTACAAGTCAATAAACAACTTTACTGTCCTCCTTTGTGGAAATTTGTCCTTGACCACGCCATGACAGCATGACATATAAAACACTAAAAGATTAGAAACAAAATACATGAATGACATCATCTAAGACACAAAAGATTAATGTCAAGAAACATTAATGGCATGACAATATGTTCTGTAAAACATAATTTATATCATACCTACACACGCAGCCATGACATTTTATGCATAAGAAAACACTAGCATTAACAATATTATTGGCTATAATAAGCTTGTTGGTTTTGGTAAAATGTACTTTATTTATTTAGTAGAAAGAAAGTACATGCGGACTTTCTTTCTTGAATGCTCACATAATGCCACATGCACACACAGATGCCAGCAAACACATTGCTGACAGGACTGAGAACTAATGACATCGAAGCTGTTTACAGACTTCAAACACCCCCCTCTGTGCTCTCATATACAATTCATCTCTGCTGTGCCAAATGAGTGAAATTTTCCTCTACAGTCAGTTGGTCAAGAGACAGACAAGTGAAAAATAATAACGTGAAAGAGCGACGGAGACTAGCACTGTAAACGCAAAGGCCCAGATTGAAGAGGAGCTGAAGAGGCTTAGAGAGGAGAGCAGCTGGAGGGGTGGACACCCACACCAGCAAAGGCCTGTTTAAACATTCATTGTGGACATTTAAAAAGGCACAGAGAAGCAGTAGAGGGCAGGGGTCACTATTACCACAAATTGCTTCCTTTTAGCTCGAGAGGCAAACAAAGACAGCACCTGTTAGTCACGATACTTCAACAGAAGTGGGAGCTCCCATTATGTTGCCATTCATCCTCATGCAGCATGAGGAAACCAGTGAGGTATGAGAGTGCTGCATCAACAGCATCAGTACCCAAACTGAACCGCAGGTCCTGTGAGTATTTGATGCATAGACTGTAATGATGACCTCAACTGGACCACACTTCATCCTATCCTAATATCCTGTTATAATGGTCACAGTGTAATGGGAATGTGTAGGGGAAGACAGGAGTTTAAGTCAACATGTTTATGTTCATAGCATATAAACCTTGTGGAGTGATAATGGCAATGATAATGATGGCTAAAACTTAATGTGCCTGTAACATAAACGTCAAAAACGGTCATGTACCAAAGATAGCATTGAATGCCTAATTAGATACTTACTCTTTAATTGGATATTTAATGATTCAGTAAGAAAAAAGAATTCAAATGATCTGGTCCTTTTAATGATTGTTAAATACATAAAGGGAGGTCTCAAGGTGTCTTACATTAGTGTTTTTAAGTGCCACCATAGTTGTCAATTAATCAATATCTCATTTGTAAGAAGACGTTGAAATAAAATGAGCAACATACCCAGATTGTACCAGACGTCCATCTCGCCGCTCAGAGTGCGAACCTCGATGATGGTCTGACCCAGAAAATCATCGGACTCGCGCTTGAAATGCTGCTTCACTCGTGATTTGATGTCATCATCCTCATCCCACACACGCACCTTGATGCGGTCAGTGGCGTTGTGACATTCGCTGCGATTTGGAAGATGATTACGCCAGGTCAAAACGATCACAACAACATGAACAACAGCAGCAACAGCAACAGCATATTAAGTGACAGCTCATCAGGTTGGGGGTATTCAGCGGAGCGGAATGGCAGTCAAATGTATAATTCAAGCATAAATACAAGTTCAGAGACACACACCCTTCTTGACCCTTTTCTAAGGAACATATGGAGAACAATTCTTGCCTGGATTCAAATGAGAGAGTGTGTGTTTTTGTGTGCATCCATGGGTGTGTATGAGTGAGTGTGCATGCCTAGCATGTGTATGTGGAGAAGGGCTCCTTGCCTGGCAGGAAGAACTACCCCAAGACATTGCTTGACCTTTACTGTGCATCTGTATATTTTTAAAATCATCAGAGAAGAGCTGAATGTTACACAAGAATGATTGCATAGCATTTATAGCAAGGATTACTTATTTGGTAAAGCTTTATACTGCAAAATATCCATCTCTTTGGTCTTCCTCACGTCATTGCAGCTGACAGACGTTTTGCAGTAATGACACTGCTAAATAGAAAAGAGGTGGCCAAAGCACTTAGCTTCAGATGGGGTCAGACTGTTCGGCTCTGGAATTAAAACCGACAGATTACATTTTGTTCTAATGACATCTTGGGTGCGACAGCCAGAGAAACAGTATCTGCAGTGTTTTTTTTAACTAATCCCTTTCTTAGGGAAGCACTGGATGCTGTTGTTGCACAAGTCTGGGACTTTGCTCTCTGCCAAGCACACAGTAATGTATCGCTCTATTAATCTACATCCCTGTAGTAATGGGAACAAGTTTTTATTACAGCCACCACTGGAGTCTCATTACAGGTGTGGAGCCTTGTCAGTTACTGGCATAGGACATATTACTGAGATTGCATACACAATCTCAGTAATATGAGTGTTGTTTGAGGGCGCTCACTCACATGAACACAGAATGCTGCTCTAAAAATAATCTAAAAAATATTTCACATTTAAAAAATATGAGCTAGAAGTATAGACAGAAACCTCCAGGGGAATAGTGCCGGAAGCGCTTGTACATTATGAATCAAAAATGCCATTAGCTGCTCACTCTTTGGTTTAAGTCAACATGACAAAATCTCCCTGATCCTTTAACAGATGCTCCCCAGTGCCCCATATACATACAGAGGATTACAGATAAAAAGAAAAGAAAAGAGAACAAAAAACAAAAACTACAAAGGCCCTCTGATGTCTAGGGGGATGGAGCCGTCCTTCAAATTGTGGTCAAATGATATGTCCATATTATTCTTGTGTTTTGTTTCCAGCTGTCGTATTTCCTCAAATAATAGCCGGGGCCTTTATTTACCTCAGCTGTAGAGGCTACCAGGTCTTTATTGGAAGCAGGCTTATATTAGATAGATGTTTGATAAGCTCATATTTTAATACAAAGCCTCCTTGTTTTCTGATCTGCTTCCTTTTGCTCTGTTACATTTTTGTTACTGCATTACCAGTAATCCACTTACTCCGACATGCAGAACAATAATTCTAGCACTTGATTTCCACCCAGAACGTTTTGGCAGTGCACCACTTAGCTGTAGCATGACGGTAACATGCTCATGGATGTATGCTCACCGGCTTAGCAAAGTTACCCTGGTTACCCAAGCTCATGTAGTGTCGTTGCCGTTCGTTCCTCAGACTCCCTCCCCTCTCTGGTTGGCTAGAGGGCTACGCATGTACTCATAGAACTGGAGTTACATCCAGGTAACTACTATTTATGCTTAACTGGCATGCACATTATATAACAGGCACCAAGAGTTTATGCACCTTTGTTTTTTTCTTTTGGGAAAAAATAAATTAAAGAGTAAAAACAAACAATGGAGGCAGAGAGCTAACGAGTAGACTGAATGGTGATATTCCTGTGGCTATTGCACATCTTTACTGACCAGGAAAAACAGCCTGTGCTGAAAACAAAGAGGCAGAAGCCTGGCCAGCACAATGGATAACTCATACAGAATGAGAGTCACGTACTGCTAAAGCACTGAAGGATTTATTCTATTGTTTCAACCACACCACAGCACTGAGACTGCTCTTGTTAAGGTCTTCAATGACATCTACTTAAACACAGACAGTGGCAGAATTTCAGTCAGTTTCATTCGACACGATCAACCACAACATATTACTAGATTGGTTTAAATCTTACTTAAAGGACAGGGACTACTTTGTTTCGATAGGTAACTACACCTCTGAGCGGGCAAAAATGACATGCAGCGTTCCCCAAGGCTCCATTCTGGGGCCTCTTCTGTTCAACATCTACATGCTTCCACTGGCTCAGATTATGGAAAACAACAAAATATGTTACCATAATTATGAAGACGACACACACATTTACATAACCATATCACCAGGGGAGTATGGTCCAACACAAGTGCCGAGTAAGTGAATTGAACACATCAATGATTGGATGTGCCAGAATTTTTCTTTAATTAAACAAAGACAAAAGTAAAGTAATCGTCTTTGGAGCCAAGGAAGAACAATTAAAAGTCAGCACTCAGCTTCAATTGGTAATGTTAAAAACCACAAACCAAGCCAGAAATCTTTGCATAGTCACGGACTCAGACCTGCATTTCAACAGCCACATTAAGACAATTACAAAGTCAGCCTACTGTCACATTAAGTATATATCAAGAATTAAAGGACTTCAGCAGGATTTGGAAAAACTTGTCCATGCATTTCTTCAGTGGACTCGACTACTGTAACAGTGTCTTTACGCATCTCCCTAAAAATCATTCAGACAGCTGCAGCTGATTCAGAACGCTGCTGCTCGAGTCCTCACTAAGACCAGGCAAGTGGATCATATCCCTCCAGTTCTCAGATCTTTACACTGGCTTCCTGTCTGTCAAATAATTGATTTTAAAATACTACTGATGGTTTATAAACCACTGAATGGTTCAGGGCTGAAACACATCTCTGATCTGCTGCTACGTTATGAACCCTCCAGACCTCTCAGGGTCGTCTGGGACAGGTCCGCTTTTCTCTTCCCAGAGTCAAAACTAAACAAGCATTCAGTTTTTATGCTCCGCATATCTGGAACAAACTCCCAGAGAACTGCAGGTCTGCTGCAACTCTCAGTTCTTTTAAATCAAGGCTCTTCTGTTTGCCGCTGCCTTTTATTAAATCAAATAATTATTAATTTCTTACACTGCACTGTAACTTTAATTCTTGTATTTTATACCTGTCTTATTCTATTTTAGCTTATTTTTGTTTTCTATTCCCTTAGTTCTTGACTGTTTTTAATTGTATTTAAATGTCCCTTTATAGTGTTTTTCTTTTGCACTCTGTCTCAATGCTTTTAATGTTTTATATAGCACTTTGAATTGCCTTGTTGTTGAAATGTTAAAGCTGTGTTTAGCAAAGTCTCCAAAAGCTCTGCGGTGCAGCTGGTGTGTAACATGTCATAACTAAACATTTCCCAAACTATTAAGTAACAGCCAGGCATTAAAAAAAGAATTTCGTTTACATACTGACTAAAGCTTTAAGATTCTCTCTCGAACAGATGACTCTTAATCTTTCTGGGGATTATCTGGTCAGATAAAGGTCAAATTAATAGAGAGCACTTACAAGTAGAACTTCTCATCCCAGATTGGGTTGAGGTTGCCGAAGATGGTCTTCGTCCTGCGTTTGGTCTTGCCCACCTGGACGGTGACATATGGGTCACTGGAGCCAGTTTTATCCTTGGCCTGTAGCCCCTGTGCACTCATCACTGGGATGAGATGGGGTTAAGACAGGGTAGAAGAAGAGAAGAAGATTTTTGTGAGTACCAGAAGCAACATATTTGACCATAATCCTTTTTTGTTTTTAGATGGATGACTGTTGAAATGGCAAGTCAGTTGTTTTTAATTGTACCTTTAATGTTCCATACTTAATACTATTAGGGGCATACTGTCCTGGAATATTTTTACAGGACTTTTTCAATCTCAGTCATGAATCTACCTCTATATTTTACTTCAGAGCTTACTCATCAGTTTCCTGTATTTTACTTATTTCGTTCTTTGGTTCCAACTTAGGAATCGAAGCCTTGTCACTGCCTCCGCTTCCTACAACAACGTTGTGCACTTGCCAAAAGCTGAGGCAACAAAGCAGCTTTGGTTCATTGACAGCAGCCATCTTTCATCTATTTTTGTACATAGTGTTAAGTATATCTATGATTTATCTATTCCTACATCCAGGCTATAGGTAGATTCCACCCCTGTGTGTATGTGCCCACTGCTACAACATCACCATGCTGAGCTAAGACTTGGCTTCAAAGAAAGACCTGTGATTCAGAATCTTACTTCCACACACAGAGAGGAAGGTGCAGAGAAGGAGAGACAGTAGTATTTCACAGCGCCATAAAAGGGAAAAACGACACTAGGGCATTAAATATGTATAAGTGACAGTCTAAATAATTCAGGGTACATATATATCCCTCAGGTCAATGCTGACAGGGGTTGGTGGGCAGGATATAGAGGTTTGAAGAGGCATGGCCTGCTTGCTCTAGGAGTACTCAAAATCAAATGGCTCCTGTAGTAAAGGAGGGGTCTAATAGAGTAACAAATGGATAAAGCAGTCAGGTTCAAATCAGGTGCTTGTTGGATCATCCAACAGTGTCTGAAACCCCCTCCACTACATTTTTCAGATGTCGGAATTGGGGGGCGTGTATCCGATATTTTTTGTAAATTTATCAAACTGATAGTCTGACAAGTATGCCCACTTCACGCAGCGATTGGCCAAGTGTGTGGAAGTGAAAAAGTAGTCTGGGTCACACATGTTCTCTTTGTTTATTCTTCACACAACTACTTCAATCACTTTCCTATGTACAAAACACCCAGTCCTCAAGACTGGGCATTCAGAACAGCTATAAACTCTTTTGCCTAGAGGTTGGACAACATGTTATACAAACCAGTTTGTTTTGAGCATATCCACACCTTCAGTAGAGTAAACTGGGAGTTGGTGTTTGATAACATTTTAATCCCGTAGTGACTCTGTTTGTCAAATTGAAATCCTTCTGAATCCTTTCCTGAGTCTATCTGGTTTTATATTTTCACATTTTCAAGCACATTTTACACAGCTACCTGAACACGTATACAATGTTTTTTTTAGCTAATAAAAACAGTGAGAAGATTAATGACTCACTAAGAGATTTGTTGGCCCTGGGGTGTGATGAATCTGGGTATTTCAACAACTTGAAACCAGATTAATTGTTATTAACTCTCTATTCCCAAACACTGTATACTTGTGTCCTTTCAAGTTACCATGCTGCTTGTTTGGCTTTGGCAATATATACTATAGTACAAGAAGTACAAAAGGTAAGAAAAGTGAGACATTTCTTTTAATTAGAGAGGAGCAGAGGACCAGAGGGGGCATACCCAGAAGCATAAACACATGGAGCATGCTTGTGGTGTAAAGAATGGTCATTGAACAGAGGAGGATGAGTACATCTGAGTACACCCTGAACCTGAGTACTTTACAAAACAGCAATATAATTCAAAAGAAAATATAACATTGTTTGAAGTAAAGGAAAATAGTATATACCTTATATAACAACGTATGTCATTGCATGTTTCTTTGATAATATGGTGACAGGTACAGTAGCAGAGTTGATAATTAGCTGAGATTTTATAATTAGCTGATTACTGTACGCTGATCAAGGTTTATATTCACTGCCAGACCTTCTTGTGTGCACATTTACCAGATACGGAATATCTCATGGTCGCTGTCAGAGTGCTGCAGAGTCAATACCAGTCTGTGTTTATCTAATGAATGATAAATAAACAACAACTCAATACATACAATCTAAAATTGGGACTCTCAATAGGCCCTTGGGATATTGACAGAGGCAACTCTGGGTCTTTCTCATTTCTCTCTCACTCCTTTTTCCTCTTTGTCTTCTTTTTCTTCTTTCTCCCTCTCCTCATGCCCTCTCCCCATCTATTTGTCTCTCTCCTCCTCTGTTTCGGTTTCTCTCTGGTATTATTGACACTGCCAGAAATGCAAGGTGGACAATAACTGAGCTGGGCCTGGCACAGTTACCACAGAGAGGGATTGGAGTGCAGGGTTGAGGTTACAGTGCTACCTTCCTGACCTTCTTTCTGTAGCCTGTTAACTAGCTGCAGAAAATGAAACCTAGTGATTAAGTGACAGTGTGTACCATGTGTATGTAAATTAAGTAGTGAAATAAAAGAAAGGCCTTGTAATTCTCAAGGATGATTTTGCTCTTTAACTTTATAGTTTTCTATTATATGATATATTTATGCTACTATGATTACTGGAAAATTAAGTTTGTGGCAGCAAAACAGGAAAAGGTTGCAGCAAGGAAAATAAAACAGGAATAGGGACAAACGACATTATTATGTTGTTATGTTGTTGAGATTATGTAATCAAAGAGGGTATGTAAAATATTGCCATTAAGTACACTCAATTATGGACATGTTATTCAGTTCTATTGCCTTTCACTAAAAGGGCTGGTAAACAAAGACAATAGAGGACATTGATTTCATTAATTTCCCTTTATGTCCACAGAAAGAGAAACTGTTCAATCTGAGTTGGTAAATTTACCAAACCACTGCGTAACCCGAGGAGCTAATAGTGCCAGAAAAAAGGGCAAAATGCATGTGTGAAAAGTTGTCTCAAAAAGAAAGCCAAATCATTTTCCTTCTGAACATGCTATGACGCGCTGTACTGTCAAACTGCACTCAGGGACATGACATTTTGATTGGCATCTCAGAGAGAGCTCGAGGTACAGCTCTGGGGGGGCTCATTTCTGAAGTACACCATGCAAAGTTCTGTCAGCGTAAGTGAGCTCAAAAATAAGACATAAAGATCTCTGTCAGTTGCAGCAAGTACTCCTCTGCTATAATAATAAGCCATCATTGCCTTGGCAGGAAGCATTGTCGCAGCCTGATAAGCTCTCCCACTGCTCAACTTGTATAGTGTTTTCATTAGAGCTACATATCGTGGACTGAGCTCCTATTTAAAATGAATGTGTTCTTAAAAATATGCCATTAACAAAGTAAATGAGTTGAGTGTAGTAGATACGGTTTAGAGCTGTCAAGAAATTAAAACTTCCGCTCTGTACAATCTGTACAGGATGACCAAAAAAAATCGCCATTGTCTATATTAACAGTGACACTGTGGTAACCTAAATTACTTCTCTCCAAACTACCTCATTTATTTCCATTTCTATTTAAAATAGGCATTGCTGGCTTTGGTTCAGTGTCAGAGGTTAATGACCAAGATCTTGAGGTTAATGACAAGTAAATACCAATTAGAATAGCAGTGTTTATCATTTGAGAGGAGCCTGACTTGTAATGGCAGCATTGTTGATTTAGGTCATAGGTCATAACCACAAGGTCAACAGTCACAAGCAGCAGTATGAGGACATTACTTGTCACGAAACACTATTCAGCTGATTGATGATTAATGTGTAAATGAAAGCTGACAAACAACTTCATATCCTAATTAGCAGATGCTATTATGGTATGATTCATAATAAAAAATGTAATGGATGGTTTGAAGAATGAACTTTCTGGTAAGATCACTGGAACCAGACTAACCTGTGATGCTGATTTTGGCCGACCACTTGGAGGTCCCATCCAGCACAGCCTGCTTGGCTGTCTTCAGATGGCTAGCGAAGTCCTCTTTGGAGATTTGGAACATCTCCTGGATCAACTCAAACACCTCAGGACGGTTCTTCTCCCTTATCTTCATGCGCTCCTTCATAGCCATGATGATATTCTGGGTCTTGTCCTCTGCCCCGTGCTTGGAGCTCTTCTCCACTGCCCCTGAAACAAGTCAAGAGTTACAGGGTTTAGGCTCAGACGTCAGCATATTTAATACCCAGGAATTAGAATAAAAAACGTGAAGTAAATACCAGTGCCAGACCATTCATTATGTGTACTCACCACCTTTCTTCCAGACTTATCTTTTAAATATCTATGGTTAGCTAACCTTCTTTTATCTCTACTTGTGTGTGTGAAGAGTTTACAATACAGTGTTACAGCATCCAGCATTGGATCAGATCTAATGTGTGTTTATTTATTTGAATATGCATCTGTAAGACAAAAGAGGCCCATGCGACGGTTAATTCTCTGTATCTGATCACAGTATCTTCTTGTATCTGCTGTGCATTCATGAGTGCAGATTGAAATGTGATAAAGATGAATCGCAGTTTGAATTATAAAACATTGTTATGCTAGTATAAAACTGTTACAAAACACTGAGTTTTATAACAGCCAGGGTGTAGCTAATCCACTTAAGTGTGTGTGAGGATTGCCGTAAGGATCATCCTGAAGCCTGCGTGTCGCATTGTTTCTATTAGTCTACACTGTTACAGCAGGGGTGTGCCTGATTGAAAAAGCTGATTGGAGATTGTAATGAGTGCCGGTGATGGAGAGAGCAGTGTAAACGCACCATGTTACTTGTAGCTACAAGTGGTGGGGATATGTAATATGTACTACACAAATCCCTACACAAAAGCATTCACATGTACTGTGGGACTTATGGTTGCTATTTATAGAAATGTGGGGGGAAGAAGAAAACAACAGTTAAACCTTACAGACAAGTTACCACATGACATGGTGCACACCCAGAAAAAACATTTAATCTAAGATTAAATTGATTTTTTACAGTCAAAAGACAAAGATTATAAAAAATGGACATTAAAAGTTATAAATGTAACATAATGATAATAGGTCCATTATGGGATGGAAAAAAAAATAGTGTGTTGATGTATAAATCAATCTGCTTCCTTACTTTGTAAACAATCTGCATTGAGCAGGTCCTGGCACTTCTCGTGGCATTTAACACCACACTCCGAGCAGCGCATGCCCTGGCGGGCGATGCCCCACAGCAGCCCCTCGCACTCATGGCAGTAGGTGGGCGCAGTAGCTGTCCACACCTCAAAGTTATGGGGTGTTGTGGATGAAATCGGGTAAATCAAGGCCTGGAGAGTCTTCTTGAAGACGTGTAGTTTCTGAAAAGAAAGATGAGTGAGATAGTGTAAGAAATACTTTGGTATCAAGAAAATGATGGAAAAAAATAGGGGATGTGAAAGACAGAAGAGGGGCTGATGCTGTTAAACTCTCATGGCACCACGAGCTGAAGAAAATAAGATTTCATACCAACTATGAAAGTAATTAAAAAACAAATGTGCGCTTAAATTGCTTTTCAGAGATGTGCAGTATATCTAGAGATCAATACTGAAATAAGATAAGAGGAATACATTTGCACCTGCTGAGGGATCAATATAACCAGATATCATAAACACAAAGTTTCAGTCAAAGTTTACAAGTCTAGCAGAATACACTGCCTCGCTAATCTTAATTCACATTGATCTGCAATCTCAGCTGGATTGAAATTTACAATACAGCTCTGCGTTAATCTTCACAATCATATAAACTGACCGACTGCAGTGATGATTCATCAGTACTGCTGTGTTTTTCAAGCTTTGTTTCTTAGTGAAGGGGATCAAACAGATTACATTATTCCAAGAGATAACTTGTAGGAGGCTTTGTTGATCCTTTTCTGATCACCTTATCATCAATAGAGAGGTCATCTGTATGAGAGAAAATCAGCCTGATATCTCATTAAGCTTAGATTAACAGCATCCTTAGTCCATAGGCTTTGTTCACATTGAGTGGTTTACTGACAAAAGCTTCTCCAGACCAAATACTAAAGTTGACTAGAGGTCTGTCTAGACTGATTGCTGTGTAACAGAAGCCTCTTGAAATTGAATGCTTTACTGCAGCAGCCCTGCCATCCACAACGACTGGAAAAAGGGCCAGGACTTGCCAATTCTTGAAGGGAGAATCAATGGATGCTGTAAATAAGGTTTTTAAAAGTGAGCATTATCCAGATTGAGAGCAAGGGAGCAAGAGAGAGAGAGAGTGACAGAGAAAGAGAAGGAGATGTATGGTGGTTAAATAAATCTTCAAGAGGTACTTGCTGTCCACTTCTACTGCGCTCCACTCCTCACCCCTTCTCCTCCTCCCTGCCCTGTGCTGTCAGCACCCTGTGTGTTGACAATGTGCTTTAACACCTGAACAGTAGCTCTGCACTTCACGGCAGGGACTACTGCACTGCCCACTCCGACACACATACCGACACACATACACACGCACGCGCTTGCACAGATGATTAAATGACACCAGATGACAGGACAACAAGGCTATAACATTGTGAGACTTTGCGTCGCTGATGCAGCACAGAGGCTGCTGAACCCTGGAGGACCTTTAATGAAACACAGAGGGAGACAGAGAGGAGAGATTTCCTTTTTAATCTGAGGACGTTGAGATGAAGCAGATGTCTGAGATTTATTCGCACCTCGCACAGTAGCTAGAGCAGGGCCACAACCGGAAGCCTCACCAAATTTAACACTGAACCGTCTGGTACTGACAGCCTGCAGGAGATGAAGGAGCCAAAATTTCTATGAGTGTGGGAAATCTCAGAGACCTCTCAATCTCTGTTTTTCTCACTCAGATGACTTGGCTGGTAAACACCATCTTTTTTGGCTGCTACTTTACCAGCCAACTAGATTTCTTTTTTTTAATGGTACAAAACCTTAAAGTTACTCCATTACTGAGCGTGTTAAGTGTGTAACTCTTTTTTTCTGCCCTGGCACATGATCTATTTTCTTTGCTCCGGTCTAATTCTCTCTTTTCAAATTTTCCTCCTTCTCTGTCTCCTCATTACTGACGCTGCATGGCACACTGTGCAGCAGATGTGTGAAGAGTGCTCCGTGTGTGAGTTTCATGTGTTACACTGTGAGGTAACCCTGGTGATGTGCAAGACACTGGTAGAGCTGATTGACAGCGGCAGCCTCTGCCTGACAGAGAAGAATCTAATCTCTCCTCCTTCTTTCACCCCTCCTTTCCAATTTCACCACCTATTGTCCTTGTCAACCACTTCATTGACACCGCTATCCTCCTCATTCTGTTCCAGCCTTCTACACCTCTAATCTTTTGCTTTAACTACTGTAGCATTTCAGCCCTGACACGTTATCCATGTGGTTTTCTTAACGAAACCTGGCTGACCTGGGTGTAATTTTTATACAACTGCAATGCTTTTCTGCCGGGAAAGATTCACAAAACTACCCCAAATTACCTGGGCAGAAATCAAAGGCGTGTATTGTTTGGTGTACTGTATTTGCCTGCTCACAGCTTGCCTGATGCTATTTGAACTGACTTAAAGCAACACATCACATCCTATTTCCAGATAGTCTTTGAACCATGTCATTCTGTGTCTCCCTCCTTCCTTCCTACAACTGAGTCCCTGCCTTTGTCTCAGCAGGTAAGCATGGCCCTAGTTTATGTTGACAGTCACCATTAAAAGACTCTGGTGCTCAGATCACACGCAGCTCAGAACATTAAGCGGACACACGGGCCGTTAGCCAGCCCACATATAATGTTCCTTTCTGCTCTAAAAAGCAGATGCATGGGAAACATGATGCAGAAAGAGAATAGCATCAAGGGAGAGAGTTCTATACGTCAGTTAGTTTTTTTACTGAATTAAATTCAATTAAAATGTATTAAGATAAAAGAGAGAACAAAAAAAACAAAGAGTGCTAATCTAAATGGATTGAAACATCTCTCCAGGGAGTCGGGGACAGATTGTTCAACATGGATGCCTGATCAGTGACTTTAGGGCTGTGGGGTCATGATGACAAATCACTCTCTGCTTTGCTCTTCTTTAATTCTCTTCTCATTCACCTCCTTTTCTCACAATTCCTTTCCTCTCCCTTTCTCCTCTCCTCCACTACCTCCTCTGCATTCTTAAACAGCATATGGTCATTTACTGAGTAGTCTTGCAGTCCTCACAGGAAAGCACTCTCCTGGACTTAATGCAGCAGATAAAACTCTGACATCTGCTCGTCCTACTTACCAAGTCCGCACAATCTGCAGCTTTGCTCGGAACTCAGCTACCCTCGACCACCAATTATTAAACTCCTCCTTGTTTTGTCCTAATCAGAATATTGGACATCTACCCCTGAAGTTCAAGCCTTTACGTACTACTGCTGCACAATCGCCAAATTTGCCAAAGAATCAGCTCCCTTTGTACATCAATTAACACAGTGCATCCATCACGTCATTTCCCCCTCATCTGGGACATTAGTTGTTCATCCCTAAAGCCCTTTAATCAAACCCACGGCTATTAGTAAGCAATCAAGACCCTGTCACTTTAGGGCAACTGGGCATGTGGACCATGAAGACCAAGTGAGGCGTGTCAAATAGAAAAGTGATAAGAAAATGTACACAAATTGAGGGCTATGTCTCTTGTTTGAAAAGATGAAATATTTGTGCATGATGTACAGAGCACAATTTAATCCAGTAATCTTGTAGGCTTAGGCAGCCCCATGTTGCACATCACCGGATATGAAATTGTCTGCGTGTTTGTCTTGCTAAGAAACTGTCTTCTCCTTCTGTTTGCCTCCTATAACGCTGTCTTTCCTCTGGGAGGGAAGAATTGCAATCAATTAATGCAGAGAAAGCTTTGGAGGTCAACACAAAAGTGTCTCTAGCTATTGACTGAGACATTCTGCCCTTTCTCTGTAGCTCTGCCTTCCTCGATGCACAGTGCTTATTATTAATCGCAGGGCATAGTCTAACTGAAATGATGGGACCATGTCTTAATTTCTGGACTCAGCCAAATGATCTGACAGCAACAGCACAGCAGAAAGAGTGAGTATCTGGCCACAGAGACCATTTTAATAAACTGCAGTGTAAATTACTGTATATACAGAGAGGCAGGCAGAGAGACAGATGATGGCGTGCTGCATGTACATCCGAAGAAATAAGGCCAGTAAATGATGCAATCCATCTCATTTTCATTTTGTGTTCCTGGCAACGTGATCCCGAACCCTGAAGTACAATGGCTGCAGCAAATAGCACAGATATAAAAGTTTGTCAGTGTTCCAGGAACCCTCCTCTTCCAAACACAACCCTAAAAATAATGAGAACATAGGTCCAGTATCCTATGTCCCTACGGAGCCCTCCATTACCCACCAAGACTCCAGTATAACCAGACAATGATTTCCATGCAGGCAGTGAGTGCGGGCATGTTAGTACTCACCAGGTCCTCATTATTCAGGGTGGACCGGTTCACCAGAGCGAACGAGATGCCTGCCTTTCGAGCAGTGAGGGTCTGAGAGAAGAGGAAAAAGAGAGATGATGAAAAGGGAGAAATCCATTGAACCATTTCACTTTTCTGCAGTTTTACACAGTATAACAATGGATTTACAGACGGAGGCCTGTAGAACACACATCCATACAGAGTTACAGCTTCTGACTGAATGATAATATTGAAGCACTGTGTAGAAATAAATGTCATATAGAAAGACTGAATCATTTATTTTGGTCCCTAAATCTAACAATATATAACAATAACTTTTACATACAGACATACATTAATTTATCAAAATACAAACAATATCTACAGTATTTTGTTATGGATATCACTGAGGATAAAGCTCTGCATCTGTTGTTCTTAACTTGTGCACAAGCACAGACAGTAAGCTTACCAAAGCCTGTGATTTCCAGGTGGCCATGAATAGAGAATGAAAGAAATAAAGAAATTGAATTAGACAAGGAGTGGGAGGGTGAATTATGAAAGCACAAACAGCAGAGTAATTGTATTTATCCATACTGAGCGCATAGGTGTCTCAACTGCCATGCAGGACTGCTGGTTAGGGCACAGAGCTCTAGAAAAATAACTATTATCGAGAGAGATTATACAGCCGTTGCATGATTCTTTATCCACTCATGCATTGGAAGTTACTAAATTGCAGTCATGCTTGGCATTTATATTCATTTCTCTGTTGGATGAAGCTTTGATCATATTTTCTGCTGTCTGCTCTGCACATTAGTTTGACACAGAGAAACACAAGACACACACACTCATGTATGGGTGAAGCCAGCTGTACTGCACGACACCGACTCACGCGCACACACAACACCGACTCACCCACTTGAAAAACACACACGCATCTGCTCGGACATTCGCAAATTTACTCAAACATAGACAATACGCGCCCACACAAGGCACTCTCACAAACACAAACAGGTAACACACAGAGACACACAGATATACACATGTAAATTAGCTATATTATATTAATATCCATTGAGTCTGGGTGACCAGAGATTGATAAACATTAATCCCATACTGGAGGAAATTACGTAACAGAGGAATGCAGACATGGACAGCTGACAATATTGGATCAGTCTTTACCACGACCCTCTTGTCTGTACAGCCCAGCTATGGTAAAGATCCATGGAAGCCATGGAGAATGTAGGAGGGAATGTGACCTCTACATGAACTGTGAGTGTTGATGTAAGTTTATCAACATGCACCAGCACTGCTGAGGTTGCTGAGGGCAATACAATATGACCCTGTGTCCAGATAATACCTATTTAGCTACAATATAGCATTCAGTGCTTTGTGAATCGATTTACAACTTATTGTTTTGTTTTTTTTTCCATTTGTTTATGTTTTTGCATCCCGCCATAAAGTGGGGGAACCCTGCTGTCCGTTTTAATCAAACGCTGTTGCTGCCCTGAAGCAATCGCACAGCAAATGGGGGACATTGACAAAGGAGAGGCATGAGAGGGGACCAATTAATTTGCTGACTACTGACTTCATCCCACGTGTAAAAGGCTTGTTCATTGTCACTTTTACATGATTTAAAAGCCTCACACAGTTAAATCAGAAGTCAATGAAGTCTCTTGGATATATTTTTGGGTTGAGTTGTCACCATTTCACCATGTTAAATACAATTTTCGACACCTGCCGAGCGACAAACGAAAAAAGAAGAAAAATGGCCAAGCATCGGCGAGGCTGAAATCTGACAACTCACTGAAAAATATCACCCATAGCTGTTATGGGTCTATGTAGGAATGGCAAATATACACGCAAAATCCAAAAAAATTAAAAATAAAAGACGACAACCCATACTTACCAAGACATTGTTGGTTATTAATTTCATGAGAGATATGGACAAATACAGTATCAACTCATGTTGTTCACTGTGATATAAACAGTTATCAGCATCTATGTGTATGACATCAAGCTGCATTATCATGTGCATAAAATGCATGTTGTATTACTTCACAAGAGACTCAAAATCTTTAAAGAGTATTAAAACAGGTTGTTTTTAAACAACTTAAGTCAAAATAGTTGAGAAAATATTTCTATCCTTTTTGCTAAAATACATGAAGATGAGAAACATAACAACACAAGACAGACACGTACTGTGCAGCACATAATGGACACACAGTTGTAAACAGACATGAATACTATTGGCATCACAACAGCCTGTTGTCTTTCAGAAGGACTAACCATGTGGCACAGTGCTAAAGTGGACTGCACTGCAACAGGCCTCTCTGTGGGATCTGTTATGACACATTATGTTGCAATAAAAACAAATGGGGGAGCATCACTGTGATGCAACGTCTTAAACACCCTCTCTAGGCTAATTAATTAAGCCTCAGAGTTATAGCTAAGGTTATATTTAACATCCCACAAGGCAGAGCTGTACACTAAATTGCCAGAGTTTAAAGTGGTTGCTTTTATCACCAATCAGGTCTTTACTGGCTTATTTTTATCACAATGAAAGCTTGTGACTTTTTAAAAATCTGCTTCAATTTGAAACTGCAAAAGCAGGTCTGCATATGTGAGTCAGTTTAATCATGCAATTCGTGTGCTGTAACACACTTGTAATTAAATCCAGATTAAGTTATGTTTAAATAACCATTAGCCTACTTTTTAGACTTAAGCTAAAGGGCTATCATTTTTCAGTCCTGAGGATATTATATAATAATGACAGACAAACGCTGTCACTCACTCTATCCCAGCATTACGACAATTTATCAGGTTGCCAGGAAAGTGACATTCTCATTGTTATCTTCAGCAGGAGTCCATACTCACACAGAGCAGGATTCCGCCAGTGTGGTATAACGTGGGGTCACTCAGATAGATTTAACATAAATCACACATAACCTTGTTGAGGCAGATGACTCACCAGGTCTCGGACAAGAGGCACTGTCCTCTTGCGGCGTAAATCTGGCATGCTGTCAATACCATAAAGAATACTGCCAGCCCTAGAGAAGCAGACAGATTTAAGGTGTATTAATATCATAATAATACCATGCTGGGGGAGACATTACTACAGTGAAAGGGGGGCCTTGATTTACACAGCCGGCAAACACCGTGGATCATGCCTCCTGCCTAACCTGTCTCACCCCTTCCTCTCAGCTTCACATGGTGCCGACCACCTACACTGGAGCTCTTTGTAATCCTTCTCACCCTCCGCTGTTCCCATAGACTCCCTTTCTTCCATGTCATTTTAATTTGTACAGGGCAGTGCTACAGCAATACCCATTACTGATACATATTATGCCTATTATTGAACAATGTGCATACTGTGAATACTAAATATATGATATTTATTAAGTAGTGATGGACCACTGCTGCAAAAACTATGCCAGCACCATAAATTCTTCCACACCCTAAAACACACTTTAAGCTGAGTTTTTCTAATCTCTCTAACTGTTTCTGCAAGTTCTAGTTGTCCTTCTCTCTCCATTCCTCTAACTCCCTTGTGCACACTACACAGCTCCCTAACAGTCTTGCTCCTTTCCTGTGAGGCTCTCAGTGGCATCACCTCAACTGTCACTCAAAGCCTCTCTAATGACCTCAAAATGACATCAAGGCCCCAATGCCTCCACACAGATAAAGCTCCTGAAGCTTTTCTGTCAGCCCTCTCAGCGACATCAGTGGTATGACCCTAAAGATACACAATGTGACGAGCTGCACGGGCCCTCGCCTCAGCCTAGGGCCCCCGCTTGTTGCTGCCTTTATGCGCAATGCATATTGCAGATGGCTGTATAGCGACCTGGGGTAATGGAGGCTAAATATGTTTATTAACTATTTTTTTTTCCCCCATAACATTATATGACAACAGTTGGCTTTATCTGTCCTTCACATCAACTTTCATAGTTAACCATTAATTCATACACATTTCTGAATAAGGACCAGACATGTGAAGCCAAGAGGATAGGCTTCATTACAGATGTGAAGGCATTAGGCATCTTGTATATTATTCTTCTCTCTGTGATTTGTCACAAAACAGGCAGCATGATGCCTTGATTGGCGACTGCATACCAGAGAAACAGCATGTTTGTAACAATTCTGCTACATGTGCCTCAGTATGGGGGTACAACACAGCGCAGCGGCAAAAATTTGTGTAATTGTGAGCCGATCAGATCATGAAAGTGAGCCACCACTCACCCTCCAGACTGCAAGCCGAGCACTTTGGGGTCCAAAATACTGCGAGGCTGCAGAGAGAATAGCGACACACATTGTAAGACAAGAAACCACAAGGTAAGTACACACAACCAGACACAAAGCAGCCATATTAAAACCAAGGAAATATACAGTATGATACAGTGTAGTTAGGAAAATACAGTACATCTGGAGGTCATTTCAGGACAAGATAAATGATAGGAGATGAGGAGTACAGCGCAGAGAGAAGGGAGGGAAGCACCAAAGGCGAAAGACCAAATTATTCCACATCAATGTAATTTGTGGGCTCAAGACTGAGAGTTTAGCCGCTCTCTGTGCTTCAGGCCAGATTTGCCTATTGTGTAACGCTCCCTCCTCACTGACCAAAATGTCCAGTTTGAAACACAAATCATTTTCTGAAAGGAGAGGAATAAAAGGATAAACACCACAAAGTGACAACAAGATGACTCATAAGCACATGCAGCATTCTCTTTTATACCAGATATCACTTCAATTTAACTACAGGACAACAAACACACACACACTCACTCACCCTCAGGTAGATGTATTACTTGAAAACCAATTCTAGGGTGACACATTTCACCACATACCACATAAACACAAATACACACACAGTATACACACGTACACACAAACACATGCAAGTGCAAAGAAATCACAAATATCCAAATGGTTCATGATAAACAATGACTTAAAACCTGAGTATCCAAAGCACTGCAGTCTGAAAGGAGAGAATGACAGGAGGGTGGAGAGTTAGAAAGGGGTAGCTCACTGGAAAATACACACACTTAGGACACTAATCTACTATTACTGCCTAATGACACAATTCTGTTTTGCCAAACAATTTATGCAGAAATGGAGACAGAGTCAACATGCCCCTCAGGGAGGATGGCTATGAACGGAGGAATACTGTATACAGTAGAACCAGTGGAGAAAGTCAGTTATATAACAGAAGGCTCTCAGCTGAAGGTTTAAATGTGGAGATAATTCTTGCACATAAAATTATCAAACTCAATGCAGCACAAATGTTAAAAGTTATGCCTTTGATCAATAACATTACCTGAGTTAACACTCATAGCTATAGAGACATGGGACATTAGGTAGGCCTAAGCGATTGGTATCATATTGCCATTTCAGAGACGAACTGTGAGAGGGCAAGCCCTTTAAATAAGCAAGACTGCAGAGGTGTAATTACTGTGCTATTGATCCATGGGTGATAAATGGCAGCATAATCCTGATCTAATGTGCTACAAACAGAAAACAGCTGTTCACGAGAGAAAGATCAAGTTGCTGCTTTGATTAAAACGACACAATGCTTGTTGTTGACATGCAGTTACTGCATTATTGGTACTGAATTAGACAATATTAGATAGCTTCTCTCTCTCTAATCTTCCTAGTTTCTATCCAATTTTGTTTTGTCTGTCAACTTAAAAGTTGACACTTATTTAAAAGAAACACACTGTGAACATACTAATTGATAATCATTATGATAGTGATAACTCTGGACCTGTATTGATTGAGAACACAGTACATAGTATTCAGTGGATGCTTTTACCCAAAGTGCTTTATACAGTAGTACCATTAGTGTTCACCACAAGTGTATATCTTTTCATAATGAGTGGTCCTTGTGGATGCATTGATCATTTAAAAAACATTACAAATGCATTCCAGTCAACATTAAAACACGGTTGTCCAAATTCTTGACAAGATAGATTTCGTAGGAAAGCTATTACTAATACTTTTTTTGTTCAACTGTGACAATATATCACACACAGAGCAACAGCACTTAAAAAGGAGCTAAGGTGTAAGTGGGTACCATGGACAGCGATCAGCTGAGCCACTTTCAGCACAGCTATACAAGATAGAGCCATCTCCTCTACCAGCAAGTCTGCAGCTGCACTAGATAAAGCCAGACCACAAAGATAGGCTATAGGCTGCTGATATAAACCTCATTTCATAGGTGCCCTAAATCAACAAAAATGTAATTGATTGGTAGGAAACCTTTGTGTCTATGTGCTGTGGGCAAAGTGTTGAGGTAGCAACAGTAGCAGTAAATCCTGCATCTCAGTGCCGACACACATGGTCACACCGCACATAGATCAGAGCTCACCGGAGCAGAAAAGCCTGCGCGTAGCTGATAGTACGGTACAACCAGGACTGACCTCTGTTCCAGGAACATGTGTTCTTATGTGGACACATTCAGACAAACTTTCACACAGAGGCACACAAATATACACTGGTGCGTGTCTATATACACACACACACAGACACAGGCACACAAATACACACACTGAAGAAGAAAAATCCTTCATTAAACTAAAATTAGGGGACGATCGTGGTCATGGTTTTAAAAAAAACAATGATGACTTGCGGTGGGAAATGGGAAATGAACAGCTCCTGTGCTAAAGTTTAACGTTTGGTTGCCCCATCCATCCACCCTGACCTCTTTTATATATGAGGATCACCATTTCAACTTTGCTCAAGTCTTAAGTCAGGTTTATGCCTAGAAATACAAATCACACCCCACTTAAATTAAAGCTCACTGGAGCAGAAAAAATCTGCTGGTGTCAAATATTATGCCAAGTTTCAAGTCTCATAGAAAAGACCACATCCATTCATGACTAACTTTAATAACTGAGGTTAAATGCAATGCCAAATTGTTTTTATAAAATATTTCACATTTCTATCCCTGCTGCTCACTGACAAGCAGCACTGTACCTCGAAATGCAATTGCAATTACATCAGCATTAATGTTACACTGTTAGCAAACTAGCACCTACATTAACAAACCAGGAAATGTTTTAATTCACGTATGTGAATCACGAGTTTGAAAAGTTTAACTTCAATGACATTTATGACCTGCCCTTAGAAGTACCTAATTTATCAAAAAGGCAGCGCAGGATGTAGTACAGCAAGATTTACAACTGATAAGTAAAGTAATGTCGGGGGAGTAAGGGAGATTGTGCTCACCGGGTTCATTTGAGTGTGTTCAAACAGCTTAAAATGGCCCATATCTATATTCATTGCTGAGACAGGAATTAGTGTAATGTGCATAACTGCTGCAGTGTATTCAACACTGTCTCTGATACTACCATCAGCCAGTATTGGTAACTTACAATACTACAATACTGTAGTTCTCCGACCTCAACCAAACAGTTTCAGCTGCCTAAACTTGACAAAAAGTATTTTGGGGCTATATTGTCTTCATCTCACCAATGGGCAGTTTCTAGTTACTTCAAGATGTAATAAATTAACTGATTAATGCAAAACTCTGTAGTTCTTATCAACTGAAAAAAAAGGCTACATCACTGACTTTTCATGGCTGAAATGTTTACATGTCATAACAGGAAACACACAGTATAGGCTATAACCTTTTAATGGCTGCATCCCATTTAGGTATTTCAGGTCCAAGAATATGATATTGTGCATCTTAGCTCCCTGTTGGCTTATTGATACACCTGGAATACAGTCACGATTAATGTGATTAGTTCCACCTGTGCTTATCTTGCAACAGTATGACAAGTTTAAAAAGTGTAACGTTACTGTGAAAAAGGTCCATTACTTAACAGTATTAAAGTTAGTAACATTACTTTTCGTTAGTCAGTCCAATTCTGTCATAGTTGCCTGCCGTAGGCTATTTAAGATGTGTAGAAATAAAAAATGACCGTATGCACTAAACTATAGTATCGCTAGCCCAGCAACAGTACCAACATCCCCGTCCTCACAGTAAAGCCCCAGGGGGTCCCTCCAACTTTGAACAAAACCCAGGTGATTAAGCAGCTGTAACTATAAACACAACGTGTGAAAGACAACTTTTGAATTACCAGAAGGTCTATTTCTCTTCTTTGGCAGAGCTCAATGTTTCGGTCCAGTCAGCGGCTTCACTGAACGCACAGAAACGAAACTGATGTCTGTCAACTCCTCCAACCCAACTCTCGGTAAAGCCCACAGCTTAATTGCATGGCAGCTTGATGACTTTCTTGAAATTCAAAAACCCCTTACACTAAACATATAATCACATTACCACTGTAACACTCATGCCAAATCTCTCTGTAGAAGACCGGGAAAAAAAATTAATATAGGCAAAGTTTAAACAAATCTCTGCCTTTTTTAATAGTATTTTTCTATCAATTATTATTTATTTTATGATTTTTTAATGTGTAATTCAACAGGAAAATAGTGTTTGACACTGATGAAGTGTTAACATTAACTAAAATATTGAATATTGTGCTGTTTGGTCCCTTGAACAATTGGAAACTATATTTTTTTTATTAGATTAATGTTTTCATATAGTTATTTGTATATTTATTAGTCATTTATTTATTTAGAATTATATAATGTAATGTAATGGTGGTAATTTTTTGCTTGCACCACTTTTTCTATCAGTTATCTGAACATTTGCAGAGCTTGATAGATGGTGGCAAAACGAGAATATTTTCTTTGTATGGTAAGGAAATATATACAGTAGATGGAGGTAATACCAAAACATTTCATACTGTCATAGCCAATTAAGATCTGTGTCATTAACAATCTCACAAATTACTTTCAAGCGAGCAAACATGTGACAACACAGAAGAGAAAATAGGAGATGTGTGTAGTGAGAGGTTACAGCTCTCTAGGCTTTGTAATGAAATGTGGTAACTCAAAGTGAGATATGAACATCCCGGGGGCCTGAGCTACCTTTTTTTTTTTTTACTTCTTGCCCCTCAGATGACTCAAACAATACCATGACACACTATTTTCTACTATAGAGGAAAACACATCAACTACAGTAGATGTGCAACTTCAGCACTCAATGTTCCCCTCAGCTCCTTTTTTTAAATTTGTGGCAGGCTGATGTCAAAGGGTTTATTTAGTTCAATTTTAGAGCAAAAACAGAATCCCTTTAGGCATGAACCAGGAATAGAGCATTGGGTTTAAAATGGGTTATCCTCCCGCATCTAATCAAAGAGAAATACTAATGTTTTTGAAACTGAGATTTAAATTGCACAGATAAAGGGAACACTATTGCCTTAATCACTGTGGTTATGCAATTATTCTACACCACAATCAGAGAAAGCGTACAGTGTCTAATCTGACAGCCAGAGGTAATATATTGCAAACTAGAGTCATAGCTCCTCCAAATTGCAAGCATAAACTGTGGAGAAGAGGCTTTCCTTGTTTACAGCAGTCAGATGACAACAGCAATACTAAATCAGTCAGTGCTTTGGATTGAATGGTATCACCTAAAATTATGGAAGCCCATAGGGGACTTTATTAAAATGATAATGTAAACACAATAGCATTATAATTGTCCAAATATGTATGTGTTATTTGAGTAAAAATGCAATAATCCAAATTAAGCTTTTGTGTGCCCATGCCTTTGTTGTGATTTGTTTTTACTGTATAAAACACTAAAATCTCTTGTAGTTTGCTGTTAGCATGGCATTATCTAGTTGACCGGATGCTCTATGCTGTTCCTGTGTCTGACTTACTGCCCGGTTTGATCTGCTCTGTGCAGCTTGACAGTAGTACCTTGCCTTACGAAAGTCAGAACGAACTTGTCTTGCAGATCTAATATGAGTGAAGATTCAGCAACTGGATTGCTTATTTCTCGCCTCAGATTTGCTCTGATTTTGGTGGACTGCTAAGGTGAAATAACTGAAAGTTTACGCGGTTGACTGCAGTTGGACCCTTTTCTGGGGCTGCACTCTGTTTGGTGTCCCGCCTGTAGAGAATGATTGACGTCCTCACTGAGGACCCGCCATGATGAGAGGACTGACAGATTGCATTTTCATTTTCACTGTGACCCCAGAAAAGCGTGGTGACATGTAAATGTAAATGCAGATGACATGTAGATGACAATTATGGCATTTAAATATTGTCCACTATAGAGCAGGTTAAGTCTTTGATTGAATTTTCAAATTGTTAGGAAATTGCATTTTAACTTTAATTGTGACTTAAATATTGCTTCCATATAAATGGAAAATGAGGATTTTTTTTATATTGCATTTTAATTTTCATATTTGAACCAACATTTGAATATTGTCCACTGTACAGCGGGGTATGACTTTGAAAATAAATGTCAAACAGATTTTCCATTTTCATTTTAATATAGTCACAGGATGCCCATACGAGTATGTGAAAATGAAAATACAAATTGGATTATTGCAATTTCATTTTAATAAAGTCCCCTATGGGCTTCCATAGAAACTACAACAGAGTCTTCATTCCCTGTATCTGCATTTTTCATATCCACACTTTGAGACTTGACTTGAGAAATGGCGCACTAAGCATAAAGAGGGTCTACCTCCTTTGCTCCCTCAGGAGCAAGCAGCAAATTTCACTAGCAGTGGACCTCTATAAATATTCCAAGCAAGGTTGACCTGGTTACAGAATGCCCTTGGGAGTGTGAATTAGCATCTGAATACAGACGCTGCTGTAGCCAGTTGAAGACAGGCATGGCAAGAGTGGCAGCCCTGCTGAGACTCCCTTCACAGCTCCCACACAGACCAGCCAGCATGCTTCAGAGCACGTGCGTGATGAGCACACATCAGCTACAAGAGATGAAGGCACAGAGCTAATGAGGGAGGAGTAAAGAGAATGCATATGTGTGCTTCTATCAATGGTTATTTCTCCATCAGTATTATAATGAATTTTAAACAAATGTTTCCAGTGTTTTCATCAACTCTGTCAGAGCAGGTGAAAGAGATTGTGGAAAATGTCAGGTAGTTGGTGACAATGATTGTTTAAAACTGGCAGACAAAATGGGCAGGCTGTCAGAGGTCTTTAAATATGTAGTACTATGGCCTTTTTGATTCATTTTTATAAATACTGAGTCTATTTTAAACATATCTGTGACATTTTATTCACCAAATGTTGTTTAGACTTCTCTAACTCCATCTTTCCTTACAGCCCAGATTCACTTCTGTCCTCCAGCAGGCTGAAGCTATTTACATAAAATTGGCATTATTAATGACCACCTACTTCAATTGGCTGGAGGTGTGACCCCCACTTTCACCCCTATCCAATCAGAATATGACCTAATGAATAATGCAAATTCCCTTATGCCGCATCTTTACCTGGAGTAATGTCTGCAGCTGGAGACATAAGACAGTATATAGCAGTCTATAAAGCAGAGTCTGATCCTGAATGAAAGGGAGGAACCTGCTGTTGCACATTTGAGATTTCAACAGGATGTTTCAGAACAGTAAGATCATGTCCAAGTTTCTTAACAAAGTAAAAGTCATTTTTTCAAACATAGCTGGAGGTTGCTAGTTTAGCTTTAGCACAGATATATTATATTCCTTTAGCTGAGTAACAGGAAGAATCACTGTTTATGAGTGTGCTTGTTTTAAAACTTCATCCAAAGATTGAAGGTTAAAAAAGTTGCGGCGTTCTGAGTCTCATTAAACAGACAGTCGGCTGTAAAATGTGCGGAACACACACACAAACACTTGCTGATAATGGAGGGAAGCAAACTCCGACTACAGAAGTTACAGCAGGGGTGGACTCATGACTTGCTGGTGTGACATAGTAACAGGTTCCGCCTCAACACCACTAGCTTTTGAGCCACGAATTTCAAGATTTCAAATAACTTAAAAAGACCAAGGAGATAGAATTGAGTAATTTTACAGCACAGGAGGGCCGCCCACTATCACCCTAATCCATCACAAAGCTCATTTGTCTTGCTTTACACAATACCAGCTGTAATCTTCATCTAATATTTACAATAACCTCTGATCATCAACATAAGCTTATAAACTTATGTAACTTATTTGAATGAGCAAGCTAGGCGAGTTACAGTATTTGAAAGGTTAAAGTTTGACTACATGACAAAACACACGCTGGCTTTCCTTTTTTTTATGGTTACTCCTGCCTCACATTTCTTCTCCTCATCTTGGCCTGTTTTATCCTGTCTCAAGATGTTTTTGCACTGTTTGTTAAAGTGAAAACTAACAATGACTATCTCCAGTGTCTGAACTCATATGTCACTGCTCACAGAACTAGTAAACACTATTAAAAAATATAGAAACACCATAGCAAACTATTAAAAGGCCAATAACTCACTTCTAAAAAAAAAGATAAAGAGCCATTAGACAGTGAGGACAACTGCATGCACATTTACAATTGGAGTCATAAGCCCAGAGTCTACTGCACGCCTCACCTCGCACATGCATGACTGAACATCATCTTTCTTGGTAGTCCAGTAAAAGCAATGTATGAAAATAAGAATGCACAGTCACAGGCAATAAATAGCAAGAAATTACAGGGCAGAAATGCCTAAGATATGTTTTATGTTTGAGATGATTTATAAACAATGTCACCATTATATAATTTGTCCGTCAGAAAGCACTGACAAGTTCATTTTTTAACAATAAAATGTCCCGCTCAGTACATCTTTCTTTCTTTAATAACCATTCTTGTTATGTTAAAAAAATGTAGGAATGTAGGACCATATATTGTACCAACAAGTTCTCCAAATTAAATGACAAAGTACATTACTTGTCCATGCCCTCTAGATTGACATATAATAACAATTTCTGATCTAATGCTGCTATCAATAGGATGACATTGTTTGTCAGTGCCCTGCAAAACTGTTGTAAAAAAACTGTTTAAAAAAATCTGTGACAACGTGGTTTAGGTACAAAAACAACTTAGATAGGTTTAGGGAAAGATCATGGTTTCTGTTAAAGTTACAACTTTGTTAAGGTTAGGGGGCCTTCATCATCATCGTTACAGTAATAGCCACTTGGTTAAGGCTAGGAAATGATCATGGTCATGGTTTAAAGGAACCAATGTTGACTGTTGCTAGGAAATAGGAAATGGGAAATGAACAGGAGTCTCTTGTGTTAAAGTCAGAGGTGTGGTTGTCTCCACCGTTGACCCTAACCTCTTCCCTCTGTAGACTGGCTCTATAATTACGCCACACTACTTCCTTCTTTCCTCTTAATGGTCAACAGTCATAATTACTGTGGCTGCTAGAGAGCTTTGTCGCTTAAATGTAAAGAGATGTTGCTTTTGAGGAGTTGCTGAAATGACTGATGTCATCAATTGGTTTTAATGGGTTAATGGGTTTTTTGGGAAGACAGTATCACTGTGCCAGATTTTAAGACCTCCCACATCAATAGTGGTATAAGCCTCACAAATCTATTATCAGTTTGGCCTTACAGTCTACAAGAATTATTGATGCATCCCTTCTGCCTATATTCTCACTATGTTGACATGGATGAGTTAACACATAGAAGTCCTGGATCTGTTATCTGATTATCTGTTAAAACTGTGGTGCCACATTTAAATATTACTGAATGGAATTGATCTTGTATGGTATATTGTGGTAATAATTTAGATGATAATGTATAGTGTACTCTCATACTTTATATGAGCTGCAGTTTGTTGGTCTTAAAAGGTTAGGAGGCATGGTCGCTTACAGCCACATAACAGAGAAAGAATACTGTTTCAGTGTCAGAGCTTCAGTAAATAACAGCCCTGCTGGATGCTTGGTAAATGTGGCCACTGAAAAGGTTTGTGCTTACATCTGTCACATAGCCTCACAGTCTTCAGTGTAGCCAGTATTCCCTAAAGTAAAGTACATTCTTCACCATGAGTACAGTTGCAGCTAAATATGTAGGTCACAAACTTTTTCACTTTAAATGAGAGTGGAAATTCCCCGGTTTCTCTTTTCATTCCAGTTGAAGGACTACTTTTGCTTTAATGAATAAATCCTAACCATATATACACCCGAGTCGATTTTAAATCACATCCTTTTTAAGTAAGCATTGACCTATCAGCTACACAGCATTTTTATTCAAGGCAACTACCGCAATGAACCAAAACAATGATACAAAAAGACAAATAAGAGCATTGGCACAATATTCTGCTGCATGTAGAGAATAAAATATCTCAAACTTAAAACATCAACAATGAAAACATCAGCGACATACAGAACATACTGGGTGGTAAGTCAATATGTACCGACTTCATGTTCACACTTGCTTTAACTGCCTGTCACCCCAATGGCACTCAATAAAAGACTGAAGTCATGTTTTTATTCATCTAACTATAAAGGAAAGAATCTCTGTCTGTATGCATGTATATCCTTCTCGTATCTCAACAACCATTCATCCAATCAACTTCACACTTGGCAGGTGTATTGCTGAGGACCCAGGGAAGTGCAGTGTCAAATTTGGTGCAATTTGGACATGCGATACGTAATATTAATAGACTTTGAATAAACAAGTGATCAGCGAGCTGCTCCGCTCTGCAGCAGTGGGGTGGGGCTTCTGGGCTCTGCGACTGCATGTCATGAACACAGGCAGAGATCAAAGCTGTACAACCCTGCCATGAGAGAGACGAGGGGAGGACATATCTCTTCGTTTGATAACGTAAAAAGTTAGGCTTTGTTGTCAGCTTCCCAACTCATTTTAAAAAAGACGAGAAAAGAGAGAGAGAGGGTGAGTGAGCTGAGAGCACGAGCGAGCGACAGAGACAGCGCTGGTGAGGAGAGACAGGGGTGGAAAGCTTTCTCTGAGAGGGAGCAAGCCTGTGAATGACAGAAATACGTTATTTTCTGACTGTTTCATGGCGGTTACGTTCTAAAGCACAAATAAACAACCATCAAACACTCAACAGATGATTTACTGAGGAGACAGTTGCTCTTAGTTTCTGTTTCAATTTCCTCCTCTGCATTTCTCCTTTTCATTAATTCATTACATCCAACAGGACAAATATGTGTTGTTTTTTCCTCATGTGTGAATGCTGTTTTTCAAGCACGACAGCTGAGGAGCGCACGCATGTGAGAGAGAGAGGCGGAGCGAGGAGAGTGAGTGGTGGAAAGCTTTCTCTGAAACAGAAAGTGTGAATGAGATAAATAACTGACCAATCAGTGGTCTGCAGTGTTTACGCGTCACCTTTTAGTATCAGCTCACCTTGAGAAAAGTTTTTTCACACGGCATGCTCTAAAAAGAGAAAAGTAGACAACGAAAACAGATTTTTTAATCAAGAGTGGACAGAATCTTAGGCTACTTCCCACGGGCAGTTCAAAATCAGTATGTCTCATATAAGCACAAAGCTTTTAAGCCAATATACCCACTCAAATGATCCGAACTGAAGCCACAGAAATTAAACGATCTAAGAGCCCAATATGATCGATCCACTTTGAGTATGCGCATTTCTTCAAAAGCTCTCTGTTATGTAAATGCAGTGCTCATTCTACTTCATATGAGAAAAGAATCACTATTACAGTAATTAACATCTGTGTATAACAGAATGTTAGTTTCTTTCCTGTTGTTATACTCTATATACTCATTCACACCTCACATCAACAGTATTAATTTTTCTATGTGTTGAAGCAGCAATACCAGAGGCCAAGCAATCAGCCTGTTCCGAACAGGCATGTTTTGAACAGGCACTGTACTAGTTATGAAGAATTGATGGTAGGTTTGGAGGCCAGCCCTATTGTAGCTTTGAGGGTCTATTAAATTTTGATGATAAATGATAAACCTCCAGAAAACAAGTTTGACAATCTTATCCCTTGAACCACAGTCCACTACACGAGAATTTAGTACTGCTCCATGGGGATACAAATACAAAGCCAGTGCCCACACTAACACTGCCTTCCACCTTCAGAGAGAATACCATATTCGGTCTTTCAACTCAAAATCAATCACCAATTCCAAGAGACATCCATAAACTGATCAAAGTCTGGGATTCCCATAAATCCAAAAGTATTAAACCAACAAATTTCAAGTCTTGGGCTTGTCTCAACCACATAAATGAATTCTCTGATTCATACTCCCACTTACAACACAGAGGACCTGCTGTTGGATGTTTAGGATTAACAGACCATACCAATGTTTTTGTTATGTTTTAGGGCATTAACTAAATATTGTGCATACATTTTACATTGCCCGCCATTTTACAAATCATATTATTGCTCTATAGATTTCTTTTTCCAATGTAGACACCCTTTGGTTAATATTAATTTAATATGGTATGAAAATAAACATGCAGAAATTTGTTAGGCATAGGCATTTGATCACACTGAACATTTCTGCTGTAACTTTTATTTATTTATTATTGTTATTTTTTTGTACTTTTGCCAATGTTACTTACCATGTGTGGTAGTGTAGCTGCAACCATTTGACAAATTTCCTTGTTGCTATGGTCAAGGATGCTCCAACATCTGAGACTTAATTGTTGATGACTGTACCATCTCAGTGACATTGTAAATTTGCGTTACCCTTTTCCTGATGCCCATGTTTACTTGTTGTTTATCTCTCTTTGTCAGTATCTCAAACAGTTGCAGCTGAGATGCTAGCTTTTTTTAAGTAATGTTAAGTGTTCACAATTTATAGTCAATTTCATGTAATACAGAAAACCACATGCTTCGTTTTCACAAACAGTTACTGTTATTTATATATATGATAGAAAAACACATTGTTATGACCTCCCATGTATTGCCAATGTAAAGTGATGCCGTGACAAACATTAAGGAGTGAAGAGTCATACCCCCTGCCAGGATCTGCTGCTCCAGCTCAGCCATCTGTTTTCTGTAGGCCCTCAGAGCTGCTTCCTTGAATGTGGGTCGTACACGCTTCTTGGGCGGGGCTTCTGTGGGCTTCTCCTCAGGAACATTTTTGTTTTCATCCTCCTGCTGTTGTACCACTTTTTCAGACACCTCAGCAGCCTCCTCTATTATCTCCTCTACCTCCTCTAACTCCTCATCACCCTCCTCCATCTCCTCTGTCACATCATTGTCCTCAGTCTCGTCTGGTTCTTCTACATCCACATACTCCACCATTGCGTCATATTCAGCAGTGTCCTCAGTCAGATGGGTTTCATATTCCTCACTGTACTCTTCATCATACTGTTCATCCAAACTGCAATCATACTCCAGAACACATGCCTCTTTACCTGCCTCATAGTCTTCCGTGGCATCAAAATCTTGAGAGGCCTCAAAATCCCGAGAGACATCATTGTCTTGAGAGGCATCAATGTCATCAGAAACATCATAGTCCTGAGAAGCCTCACACTCCTGCACAGGCTCCTCTGTCTCCTCTGTATCATTAGCATTAGTCTTGTTCTCCAAATTAGCCAGTACCTGCTCCATCACTTCAACATAGTGAGTCTCATTGTCCACTGATTGTTCCCCAGCTTCTGCCTCTGCACCTGTTTTCTCCTCCTCTGCCTTGTAGAAGACAGGTTCTGTGTAGACATCTGAGTCTATGGTAGTGCTGGAGTTATTTGCAGTTGAGGTGGACAGGGTGCGGAAACGCCCCATAAATGAGGAAGAGGAGTTGGTGGGCTCCTCAGGAGGAGCAGGGGTATTCTGAGAACCAGACTTCCAAACAACCTCCAGAGCTGACTTAGCCCTTTGCAGTGTAGAGCCAAAGCCAAAACCAAAGGACTTCTCACTGAGATCTATGCTGAGCCTGCTGCTCCAAGACTTTGGCACCTCCTCAACCTTCTCTGTTCGAATCTCACTCTGACTACGGTACATAGTTGTAGACTTACTCTGGGCCTGGTGAAAGCTATGATTGACATCCAGCTCAGGGAATTTTTCTTTAGGAAGTGTTTTGGAGCCTTCCTTAAGGGCATCTTTAGAGGCCACTTTAGAGGCTTCTGTTGGGGTTGCTTTAGGTGTCTCTTTGGGGGGCACCTTAGGACTCTCTTTAGGGGTTACCTTTGGGGCTTCTTTAGGTGGAAGCTTAGAACCCTCTTTAGTGGTTACTTTACTGGTCTCTTTAGGTGCTACTTTAGGCATCTCTTTTGGGACTTCTTTTGGGGGTAGTTTTACAGCTTCTTTGGTAACCTCTTTAGCAACTTTCAGACCTTCTTTAGATGCAACTTGTGGGGGTTCTTTAGCATTGACTTTAGGGGACTCTTTAGGGGATTCTTTAGGGGACTCTTTAGGGGTTGAGACAGGGCTCTCAATTGGGGTTAATTTAGGGCTCTCTTTTGGTGACTCTTTAGGACTTTCCTTAGGAGTCATTATCTGGTTATCTTTTGGGGTTGTTTTTGGAGCGACTTTAACAGCCTCACAAGGAATTACCTTAGATGTGACTTTAGATACTTCTTTAATGATGGGCTTTGTGGCATCTTTAGGTGTCAGTTTTGGACTGTCTTTAGGGAGGGCTTGAGAGGATTCTTTAACTGCTGATTTCTGAAGCTCTTTAGGTGACTCTTTAGGAGCTGCTTTAGAGGTCACTTTAGGTGAAACTTTAGCAGACACCTTAGGACTTTCCTTTGCCAATATTTTGGTGGTTTCCTCTTTTGGAGCCAATTTAGTTTGTTTATGTGTCACTTTAGCAGTAGCTTTAGTGGCATCTTTAGAGGATACTTTCATGCTTTCTTTTGTGATCACTTTAGATCCCTCTTTAGACTGCCGAACAGATGTCTTGATGAGAGGCTCCCGTTCTGTGATGGGAGGAATGATATGTGTGGTTATAGGTGGTAGAGAAGAGTCTCTATCAAGCATCATGAACTCTTCATCCCCTTCAAATTGTAAATCAACCTCTTGGCATTTAGTGATGTTCTCTGGAAAACCAGGGATGGTTGATGGGTCAAAAGGACTGCTAACTTCTATGGAGACTTCCAACCCAGAGTCAGCACCTTGCTCCAGATGATGCCAGTCTTTCCAGGGTGATAGGTCACCTTGCAGAGAGAGCTGGGAGCCACTGTAGTGGCTTCTGTCCCCAGACATGCAGACAAGTCCATTGCTCACCCCGCTGTCAATAGTTTCTGTAGTCTCAACCTCATTGTGTTCATAGGGCTGATTCTCATGGCCGAGTTGGTGACTAGGGCTAGCATACCAGGAGGAGGCCATGTCCTCTTGTTTTCTCTGCCACAGTTCCTGATCTGAGGAGGACAGCAGGGAGCAGCCATTAGCCCGTGTAAAGTATTGACTCTCTGAGAAGTCTTCCGAGTATGACTGGCAAAGTTTTGAGCAGTCAGACTCAGAGCGGCTGAGTTTAGGGGTGGAATAGTCACTCTGGGAAAGCCAACCAGGGGTCAAATCAGAGTAGTAAGCTTTTGCATGTTTATCTGGGTCATAGTAAGAGTCATCACCATAGTGAACTGCGCCTGAGTAGCCTGCCTCCTCTCCTGACCGGCTATGGTCATGGGATCGCCTCTTCTCTGATTTGCTCTTGTGAAGAGGCTTTGAAATCACCATTGCATATTTATTTCTGCTTAATTCATCCAATTCTTTATCACTGTCCATTGAGTCCCAGTCATCGCTCTCCACTACTTTATCCTTTCCTGAGACCTTTATATCCATGCTTTCATAGGTTTGTGAAGAAGACATTGTTTTGTCTTTTCTCTCCTTTCCCTCATGAGTTAAGCTATCAGTAGAAACTGTAATACCAGTTCCTTTAAGTTTATAACATTTTTTCAAGACTAAATCCCTATCTTGTGTTGTTGCAAAAATAACAATAATAGGGCGGGGTTTTGCATTAGAACATTCTCTTTGTTGCCCTAACCTATGAGCAAGCTCAATTTTAATAGTTTTCTGGGCATCAATGAAACCCATTTTGTCTTTTAGTATTTTATATATAAGACTCTCTGTTTTCTCTGACCTTTCTTCAGGAACATTGATGAACCTCAAGGTTGAATTATTGGCCTGATGGCTAATTTGTTTTATATAGTCATGGATATCACGTGTTTCCCTTCTAGACTGGACAAATCCTGAGCGAAGCTGCTCAATCTCACTCTGAACTACTTCCACACTGCTGGAGATTTCATCAATGGAGCTCTTTAGGGCATTTACATGGCCACGCAGCTCAGACAGTTCTGTCTCAATCTGGCTGATCCCCTGAAGCTCCTTGAAGATCATCTCCATAACATCCTGCGTTTGACTGATGCAACCTGTAGAGGAGGAGCCAGGCTCCAGGGTTGAGCTCTTTTGCTGCCGCCCAGCACGATCCAAGGACTTGCTCCGGATGCCCAGTGTTTTCCTCCAATTGCTCACCTCGGAATCTGAGGAGACACATTCTTGACTCTTCTTCCATTTTCTTAACTTGCGTAGAGCACCCAGCCGAAGTGTGTGCAGACTGGAGCGTTCCACTCGTTCTCCCTCAGAACTGCCATCAGAGGGAGCCAAACTGATGAGGCTCTTCCTGTTTCGTCTTACTGGCATAGTGTGGGATTTATGCTCATCCAGTCTCCGGACAGGTTTTGTCTCACTCAAAGAGTCAGAGTAGCTACTATCAATCGAAAGAACCTCAGGAAAGATACTTTCATTATTATTCAAAAAAAGAGAGTTTTTTGGGAGTCCATTTGCTATAGCCACACGATAACTAAAAGTGGGTGAAAGAGACGAGCAGTCGTTCTTTCCGTCGTCTTCTTCAAGTGATATGTTACGTGCCGAAGAGCATTTGGAAATCTTTTTAACCGTAGTCTTCAGTGTGGTAGAAAGAGTTAGATTGTGTGCTTGCAAATCAGTGGTCAATTTGGGCTCTTTATTTTCGCTTCTCTCTTTCTTCTTTATTGGGTTTGCCAATTTCTTTGTAAACATTCCTTTGCAAATCTTTTCAATGTAGGATGATATAGTCTTGATTAGATCAGAAACCATGGATGGCAATCCTGTAGACTGTTTATTGTCATCTAGTGAAGGAGAAGTTGGCTGGGAATACAGCGGTGGTGAGCCAAGCACTATCAACCTGTGCTTGACAGTGGGAGCCCAGCTCACAATCACTAAAACTGCAGTCCGTGTAGATGCTCACTAATATTTTTAAATCCAATGGCCTTTCTCCAGAAAAGGAACATCTCTCTGAAAGACAAAAAAAATAATATTTACTTACAATTTGAATGCAGATTCCTTGATCACACTTAAATACTAAGCACAACAAGCAGGAGGGAAGAAAGAATAGAAAGTTATCAATTCACAATCAACAAGACAGTGGTTATAAAATCTTTAACACAAATAATGTATAAAATCTTTCATTGAGCAATCTAGAAACCCAATTCATTCACCCAACCCAATTAATTTTGACATTCAAACAAAAGACCATTAATCAGTTTGTAATTGAATTGGAGGGCGAAAGGTCTCAAGCTGTATGGGGATCACTTGCATGTTTATATGACTGTGTGTGCATTCATGTATGCGTATATGTGTCAGTCACGGTCAATAGACCAATAGGCTACATTGATGTATCGAGCTTCTGCAGCAGGACAGGCCTGTTATTCTAATTGTTCAGTGCTTTCAGACTGGAGGTATAAGGAACACAGGGAGTACCAAAATAAAGCACGATCATACTTCAACAGTGTGTTAATGATATAATTAAATAACTAAATATCTAGTTTGATTAAAAATGCTAAAGCTTTAATATTTGGTCTTAATACAGGGGCTGAACTAAGTAGTTTCCCCCTCATTTTCAACACATCAAAGACAATAATGTGTTTGTTAGCTAAGTTCAATATATTGATTATAATGATTAGGATGATGCTGATATCTTCACTAATTAAAATGATGAAGTTAATGGCCTATGTTGTCATATATTTAATGTCCCAATTAGTTGTAATTGGAATGGTCCAGCACCTGAACCATTCAGGTGTCACAATGCATATGTGCAGCAGACTATATATTTTACAGAGAGGATAAAATGGCCATCATAGGCTCATGGAAAATAGGCCAGAGACTTATTGAGCCATGCTGCATAGTGTTAAACCTTGAACAGCTTGGAGTGACTGTGAGAGGTGTGTGTTTTCTATAGAGTGAAACTGGCCAACTGAATCGAAAGAGGGATGTTTGTTGTCCAGAGGATCTGACAGCTGCTCCACATTAGTTCTGGGGCTTAGCGCTTGATGTGTCTACAGTCTCATGACCACAGAGACATGCTCACTTCAAATGAGCTGTGAAACACAGCATCACAGTTAGCTTTTATTGCCCTACTCTGAAGAAGGACCAGGCATTAACAAATAGGGCTTGAGGCTACGTTGCCAGCATAGATGTTTTCCTGCCAGCACTGTATGATGGAATGAATCCAGGAGCTTGACTAGTTGTTAACTTCATGGGATAAGGTTTGAGACAAGCCTAGGGCAGGAACACATATTTATTATATGTAAAGATCTTGTGCTTTAGTACCCATCTCATTTGGTGAGCTGCAGCTTACTAACTGCAGCTACAGTAATTAAGTACTTTAACCAAAGTTGTCATTCTGTAAAATGTAAATTACAAATTCCTTCAGAATTCTGTCCCAAAACTGTCCCGATATCGTCACAGGTCAGTATGGAAAAAGCAGCGTCAAAATGTGTCAATACAAAATGTGATGAAAACAGGATGCGATGTAGAGGGATTACAGTATATTTTATGGTATGAGGAGGTTCATGACTCAGCTTTCTTGGAGACTGGCGTAAAGCCAAGAGCAGCCTTTTTCAACTGATGGGTCACAACCCAAAACTGCCCCCCCCCCCCCGTAAACAGACAGATACATCAGATATTATTTAAATATGTTGTGACATTGCCTCAACTACTTTCAGCGACAGTCTCAGGTTGCTTCTGATTTTTCAAACCTATATTTGCATGAAAAAACTGGGAAGTGCCACAGTACAACCACAGTCAACTTGTGTTAATCAGTAAGCAGCTGAGGGTTAAGTGCCTTGCTCAGGGGCACCTTTAGTTGTTAGAGCAGGAAAACATTACTCCACTCGGTTTCTGTGTTATTATGAATTTTTTTGTCAGTGCAAAGCTATCCAACTAAAACCACTCCTCAAGGATTACAGTTTAACATTTACAGCTCCTACACATCTATAGTAGGCCTACACCCACACAAGTGTTTTCACTTATGCTGCCTGATTAGACCTCTTCTCTGTACTGCATGGGCTTGTACAGCTTGTACACGCTTGATTGACATCTCCTTCCTATTAGTTTTGTTGCACCTGAGGGCGGGACAATTTACACCATTATTATTTTATTAATACATAGATTTTGGTGACATCACATTATTACTATTACATCTCCACCCAATTTCAACCTGAGAGGTGTCTTGTCAGTCAGAGTAATCAAAAGCACCCTACCAAAATACTCACTTATTTCACCGATTTCAGTATGGGTATTTAATGGGAACAGGACCTTTGGTCAGTAAAGCAAACATTCTTGAAGAACTTCCTGAATTCTAAGAAAACTTTGCTTGGATAGTGGTGGATATAAGTCAAATAATAATATCAGCTTATACTGTACTACTGCTACCGCTCTGATTTGCAGATAATATCGGATGCCCTAAAGAGAAGGGTTGCAAGCACAGATCTTGAACTATGCTGATTGGGTTGGTGCACATGGGCCACCCGAGCTCCAAAGGTCTCAAGCTATATGGATATGACTAAAAACACTGTTGAAAATCAGTGCTGACTGCAGAACTCCTATTGTAAAACAAACTGTAGAGAAGGTTTAATCCGTCTATGAGGGAGATCTGTTGCTTTCCACTCAGCAATATATTAAAGGCCCTGCACACCCACACAGGTGTTTTCAATTACTCTGGTTGATAAGATTCTCCTCAGCTTGAAGTTGAGAGGAGCTATGCTGGGAATTAAGTGATGTTATGAAATACAACATACTAATAAGCATGATAACAGTGTAAGTTGTCTCGCCCTAACAGCTGCAACTAAATGCCAATCAAGTGTAGTCTGTACATGCTCAGACAGTCCTGAAGTAAGTGAACAGAGGGGAAAAGAATCTTGACTGTGGATGTGGCAGGGCTTTGAGAATGAATGAGAAACAAGATGACCCAGAGGTGACTCAGCTTCTTGTCACTAATGGCAGTTAAAATAGATGTGGTCAAAGCCTTGGATTTGAACGACGTGGTGGAGGCTTTTTCCCAGAGGAAGGCAAGGGGAAAACATCTTATTTAGGGAAAAGCAAGTAACACTATTAGGTGCATGTCAATGGCTATCAAAGGTTTGATGTGTAGTGCAACAGTTTGTCAGGCTCGGTGCTTTGCCGATTGATAAGTGTTGTGACTAAACAGAGTTTCACCAGGATGAGTTATTAAAAATAACAAAGACAGGAAAATGAATATTATACACTCATGAGATGCACCATTTAATTATAATTGGAAAACAAGTTTCTACTTATAATCAGTCAATCTGAAATTAGTGTTTTCTTTTCCTGTTCAGTGATTTCTTATACTGTGGCATGCAGAAAGAAATACCAAAAAGTGTAATAAATGAATATATTTCTGATCTAAACACCTAAATAATACAATATAATGAGCAGAATGAAATGTGGGCATAATATAAGTGTAAGAGAGAAATCATGAGTGGAATGCAGTGAATTAAAATTAGCAAAATGAGGTGATTTGGAGGGAATACACTACTAAATTATAAATGAGTTAGACATTTGGGCAAGAGCAACAGTAGATTATAGAAAATGAATCAATTGGTTGCAAAAATATTACATTATTCATAGTTGGAAATGCAAAAATAGAGACAAAAATACGAATGACATATTGTTTAGGCTCAAGCTGTTTGAACCAGATCTTTTTATGAATGTTTTCATTTTGAATAATTCATTTGAAAATACATTGTGTATATGACTCAATGGTTTAATAAGTTTAATTCTTTTTTGGAGCTGCTGATCCAAAAATTTGTATTCTCCATGTGACTCAAATGTCGAGTTTAATAAGTATTAGATTTTGGAGACGGCTTCCTATTCCGAGTGGGAGGGTTGGAGGAGACAGAAATGCCTCCTTTGCTGAAAATGGGAATTTTCCAAGCTATGTTAAGTCCAAATTTGTTTTCTGTGCAGGGTTCTGTTCATCGTTGAAAGAAAATTGATCTTGCTTTCAGGAAATAGGTTGTGCATAACATTTCACATACTAACCCCTATCAGTCCATAAAATTGAATTTGCAAAATTATGATAGCTCGTTTTAGGAAGTCCATGTAACCAACACATTAATGTTTTTTTTGTTTGTTTGTTTGTTTGTTTTTTGTTGTTGTTGTTGTTGTTGTTGTTCTGTTGAATGAGTCAACCATCATGGATCATTATCATACAATGTTCCTCACAAAACACACCTAACAGTGAATGCTGGTTAATTTCAACCATTATGAATTTGTGATGCAAATTTTTGTAATGCGCTTGATGTACTATACTGAGCAAGAGACACAACCATTGCTGACAGCGTCTTGGATATGTTGCTGTTTACTGTAGCAATGACTGAAACATCACTTATATAAAGCACTGCACTGCACTGTCTGGGTAAATCACACTAAAAGGGTACTACTGTTTAATGAGTGTTGATTACCAATTAAGGAGCTGCCTTTCTCTTGACATAGCCAACATCCTGACATCTGCATGTTAAGGTTTGACAAATGAAGCATTCAGCCTCTTCCAGAGCTGGAGGTTGATAAGCAAATGACTTGATAATGCCCACGAGGTATCGCCTGTATCGTCCCATTAGAGCGTAATGATGCAAGAATTAGGAGAAAAGGATGACAGATAACTAGATCACCTTTTCCTACTCATCTGCATTTTATCAGTTTGACCAGAAAGACATGGCTCTATGAGCAGACTCAGCAGCTAATGTTCCACAAATGAAATGATACCATTTATTCAGAGCCATCATGACTAGCACATACAAAATGAGATTATGTTGAATTATCTACATCACAGTATCTTCTCTATTGTGCATCCTCACTGCAGTTTGTAGCATGATATAGGCAGATGCGGGAAAATAGAACTCCTTCTGTAGCATGTAAGCAGAGATAAATGGACTATTGGTTTTTATATAAGATGGCCCATAAGCAATATACACGGGTAGGTAACTTAATAAGTAGCATGTGCTCATACACACACCATCGACCATAAAAGAAGGCTCTATCTGCAACATATAGTTTCTACAGTAGGTATCTATAATCAAGTTTACCACACTTGGTCCATAATATAATTAGGTTTTAGATAATATGACATGTTCAAGTATGTTATATGTTCCATATGCCTGTGAAATGCATACGAATAGGATTTTTGTGTATTTGTTCATTTCAGCCTTCACGAGTCTATGGGACTGCTCCTTCCAGCTTTTACATTGCAAGGGTTCTGTGCCTTTGAGCAAGGCACTGTGTGACTATATGTATTTAACTTATTCATCAACCGCATGTCTAGCATGTTGCAAAATAACTTGTTCCTTAATCATCTTGCATGATCGGATAGGAGCATCCAAAAAATGAGTTGCCTGCTACTGTGACAAAAGAAATTCTGGGAATTCCTGTGGTGCTGAGGTATAGTGCCCCTCCCATTTGTGAGTCAGACTAGAGAAACCTCCAGAGAAAGGGGAGCACCTCAGCCACACCCACCCCCCTAGGCACTGAGGCACGGCTACCCCAGGCCCTGCATTAATGCCCAGGGACCTATTTTCCCCCTTCTTTCTCTAATGCATCTGATTAGCAGAGCACTCTGAAACACTCCATTTCTCACAGCCGTACAATCTCTGCCACTCTCCTTTAATGAAAATGAGTGTCAGTTGGAGGCATGCTAACCTATTTCTCACAATAGTACAATCTGCTCTTTTCTCATGATGAAAACGCAAGTATGCCAAATTGAGATTATTATGCTGCAACCCATTATACTACATGCTATGATGTGCTCATTCTCATATTCTGGATGAGATACAGGAGTGCAAAAACCTGTAGGAACGGATGCATATAGATGAGAGATGCTCATGTGTTGCGTCATGTCTCCAGAACACATGATTATGGATTATGGCCGAGTGTGGATTAGTGTACGTGGGTGTGTGTGTGTGCATCCCGTGCCTCTGTGTGTGCAGCCCTGCATGCACACACACATGTGCGCCATGCATGCCTCCTTGCATGATTGCTTTTAAGCATGCGTTTGCTGCTCTGAGAGAAGAGCGGAGCACTACCAGTGGGGGTTGAGCGTGTGAGGGTGTGTGCATCCTCAGATCATATTGCCCTCACGCCCATCCTCAGCTACATTCTGCCTCCCTTCTCCTAACCTGTGTATTTCCCAATAGTGAAATATCTGCCTGCAGCCCTCGGAAACCAGCCAACATCACAACAGATTGTCTACCCTCATAAATCAAATTGTTACCGTTTCTTTGGCCGGCAAGACGAGAAACAGTCTCATCGCTCAGTGTGAAACAACAGCAATGCTCACATGCGTTCATGTTGTGCCGTTATGCATAACAACATGGGGAAAGGTGAGAATGAGAGCAATGGGACATTTGTGGAATCGACAGTGTTTGTATTAGATCTGGATCTTTTGAATACACAACAAAACCACTAAATACCATTAACCCTTTGCCTTTTTGTATTATTTCACCCCAGCTACATCGACAGATGATGCCATCTCCGCATCATTCTCAAATAACGTTTCATTAATCCACTGACAGGGCCACAGAGGGAGGGGAGGGAAGCAACAAGAAGATATAGGATGAAGTCAAACAGTCAAGATCCCCAAGCCATGCAAACACGCATCTTGCGCCCAAATGGTCCACACTGCTGCACATACCTGGTTGTGTCAAATCCCCGTGCAGGACGCCAGTGGTAGTGAGCACAGCGAGCCGTGTGGAGCCGATTCCCCGGTTTCAGCGAATGGTCGGTGCGAGCAGAGTGGCGATGCTGGGGAGGGGAGGGAGGGGACAGAGCGGCTCGGTGCGCAGCTGCCTGCTAATACCAGAGCTCACAGCATCGGTCCGCGTCCGTCAGACACCACATCCCACAGCCCTGCCTCCGCGCAGAAACACACACACACCTCTCCTCCATGCCACCTTCTGTAACCCCCTCTCTGGCTCCTCTGCTGCGCTCCCCTGTTCGCGTTATGGGGGACCGAAGATGCTGCCTATTACTGCCGCAAGCTGCTGGCTTTTATTTGCTCCACGGTTGACACACACACACACGCACACTCACACACTCACACACACACACACACAGTCACACACCCCTGCTCGTAGACAGTGTCACAGCGCGGGGTGTCTAGTCCAAAGCGGGATGCAGACAGCGCTGCTGCTGCTCCTGGCTGCCCAGACTGAGGCTGTGCTCCTCGGCTGGAGAATGTCTGTCCCTCCCCTGTGCAAAACTCCCTCTCTCTCTCTCTCTCTCTCTCTCTCTCTCTCTCTCTCTCTCTGCTCGCTGAGAGAATTGAGCTCACACACACAAACACACAAGATGCCCCAAAACACACACAAGCTTGCGCGGGATGCCTTGAGTGAGAGGGAAGCAAAAAGAAAGGGAGGGAAAGTGAATTGAGGATGAAATTGTGTGTGTGTTAGTGTGTGTGTGTGTGTGTGTGTGTGTGTGCGGGCCAGATAACTATGATCACTGCAAAAAACTACACATTCCGATGGAAGCATTAGAGTGATGTAATAGGTCAATAAAGCGCCACAGATATACTGAAGCACAATGTTAGGCTACTGGGATATTGCTTTAATTTTTCGTCAGGTTTCGTGCATGTGTCGTGCACGCGCGCTAGTGCTTTTGTGCGCGCGCCACGGGTTTATGGGCATGCCTGAGGGGCAAGAGGAAGGCACTTTCATCTTTTTTCGGTCAAACAACACGCACGACACACACACACACACACGCATACACACACACATACACACACACGCATATACACACACACACGCATGCATACACACACACACGCACACCTGATCTTCACATACACTCACACATTATCTAATTACGTCTCTCACTGGAAATTTCGTCATACATGATTGCTCGTTCGCGTTGCAGATTAGTCATTGACGCACGCTGGTGTATTAAAACACCATCAGTATCACCAAATTATGATTTATAATAAAAAAAATACACCTAACACCGCGACAAAATGGTTAGGCAAGAGAGGAGATGAGATGTATTTTTTTACCCAATTGCTTTAATTTGTCCTTGTGTGACGTTTCGCTAATTGAGGCTTTAATTTCATGTTGACAGGGCCAAATGAAGATGGACACATCGAAATGAAAACACGGCAGGTAGAGTGTCATATGATAGTCCACATCATTTTACTGGCTCTCCAGCTTTGGTGGCGATTAAGCAATTGAGTAACCCCCCCCCCGATCTGCTCTCCTCCCGTGAGCCTGCCTCCCTCTGTCAGTCTTGCTCTCCTTTCTCAGCTGAGATGTGTGTCATGCGTTCCTCCAACAGCCACTAATTGTCTGGCCTTCTAGCGAAATCACATTCCTCTCTCTCTGTCACATGGGAGAGAGGTACATACGATGTATGGAGATATGCGGGTGTGTATGCTGTGTATGGCCCCTGTTCGCCCCCTGCTGGTGATGAAAGTAACTGCAACTGTTTCTGAGCCAAACTGACCCAAATGACCCCCCCCCCCCTCCCCAATTACTGCAGTGCACTTGTATTCAGCCAAAGATAGCAGAGCAAATGCTGATTTATTTTAGCATTTGATTAATTTGATTTGGTTTCATTTTGAATTTATTCCATTGCAAAGACATCCACATATCTGGTAATTAATGTTTTGTCTTTCATGTAGATTCTTCTGAATACAGTAAAAAAATAAACAGAGCATTATTTCTTTAACAGTGAATTCGGGAATTGTCAGCTGAATATCCGGATGTGTGCACCTACTACAACAACCTCTGTACACCCCGGTGACCCGGTAAACAGAGCATTGCTTCTCAGCCTTAAAACTCCATTGTGCATTTAAAAACACGGTTTGTTCTAGTTATCAGTCATTTGCCACTAAGACAGTACAGTGCAGTTTCAAACACAAATTCAGACAGGCCAAGACAGAAGAGAAACAAACTTGACATGCATCTGTTATTTCTGAAATGGCCCAAGGCTTCGTACAACCACAAAGTTAAGGATGTGTGACCTGCTTATTTCTGTGAACCGCTTGCAAACAAACAACAACAAAATAAAACCCAAGATTTGTTTCAAAACAGCTAATAGGCTTTTAAACGTCACTGAGTCCATGACTTTATGGATGAAAACAAAATCACTGGCATTAACCAGCATTCAGTAAAAACGGATTTTCCTGTTATTCAAAGCCAATGTAACCCTATTTAATATTTCACATAGGGTTAATAAGATATCTTTTAGGTGTTATTTTCACATGAATTCATCTTCTAGCCCATTTGACACATTGCACCATCAGTTCTGAAAACAGTAATTGACACCATTGGCCCCTACATACACGTGAATAGCTCTCCTATTACTGGCCATGTCCCTAACTTTTTGAGCAAGCTGCCACTGCGACCAGAAATCTAGAAAAACTAGTTAAGATCCCCCTCAGAACTATAAATCTACCGTCTCCATACTCCCATTCCTGTCCGAAATCGCAATTTCCTGGATCATTTGGCATTACACGGCCAAAGAGTTAAAGTGTTGCTATCTCAGTGTTGGAGGAGTGTCAGGTCCTCAAAGCAAGAACTGTTTGTTGTTCCAAGGTGATTGTGTGTTTCCCATCACTGTCCATCATCTTTGATCAAAGTCTCAGACATTGACTCTTTCTGTGAAGCAATTTCTAACTTCTGTTAGCGTTATAGTGTTAGCCTCCCTCCTCTACTGGCCAAGCTCCTGTGATTATTATTATGCCCCCTATATTATCTTTATCTACCTTCCCCTCCTAATCTGTTGGCAAAGCTCACTGCTCTACATAAAAACACAGAGCTAGAGAACTTTACCTCTGGCTATCCTTATCAGTATGTACATGCGTGTGTGTGTGTGTGTGCATGTGTGTGTTTATTGATTTGTTTTCTGACCTGCAGAAGTGACGCTAAATGTTGAGCTGCTGTGCGCCTGTGTCTTTTGCAGATACAAGATTTGTGTGCTTGAGAAAGGTCATGGTACAAGAGTCGAGTTTCATCTTAACCCATAAGAATCAAAAATATCATACAGCCATCTCCCATGACAGACCTTTATCCTCTGGAGGCAGAAACACAGGAAAGTTGGCACTAATGAGACAGGCAGATGGCCTTTATATAGCCCTTTAGTGGTTAAAATCCTTCCATTGAAGCATAAAGGGATAGCCGTGGGCTGATGTAGCATTAAATCTAGCACATGGCCATCAGCTTGAAGGAAAATATATTTTCATTTATGTTGAGAAGATGGAGCACATTAAAGAAGTCTATTCAGATCACATAGCTATCGACACAGAGCTGGCATCAATTCGCACTGCCTTCAGCACTATAGAATAGGATTAACATTTTCATATTAGCACCTGGTGAACCAGAGAGTTTAATATTGTAGCTGGGGGTCTACAGGATAACAAAGAAAAACTGTGAATCAGGAAGAGAAGGGGATGAGTGACAGTGATGATGGTGGTAGAATATTTTTTATATCCGTTTATGTTTATTTTATTTAAGAAGGGACAATGCACATTAATTAACATGAGCACTTGGATCCATCATGTAAATGTGCCAGATTTAGCCATACAGGCTAATTTTCATCAGCAGTCCCTGGCAGGTTGATGGTACATAAAAAAACATTAAAAGAAAACATACAAGAGCACACAAGCACAAAAAATAGTAAAACAATGACATAACTTCTACTCCAGATTATGACAGAATGTTTTATAGATTTGGAGAAAGAGCTGAGAGATGTGATGTTCCTTAGTTCTGTGGGTATAATGTTCCAGGTATGTGTTGCTCAATAGGAAAAGGCTGACTGCCCAAAGGTACTTTTTCTATATGGTATTTTACAAACCCCTCTGATAGTAGCTTTGGTAGATTCATTGAGTGGAGGGGGTGCCACCCCATGAAAAATTTTATACACAAGTAGAATATCTGCAAATTTGATCATGTTTTCACATTTTAAGAAATCATATTTAGTCAAAATTTTACAATGATGATATTAATTTGATTTTTTATCCAGTGTTTTCAAAGCCTGCTTATAAAGTGTTTCTACTGATCATAATGTGGTCCCACCTGTGTCCAGCTGGTAAGACAGTAGTTCATGTGTGTGAGAGTCATGGCATTGATGTACAACTTTGAGGCACAGGCACACACATACACACAGTTTTACTGACATTGAGGTGTAAACATGAGTTTGTTAACCGATTAAATATACTGACCATTGAAGCTGATAGTTCTTCTGTGGCTTGCTTCTTGTTTTTAGCATGCAGATATCATCAGTGTACATCTGACAAGTTACAGTAGGTGGACAAACTTCAGGTAGGTCATCAATATACAAATGAAATATCAGAAGACCCAAAGTTGAACCTTGAGGTACACCAACATTATTATCAACCATTTGTGAGGTTTTATCGTCCATGAACACATTGTTTTCTGTCCGTAAGGTATGATTTTATTCACTCACACACACCCTTTGTCCAATTTAATCTTAATATTTTTCAGTTTCAGTGAAATGGTGTTTTCGAAACCCAAATTGCATAGGATACAATGAAAAGGAAGTGGTATTCAAATGTGATATCATCTGTTCACCAGAGATCCATTTTTCTGCAGTTTCTGATACTGCCAGAAGGATACTGATGGGTACTAACCATGTGTTCACCTGATTTGAACACTGGTGTAATTATTGCAGTTTTCCAGGCACTTGGAAACACTCCTTCATTAATGGACCAATTAACAATTTTTGAAATAGGAGGAATGAGTGCTTCCTTGTGGGTTTTGATAAACACTATGTCCATCCCATAAACATCCTTTGCCCTTGAACAGTTGAGAGGAAATAATAATTATATGTACTTTGGAGTTGGTCACTTCTCTAAGTCAGAATGGGAGCATCAGTATTCAGAGGAGTGACAGAATAATTCGATCCAGGGAATTTTTGTAGAATCAATAAAAGAAGTATTAAATGCTGTTGCCACTTGGATCATGGGTCACATTTCCCTCTATATTTAGTTATATTGTTTCATTAATGGTATTAGATTTCTCTGTTAATTTCTTTACATTCTGCCAGATTTCTTTGGCATTTCCCTTTGCTTCACTTACAGCATTAATCAACATGTTGCTTTTGCCTCTCTGAGCTCTTTTACAACCTTATTTCTCAGTGTGGTAAAGAAACTTATGTTCCACCTTATTCTTGAAAGCCATCTTGAGAGCATGGTCCCTTTGTGTCATGAGTGACCATATTTTTTTCATTTAACCATTGTAGATATTCTCTTTGGCCTGGTTTGTGTTTCGCTTTCCTCATAAAACTGTGTATGTTGTTTGCAGTTCAGCCATGAAAGAATTAGAAAGTCAATTTAAAATCATTTCATCCACACTTTTATGTACAAGGTGCTCATTCCAATTTATTGAAATTGCACTTTCAAGATTGGTTAACTGACTATTAGGAATTTTATACCCTTCTAGCTTCTTGTAGGCTCATAGATTAAATCTCCTTTTAGTGAGCTTTCTTACAATCAGAATCATATTGTGATCAGACAATCCTGTAACCAGACTGTAATATTTCTTTATTCTGTCAGGTTTATTAGTGAAAGCCAAATCAATAAGCGTTTCTGAGGAACCTGTTATCCTAGTCGGTCCTTCAATAAACTGTTGAAAATCAAAATTGCTTGTTACACATTTGAGTTTTGCTTTATCATTCCAATTTATATTAAAATGATCTCATTGTTAGTATCACATTCTTTAAGAAGGGTATTCAACTTATCATAATTTTTTTTTTGCAGATGGTCGTCTATAAATTCCAGTCATAGTGGATGACATCTGGGCTGAAAGAGTTCATTTGAGACCAATACATTCCAAGTCATTAACACACGACCATTGGATTTGCTTGAAGATGTTGTAGTTGTTCACTTTTAGGAATAGCACTTCAGATACTCAAATGTCCATATAATAACCCCCTTGGTGTAGCTTGAGAGTCCCACAGAATGCAAGTCTGGTTCACTGCTGAGAAGTTTAAAGCCGTGGTGCTTCACAATTGCAGGATTTATCTTGCATTTTGACTTGTTTGGAGATGCAGAGTTTATCCTTTACACATGATTTGCCACGGAGGGTGGCACAACGCTTGGCAAGATTTCTGCTGGTGATGTAGTTATTGGTATTGAATCAGCTGAAAAACTCACCCAGTCAGACGGCTTCTGTGGTAAGCAGATTGCTGTTTATAGCAGTAAATTCACACCTTGGTGTGATATCATCCAAGCCAGGATAGTGATGCACGTTCTCTGTGAGTGTCGCTGGATGATGTCAATCTGGGCCCACATCCCCCGCACTTGGCCCGGGGTTAAGGTGCACATCCCCCGCAAGCAGGAGTGTGATGAACAGGTATCCAGAAAGTTTCCACAGCAGTTTGGGAGACTTGCGTTTGGTCATTTAGTTTTTGGAAATAGCATTTGGGATGATCGCTTTTCCTTTATTAAGAACATTGCAATATGAAGCAAATTGTCTGACAGGCAAGCATATGCACCAGATGTTTGAGACAGGTGTTTTCATTCCCCGTGCATTGATCTTGATTAAATGTGTTGACCAAACACGGCCGCACTGAACTGGCAACAAGAGTCACAATATAGATGACAGTCAGTGTAGTAATCTTGAAATGAAGCCAGTTGCTTTTCAATACATTACCACTTGCAGTATGGTATTGCTGTTGCAGAGAAAGATTTTGAAATTTGGATGGCAGCGAGGCAGCGCCTGCCTTACTGCACACCATCATCTTTCTTTTACTGGTGTAACTGATGTAACCCATCTTGGGTTGATGATGTCTTAAAGTTGTGCTCTAGTAAATTCATACCTGAAGCAACTCAAGGAACAGGTTTCCCTGGGTTTCATTACAGTTTTATGATCTAAGAGAATTCAGCTCCATTGACTGTGTCACCACCCAATTTGTCTCAATTAGTCAGCATGAAAAATATGTCTGCTTCTGAACTATCAACTACTGAGCGATGGGGATGGGTAATTTGAATAAATAAAAAGAACAACTTTTACAGATTATAGTGTAGGGGATTAAGCACAGGTCAGCACAGCTAACATTTATTAACACTCAAAATGTAACATTATAGACATTATAACATTATTGGCTGATTTTGATGGTCTGCAGGTTTTTGTTTCAAACAGCCACAGAATAAGTGATAGTGTAAAGATTAAGAAAAGACCAAGAGGACTAGTTATACATATAAATTGTGCAGTTTATGCCCCAAATTTAAGTTTATTAGTCGGTTTGCTGACTGCGATGCTTGTTATGATGCTTCTGGCACAACACAGACAAAATACCTTTTATGCCATTTTTTTCTTGGGAGAACATATGTTTCATGAGAAGATGTTAGTATCTTTCAATACAACTCAAAATGATCATGGGAGAACACAAAAGTAGGTCTTTTTCTCCTCTCATATATAGCACTCTCCCCAATGCCTGTTCTACAGATCATTGGGTGACAATGTTTCTATCTAATCACATAATAGCATTTGTTCAGATCCTTCCTATCATTAAAAAACAAATGACAATACAAACTTACTTCAGTATAAATATTTTACAGCATGAGAAGAGAATGTTCACTGCTGCGAAACAAGAGAAAAACACACTCGCTGTCAATCCGCTTACTGAAAGTTTAAAAGCTCAGTAATTCAGCATGAGAGTTTAAAGTGTCACTATATATACAAAGCTCTAACAAGAGGCACTACAGTGAAATCATTGGGGGGGGGGGGGCCGTTTTATTGCAAGTGTGTGTTGGGGTGTCAAGGTCAAGATAAAGCAGGTGAAGAGGGTTGTGTTTGGACAGAGTTTCAATTCATGAAACATATATGGATTTCTTGCAGTCCCACATTTATTCGTTTTTCACAAAAGACCATCAACTTGTTTGGATTTCAGCCCACACTTTGAGAAAGAGAGTGGTCTTTGGGTTTCACAAGACTTTGAGAGAGATGCTACGGATCAATCAGAGGGTGTTTAAGTCCCTGGCAGAGTCCTCTCCTCAATTCACCCAACTGCTGCATTGCAGATAAAAACCCTCCTCTGCCAGACACCTTTTACACACAGCAACCTTTCTTAACTCAGTAAATCACACACTATCAGGTATAGGGGTATATTTTTCAGCAAAAAACTAAAATAACGCAAATTTATTGTTCATAGTTCACCAAACATTGAGCTTGCTCTTGACTTACAATACGTGGCCATTCATAAAAAATGGGCTGTAATACTTCATGCTAGAATTTATGGTAGAAATCTATCTTGGTCTGGACAACTGAGTCTATACGTGCAATCAAGATGGGGACTTGATTTAAGAATAGTTGTGGTTATTTTCAACCTCTGTCTTAATCTCCTATAATTCACAGTGTTGAACATGTTATCCTATAGTATAATAGCAACCAAAAAGTGGTTAATACACGTCTATTTAACACTTTCGCAAACATACACACTGGCATAAATTATCTTTATTAATTAGCTCTGAATCATTATTAGTTATTCAGTCTCACTCAGTCACTTGTTTAACTTGGATGCTTTATTCAAGAAGCTTAGAAAAACAGTAGTTCTTTATTTTGTACTAAATGTTCTCATACAAATTAATTTGCATTAATTACTTTAAAATATACAACCACAGGGTGATGTTCTGCTATACTTGAAATGCATTTTAATGTGAGGTGGATTATAAAGAATCTTGCAAAAATATACCAGATATCTTCTATCTATAGTAATTATCACTAGAGTGTTGGTGTTGATGTGTTAAGCAGTTTTCATTCACAGAAAACCTCATTTTAACATGCATGTGACATTAGTTAGCTTAGTAAGACAGTCGCAACTGATTCACTGGAGTAATATATCCATAAACAATATATCAAAATTGCAGGAAATGTGAAATTTGGCATGGATATTATTATATTTTACTGTTGAGTTTTATGTATTTTAAAGGCCCATCTAGAGACAGGTATTGCAAATTAGCTTAGGCTATAAATGCTATGGTATGTGGCATTAGTTCATGCTATAGAGTTGTCCCTACACAAATAAACATTAAAATAAAATAAACAAAATAAAATGTTTCAGTAAAAATTACATTATACAAATTTTGGGGGGTTCAACTGTGTATTAATATGAATTATTAAAATGGTTTATTATGTGGGATTAAAGTTTAGATACAGTTTAGAAAACATTGAGCTACTACTACCACTACTACTGGTAATAATAATAATAACAATAATAATAATAATGCTGTGCAACATGCTGCTGGCAAGTTAAATCAATCATGAAGGAAAAACAATAATGATTTAACACTATGTGAACCTTTGGGCTTATTGCTTTTGGGTTTCATAATGAAATGATGTGGTTTTGTTGAAACTGTCATTTGATAAGGAATTCCCACATGCTGCAAGTGTAGACCATCTGTAGTCCACTGTTTGATTTATGTACGTAATGTAGCAAAGCAATTTGTCTTTACTCAATGGAAGTACAGTACCGCTGTCCTGCTTCAGTAAGCTAATTATCTTCCTGGCTGTTGACTGCAGCAGGTAAACTACAGTGTTTTGAGAGAGTGACTGAGGCTCAATACTTAAAACCTTAATGGGCTGCGAGCTTATCCCTGAAAAACAGCATGTCAAGCCCCAGGCACTCCTCTGAAACCCTCCCCTTTTTGGATGGGAATATTTCACCACTACAATCACAATAATTATTCTTGCTGCTCACACTGTCTCACTTACTGATGCTGTTTACACCCTAACTAGCTGTGATTAGCCGTCAGTCAAGATTTGGAGGTGATTTGTCAGACTGTAATTCACGATGGTAAATGAAAGGAAATCCCATGTGGCTTCACAGTTGTTTTCTCAATTGTTATAACAGAGGTGTAGGCTGTGGTGCTGTTTAACACCTGTCACTAAAGCCAGAAACATTCCCGTATACAGTATGTGTCACCCAGCACTTGGGCTGAGCAAGCTTGGATAATCCAGTCTGAATTCTGCAGTGAGGGCACAGTTTTTAGCTTATTTTTAAAAAATAGCAGATACAGTGTTGTATGATGTTTTGGCTGCTGAGCTGTATCACTCTTAGTGATGCTTTCAGCATGTAAAACTCTCTAATTGGAAGCAGTCTGGTATAATAATAGAGTTACTTGCGTTTAAGACATACATTCAGACTGATGTGTGGTGACAAAGAATTAAAAATACAGCTGTCTGTGGATGGCAGCAGACTCAAGATTCAAGATGAAATCACAACTAACAATAACTTAAGAATTGAAACGCTGTAACATTCACAAGTATTAAACCTGATGTATAAATTGTGGGGGTATATGCTCAACATCAGCAAATACAACATCAATTACATTTTACTTGATAGGTGACTTGATTTGGCTTGATGTCCCCTAACAAATGAGGGCCTGACACTTACAGAATAGGCCCCTTGGCTCAGAACGTAAAATTTGAAAACTTGTGACCAGTAAGGCTGAAGTAGCCTCACCTCTGGGTACTAGTGTCGCTGAATGATTCAGCCTCACCCTGAGGTAGGAGCTGCCTCTCTCTCTCTCTCTCTCTCTTTCCTCCTCTCTCTCTCTCTCTTTCCTCCTCTCTCCGTGTGTGTGTGTGTGTGTGTGTGTCTCTCTCTCTCTCTCGGACACACGCATACACACAGTCATCAGAGGCCATTCAGTAGCCCAGAGGTGACAACCTGTTGATTTCCATTCCTGTCTTCAGCTCATCTCACTTCTTACTTGCAGCTGAGTCACTACAAGACACACACATACACACACACACAAATACACACGATATTACTAGACACTTCACAAAACCATGAGCCCTAAGGTGAATTATTTCAGCCATTACTATACACCCCTATAAGAAAAGCATAAAACTAACAAGGACATAAATTACACCTAATTTACAAACATAAATATCTGACACACATGCAAACACTCTTTGTCATAACACAAGCATCAAAATCACCATTAAACCTAAATAAGTCACAAAAATAATTTGATTCATAAAACACTCATAATAAGCAACCAAAAGCCAAATAACCGCATGCCAGTATACACACAGCAAATTGTCTCTCTCTCACATACACGCGCTCAGGTGCGGATGCCTGATACTTCAACAATGAGAGCGCGTATAGCTGATTATCATTAAAATTAGCTCTGAGTGCTGCAAAGGCTCTCTACAGTGTTAGCGGCATGGCTGTGTCAGCACAGCACTTCCTGTTTACTGTTTAGTCCCACAGCAGGCTGCAAACGCCAGATAACAACAGCACAAAGCATGCTGGGAGATGAAAGCGCCTCAAAATATGCTGGAGCCCCCGTAGCGCCTGTTGTTGCCTGATGTGGTATCAGTCAGTGCTACTGCTGAGAATGGTACTCCCTCAAACAGCCCTGCACATGAGAGGAAAAAGGGGATGATGGAGAAAGTGAGGAAAAAAAGAGAGATGATCTGTTTGTGATACAGGCAACATAAAGTACAGTTAAATATTTACACAACACTACAACTGCAGTTGTTTAAGACTTGGTAAGTCATTCTGCATTTGGCTATTAAGCAAATAGAGTTTCAGCACTCTATGCTATTCATCGAATTTATATTGTGCCCTGTATGTCTGTGGTTGAACGATTACATTTCTGTGTTAAGGAGAAGTGAAAGGATGTGAAGAATAACAGCAGGTCCAAGGCTAGAGAGGTGGACTCATGAAATAATTGAATCCCAAATAAATCAGCAAAAATACTGGGGGCAAGTGCTTAAATCACCACTTAGTATCAATCAGGTTTGTTCTTCCCTTGAGCAAGAGCATATTTCCTCTTCCACTTACAGGGTCATGAAAGTCATGAAAATGTAGTTGGTATGGTTCGATAGAGAAACTAAAAGGTTATGTATGTGGAGATATGTAAGGAAGATATACACAATATATCTATGACTTATTTATAGTGTATATACTTACATACAATGCAGCCAAAAAGTATCAGGACAGTAAGACATTTGTCATTGTTTTGGCTCTGTAGACCAGACTGGGTTCAAAATGAAACAATGACTATGAGGTTAAGGTGTTGACTCTCAGCTGTAATTTGAGGGTAAGATGAATTGTGTTTCATACATTCTCCCCCATTTTTAGTTTCAGGATTTCAAATTTTTTGCAGTCAATGACTGGCTGAAGTCTCTGACTCACAGACATCAACTGATACATTGTATTTCCCCTGGTGATGCTCTGACAGGCCTGTATTGCTGCCATCTTCACTTCCTGCATGTGTTTTTGGTTTCAGTCTGGTCTTCAGCGGGTGAAACACATGCTCAGCTGGATTGAGATCATCAGAAACATCAATAAACATTCACTGTTTGGGTCTAAAACTCTCCGGTGTCCTTGTTTAGAATCATTGTCCCAAAACTGCACAGCGATTCATAAAAATGGCTAAAATTCCCACAAACACCTATTTAGCTGAAAGTCAGCACTGGTTTTCAATTCATACTAACATTTTTGACAACTAAAATGTAAAAACAGTGGTGTATGATTTTTATAGATCTATTTCTGAGAATCCTGGCTTGCTAGTGCACTTCTTTACTTGGCATAAACGCCAAACAAAGTAAAAATAATACGTTTTGGTGCAACCAGTGTAAAAATTCAGGCTCAAGTGGCATACATGTGTCCACAAGAGGAGGTTTCACCCTTGTATTACTGTTTTGGCTTTTGTTAATTAACTTTTAGAAAACAATCTAAAAATACCAGTGTGGATGGGAATCTTTGAACACATAAACAGTGTTGTCACATTTACCCACATTGGTGCGGACATGGCTTAAATTACTGCAGCTTCACTGCATGCCAGGTTTAAAACCGAGACATTTGTGTTTGAGTTCTCTGCTGATTCCTTCTCAAGAGTCCAACAGCAAATTTTCTCGGAGTACAACAGCGGCACTGAGCTTGCTCTAACCTGCACTACTCACACCGTGAAAAGCCTCCGTTGGGAAGATCACTGCACCCATGGGACTGGCTTCATTAAGAGTGAGTGCAAAGTCACACACACACAGACACAGTAGTTGTACTTGTCCTTACAAGATCCCTCCACTGACATTCATGCCTGTCCCATAACTACACACAATGCTGCAAGCATGCAGAAGTAAACAGAAAGACACATACTGTACCCCTCAAAACATAACATACAGGTACGCCAATTACTGTAGACGAAAGATTTGTTGTTTTATAGTATAACCTCCTGGTTGGTTCCTGGCCAGAATGAAGCTATAAATGTCTGTGCATATGTCTGTCGTTGGAGAATGTGCCTGCCCTCGCTACAACAGGCTAATTACATTTCAGCCCCAGTGATAAATGTGGCTTTGCTATGATTTACTGTTGTATTCATAGCCTGTCTTTCTCTCTCTCTCACACACATACACCAAGTTCAATTCCCCTTGAGAGCAATTATCATGGAGTTCTACGGTACGTACTTGTGTTATTAATCTCTTCACTGACTTTGCCGTGACAATATGGCACTTTTTGCTGTTATTTACAGAACAATTCCTGGCCGGTGGTTTTTACTGCAGCCTATAATTACAGGCACAAATAAGCTGACGTATAGAAACCCGGCAGCTCAAAGCATGAGTTAGCTTGTTATTGGGCAGGTAGGGTGGGGAGTGGAGGGAGATGATTCAACTCAACGATGTGGAGGACCAGGGCAGTGCCTGAGCTAAGTGTCACAGTCAATTACATATTTACATATTAGAGGGATATACTATATGTGTATTTGCATATTCAATACTGTGCAAAAGTTTGGGGGACTTTAGATGTTTAGATTCTCCTTATAATGCAATTCCATTAGAGAGGCCTCTGATTGGTCCAAAATTTATTCTGCAGCATAACAACAACCTCAAACATACAGCCGGAGTCATAAATAATCATCTTCAGTGACAAGAAGAACGAGGAGGCCTTCAACAGATGGTTTGGCCCCCACAGAGCCTGATTTCAACATCATTAAGTCAGTCTGGGGTTACATGAAGAGACAGAAGCAACTGAGACGCCTAAATCCACAGAAGAAGGGTGGCAACCTACTGTAGGTGTCCATTAAAACTGGACTGAAGTTTTGGTTGAAAAGTTTTTAGACATCTAGCTTACACATAGCTTCCATTTCTGTAAAAATGTATTTAAATTTATTGCCTATTGGACACATTTCTTTACTAAAGCCATACTAAAGTAGTTAATTAGTTACACTTTTACACACTCTATGAGTTATTGCGCAGGTTTATAAGTGAAGTACAACCACAGTAATGGTGGCTTGTTTACCTCCGCCTATTATCCCAGATTACCACAGACCTTACAGTATTATATCAGGGTTTTAATAGGTTTCTGGAGGGCTTAGGTGCTGTAGGGTGTGGGGGACAATGTTATTTGTCTAAAAACTATGCATTTTCACATAATTTTGGACTATTATTATTACAATATTTATTTTAAAAAAACTCACGTGTGCCATAGTAAAACAAGGCTTATAGTGAATGGATTTGAACTGTGATTTTCTCATCCTCCCATAGTCAGGCTGTAGCCAGTAGCCAGCTGGGACGGGTGTGGTTAAAATGTTATTTTTATCTTATCTATACTTTTATCAGTCCGGTTCTTTATCAATACTCTTATCGTTTCTTTTTCATTACAAAAGAAGTTTTTTTTTTAATTATCTTTTTTAAAAAAAGAATAAATTCAGAACAGGATTAGAATAGATTCATATTATTAATATATATATATTATTATTTAATATATATTGTTTCTAGAGCAGTAACAGTAATGTTTACAACAGCAAAGTCATTGTATAAACTCAATATCTCACTGGAAAGAAATCTGAAAATGTCGGTAAAAAAAATAATATTCCTGACATGGAATGAAGAACACAGACATCAGTCAGTATCAGTCTTTCCTCCTGTCCTCTGTCCTGCTTCCTCTGCTGCTGATGTGATTGATTGCCTGCTGGTACCGCTGGTAGAGAGAGAGGGGGCTGCCATCTCAGTCTGTAGCTAAGTTTACAAGAATTTGCCAAATTTGAATATACCTTACAAACTAAACAGTTAAGCTACATACAGACAGCTTTCATTTTAGCTTGTTTGTAACAATTCGCTATTAACCAGCACACTGTGGTTGTGTAAAACACACCGGTGGAGGATGGGAGACTGCAGCTGTAATTATCGCTTTTCTACATGTTTATGCTCATTGAACACGTGGTTTGACAAAGTACTTTTTACTTTTTATCGCAGTTACAGTAACAAGCGTAGTCATTGTCAACTTGAGTAAAACTTTATCTTTCACTACACCTGGGGCCTGTACTTCTTATACTACTTGCTATTTAGTCGGATGATGAAGAAACCATTCTGAATATGTCACATAAAAAAGAAACTTAACAGTAAAGCCAGACTGTTGCTGCTACCGAAGCAAGAAAAGTAGTTAATGACTGATGAGTCATTTATAATTATGGGAGCCAATTAACAGTGTGTGGATTATTTTTCTAATAAAAGACAATCTTGCGTTTCCAGTTATCATCACACATTTGTCTCATGTTATTCTGAGCTGCAGTGAATCAGAACTGGAATCAGAGTGTAAAATCATCCAGCGATCACTCTGGTGATAAAATCAACTTTGCACAGTTAAAATGCAGCTAAAATCATCATTATGTGTTTAGTGTCGTAAACGATCTCTCTGTTTGTTAGAAACTCTGTTTTAAAACCAGAGTGGAAATAGAAAGTCTGGAACAATAAAATGTTTCTACTGACCTATAAAAACATATATTCTTCTTTTTTACTTGTCACATTATTCTAAACTCAGGACTTTTGTCCATGTCGGGATCCTGTAGGAATGATGGCTCCTTTTTTTTCCAGTGATCCTACTGGTCAGTGGTCGAGGTTTTGACAGGTTGTGATCCGATCCTCTGAAGTTAACCTGCTCTGGAGCAGGTTAGCTGTTCAGCATAAGTTACCATGGCGATGTACCCCAGGAAGAAGTGAACCTGTTGTAACCCTGAAAACCCAGAGTTAAACCTGAAGTTACCTCGCTAACCCCAAATCCTGCTTCGTAGTACAGATCTCAGGTTCACTGTCTCCACCGCAGCCTCTCTGCTGCGCTGTCCACTGTGTGTGTGTGTGTGTGTGTGTGTGTGTGTGTGTGTGTGTGTGTGGGGAGGAACCCCGTCCTCGGTCAAACAACAACAAACAGAGCAGAGGACAGGACAAAGAAGCCAACGTAACCATAAAACGCAAAATGTGGTAGAGAACTCTCAGCATAGTTATTTTTAATGTTCAGGTGCTGTAAAAAAGCACTTGGGCGCTGCCCTTAAGTGTTATAATGATAGGGAAAACCATGTATATGGTATGAAGCAAAATAAGAAAAGAAAATCACCACTATGTCAAAGATTAACTAACAAGTGGGTCCTCATTTTGTTTGGATCGCGCACCAGGACGCACGCCAAATTGTTTCACACTAAGTAGAAGGAGGACGAGGACGTGGGAGGGTAAACAACGGGGGTTTGGAAAGCGAGAGAGAGAGGTGAGGTGAGATTGTAACAGATGGCCTTTCTCTGGACTTGGCTACACAGACACACACACACACAACCAGTATTCTAGTGGTGGGAGGGTTAGTGTTGGAGTATCACAGATGACCAGGATATTAAGCTTCCTGTTTGTTTGCACCTAATAAAGAGTGAAACCCTTCCAGGTCCGGGGGCACTGATCTGCTGACCCATCATTATACTATTACAGTTGCTGTTGCTTACTATTCTACTCATTACAAGTGGAAGTCAAATAAAGAACAATAAAACAAAACAAAGAAATCTTTTTTAAATCTTCACATTTTTTCTAATCATCCTTTAAATCTAAACCATTACTTTCAGCTTTCCAAGTCACTCTTGTTAAAGGTGATCAGCTGTTATCATCATTCTGACATTGAGCAGCTTTTTCACTTGCCAGACAACATTAAAAAGGAGATCTACTATGTTCTTCTAAGAGTAAAAAGTAATTAGCTCGTTCATTGAAAGTGTAACCTCCCCCTGTTAATATTAACTAATTGTAGGCCTTGTCTTTAAGCTCTTGTGTATTGTTGCAGAAATGGAAAGAACAAAATAGAAAGCTGTATGCTGCTGAAGTTGGAAGATTACTATAAAGGTGCCTGCTGAGGCTCTCACTCCAAACCAACCTGTCAGAGACTTTGTGAAGAAGCAAAGCTAAAGGGAGCGCTCTAAATGATGATTAATCATTTCAGAACTTCTTTGCATTTTAATTAAATGCAGTGATGCATGAGGCCACAACCAAACTTGTTTTCACCCAAAGAAATTTTTAATCATTATCTGAAACAGAAACAAATTTCTCCTGCAATTTTCCCAGCAAATAACTTTGAAACTAATTACCACCACGTACAAAACTATAATCACCAGTGGTGGGAAGTAACAAGTTATTTTTTCTTTGTTACATAAAATAAACTTGTAAGTTGACATTTTTGGAAGAAAAAATATTTCACCATGTTACATCAGGCTATATTAATAACGCCACTTGACTTTTATTAATTTTTATTAAGTTCAAGTTCTGTTTTTTTTTTCTTCTTCCAAGCCTAGATTGTCAGCTTTGACTCATTGTCAGATAGTCACTAAATGTGAACATGACAACAAAGTCCACAGATCTCCTTCCACAGTTTCCACCACTTTTAGGACTTTGAAGCCCAGGACCTCTGACCAGTCGATTGTGCTACACTGCACACACTGCTGTAGCAATTAAGAAAAAGGAGTTAACCAGCCCACCCCAATCATTACAATGGTCTGCATTTATCAAGTAACCACATTATCTAATTTGACCTTAAATTGACTGTGCACTCATTTCCCCTCAAAAATCAGCATTATCAATTTGAACTTGATTGAATCCGTTACACTGGCCACTAACTAACACACCCAACGAACGACAAATGTTTTCTGCACACTGTCTAATACACTTAATGGAATCACTGAATATGATGAAAATATGCACTGTGACTTAAATCTTCAACCTGCACTCAATCAAACCTTAATGCCAAGTTCCGTAAAACTTAGCTGATGGACAATCTTGAACAATCAAAAGCATTATGTAGTGACTTTCCAACAAATGTATTTGAAATGAACAGCAGTTTTTGAGTAGACAGTATCAGAGCTGCTTCATACTGCATGTTAACTTCACTTTGTGTGCATATTTGCTCAATGTGGATTGAAAATGCTCTGCACGTACACACTGTTCAGGCAAAATCCGTCACTGATCAACTCTCAAAGGCGGATTTGGTGATCAAATATTAAATGCATGCATCTTGACAGCATTTCAGCACCTTTTTAAACCACTGCTATATGTCAATATCTGGTGCAAGAAAAGTAAAGGAATGTATTGCTAATGTTGTTTGCAGGTATCAGTCTGCAAGGTCATCCTCTGTAGTCATTGCGGTGTGTTCGAGTACAGCCAGGCCATGCACAGTCAACCTCAGCTGAGTCCAAAGGGAGAGATGCCCATGATGCTACAATATATTAACTGGCACCATAAATAGATGATCCAGCCAAAACTGTCTGTTACTTATATTTTGATTGATTTTTTCTGCAGGCTGTTTTATCTGAAGGTCTCTCTTCATCTTTTCATTTTAATTGGCCCGGCATGAGGGGAATCATGCAAATCAGTGACATACAGAAATATAAACCTCTTTATTCGAAACTCATTCTATACTGCACACTGATTTTTTTTTTCTAGTGTTTGCATGCAGTGAATTTTTGACCTCTTTGGCTAGCATTTGTTTTTACCTGATGGATTCACATAAAATAAAAGAGGTTTCCCAATAACAGGCATGTAAAGAAAGGAAGATGAGGCTTTTTAACAAGGGTTTTACTTAGTTGAAGGAATCTCTTTGCACTTAAGCCCCTCCACAGGCAAAGGTTGGTGCTCTCAGAATAGGACAAATTGAAAAAAAAGATACTTTTTTGGGTGCAGTCTTGTGGCCCATTGGACTGTTTGTAAGGGTTTTGACTTATATTTAAGATTGCAATCACGTACACTAGATAGTCATATTACTTTCTCAGTTGGTTTTCCAGACATAGATTAAGTTATATACTGTCAGATAATAATCACCATATTCCATTATGTAGAAGAGATACAGTACTGATTTTATAGCTCATTAGTATAGTATTAACTTCTGTCATTATACAGTAAATAATATTCAAAAAAAGGTTTACCTTTTCATATACTGCTCTTAATGCACTCTTATTTGTGCTTTGCTTGCATAGTTTAGTCAAGATTGCAGTTCCCTGAACCTACAGAGGCTCAAACACCCCTCAACTCAATATTTGTGGGGTCACTGGGTATCAGATATGACAAGATAATCCATGCTTCAGCATTAATGCACTACTTTGCCAATACAGTCAATCCACCAGTAACCTTCTTCTGTCTACCTTACAAACTTGACCTCTTGATTCACAGAGTAAGCTCCACAGTCTGATGAACACACATGCATAAGCACAAGGATCTCCCCCTGCAGAAAGCTTGTTGATTCCCAATTAGAGCGAACAGGCCCATAGTGGGAAGATAAGCGACTGGTTAAAGAGTGCCTGACCTGTAAGTCTGATCTTGATGAACAGGATCAGTATTCAAAGTAAACAATGTCAATAAGCCCCCTACAGCACTGAGTGTCAAGCAACACCAGCTGCCTCGAAGAGACTCAACCGTCAAAGAATCTGTTCTTCCATCTGTTTGTGTGCATTTAATGGAGATACTGAATGAATAAACAGAGATTCATAAGGGCACAGACTGAAAGGTACACATAGTAAACGACCTTGCAAGATTTGTGGCTAATTTTGTTATTGGGCAAACTCTTTTAGACATTTAAATCAGGGAAGCTAACAATTCCTGCAGTTTCCCAAAATTCATTCGTCATACTCAAACAAGCAACGTTTGGTGGAAACCCTTAAGGACAAAGCCATAGATTGCTCGCAATCTATTGTTAAAACAATAAAACAAACAAACAAACAATAAAAAAACAATTAAAACTAGTTACTGGATGTACAATGTATGTTTTTTTGGGAGACACTGCGAGATGATGCCATCGGCAGCAAGACAAATACAATTAAATGACATAATGCAATAAAGTAATTGAATCTAAGAACAGTGTGGAGAGGCATGAGTGTCAGCTGTTTTTCTTTCCTGATATAACAGGGGAATTGGTGGAGAAGTGATGATGGCAGTCAGGGAGAAAAGGCATGATATGGATATAATGTTCAGCCTGCATTTTCCAGATGTGCTCCAGTTTACCTAAGATGGCAGAAAGAAAGTATTTGACTGTCCTATTGAAGTGTAACAGATCTTAAATATGATTTCTTTTTATACGTGAATATGTGGGATAAAGAAAGGGTGTCATGAGCTGTTCCACTGGTGGGGCAGCAGGTAGAATACAACCTAAAGGAAGGATTGGTTGAACGTAATCTGTCTTTATATTTCAATTTTTTACTCTGTTTTCTTTTGTTTCCATCATCTTGCATATGTAGAGTGGATCTATTTTCAAATCATCCCTTTTTTATGTAGACTAGACCAATTAGGCTGTTTTTGATGTGTTTTAAAAATTGTAGAATTTAATAATGATAAACACAATTATTACGTTTCCCACACTGAACATCAATGGCTAGCAATGAAAAGGAAGAAAACAGTTAACGTTGCATTTATTGAAGAGACTCATTAGCAAGAAAGATATAGAGATAATGAAGTGGAGAATGGACTGGGTGGGAGTATACAGTTATTTTTTCTAATGGGAAACAGTATATGCAGTATTTCTTTAAAAAGCTGTGTGTGACTATTAGACCAGGGCAAAAAGGGGTGTCAGTGGTTTTATTATATATACCCCCAACAATGTGGATCCCCTTTTTTTAATGTAATAATATTTTTGGGGAATACGAGAATAAGAACAGTTGAGATAATGGTTCTAAATTCAAATTTAAAAAAGACAAGAAAATTGTTATGTTATTATTATGATTATTTTATATCAATTAATCTGTCAATTATTTTCTGGATTAATCAATTAATCGTTTGGTCTGTAAAATGTCCAAAAATGGTGAAGAATATCGATCACTGTTTCCCAAAAGCCAAGGTGACATCCTCAAATGTCTTCTTTTGTCCTGACTGTCCGTCTATAACCTAAAGATATTCAGTTCACTGTCATAAAAGACAAAAGAAACCAGAAAATATTCATATTTGAAAAGCTGGAATGTGGACATTTGTTCTTCTGAAGATAGGAGGACATTAGCTGTACCGCCATTTGACAGAAATGTTAGAACATCTGCAGCCTGAAATTTTACAATGCACAGGCTGAAAACACTTTATTCTGACTGAGGATGACAATTCAAGAATTCAAACGATTCTTCCACTGTGAGTGATAAAACACACAGTGCTCTGTGGAGTGGCTCAGCTTTGCCCACTGACTGTCATGTTTGTTGATGCTTCTTCAGCATCAATGAGCATCTTCTCTGTGAGACCAGCACTGACCATTGAACCTTGTGAATTTTAATACACTATTCCTTGACTGAACTGCGTGTCATGCTGGTCGTGACGCAATTATTCTCCTTGTCACAACAGCTCTACAGGCAAAACCTCCTTGTCTGCTTTGAACTCCTGGCATGCTTGGCTACTCACAACAACACAATGTATTCACTTATGACAGTAAAATAAACTGAGGAGTATTTTCCACCCCAGCCTGGTTGATGCTCTGGTAATTGCACAATACTGTAGATTCTGTTGTTTGTTACGTTCGTCCCCTCTGGGTCTGAGTGCGGTCAGACGTCATCTAGAGAAATGATAGATTGCGTGAATGGATTGCAACCCTTCACTAAGGTCAGACATCGTCATACATCCCCGAGCAGAAACTGCTCCTGACTGAAAATCACAAGCTACCCAACCACGACTGCCCAAACACAATAATTTGTGATTTCTTAGTTCCAATTATAACATTTAGCACCCTCTCTACCAGCAGATTTTAAGCAAAAACATAAATTTGTCTGCTCGCCGTCCCCCTACTTTTTAAACTTTGAGCAAAACACGCTGTGTGTTGTATGTTTGTGCGGTCGACAGAAGGAGTTCGCTTTGTTTCTGAGCACAAAAGCTGTCTGCTGTACTGCACAATTTGTCAGTCCGGTTCGGATGTGAGTGGAAGATGTGGGTGTGTGTGTGTGTGTGTGGTGAGCAAGGGCGCTATGCAAGCAACAAATGCGAATGCATGCACACGGATGTTGCGTGTGTTTGTGTGTAAGCATGCAGCAGGGCATGCAGGCAGCAGTGGGTTTACATAACAATGTTTGCGTAGATGTGTGTATGAGAGAAAAGCTACATTGCTCATGGGCTTGGCTGGTTCTGCAAATGCAAAGGAAGCTGGGTAGTCGGGGCCCAGGGAGAGGACATTCCTAGTTCCTCTTTAACTGCAAATGATGGGAAAGGGCTGTCCCAGAGGAGTGCCCTCCCACCAGTAGCTGTGATGGCTGATGACATCACTTATTAGAGGTCACAGTAAAGAGCACATACTGCTGAAAGGGACAGATTGGAATTAAACAAAGACGACTGCAGTTAAAGTGGTTCTGACTCCTTAGAAGAGCAATCAATACTAATCCCTTTTTCTCACCTTTGCTTAAATCCTGAAAAGCAATAAACGCCAAATGCCACTGCTACCTCTGTTAACACACTCATCCAGTATATTTACATAGTGCAGAATGTATGCATTTACGTAGGTATATTTGTTTGTGTTTATCTGTTTGTACACATCTCAAACTGACATGCTTACATCAATTCATGGAAGGTTGTAGGGCTGGGTGATATCTCAAATTAATTCGATCAATTCGAATTTTTGTTTTTGCACCATGTGTAAAATGTCTAAATTGTGAAAATCTAGTTACTACAATAAGCACAAAAAGTTTATTTTTAGTCAAAAAGTAACATAGATGGTAGCTGCTACATTAACCGTTTTGAGTCACGACAGTCCTGTAAACTGTGACATGATTAGTTACACTACATGCGCACTCGCCGCAGTTTACGGCTGTCGTGACTCTCCGATAATCTCGTGGTGAATTTAACAGTCGCATCTACGAGAAGGACAAACTCGGTTTGTGTTAGACGAGGTGTCATCTCTGATAACGAAAGTTGAAGTGCTGGAAGTCGACTGAAGTTTCCAGATTCTATTTTGTTTGTCCCTACCTGGCAGGTAGCTAACGCTAACCAGCCGTCTGCAGATATCAGGGTGATGTCTTATAAAGAAACACAAACAGCAGCAGTCAATTAGCGAGCTGACCTTTCTGCTCTGTCTGTGCTGAAACTGATTATTAAACTGGATGGCCATGAAGCATCTGGTACTGACAGTCGATAGCTGTGTGGGATAACCTGTATTTTATGCTTAATGATGACAGCCTTGCAGGTGGTGCAGGTCTTTTTCTTATTCTTGCTCGGCTGTCTTGAGAAAATAAGGTTTTTCAAGCCTGCATTTTACATGCAAACAAAAAAACAATTACAATCAAAAAGATTTGATTTCTTGGCCATATTGCCCAGCCCTAGAAGGTTGTGTGAAAGGGTTTTCAGCTCACAATTTTCCTGCAGTTTGATGTTTCCACATGAAACAGGATGCTTAGCCAGGAGAGACAGACAGAGATACTAATGTTCGCTTTCACTCTGATGTTGAGCATCACTCACCCCCTCCCTCACCCCTACTTATGGAGGAGGTGCAGGAAGAGGAAGACAGGGTAGCTCGCCCAGTGCATGTCGTAATCCCAAGTGTCAAGCCTTATATATATCAGCTGAGGAAAGCGCTTCCTATGATGTTGGTAATGTTATTGATAACTAACACCCCACTGGCCCGTGTTGTTGCTGATGGTGCTATTTGGTAAGCCTGCAGGTTTTATGATTTGAATTTTGGAATTTTATATATGTCCCATGGGTGAAAAATCTGTATGAAAAGACACTTTAAAGGAAGAAAAATGAATGGGATTTGATATAGAAACATACAAAAATGCATGCACATATAGATTTGGCATTTAGTGACAAATGGCAGAACAATGCACCCAGGGACCCCAAGAAGCAGCATGGACATTTTAATGGAATATTTGAGAAACATGGGAATCCCACTCCCTGATTATTAGTATTGCCACGCTCCTTATTCCCCACAGATTGTATCATACATTCAGATTTCCATTACAGTGCAATGCAAACTGTTACCCAGAACATAATAGATGTATTTCTTTTGGGCGGCATTTAAAACAAAAGTTGCTGTTTTACCTTGTGGGTTTCTGGCTTTCTTTGATTATTTGTTTATGTCATAAATTGCAGCAGAGAAATTAAAAATGCAATGAAACTTACAGTTTAGGCATTATTGTAGTGTATATTATATATTAGTAGTAGAGACAAGAAATGCTTGCCGAGGACACAGCACACTGAAATTTAATATTTAATAATTTTCAGTGGCTGTCAACAAAACCTACTTATTTCTGTCTCAAGTTATTACAGTCTGCCGAAGAGACCTAAAGGGGCCAAAGAATCGAGGTGGGAAGATTATGATCATAAAAATGATAATGATGAGGATGACTACAGTCTTCATCCTAAGGCTGTATGACTATTTACATTACGTCAGAAGTTCCTGGTGTGTGGGTGCCAAAGAAATGAGACCGGTTGGCTGTAATCTGGGCTGACAGTCGCCCCCACATCTTGTTTCCCCAACTCCATGGCATCAACATTCATGTGGTGCCCCATACACACACACGTGTACGCTAAGACACGCGAACAGCAGGAGCACATAGGGGACAAAAACAAATTACAATGTAGAGAGAAAGAGACAGACACAGATTGAAAAGGGGGTTTCACAAGCACTAGGGAGATACACTTTTGCCAAATTGTTTAAAAAAAAATGCAATTTAGAACAATGCATTGACAAAGCAGCAGGATTCAGTTAAGAGCAACACAGCTGCAGTGTAAATAGATTTGCTAAGCTTGAAAATGCAGCTCATAAAAATGCAAAAAAAGGATCTCTCTTTTCCACATGTAGAGGAGTGAGAACAGATAAGGAGCACTGTTTACAGAAGACAAAAATATGAAGGCGATAAAATTTCTCTTAGAGTGCACTCCTCAGAACCTGATAGTCTCTACCAGGGCTCCTTGGGAAATGAACTATTCACTTCTCTCTTCTTCCCCCACTCCCTCTCTTCCTCCCACCACCTCACCCTCCTAAACGCTTCTTCCAAATCCCTGATGGCAGAGCATAGTGCTTCTCTGTTTCAGGAAGGATATTCCAATCGGAAAAGATGAATTAATGGTTTGAGGATCATTGCCCTGGTTTCCTGTTGCCTGTACCCTCCCCCACAATACCACTAGTAGTGAACACAGGGGAAAGGCATGGATAAGGTTTCACCTTGCGATGCTATTTACACTGAAGATAAACATAACAAGACTATAATAGGTCTATAGTCCTGATAGCAGCCCCTAGACAAATTAAACAACATACTGATGATTTAGCTGTTTTATCTCCTCACCACAAGGAAAATTTAACTCCTATGTTTATTCCCCCAACTCCTGACGAAAATACCTGGCTATTTAGCTTCTAAATGTTCCACTGTGTTCAAAAGTTAGATGCATTTTGAAACCTATAGTTTGTTTCCTCTGGTCCAAATGACTGGATGAGTTGGTAAACTTGGGGTGTTGTCCCCTTGGTTCGGTTTCTTTTCACACAGAGAAAAATCCAAGTGAATCAAAATGCACCCAAGTTCAGACCTGCCCAAACGAATCACATCAAGGTGGAAAACGAACCAGACTGTGATTCAAGTGGACTAAACAGCGCAGGTTTGAAAACACCCTTAGTCTGACTCTATTTTGTTGCTGAGCAGGTAGCATCAGTGGGTTTGTCAGAGCTTTTTCACAGAAACAGCTGCCTGCTGTGTCTGGAAATGAGGTTGATGAGAGCACAGTTGAGGGCCTGAAAACTAAAACAGTGATCCAAAATAGACAAAAAGTCTCTGTAAAGCTGAGGGGGACTATTACTAGTGACCCCTTTTCAATTACACTGTCAGCTGATCCATTATCAATATAAAACTACTGATTAGTGCAGCTTTAATAAAGCAGCTGTGATTGCCTAAACTTAACCCGGTTTGGTCTTTTAGGTTGGTTTGAAAGACACTAACAAGCGACCTTTTGTTTTAGCTATGACAACTTGCTGATTGGATCCATTATTGGAAATGTCTTGCCTTCAGTGCATAGTCACATTCAGACATCAAGGTCAGGTCTATTAAAATAATCACAATCATATCTGTGATTTCCTGTCACAACTTCCTAAAAGAATGAAAACTATTTTTGGATATTGTTTTTGTTTTGTTTTGTTTTTTTGGAAATAAACCAAGTTTATTTGACCCTTCATTGAGGAAAATTCATTTTGCAGCAGAAGTGGTGCAGTGTTCACCCACTCTGGGTCCACACTGATAATGGATGCATGTATTTTTATCACCACTCCTTTTGTTATATGCAGAAAAGGAATAAAAAACCTATGCTTGTGTGAGTGACATGTCATCAAATTGTGAACCCCCTCCTGAGCAGCAGTAAAAATCACTCCTCTGCCGAGTGAATGGTGCAGCAACACCAAAAGCACCTCACACTCTGATGAACAATCTGATACTATTTGATAGACTGGGAATATAAAAGGAGAAAGAAGCGGGTGAGACAGACATTGAGACATTAGTTTGAAGACGGAGGTCAAACCTTTCTTGTTTTATTTATTTTTTTATTTCTGCATCAATGGCAAAATATGTATGAAAGAGAGATGACATTAAGATTGTGAGCTGCAATGTTCCAAGATATACAGGATCTGCAACACCTTCACACTTTGATAGCTTTGAAGCCATAAAAGAGAAGTAGGGAAGGAGTTGAGAGGCACGGTGAGGTTGGATGGTGGAAATTAATATGGTGCAGAACCTTTTACTGGCTTGACAGTTTTGCAGCAGCCGGCCTTGGCTAAGGCTGCTGTCTGTTATGTCTTTTGGAGGTTAGATAAGCCTTGCATCTGCAGCTCACTAACAGCCTCTGAATGATGGGCGGGATGCTGTGATAAGCAGATACTACCACATCTGCAGCTGGGCTGCTTTTTGATCAATGGATGTGAAACAACCTCACATCCATACATATTACTTGCACAAAAACTGGCAACGGCACCTCCTCGCTATGTATTTCCTTTCCTCTTTGTAAGGAAATCGGCAAAAATCTCTATCAAAAAGGTCTATTATCGTTGGTGCTTGAAAGTGAGCTGCTCCAGAATGTGGAATACAGATGAATAGCTTCAGATTAAAGAAAGCAGGACTGCACAAGAAAATCTCTTGTTCGTTTGAATAGGATTGTCTTATCTCTCTCTGTACCCTGCGCTGTCTCTTGACAGTTTGCAGTTTGTTCAAATGCCAAAATCCACATACATTATGTTTACATTTACCTGACAAGGACCTCTTGTGGCCATGTCAATTACAGTATGACTCTTGTCTGTCAGGAGCAAAGTCGGGAAGTAGCGTGATGCTGTTCGGGTCAACAAACCCAAACAGCAGACAGACTACACTGGTTTCAACATGTGCACTGTCTTGAGGATGCTTACTTTGTTGTCATTGCTGTCCTAGTGGTGTCTTGTTGTCGTCTGTCATTTTTAGCCAACTGCAGCTTCAACTGCAGTCGTTTGGTACAACTGCAGCTGGCTAACACTGGCAGATTTACAGAGATGATGATTAATGTGCGTTCTCCTTATAAATAATAAAATGAAAATGAAACAGAATTGTTGTAGTGGTTATTTATGACAGTTTTGGAGGGCAGTGATAAATGAAGGGGTCATTTTTGAATTATCATAGTGCATATCAACATCTCCTTTGCACTTTCAGCACTCTTTTGTCTTCACTTCATACTAATTCTATTCATATTCAAGTTTATAGTAAACAAGGTCATTCTGTGGCAAGCGGCTCAGAATATGCTTCTAGTAGAAAGTGAAGACAAAAATGTTCCCAAAGAAAGGTGATTGTGTACAAAGAATTGTGGCAAAATTTAAAGAATAATTTCCTCAGTGATCTTGTCTGGTAAACCACGTGGTAGCTCTTCAAGTAAGACTTAGCTGAGGTTTGATGAATTCCCATAAAACTCTGCAGGTCAAAAAAGCAGCACATTCATGTTGAAGAGTCTGGCTGGAAACTTCAAAGGTATGACCTTGTAAATGTGTAATGGGCTGTTTATGTTGCAATTCATTTTCAGCACTTGTTTTATGTTAAAGGATGTTAAAGGTGCACTATGTGAGATTTGGCCACCTGCACCAAACAAATAGGGGGCAGCATATCACCAGAAAGCACACCCCCCCCCCCCCACCCCCCAACCCCACATCCTTACCCTTCCCTCACATCAACCCTCATCATCATCACCTCTCATAGAATTATGACTCACTGAATATGGCTTAAAGCTTACTGTTTACGGTGAATCTGTGCTATGGCATTGGCAAGATTTCAAAATGATACAGAGACATTAGAGCCAGCGGTAAATTACCAAAGAGCTGCACGGATCAGTTCACTGGATCATGCAGCTGAGATCCGGCCAGCGGCTGCAGCAGTGGCATCTCCTGACAACATCAGCTCAAATTTCCAAATAGGCGTCATGCATTAGGCGTGGATAAACTAACCACATATTGGGAATCTAAATGGTTACTTTCTCACCTGAAAAAATATTAAAACTTGATAAAGTGACATATTAACAGTCCTACAGTGAAACTTACAGCAGCCATTGTGAAATTTCATTTCTTGCAACATTGAAAAAAAGGCAACCGAACACAAGTTTGTTGTGCCTTGAATGCGCAATAAAACACAATAGGTAATAGGTAATGGTGTCAATGTTATTGTTGGTCCATATTTTTGTCTGTTTGCAATAGAATAAATTGCATTATATGGTACAGTAGACTTTTAGATGAAGAATCCATTTTCACCTGTGTTCAGTGTACAATTAAAAAGACCCTCACACCCTCTTTCAACCTCTAAATTTTCTACATCGTCCAATGCCGGGGCAGGTTGTGTTTCTCGAGAGTCCCCATCTGTTTGGGAGCCTGTCCATGTACGTCAGTGGCAACCAGTCCTGACAGGCCAGGCAGGTAATGCTGTTTCCAAGGAAACGGTAAGAAATTTGAAGCATCTCCATAGAAGTGGCACCCAGCATGTATCAGATTGGTGGTGCTGCTGGAAGAAGACTCCCTGTGAGTGGGCTCAGACACGCCTGTCAATGAGTCTCATTGCCTGGGTTTAGTTCAGCAAAATTTCATTATGGAAAATCCATTTCCTGTTTAGGGGTTAGATTAGGTCAGGCTGGCTCTCCAATCAGTGCAGATCAGCTCAAAAGTGGACTCTGAGCAGCTTATGGCAAGTCATCATCATGGCGTCCATCGCCATTATCATCACTGCCACCACGTCATTGTTACGAGCGTCAGTTATTTATCGGGTCCAATTTAAGAGATTTGTTGGGAGACAACAATTTCAACATTTCAACTTCTGAATCAAGGGACTCCATGTATAATTTACATAAACAAAAGAATACCACCCCTTTGATTCCCTTATTCACTCATCATCATCTACCGCTTTATCATCTCACTTTCAACTCACGTCAGAGGAGCAACAACACATTAGATACTTTGCTTTTTCGTGACTGTGGTGGTGAGTGATGTTTTGCGCTGCACTTGTAAACAATCATTTGCAAAAGTGTTACCAATCCTTTTATATATCTATACTGACAGTGGCTCCAAACCTCCACACAAATATCAAGCGTGTACTATTCATCTGAGTTTAAGGCCTAACACAACTGTCTAGTCATCCAAGTTAATATGTTAAATATATTTGAGAGGACTACAGGACAACTTTTTAGCAACATTGTGACTGCATATCTATCGATAGGCAAAGGCTGATAATAATGTTTTATTGAAAACATTGGCACTAGACCATCTGTTTGTCAGGCATGCATGTTCAGAGAGCTTTGGTTGCCACTGACATAAATGAGAGCATAAAAAGTGCTCGTTCTGTCACACTACCCTGTGTTCAAAAATAACACCTGCTCAAAAACTCTCAGCATATCTGAACCAAGTACCATCCTTTCTCAGGAGTGGCAATGGTAGGGTGCGAAAAGAGGAGAGTCTCCTGAAAAGGATTTAACAAATGATAGTGAGCAGTTGTGCATGGTATTTAACTCTCTGGGGAGCCATGTCGTAACCCTGACAACAAAATGGATGATGTGTTAGGACGCAACAAGTAGATAGGATGACAGATAAGACATATATCTCATACTATCTCATAAACATACAGGATTAGATTAAAGCAAATATTGATTGCCATGTCTCAGGAGTAGCAATATCATTACTTGCTGAGACATAAAACTAATTAACTGTCTTAATGTACTCTTATACTCATTTGTTCATTGGTTTAGTTGCAGTGCGAATGACAAACTGCACATACTGCATCTGGCAGACGAGAACACTGTTTGCCTCTTTTTTTGTACTTGAAAATGATAGACCGACTTGATTTGCATGAGAAATATTATAGGGTTATTATAATTCCAACCGAATCAAGTTATCAACTTCAGGTCTGTGAAATGTCATACAGAGGTATTTATGCCTCTGCTTGTGACATTTCAGCCTGTTGTGGAGTCACAGATGTATAGGATGACATACATGCCAAGTGTCCTTGGTAGCCTCTGAAGTGCTAAATGTGTTATGTTAATTAGGAAAATGAGAGAGAGTTTCTTGCCAGAGTAAACAGACTATCTGCACCAGAAAAATTACAGTATGTGTGGTTTGTTCAAATGCTCAAAAACAACCTCTGTTATATTTTCCTGACATGTGACCTCTTGCTGCGTTAATAATGGAAGCCCTCTCTCAGTAGCAAAGGTTTGCACCTCAGAAAGTCAACACAGGTAATACTCCCAGTAAACACTGGTTTCTTTTAGCCGTGTAGGCTAGCCTTCCTTAACCTTAACCCAGTTCTTGTAGTTTCTTAAAGATGCTATGATTAATATTTTTTTATATTACAAATGAATCAAATTATTACATGTATGTGGAAGGTATCACTTATGATGAACCCACAGAGAATTATCACCGGACTCAGTTCAGCAGTTCAGCACAGCTCTGCACAGGGTTTTAGTGTCTTTCAGCTCATTGTTTTGTTTTTCCAACCCACAACTTTACTGTATTGGTTCACTTTAAGCTCCCTTTTTTGTCATTTATATGCAATATATGAACATATAATTGTTAATGACACATTATAATGTAGTCATAAGCAGATGTAAGGTAATTTAAGTGTTTATTAATGTATAGTTTTTTAAACAATTATAACTCCCTCTATGAAGAGATATTTTAGAGTGAACAACTGTGTCATATTATATTGTAATTCATTATCTCTTTATATATAGATTAACTCTATATAGTAAAGTTGTGTTGCTGTTAGCTTAGCTTAGCACGAGGACTGGAAACAGGGAATTGGTTTGCTCTGCTCTAGTTATATCTCATTTGTTTAATTATAACGAAAGCTGGAGTGATCAAACAACATTTCGCCGTTTGACATGGGGTTATGTCCAAGATTTCTTCTTGACAGCTGTGGTTGCCTGGCAGCAGCTTTCGGGAGCCAGCAACCAGCTGAGACTCTAGGAAGTTACTGTGGTCTGGCTTGCCAGATGTTTGACTTTCATTTGTTTAGTTTGTATCACCACAATCTTACACTGGGCAGGCATCAGGCAAGCGGCTTTTCTAGAATTGTGGGATCAAACTGACCACACTGATCAGTTTGCTAACACACTGCTGAGTTTACGTTAATTGTGACGGGTGGCTTAATTCTTTACACTTGACCTGCTTTGCCAGTGAGCACCAAAACTGTATTACACTCTCCAGATCAGTTGTGCATTTACATTGCAATTTCAGTTCACAGCACTCTGACTGAGAGAGATCTGAATGTAATGTCAAGCACTACTGAAAACTCAAATCAGTTCAGAATTACTGTAAGTGTGTGGGAGGTGAGAAGCCGACTCTTTTGGGGTCAATTCTCCATTGTGAGACATCATCACTGTGCTTGAGGCATGTTCCTGGTTAGAGGTGGCATTTTCTTTCTTCATTATTGCCGCCTACACTTCCTCAACTGGATGGAGGGAGATTTAAGGAGATTAGAAGTGATGTAATGTCTTGTGACATCCTATCCTCAACAGCATCACCCAGGGTGTAGGCCAGAGACACGAGGTCCAGTGTAATCATACACACACACACACACACACACACACACACACACACACACACACACACACACACACACACAGACACGTCTGGGAACCACAGTGTCATAATGCAGGGACAGCCAGCATGTTAACAGTGATGAATAGGTGTTATTTGCAAAGCACACACATACACACATTACCACACAAACCTGCACTAATATATTAACAAGTGCCACTGACATGAAGCCTAGGATCATTAGTGACGCTGAACTAATCAAACACAGAGCAGTGATAAATCACACTTCTCTGAGGAAATATTTTTGCTTTGTTTCTAATGAATAATCAAACATGGTTGCAGCAATGTTTATTGGCTTTATGTTCAGCATCAGAGGGTAAATTTTCAATTCTGTTCATTTAGACTCAAGTTCTTACGGCTAATATCTTAGTAAATAATTGCCTACTTTCATCTCTCCAATATTTACTGGTGTTTTAAGCTCGTTAAAACTTTCTAGGTCACTTTGGTTTGTTAGATTATTAGACAGGAAAACATACAAACTCTTCAAAGAAAGTCCTGTATGGTCTGGAGTCAAGTTCGAACCCAGGATCTTATTTCTGTGAAGCTAACTACTTTACTCTTTACTTAGGTCAAGGTCAGGGTTAGGATGACATATTCTTTGCTGATGCCGCATATTGGCATCTGACCTTTGCTGAACATTGGCTTTTTGCCCTATGATAATTACTGGAACGATAAAAAGTCCAAACAAATTGCTACCATAAACACATTATTTATGTCTCTTCATAATGAACTTTTAGTGTTGGCTTCACATTTTATGTCTCCATCCTAAATGATATAACTTGGAAACCACAGGTTGCTCTTAAACCTGATGAAAAAATTGCTATAGTAAATATAGCTGACTGATTTATTTAAAAAGACACAAAACACCAATATTGACGTTCCCTTTCCCCCAGTGGGCCAGTCCAGTGTTGTGTTTCCCTGGAAATCAATGTTTGACCCCTGGCCCAGTATCTGACTTTCAGCATGACTTTGGGGGGTATTCTTTCTATATAGCTGTTAATGTTAAAGCTCCCCCTCTGCTGCTTTCACCTGCCCTTCTCCTGTGAGAAGTGTGTTTGTTCTCAACCTCTGAGCTTTACATAACTCAAAGAGCATCCAGCAGGCCAACAAACTCCCATACAACCAAACTCAAAAGTCAATTAAAACCCACCCTTTCAACAAAATGGCACTAACACTCCAATGAGACATGCATACCCAAATTTAAGTATCTCTACTTCCTGAATCTAGTGTTTAATGCAGCGCTAGATCTGTTATTTTCACTAGCATAAGTTATGGCTGTTAAAGTACTTCAATGCTGCATTCATGTCATAACTGATTATTCAGATTTTAAATTCCTGTGAGCAGCAAACTAGAAAAAAAAGCATTCATGACAACCTTTTCGAGGTAAAGTAGGATATATGGGAATTTTTGCAGGATATGACATCTCCCGTCTGGCATCATTAAATGCTGAAAGTGTCAACAACAGCGGTAAACATAACAGTAAATCCACTGATGTCAGCAGCCTGAGGTATTTACACACAACTAGATGTGAGTGTTCAAACCACCGTATACGGGAGAGCAAAACTTCTAAACGCTGTTATGTGAAGCTGTACTGTACAGTGAATACACAATTGACTCAATTTTAAACAAAGTTAGTTACATTGATGGAAAAATGTAGTAAATTTGGAAATAATGACAATAGTTGGAATTATTGTTATTGTGAGAGACAGTGAGCAAAAATAAACAAAATATATAAAAAAATATATAAACAGATATGTTTCCCTGCATACAGTCGCTTCAGTCAGTTGCTAGTTTCAAGTCTTCTTCAACACAGTATGATGTTCATTTTGTAAATTATGGTCCCATTGAATTCAAATTTGCGTTGCTATGTTGTGATTGACAAGTCACTACCATGGTGACAACGTTGGTTAGGTAACGTAAACATGGCGTAACCCCAGATTCACAGAGTATAGCTGTAGCCGTCGCTATTTCAGTGTGTTTTCAGTTCATGAAAGTTAATTGTAACATTTTGGTCACCTAAAAAAGTCTTGTTCAGCATTTGGTTGTACTAAAAGACCCTCTAAGGAGTCAGATGTTCAGTTTTTCCAGTACGTACGTTTTGTTTTAATGGTTTTAAGCCTGTTTGCTAGCAAAAATTAGCATTAGCATTATCACAGTTAACCATAGACTGTAACTGTAACTGGTGCTAACCAAGCGAGAAGCTAGCACTAGGGTCAGCTCCACCCTCTCGTCCAAATATGGTAATTTCTCATCACTTCTGCCTCCAAAAAGCCAAGATGGCAACAGTCAAAATGCCAAACTCCAGGGCTTTAAAATGTGAGTCCACAAACCAATGGGTGACATCATGGTGGCTATGTCCATTATTTTTATACAGTCTAGGATACGGAATTATAGTTATAGTGCACATACGGGAGGAAGCAAAGCATCTTGGGAGAAATATAAACACTGAGGCACACACACATTCATATATCATCTGCCTCACTAAATTAATGTGAAGAGGAAATGACTATTCCTTGTTGTTCCATTACTTTGCTTTAAAGCTATAGCTCATAGGATTTGTAATACTGTGGAAGAGACGAGGCCTACGAGTGGGGTGGAAACTTGACAGGTTTGGAACAGAAATTATAATATGCATACTCTTACTGACTACACATTATGTGCAAAGGGATACTGCATTTCAGTGGCTTTGTACCCATACTCTGCACAATGACAATAAAGTTGAATATAAAATGGCAGTTTATTTGCCCCCTACACCAGCTCTCTTGTCAAATCTAAATAAATCTTTCACTCATACCTGAAACCAAGTAGTGAGCTCTGACAATGGCAGCAGATGTGCCATCTTGATAAAACAAATCTCCTTCCTACTGTGACACTTACTATAAAAATGATGCTGAACAGAAAAGCGTAAAGCACATATGTGTTGAATAGTTTATGTGATTTACAGCATAATTCAAATTCAGTAAAAAAACTACGGCCACTAGATGACAGTTTTTTTTAAAAACAGTAACTTTGATTGTCGTGGTGTCTGCTGTTGCCATGACAACAAAGGTTGCTTTAAACCTGCAGTACGGAACTTTTACATATAAATGAATGTCTGTTACATTTAAGCCCTTGTCAAACGAGTTCACACAATGCTGATTAAGCCTATCTCTGTATTTTGCAGTATACAGAGTTTTTAAATCTCATGTCACAGGTGACATTCCTGCGCTGGCTGTTTGGCCGTTAATCGTGCGGCTCTTCTAGACTTTCCAAATGTTATCAGACCAAATGTATCAAATTCTGATAGTGAAACGAGTCATTTCACAGGGGTTGTGTGACGCTCAAAACAATTTATCCACCGTTTTACAGCCGCAACAGTAGGTTACAGCCAGTATGTACTGGCCATTGGGCATACCAGAACAAATCCTGGTGGGCTGTCAAAAAACACATTTTTGGGCCGTTGGACCTTCAAACATATCCGTTTTTACCTCTCTGTGTGCCTGTCATTCCAGGTGTGCATGAGAGCGTCCTGCATGCCTGTGTCAGGCCATATTCATATTATTGAGTGGAGGTGTGTGGGGGTGTGGGCATGTTTGTTCTGTAGAACATAACCACTGTGAAACAATCAGAAAATTATATTTTATTGATGTGGTTCACCGGCTTTCCTGCTACCACCGCTCCCTCTCTTCATTCACTATCTTGCTCACTCGACCACAGCTGCTCTCTCTCTTTCACTCGCCGGTGTTCTCAGCTCTCTCTCTCTCTCTCTCTCTCTCTCTCTCTTTTTCTCTTTTTCTCTCATCTTTTTTAAAATGAGTCGGGAAGCCAACAGAAAAGTCTAACTTTACTTTTAACGTTATCAAACAAAGAGAAATGTCTTCTTCTTGTCCTAGTGACGTCTTTGTACTCAGGCAATGACAGCCAAGCGCCCCATTTTACTCACTGCATGAAAGGGGAGACAAAAGTCCCGTACTCCAGCTTTAATGAAGTAACTTTAACCCATACCACATTTCAAATGATCATTTTAACCCAAACCATGATCTTTCCTTAACCCCAACCAAGTGGTTTTTGTGAATAAACCTAACCAGACCTTAACCACAGCGTTGTCGCAACATAACACTTTTTTTTTTATTTTATGCGATTACTGTCGATAAGAAAATGTTCCTATGAATCATTCTGAAGTGCAGGTACAATCGACCTATGTGGTCATTTCATTATGAGGATGTGTTGTTCAAATTACTCTGAAGACATATGTTTTTGTCTGTATAAAAAATGATGGTTAAAATTGATGGCAAGCACATTATTCTTATTTCTGCTTTGATTATTTAAGTGGATGTAAAACTATTCCCCTGCAGCTTGTCATGACTTTGTGCAGTATTGTGAATTATAGTGATTCTCTGGCTGCTTGTTTTTCCTTTTGAAACACAAATCTGTATTACAGTACAAGTGGAATGTTGGATTTTGCAAAACTGCATTTTTAAAATTTAAGCTGGTCATTGAATTTCAAAAGTGGTCATCTGATTTTTCAGTTTGTTAGATGGTTTCCAAGACACATTTGGCTGTTGCTTTAATATGCATCATAAGTAATTGTGAAATCTACTATGAATTTGCATGCTGCATAGCTAAGTTATATAAGTACCACTCAATCCTGCATTTCTCATTAAAGGCTTATTCTAAGTAAATGCTTAAAGCAGATGATTAAAAATTGTACAGCAACTAATTTGGATGCAGGATCATAGTTCTGTGCCATTCGGCATTAACATGGATGTTCTACGTTTATGTTAGAAATCCTCTATGATTCCTTCAATACCGAATCACTGGGGCCCTACATGTTTGACAGATGTGTGCTCAAAAGTAGATGAGACACCATACAGTCTCACCTACATTTAATATGTTGTTCTTTACATGAACGTTTCACCTAAATTTAAAGCTACAGTATTTTTTTAAAAAATATTTTTTAGTTGAAATATGTTCCGAAGCATATCTTAATGTGGAGAGGTGTCGTCAAAGGTTTCTGTGACTCAGGCTCGTTGAACAGCCTGGCAGCAGTACAGAGATATTCCCTTCTCAGGTTTTTAAGCAAGCCTCAGCTTCTAACCAATCAGAGAAGGCGAAAGTCTGGGGTGGGAGCTCACAGCTGTCAATCAATATGCGGACACACTTCTTGTACTACTCCTCTTGTACCAAGGCCCCAAGTTAGCATTAGCTGCTGGAAGATGTATCTCAGCTTGTAACAACCAGATATTGTAGTGCGAAGCCTGTGTTACAAACTGTGGAGTTTGTGATGCAGGGTTTATAGTTAGGGTCTAATGTAAGACAATATCATGCATTATGGGAAGTGGAGGAACCAGCATTTTTGTAGCTTCACCCATACTAAGAACTAAAAGTCAGGATAGCTCTGCTTCATCCATTTTAACCACTCGTTTTTTTTAAATCTGTCTCTCGAGAGTACCTAGCTTTATGGAAATGCATTGCATGATTTGTGTGAGACTTAACAAATTTCACTAAAACTGTTGACTATTTACAAATATGTATGGTTGGTGTTTATTTAAAAGCAATGTGTGCAGTATACCTGAAATATCAACAGTTTAAATATTTCACCGTGACCAGCACCTAACCAATCCAGAAGTGTATTCTCTGTCTTCTCCCCAGCTAAAGACGACAAACAAAGTGAGGAAAGCTTCTAAAACAGGACTCATTCGCTGAGCATGGTAATCGATACAACACGCTACGGTGCATGTGCAGCACACCACGGTCCACATATCAAACACTCGCACAAGGATCTAAAGAAAAAATAATCCGGGGACATTAATCCCACCATCCTTCTACAAGTGGGAGATGTTGAGTAATTCCAGCCTACAAACTAGGGATTTACACTGAAACCTACAAACACATGTAACACACACATACACACACAGCAGCACAGCCTACTGTAGTGTACACGTGTGCCTTCAAGCATGCACATGTGCATGGCTTATATATACACAGGCTTATATATACACACACAAACACACACACGCATACATACACATCCATACATACACGGCGCTTACTGTAATCTGTGGCTAGCTGCCTCTGGCACTAATGAGTCATGCTGCTTCTCCATGATGAAAACTCTATAAGACATAACACGAATATACCTCTCATACAAAACACACATATTCTGTACACACGTAAAGACAGAAATACTATATACTATATATGTAAGACCTCATTCCTCATAAATCCTCATCTGATCACTCCATTTCTATCTTCCAATTTCCTTTCTCTCTCAGTCTCTCTTGTCGTCCATCTACTACTGAATTTTTATCTGAATTCTCAGAGTTGTTTTCAAGTTTAGTCCTTAGTACAGATAAAGTAATTATAGTAGGTGAGTTTAATATTCACGTGGACGCCGATAATGATAGCCTTAGCATTGCGTTTACCTCGTTATTAGACTCAATTGGCTTCTGTCAGAGTGTAAATAAACCCACTCACTGTTTTAACCACATTCTCGACCTTGTGGCATCAAAATTGAACAGTTAATAGTCTTTCACAGAATCCTATTTTATCAGACCATCATTAATCAACCTTTGAATTCCTATTTCTAGACTACACGCCATTAGGCAAAAATGTCTTCACTATCTGTCTGATAGTGCTGTAACTAAATTTAAGGAAGTGATTTCATCAGCATTGAATTCAATGCCATGTCTCAATACAACAGAGGACTCTTATGCTAACTTTAGTCCCTCCCAAATTGATCATCTTGTTGATCGCTCCTTTAAAAAAGAAGATAATAAAACAAAAGAGGTTAGCTCCATGGTATAACTCCCAAGTCTGTCAAGATAGCCTTAAAACATACAGGAAAGTCCTCTGTAATGCCAGAGCCACCTATTACTCATCATTAATAGAGGAGAAAAGAAAAGGAACCTAGGGCCAGGCTAACAGAGTCATAACTCTATTGATCCATGTATTCCTATAGCTCTCAGTAGTAATGACTTTATGAGCTTCTTTAAAATTCTAACTATTAGCGACAAAATTCATCACCTCCTGCCCTCAACAGGCACCGATTTATCACCAAACACAGGAACCTTAGAAACAGCTGTAAAACCTGATATATATTTAGACTGGTTTTCTCCAATTGACCTTCCCAAGCTAACTTCAACAATTTCTTCATCTAAACCATCAACTTGTCTCTTAGACCTCATCCCAACCAGGCTGCTTAAGGAAGTCTCACCCTTAGTCAGCACTTCTTTACTAGATATGATCAATCTGTCTTTAGTAACAGGATATGTACCACAGTCCTTTAAAGTAGCTGTAATTAAACCTCTTCTTAAAAAGCTTATTCTTGATCCAGGTGTTTTAGACCACTATAGACCCATATCTAACCTTCCCTTTCTCTCTAAGATCCTTGAGAAAGCAGACACCAATAAGTTGTGTGACTTTCTACATAACAATAGTTTAGAGGATTTCAGTCAGGATTTAGAGGGCATCATAACACAGAGACAACACTGGTGAGTTTACAAGTTACAAATGACTTTTCTCTGTACTTGTCTTGTTAGATCTTAGTGCTTTGACACAATTGACCATCACATCCTGTTACAGAGACTGGAACATTTAATTGGCATTAAAGGAACTGCATTAAGCTGGTTTAAATCCTATTTATCCGATTGATTTCAGTTTGTACACGTTAACGATGAATCCTCCAGGCACGCAAAAGTTAGACATGGAGTTCTGCAAAGTTCTGTGCTTGGACCAATACTATTCACCTTATTTATGCTTCCTTTAGGTAATATTATTAGGAAACACCATAAACTTTCATTGTTATGCAGATGATACCCAATTATATTTATCAATGAAGCAAGATGAAACCAATCAGGTAACTAAAATCCAAGCATGCCTTGAGGACATAAAGACCTGGAATTTTCTGCTCCTAAACTCAGACAAAACTGAAGTTATTGTGCTTAGCCATAAAAACCTTAGAAACACATTATTTAATGATATAGCTACTCTAGATGGCATTAACCTGGCCTCCAGCTCCACCGTAAGGAATCTAGGAGTTTGATCAGGATATGTCCTTCAACTCCGACATAAAACAAATTTCAAGGACTGCCTTTTTTCACCTACACAACATTGCTAAAATCAGGCACATCCTGTCTCAAAAAGATGCAGAACAACTAGTGCATGCATTTGTTATTTCCAGGCTGGATTATTGCAATTCCTTGTTATCAGGCTGCCCTAACAAGTCTCTAAAGACTCTCCAGCTCATCCAGAATGCAGCTGCACATGTACTAACAAAGACTAGGAAAAGAGATTATATTTCTCCCAATTTAAAATCCTTCCCCTCACCTACAAAGTCCTTAATGGTCAGACGCCATCATATCCCAAAGAGCTCATAGTACCCTATTACCCCACTAGAACACTGTGCTGCAGACTTACTTGTGGTTCCTAGAGTCTACCAAAGTAGAATGGGAGGCACAGCCTTCAACTATCAGGCTCCTCTCCTGTGGAACCATCTTCCAGTTTGGGTCCAGGAGCCAGACACCTTCTCTACGTTTAAGAGTAGGCTCTTTCTGATAAAGTTTATAGTTAGGGCCAGCCAGGTTTGCCTTGGACCAGCCCCTAGTTATGCTGCTATAGGCCTAGACTGCCAGGGGACTTTGCACGATGCACTGAGCTCCTCTCTCCTCCTCTCCCTCTCCATCTGTACGGATTCATGTGCCATTAATGCATGTTACTAACCCGGCATCTTCTTTCTCCCGTAATTTTGTGCTTTCTGATCTCGCAGGTATTTCTGCCCCAGGACCTGTAGAATCTGGATCTGTAGTTGCGGGCCGCCTGCTGCCCCCATGGTCCTGCTCGACACCCGCTGCTACTATTATTATGATTAGTCATATTTTTTATTATTTTTATTGTTGGTATTGTTATTTTTGTTGTTTCTGTGTTCTTTCTCTCGCTCTCTCTCTCCCTCCCTCTTTTTCTTTCAACCCAACCGGTCAAGGCAGATGGCCGCCCACCCACAGCCCGGTTCTGTTCAAGGTTTCTTCCTGTTAAAGGGGAGTTTTTCCTTGCTGCTGTCACCAAATGCTTGCTCATGGGGGGAGTGTTGGGTCTCTGTAAATGAAAGAGTACGGTCTAGACCTGCTCTATATGAAAAGTGCCCTGACATATAATATAATATATTAATAGATTATAGATTCTGTTGTGATTTGGCACTATATAAATAAAACTGAATTAACTTGACTTGACCTCCTATACAGTGGCTGTTTAGTTGTTTGTTTGTGTGGGTGTATACTCTGAGCCATCATGTTCACATCTGTCTTTACATGTATGCACATTAGTGTGCTTGCCCGTATGCACTAGCCTCCCATGTATGTGTGCATTTGTATGAGTAAATATCTCTGAGGAGTCGTCTGGCAACAGATACCGACAGCTAAATGTTATTCTCATTCACTCCTCCATCAATCAGAGGCAGAAAACGAGGGCTGAGAAAAACCTCTTCCTCTGACTACGTTATCACAGTGTGAAGTGTGAGGGGAGTGGAACGGAGGGATTTCTGTCTTAATCCTTGGCTTCTGTGTGCGTCCGTTTCTGTGTGCGCATGTGTGCACAGTGTGTCTGATTTTTAACACATACACACAGCCAGATATACACATACAGTAGAGCAATGGTTTATACTTCAAATTTTTATTTTGTATCCTGTTGATATCTAATTTTGTGTGTAGGCACGCATGACGACAGTGTGGGTGTGACTCTCAGTATTTGAATACGTGCATTTGTGCTGGTTTCACCCTGAGTGTGTGCGTTTGATGCCTTTTGAAAAAAATACAAAACGTGTATGTGTCTCTGTACGAGTGTGTGGTCAGGCTTGTTAATATTCTGCACAGTGTGCAGACAGCCTCCTGGTGCAGCGACACCTGGTCATGCCTCAGAGCGTAAGGCCTCTGTGGGACACCTCTGAGAGGCCTTCCCGACAGCCTGACACTGACACGCACACACACGCACACACACACAAACCACTACTAGATCTTTGGTCTTTGGTCTGGCTCCTTATATTATCTTGTCCTTTTATTATATATTAATGCAGCTGTCTTCTAACGCAGAATGAAATAAAAGATTACAGCCCTAATCCTAAAAATCTACACAAAGCATTAGGATTTAGGTACATGTGTACAGTACAATACATAAAGAGGCAACAAGTATTGACTCTTCACATCATCAAATACCAGCATCAACCAGAAAACAACAAAGAACAAGTCAAATATAAAAATACAATAAAAACACATGAACTAGGAGCTTTACCTTACTGTTAAGTTAAAGGACAGGTTCACATTTTTTCAAGTCTGTGTTAAAACCATACTCTCATGACCATATGCACATTGAAACAGTTTTTGGTTGCTGTAATATCTCTTTCAATGTGGGCATCAGAGAGTATTGTTTTCAGAAAGACTTCAACCTGTTCTTTAAAAGGAAACTCCACTGAAAATTCCTTTTTGTGGTCTTGTGTTTTAGTATCAGATATTCACCCCTTTTACGCTTGAAAAGTGTCTGTTTAATCCTACATAGAGAACACTGACTGCGATCATCTTGAATTACTTGAATACTCAAGCAAACAGTCCCATTTCAAGCCTACAGGGGATGATTATTTCATACTAGAACATCCATTTTGAGTATCACTATGTGTCGTGGATCTACTGTTTACCACTAGATGTCAAGGTTTAATTGTTTGACATGAACAGACAGCATATTATCTGATGACTTGATAGCTATTTGGAGGAATCAAACTGTTAATATTTGAAACCTGATGTTCATCAAAATGTGAGAGCCTTGTACTACAGCAAACTTGACATTAATGTACTATCATACACTAATTCTAATTGATGACACCATAATGTTACTCAGGCAAGTCAGTCCTGTCACTTGGAATAATCCAGCCAGAAGTTAGAATTAGCCTTTAGTCAACTCAGTGTTTACCTAGTAATCATGCAGATAACCCGCAAAGAAAATCTTTAGGTCCTTGTCATGTTTGGTTGTTGATCCATCACCAAATAAAGGGCAGATAAAGGGCAGAAAAGGACAAAAAACACAAATCACACACAATGTACACAACTTTGCTCATTGGTCCTAGGATTTGTCAGTGGATGACTTAATCACCCCTGTCTGATTCCTGTGCTCTTCATCTCAAGGAAGATAAAGAAATTAAAACATAATTGTGCAGTATTATATAAATAACACATAAATCTATATTGTGCGACTATCTATATGTGTAAACTACTGCAAATGAAGAACAATAGAATTACAGATGAAAGCAATCCTTCAGTCTTGACACCTCAGAAGTCATCTTCAGTTGGAGGAACGTCACATTAAAAGCAAAGGAAGGACATAATTAATATTCCCATCACTGAGAGGAAGTTTGCCAAGTTGCAGAGCATAAAAGAAGAATCAATCAGAGCCTCCACTATATGCATGCAGTTTCCAGGGCTCAGCTCCAATGTAATAAAATGGAGGAGGTATTTAGCACCCGAGTCCTCACTGTATACACTCAGCAGCAATAGTGCGCACCTGCCTCTTTCTCTGCCCCTCACATACAAACATCATCACCTTCATCTCACAGATGTGCACCACCAACAAATAAAATACTGCATAATGCATGCATGATACACGGGCTATGTGCTTTTCATTAGTTTTTCACCTGCTAAAATCTCCTGAATGCACAACAGAGGTGCTAATCTTGGACGTGCTAATGTAAATATTCAGAGAAGACAGGAGTTGACGTAATGGAAGCGCATATATGAAGAATAATTATTATAAATTACACCTATTGATGCCCAATCCACATCAGTTTCCAGTCGTCAAACAGTACTGGGAAGAACTGATTCTTACATTTAATAAACAGCATGTATCAAATATTGTTACTGTGAATCTCTATGGTTCAAATGCTATTTCATGTGCTGAAACAAGCTTGAAGTCTACAGTTAAGTTCAAGTATTGTGTTGAAAGCCATGTATCAAATCTCTCCAAATCCACAGGAATTATTGTAGAAGCCTAGTGACAAGCTCCTTTATACATTATTACAGTTGTAGATATTGTACAAATCTATGTTCATGAATTTATTCGGCTCATGTTCACCACAAGAACAGCAGAGGATATTGATTCCAGTTCCTCTCCACCGACACACTATGTACAGGCAAATGTTGTATCTTTAATATATTATTATCAGGGACACTTTTGTCTTAGATTTAACCATTTGCTGCAACAAATGGAAATACAGTTACACTTGGCACTGATGGCTCCGCTCCGCTCCCTGGATTAGCCAACCAACATGCTAAACCAAAACAAGGAGCGCAATGCAGAAAACCCTATGGGGATACAGGAGTGGGCCCAAAGCAAGACATTGAATACCAGTTTAGCCTTTAAGCCATGTTAGGACTCTGAACTAGAAAGGTGGAGGCTGGGGTGGTGGAGGCAAAGCTTTGCCAGCAGCAGTGTAGCAGGGATCAGTGTAGGAGGGAGTCATATTTAAATGGACCGCCTAGTTGTGAGAACAGGCTGTGATTGGTGTGTGACTGATTAGAAACGCTGATTCAATCAGCAGGCTGTCAGCTGATTACAGCGTATGACTTCCGTGTCCTGCATGAACTAACGCTTTGCTTCATTAAATACTTTCATACAATTACTGTACAGGACCAAGAACAAATGGCTCTAAAAGGGACCTGCAATATAAACAAGTGACCTTTTAATAAAAGGAAATATTGACATATATCCATTTGTTTGTCACCTTCCCAGTGATTTTTCTCACTCCCTCCAACCTCGTCTTAATTGCCTTCTTCCTTCCTCCACCTGCAGTAATAAACTACCTGCCTCACATAAGGCCAATGATTAAGAAACCATACTGCCCTGGTTTTATTCATTATTGCCGTATGTTGGCTAGGCAGCATATGTATGGATGTGTACAGTATGTGTGCATATGTCATATGTTTATTATTGGATGTGGAGGAACGTGTCACACAGCACGGTATATGGTTGCACATATGCGTGGGATCTGTTCGGACTACTTACTAGATAAATAAACAAAGCTGATGGATGTTCACACGCAATAAATGTTGACTCACACTGTGGCATCTTAATATAGGAACGAGAGGGAAGAGAAATGGTGACGAGACAGCAAAGGAAAAAAAATGCAAGTAGGTAAAAACTTGGAGCAGGTACACTGCGATGGGCCCTTTGCTTTGAATAAAATATTTAAATAAAGGGTAGAATACAGAAGTATGTCTAACTCGATTTATTGATTTTCACATTCAAAGCATAACAATATTTTGTCATAAAGACTCTGATCCACTCTCCTCTCTGACCTCAGTCAAGTAGTTATTATGTGACGAGCAAATAAATAAAGAATTCATGAGCAACCAATTTTTAATGTACACGTCATATGTAAGAATCATATTAGGGTCATAGCCTCGTCCTTTTTGTGTATCAGTATGAGAGGAGGGCGATTTTCACAGATCACATTGAAACGTTTTTCCAACACTGCAAACTGAGATTAACTCTATCACAACAAAGAGCAACTGCTCAGAAATCGGGACTGTTCCAATTTTATTACCCTTAAAAGAATATGTTCAGTGGTTTGACATTTCTGGCCTACATGTCTGTAAATGTACTACTATTGTGGGAACTATAACATCTTGTTAATGATTTTCATGTACCCTTTAAGACCAGTGGTTTCAGAAGGTCAGCTAATGGAGAGTCGAATGTATTTAAAAAATTTTGGGAAACACAGACACATGTAGTGATTGTGAGTGACATGACCCTCAGTGGTCAGACCACCATATTTTACCTATTCAAAGTTTTGTACAATGTTAAATTTAAATGTAAATAATATAATATGTACATTTGGAGCAGAGAATCTGCAGTATATCATTTATTTTGTATTATTTATCTAAAGTCCCTTTGCAAGCCATTGGAGTACTTAGCCAGTTCATTGGAATGGAAATGTATTTTCACAACATGGATTTGTTGTTTGGGCCATCACTTATATAAATGGCATCATTTTACTCACAAACATGATCTGAGATCTTCATTCTGTTATCGCAAACCTCCCAGCTTAACTGCATTATCAAAACCATTCAGTTAGAAGTGAAAAATGTCAAATGTTAAGGTTATTCCCCAAATTGCTTATTATAAAAATGAATAGAGCCACTTCCTAGTGAACTACCAAATTAGTTGTTTCTGTAGTTGTAGCTGTTTCACTTCCAAATAAATGATTTAGATAGACCTTTTTTACAGCAGGCATTTTGACACATCAAAGCAGAGAAGCACAGGTTCAATTACAGTTTTTCTCCGCTGCTTTGGCCCAATTCTCAAATGATAACAGATATTTTCAGAACACCATGTGAAAACCTCCACACCGCAACAGATTTAAATTTTCTCATTCTTTTAGACAAATTGCAAACGTTTTACCACATCTATGCAAATGAATGAGTACAATTGTCTACAATTTGCACAGTTATCAAATGCATGTCTTGCTGATCGAAACTGATTATGCTGCTTTCTCAGTTGAATAGTTGTGCTCTCCAAAACATGCAGGAATTATTTCACTGTGTAAGTCATCACATGCACAATAGTCCATTCCACTGTCAAAATCTCTCAGGCATATATTCCATAACTAGCATTGATATGGAAGGTTTGTAACATCTGCTAAACTGGTAAATTGCCTGTCAGGTGGAACTTGAACATCACTAAAGAAGGGAAGTTTCTAAAATCTTACATCAACCAGTCAGACATCCTGTCAAGTTATATGACAGGTGCTATTCATGAGTATGGATATTGTCAAACATGTTTATAGAGCTCGACTGCAAAAGAATCACTACAATTTATTTGGTCTCTGAGTGCAGCCTAATGTAAACCCATCTACAGTGTCTTCAATTATCCAAACATTCTGCAGGGAAAACAAGTATGTACTCACTCAATACTGCAATTATTCATGTCACGGTATTCCAGTTACAGCAATGCAGTAACTAAAAGTCAATGCATGACTGAAGCTCTGTATTTCTATAAGAAATACATGAGGCACGCAGTACAGCACAGTACAGTGCATTACAGTACAGTACAAATACAGTAATACGATGTACTTCTGAATTCCAATGTGTAGGACTAGACGACTACCTTGTGCTGATGGCAGAAGAGCAGTTTTTACACCTCAGCAAGAGCAAGAGAGCTGCAGCATGGTGACAGCAAATAATGCTATTAGATTGACAGTGTCTTTCAAAATATCAACTCTGTCAGCATCTCTACAATAGAGTGTTGAAGACACTGATGACCATGAAACAACTCTACAAGGTACCATTTGAGAGAAACTATGAAGGTGCTGCGATACCAGTATTTACTGTATTATAGAGAAAAATGGAACTGGAAGGAAGTGAAATCCCTCACACCCTTGTGTTTCTGGATGAGGCTGGATTCAATCTGGTGAAAGGCAGGAGACGTGGGCGAAAGATTATAGGCCGCCGAGCCACGGTGGATGTGCCAGGCCAATGTGGGGGCAAAATAACAATGTGTGCTGCAATATCTGAGAATGGTGTAAGTACATATATTCCCATTATTGGCCTATACAACGTTCTTGGACACCCTCTACAGAGAGCTTATCCCTGAGAATGAGAGAGGTTTTATAAGACATGACTTGCAAAATTTTGTAATTGTGTGGGATAATGTAAGCTTCCACCGTGCAAATGTCATCAGGGAATGGTTTGCTGTCCATCAACGGATGCTGGTGGAGTTAATTCCACTATATTCTCCACTCCTGAATCCAATTGAGAAATTCTTTTCTCTGGAAAGTGGAGGTGGAAAGTATATGACCATCGGCCTCAAGCTCAGATGTCTCTGCTTGCTGCAATGGATGCTGCTTGTGATGACATCACAGCAGAAGACTGCAGGGTATGGTTGCAAGAAGATTTTTTTCCCCCGTTGCATCACAAGGGAAAATATCAGGTGTGATGTTGATGAAAATGTGCGGCCAAACAGGAGCGACAGAACATCCAGTGAGGTAGATGGAGTGTTTAGTGGAGCACTATAGCTTTACTGTGTTGCTGTACAATACTGTGTAGTATTTTTGGTTTCCACAGCACATTCATTTTTTTTTATACTGATGCATTTTTGTACTTTACTGTGCTGTGTAAGTTTTCTGTTTTTTCTGTTTACTGTGTTGTAAGACCTTTACCGCTACTGTAAATAAAAATAAGCTCCGTGGAAATGTGAGTGCCCTTTTGCTGTACAAAGTGTAATGGAAAACCTTGTAGAGTTGAAATCGGTGCCTGAATAGTATTGAGTTTGATACACGATAGCATTCAGTTCACTAGAGAAAAATAACATTGTAGTACAGTAAGCATTCAGTGTTAATGAAAAAGTGGGACAAGACTGAAATTTTAGATGTAAGGAACACTTCCAGGGTCCACTGCCATACTGACAAAGCATCTAAACATTTTGACCACCACTGTTTACACAATGTCAAAGGAACCTTTCATTTTAGTGGCATTAGCTTATTTACTGACACAATAACTTTGTTTTGAAGTATGAGTGAAATGTTTTGGGTGAGTTATGGCCCTTTGCAGGTGAACAGTGGTGTGGACCATATAAACTGTTCTGACAAATGTACCTGGAACTTTTGAGAATGTTAAAATTGTTTCAAGAAATGAACCAATTGAGAAAAACTAACAACATTAATTATGGTTGACATTTAGTTTTTCCAAATTCATGATCCTGGTACAGTCAGGTGCAGGATGGTTCACTAGTACAGCTGCCTTGGACACTTTGGGTGTTTTCAGACCTGCGTTTTTTAGTCCAGGTGAATTGGACTCTTGTTTATTTCCCCCCGTGCCAAAACCAAAACAACCAAGACCCATGAAGGATGTGGTCTCGGTCTGGTCCCAAACAAACTCTGGAGCAGTTTGTTTCTGGTGGGAATGTGATCCAACCTCGATCCGAGCCAACTACAAGCCGTTTGAGATGAATGGCTCCTGTAGCCAGGTGCACTTTTCATACTGGTATACGGATAAGCAAAATCAACAGTTGCTAGCAACTAACCGAAGAATAAATTTAAGTCTAGAGCAATGAGAAACATTGTATTTTTGATATTTGGGCAGAGGGGACCTTCTTCAGGACCTTCCTGTGTTAACACACACGTAAATTTACGTTTTTGCTCCGGCCCATGACACATCTGACCACTGAGTGGGATAAACGTTCTCACATGGATTGTAGTGAGGCATTTTGGTTTCGCTTGGATTTTTCTTTGTGTGCAAAGAAACCGACCCAAGGGAAAAACAAACCAAGTTTACCAACTCATCAGCTAATTTGGACCAGAGCAAACAAACTATAAATTTGAAAACACCCTTGAAGGGAACTGAGGCTGTGTCCGAAATCCCTCCCTATTTACTATATAGTGCACTGTACTTACCCTCTGGTCTGGATTCTAACAGTGTAAATCTCACTATATAATGCCCTCAAAAATTCCACAATGGAACAAAAAAAGTAATGTCCATGGCATTTTCCACTGCTAACAATCCCACATTGCAATGTACCACATTTTATAGATGGGAAAATTACCGTTGTGCGACTCCACCGCCGACTTTGATGACGCAAAATGACAATTAGTAAGTGTCCAAAATCTCAATTTGCTGCTCACTATTGAGTAAACTATTGAGTGTCTGATTGGACACAGTGATTCTGGTCACAGCCTGAGTCATATTGTGTCTCAGTTTCACCTGTGTTTTTCCTGCTATGACGAGTCAAAATGTCTATTGGGTTAAATTGGTGTTTAGAAAGACCTCATCCATGTGGGACACTTTTACAATTTGTGTATTCCTTCTGAAAATGTTTCAATTAATTCAGTTTCTTAGTTTCGTTATTACTATTGTCAATTGGAAAGTCCTGTGTGTTACAGACGCTAAGGCTATCTCTTGGTGGCATGAGGAGACAGATGCAAACAGGGACACAGACAGACACAGAGGTAGACATAAATGGTTGTATTCACACACAGACAGAGACAACTGCCTCAAGGAAAGAGCTCTATCAATAGCTGGACAAAGTAGAGTAGACTTCCCATCAGTTCAATCCTGAGGGAGCGAAGGAGAGGGAGCAAGAAAAAGGAGTGGATCAGAGTAGGAAGAGACAATAACTCTGTCTCAGCTGATCAATACCCTCTCAGCCGGTCGATCATCATGGTCCCCATCAGCCACTAGATGAGCAACATAACCCAAAGCCTACAATTGCAATGCCTGACTCAAGAGGGCCTCGACTGTGACCCTCTGATGACTCATTTTGGACCATATACTGCTGTCTCCAATCCACTCAAGCATTTGGCTGAGGAGTCAGAGACATTTTCAGTTGGCAGAGTAGGAAGGAAACAACAAGCACCTGCCAAATGTTGGTAAATTTTGACTGTTAAAACTAAGTCTTCATGATGTTTTTAATTAACCCTGTGGGGTCAACGATGTCGTATATGACATAAAAGTACTCTATTTACTATTTTTAGAATATCTCTGGAACGCTGCATGCTAGAGACTTACTTTAAAAACTGCCCTGCAGCACACTGTTCAGCCACCACTTGTTCTTATAATCTATACAGGGGCTTGATAATCCATCAAGGAACCACTGTGTTATTTTTGGACACTTTTAAGAAAGTATAAAAGCGATCATTTTATGTTTTATGTACTTATTTACCTAATATCGACTGTACAAACAACTCTTTACTGTCTATAACCTGATACAGTCACGGTGACTCTCTCTTGTCCAACCACAAGTTGTGTTATTGGGTGGTGAACCGTGCGCAAAGAGCTGAATCAATGACGGTTGCAAAATGGTGTGTTGCCAATTTACAAGCGTGATTGTAGTGATCTATGTTGTCTCCTGAGCAAGAAAGAAATTTACTAAAACATGGAAGCGATCTTCAAAGAGTAAATAATGTGTCAAGATAGTTATCTGAAGTTTATTGAGTTACGTGAAGACATGTTACCTCCGTACGCACTTTGACCATTGGAGCATGTGCACATTATGCATACAGTGAAATGTGTGTTTTTATTCTGTTTGGTGTTTTATTCTGTTTGCAAACATTTTATTACTGAATAGAAATTGCTTGGTGGAAGTGGTGTGGGAGGCAAAAATGTTTTCATTTAAAAAAAAAACACATCAAAAACAAATATGGACAGTTTTGATAAAAATGTAAATAGTTCTGTTTTTCTGTGTAATAGAGACTTCATGAATAGAGATTTTATTTATTTTTTGTTTGTTTTTCATCTGAGGCCTTGGACTACAAATGTGAAGACAGTAAACAATTGCACGAAACGAATATGGACAGCTGAGATATTCAAATAGCCCACGTTGAGCTGGAAAAATTGATATAAATTGCTTGCTTGTAACTTAAAATACTGAATTTATACAAACGTTTATATATTAAGAGAGTCGAGGCACCAGTAATAAGAAAAAAATGGCTCAGACATAATTTAGGTGAAGGAGTTACCTTAACACAAGCTGGGGAATAAATTGGAATTATGGATTTGATGCTTAGATTGATTATGGATTTGTGTTTGTAGCGTCTGGTAGATGCACAGACAGTCCCCACTTGATAAAACACTGCCTTGCCATAAAAATAGCGTGAGAGAAGTTACAAGTTCTTCCTAAAGATCTGACCAAGGACGATGACAAGCAACTTCTGGACGATCTTGGCTGACTCCATCCTTCACCTATTCAGCACAGAGAGATAAGAGCAGAATGAAGATGGTGGTTCGATGCCAACTTCAGCTGAACATCACACATCTAGCAACATGTTATTGCTGAGTTTCTCCATCAAGCCATTACCGTAAGCCATCAAGTCTGGCCTCTGGAGGATTTAAACTCGCTGTGATGCAAAATAGAGTCAAGAGGGAAGACAGAGAAGGAGTCACCTGATCCGCTGACACAACAACAACCCCAGAGGGATATCCATAATTAGCTTTAAGTAATGCTCTAAAAGCATTTTAATTAAATCAAAACATAGAATCCACAAAGGGATCTACAATCTGCAAAGTAATAAAAGGAGCTACTGTATGATAGCACACACATTTAAAGTCTTAAGGCTGTAATGACCAGTGTCTGGAGCTCTATAAAGCTGTTGAGTGTCAAATATTTGGATAATTTGCTATCTTCACTAGCTACTTTAAGCCTTCCATGTTTTAATTGTCGGCAATGGCAGCGTGTGCATGCATTTCTTCACATAATCTCAAGTTGATAGCACCCAAAAAGACCACCATTATCACCTTTCCTATGCTTTTAGGTACACTCTTTGTTGATGTCTTTGAGAATAACTAAAGATGCTAACTACTACAAGAGACCCATGGCCTCCACTGCCCACAGAGACTTGAGTCTGCAAAAACAGTTCCATACACATCAGTGCTGAACTGCAGAGTAACACAGATTCATCTGACCAATGCATTGTTGGCGATATATGAGCTACAGACTCATATATATACTGTATGTTCCCAAAGGGTTCCACTTTTAGAAAACATATCACTTATCATTTTTATGCTGACGATATGCAGACATACTGAAATCAGGTGATCCCTGTTGTTTTAAATGTATTCTAGATGACCTTGAGGATGTAAATACTCAATGGCTAAAACTTCTCCCATTTAAGAGAAAGTGACTCCTGTGGTGTCACAGTCTAAGGCCTCTTTCCTCACATGTACACACCCATAGAAGAAATCTGGATGTAATTGTTGGATTTGCCTTAAAAAACTGACAAAGTATTGTAAGTGGATGCTTTAATCCTGCTCAGTTATAGCTCTGCAGGTATAGGTAGTCTCATGGGAGTTTTCCTGTACACATAGTTTGGGAGTGTGTAGGAATGACAGCTTCTCAGGTCTCCCCTGACTGTACCCAGTCTTCTTCATCACTCAGGACTTACACAGTCACCTACAGAATATGTAAGCCTTGCTAAAGAACATCATTTCCAACTAACTACTCAGCAGCTAGCTACCATTAAACATTAAGATAGAACTAGAAATTATTGTCTTAAGGCTGGAGAATGCTGGTCTGTCTTTTTTTGAATAAACTACTCCCTCACTAAATGCATGTCAAACAATCAACTAATACAGGTGTTGTTCAAAAAGTATACACCTGTGGACCCAGTCCCTCTTGGCTCAGGTCAAAGATGAGAAATCCAGTTTAATCATACACACAGCATCCTGCTGCAGATACTACTCTGGGGAAATCTAAGGGTTGAATTTGGGATGTTTCAGAGCCTATTTCTGCTCGCCGAGCACATCTCCTCACATCAATCAACATCTCTCCCCTCTGGAGTAGGCTTTCCTTTGCCCTCAAACAGTCACACATAAACAAATATACATGTACACACACACTAAGACAATAGGGCCCTGAAGTGCGGCTTCCCCATTGCCCCTGCGAACATGAGGTAGCATGTCAGCTCTCATTATCAGCACTGTTCACTGCTTGCTTCAGGAGCTTCTATTTTAGATCTGTTTTCCTCTTTGCAAGTGAGCACACAAACACAGACTTTGCTTAAACTTGTCATGTCAGTGTTATCTGCTGAAATCTGATCATGAAGATCTGATGCTATTAGAAAATGTCTGCTGGGTGGTCCAGCCTCTGTGGCCATTTAAATTTGTGTCTACATTACGCATTACATTTGTTTTCAACCTTCAGCTTTAAGGTGAATAAGGAGGGGAATATATACTTTGCAAAATTTGGAAAGACTGACCATCTGTCACGCAAACAAAATGTAATCTTTATGCATATGAGCAGATAACAGGTAATTGTTCTATGTTGAGATTGCGAATTGAGAATGTGCAACCCTCAGTGAAAGATGGAAACCTCCAAAATGTTGTGTTTTATTTTAATCTGATGAAGTGCCTGCTTGTTCTACTACACATCCACTGCAGTGATGAGACCCAGCAGTAAGGCAGGACCAGACCCGAGAAACAGAGACAAGCATAAAGACACAGAGAGAGATAAAAACAGTATGTGGCAGGAAGAGTGTATAAATGTGAAAACGGTGACAAATGCACTTCATTTCTCTCCAGCACATCCCATGTCGCTGATAGCGCAGGTACGTGTGACCGCGGAAAAACAAACAGAGAAAGAGAGAGAGTCACAGTGACAGGCTGAGTCCCAAAGGGAGAAAGAGGAAGATCCAGAGTGAGAGAAAGAGAGAGAAAGAAAGGGCTGAGTGCTGTGTGATTCATGGGGACTTTTACTGCTTCAGAAAGGTGTCGCCTCCCATCACAGTTCAGAATCAGTTTGGAATAGCACATACAGTAGCAGGTAATACTACCTCCTGCTTGCTTTAACCCGCTTTCTTTCTGTTTCACTCTCTCATCTGTCTCCTCTCTTCCTCTCAGACATGCAGGCACAAACACACAAAAATAGAAGATTGAATTTAAAAGAGAAGGTCCCTAAGCAAGACAACCTTCAAGACTGAGAAATGAAAAGCATTTAGAGACTTTTCTGAGCATTCCCCCATGCTATGTCTTCAAAGAAAGTCATTTTAGAAATTTTAGAAAAAATACAGGCCCGACTGAGGATTATAGAATGAACAAAAGCAGTGTGTCTAGCAGGTGCATCAAAAGTCAAGGATGGAGATTTTAACCTTCATAAGAAACCTTGCCTTAAGGGAGAATCCAAAAGAAGAATTCAAATTACTTCCAGTGAGTGACAGTGTTGTACAACACAACTGTCGCACATAACGACCTTCAGACTTTTAGCAGCTATTTTATGTATGGAAACATAGAAACACTTTCATGATCCCTGACAAAATTAGTTTATGTACAGTAGCCAGGATGAGCAAATTAATGTGGTAAAATTGCTGCTTTTTTGGAAAACAAAGCTGGAAAACAGATGCAGTGACACACATCAATGACACAAATGATTGTCATCATAGGTTTACATGTGTGGGCTTATTTCAAAAACAACAGGCATGTGTTGATAAATCATACATCACACACCACCAGTAGTAAATAGTGATATATTGCCCAAAATGAAATAATTTACAGTATATTTGTATTTTGAGTTTGTAAATTGTTTGTTCTCTTCTACTGTAGCCTTAACTACAAACACTATGTTTTACTATGTTTTGTAAAAACAGTAACAGAGTTGCTTCTTACATTTTAGGAATCACCAACATTAGACCTCGACTGTCTGTCCCCTCATAACACAGAGAGAATTATCCACAGTGTTGTCCTGCTTGGAGCGCTGCAATTCACTTCTTATCTGTGTGAAACAGTCAACATTAAACTGTCTTCAGTTAGTTCAGAACTGAGCCACAAGACTATAACCTGATGCGCCAGATGGTTTGTTACACAGAACAATCTGAGAAGTCGTCCATGGAAACTGTTTGGAAAAGGCCCCAAAAAGTACTTGGCAGGTGATTGGATGAGCCATCTGTCTATCACCGTCTTACCTTGCGAACCAGCTGGATTCGCAATGCCGATTGGTCCGAACCACAGTAGTTCTGACAAGATGGATTCTCACGTGATCTCGTGATCTCGAATCCAGCTGCCTCGCAAGGTAAACAAGACTATTGATCAGGACTAAATGCACTCTATATATTTCACCAGCGCTGGCTTTCTAACATTGCATATCCATTTTCGCATCACATTTCGCATTGGTCATTACATAGTAAAGCTGAATTTTTAAATAGTAAAGCTAAACTTTTAAAACCTTATGTTATTTCACAGCTCCTTAGGTCATCTAACCAAATGTTATTAGCTGTTCCAGCATCTACACTGTAACTGAAAGGCTGTTAATGAGGACAAAGCCTGTGCAACCTCTTTAAAATTCCAATCTTACAAACTAATTGTTTTAGCTTTCCTTTTACATCTATTAGAACTTGATTCACTTATAATCCACTTTTATTAATAGTTGTTTTTATTAATCTATTTTTTTTTTAGAATTCACATTTTTAATGTTCTTTTATTAACTTTCATCATGTTTGCCCTTATTCTTTTTTCATGGTTTTATTTTCCATTTATGTAAAGCATTTTGTAATACTGTTAAGAAATTAAGAAAATGCAATACAAAAACACTATTATTATTACTAATAGCCCACATATAAAACACACATATAATATATATATATATATATATATATATATATATATGGCACGTTAAGGCTATTATTATCCAACAGATAAGAGTTCTATGTGTGCATAACCTTCCACTTTTCTGTTGTTACCATTTGTGGCTTTAGAGTTACTTTAGGTTATATCTTAATTTATGGGCACAGAAGAATAAACTACAACCTACAAACACTAATCAAATTGTTAGTACTCCTACTAAAGGGACTCGTCTATAGAGTTCACAGTTAAAGTTTATCATCACTCTTAAATTCAATTGGGAAAGTAAAACTGTGCACAATAAGGTGTCGATTTTGAATTTCCATGCTCCACTTTATTTATTTTTTCCATATGAGGGCAGAATAAACAGAATCAGATCTTTTCTAATCAGATGAAGCTATTTCGTTATCACGTTTGTGGACACTATATTTCTGTTTGCCTGGCTAAAAGTGCTTACATAGCTACCTGTCAACCTAACTGTAGTGGGAGAAAGGTTAGAGAAGATTCACACACAAATAAAAAAAGGGACTCCCTGAAGTCCTTAGAATCAGTGAAGAATACTTGAGGTCAGCCATAAAACTGTAATCTATAACTATATCACACAGAGGAAATTATGTTACTGCTTCCTCTGTGACCTCTCTGCTGACAGCAATGTCAGGAGCTGTCTGCACCGAGCCTCTGACTGGTTTTTTTTGAGTTTCGTAAAGAAAAATATGGAAATCAGCTACACACACGTTTTCCCTCTCTATAATTTACTGTGAATTATTTTAGAATTATTATAGTTGAGGTTTAATTTTTCTTGTGAAATGAACACCTTCATAGCAACACTCAGTGATTTTTATCTGTGTTTTGGTGGTCAGTACAGTAATATAGATTAAAAACAGAACAAACCTCAGTGTGTGGTCGTCCTGCATTAGACTGGTTCCCCCATCAACTTTACTTTGCAAAGATAGTGAACATACTGTGGGTAAATTGCACACATCTAAATCTAAATCTAATTTTAAAAAAAAGAAATATCAAAACCAAACTGTTCATGTTAGTAATATAAAGGTCAAGTGTTTAATGTTATAGGAGCAATATTAAAGTTTCTGAGATGTAACATTGTTGACAAATGAGTCAGACTGCCACTGAGTGAAAGTGTGGAAATTAGAATTTCTATTGCAATAAAAGTTCAGCCTACATACAGTCATTAAAAATAAAGTCTAATTAGCTATTTGGAAAACATGTTATTTCGAGCAGGTTATTTTGAGAATATACACCAGCCAATATTAGCTATTTTTATCACCACCATTTCTATCAAATATTACAAAAAATGGGGGGAAACTGAACTGAAACTGTCTGCATGACTAGATAACACAGGAGGTACTGTAAGACAAAATATACTGTATATATACTTATGAATTGGTGAATCAATCCTTTACTATGATGTCCTTATTTTTTCTGTGTATAGTTAAAAGCTGAAGAGTATGTACTGTATATTCTTTATGCAGTATAATTCTGAAGGGCACCAAAGGTACACACAGCTTTTTGCAGGCTGCCACCTTCTGTATGCTAATGTACGGTATGTGTAACTGAGTAACTGCGACAGATTTGGTCATGATTCACTTTAGCTGACAAGATAGTCTTGACAAACTTTCCTACTCATTAAACATTTTAAATAATTTTGAATCAACCTTGCAAATTACAGCAATTCATATTAGAGGCAGGTTTTTGAAAGAAATGTCGCGCCTCATTTCCTCTCATGTCTTTAACTGGGGAGACACATATCACAGTCTGGGAGAGAGTATCACTTCGATCAATCAAAAGATGAAGTCTGACTTTATTATCAATGTTTCATTAATGTTGCTTTGAACGAGGAAGACGTGTGACCTGTCAAGAGGCAGAAAGTATGTTTTTCTATTATTCATTTTTGTTAATTGTTACTTTTTAAGTGTTATTGAAAGTCTTCCTCTACAGTATACAATGATTTTACAATTTAAGGGCACTTCATGTAAGAAATGTTTATATTAAGCTGTAATATTTGTGAGTAGAGAAAGAGCTTGTATTGTGGACTTCATTTTTAACACTTCCATGCAACCCTGGTACCATAGTCGGCAGTGTTAGCCACATATAAATGCTTAGATTCTTCTATTACAATCCTAGAAATGGCATATTGCCCACTTTGTATGAGTTCGAGAGTTTATGACCACAACTTTAATCACCTGCAGCTAATGTTAAATGTTCATCTGCAATTTTCTGTAGTGGTCCCAGTAATATTTGCTGGTAAAGCGTAGTGAAGTAGCATATCAGATGACATGGTTAAGCTACGTTTGAGTTAAAAAAAAAAAAAAAAAAAAAAAGGTTATAAATGCAGTTGTAAGAACAATACTTTACACTCATATCTTGGGATGTTTGATATTATTTTAATTCTGATTATAACTATTCTAATTATGTGTTAACTCCCCCTGCTCTTTCATCTTTCACTCTGCGATGTCTCAAGTTTTCATTCTGTATTGAGTGTTTTGTCATAGTGATGGTTATTTGGGCTTTAACTGTGTGCTCTCTCTCATGCCTCTATGCGCATTTTTTCTGCCTCTTTGCCGGTTGATGATCATGGAGGCTGCGGTGGAAATTGTAAATGAAAGTTTTGACAGTATTTTGGGTGCAAATTCAAGAAGCTTATCTCCGCCCAGATCTGTTGTCGTCATTGGAGTCTGTGTGTCTGCACCATCACAGACAACCGCAGTTATAGAGCCCATGGCCAGACCAGCCAACAACACCACAAATAATTACAAATAATATGCCCATTCAATGCTCTGTGACAAAAACAGATGGCAGTCCCATGCAAGACAAGAAATCACTCTAATGCATCACAAAGGTAAAAAAAAAAAAGAGTAATTAAGTAGCAGATACACCATACTACAAAAGAAAAAGAGGGAAAAAATAAATGAAGAAAAAGTCAATTATCTCTACCTCAAATCCTTACAATCCTTGCAAGATATAAAATACATACATACACACACACACACACACATATATATAATCTCTAGAGGAAGAATCCTAAACATACCATACATTAACTGTAGGGCGCTCAGACTAAACCCATTTGAGTAATATACATTTCCTTGCCAGCAACAAAAGTTTCCCCAAAAGTTTAAATTAAATTTTTTATTTAGGTCTAATTTCCCTTTATTAACATTAGGGAGAAGAAGGGATGGATGACCATATATATTCCGATGGAAGATTAAATTAATTTCCATGGAGATACCGTCCCAAAAAGATTTAATCATGAAACAAGACCAAAAACAATGTATATGTAGGAGGCAGTGTGTAACTTACATTTTATGCACAATGGAGAGAGAGTTTATGGCTTTATTAATCATCCTTGTTCAAATCAATTTCCAAGTCTCTTAACCATTCTGATTTGATCTTTTCAATAGTTTCAGTGGCAAGGTAGCACAGCATTTTATAACACTCAGATGGAAAATGGATATTCTTTCTTTTTTTTAATGAATTTGAAGAAAGGCAAAAAAAAAAGTGAGATGAAGGTATTCTATATATAGTCTGGATCTGATGAAATGACATTAAACTATTTCCTTGTATTAAATACAGAGTACAAAAGCTGAATCCACTTAAACTCCTCTCCTAACCCAAACTTGTTAAGTACTGCAACTAATTCAATCCTATCAAAAGCTTTTTCAGCATTGAGAGAAATAATATTTTTTGTTGAGGCTACTTTAGCTTGATGTATTATGTTGATTAAGCACCTCATATTATAACTAGACAATCTCTGCTTAATAAAGCCTGTCTGATCTGGCTTAACAAGTTAGGAATAATATCTTCAATTCGTTTTGTGAAAATTTTAGAGGATTTTACAGTCAACATTACTGAGGCTGACAAGCCTGTGAGAGCTACTTAGATCGGATGGTTTGCTTTTTAAGTATCAAAGCGATATCTGCCATAGTTAAAGTTTGAGGTAGCCTTTGTTTTTTGAAAGAGCCAACATACATTCTAGTCAAAAGACCAGATATATTTACCCTGGACTTCCTGTAGAAATCTGGACCAAATCCACAGATTTTAGAACCTGTTTCAGATATACAGACAGGTGACAAATTAAAGCAAAAACCAACATTAAGTGTCTTAGTAAAGTGTTGGGCCACCACGTGCTGCCAGAACAGCACATTGGTCCAAAATTCAAAAAAATCAAACCATTCAGTGCCCCCTCGTGCCCTATGGATGGGGGCACTGTCATCCTGGAAGAGACCACTCCCATCAGGATAGAAATGTTTCATCATAGGATAAAGGTGATCACTCAGAACAACTTTGTATTGATTTGCAGTGACCCTTCCCTCTAAGGGGACAAGTGGACCCAAACCATGCCAGCAAAATGCCCCACACAGCATAACAGAGCCACCGGATCCCCTCACTGTAGGGGTCAAACCAGACCTGCACCAGTTTTTCCTTTAATTTGTCAAACAAATCTTCGTTTTTGTAACACAACTTTACTTTTTAATTACTAAATTGGGATATTGGATTTTTGCTCACCTATAGTTGTGCAAGTAACTTCCCTGGTTTATGTCCTGCCTCAAATTGTCTGTGTTTGGCAAAAAATAATGCCCTCAGTTTTTTGAAAAAGAAGTTGATCTAGTGCTGGCTGTGTGGCAGAGTCTTAGTTGGCCTCACTTTAAGTTGTGCTTGTAAGGCTTTTAATTCACATTCAAGCTTGAGCTGAGTTGCCAAAAAGATGTAATGGAACCTCGGATATATGTTTCGGCAGCTTCTGACTGTGGAGTTTAAATGCACTTTATTATCTCTGTGAGAATACACCTAGGAATAGCAGTGCTTTGAGCAAAATGATAATGTCAGAAGCAGGTTTAATGTTAGCATAACCACCTTAGTTAGCATGCTAAAATTTGCTAATAAGCACTAAATACAATCTACAGCTGGGGCTGATAAGAATATCTTTAGTTTTAAAAGTATTTGGTTATAATTTTTCAATACAAAAAGGTATTTTGACCAGATGGCATTACATTAAAAGTTAAGGGATCAGTTATTACAGTAATCAGTTGCTACAATTCATCCTGAGGGAGACATGAATGTATGTACCAAATATCATGACAATCCATTCAGTAGTTAAATCACTTTACTCAAAACCACTAAATCAAGCTCTTGGTGGCACTAAAGGAAAAGTCAGTGGGGATCACCAAAGTTGATAGGAGTCATCATCTGGGCACCATGTATATCTGTACTAAATGTCATGGCATCAAAACATTGATTGTAGCAGCTTTAAGCAATGTTTGTCCCGTGAGTTATATCAGACTAACAAGTCTAGCCTATGTTTCTATGTATACACAACATCCTGCAGTACTACAATATATACATGGTTTTATTTACTGATTTTAGCTAACCTTTTAAGATATTTTCTAGGCCTCTGCCTTTCAATTGAATTTGTTGATTTTGGGAAAGTGGGTAAACATATGACTTCACTTAAACTTATGCAGAGTTGACCAGTGGGCATTCTGACAAACACTAAGAGAAAACTGTACTAAAAAACTTGTTGATGAAAACACACAGAGCCAAGGAGAACAAAAATGCAGGAGAGCCAGCATGGATCAACCACCAAAACCTTAAGGAGATCAGGATTAGCCTTTACCTGGTAATTGGCCAACCTTTTGCTGCTCTTGATGACCATGATTGAGCAATTCCAAACTGTGATGACATGAGCTTGGACAGTTGCTACCTCCAGTGATACAGCTTGGACCACTCCTGTCTTTGACAAAGGAGCTTGGACCACTGACATTGACAATGCAGTTTGGGCCACTGCCAGCTATAACAATGGAGGTTGGACTGCTGCTAACTTTAAAAGTGGAGTTTGAGATACACTCGACTGTGGTGATGGAGCTTAGACCACTGCTAATGGTGAAGATGAAGGTTTCACAGCAGGTAACAATGAAAATGGAGACTGTGCTGCTGTTACCAATCGCCATGGAGCTTTGGCCACTACAGCGTGTGATGACTGAACTCGGACCACTACAAAATGTGATGACTGAGCTTGAAGCGCTGTTAACTGTGGTGACAGAGCTGGGGCCAGTGTTCATGGTGACAAAAGAATTTGTGCCACAACAAACTGAAGCACTCTGCTATTAGTGACAGCAAAGCGTGGACCACTTCTAATTGTATGCCAGGAGCCTGGGGAGAGATGCATCATGAGAACAGGAAATCATGTTCCTAGAAGGTGCCCATTTATTCCAAGAATATTAGCTCACCCAGCACACAGAAAAAGAAAACAAAGAAATTTGAGCCTCTTCTAACTGTGATAGGACAGCCTCAATTTGACAAAAATGATGACAGAGCTTGGGCAGTTACTGCCTCCAATGAGAGCTTGGACCATTCCTGTCTTTGAATAACAATGGAGTCTGAGACACACGCGACTGTAATGATGGAGCTTGGACCACTACCATTGACGAAGATGGAGGATTCACCACAGCTAACTGTGGTTGAAATGCTGCTACAAATTAACACAGGGCTTGGCTTGACAATACTGTACTATACAGTATAACCTGTAATGCACAGTGCACACAAACTATTTTTGTTTGTATTATTTTTGTTGGTTTGTATTTTCTTTGGTTAAAAAGATGTGTAATTTGACCTGATGTATTAGTGTATGTGCTTTTGCTTAGTGTACAATAGCAGAGGTTTCTCAAAGGGATATTTGGATCAAATCTCTGTAAAAATAAAAACAAGTACCAATCCCATCCAGGCACACAGCATCTGTGTGTGGATTAGGATATATCAAGACTCATAGAATAGTTTAAGGCTTCATGAAATGTATTTATAAAATGATTTTTCTAATCAGAACAATAATTTAAACTGACCAGTCTTTAATCAATGCCATTACATTTAAACAGCCCACTTAAAAAAAATCTTTTACTTAATATTGAGAATTTCTTGTAAATTTTGGGACAGAATAGAATAAAAAATAGAGATTGTCCAGAGTTAAGGCCATTTACATACGTTTATCATGTTACTGTCAGTTCCATCTACATATGTGGGTAACTTTGACCAAATTTTGCTTGACGTTTTTTCGCTCATTGTTGATGTGTCCTCTGACTTTTTGTGGTTATGCTGACATGATCATACTGTGTTATTGCTGTACAACATGTAATTTAATCAGTTAGTGATTCAAAGAAAATTTTTTTTCCCCATTCGAAGGGTTTAGGTGATGTAATTTATTTTGAATATATTTGCTATATCCTGAAATCCAAAAATTGGAAAAATTCTTATTTCCATAATGATATTGATTTCTACCATATTGACAAGCCCTATTATGCAAATAACAAAGCAGTATTATTATAATAACAGCATTTCCATTGTGTTACCTCTTCACCTGCTTATCTTGGATCTCTGATCTAAATAGCAAATTTGTTCTGAAAGTGTAGCTTTACTGTTTTCTGTCAATTGCAAGCCAGCAAAATGTGATGGTAGGGTCTAACCTGAGACTTGCGCAAAATGTCTCCCTTCTTGTTGTTCCACTTACTACTGATTATCAAAAGAAGTCAATACAACACATAGCCTGCTCAGATTAGTTACCCTTGGAAAAAGCAGACAGCAGTGTTTCTTCTCCATAAGCAGCGTCTTTCTCTAAAGAGTGAAAACTCTGACCTGGATCACCGGACACCTCTCTGGCTGATGGCTGCTCTCCTTGTTCAGCACCAGACTGTTCATCTGGGGAGTCTGTTCCTACAACCATTTAACACAGAGGAAAGATCAAAGCAAATCGGGATTTGAAGGATTTTTTTTTTCTGTTTGTGAGGATTTCCAGTATCACCCTGACCTAACTCCATCTCCAACAGGGCAGAAGGAGAGAGGACATTTTTGTTTATCATTCCAGTTGATGCCAAAACATCCATCTGCTGCAGCTGGTCCATGTTTCTCCCAGAAAGCATTTAGTTTGTTTGACTTTTCAATGTTAACCTTTTACCCTCTATCCAAGAATGGCAGCTGAAAAAGAAGAGCAAACAGCAAAGCTAAGGAAAGACAAGGGTCAGAGCCACTAGGTGAGTTCCATCTCTTTGAAAAGCTCAACAGCCACGATCCACTTTATTAATTTCACTAACCTTCACCTCCTTGTGTGATCATCAGTTCAATTTCTAATAAACCTGAAATAAATCTTCTTGCTCAGTATAATTGAAAGTTTTATATTAACTCTTTCTGCTCGTATGCAGGCTATTAATGACATAACTAATACTGACATTTTTTTTTAATTCTACTGACTATTGTTGTAGTGAAGCTAACTTGAAGTAAATCCAAATACAATTGACCTGCTTAAGATCAAATTAGAGTAGAACATGTACAGCAGAGAGACCAACACCTGGAATGACTGTTAATCCTAAACCTGTTAATCCTGAAACCAGTCCAAAGGCTGAGCTGTTTTAACATTTGACCACATGTAGCTGGTGATATCTCTGCACAGGAGTCAGCATTTTCTTTTCTAACATTGTGACCTTCAGTGACCAGTTCACACTTCTCTGAGGTGTCCACCACTGCTGTGAGTCTTGTCTGTGCTGTGGTGCTGAAAGAGACTCACCCTGCAAGTACTGCAAAACAATACTGTAGGAGAGAGATAGGAGAAAGATTCTAGCAGAATAAGATCCTCATGCAGCCAACTATGAAAGAGTAACAGAGGAATAACAGAAATTAGAATGCAAAGATATCCACAAAGGCAAGCTCAAATGCAACAACATGCGCAAATAGTCCTTAATGCAAATGCAACATGCACACAGACCACTACAAGCACGTGTGCCATTACCTACAGAACCACAAGCACACAACCAACCTAGATCAGAGGCTGCTATAACATGACTGTGAAAACAGGACCTCCATCTGCCCTCCACCATTCCCAAATCCATCCCCCCTCACCTTGATTCTCTTGAACCCTCTCAGTGTGATACTGTCCAGCTCAGAGAAACCCTGTACCCAGTGTATGAGAAGACGGTAATTCTTGTATCTGACTTACTCCAAATACTGGAGATCCTGATTCAGAACTACTGATAAGATTAAAATTCAGATATGAATCAAACTTTAACTGGGATGTGTTGAATTGATGTGAGATGTTCAGCTAGATCATTTCTCTAGAAAAGGGTTACTACTCCGTGTTGAACTATAGTACACACACAGTTCATGTGTCTCCTCTCTCACAAACAATCTGTCTGAATACAGACACCAGCTGCAGAGACTACATCCACCATCATGGAATTATTTTAATCAGCGTCAGTTACATTTGTACGTTTCGTTGCGCGGTCAGAAATTCGACTCAAAAAACATTTCTAAATTACTAATGTAAAATATCTTATCAAAGGAGAAAAAAAAGAGGAGAAAATAACATGCATGTTAGAAGCTGTTTAGACAGTGTGATGTTTAGATATCTAGACATCTAGGCTATTGTCTAATTTGTTGCATCTTTCCTCTGCGCTGTAGATACGAGTTTTTATTTCCCACAGCACTGGAACGCAGCCATTGACGCAACTTATGGGATGTAACACATACAGGTTGCCCTGTACTAATACTAAGTGTCATAAAATGATCAAATTATTATACATTATGGGACTTTTGATTGATCGTACAGATGGGAAAATTATCATACAAATAAGACAATCGTACATCTGGCCAGGGACGTGCAGAAGACGTAAGAGGGACAGGGGCCCAAATTCATAAAAGGCGATTTTTGCAAATAAATAAATATATATATGCCTGGAATGACTACTTTTGCAACACTGTTAAAGGGATATTAAAATGTATGTGTTTAAAACCAAATCCATGACTGAGGTTGGTTCAAACACTGCTACATGACAGTAAATTAATGATACATGCAAAGAAATTAAGCGTATTTCAGAAAATTTTCCTTCCCTTCCTCCTAATTTTACCTACTCTATCCCTCTGACTGACATCCTCACTTGCAGAAGCTCAGCTTAATACTGCTGACAAAGATCCACTCCCTCTCTAGCCTCCATATCCGTCTATTACCACCACTCCATAGAAGGCATAATTGTTTCATTAATAACAGGCAATAAGAAGATGCTGATATTGTTAAGATACAGTGGCTAAGATACTATTACTATGTGCCAACAAATTAGCTTAATATAATTCACATATCATTTCATAATACTGAGGCGTGGAAGACATCATGCATTTAAGCCACAGTTCTAAAAAGCAACATAGAAGATTTAGATAAAGTGTATTAGACACTGGTTTATAAAAGATTTTAACAGTTAACAGTCCTTTATCCCTTCCCTGCCTCCCTCCAAAAATACTGAAATAGTGCTTGAACTTAACTATTTACTTAAATATATGACATTTAGTAAACAGTTAACATGCCACATTCACGTAAATGTAGCTGCATTCACTGTCCTGATACACATATTCACCTGTTGAGCATACACAACACACAAAATACAAAGAATGTATGCTTACTGTACATATACTCGTACATTAGGCGTTACTTAAATGTCTGACATAATAACACAAACGCAATGACAGCGTCACTGCTGACTATAGTTAATGCAGAATAATTTGGCGCTTAAATTAATTTAGCTAACACTGAACGCACCTCATTGGCTGCTTGTTACAGGAGGAGGAAAACGTCCTTAATGTCGTCGTATTTCTTAAGTGTCGTCATCATATCGTCGTTATCATGCAGCTTGTGGGGGATAAAGATGCAATACCTTTTCCACAACTTTATAACTAACTTCAACAACTTTGAGAAACGTGTTGATAGTATTGCATGGGATGTGCGATGACAATAATAATCCCCCCCGCACACCAAACGTTAGTTCCACGCTACTGAGTTCCGTCACGTCACGTTACCTCGCGGTAAACACTATACTAATATAAATTCAGCCACTTAGAAACAAGATGAGGTACTGAGTATATTGTTGTGTCACGCTGGGTGTAGCAGGAATAACAGGAATGTGTTTATTTATTTAAAAAAAAAAAAAAAAAAAACAGAAAAAGGGGCACTTTCTGTCTAGGAGGCCAAACGGGCAGGTGGTTAAGCCCCCTTTGAAGTCTAACTGTGCACATGCCTGCATCTGGCAACGCTGGCTCTGCAGCTCTGCCTGCAGGACAGTCACAGACGGAGAGATTTCCTCCAGCAGGTCTGTGCTGCTGTTAGCTGCTGAAAGCTGCTGAAGCTAAAACTGTCTTCATGTGAAAATAAACCAAGTTAAACACAGACAGGTTTATTTAAAAGTGACTTCTGGCTCGTTTAAATGTTTAAATGTCACTGTTTGTCTTCCTCTCATTATAATTAATATTGTTATTATAATTTTTCTCAGGCCAGGGGATGTCACTGAGCAACTCCTGCCAAGGCAGTATTTTTATTTAGATTCTGTCTGCATTTCCCCATCATCTCTGGTTCATTTTAAATTTTTACTTGAAACAACAAAAGTAACTTTCTTTATTTTAAACACATTTGAAAATCTGAGTCTTGATTTTATACGCACCGAATTGTAACAGATGGGATCTAGCTTGTTCAATGGTAAGATTAAAACCATTTTGCATGTTATGTGCCTGCATTAAAAATATTGTTTACCAGACCGAAGCTCAATACACACTGTGTGGGTCGATACGATATTTTTTACTCATGCAGCACATGTCAATCCAAAACCATGGGCCTGACCAAAAGTACACAAATGTTGTATACTTACGTTTGGCAAAATAGTGTAATCATGACATAATCAAATACCTTTGCAAGCACCCCTGACCCTGCTAGTCAGTAGGTCTGATTATATTATACCTCAATAAGTAGTCATATAAATTATTAGCTACATCAAAATGCCCTTTAAGATATATAACAATGTAAGGCTCATCCCAGCTAAATTGCTAGTTTTGCAAGTATCTCTTCATGCTCTCTAGAGTGAAAAAACTCCCATCAGCATATTCAGATTCAAACTGACTGAAGCCCTCACAGGTCTCCAGGACTCAGACTGTCACCTGAAAAACAAAAAGCATAAATAAGCACGAGGCTAAATACTTTGTATAATTACTTTTACATGGATTATTAGCTCACTCTTCACTGTATAAAGGGCTGGTCGATATCACCTGAAATCAATATCATGATTAATTGTCACACTTACCTTGGTAACAATTAATAAAACAATATCTTATTAAAATAAATACACCTGTGTACAAGATTCTCTGTCCTCACAGTGGACCCTTTACTAATTCTTTGTATTCAACAATAAACAGTAAATCATGTAAAACATTTATTCTTAAAAGGAGTCAGAAGACAGCGACCGGTGCACTCCTTGGCGTGTGTGTAGTACTTGTGGACTCTGGTGGCTCCTCCAACAATTTTCTGCCATTTTGAATTTTGTCCAAATCTGTTTTCTCGCTACTCCTCCTACAAACTTTGAGCAATCAGCATCAAATTTAGTACACTGCAAATCTGGACCAAGCTGGAAAACAGCACTTTTTCAGATTTTTGATATTCCATACCATTTTTAAATTATACATTTTTAAATCTGAGCAAACGCTCATAAATCAAAATTGGCTTAAGCTATTGTAACCAAACTTGGTGCACATCTTCGGATGCTAGGTACGAACTTTGCTGCGCAGTCCTGGGATATTGTGCCACTAGAGGGCACCACAGATGCAAAAAGTTTCTATCTTATAATTAGCTGCGTGGATTTTAGTAAAAAAAGGTTCTTATGTTCTAAGGTCATGTTCAATTCATTGTATACAGTTTGGTCATGATTGGCAAAAAGGGGAGTGGTTTATAATTGTAAACTCATGTTTTCATCAATATTGCAGTCAAAACTTCCAAAAATCATTTAAAGAGCTGAAATGTTTTCAGTATATCCACTGATGTGTTTGCCTCACTGCAACCTATGGTCGATTCAGTAGTCTGTCACTCATATATTTTTCAAAATATGCAAAATTATCTCCACAGGCCTTCATTCAAATGCTACCAAAATTGACACAGATATTCTTTAGATACTAGATACCACATTTCAATTGCTGTTCAGATGTGTCAAACAGTGAATCCGCAGTGATATTCAGTGTCTTAATGTAATTTTTACTGTATGCACAACATTTTCTTTTTTGCTCAGTGTTGGATTAAATGTTACCAAGATATAATACATCCAAAACCAGCAGAATGATGTGTGATTTCTTTCAGAATTTTCTCACCAACATTTTGACTGATTTAAGCATTTTAAGTTTAAACAGACAAAAATAAGCCAGTCTGGCACATGTGATGTCATTGCCTCAAGTTGTAAGAAGGTGTGTGGAAACCATGTCTGCCCAGTGGAGCAGTCAGTAAGTCACCTTCTCTGGGAAAACAAAGGTCTCTGGTTTGAGTCCCAGGATGTCCAATTCAAACTTGCCAACCATGTGGCAATTTATGCATGTGGCATTTTTTGAAATTCTTCTGAAGGTCATATTTTGTCATAGACTGCCTTTTGTGCTTGGGCCCTGCTCATTGACACTTGCAGGTATTTTATTATAATTAGATTTGAATAACACTTATATGGCATCTGTTATTGCATTCCATCTGCTGGATGTTTTATCAAGCATCAGTATTTCAACATTACAGTGATATTAATTTACACCATTGTATAACAGATGGCTGTGCCTAAAACAACCTGAAACAATAATTAATAATAACAATGGTAATGATAATAATACATTTTATTTTATTTTATATTTTCAAGGTATTCAAAGAAGCTTTACAAGTTAAAAGGATCATAAAAAACAACCAAAAAAAATGAAGACTTGAATTCTGAACAGTGAGAGGATACTGTGTCAGTACAGATTCCTTCAATTTGACAATTTGAAGAATTCTCAACTAATTGAAAAAGAGGTGGAGAAAGAGGAAACTGAGGTGGTAAAAGAGGAAATGAAGGAGGAGCAGAATCAATACTACTCCCTGCTCTGTGAGGCTTGAACTAAATTATACTCTTGAGATAATTTACTAGATAACTCAAAACTTTGACCAGCTGATTAGACTAGAGGAAAAGTCAGATGAACACCAAGTCATTAGGCTTCATCCTCTGGGGAACATGAATATAAAAAAGTTTGATAGCAATCCATTCAGTGGTTGTTGAGATAAATAATTTTCATCTGTTGGTTGTAGACCAACCAACATACCACTATTGCCATTCCCACGGTCAGCTATCTTGAAAAGAAAAAAAAGTGCAAATGGTCATAAATCAACCCAATTTTTATCTACCTGTCCAATAATTTATCCCCCTTTCCATGATCAAAAGGCTGAAAACTGTCAGTTCTGACCACACTTCAGCAAACCAACTAGATGCATGAGGTCATTCAATTGCATATACTGGACTACATACTTTTTAATGATTTTTTATAATCTATTAAATCGTGCATTTATTTATATCATAACATGTTATGGGAGGTCTGGTCCTCCAAAGTAAGTATGTGAAAAAGTAAAGGAGACAAGGGCGACTGAAACAGGGATTGCAGAGAGAGGATGAGAAGGGAAATGAGAGATACAGCCAGTCTGAGAGAGTCTAACACTGAGCTGCACATCCTTTTATTGTTTATAATTACGCCTGTCCTTTCTCCATCAGTAGCCTTCAAATTGTTTCAGCACAGTTTACTGACCTCTAATGATATACATCAGGAACGCATACACACGCACAGCAAATTAATCCAGACAAAGACTTTGTTCATATGCACTCCCAGTTATGACTCATATTCAGTTTTTTATCATATTTGTGCTGTTTACATGGAACAACAAGTAACAGGTTTATTTGTATCCCTGTATACATGATTATAAGGTTAAAAAGGTTTATGAACGCTGGCTGCTGGCTGCACAGGCATCTCTTTGACTCCTTGACATCACCATGGGTCTGTGTCATTTCTTGAGCAGTGGCAACAGCACAAATTTGCTTTGGTTTGTAGCTGCCTGGACACTGCTGCATTTGAACACTGGGAGGAGGAGGTGAGAGCAACGAGGCTTTCACTTACAATATGTAGATCACCCTCATTTAATGTATAATCATATCATATCTTAATATTTTTTCATTAGTCGAGTTCAGTCCAGCATATTCAGGCTTCTCAAAATCAGGGTAAGAGCTTATTTTGTTTTTTAAACAGGATATGATGTTCAATGACTAAACACATCAATGGGATATTTAGTCATAATACGTGTAAATGTACTAAATGTGGTATGATTAATTCTGACACCAAAAGGTAGATGGATCATCAGATTACCACTGCTCCTGTTAAATAAGATAAATGCAACTATTTGTGTCTGGACAGGTTACCAGGCTGTAAAAAGTAAATAAACACAGAATACACAGAAAACTGCTGTCATACTATTTTCTATGATTTGAAACTTGTTGCTACACGAGTGCTGCAACAGTAAGCATTTTTGTGTTTAACAGCTGGTGTAAAATACCTGCTTATTCGGTTAATATTAGATTAGTATTGCAGTGCTCCCCAGTAACAACACTCACCTTTCCATACATTTTAACCAGCGTCAAATTACATGAGACATTACATTCCCCATCCTGCTACACGTATAATCAATCACAGGAAGGCAGCTTGCCTGGACAATGTTTAGTTGTGGCTGATATTATATTATAGTCTATTTTATGAACTTACAGGCTCTATCTTTCTTTTTTTGCCTTATGATCCTAAAAGAAGGACTAAAATTGTCAACACACCTATGGTCTAATCTTAACTTCACATCAAAATCCCAGTACTTATAAAAGTTGCATTAAGATTCTGTCTGGATAAGGATAAACACAAGCACAAATACATCAAAAAGAGATTACAGTCTGTCTTCCCCATGTGGGAAAAAGTTTCCAAATGATAGTGTGTTTACACGTCTGTGCTGAAATCTACTACTATCCTATCTAAATACAATTTCTATTGCATTTGCAGTGAAATTAGAAAACCATGTCTATGTCACTGCTCTGCTGTGTGTGTGATTATATTATGTCATATTATATTATGTTAGATTAGATTAGATACCAATAAATGAAGCTTTAATTATCTCCATGACCTTAAGGATCACCATTGGGATGTAACATTGCAGCAAAGATTAAGGGCAGTGCTGTTCCTACTGTATGTACTGTACCGTAGTTACGAAGCAAAGAGAGAATAAGGTGAGTGTGCCTGTGTTTCTGTGTGAGGGTTTGCGAGAGGGGGATCCATGCTGTGCACACAAACACTTGACATTCATGTCAGATTGAGTAATATCTAAGTCATGTTCAATGGTTAATCACGTGTGAACATTGAGATGCAGTGTGTGTGTATCAACAAAGCAAAGGTTAACCTCTATGACTAAATAAGGAAGACAGAAACAGATGGATCACTACAGAAAGAGACTAAAGGTGTTGAAATGAGTGTGTTAGTGCAACAGACAAAATCATCAGAGCATGGTGCACAATGAGTTTTCCAGGGCAGTGTCTAGTGTATTGGTCTTGTGGCTTTTACAGTGAGGGAGCTGCCACACACAAACACACATGAACAACAAATACAAATAACCTGGGGCTTCTCATCTATTCCTATTCCAACAACCCATGACAAGGCTGAAATTAGCCTTTTAATCAGGAGATCGCTTGTTGCTTAAAGGCATATATTAAATACAAGAATACATATTTGTAAATGCAGTACAGTACTATGTGGCTCAAGTATGATATGCATACGTACGCACAAAAGTCTAAAGGATGAATATAGGTTCAAAAGGAACAAAGTCATCCCCCCTATTAAAAAAAGCTATTTTGAGGGGTCGTAATATGATTAATGGGGTTAGAAAGAAGAACTGTTCTCTCAATCAAATTTGTATTCATTTTTTGACGGTTTAATCTCTTAGCTAGTTATTTAAATGAAACTATCTGAGAAGTTTAGAGGGGAAATGTCTCTTTGGTGAAACTGGTGAGATGTGAAATGTTGGTCCCAACACCAAAACACAGAAGACCACTGCTTTAACAATTGAAAAGTTTGTCGTGTGTTTTTTTAATTTAAAATCTTAATCTGTTAAGTAACAGATAAATCTAGTGGAGTAAAAAGTGCAATAATTCCCTCTGAACTGTAGTGAAGAAGTATAAAGTACCACAAAATGGAAATACTCGAGTAAATACAAATACCTCAAAATCATACTTAAGTATAATTTACAAGTAAGGTTTTATTTTATTTTTATACCTGTATTTATTAGAATGTACAGTTAAAAGATAACTGACGGTGAAAGGAGGGAGGGATGGAGAATGATGTGCAACAAAGGTCCCCTATAGGCCAGCAGGGCCCCACAATAACAATTCATTTTTACCTTGTATGTAAAGTAAAAATAATACATTCTTCATTATATCAGACATTATAGTGACTCTTTTTTCAGTCAGTAAATTGGATAGAACAGATATCTCTTTCACACAATAGAAACAAATAATTTATATTATAAATGATGAATCTATGCTAAGTGCCACCTTGCTGCTGGCAAAGATCTAAGATTTACAGGAGAGAGTTCATATTGTTTAATGGTATTTTTTCAGTAAGAATAAAATATCACAACTGTGGAGTCCATTTAAGGTATTTTATTGATTTTAACAGTTTTATGTAGTGTATATATGTATATGCATCCCTTTTCATCATCTTCTGAAACCAAACTTTCACTGACTCGACCAGGCTCATGTAGCACATTTAACAAATTTAACCCATATGATGTATGTATTTATATTTTGAAACATATGTATATGCATATACACAACCCTAGCCCTATATCACACCCTTGACCACAACGAATTTAACATTTAATTATGTTACGCTAAACCCACATAATAAGGCCTCAAGCGGGCAAGGAAAAACTCCCCCCAAAACCCTTTCACAGGTAGAGAGGGAAGAAACCTTGAGAAGGATCACACAAGAGGGGACCCCCTTCCAGGGCTGATGGTTACCTGGTGGGCAGCATCACAACAATGAGGTCAGGGCTGAATTTTCAAGCATTTCAAAATCACCTTGGGGTCACTACTGGAATTACTGTATTTGGGAAATCTCCTTATAGTCCATAGTATGGTGAATCTAGTGAAGGACTATAGTGACCCGGAAGAGTGAATCTAATCTGTGTCCTCTTTAACCTTATTATATGTGCCAAATGAGGGGAAGTTTTAGTAACAGTGCTACTGTGATTTAAATGATTCAGACAATCTGCTACAGAGCTTGATCTACCAAAGGCTGTACCCTGAATGCCCGATACTGTCCCGTCTTCCACAGGCTTTACTCTTGTCCTCGGGGGCCACAGAGGTCTCAGTGCTCTGGTCTTTTCTGGTGCCGTGTTAGGATGTATCTTTTTCTTCTCTGGTGCTGGATCACTGGGTGGGGTAGGCTTGATCTCTCTGGGCCTCTCTGGTCCTGGTTCTTTAGCGCCCTTTGGTCCAGGTACACAAGCTGCTTTTGGTCCTGCTTTTGCTTTTGCCTTTAGTGGCCCCTGTGCTTTGCGTACTGGAGACCTGCCGCTAGTCTTTGGCATCACATCCCTGTTCATTGGTGAGCTTTTCCTGGGTTTAGTGGACACAGCTTTGCCCTGGACTGCAGATACCTGGCTGTCTTGTTTTTTCTTCTGTGGAATAGGTGGGAGAACAGGCTTGTATACCACTATTGGTACAGGAACACGGGGGGGGTTGGCAGCTTTACCAGCCACTCTGGATTCTGACACTGACACCTTTTTCAGTTCTGAAGATTTCTCTGAAATTGGTGTTAGTTTGCACCGGCGTGTTTGTGGCATTTTCCTGACATCTTCAGAGGTTCCTTTACTCGCCTGTTGAGGAGAGTTAGGAACCTTTAGTGAGGACACTCTACGTGTCTTCACGCTGAGATCACGGGGGGGTGGTGCAGGCTTACCTTCTCCGTTTACAACAAGGAAAGGCGGTGGTACATTCTTCCCATATTGTCTTCCCACACAGGGAGGTGGTCTCGGTGTGGGATACATGGGAGATGCAGAGGGCTTCTTGCCTTTCCCTGAAGTTTTATTGGTTGGCATTCTCTCCTTTTGAGTTTGAACCCGTTTTTCTACGTTTCTATCAGTAGAAGATGCCAAATCCGAGTACAGCACCTTTAAAGCCACCTCTACCTCGGCATGAGATGGAACTTGTTGTGATGCTGCAGGTGACGCGGTGATTGGAGACATTTTTCTCGATCCTAGGAACTTGTTCTCTGGAAAAGGCAAATTACAAAATTATATGAGATTATGTGCCACAAGAGAGAGAATTCAATGATCTTTTTTTGTTATATATTATTTGTAGTGATGTTCCAATTTTGCCTTTAATTCTGATTTAAGTCTTTTCAGTTTGTGCCAATACTTAAACCAGCCCTGGAATAAAATTTATAAAGCATTTTTGCACGTTGAGTCGGGTTGTTTTGTGTGAACAGGGTCTGAAATTTTATGTGTAAACAACAAATACAACAGTTTAAATGTTGTCATGATTACTGCTATAAAGCTCCTGAAGCTAAAACTGTCTGGATCAGCATATATTTGAAAATGAGTGCAGGGCTGGGGGAGGTGGGCATTATCGTTCTACCATTTATGTAAATTTAATGACGTAGAGACCTCCCAAATGGTCGACTCTACATCAGCATGGGCCACGCCTTTTCGGGGCTAATTTTAAACAGCAGATGACAGATTGAGCCATTTTTGCGTACTGTGTTGCAATAAGTGAAGTATTTGGTTGATTGGCTGCAACCTGAAGCTAACATTACTTCACTAATCTAAGAAAAAGGCCCTGATCTGGTTGGCTTGGAACATCACTGATTATTAGAAATTATTAAATAAATAAGGATTCATTTATATATTTTTGAACAGTAGCTTACCCCACATCTCTTGGTAGTTGAAGGAAACAATCTTGGGATCAGCATCAGGGTGACATCTTCTGAATTCGATCAGCCCCGACAAATACTCAATTAAAAATTCGGGGATATCAGCAGGTTGTGATAGGAGTGCTGCTCTGGTAATACACTCCAACCAGCTCTTCAGTCCGTACGGATACAAATTGTGGGAATCCATCTTTATGTCTCTTCGAAAGTACTCTTTCCTACAGTAATGTTAGACTGAGATGTGAACTGAGTTATACTAGGTACTGTGTACCCTCCACTTCAAAGCCCTGAGATGATAGAAGGCTCTGACATCATTTGTGTTATGATGTCAAAGCCTTTATGAGGTCATGGAAGGCTCTGACATCATTTGTGTTATGGGTTCTCTTTATTGAGCCATACTGTTTTTTTTTAGAATGTTTACATCATCAATTGTATTAAACATTTTAACCACCTTAAAACTATAATATGTAACTATTCTGCTTTAAAATGTCTAAAATTGACTAGACATATCTCATATATTTTGTTCAGTTGTGTACTTACATTATCCCAAATGTTTCCAACAATTTTTTAAACCTAGAGAAATCTGTAGTTTTAATCAAGGTAACAGTGCGTTTCATTTGGTTGCCTGTCAATTGTGTCATGTATGCGCACAAGATGATAATTACCTTTTGTGCATGCATCAGAGTGGTGGTTATCCGCCAAAGAGGACATGCATACAAGATAGTTCGTTGACGTTGTGGTTGTCCTGCAGAAACTATCATAAATTGCCTTTTATTCACTGTTGAGCTGCATTTTTGTGATAAACTTTTTAGATCTTGGTTGTTTTTAACTCTTAAGTTATCAGAGAAACAAGCTGAACAAACGTCAGTGGCAGCTCAGCTCACACAGAGCCCCTCCCGGCGGTCCTCTGTCAGCCAAACAGCCTCGGAGAAACACTGATTTTTAATGTGAAACAGCTTTATTCAGTGTTTTTACCGGTTCTAATCCCTGTGTACGTTTGTTTTGGAGAGGAGGAGACCTCTGCTGATAATTCAGCTCCCGGTAAAAACCTCCTGAACATCTGGATCTAAAGTTGTAATAGAAACAAGCTGAGTAAATATTAGTGGCAGCTCAGCTCACAGCCCATCCGGACGTCCTGTGTCCACCGAACAGAGTGGGAGAAACACTCATTTTTAACATCTGCTTTATTCAGTGTTTTTACCGGTTTTAATCCATGTGTACGTTTGTTTTGGAGAAGAGGAGGCCTCTGCAGATAATTTGGCTCCCGGTAAAATCCTCTTCAATGTCTGGATCTTAATTTGTCAAAGAAACAAGCCGAGCATGCTGCGGTAGCTCAGTTTTTAGCCCATCCGGATGTCCTGAGTCCATGGAACAGCATGGGAGAAACACTGATTTTTAACATGAAACTGCTTTATTCAGTGTCTTTACTGGTTTTAATCACCGGGTCATTTTTTTTGAAGAGGAGGAGACCCCTGCGGATAATTCGGTAAAAACCTCCTGAACAATGAACACTGATCATTTGATCACATTGATGACGGACGTGCTGACGTGCTGACGTGCTGCGGTAAGCGTATTGTGTCACTTCCGATTGTTGACTGTGTTTACCGATAATGTTTTGCTGCCCTCAGCTTAGCTAAATTTTGCTCTATTCTTCATCACTGTGGATAAAATACCTGCAGTATATTTAAACGTACGCTAGTTCTGCACAAGCACTCCTAGCTCTCTCCTTCTTTTAGCAACTTTTCTTGCTAATCCCATAGTAGTTAGTTGTTTTAGCTCTGCTGTTTTAGCCTAGCAGCTAACATAGCTAAGCAGTTAACGATGGCTTCTCTCTCTCCCTCCCACTCTCCCGCTCTCTCTTGCTCGGTGTGTCATATGTTTAGCTATTCCTCTGCCTCCTTTAGTAACAATAGTACATGTAATAAATGTAGTTTATTTGCAGTGGTGGAGGTGAGGCTCAGTGAATTGGAAGCATGGCTCCGCACCATGGAAAACAAATCATTAACTAATGTAGTTAGCCAGCCCCCAGTAGCCGGTGCGGGCCGACCTAGCATAGCTCCTAGCATAGCTCCTACTCCCCCGGCAGTTTCCGAGCAGCCGGGAAGCCAGGGCGGCTGGGTGACTGTCCGAAGGAAGAATAGTCCTAAGCAGAAACCCGCGGTTCACCTCCAACCAGTTCACGTTTCAAACAGGTTCTCCCCACTCAGTGACACACCCGCTGAGAAACCAACTCTGGTTATTGGCAGCTCCATAGTGAGAAGTTAGCGACACCAGCGACCATAGTCAAATGCATTCCTGGGGTGGCTAAAGATAATCGTAAATATGGTAAGATTGTTATCCATGTCGGCGGGAATGACTGTCGATTACGCCAATCGGAGGTCACTAAAATTAATATTGAGTCGGTGTGTACATCGTAGTTTTCTCTGGGCCCCTGCCAAATCTGACCAGTGATGACATGTATAGCCGCATGTCATCATTCAACCGCTGGTTGTCGAGGTGGTGTCCAGAAAACAATGTGGGCTTCATAGACAATTGGTGGACTTTTTAGGGAAGACCTGGTCTGATTAGGAGAGACGGCATACATCCCACTTTGGATGGAGCAGCTCTCATATCTAGAAATATGGCTGAGTTTATTAGACCAAAACCATGACAACCCAGAGTTGAGACCAGGAGGCAGAGCTGCAGTCCTACACGCTTCTCTGCGCTTCCATTAGAGCAGTTACCCACCCAAAACCACATAGAAACTGTGTCTGTCCCCCGACCACTCAAATCATTTAAATCAATTAACTCTAAAGTAAACAGAAGAGGATTCTTTCATAAAAATCTAATAGAAATTAACACCACCACTGTCACAGTGCAACAAAATAGGAGAATTAAATGTGGACTCTTAAACATTAGATCTCTGTCTTCCAAAACTGTATTAGTAAACGACCTAATCTCAGATTATCATATTGATCTATTTTGTTTTACTGAAACCTGGCTGTGTCATGAAGAATACGTTAGCCTAAACGAATCCACTCCTCCAAGTCATATTAATACTCACATTCCTCGAGACACCGGCCGAGGAGGTGGAGTTGCAGCCATTTTTAACTCAAGCCTAATAATCAACCCTCGACCTAAACTTAATTATAACTCATTCGAAAACCTCGTTCTTAGTCTTTCACACCCAACCTGGAAAACTTTACAGCCAATTCTATTTGTTATAGTGTACCGCCCTCCTGGCCCGTACTCTGAATTTTTATCCAAATTTTCAGAGTTTTTATCAAACTTAGTCCTTTGTACAGATAAAGTAATTATAGTAGGTGACTTTAATATCCATGTGGACGTCGATATTGATAGTTTTAGCACTGCGTTTATCTCATTGTTAGACTCAATTGGCTTCTCTCAGAGTGTAAATAAACCTACGCACTGTCTTAACCACACCCTCGACCTTGTTCTGACTTATGGCATTGAAATTGAACATTTAATAGTTTTTCCACAAAATCCTATTTTATCAGACCATTACTGAATAACTTTTGAATTCCTATTAATAGACTACACGCCATTAGACAAAAACATCTTTACTAGATGTCTTTCTGATAGTGCTGTAGCTAAATTTAAAGAAGCGATCCCACTAGTACTAAATTCAGTGCCATGTCTCAATACTACAAAGGAGTCTTATGCTAACTTTAGTCCCTCTGAAACCGATGATCTTGTTGATAGTACCGCAGGCTCACTGCGAACAACACTCGACTCTATCGTCCCTTTAAAAAGGAAGATAATAAAACATAAGAAGCTAGCTCCATGGTATAACTCCCAAACCTGTAAATTAAAGCAAACATCGCGAAATTTTGAAAGTATTTGGAGTTCCACCAAACTGGAAGAATCTCGTTTAGTCTGGCAAGATAGTCTTAAAACATATAGGAAGGCCCTCTGTAATGCCAGAGCTGCCTACTACTCATCATTAATAGAGGAGAATAAAAACAGCCCTCGGTTCCTTTTCAGCACTTTGGCCAGGCTGACAAAGAGTCATAACTCTATTGATCCATGTATTCCTATAGCTCTCAGTAGTAATGACTTTATGAGCTTCTTTAATGACAAAATTCTAACTATTAGAGACAAAATTCATCACCTCCTGCCCTCAACAGGCACTGATTCACCCTCCAATTCAGGAACCTTAGAAACAGCTGCAAAACCCGATATATATTTAGACTGTTTCTCTCCAATCAACCTTCGTGAATTAATTTCAATGATTTCGTCCTCTAAACCATCATCCTGTCTCTTGGACCCCATCCCAACTAGGCTGCTTAAGGAAGTCTTACCCTTAGTTAGCACTTCTTTACTAGATATGATCAATCTGTCTCTAGTAACAGGCTATGTACCACAGTCCTTTAAAGTAGCTGTAATTAAACCTCTTCTTAAGAAGCCTACCCTGGATTCAGCCGTTTTAGCCAACTATAGACCTATATCTAACCTTCCCTTTCTCTCTAAGATCCTCGAGAAAGCAGTTGCCAATCAGTTATGTGACTTTCTACATAACAATAGTTTATTTGAGGATTTTCAGTCAGGTTTTAGAGCGCATCATAGCACAGAGACAGCATTGGTGAAAGTTACGAATGACCTCCTAACTGCATCAGACAATGGACTTCTCTCTATACTTGTTTTGTTAGATCTTAGTGCTGCATTCGACACCATTGACCATCACATCCTGTTACAGAGACTGGAACATTTAATTAGTATTAAAGGAACTGCATTAAGCTGGTTTAAATCCTATTTTTCAGATCGACTTCAGTTTGTACACGTTAACAATGAATCCTCCATCCATGCAAAAGTTAGACTGCTTTTTTTCACCTACGTAATATAGCAAAAATCAGGCACATCCTGCCTCAAAAAGATGCAGAAAAACTAGTCCATACTTTTGTTACTTCTAGGTTGGATTATTGTAATTCTTTATTGTCTGGCTGCCCTAACAAGACCGTAAAGACTCTCCAGCTGGTCCAGAATGCAGCTGCATGTGTACTAACAAAAACTAGGAAAAGAGATCCTATTTCTCCTATTTTAGCTTCGCTACATTGGCTTCCGGTAAAATCCAGAATAGAATTTAAAATACTTCTCCTTACTTATAAAGCTCTTAATGGTCAGGCGCCACTATATCTTAAAGAGCTCATAGTACCTTATTACCCCACTAGAACACTGCGCTCCCAAAACGCAGGCTTACCTGTGGTTCCTAGAATATCTAAAAGTAGAATGGGAGGCAGAGCCTTCAGCTATCAGGCTCCTCTCCTGTGGAACCATCTCCCAGATTCAGTCCGGGGGGCAGACACCCTCTCTACGTTTAAGAGTAGGCTTAAAACTTTCCTTTTTGAAAAAGCTTAGAGTTAGGGCCGGCCAGGCTCGCCTTGGACCAGCCCCTAGTTATGCTGCTATAGGACTAGACTGCCGGGGGACTTCCCATGATGCACTGAGCTCCTCTGTCCTACTCCTCCTCTCCATTTGTATGCTTTCATGTGCCATTAATGCATGTTACTAACTTGACTTCTTCCCCGGAGTCTCTGTGCTTTCTCGTCTTGTCTGTGGATGTCCTGCTTCCATTTCTGCTACTGCTATTATTGCTATTACTATTATAAAGTCATAGCTCTACTTCTATTATTGTTGTTATGGTTGTTGTTGTTGTTATTATGCTTCTCTGTGTCTCTCTCCACCTCACCCCCCTCTCCCCTTCCCCCGTCCCCCTCCCTCCTTCTTTTTCTGTAAACCCAACCGGTCAAGGCAGATGGCCGCCCACCTAGAGCCTGGTTCTGCTTGAGGTTTCTTCCCTTTAAAGGGGAGTTTTTCCTTGCTGCTGTCGCCAAGTGCTTGCTCAGGGGGGGAATTGTTGGGTCTCTGTAAATAAATGAGTACGGTCTTGACCTGCTCTATGTGTAAAGTGCCCTGAGATAACGTTTGTTGTGATTTGGCGCTATATAAATAAAATTGAATTGAAAATTGAATTGATGGAATCCTATCCAGTAGAAGCTGACTGCAATGACGGCAGTGGTGATTGTTTAACAATGAAGACAACTCCCATCATCCCACGCTACTTCACAACGTCATCAAACTCCATTTTTTGTTATTGTTATGATTGAGGGACCCCTAGTGGTAGAAATTACATATTGCGCGTTTAATGTTACGCACATAAACAACACAGGAGTAAAAATCCTCCAGGAGGCTTCATTTCACTTCTTTTTCAAAAACGTTACCCAAAATGGTGATAACATCCTTCGGCATGAAGCGTGTTTACTGGACAGTTATAGTTAGCTCGTCAGTTTCACAGAACTACAAACATATCAAATTTAAATAACTACTAATAACGTCCCTCTTTTCCAATGGTCATAACTTACATGGTCAATCACGCACACCAGAACACAAAGGATAAATAAAAACGGGCCAGGTGAACGACACGTAATCACTGTGGGCTCTGGATGACAGGGAACCTGGCATGTGTGGGCAGCAGGTGCAGCACCCAGCTATCGCTATTTTTAGCTGAAGAGCATTCATCTAAGACTTTATCAATAAATGGTAAAGCCTGTATACAAGCGGCTGTAGTTAGCAGCTAACTCGCTACATTAACAGATTGACAGTCTTGAGGGTAACGCTATTTCTCAGTAATCTTGATAACTAACATTAATAAACACAATTAATTAAATAAATTGTAAAGCTACAGTACTTCAAGTCCATTGAGGCTATCAGACATATAGTTTTCATTTGATGTACAAAATATAAAATATGAAGGGCTTACTTTTCAATCTTTATTAAATCCTGTGATCCCGAAGAGCAGCTCCAATGGTAATATCCACACTGCTGCAAGCGTGGCAAATCTTCTTGACATACAGGCACATAGCTGATGCTTACTGCCAATTTGTGTATAATATGGCAGGGAAACGTGTATAATTTGGCGCAATTGTGGATACCTTGCAATACCAATTCCCAACTATTGGGGGCACTGTTTGAAGTTCACATATACACATCCTGGTTTGTATACATACACACAAAAGTCTAAAGGATCAGTATAGGTTCAAAAGGAACAAAGTCATCCCCCCTATTAAAAAAAGCCATTCGGAGGGGTCATAATATGATTAATGGGGTTAAAAAGAAGAACCCTTCTCTCACTCAAATCTGTATTCATTTTTTGACTTTAATCTTTTCTTTTTTGCGGCACAATTTGACCTCTTAGTCAGTTATTTAAATGAAACCATCTGAGTTTAGAGGGGAAATGTCATTTTTCAGTCAGTAAATTGGATAGAACAGATATCTCTTTCACACAATAGAAACAAATAATTTATATTATAAATGATGAATCTATGCTAAGTGCCACCTTGCTGCTGGCAAAGATCTAAGATTTACAGGAGAGAGTTCATATTGTTTAATGGTATTTTTTCAGTAAGAATAAAATATCACAACTGTGGAGTCCATTTAAGGTATTTTATTGATTTTAACAGTTTTATGTAGTGTATATATGTATATGCATCCCTTTTCATCATCTTCTGAAACCAAACTTTCACTGACTCGACCAGGCTCATGTAGCACATTTAACAAATTTAACCCATATGATGTATGTATTTATATTTTGAAACATATGTATATGCATATACACAACCCTAGCCCTATATCACACCCTTGACCACAACGAATTTAACATTTAATTATGTTACGCTAAACCCACATAATAAGGCCTCAAGCGGGCAAGGAAAAACTCCCCCCAAAACCCGTTCACAGGTAGAGAGGGAAGAAACCTTGAGAAGGATCACACAAGAGGGGACCCCCTTCCAGGGCTGATGGTTACCTGGTGGGCAGCATCACAACAATGAGGTCAGGGCTGAATTTTCAAGCATTTCAAAATCACCTTGGGGTCACTACTGGAATTACTGTATTTGGGAAATCTCCTTATAGTCCATAGTATGGTGAATCTAGTGAAGGACTATAGTGACCCGGAAGAGTGAATCTAATCTGTGTCCTCTTTAACCTTATTATATGTGCCAAATGAGGGGAAGTTTTAGTAACAGTGCTACTGTGATTTAAATGATTCAGACAATCTGCTACAGAGCTTGATCTACCAAAGGCTGTACCCTGAATGCCCGATACTGTCCCGTCTTCCACAGGCTTTACTCTTGTCCTCGGGGGCCACAGAGGTCTCGGTGCTCTGGTCTTTTCTGGTGCCGTGTTAGGATGTATCTTTTTCTTCTCTGGTGCTAAATCACTGGGTGGGGTAGGCTTGATCTCTCTGGGCCTCTCTGGTCCTGGTTCTTTAGCGCCCTTTGGTCCAGGTACACAAGCTGCTTTTGGTCCTGCTTTTGCTTTTGCCTTTAGTGGCCCCTGTGCTTTGCGTACTGGAGACCTGCCGCTAGTCTTTGGCATCACATCCCTGTTCATTGGTGAGCTTTTCCTGGGTTTAGTGGACACAGCTTTGCCCTGGACCGCAGATACCTGGCTGTCTTGTTTTTTCTTCTGTGGAATAGGTGGGAATAGGTGGGGTGTGGAATAGGTGGGAGAAGCTGCTTTTGGTCCTGCTTTTGCTTTTGCCTTTAGTGGCCCCTGTGCTTTGCGTACTGGAGACCTGCCGCTAGTCTTTGGCATCACATCCCTGTTCATTGGTGAGCTTTTCCTGGGTTTAGTGGACACAGCTTTGCCCTGGACCGCAGATACCTGGCTGTCTTGTTTTTTCTTCTGTGGAATAGGTGGGAGAACAGGCTTGTATAACACTATTGGTACAGGAACACGGGGGGGGTTGGCAGCTTTACCAGCCACTCTGGATTCTGACACTGACACCTTTTTCAGTTCTGAAGATTTCTCTGAAATTGGTGTTAGTTTGCACCGGCGTGTTTGTGGCATTTTCCTGACATCTTCAGAGGTTCCTTTACTCGCCTGTTGAGGAGAGTTAGGAACCTTTAGTGAGGACACTCTACGTGTCTTCACGCTGAGATCACGGGGGGGTGGTGCAGGCTTACCTTCTCCGTTTACAACAAGGAAAGGCGGTGGTACATTCTTCCCATATTGTCTTCCCACACGGGGAGGTGGTCTCGGTGTGGGATACATGGGAGATGCAGAGGGCTTCTTGCCTTTCCCTGAAGTTTTATTGGTTGGCATTCTCTCCTTTTGAGTTTGAACCCGTTTTTCTACGTTTCCATCAGTAGAAGATGCCAAATCCGAGTACAGCACCTTTAAAGCCACCTCTACCTCGGCATGAGATGGAACTTGTTGTGATGCTGCAGGTGACGCGGTGATTGGAGACATTTTTCTCGATCCTAGGAACTTGTTCTCTGGAAAAGGCAAATTACAAAATTATATGAGATTATGTGCCACAAGAGAGAGAATTCAATGATCTTTTTTTGTTATATATTATTTGTAGTGATGTTCCAATTTTGCCTTTAATTCTGATTTAAGTCTTTTCAGTTTGTGCCAATACTTAAACCAGCCCTGGAATAAAATTTATAAAGCATTTTTGCACGTTGAGTCGGGTTGTTTTGTGTGAACAGGGTCTGAAATTTTATGTGTAAACAACAAATACAACAGTTTAAATGTTGTCATGATTACTGCTATAAAGCTCCTGAAGCTAAAACTGTCTGGATCAGCATATATTTGAAAATGAGTGCAGGGCTGGGGGAGGTGGGCGTTATCGTTCTACCATTTATGTAAATTTAATGACGTAGAGACCTCCCAAATGGTCGACTCTACATCAGCATGGGCCACGCCTTTTCGGGGCTAATTTTAAACAGCAGATGACAGATTGAGCCATTTTTGCGTACTGTGTTGCAATAGGTGAAGTATTTGGGTTGGATTGGCTGCAACCTGAAGCTAACATTACTTCACTAATCTAAGAAAAAGGCCCTGATCTGGTTGGCTTGGAACATCACTGATTATTAGAAATTATTAAATAAATAAGGATTAATTTATATATTTTTGAACAGTAGCTTACCCCACATCTCTTGGTAGTTGAAGGAAACAATCTTGGGATCAGCATCAGGGTGACATCTTCTGAATTCGATCAGCCCCGACAAATACTCAATTAAAAATTCGGGGATATCAGCAGGTTGTGATAGGAGTGCTGCTCTGGTAATACACTCCAACCAGCTCTTCAGTCCGTACGGATACAAATTGTGGGAATCCATCTTTATGTCTCTTCGAAAGTACTCTTTCCTACAGTAATGTTAGACTGAGATGTGAACTGAGTTATACTAGGTACTGTGTACCCTCCACTTCAAAGCCCTGAGATGATAGAAGGCTCTGACATCATTTGTGTTATGATGTCAAAGCCTTTATGAGGTCATGGAAGGCTCTGACATCCTTTGTGTTATGGGTTCTCTTTATTGAGCCATACTGTTTTTTTTTAGAATGTTTACATCATCAATTGTATTAAACATTTTAACCACCTTAAAACTATAATATGTAACTATTCTGCTTTAAAATGTCTAAAATTGACTAGACATATCTCATATATTTTGTTCAGTTGTGTACTTACATTATCCCAAATGTTTCCAACAATTTTTTAAACCTAGAGAAATCTGTAGTTTTAATCAAGGTAACAGTGCGTTTCATTTGGTTGCCTGTCAATTGTGTCATGTATGCGCACAAGATGATAATTACCTTTTGTGCATGCATCAGAGTGGTGGTTATCCGCCAAAGAGGACATGCATACAAGATAGTTCGTTGACGTTGTGGTTGTCCTGCAGAAACTATCATAAATTGCCTTTTATTCACTGTTGAGCTGCATTTTTGTGATAAACTTTTTAGATCTTGGTTGTTTTTAACTCTTAAGTTATCAGAGAAACAAGCTGAACAAACGTCAGTGGCAGCTCAGCTCACACAGAGCCCCTCCCGGCGGTCCTCTGTCAGCCAAACAGCCTCGGAGAAACACTGATTTTTAATGTGAAACAGCTTTATTCAGTGTTTTTACCGGTTCTAATCCCTGTGTACGTTTGTTTTGGAGAGGAGGAGACCTCTGCTGATATTTCAGCTCCCGGTAAAAACCTCCTGAACATCTGGATCTAAAGTTGTAATAGAAACAAGCTGAGTAAATATTAGTGGCAGCTCAGCTCACAGCCCATCCGGACGTCCTGTGTCCACCGAACAGAGTGGGAGAAACACTCATTTTTAACATCTGCTTTATTCAGTGTTTTTACCGGTTTTAATCCATGTGTACGTTTGTTTTGGAGAAGAGGAGGCCTCTGCAGATAATTTGGCTCCCGGTAAAATCCTCTTCAATGTCTGGATCTTAATTTGTCAAAGAAACAAGCCGAGCATGCTGCGGTAGCTCAGTTTTTAGCCCATCCGGATGTCCTGAGTCCATGGAACAGCATGGGAGAAACACTGATTTTTAACATGAAACTGCTTTATTCAGTGTCTTTACTGGTTTTAATCACCGGGTCATTTTTTTTGAAGAGGAGGAGACCGCTGCGGATAATTCGGTAAAAACCTCCTGAACAATGAACACTGATCATTTGATCACATTGATGACGGACGTGCTGACGTGCTGACGTGCTGCGGTAAGCGTATTGTGTCACTTCCGATTGTTGACTGTGTTTACCGATAATGTTTTGCTGCCCTCAGCTTAGCTAAATTTTGCTCTATTCTTCATCACTGTGGATAAAATACCTGCAGTATATTTAAACGTACGCTAGTTCTGCACAAGCACTCCTAGCTCTCTCCTTCTTTTAGCAACTTTTCTTGCTAATCCCATAGTAGTTAGTTGTTTTAGCTCTGCTGTTTTAGCCTAGCAGCTAACATAGCTAAGCAGTTAACGATGGCTTCTCTCTCTCCCTCCCACTCTCCTGCTCTCTCTTGCTCGGTGTGTCATATGTTTAGCTATTCCTCTGCCTCCTTTAGTAACAATAGTACATGTAATAAATGTAGTTTATTTGCAGTGGTGGAGGTGAGGCTCAGTGAATTGGAAGCATGGCTCCGCACCATGGAAAACAAATCATTAACTAATGTAGTTAGCCAGCCCCCAGTAGCCGGTGCGGGCCGACCTAGCATAGCTCCTAGCATAGCTCCTACTCCCCCGGCAGTTTCCGAGCAGCCAGGAAGCCAGGGCGGCTGGGTGACTGTCCGAAGGAAGCATAGTCCTAACCCGCGGTTCACCTCCAACCAGTTCACGTTTCAAACAGGTTCTCCCCACTCAGTGACACACCCGCTGTGTGTCACTGAGTGTCACATTTGTATGCTTTCATGTACCATTAATGCATGTTACTAACTTGACTTCTTCCCCGGAGTCTCTGTGCTTTCTCGTCTTGTCTGTGGATGTCCTGCTTCCATTTCTGCTACTGCTATTATTGCTATTGCTATTATAAAGTCATAGCTCTACTTCTATTATTGTTGTTATGGTTATTGTTGTTGTTGTTATTATGCTTCTCTGTGTCTCTTTCCACCTCACCCCCCTCTCCCCTTCCCCCGTCCCCCTCCCTCCTTCTTTTTCTGTAAACCCAACCGGTCAAGGCAGATGGCCGCCCACACGGAGCTTCTTGGTTGGCATTCTCTCCTTTTGATCTTGAACCTGTTTTTCTACGTTTCCATCAGTAGAAGATGCCAAATCCGAGTACAGCACCTTTAAAGCCACCTCTACCTCGGCATGAGATGGAACTTGTCGTGATGCTGCAGGTGACGCGGTGATTGGAGACATTTTTCTCGATCCTAGGAACTTGTTCTCTGGAAAAGGCCATTTACAAAATTATATGAGATTATGTGCCACAAGAGAGAGAATTCAATGATCTTTTTTTGTTATATATTATTTGTAGTGATGTTCCAATTTTGCCTTTAATTCTGATTTAAGTCTTTTCAGTTTGTGCCAATACTTAAACCAGCCCTGGAATAAAATTTATAAAGCATTTTTAATATGTTTGAACGTTGAGTCGGGTTGTTTTGTGTGAACAGGGTCTGAAATTTTATGTGTAAACAACAAATACAACAGTTTAAATGTTGTCATGATTACTGCTATAAAGCTCCTAAAGCTAAAACTGTCTGGATCAGCATATATTTGAAAATGAGTGCAGGGCTGGGGGAGGTGGGCGTTATCGTTCTACCATTTATGTAAATTTAATGACGTAGAGACCACCCAAATGGTCGACTCTACATCAGCATGGGCCAGGCCTTTTCGGGGCTAATTTTAAACAGTAGATGACAGATTGAGCCATTTTCAACCCATGAAATGCTGATTTTTATAAATTCGGTGTCAATGTCAATATTAACACCAGCATTGATGTGTTTCATCACAGTACAGTCATATAATTAAGTTTACAGCCCTAAAAGAAAAAACACATTTTTAGTGCGCATTACCTCTTTAATTTTAATTCACTACTTCAAAAGTTACTGTGTTGCAATAGGTGAAGTATTTGGTCGATTAGCTGCAACCTGAAGCTAACATTACTTCACTAATTTATGAAAAAGGCCCTGATCTGGTTGGCTTGGGACATCACTGATTATTATAAATTATTAAATAAATAAGGGTTATATTTTAAGAATTTAAGGATATATTTTTGAACAGTAGGTTACCCCACATCTCTTGGTAGTTGAAGGAAACAATCTTGGGATCAGCATCAGGGTGACATCTTCTGAAGTCGATCAGCTCTGACAAATACTCAAATAAAATAATAATAATAATAATAATAATAATAATGTCAGCAGGTTGTGATAGGAGTGCTGCTCTGGTAATACACTCCAACCAGCTCTTCAGTCCGTACGGATACAAATTGTGGGAATTCATCTTTAAGTCTCTATTTATTGAGTCATACTGTTTTTTTGGAATGTTTACATCATTGATTGTATTAAACTTTTTATATATATATAATATAAATAAACCTATATATATATATATATATATACTATAATTATAAACTTTTTATTATAAAGGTGGCTACCTTTATAATACTGTTGTGCTGTTATAGCAATATTCATGTGTTGATTGTCTGTCAACATTAATAAAAAATACTGCAGAAAAGGTATTACACTGGGTAATTGTTTAAAAAAACAAACTCTCTCTCTCTTGTCTCTAATTTATCGCGTTCTTTCACCTGTGCACCTTAAGTGCTTTTCATGGCGTGCATGAAGCATGTATATTACTTACGATTGACTTTTCCCTCTTTTTGTTTGTTTATCACCACAAAACCCTTTTGCATGATAAAGGTTTGTTTATCATTAAACCTGCAGTAACATATTTTTGGCCACTTGGGGGCAGCGGAAACACGCTTTGAAGACAACATTCACATATAATCACCTTTTAAGTTATTTTGGGGAACTTGTTAGAAAAGAGTAGCCTATTCATATTATTTGCCGTTTGATGCTTGGCAGGTAGTGTTCACTCAGTTTCTCAATGAAAACAGCCTTCTGTTGCAGACTGCCTGAATCAAAACAGTAAAGTTGTGGGCTGGAAAACCAAATCAATGAGCTTCGTTGAGAAAGGAACGGCAGACTCGACGGATAATTCTCTGTGGGTTTAGTCTCTTAGAAAAAAGTTGGAAGCCCACAGCATGGCAGCAGAGGGAGAATCTGTCAAGCTGAGAAAATGTTTTTCTCAGTTTTGTTTGGCATATGTAGTGTGTGTCACTGTATTATATTCAGTGCACATATTCATACACATATATAATTAAATATGACAATATAAACCATCTGGCCTAGGTTATGACGATTTGATTTTCTAAAACTGTATTAGTAATTTTAATTTCAAAATAAAACAATATGTAATAAAACAGAACTATGTACCAGAACAAGAAATAGCTGACAGTGGTTCTTTCCAAATCTCTGCACTGCAGGAGAAATATGGACTCAGCAGGTGCCTGTGCTCTAGCAGATTTATTTAGAGAGATGTCTTCTCAGCCAGAACAGGGCTCTCCTCTGTCACTGCATGATCGTACTGAGGATAAGGTCAAGAAATACAAAGAGGAGGAGCTACTGGCCCTCAGTGGGCATCCAGTCAGATGGTGGAGAAAGCACCAGCTGTTTTCCTTTTCACTTTCTATCTTAGCTTGAAATGTCCTCTGGGACCAGGTGCAACTGTAACTGCATAAAAGCACATAAAGGCCAAATAATATTTTGCTGAAGTGAACAAAAGTGTGAGTTTGTGTGTTAAATTGTTAATGTGTCTCAATTGTACAAGTTCATAATAAAGATGTACACTAGCTGTTACTGTTCTACATTATTTGTAGGATATGATCACGCAAATAACCATAACAAAAAGCAGTGTCAGCCATTAAAAAGTCAATTAAATAACCATTCAACCTAAACTACTGTGGGGAACAGCCTGAGTACCATCATAATTTACTGTAGCACACACAAAAACACACAATGATACACACAGCGCCTTCAAACCCAGCAGTGTGATGAGGGATGTAAGACAGCCTGACCCTGCAGAGAGGCAGCAAAGGAGTGGGAGGAAGTGGAGTTTACAAAGGCAATACCTTGAGCTGTAACATGCAACCAGAAACCAGCCTTACAAGCACCTTGGCTTGGGAAAACGCCCTGAGCGGTTTTGGCAGGATAGAGCAGACAGGACAATAGTGTCCTCTGGTGGAGAAGGTGAACAGATTCACAACAGTGGTCTGCAGTGGCCCCTTTTCTGATCTCTTGTGGATTCTGGTCACAGTCAGCTTAAGAAATTTTGTGATTTTTCTGTAACTTGCAGAAAATGCCATTTGACATTTCTGTTTTATCTGAAACGTCCCCACAAACATGATATTTGCCTAGGCTAGGATGTTATTTCACTTTTCTCCAGAGATGAGCTTTGGCAAAAAGTTAGAGGACATTTATTTTTCCTCTGCTTTCTGTGAATCATCTGAATTTCACATTATTTACAAGGTCATAGGTAGCTGGGTTGGCTGTTTATTTCATGCTAAGTTTGAGAATATAAACTTAAAAATCTTAAATATAGCAAAAACAGTATGTTGTCAATCTGAGCATACAGTATATAACATGTTTCAGAGTGATTTACAGTATTTGGCAAATAAAAAAAAATGACATAGACTTGTAACTGGATCTGATTAGAGGTTATGATTGGGGTGAAGGAATATTTCTTGTGATGCTACAATTTCTTCTTTTTTCTCTTTTCATTTTTTTTTGACTTGCAGGTATTATCATCTAAGACAAATTAAAACTTACAGCATGCTGTGAAAAGAATTTACAAGAAACACAGCCATAGCAAAAGGGACAGACAACATGGCTAATAGTATGAAGAAATTAAAAAATAAATAAATAAAAAAGGATGGTCAGACACTTGTTTTTCTCACCCTCCCATGCTTCACAATGCAATTATACCCCCATTGACAGATCCGATATAATACATCTTCTTCTCATCTGAATGAATTGTTTTCCTCATTCATCATGGTTCATTAGAGACCATTTTTTCCCACCCCCTGCTCTCAGTGCCAGATTATGATGCTTCCCTCTGCCTACACATTCCTATAGAAGCACACCACTGAGCTGGGAAACACAACCTGTCCCAATTCTAGCACACAACACAATCAGTGGCACCTTTTATATTTTTATATTTCCATTAATTGACCAGAGCAGTTTGCAATGAGAGAACAGCTCATGGACACATAAAACACGTCCATCACATAACTGTTGATGGACGTGTTGTTCCTGTGGTCAGTCACCTTAACTACAACTGGTCTCTGTGTCGCATCACTATGGAAATGTTCCAATCCTTAGAAATTGTTGCTGATTGCAATCCAATTTCCATTTCAAATAATGACAGGAAAAGAAAAAGGAAAGTAGTAATGAAACACATTTACATTTGCAGTTGAAATGCAGCAGAACACAGAAAATATCTCCAGAACCACTAATACTCTGCTTGTTATAACAACCAATGTTGCACTGTAGGACATGCAGCTTTGCTCTGTGCTCCTTTGGTAATTACATGCTACTGCAAAAAAACTAAACAAAGGCCATAATGCAACCAAATGTCTGTCTTATTTGTCCCATTAGTACAGTAGGGTGGCCAAGTAGTTGAAAACCATATTTTTGTGACAAGAAGCATGGGGTGAAGGGGGTTCAATATCTTGATCTCTCTGGCACAAAGTGATAAGACAATTTCCCTGAGAGTATCACAACAACAGTAGACTATCATTCAACCCAAAATGATATTTGGAATGAATCTATAAGTCATAATAGGCATCCATAATTTTCCTCAGACCTAACAAAAACCTCAGTATGAGGTGTTCATACCTATCTGAGGTACTGCTTTACTGTTTAGTTGCTGTCTTGCCTTGTGACAAATTTAGGTGGCACTACTATACTGCTTATAATGTCTCTTTCCTTTATTTACTCTGGGATGACTTGCTGAGCATGCTCCTATTCATCAGCCTGCTTCACATCCATAATATTATACACATTGAAGCTCAAGAGCTACAGCTGCAGATGGTTGAGAGGCTTGACCTAATGTTTAAACCAGTCAAATTCGAGTCAAATGTCCGGAAGCTGATATTACCAGCTTGTTAATTTCAGAAATAACTAAAATCATCTTTGTAGAGTTTTAAAACTCACTCACAGCCCAATAAATGCATAACAGATATGTAAATTAGTACTGACACCTTATGTTTTGATATCGATAAATGTGATGTCTTTGAATTCAGTTTTTTTTTTTTTTTTTTTGGCTTTTTTTGCATGCTTCTTAATAAAATCTGTATAAATCACTCCGGTGCAAGAGCAGAGTAAAGTTAAAAGATAAGCTGTGTCTATATGTGCTGCAGGCGTACAGTCATATTTACATTCTGCCTCCATACACTGACATTTGCTCAAGAAATTAATCATGCATGCAGACAGCCATGCATATTCACAAAGCCACCAGGAATCCATTCCCTGGGAGTCCTCAACATACAGGCAGACACACACTCAAAGACAAAGCTGTCTCAGGCATACACACATAAGATCATTACACATGCACACACATGCATTGTCAATTACTCAACTGCACTTTACATCATTGCCTGTGAGGCAACAATAAAATGTTTAACATAGCCATTCACTGTGCTACTAAATGTCATTGACACTAGATTGTGATCATGTTTTTCAGGCCGTTAACACCCTAAATGTTGATAAGAGACATTAATGGTCAAACATCATTATTTAGCTTCAGCTGATTAATTGATAACATGTATATGAGAATGTCCTATTCTGGCCGTTTACGTTTAATTTCTTTCCTTAAGCATTTGAATTTTAGCTTTAATGTCTTGAAGATGTAAACCTTACTATATTTGCTGCAACACATGGCCAGCATCATACAAAAGAAAAGAAGAACAGAGACCAACCAGTTGGTAAAATTAGACTTTTTAACAATCAATTCTTCCCTGTTTATTTTCTAATTTCTAATTTAACCAATCATACCAAACATAAGGTTGTTTATAGTCAGAAAGATTCCTTCAGAAAGATGGGATACAGACACAGGAGACAAAATAAACAAAACAAAACCAAAGTTGCAAGACAATTACTATAGTCGAATCTCAGTGCAGTGACCACATGGGTGATGAGGGTTATGTGAGAATTGAGAAACAGAATTTGGTTTTCTGTTGATTAGCAGACATGCTGGTGAAGGCTATGCAAGAGCAGGAGTATATCTAGTTTTGGTTTCCTCATGTATAATGTATGATGTTGTGTTACCAGCACTTCTGCCCTGAAATAACTGCAATTGCAACTGACTATAATCAGATAGGTAACTGTTAGAAGTCCCCGCAGTGTCACATTAATTTGGCAATAAATCTAAATATACAGGCATGATTCACAATGAAAGCAGTTGTATTGCCGACATTCTTTTTCATCTTTTAATACTGTGCATTTTAGGCCATTTAATGTGCATTTTGTCAAATATTTACACTAGAAAAAAAAGGAGGAAAATGAGAAGGACAGGAGGGAGGCCCCCTTTAGCAGCACACTCCTGCTGAGGCTGGCATTTACCTTGTAACTCCAAGTGAATCATATTTGATACATGAGTTTTTGAGACCCAACATCAACAGTGTGATAATTTCTTTCCTGAAAAACCTAATGTATACAATCAGATACATGCAGTGCACAGATGTTCCACCAGGGGGCAGAAGGCACGTACCAGGGGACCTTCAGTTGAGACATCCAAAATGGACGTTGTCAGTCAATGACCCCCATTGGTTTTGCATTGATATTTTGAAAAAGTTCAAGTAAAAAAACATTAAAATTGTTACTGATACTTCAATAGGAATATTTACTGGATTGATGCAGCATATAATTACTCAATATTTCATAATTTATCTGTAAATCCATCAATCATTTTATTGCATTTCATGCATTATGCATTCCATAAAGCAACATACACTCTTTTGATTATTTAAGTAAGTAATTAAGTAAGTTAGTTAACTAATTAAAGTTTTAAATAACATAATTCGATATATTCAGAGTAGAAATTGAGATATTTATAGCCTATATTGTATTTTTTTATTAGGCAACCTGTTGTATCACGATGATCAATGACTAGTTGGATGTTGCCATGGCTCATTTGCTAATAATTGTCTTTTTCCATACTGATTTTCACTAAAAACTGACCAATTTAGAGAAGAAATACACAATAATTTGTTTTTGGTGTGTATTTTTTAGATGGCAAAAAAGCACAGTGTTGAAGATGTCCTGAAGATGATTATGGATGGCAATTCAAGCGACATGTAGCAGTTAGGGGAAGAGGATGATGATGATGATTATGAGGAATGGACTCCTACTGCAATGTGTACTGGGGGAAACTCAGATAGTAGTGATGAGGAAGAATTGCAAGATTAAAGTGTCAACCAGACAAACACAGAAGTCGAGGGCCCAACAACACAGGACACAACAACAATTTGAACCTCCAGCTGTTGAATTTGATGAATGTGTTGAGGAAGAGTCAGAAGACAGGCTTGACTGGACACCATACAGATATTTCAAAAAAATTTTGACTGATGAAATACTACAGGAAATTGGAGAACAAACAAACTTGTACAGTGTGCAGAAAGAAGGAAAGTCAACAAACACAACTACCAAAGAAACTGAGCAAATTCTGTGTATATACATGCACATGGGGTTAGTACAGATGCCCAATGTACAAGCCCACTGGGAGATGGAGACAAAGCACTCCGCAGTTTGTGATGTGTGGCTCAAGATCAATTTCTGAAATTGCTGACAGTGATTTACTTTCAGGATAACCTCAATGTGTCTGACGATGTGAAGAAAGATAAACTTTGGAAACTCAGGCCACGGTTACAAAAACTATGTAAACAATTTCTTTGCATACCTCCTGAAGAATGTCACGCTGTTGACGAAATCATGGTGTCATTCGTGGGCAAATCGCATCAACGTGTCTACATGCCAGCAAAACCTCACAAATGGGGGTTCAAGATATGGGGACATGCTGGACAAAGTGGCTTTCTTTATGACTTTGAGGTTTGCCAAGGGGCAAAAAATCCTGACCAAGCGAAATCTGATGTTGGTGCCACTGGAGACATTGTCCTGAAAATGACCTCAACCCTTCCAGCAGGAAAAAGCACTGGTTCCACTGGTGGAACGCTTGAAAGAAAGAGAAATCTACTGTATATAGATGGGTGACAAATTAAAGTAAAAAACTGAATAAATGGGTGGAGAAACATAACGAGTGCAGATGCTTCTACAGAGGTGCACTGCATGGTACAATTAAGTAGTTAACATCCAATCATGCTCTGTGGCATGTATAAAAAGGCTGAGCAGGACCAGTTGATTCTGATTTTGTATCAAAGCAAAAGGAAAAGATCTAAGTGACTTTGGAAGAGGGTTCATTGTTGGGGCACCTATGGGAGGAGCTTCAGTCACAAAGGCTGCTCAACTGACTAGTGTTTCAACAGGAACAGTGACTAAAGTGACATCTGTATTTAGATCTATGAGAAAGACATCAGTAAATAGGGTCGGGAATTGTGGTCGACAGCGATGCTTGTGCATTAGTGCAAAATGCTTCTATGCACTCTATGCACTCTATGCATTGTCTCTGTGCACTGCCTGTTGGCACCTACGTCCTATCGGACTCAAACTTAGTTTTATGGCACTTACTCGTGTTGTTCTCTCCTGACTAGATAGCTGCTTGTGTTGTATCAGCTCTCAGATGTACGTCACTTTGGATAAAAGCATCTGCTAAATTAAACTGTAAATTGTAAAAACAGAAGAGCAACTCTTCCTCAGGTGACTGAGAATGTCAATGCAGGACATCCGTCGACAATTACTTAGAGAGGGATATTATAGTAGGGTTGCAGTGCATAAACCCATCATTGCAAAGATGAATGCACTTTTGAGAGTTCAGTGGTGAAAAAAACCACAGGCAGTGGTCTACAGAGATGTGGAAAAAAGTGATATGGTCAGATAAGTCATCCTTCATCATATTCTCGACAAGTGGGCGAGTGCATGTGTGGCGTACACCAAGAGAACGGTACAGGTCTGAAAGCTTGACCCCTACAGTGAGGGGATCTGGTGTCTCTGTTATGCTGTGTGGGGCATTTTCCTGGCATGGTTTGGGTCCACTTGTCCCCTTAGAGGGAAGGGTCACTGCCAATCAATACAAAGTTGTTCTGAGTGATCACCTTTATCCTATGATGAAACTTTTCTATTCTGATGGGAGTGGTCTCCTCCTGGATGACAATGCCCCCATCCATAGGGCACGAGGGGTCACTGAATGGTTTGATGAGTATGAAAATGATGTGAATCATATGCTGTGGCCTTCACAGTCACCAGATCTCAACACTATGGGAGATTTTGGACCCCAACAAATTGTGCTTCTTTATTAGATCTCTGATTACATTTGAATACCAAAATCATTAGAAAAGAGCAGAACTATGTTTTCTTAACATACATCGACAATCTTAATCTGTCTGGCTCTATTATTGTTGCAATTGTGCAGTTCAGCCACTAAGTGTAGCTGTAAGTCCATAGTTGAGCTGAATACTAGCAAGGTAAATGCCATGTATGCTGAAACTGAAAGCCACAGTGATCACCAGAGACCCTTTTGGTCATTGCAGTTCTGTGGTGCAGAAATATGTCTCACTCAATAAAATAATGAGCTGTACAGTAGATTATTAGTGCGCCACTTGCTTTACATTCATACATTTACACATACTCTTACCTGTGAGTAAAAATCATTTACTGTTAAGTAAAGTCACCAAGCAGCTCCACCACATAAGAGGGAGAGTAAACGCCTTCAGGGATGTAGCGCAGCAAATATTTCTGAAGGGGCACAGTTTCACTCAAACATGTACAAAAGGAGAATCAATACAGAACATACAGACTGCAACGCTCTTGTTGAAGGTATAGAGTCATCAAGAAGTAATCTGATAAAGCATTTTAATATTTCTAAAGAGAGAGAAAGAATTTGAAATCAAGAATAACTTACTTGCAAATCAAAAGGCAAAAGACACCTACTTTTGATCATTTTGGTTCTCATGTCTATAGATACAATCATTCAACAGCCACTCCTAAGAAGGATCTTTTCTTCAGAATAGACTTATTTGTATATCTGTGACAAAATGAGAGGAATTCAAAGCTTTGTTGTACAAAAAGAAAAAGCTTTTATTCACATGGCTACATGATTAAAAACAAGACCAACACAGCAGCAGAAACATTCAGATCTTTTACTAGCAATTACTAGCAAAGTCAAAGTCAAAGTATTTGCAATAAAATGTGATGAAAGTATAAAAAGTAAATGTACTCCTCATGCAGAAAGAGTTTTATTGTATAATTTATATAATTAGATCATTATTATTGATGCATTAAGTTGTAAGCAACGTTTTAATGTAGTTTCAAAGTGGAGTTAACACACATTGATGAATAATGTATAGCCTATACTGTTTTTAAAGTCATCACTCTCATTTCTTAGATTTCTTATTTTATTTTTATTTATTGCATTTAAGTAGTTCTTTATAGATTTTCTGTATCTACTTTGAAATCATCATCAGTGTTTCAGATGTATTTTGTGCATAAATACAAATGAAGTCTAAAATTAGGCAGGTATATGAGCTTCAAATGGTGACCTTTTTAAGAGCAGTGAATTACATAGACACACAGGAAAAGATTGAGAAAGCGGGCGGAGGGTAGAGAGGGAGGAAGGAAACACTCTGTTTACTTTGCTTGATCAGACAGCCATATAGTCATTTAGTCGGCTCCTAATTGCTGAGTAATCGTCTGATTGTAACCATTTGCTGCTTGCAATCTGTGTTAGCAAGCAAATACTTTAATCAGGTTTATATCAAACAGTAGCCTGTAAAAACATGACATTTACAACAGAGTGCTATAAAGCTGTGTAAGCCAATCAATAAGCACACACACACACAAACAAACACACACTTATACACACACACACACACACGCAAACACGCACAATGCATGATTTAATGTCAGCTTCTCTGCATGGAGCCGAGCCAAGCACCAACACGACACACCCACTAACTCTTCTCTCTCATCCTCCATCTCGTCTCTATCTGTCTCTGTGTCTCTTTTTATATTTCACTGAGGAACATTTACATTTACATTTCAAATGTGACAATGAGGTCCAAATCACAGTCTAAATGACTTTTTAAAACAGCAATAATTTCATAATTGATTGACCTATTTCTAATGGCGAAACTTTTTTGTTGTAATATTTTATGTTATATAATAGCAAAAGTATCTTGTTCCTGCAAAGATATAATGGTGAAGAAATAACGACCAGCAATCAGCCAATACTTGTGGGTAAACTAGAAACGAGTTTCTTGCCTTGTAAATTACTGCAAGCATGTAGTGGAGTTTGAAGGAGAGTGTTCAGTTTGATGAAATCAATTTTACTGTCTATTGAACAGCAGTGCTTTGTGGGGTGATGAATCCCACAAAGTAAATGTGTGAACAACCAATAGGCCTCACAGATTTAGATTTTTTCAGATTTTAACACTGTTACAGTGACAATGCTGTTGTCCTCATACAGTGCACACACAGCTATCTAAATCATTTTGCAACCATATCTTCAAATTTTTGTCAGTTTTTCAATTTTATCCAAGTAGAACTCTTTAATCATGTATTATCTTTTTTATAAACTCTCCACTTGAAGCTACTAAGTATGCCTCAAATGATGCATGCCAAACCTGCTGCTTCGTACAACAGCGTTTTATTTTTTTTTAAATGTTAGCTGCTGAACACATCAACTGGAGCCATTGCGGGTTGAAGCACTTGCACATGAAGAGGGGAGGGGTGGAGTGTGTGTGTGTGCGTGTGTGTGTGGGTGTGTGTGTTTCTGACCGTGCTTCCTTGCTTCCTTACCAGTTTTAACCAGCAATTTATGTGATTGTAACCAGTGTTTTTCTCACCACCAACCTCTAAACCTCTCCCACCTCCACTTCGTGCTACAGCCAATAGCCTGTTGTTGAGTATTTCTGTGGTTGCACCACTATAGCATACCCCTAATGACTGACATGGCATTGAGGCTCCCTGGATTATCAGTCAATCATATGTTTCAGGCTGTTTGGCAAATAGCAGCTCCTTTCATGTCATTAACTTTCCCTGCTGGCTATTGGATGAGCAAACATACTGTAGTGTGCATATTCTGCTCGAGCACCATCATAAAATCATACACTTAGCCCTCTGCACTGATGACTCAAGCTATCAGGTAAAACATTGTAAAGTTCTGTGGGCCTAAATCAGTGCTTTATGGTGGTAAAACATTGAGCATATTGCTTTTCTGTCCGTCTTTCTGCATCTTTATCTCTCGTCTGCTAACATGGATGTCCTACAGCTGCATAATGGAGCTGCACTACTCTGTGGTCAATGTATTCGACGGTTTCTGTCTTTGTGTCTCTCTTTCTTTTTTGATTGCTCGCTTGTTTCCTTCATTTCTCCCTTCCTCTCTCTAAAATCCCCCTCCCATTTTAACAAAAAGGTATAAAATTGCTTTAGATGTCTGAGTGCCATTGTAAGGTTAGTAACAAGACTTAATTTAAATAGGGCTTTTATAAGCTGTTTGTCTTGACTGTTCCGTTGCTAACTGGAGTAGGGTGCACCTGGTTTGATTCACATTATATCCTTGATGCAGATGCTGTTCAGGCTGCCATACTGTTCATCAGATGATGAGCTCGCTCTGGTTGTGCAGTGCATGTTGTGGATTGTATATCAACTTTCTGTTTGGCACTGCTAACCACATCTTTGAGCTCTACAGTAACATAAATTTACATACTGAGGGCCCTAGGCATTGCAAAATATTGAACTTTTTACCAATATCTGATCATCTATAATTTCTCTCGTCAAATTTTGAAAACATGTAACATTTATTTATGATAAGCTTTTGTGGTCGAGCCTGAAGAACTTGTACAGTGCTGTTTTTTTCATGCTTCCTGGTGGTGCGGCTGTCTAGCTGGACCGTTAAAAACTGAAAATTCATTTAAAATCAAAACTAGATGTTGCAGAGTTGCATTTACACAAGAGGCTTTGAGAAATTAAAATATGTCACACAATTTTTCAGCTTTTTGAGTGCAATTTTGTGATAAATTCACAAAATGAAAGCTCTTTTTCTTTGCCTTTCTCTTCATGCTTTTCTCTACAAACAGCCTTACCATGAAAATAAACCGAACCTTGCATTTGTAAGACATGTATAATCTAGAGGTCAGCACCTTTGTCATTTCAAATGAGAACACACAGAGTATATATGTTGTGATTACTTTGATTTTGAGAAATTAACTCTCACATTGCATATACCAAAAGTTTCTCTTTGCAGCTGAAATCAGACGTCTTATGGTCTTGTAGCACAGACAGGAGAAATTGGATTTCTTTCATCATAAGAAACTTGTTGAAATGTGTAAACATTGTCACATTTAAACATTATTATGACCTAATGTGGCTTAAGCAATGTACACCAATGCACTTGCGATTAAGAAAGTGACAAATAAGAAAGTGTTGACAAATATACTCATCAAATCAGTGCAATGTATGATTTGATATCAGTCCTGATACCTGCGATAGAAGCACAAATGATCATGTGTGAACACATCAAATCAGTGCACTTCACCTGATGTCCGCTCTGAGTGATGTATTTCTGATTTGGAGGGATCAACTGTGTGAAAAAGAATATTTGTTTTTGATAAAACATAATGATAAAACGTTGTTGATAGTGAACTTGGCCTTTTTTAACCCTCGGTGTGTCTGTGCGAACAACAACTTTTGCCATAGTTTGACTTTCGCTTCAGAGCTCTGCCTCTCTTTCATTGCAGCAATTTGGCTTAGACTGTAAATAAAGCAGAGCAAAAATCCTCTGACACTGTAGATTGAAGATACATCTCCCATTGTAAAAAATAAATAAAAAAAATAGATTAAAAAAAAAAAAAAAGAAGACGCCTCCCGGTGTAAATGCTGCAATTTGCCTCTCAGCTGGTAGAGGCAGCTTTGACAACGGCTAAACAGCTCTGAGGCACAAAAACAATCAATACAGATTCTCTGCTCCATCCCGAGCCCACCTGCTCTCTGCTCCGAGTCCCACACAGGGAGGCAACCCCCACCTTCACCATCACAATCACTGTACATGTGCACTCACAAAGACACACATATGCAGACACGCACACAGCCTTCCTCTGTCACATACCAGAGTTTGTAACATTCCCAACATGACTCTGGCAGAGATTAAAAATGCCTCACCTGGTGAAAACTGTCATCAGGCTTCACCTCGCCTATTGTACATTAATAATACTCTGATTCCTTCACTTCCATATACACAAGGTTGAGGTTTGAGCCTTTCAGTATGCATAGTAGGTGGTCCCTCTGTTCACAGACTCACTTTCTCACATCGCTCCTGTTATTCATGTGTGTTACTCCCGTTTGACGCCCACTTCCAGGATTAGAGCGTTAGCTCGCCGTCAGACAATCAAGCAGACACCAGAAACACAAGCAGATTCCTCCCTCACACTTAGACTATACTCTTTGACTCATCTTTTTCATATTGCGATGTTGTTGATGCACCCATGTCCATACTCAAGGTCCATTTGATGCATGTGTCAGGCATGAGGTGGAGGTTTAACTGATTACATCAAACTCCAGTGTGGTAAAAGAGCACAAAGGTGTCAATCTAGGCCCTGTGATGGGAGATCAGTGGAACAGTAATGCAATGGTAGTGAGTTATTAAATGAATAAAGAGGCAGAGCTGCCGAAGAGTATTGATTTTTCACAGCTCCCTGAGGCTCCGAGGGCTTTCAAGGCAGGGGAAGGACACACACACACATACACATAGGCATGGACACACATGTATGCACACATATACAGACACATACGGACAGAGAGAGAAAGGTTTAAGAGTGAAAGGATAATGGCCCCAGCAGTTGCAGTCTCACTTAAAACACAGTTTGGGCTCTCAAGGTTTCCCACCGGGCACCGATCGCCTGATAAAAGGACTCATTCGGAACCAGCCGCGTTTTGTTCTCTTTCGCTCGCCCCAGCTGTAATGCACTCAACGTTTTGCACAATGCTAGCCACACTAACACACGCTTTAGTACATGCAGAGAAGCAATATCTGTGTTTGTAGAAGCTTCCCTTTGCCACCTGGGGCTCCGAGGAAGAAAAAAAAATCAGTTAAAAACCTCTTAATCATAAAAAGATGAAGCGTAACAGGTTTAACAAAAGCTGTGTGATGAATGGGCCTTATCTGATTAAGCTGAGCGATTTACCCTGAAGGTGAATGAATACCAGGAGAACCTGCCTTCAGTCAGAGTATCGAAATAGTATTTATGCTTTGCTAATTCTCAAAAATACACATTATTTGCGTATTATCTCGATTGAGGCATAAATCAATGAGTTACCTAATCCTGCTTGCAATGAGGCGTGAGTACACATGGCTGAGTCTTCACTGCCTGAAGTCGTTTCCAGTCGTTTTGTTCGGCCACACTGGAAATACACAAACCGTGCCTTCTTTGTGTGTCATTTTGATGAATGCCCGGAGCATTTTCACAGAGTGCAAATGTGAGGAAGCCGAGATCCATCTTGATTTCAGGAGTCCATCGGAGTCCATAAGGGGAGGGTCAATGTCCATCTGTTAGCTTGACGTGACACTGAGGCTACACAAAAGGAAAGACAGACCACTGACCTCATACTTGGACTCTGTGTGTGTGTGTGTGTGTGTGTGTGTGTGTGTGTGTGTGTGTGTGTGAGAGATTATAATTTCTACATAGATCCGACAATATAGAGACATGCATCACTGTCTCTCTCTCCACCTCTCTGCTTTTCTTCCATACGCTGTATACACTCTTAGGTATTTTTGTTAAGGCCTAACAATCCCTTTCTCAGCATCCACTGACATTCAAAGTGACCCAGCCTTTGTAATGAGTCTAAAAGGGCCTCTTGAGTGCAGGAACATGACAAAGATGCTGGAAATTGCTGGCGTCTTGTCTTTATTAGATGTTGGAGCTCTGTCTTATTGATAAAAACCTTTTCTCAATAATGGCCCTAATGTCTTTTCATTCTGCTTTGCCAATCACGGCAGATGTGCACAGGTCTCTCAACTCCTGCGCCTTTGTACTTAGGTGTGCGACAACAAAATGTGTATTCACAGACTGATACTATGATAGTATGACGATGAAATCCTGTTGAAAGCTTGCAATAGGAGAATTCTCACTCATCCGTCCTTTATGAGGCAATTAGTGCTTTCATTAAGGGGTTACAGGCTAAATAATAACTTTTTCTTTGGCCGTTGTTAGATGTGTTTTGTTTGTGTTTAGGGGGAGTAAGGAGCCTTTTGTTTGACTCTGATGAAGAAGCTGTAATAGACAGAAGACAGAGCAGACAGACACATTCCCGATAAGTTAAACCAGAAGGTTAAATCAGTGACAGATTAGTCTACATCTAAATCCAAAAGAATAACGTCAGTTCAAGAGCTGAGTGTCACTGCCGTTGTAAATGCTGCACTTGAAACCTCTTTGTGATCATGAATGATACTACAACTTTACATTTCAGTTGTGCAGTGGGCAGAAATTCCAATTATTTATGCTTCACAGCTGACAAAGAGAAGATTCTGCATAAACCTACACTGCATACCATGTAGTGACTATATACCAGCTGGGTCCTGTCTCGCTTTTATTTTAAAGTGCATTTCAGATGCAGTTCAGTATATAGAAGTGGAATACCTACAGCCAGACAGATGCAAATCAAGTCAGAGAGGATGCGGGCTGCACAAATAAATGACAGAGACAAATAGACGGCAGAGAGGACAGACAAAAATCCCACTTGCACTCGGCCGCGCACATTCCCACCATTCAGACTGCAGGCAGATCAATAGTTTTCTTCAGCACATATAGATGAATTTTTCCAGGGTGTTTCGCTGAGAGATTCAGCGTTTCTGCATTTGGAAGAAGAATGGCCTGTTAAACCTTGAATGATGAATGACGAACAACAACAAGCGTATGTGTTTCAGCCCTGAGCGCAGATGTTTCCTTATGGGTCTATATCTATGAAAAATTACAGTTTCAAGTAATCTCCATGCAGACTTGCAGACTTCTAGTAATCACCATGCCATGAAAACGTGGATACATACACATTCACCAAATCAAATAATTTCCTCCAAAATCACAGTAATCACAGAAATGTGTGGTTTTTCTTTCTAATAGATAGAAAGAAAGTTTGCATAGCAATAACGCTGTCCATCCAGGAGAGATGGAATCTGTATGTTCTCCCAGCCTCATTATTATTCTAAACATGTTCTCATATCAATAGATGCTTTACATTTGTTTGTATGTTTACGTTTGGTCTGAGGCACGGTGTCCGTTTCAGCACAAGGATCAGAGGGCAGGACTAACACAGCACTGTCCCGCCCTTATTTTTTGACATTAGGGAAAACATATTTGACCAGTTGACTCACAATGACAAAAGGCCTCACACCACAACCTTAATTTTCTCAGATTTCATCACAGCCTCCCATCTCGAGGTTGTCAGGGGAGACTCCTCAGTCCCGAGCGAGTCGGTAGCCGCTGCCAGTGTGTATTACTTTGTTGTTCAGTCAGTAATTACAGACATTGGAGTGAGTTGTATCCACAGGTGCTGTATATCTAACAACACAGAGGAATTAATGCAGTTAGTGTGGGCTGCTGTAGCACTGTCTCCTGCTGAGAGTGTAACCCAACAGGCCTTTAATGCAGAGTGGAGCTGTGAGGAGCGCCAGCCCACGGTGAGCTGATTCAATCCTCCCCTCCTGCCTGTTTTAACACAGGATCCTTTAATGCAGCCCTAACAACATTTGGGGAGTATTTTTAAACAAAATGAAATTGCCAAGGCGCCACCTCCGTCTGCCCCGGTGTGGCGTGGGATACAGTTCCCCCCAGTCAAGCGAGCTCAGAGAGGCTGCAGGAATTTAAACTCCTACTAATGAAGATGGGGGGTAGTGCTGTTTCTCCACTATAGAATTACATTGTCATACAGCACGATAATGCAACAGAGTCCTATATGTCAGGGGGGGTTCATGCAGTGTGGAACACAGGCTCCTGATGCAGTCTGGAGCGAGCTGGGCGTGTCTTGAGGATTTGCCCAAGTATTAATAAAATAGTAGAGAACCATTTGACTTCATTACAATCGGATTTAATGTTTTTGATACAGTTGCCACTCTCTTTATGCAGTTTGCCAAATTTAAGTTGTTGAAAGTGACATTTTCAGCAATCAATGATTTGTTGTCTTGAAGGTTTTTCTGCTTTATTAAACTGCAAGACAGATTTCAGAGGAATAGATATAAACGTATGTCGGAAAGGCTGCGCATCAACAATCAGGCGCCACCTCTGGACCCATCTGTAGTCTGTTTCTGTGCCAAGTCTCTGCACACATGCATTCATGCACATGTATGTCCTATAAGTGCATGCGTCTGGATGTGTGTCGTCTCATGTCATGGTGGCTGTGGCCTCTGAATGTTTGATGTGACCACTGGTGTGAGGAGAGGATCTTGAGTCTCGAGGTCAAGAGGGTGTGCTTTGACATACTGAGGAGAGAGAGGCACAGACCAGAGGGACTCCTTGATGTTTGTCCTGTCAATAGCTTTGCTCAGGGGAATATTATGCCTGACTGTGTATGGGGCTTCCATCTTACTGGGCTCCAGTTTGTCTGTGCAGGCTGCCAATATATGATGGCTTAGCCCCTAAACTGCTGGTGTTTGCAAGCTAACTGGTGTCTTGAATAGTTCAGTAGTTGGAGTGTGGCACCAACGCAGTCAATTCTCACCATGGCTACCCATGGAAAAATCTTTGGGCACTTCAGTGAATTAGATGCTGTGAATTAAAGCATATTGTGGTGTGATTTATGATTGGTTGTCACATGTATTTTGATAGAAAACATAACAGAGTTCTGGGCAGGCATCCCAGTGAAGGCTGCGTGTGCCAGCTTAATTTTTGCAGCACTGTGTCACTACACATGGGGAGCTATGGCTCTATAGGTTCCTCACAAATATCATGACACACACACACACACACAGATGGACAAACACACACACATACTCCAAGGCTGCTCTCTCAGCAATGCAGGGGAATGCAGAGTATTTCTGCACAAGTTGTCATGTTGGCAGTCCTTTTTTTTTTTTTTTTTTTTGTATTTTTGTTTAACAATGATACACATTGATGGCAGAGACAAAGGGAAGGAGCGCCAGACAACAATAAAAGATCTTCGATTCAAATCTACATGTTTAATTTCTAATTTAGCCTTATCAACATTGAATTTATATTGACTCCAGGAAAGCAGAGTATGGATTTAGACATGGTTGGATGAAAGGTTTGCAAAATTCTTGTTTATTGAACTCAGTTTTGACAAAATACATGCTATATATAAATAAATAAATGGAAGAATTGATCCAAACACACTGGTCTGACCACTGTATTTTAACCTGTGTTTCTTTTAAAAAATCTCAATCCATTTCTTCATGCGGTCCAATTTTCTCAACACAGAGTCAAAGTATCATTCAATATGAGTAACATACCAACCCACTTATCAACCACTCAATACTGTTACTGATCATTTTTTTTAGAGTCTCTTTTCTGAGAGGATCTCCAGGTGTGCGTGTGTGTGTGTGTGTGTGTGCAAGTTTATGTGCCTTTGTGTAGAGACAGCAAGAGAGACAGAGAGGGGGGAAGAGGTGTAGTAATCCATTAAACAGTCCCTCCATCTACGGATTAGGTTAGGCCATCAGGAGATGGCTCCTTTCCTCTGAGAGAGGGCCGAGGTGTGGGTCAAGCATTTAGTAATAAGCTCAACTGTCCTATAGTGACATGTTACCAAGGTTACCAGGCTGACCCTGTCCTAGCAACACCTCTGCAAGTTCCTCCATCCCACCACAGATACTGTGACAGCACGCACACAGGTGACACTTGTGCATGTCCGCACACACACACACACACAAACACGCACACGGATCATTGCACATTTCCCCACTACTGTAACTCTATCTTTCTACATTTCCTTTCCATTTTGCTTCCCTGAATTCTCTGGCTTGTCCCGACAAGACCCCATCCGTCCTCTCATGGGAGGATGGTACAGTTTCATGCAGCCTTTTTGACACTCAGCAAAATAAAAGCTTTCGCGTTAAGAGCACTGGCAGAGGTCAGTTTAGGTGTCTGATATAAGCCACGGTATAACTGCAGGATCATCTCTCTTCTGGATGGTCAGAGGGACTCTAGCCTCAACCACTAGCCTGGGTGACCAGCGATTGCAGCACTGAGGCCCACAGAATGCTGATGCACCATTTGTCTGGGGCATGTTCTGGTCCACATGATGGATGACATGCGCTGATGCACAGGCTCTAAGTGATTGGGGAAGATTGAAGACACCCAATTCACTTACAGTAGCTTTGCTTTCCTTTCTATAACCATGCAATCACAGCAATGGGCACGTGTAAAATGTACAAGTATGTGCTGGATATACCAGACCTGTTAAGCTGCATAACCTGGACCATTGTTGCTTCACTCATTGTTGAGCTTCACTCTGCAGGTCTGCTGCACCATCAGAGTCATGTGTGTTGGGTTTAGTAGAAAAAACATATTGTGTGTCTGGTGGGAATACTGTCCCCCTGTTTGCTGGCAATGCAAGAGTGCACAAGTTAGTTGACATTGTTAACATATATGTCCATTATATTGTGTTTAGGACTTCACCAGAGAATATAACAGTGATATTTCATCTCATGTAGCTATGAGTTATAAAATGAGAAGTCACCAGATACAAGATGACAAGGATTGTTTAGTAACATCTGAATTACAGCTAACCTGCTGTTGTGGCTACTAGACACTGTTTGGACATATTGGCACATGCTGTAAACCAGGTTCAGTGTTTTTGTTTTTGAAACCTGCAATAATTGATTTTCTGGACACTTTGGGGAAACAAGCTGTCAACACAACATTGACATATTATCACCTTTTAAGTCGATATGGCAAACATGTTAGCATTAGCAAACAGACACAGAACAGCATTTCTGGTCAATTTGTAAATGTATGTGCAGTATTTACTCTCATTTTAGCGTTGTTTTGGTGTACACAAACCATGGGGAAAAGCTGTTAAATGCTCCACTGTTTTCGTTTTGGTGCTATAGTATAGCGTACAATGGGTTTTTAGAGCTTTTTCTCTGAAAACAGCTGCCTGCTGCAGCTGAAAACGATGCTGGTGAGAGTGGTGAGAAATGTAAAGGGAAAAGTAAAGTCATGGGTCATAAAACCAAAACAATGAGCTGAAAGATACTAAAATGCCCCATAAACTGCAGTCAGGTGATCATTTTCTGTGGGTTTGTTATGATGAGTGACCCCTTTCACATCAGCCATGTGATCCACTGTTAATATGAAATGTTGTTAATAAATAAATAAATTGATTATACCAGTTTTGTGTAATTTCTTTCACAGATTTTCACAAAAAATAGCAGCTTTTTTTTGACCCAGATTATATGTTCCCACATAACCAACAACTGTTGCTGTTCACCACAGTTTACAGTCTCTGTAATAAAAGTAGAAATAGTAATAGAAAATAAATGTGGGGAAAATGCTGAAGAAAATGGATAATGCATCAGAATCCCTCAAGCACAGTAGAAAAAAAGACAGTTAATGGTTCAACTAGAGAGTAGTTACACTACAGATATTTTTTGAAAGTGCTACAAGCATTTTTTGCATTTTTAGACTGATTTCCAGCTTCTTTTGATTTTCAGAAAACAAAGAAATAATCAGCCCATCTTACTGTTTATTCAGAAACAGCCAATTAATGCAAAGCATACAGCATCACAAAATATTTGGATTTTGTTCACCAATTCATTTGATCAACAATTACTTAAAGGACAAATCTGTCATTTTTAACCATATAAATTTCAGATGTTACATAGTGGAATTTCACGTACAGTTGAAAATATATTTTTTCCTGCTCTTTATCCATTATTTTATTCATGTTTTAATTTAACAGCAACATTAACAGCTTAATGAATCTAAAGGGTTTTGGTGTTTGTCTTGTGTCAATCTTAAAAAACCTGTTAATCAATGTTTTGAAAGAAGAGCAAGTTCCAATCATATGTTTTCAATTTTAATTGCGGAGTTATCTGTGGGTTTACATTTTGATCGGTGTAATTTTCATTTTGAAGGGAATCTCTGTACATTCTCTTTCTTTATTTAATATAAAGTAAAGCCCGCCAGCTGCCCCACCTCTGTCTCCACTGCTATATTTCCTGTCTCCAACTCATTAATGAGGAAACATATGCTGAGATGGACACTTCCTGATCAAGTGGTACAAGATGTTATGCATCCTGCATTACAGCAAGAAAAAGATGAGAAAGTATTGATCATAATGTAGCAGGTCTCATACTTTGAAGAGTGCAGGATAATCACCTATATTTGGTTGTTTTTCTCTTTAGGCCCCTTTCAGAACGTTGAATGTGATAGTCCATGAATGTCCTTGATGATTTTGTCATTGATTTTCTCCACAGTGCCGGACTGATTTCCTTTTGATGAGCCATTGAGTAATTCCAGTTTGTATATGTCGACTGAGGATGATTACGCATGACTAACGGAGCAGGTTTGGTACATCAACACTTGGCCACACAACCAAACAAACATGTGTTCCAGACAAATTGAAAATAACATGATGTGAGCTTAAGTATGAATCACTATTCATAAACATTTCTAATGGTGTAACCTCTGTAACCATGTCTTTATTATTTAAAAACCGTTTGGTATAAATGTGCTAAAAGTTAAAGATTCTATAGTTCTACAATCGAACTGTTGTGTCTTTTTTATTTTCTCCCCCTGTGTGTGTGCTCCCCAAAGGCCTAAAGAGCCTGTGTTGAATGTTTTAATCCTTCTTTTAGAGTGTTGAATGTGAATGTCATTGAATGTCCTTCATGAATTTGCCATTGATTTTTCTTTCCCATAAAGCAGTTTTCCTCAGGCTATGTGCCAACAACAGCTACAGGTAGATGGTTCAAACAGGGGCCAGTAAAATGAAAACTGCATTTGAATTTTTTTTGTCACATAATCCTTAAAAAAATAGAAAGAAAAAACCCCAGTGGAAATATAGATTATTCTTTTATGGATGCCTCATGATCATTTTATGTATGTGCCATACGCTTAGGTGTGCCTGCTTTAATCAGACAGTTTTGTCTGATTTTTTTTTTCTTTTTTTGAGACTTAACCGACCTGATGTAGGGGAAAAAAATTGTAAATCTTTTTTTTTTTTTCAAATAGAAGTAACTTTCTGTATTTGTGCAGTAAAAAATAAAATTCAGGCAAGAAGCGGACAAACTAAGGAGAGATGAAGAAAAGAAAGATGGTGTGAAAGAGATGAGTGTATTTTTAGCTGCATATCTGTCACACATCTTTCTGCCTTTGATGGCTGGTGTCCATCAGATCTCTGGAGCGTGGCGGCCTCAGCCTTGAAGCTGCATTGGGGAGATGCACACTTACACACACATACACACACACACACACACACACACACACACACCTACTTTAGGCACTTCTTGTAGGTGAGGGATATGGCAAAAACAAGTGACAGAGAGGAAGCTGAAAAGAGGAAGACACATTAAGATGTTTGAAACAACATTTGAACACATTAGAAGAATTTGTTTTAGAAGAAGTTGTATTATGAACAATAGAAACACCAAAAACTAAATTAACTCAATGATGAACACTTAACAAACATCGTTTTCCACTGTCAGACAGTCTCCAGTATCATGACATGACAGGTCTTCCTGTCTTGGTCTTTAGGGTCCGGGGGTTTGTCAGGCAGTTCGCCTCCTGGGAAGATGCCGAGAGTCTGGACACTGGAGAGGTATAGATCCCCTTTCCTTGTCAGCCTGCTTCATTAGTCTCACACACACACACACACACACACACACACACACACACACACACACACACACACACACACACACACGCAGGCACAGCCACACGTACTCACATGTACACAAATAAACAATTTAAATGTTGTAGCATCTGAAAAGTGCTGTGTGCAGCCACATAAGACTAAAAAATTAGCTCAATCAATATCAAGAATTGTGTTGAGCAATGTTAAATAACAATACTAAACTTATGTAGCATCATTAAATGAATGCTTTACAAAAAAGAGAGACCACAAAACGGTTAGGAAAAACAAGCTAAAGTTTTAAGACTAGTTGAAAGCTAACTGAAATTGATGTTTTTTATCTGTTGTGTTAAAACCCACTGAGGTTGTCTCACTAGTATTCTTGGTAATTGTAATCCCCAGTTTAGAAGAAGCTGCATCTCCAATTTTCTTTTGACTGTGACTCTGAACATCTAACAGACCTGCAGAGGAGCATCTGAGAGTGAACATCATGGCACTTGGTTTAGGAGCTTAGTGGCAAAATTTATATTAGTTGCAGCTTCTCGACAGACAAAAGTGCATTACAATGTTCAAGCCTGTTGGAGATTAAACATAAATTAGCTTTTTGGCATCTCTATGGCTTACAAATTGGCCGTACCCTGGAGATATTTATGAGATGAAAGAATGCTGCTTCAGACACTGTGCTGATATGTAATTTAAAGCTTAAAACAGAATACAATATAACACTTAAGCTTGTGATCTCTGATTTGATACGGGGAACCTGAGGCCAAAGTTTCTTGGATGGCAGAGTGGCAGCCTCTGCTGGCCTCTGCACCACAGTTTACACTGGGTGTTAAAGGCTTTGTGGGAAATCTTCAGGAGCGTGTCTCACACAGAACTGCATATTTGTCCTGGAGAACACAAACGTCTTATTACTCTAAAAATATACATGGTTTTGTAAGGAGTAACGGACTAGATGGTCCATTAGGAAGTGTGCGATCTTGATCATAAGAGAAGTCAGTCAGCAGTGTGAGGAGACCTTGAGTAGACGTCATATACTGATCAAGAAAAAGAAACCCAACAATAGTTGTGGTTAAGTTTTCTTTTAGTTTATATGCAGTATTAAATATATAAAAATATAGAAAGATTATGATGAAAATAAGATAAAGATAAAGTGAAAAGAAGTGAGAGGCTGCAATATTAAAAGGGAAACATCTAATCAGCAAACAGAAACAAACAAGCAGCCAAAGACTGAACTGAATATTAATGACAAGAAGATGACAGCAATGGCAGACTATTACCCAAATGCAAAAGACAAAACTCATAAAATGACGAGAGAGAGGAGGTGGAGGGACGGAAACCAGACGTGTACGGTTTGCAGCTCTCCTCTACATAGGACAGGAGGCCTGGTTGCCATGGCGATGCAGTATTTCTCCAGAATTGCACATATTGATTCGCAGAGGCGTCAACGGCCACGCAGGAGTGAGAAGAAAATGTGTGTGTGTGTGTGCGTGTGAGTGTGTGTGTATTGGGGGGATGGGCTGAAGGGGAAGAGGAAAGAGAGGAAGAACATAGGTTGGAGTAGGATCATCAGACAATGACTCTTGCTGCTACACACACACACACACACACGTTACCCAGTATACCTTCATCGTTCCTTCGCAGCCTGGTTTCTTTAACTAAAGTTTGATGTTGTGTTAAAATTGTTCTCATAAGTGATGACATTTAAGACTCCACTGTCACCTCAGAATACACACAATGTATAATTTGAGTGTGTGTGTGTGTGTGTTTTGTCATGTATATGCCTGTTAGTTTACACATAAACGTAGCTCTGAGCCATAGAAAACAGCTCATAGGCATACACCAGTTAAAGCAAAAGATCCTGCCTGAAACAGAATTCACATATGTTATTCCTTGTATGCTCGACAGTTTAATCAATATTTGTGCACATGAAAAACTGTCTCCTAAAGCCGGAAACCAGAAAACCAGAGCTCCAGTCTGTGACGTAATCAAAAGACAAAGCCCGTAGCTGTTTCATCGATAATTATCTGAGAATGATTTAGCAAGTACCTTCAGAGGAAATGTTTCACTTTTAATGTAAAAAAAACCCCAAAAAACTTTGTTTCCATTGTTTCCTCAAGATTGGTACCTATTCACTTAAGTAGCTCCAGTAACTATTATTTCCGACTAGTTTTTAACGTGACATGGCCTTGCTGTAATGGATTTTCAGGGATTTATTCAACCATAAAAATCTAGAAGTGTCCAAGATCAAAGAAGAGCAAAAACATGCTTCTGTTTCTGAATTCAGTTTTGCATTTATATTTTATGTCATTTACCTTTTACTTCTGCCAGAACAGGTGTAGTGTGTGTTTAAATGTTCATTAAAAGCTAAAATACATGTGTTAAAATCTGCAAATATTCTTTTCATTCTGAAAAACCTACAGTATATATATTTAGTAAACTGACAAACTGACAAAAGGGTCAAAACCAAAGCTGGACACAAGCAGTAAACTGTATTATGTCTCATAAAGTAGAGAAATTACAACTATAACTGGAGGCACAAAGCACCAACCCCAATAGAAAAGTAAGACACAGCACATTCACTCTGGCATGTTTGTGGTATTTAACAAAAATGAGGGTCATTAAGTTGGCGAGCAAGCAGAGATGAAGGGAGCAGAGAGACTGTTTGAAAAGCTGTGTGTATCCGAAAGCTGAATTCCTTGAACGCTGTTTGAAAACTGTAATCCCAGCCGAAAGGTCAAAAGTCTCAGCAGGTTTTTTATTTGTGTCTTTGTGCTGCTGTTTTAAGCCCAGAACACGCTTTGTACTCCGTTCAAAGAGCAACACGAGGGGTCTGTGAGGGGATTAGTCTGAATGATGATGGCGGAGGCGGTGATGTGCGTGGGCGTGTGAGCGTGCACAGACGCACATGCACGTGAGTGTGTTGCTGTTGTCACATCGAAACCTTGTATCTGGAAAAGTAAACTTTAGGAGATTAAAAAAAGGCTCGCATTTTTGAGATGACAGCTGATGTGCTTGGAAACTTTATTCTACCTACTGCAATATGACAGACTATTCTTACATGACTTGTGTTATTTCCCTAATATGGAGGCACATATAACTGTATAACTGCACATAAAACCTTGTTGGCAGAGGTACTGAAAGAAGAAAATGAAATTTACTGTAAAAACAAATTACAGTAAGTTTACTGTGTTTATATTTACAGTAGCAAAATTGTAACTGTAAAATGAAGCACAATAATTTAATGATACGGTATCTACAGTAGCTGTACGCAACTGTAAAATAAAATACCGCAATTTTATGTTAGTGTGTATTGGATGAGAGAAGCTTTTCATGTGAAGTAGCAACAGCAGGAAGTGTTTGGACTGTATGTGCATCAACTTAACACAGTAAATAAGAATCTTTTCTTTTCATTGTTTCCAGGTCTTATAATTTCTAAAAACATTCCCATATGTGCAACTTTCTGTTCTCTAAAATCATTCTGTTACTCACAAGCTCAACAAAGTTTTCAAATGTATATGTTACAAACATTAGCAAATGTTACAAAGACAAGATTAAAAATCCAATCTGTAAAACACTTATTTAAATCTGTAGCCACAGTTAAACAAATCCTCACAAAAAAAATACTGATGTCATTTCTTCAGCCCACAAGTAAAAAAATATTAAATCACTGAACTTTACAATATACCAGACACTGTAATTTCCTTGAAATAAAACACTCTTGGTTAATCTAAACATGGATATCCAGCTGTGGGAGATGTCAAGTCACCAGGTAGGCAGGTGTCCATAGAGTCTTCATAATGGTGTTTGTGGATGCGTACTTGTCTGTAAAGAGTCCAAAAGCCCACCTCAGTCCGCTTTACATCATAAGTCAGCTGTGCCAAAAGGCTTTGGATTCTTGCAGGTCAGGAGCTGAGTGATTTCACTTTGATCCTCCACTGCTGCTTTGTATTCTTCAGCAAATTGAATGACAGCTACTCTGTAGATGACTATTACTGTCTGTGTAACAGCCAAGCTATGATTAAAACACGTTTTTAAGACTGTCAAACATAGAAGTAAGCTTTTGAAGAACAAGTTACACCTAACAACATTTTCATTACCTACACTAACAAACTTTTAAAGGTATACTATGCAGGATTTGTGAGTTGGTGTTTGTAAACACAGCATTCAAAGTTGGCCCCTCCTCCCTGGCTCGACCAGAGCGAGCTGAGAGCAGAGAGAGAGAGAGTAGCGGTGGTCAAGCGAGCTAGAAAGACGTGCCGTGAAAGCCGTGAATCAGATAAATAAAACATTATTTTCTAATTGTTTTACAGCAGTTACGTTCTATAGCACAAATAAACACGCCCACATCTCCACACAACCCTGCGGGAAGGTGCCACATTGTCAAATTTTGTGTGAATGCATCATCCTGTCCGCTGTGGCCTCTCTGCTCTGTGTGCGTGTAGCTCAGCCCTGCCCTCGGTCAAACAGACACACAGACCTGCAGCTCTTTATACATCCATGACACAGAGACATAGAAGAGAGCAGAGCAGAGCGGAGAAAGACGGAGAAAGTGATGTAACCTGGTCGCTATGCTACAAGTCCTGACCTCACACCCTGTGTGCTGTTATTGGCTGGGGGCTACACACCCAGAAATGTCCTTAACACAGCAAAATAATAAGAAAATACAGGCAGAGGGCAGGGTCTCTGCAGATAAATACACCGCCACACACTTCTAGTGGTAAGTGATGATTGAGAGTGATTATTTTTGTATGAGTCTATACATTGTTTTTTAGGAAAATCCTGCGTAGCTTTAAAGACATCTTAATAGCAATCTTAGAAATCATAGGGAAAATGCATGTTAAAAGAATGTAAAGGAAATAGGATGTAAAAATGTTTATGAGCAATACCTTTTGAACAGACTGCAACAACTGTGAACATATAGTAAAATGTGAAGAGGACAGCCAAGGTGGTGAAGTCAGGTCTCCATCAACAGCATCCATTTAGTCGCACACAGGATCTCAGGTTCAGGTTCTCCTGTTGAGTAATAATCAAACAAAGAAATTGACAATTCTATTTCCTTAAAGTATTGTTTTCTCTGTGAAAACTAAGAAACTTACACAACAGAGACAGCTTTGTTTGTGTGAGTTAGTACATAAGAACAGATCTAAGCAGATGACTGCTGAAGTGCTTGTGGTTAAGCCAAAATGTATATAAAAAATACATGTCAAGATCGATGTCAATAATTTAACTACAAAAACTACTTTGGTGTAATGTCTGGTGTTAGTCAGGACCAAATGTTTTAATGTTGAAGACTCATACTGATCAGCTGCTGATGTCTGTGACTCCTACTGCTGCTGCTCCGGACTGATGGCTAACGTAACCCCTCACCATGCTACAAGATGTGCACTGTCCACACTGCAAAAAATATCTGCTGAACATCAACATCTTATGATCTTCCATATCTTACAGTGCTCATTTTTGAACATTCTGAGTTTGTTGCGTCCTTAATTTTAAAGTAGTCTGCAGTCAAATATTAACTGGCAAAGTTAGCAAGCTGTAGGATGCCATCTATGATACCGTCTGACAACTTTACACCAAGCAAAAACAGACAAAAACAGGAGCACTCTTAAAAAGAAAATCCTTTAAGGTAAAAAAAAAAAAAAGATAATGTAATCCAAAAAGCTGTCAAGTCCCAAATGAGCTGCAGTGAAGACCTGTGGTGCCTAGACTGACTCAGTGACAATTCAAATTCAAATTCACATGAGATCACATGACGCACTTGTTTGGCTCAACCAATCAGCTCACAACTTAACAGACAGCTGATCATGACCTGATAAACACTGAGACAAATTTAAACACGGAAAAGTAACAACCTGCAGAAGCATGAAGAAACAAGGCCATCTTGAAGAATTTGAATTCGTATGAAAAAAATAATTATTTCAAACTAATGTTTAAATTCTTTCATTTGCACCATGAATTTGGGGGGTTTTATTTGAAAGTATTTACAAAATAATCTTTAAATTAGTGATTTTCTTTACAAAAGAAAAAAAACACAGCTGCTACCTTAACTACAGTAATATAATGGTTATTGTGATTTTCTACAGAAGTGTGTTAATTACTGTGTTTTTAGGCCTAATACACAGTACTATATTGTAAAAAAAATATTCACAGTAATTAACTGTGCAGAAACACATTAAATTACTGTGGATTTTACTGTGGACTTTTTTTTACAGTGACATATATTGACCAAAAAAGAGCATGAGAAAGAAATGTTTACCTCCAGCACTTACATCTATGGAAATCCCATCAAGATGCAAGGTCTGTTTTGAGAAATACATTTTGTGATATTGTATTCATCATCATACTTTCAGATGCATTTTTGTGTAAAATTGCAACATAATACTCAATACTCTGCCTACTGGAACCCTGTAAAGCCTGATTCAGTTTGACAAAGTTTTCTATGAGATTTGTTTTTGGAACAAAACTCTTCATATAGACTTTGTAAAATCCCTCCATCAGAAAGCAGTTTTTTTTGTTGTTTGTTTTCTCAGAGACATGCTGAAAATGTTCTGTCTGGTCATGATGGCTGGTTTCGTAGCGGGCATTTTCTATAATTTAGAACTCCAAGGAGGGTTGGATCAAGGGCAACTGGACTTGGTTGAAGAATTTTCAAGTATCTTCAACCAAGTCCAGTTGCCCTCGATTCAACCCTCCTTAGATAACCATGACTTGGATGACTGAGAATCTTCACAGACATAATTTACTACTCCAGTTTCCTGTGTCTCCATTTGTTTTCTGAATGGTTGGTCAGAAGGAAACAGGTCTCCCTACTCTTGTATTGAAAAAGTTACGTAAATTACCAAATACTCATATGCACATCAGCAGATGAACCCACATGCGCACAGACATGTGGTGTCTTGTTAGCAATGCTGGATTAGCATTTCACTGTAATGAACAAAGATACAAAGCAGAGTTTCACACATAACTCAGATGCACACAGAAACACAGTATACACAGCGCTGGCCCAGAGGTCCTCTGGCCAGGGACGAGTGTTGAATTTAAGAGCCTCAATCACTTTCTCAAAAACACAACTAATCCTCTGTCTCTCCACAACAAACACACACAGAGAACACCTCTTCCCTCTCTCACACTCTTTTGCCCTCTTCCCTACTCTACATTCAACGCAGCGCGCTCATGACTGTGAGAGGGAGAGTGCATGTATGTATGCATGTGTGCGTGTGTGTGTGTGTATGCCTATGTGTCGGTGTGTTTATTTGTCTTTGTCTGCATTGTGATTGTGATGGTGTGCTTGGAGACATTGTTAGCCCCAACAGAGGATTGCTGCTGTGTGTTTCAGCTCAAGGTCTCAGCCTCCGTCTCCGGCTGTGGTCTCAGCTCCTTCCAGCTGCTCCTGAAAGCTCCACTCTGCCTGAATGAGCTGCTAACCTTGGCACCAAATCAATATCAGCCAAACTCTTTGAAGAATCACAGATGGAACTGGCCTCACTGCTCTGCGCTCTCTGTGCTGTGCGATCAGTGTGTGTGTGTGTGTGTGTGTGTGTGTGTGTGTGTGTCTGTAATTGCTGCCAGCCTCCCTTTCCTGCTTGGCCTGCGTCCAGAGAGTTGCACAGTGTGATGGTGGAGTATCTGCTCTCATTCATGATTGAGGATGAGGTTCAGGTTTGGCTAAAGACACCCCGACCCCCACTGCCCGTCATCCCCTCTCAACAAACACGCACACATCATCATTCATCAGTTGTTTTTCTTTCATCATTAATTAGATTTTTCTTTTTTTGGTCAATTCCTTCATTGTCTCACCCTGCGAGTAAGAAAGAAGGTGATGCCTTTTTCATTCCTTGCAGCTGTCTTTGTCCTTGGTTCAAATACACACACACACACACACGTGCATGCTTCCTGTAACCCAGCCCGGTATCATCTGATCTGGGTGTTGCTGAAGCTGATCGATGGTTGTGTTGAAATATCTCGGGGTATGATGGGATGCTGCATTCACACAGATACAGAGACATATCAATAGCCTGGATGCTCGGATCCATCATCTCTGTTTCCAAATACAATTAAATAGCTTCTTTTACACAAACGCACTCTGTCCACAAGCAAACATTTATACAAATAGATACACACTTGAATAGATTTTACAATTGATATACTGCACAAATGCCAATGCTGGTATTATGAACTGATACACAGATTAAACGAACACATTGATATAATAAAGTGTTGAGACCAGAGTGGGAACCCAATAAAACAATATTACCTCTCAAAGACCAACACAAATAATGAAATTAAATAGGAAATTCCAGGAAGGTCTAATGACAAAGAGCAGACTTGGAGCTGGAGGGAAGCGACTTGTTAAACACAGCAAGTCAAATATAAACACAGGTCGTTCAGCTGGAAGACTCGTCACACAAGACCACAGGGTTTAAACAAAGCAGATTTATCACAGTTGAGTTTCATTGTTAAATACATTTAGCTTCATATGTAGATTTGGAGGCAAAGTCTCATGAACCTGCAGCTTAATGTATAGCCTGACTTCAGACATCTGAATTGTAGACAAAGTCTCAGATTTGTTCAGCGAATAGGTCTGTTTCCCCCAACTAGAGAAACAATTAACCAATCAGAGCTTAGTAAACCGGATTAAGATTGGTGAAAGGTAAAAAGATACTCATGCAATGTAGCCCTAAGTACCTAATTCTATTTTACTTTGGTTTAATTATCAAAGACAAGTTTGAATTGAACATGAACATTTATCTGTTTGACGGGAGAAAGAAATTAATTCAAATTAAAGATATGATTGAAATTAAATTTGTATATGGGATCAGACAAAAGGCCCTGAGGGAAAGGGAGAGATGATTTAAAGCTAGGTTTATGCTCGACACAGTGTCCTTGGCGTGAGGGTGCGCACACCAAAAATGACATCATCATGTCTTTCGCATTGAGTGCAAAGGCTCCGCAAGTTGTCACAGCGCTGGTCGCGCACCTCTGAATTTTTGTTACTAGGTGCGCGGCCACACAAGTGGTCCCACCAATTGGAGCTGGTGGAGCTGGGATGACTGTCCCAGTTCATCAAACATTGAGAGACGGACAACAATTTTGATTTGAAGGTAAGTAACAGTAATTACACTACACAAATGTAGTGTGTATTGCCAGACAGCCTACTTTCCTTTACTTCCCCTCTCTCTATTGCAGTTCATTCTGTGTGTCTTTATAGCACATATTCTCTTTTACTTATTGACAGAAAGTGACCAAACATGCCGTAGTGCATGTCCTTATACCAACAAGTGAGTAATTTAAAAATAATCAGTGACATTAATCAACCCTAAGTTGTTTATGAGCTTCTATGTTTCGATAAGTTACTGTTTGCAGTTTTAGGTTCAATCAGAGAGTCCTTTGGAAACAGAAAAGAATAGAGAAGACTTGGGTACTTTTCACTCATCAAAGATACTGAGGGCAAATTCGTCCGTCTTCTGACTGGAGTCTATTGATGGGAAAGACAGCCACACAATAACAAATATATTCCTCTGATTGTATTCCTCCATCATTTTTCTTTGTCTCCTTCTTTCTGCTCTCCTCTCTCATTTCTTTCCCCTTCCTCCTGTCCTCATTATTTATCTTTAGTCTATTCTATTACCTCCCCCCCCCCCCCAGTTCTTATGCCTTCCTGCCTTCTCGTATTGATTTTCATTTATAGGTTTTCATCCTTTTCACTCCCATTTCTCTGCACTGATGGCACCTTGCAGCTTGCCTCTCACTCTGCCTCTTCCCTCACCTCTCCACAAGTAAATGCCTTCCACATTCTCGTGCCGTTCTTTTGTTATAAAATCAGATACTTCTGGACTTTGCAATACCAAGAGGCCAGGCTGCGACAAAGAGCATGCACCGCGGGTGAAGAGGTCTAGGCAGCCCTATGCTATTCAGAAGCCATAAAGGTCAACCTCCTTCCTTATACAGCGGCGAAAAGGAGTTGGTATGGATCCAGAAACCTTTCAGCGAAAAGAGAACACCAGCAGATCAAAAGATTTATTATAGAGTATATTTATTGCAGTACGAGGACTCAGTCTTTGCTTTATGGATGTTGATGTGACTCATATCAAGTGTTGGCTGTGAGTTATGAGTCAGGAGGTGGATTGGCTCAATAAATACATTGTTAGGAGTCTGTGTGCCCACATTGTAGACACTGTAATCACAGAAAGGTGGCATGAAGAGAAAAATAAACAAAAACAAAAGAGAGAAATTAAAACGTGTCGTACTGTTACCCAGCTTGCGCCATTGATTCTCATCCCTACCGCAATTTCAGACAATCAGTGAACTTTGTATTTGGAAAATGTAATGTTTTGCATTATCAACAACAGAGGACATTACCAACTTTAGATTCTTGACAAATTGTTATGAAGGGAGACTAGTAGTATCTTTTGCTGTAAACCACAAGCGCCCAATTGTCTCATGTACGACATCCACGCTGGAAATACATAACGAGAGCAAAATCTACAAAGGAAACATTGTTTACCCAATTAGATGGATAGCTTTCAGATGTGTGCAAACTGGACTCCATGTTTGTTTTGACTCTCCAGCCAACGAGGAAGCAGCAGAGTATCAATGGAGCAAAATGTCAACTTAGAACCGAGATAACGAAATGGCGTCGTCGGAAATGTATGCCCTTATTCTCCCATTCCTTATGCAAACACACTAATATCAATGCTGGTTATTAATTGACCAGACAAAGAGTTATCCGGGGAAGCAGGCTGTTTCACTCTGATAACAACAGACGTTGTACCTGCCTCTCAAAGACTCTTGACAGCAAAAAAAGACACAGAAAGAACTGACTGTCCAGGAATGAGCTGATGTTCACTTTCTTCAGTGCGAAGTCTCCCAGATTCTCAAGACACTATTGTACATCTGTGTTGTGAAAAAAGAAATTCACTGAAAATAATTGACTCTTCTTTCAAAAATAACAAAATCATTCTTAACCTATTGATTGATGTAGCTTCAAGGGGAATATTGAGAATTGCAGGAACAAGCTTATATTAGTTGGCCGCCAACACATTTCTCTGAGAACTATGTGAGCAATTGGCAACTGGATCTTGTTAATTTCACACTACAAATACAACTTTCACACATCAGATCTCCATTCTGATGATCTCCATTCCTTATCTTATCTGGTCCAGGTCTGTGGTGGTACAAAACTCTGGTCTCCTCCATGAAAGTTAGATGTATCACATGTCCAAGTACCAACGCATATGGTGCAGAATCCTCCAATATGGAATTATGATCATTCCTTTAGATAATGAGATGGATTGACAATGTTTCAACCACACATGGTTTTCTTCAGATAAAAGGAAGAAAGAGGAGAGCATACCTGTATATACAGACAATTTTGTGATGATTTGTGACTACCCAGCACCCGCCAAGAATTTAATCCTGATCTGCACCACGAGGAGAAGCAGAGCCTCAACTTTGATATAGAACTGAGAGAATCTGTGTCTGCTCTGCTGAGATTTTGTATGAATATGATTACTTTCATACAGATATCAACTGCAGCACTGCCTTTTCTCTTTTGCCCCACTGCAGGTCCTCTCCTCCACCGCTACTTTGCTATTTTCCTCTTACTGATTGAAAAAATCTAAAAGTGTCCAGTAAAACAGGGGTCTTTGCCCCTGTAGCCTGGCATTACCAAGACTCCTATTATCCTCAGCGATAGCTCTGAGACATGAGCACACACACGTGAACAATGGCACATCAATCACACATCACTACATTCTGTCAGGACCCAGCTTGTGAGCCGTGACTAAAACGGGAGGTACGCGGTTTTTAAACTTAAAGGTGCACAGGTTTTATTACTTAACATACAATAACCTGAAAACATACTAAAGTTATGAGGTGTGTTAATCAGTGTTATCAGTTTGTCAGCAGATGGATGAGTGGTTGGGTGATGAATGTAGACTAAAAACCTAAACTAGGAACCCAGCTGAAGTCAACCAAACAAGAACATGGTGCCGGAAGACTGGAGAGCGAGCCCACAGACCGGGACAGCCAGGTCTTAAATACCCCTGGGAGACTGGTCAGGTGATCCCAATTGCACTGATGAACTCCGCCTACCAGGGACCTGCAAGGTAACACAGACAAACAAGGGGAAACACACACAACAGGCCCTGATTGAAAAAATCTAAAAGTGTCCAGTAAAACAGGGGTCTTTGCCCCTGTAGCCTGGCATTAGCAAGAGTCCTATTATCCTCAGTGATAGCTCTGAGACATGAGCACACACACATACACAGATATACACACACACACGTGAACAATGGCACATCGATCACACATCACTACATTCTGACATTCTGAAGACGCCCATACACACACACACACACACACACACAGCCACAGCCACAACAAAAGCATTGATTTGCCCCCCTCCCGCTGCAGAAAAACACTGCCAATCTTCACCAGGCTGTAATTTTATGGCACAACAAAATGAAAGGGTAATTTTAGCGGGATAGTGAGGGAGAGGCACAATCGGAGATAAAGGGACAAAGTTTGGTGTCTGAAAGGCCGGTGATGATGATAGCAGCCGTGCCGGGAAAGAGAAAGGAGAGAGAAAGGCCGTTTGACAAGGCTGACAGCCTCACGCCTCACTACCCAGCTCAGCACAGAAAGACAGGCGCTAAAACACTGCAATTTAGATAGTTTACTGGCCATTGTCAAAACACAGGCGCAATCTGTAGAGGGTTTAACGGGTTTAAAGTCACTCAGTAGGGACCCCCACCACCACCACCACCACCTTTTACTCATTAGACCTACTTTCCACTGCCAGCTTCTGTTCATTTTTTTAACGTGCACCTATGCTGAGTGTACAAAACATTAGTTCTACTCTTTCATTGAAATAGAGAGTTTGTCTATTAAATTTGATGGAAAAATGCTAATCAGTTACTCACAGGGTATGTTGAAAAATCTTTAAAGATTACTATTAATACCACTACTATAAATGATTATTTCTTTATGGTCCTTTTTTAGATCATTATTATTATTATTATTACTTACCTATTATTAATATGATTTGCTTTTATTTATTGATGTATTCATCTTTGTATTTTTAATTGATTATTAACTCTGATGTTGTATATATATAATCAGGTGTATTGTAATGTATTGTAAAGATGGGTGATGTTCTGTTCTCTGACTGAAAGTGAGATGAAATGAGCTACCTGAAAGCTGCACCCACTTGATGATTCATTATTTTTGTTAAATCTGTTTGAGCCATGAAATGGAAATAAATGAAGCAGACAAAGTAAATTAGAGAAAGAATTGACACAACAGAGACATAAATTTTGCAACTTGTGGATATTCTACTATACAGAGTGTTTATTTCTTTGTGTCCTCTACAGTGGGCTTCAACGGTTTTACACACAGTACACTATAAAAGTTTAAAACACTATTTTTCTTCTGACCCACCTTTGGGTAATGAATGTGGTCTTTGAAACCCACAGGACAAGATTATGTCAGAAATCATACTATAGTACATGTGTCCAGATGGTTTATTGTGATTAGTCACTGCAGATTCTTCTTCTCTTCATCTTCCTTTCTGTGCCAGATGGTATCTGTTTGTTGTGTAGCACTGATGAAGAGAACCCATACTTTTTATTCAGTTTGAAGGAAGGTTGAGGTAGATTGTTATTGATAACTTCAAATGGAAGCTTTGGTCTGTGGTTTGTAGAGTGGAAGATATCCAACATTTTCCACTTTTCCTGCCCTCGCAGACAGAAAAGGATGCCGTCTCTGTATTGATAAATGCACTCTGCAAAGCCAAGAAGTCTCTGACAGTTAATCAGTTTTTCCTCTCTTTTGTCTTTCCTCCTGTATCATTCATTACCTCCCCTCTGTTTGACTCTGCTGACTGGACATTTCCCTCAAAAGCTTAAAAATCTGCATACCATCCATGATACAAGAAGGTTCAAACATGTATTTATACCCCTTTAAAGCAAATGTGCTGATATCACATCAGCTCACGCACCAGTGCTGAAAATCTATGTAATTATACCACCAAAATGAACAGTTGAGACATCTGTAGCCGCTTCCTGAGTCAGCTTTTACCTTACTCTGTGTAATATATAATTGTACTTAATAGTAAAAAAAAGCAAAACTTTTTAATAAGGGTACAAAACACATGCTCAAGTAATGCATAACTAATGCATGATTCATAATCACCTAATACATGCAATGCATGCAGGATGTATCATTATTGTTGCTCACCATTAAGAAAAAAATCAAGTCATTATGAGTTCATGTGATCTTCAGTTAATAAATATTAACATGCAGTTACTTCATACATTAATTTATATGCTACCAAATTGGCTGACAAGAAAATTTGAGACCCATGCATTATATCCGCCTCTCTGAAAGCAGAGCAGTACCTGTTCTCATAGAAATATCAAGCTGTTTATCAAACTGGTTTATGTCACATTTACAAGCTAGGGGCTGAAACGTCAGGGGGTTTTGTTTGATTGTTTGTTATATTTTATGTTGTTATTGAAATAAGTGGAGTTGGTACAGCAAAAAACATCTTGCCAGTTGACAAATCAGGAATCTGATTGTTAAAATTTGGTGGGTGATGCCACAACATGTAGATGTTTGCATCTGACTACCAGTTTGATAAAAAACAGCTTGATATTTCTATGAGAATACCAATACTGTTCTTTTATGTAACTGGATTCCAGCTAATTCAGTGGCATATAAACTAATGTATGACGTGTGAGGTGACTTGATCATTTCTTCATAGTGAGCAACAGGAATATATGTTACGTTGTCCATTAATTCATGCATTAGTTTCACATTATTTAAAGGTGCAATATGTAAGAATTGGGGAACCAACTGGGGGCAGCATATCACCATTATTTTACACTACGTTAGTCAATAGTGCATTATCAGCGCTCAGTTAGCTAGCAAACTAGGTAACTAGGACTTTGACTAAATATCAATTTAGTGCTAATGTTGAGCTACTGTTTGCTTGAATAAATCTAACCTAGAAGACGAAGTGCTACTTCTTCATCCTCTGATGTTGGACTGAGGGCAGACTGGATGCTACAGTGACTGTTGAAAAGAGCCATACTAGTCATCACTCCTCATCCACTTCTCACCTGAACTCACTCTCAACTGATTGCCTGCCAGTCTATATATCCTCAGCAAGACTGAGCATCCTCTGATCCTCTGGACCCATGTCAGACCAACACCAATGGTCATGCATAATTGATATATAAACCATAACCATATCAAGCCTCAACAATCAACTGCTCTATATGTGTCCACTGTGGCAATAAATGTCTTAAACGGGAACAGCAGTGGTCTCCTCGCATTCTTACCGATGCACCCATGGTGATGTTAAAATTCCTGTGAACCACTCCAGCTGCTACCCTACAGTGACTCACTATCGCCTCTTGAGGTACAAGTGGTATTACAAGACAGGACAGGCTGGGGCTAGCTGGTTAGCATGCTAACTTTAGATATATCTCTGCAACAAAATACATAGATGTCTTTGACATAATGTCAAAACTATTATTTCTTCACATTCTGTTGATAATTTTAGTTAATTTTTGAATTTTTTAAGAACTTAAATTCTTACATAAATCTTACATATTGCACCTTTAAGCATGTCTTTTGTACTTTTATCATTAAATGTTACTAAAAAGTGTTTTGTTTGAGCTGATGTTGACCTTGATGACCTCCTGTTGCCATTTATTGAGTTTTACCGGTTTTGTTTTAATTTAATAGTCCACCTACATCTAAATTTGTGAAAAACAGGACTGGGTTGCACCAGCTGTCCATCTCTAAGTTTGTGCGTAAAGTCTCTCCAAGGTTCTTAGTAAGTACTAACTAGTGATTTACTTGTGATTTACTAAACCAGCTTGCCATTAAACCCAGAAATGTCTTATTGAAGTAAACAGTTTAATAATGTGTATGTTGGTTGCCAGGAAACATCTGAGTTGCCGTCCAATAAGAAGCAATTGTAGCATCACAAGCTGTAACATAACTTCCAAAAATAAGGGGTCAAAAATATAATAAACTTAACTGCCAATATTTTGTGAATGCAGGTATGACTTTGTTTTGTTTATATCCGCATACCTGAATGAATATGCATGTTTTAGAATTAGTAGCATTCATGCAGTTTATATAGTGAGAGGGAAATATCTGATTATTGTAAGCTAACCAAAGTTATTTGGTCATTCACTGGTGTGATGATATGGTGGGACGAGGAGAGAAATGGGTGGGAGAGATTGAAATTTGGGGGAGGGGTCGCAGTTTAGAGGTCATAACCTTGAGTATTGATCAGGCTTTGTCATTTCCATGGCGACTGGAGGCCCCCTCTCTCTGACCTGCTGGAGTACATTAGACCTGAGATCCATAACGCCTGTTTGTTCTCTCTTTCTCTCCCTCTTTCCTCTGCTTCTCTATCTCACACACATACTGTGACACACCTACACAGAGGTGCAAACACACTCATCAATGCACACACAAACACACACACACACACATGCATGCACACGCATACACACAGCTGCTCATCCAAGCACAGGAAGAAACTGAATTAAACCTTAAAAACAATCTGGGCCTGCAGAGAGGACAATTCATCATGATCTCTCTGTGTCAGAGGTGTGTGTGAGTGGGTTTGGGTTTGGTGGGGTGCGGAGGTGGAAGAGGGTGACTGCAACACTCCAGCCACTGACCAGTTGTCCACACACACACATACACATACACACACACACACAAACTGTGCTCACTTCACAACACTGATCTTTAAACACTCATCCACATTCCAGCCAAGGTCAGCGAGATTGTAAATGAAGCTACATAGTATCTGGCCAGCAGTTTGTGTGTTTGTGAAAGTGTGTGTGTTTGTGTGAGTGAGAGAGGAAGATGAGAGATAGAGGGGGGGGATAACGAGAGATGAGAATGAACAGTGCATGAACCAAAACTGGGAAGTGCACGTTACAGATTGGCTAATTCAACTTAATTCCACACTTACTTTTCTCTCATTCCAGCCTGGCAGCATTTACTTTCTATCCATTTTTCTTAACTGTCTTCTTCCCTTATACCCCATTAGGAGATGCACTAATTTCTTATCCTTTTCTCTCTCCTTTCTCATTCGCTCAGCTCTCGCTGCGCTGTCTGTCTCTCTCTTTAGCTTTCTCTGTATGTGCTCATCTGTTTTCTTATTCACTCTCTCTCTCTCTCTCTGTTTCCATCACTCCTGGAGACAACTGAAGCTGAAGAAGGGCTCTGTAGTTTGTCCTGTAGGCTGGCAGGGACCTGCAGAGCCGAGGGGCAGCCTCTTTGTGAGGAAATGATTTTCTCGGTGCTGAGGAGGACACTCCAAATCATCTCCAGCAATCTCAGTAATGGCCCTGAGACGCTGCTGCCTTTGTCCTGTAATGGTGACAGATGACTGGCTGGGCAGACGGGGGCCGTCCAGACGCCTAGCGAAGGGGCGAACAAGCCTCCACGCGCACACACACATACACACACAAACTCTTGCATAAAATGCCACTCCACTAGCAGGCTTTGTGATTGCGGGTAATTGTCTCTTCTCAGGCTGTGGTGTTAGTGGTTATCCTTAACAATCACTCTCAAAGAAGAGTTGTAACTATCTGTCCTTTCAAAGGAAAGATGATTCCACTTTACAGAGTCACGCCTGAGCACCCCATCACCACCACCAGCACCACCTTCAAACATAAGAGCTGGGACAATACAGCTTTTAATCTTAGACATGTGGATATATCAACAAAATAAATATGTATAAATTATTCTCAGAGTTTCTGAAGTAAATTATTAGCACATTATTTATTTAGAGTAATAACTGTGGATAAAATTATTATGTGCCATTTAACTGTATTTAACAATATAAGTTCTGGATTGTTTTTTTTTTTTGTTTTTTTTGTTTTTTTTGTCAGCTGCTCTTCCACGACAAAAAAAGTGAAGCTTTCATGGTTTGTTAAAAAGGCAGAAGATGAACAAGTGAAAGGAGGACCTATAATTAATCACTTCACTATAATTAGTGAAGGAAATTTCAAATGGAAGTATGCAAAGCATGAGACGGGTGATGAGTAATTTGGTCCTCTAACATTAAGCAGTGGTGGAAAGTAACTAAGTACAATTACTCAGGTGTTGTAATTTTTTCTATTTACAGAAATGTTACTTTATACTTTATACATAACATTTCAGATAGAAATATTATACCTTTTACTCCACCTTTAACATTTTATCTTTCAGCTATAGTTACCTGGCAGATTTTAACAGATCAGTTTGTAAAATATGATGTAATATATTACCAAACAGTATAAAGCAGTAAATTAAATCCACCTTGACCAGATATAACATTAAATGCTGCTTACATGTTGATACATCAGCAGTAGTTAATGCATCTAATAATATACAACATTAATTATACTAATATTGCTTGGTTTTACTCAATTAAAGAGCCTGAAGCTGCATTGCATCAGCTGTTGGCATAAGTCGAAACTTAAACCTAGTTATAACATATTTAAGTGGTGATTTAGCATCATTAAATTAAAATGGGTCGACTCACACAAACTAGTTCTTACGTAGAGATTAATTGAAATTGCCAGTTGTAACTGTTACAGCTAACTGAACCAACCGACAAAACTAATGTTGGCTCGCTACTATATGACCTGTTTAGATTGAAAAGTAAAATAAGTAATGGAATATAATTGATATATCTGCCCCAACCTTTTATTAAAATTCTGTTTAATAATGTTATAATGTAAACGTTGTAATGACGTAAAGATTTTAAATTACAATTCACTCAAAAATAATGTTGGTAATGTTCGTGTAATCAGATACTTCCACCTCATTCTAAATGAATACTAACTCTTAAACAACATTATTCCTACATAAATGCAAATGTAAATAAGTGAATAAGTCATACCAACATTTACAAATGATTGTCAGTTACGTTTACTATCTCGTTTGCCCCCCTTAAACTGTTATATTTGGAGGTTATGTTACAGCTTGTGATGCTCAGTGACTTCTTGTCTACATAGATTGCTTTCAATTGGACGGCAATACAGATGTTCTCCAGCAACAGGTTTACACATTACTGAATTCATACCTAGCTAAGACACTGTTAAGTTTTAATGGTGCACCCAAAATGAGTAAAACACCTGCATGTCACTAGTGGTTACTAATTTAAGAAAGACATTACACACAAACTTAGTAATAGATTTATGAAGCACTGGTGTAATCTGATCCAAAATTCTTCATCCACTACTAACATTAAGCAACAAAGTGTTCAGAAAATATGTTCTTACTTTTTCATAGGACAAAAGGTTTGATGGTATCTAGATAGATCTAAATACAGATGTCACTTTAGTCACTGTTCTTATTGAAACACTCGCCAGTTGAGCTCCTGCCATCCGTGCCCCAACAATGAACCCTCTTCTTGATACAAAATCAGAATCAACTGGGCCTGCACAATATTTTTATACATGCCACAGAGCATGATTGGATGTTAATTGCTTAATTGTACCATGAAGTGCACTCGTGGAAGCATCTGTATTCATTATGTTTCTCCACTCATTTATTCAGATTTTTCCTTTAATTTGTCACCCGTCTTTATATTTGTTTTACATGCTATACCTTTAACTTTCAACATTCAAGTCTGATTTCTCTTTACATGGTCACCCTAAAAGACATCGTGTGTGTTGCTAAAAAACCTATTTGGTTTGGTTTGATGTTGTTGGGTTTTGAGTCCCCCCATTGTCTCCCTCACCAGGACATAAAAGAACAGTTTTCGATCACAGAGGTTGAGAACATGAATGGAATGGTTTGATGTGTCCTAAAGTTCGACTTTTAGCCAAACAAGACTCAAACACATGTCAGTGACAGAATCAATGGGTGTAAATGGAGAAAGCCTGTTGTCTTGTTCTGGGCCTGGTAAAGAAGAGGTGTGAGATGTTCAGTCGCAGTCCCAGTGGTCTGAGGTGTTACCTTCACTTCAACTTGTTTGGTGGCCACTGTGTCCCTTCTCAGTCAAGTGTGGTGATGATCCAGACAGACTATTCATACAGACACAATAATGTCCTTTAAGAGTGTTTGATGTTGGTGTATTTTTCTTCAACTTCATCATCATCATCATAATTTTGTCTCTGCAACTCCGACTTTTCAAATCCAGGTTTCATGATTTGTTCTTTTTTCACTTTAAATTTGTTGCAAGATTGATATTGATAAGGTTGATAATGTATAACGAACATAATTAAATTATTGTGTTTTTGATTTATAATTGTAATTTGTTTCTTTTGTAATTTTTCACATGCAGTATCAAAAAAAGGGTCCTGGACACGGGGTGATAATTGCACATTACTCTTGGTTTCTTGCAATGATAGAGATCTAGATATTTATAAATAACTAATTTAACACTTTACATTAAGTGCGTGTCTTAACATATATCTGAGTCCTTGTTAGGCTAATGGGCTGCTACCTCCTTCATCTTAAAACTCTCACAGCCTTTGTCCATTGATCTTTAATTCCAGAACTGCAGAATCCTATTAGCGCATGTCACCAATAAGAATCAATAGAGAGAGGATATGGTCAATGCCCGACCCCTCATTAGGTAATACCCACCAGCAGGCCTGAGGGCAGATCAAAAGGCCTGGTCTGAATATTGCCTTCAGGAAGAGAGTTTTTTTTTCCTTCTTTGACCACTGCAGTGGTCGTGTTGCACTCTGTGGAGCATGTAGTGTAGGTGAAGCACTGTGTGGAGCTCCACCCGCAGAGCGTCATTTGGGTCTGTTTCTGTCCCCCACTGTGGATGTGGAGACAGGACATGTTGGGAAAACAGTACATTGCAGTTAGACTTAAGCCCTTTCAGGCATGAAATATATAACATTTATGGCCGCATCTCTCAGTTAAAATGATGGTCTTTTGTCATTCAGACAGAGGTGTCTTCTATGTTAATGTTCCTTTTAATGTTTATTCAGACATGACAGGACATTTACTGAAAGAACCACTAACACTTACATGATGAAGAATCTCTTTAGCAACTAAAATTGCCTCTTTCATAGTGTTTCGTAGATTTATTTTCTTTGCACAGATGACTATTGAGATAAATGTGTTACAGTGATCTTAGAAGGTGGAACAAACGCGTATTCTCTCTCACTTATTCAGACATTAGACTGAGATGTTTAATTGCCATTAAGATGCATGCCTGAAGGGGCTTAACATCGATGCCTGTAGTTTCACCTATACCAATATGTTTTAATACCACAAATAAAACAAAAAATAAATTGTATGTAGAACATTTACATTTGTTTTTGTCTCCACCTCCCAACAGCTATTTAATCCTTTGTGAGCCTCTCTGACTTTCCGTTACCCATAACAAACTTCTCTGCGCAGATTCGCAGATTTCTGAGAAGCTTAATCCCACCTTTAGAAGTAGGAAAATTTTATCAACCCATAAAGGAGCATATTATATTATAATAATATAATAATATATAATGTGAATCCTTAATACGTGAAAAAATTCAGTGACATGTTTTGTTTCATGTATTGGGTCTTTAACGGCTTAAATGTAAAAAAAATGCAACTAAAATAAACAGCTTGTGTATTTGATTGTTGGTATTCAAGGGTTGGGTTTATATCTACAGATGAGTGACAAAATAAAGAAAAACTGGGAATAAATGTGTGGAGAAATGAAGATGCTTCCATACACAGCACGGGGGCTCACTGAAGGGTTTTATGAGTGTAAAAATAATGTGAATCATATGCTATGGCTTCACAGTTTCAACCCTACTGAACAACTACTGTATGGGAGTGTTTCGACAAATGCAATAGACAGCAGTCCTCACCATCATCATAAACATCAAGATATCTTTGGGAAAAATTGTGCCGATCCCCCAAGATTGTCCTGAAACTTCTAGACCCAATATTTCAAGATGTATAGGCATTTATTACACTATTTTCTAGTTTTGCCTCTAGAGGGTAGACAGCGTATCTCTAGGAGACCTCTGGCATAAGGAGGCTACTCCCAGTTAACAAGGATAGACATGAGCAAGCCAATCCTGGCCTATAGATTTGATATGCTACACAACTCCATCCAAGATCTAGGCACTTTTAAATAAAATGTCTTTTTGTTGAGAAACGTTAATATAGTGAAATGCTGAGCTATTAAAAAGTAGAAAAATGTGATACGATATTTTAGGTGTATCATTCAGGCCTAAGTGTTGCTTAAACCTTCCTGGAAAACTGAGCTGAATAAGAGCCTTCTCAAGAGGACACTTACTGTAGAACCACCTGGATTAACTGCACTTACAGTATGTTGTAAGTCTCTGTGTGTGTCTTACATGTATGTGTGTATGTGTGTAGCAGCCCATGTGTAAGGCAGTGGAAAGTGGTCGGGGCTAAATTGCTTTATCGTTTGTGGATGAATTGAATAAAGTCATATCTGGCTTTTTGGAATGTTACCACAAGGTTCAGGAAAATTGGTTAGCAGAGCAATCTCACTGAAATTTCTAAGATCCTGTTACACACTCACCATGCACTCAGTCAAGGCTGTTACAGAAAAATTTAACCTTATAGGCTTGGAAAAGGGAAGTGCAACTTGCAAAATCATGGCACATTTTTGAATGTCATCATGGAAACAGATGAGGAAGAGGATGAGACAAATTTTACATTTTCTTTTATCTGTTGGTATTGTTCTCTTACGCTCAAACAGAAAAATATTCTGAACAGGGTGGTAAATGTCTGCAGCAAAATAACTGGTACTCAACAGAAGAGTCTGTCTGTTCAACAGTCATTAAAGCCCCCCCCCTCGATTAGCCCATTCTGTTCTGATTGGCCAGCTTTCCGGAAGCCTGCCAGGGGGCAGCCGTATCAGAGTTGTGTTAAGTTACTGCCAATGAAAACCCACCATTTCCTGCATGGTTCTGTTTGTTACACAGAACAATTTGAGAAATAGTCCTTGTAAACTGTTTGGAAAAGGGCAGGCACTTTCAAAAAATACTTGGCAGGTGATTGGATGAACCAACTGTCCATCACCATCTATCACAGCCTAACTTCAACCAATCAGAACAAACCATAGGACATAGTAGGAGAGCTCTTGCCAAAGCCGGTCAGGAGAAAAGCAAAAACATCTTTTCCATCGAGCCTTCATTGTCGTTCTTTGCTCTTCTTTCAATGAAGAAATACTCTCCAGTTCTGATATAACTGATGCTATAGCAGCATCTACGCTAACCTTTCTTTAGGAGCCGCCATTGTTGTTTTGAGTGAACAGTCACTTCTCGATGTCGTCACACCTAAACCATGCTTGTAGCTGCCAGTAGCTCCTCATGGACACAAGTGCATAACTCGGAGCCTGGCAAGGTGGATTCTCATGTGATCTTGTGTGATCTCACGAATCCAGCTGCCTCGCAAGGTAAACAGAAACCTACTCAGGACCCAAATCTTACACACCTCCATTTTTTACATTATTTATAGATTTGATTTGATTTTGATTTGATTTAATTTGTGTGTTCTGCTTTCTTTTGTATTTATTTGATGTTTTTATTCTATATTACACTGCTGTACAATCAATTGTCCCCTGGGCACAGTTAAAGTAATTTAATTGATTGATTTCAAGAATATAAATACTGGAAGACAACAGTTCCACCAATGGGAATGCAACCCAATTGTAGGACAATATTTTAGACAATATTTAAAGTTGATCATCAGTCTAGTGTCAAAAATTGATTGTTTGCTAATCCCCTCCTCCGAATGGTGATTGCTAATCATAGCTTAGCAACAGAATGCCAGGCCTGTTGAGCTTTGGATTTCTCCACATGCCAAAGCAGTATGCATGGAGCGGTAGTAAGAGCGATACTACGCAAAGAGTTTGGTAGGTGGTGTCTTTTTTTAGCCTTACCAAAACCAAAAAACACAAGAGCAAAACTGTAAGGAATGAATTAAGCAGGTGCTAACATAAGCTAGTGTGTCCAACTGCTAGCTTACTACCTAAAATAGTAACAAGCGTTACTTCTGAGGCCAAGGAGCACATCATCAATTGTGTTTAAGCCAGTCCTGGATGCTATGGGTAACTTTAGCAGCTCTGACCTACTCTTTATTGTATTGATAAAAAATTTACGCTGCAGTAGCTTCTCCACCCAACATTACCCAAAATAGCCTTACAATTGTCAAACACGTTGGTGAGTCCTAATCCTAACAATCATCAATGGAATGACTCTTTGCCTGAAAAAAGTAGCTTTAACTGCAGTCTTCTATTACAATAACATGTATGTAGCCATCAGGTGAATATTTAAGACCCCTGTTATTGTAGATTTAGATTGGAAACATTAAAAAGTGAGGCACAGAAGGCATTTTAAACTTATTCATGAAGCTAACATTAGCTTAATTAGCTAGCTAGCTACATCTGTTAAAAAACTGTTTGTCATCTCAGCTGACAAAATTGATGCTCTCCAGCACACCCACTGTTTCAAAATCTGTTCTGATGTTTCAATTGGGCAAGTTGTAATTGCTCTTTCATGTCAGCTAGCATTGGTCGCTTAGTTCCTACTACCAGCCATGTTTTCACGCATTATGGGAATATCCAGGAAGACACCGACAGCGGAAACAACTGATCAGTCACCTGAGTCAGAACTTATTCAACAATGGTGTTTCCAGCTCCTATTTAGTGCATTAACTCTTTTTCGGAAAAAAAAAAAACCTCAAGCGAAATGAAATTAAATTGAGGAAGTTTTCCGAATTTTACCGTTTCCATCAACCTTTTCTAATGCAATACTTCAAAATGCGCAAAAAAATACTGATGGAAACACAGCTATTGTAAACTGCATGCTGTGTGAGAATGGAAAGATAGTAGCTGCAGTAACTGGTACGCGAACTGTTAATTGAAGAGACTATGAGGGGTTCTCTCTTATCTTTGTCTCTCTCAAACTATTTCTAAGACGCATTAAGCAAAATGTCTATGTCAACTGAAAAGAGTTCACTCTCTCCCACCTCACCCACAACAGAAAACAGTTCACTAATGTTCAGGTATTAATAATGTATTCATTAGTTATGTACTATTAATTATGTTTGAATGACTTTAAATAAGAGCTTGTGTGCATGCTGTATGTGTCTGTGCTGAGTATATGGCCATGTATGTTTGTGTGTGAATGTGTATGTGTGCGTCTTTGCAAGGTGGGTCATTTGATAAATGACGCCAAAGTAGAATAGACTGGTGTTCAGATGGCTTCAGCCTTGTAAAGATGTGACAAATGACGGAGCAGAAAGTATTGATTCCAATCTCTCTCTGGTGCAGTGTTTCACTGTGAAGGCTGCACGCACACAGACACACACACACACTCACAAACAGAAACACACACAACATACATACATACGTACACAGTCGCATATACAAAGAAAGGAGCACACATAAATTCCCATGCACTGAATGCATGCATTATGTGTGTACATGTACAGAATGTGTGACTGGTATATGAGAATATGGATTGTTGTCACTGCAGTGTGTGAGAACATATGGTGTGTGCGTTTGTGTACAAAAAAGATTGGACTCTCTATGTATGTGTGTGTGTGTGTCAGTGACGTGTAATGTACTGTACATCGATGCTTTATGCACACATGACTGTGATCTTTGTGTGTGCGTGCGGGTGTGTGTGCACGTCTGTATGTGTGTTTCCATTGTTAGCAGTTAGTGTTCGGATGCCAGCAGGAGTCCCTGGTCACACACATTAAAGTCTCATCTCACTGTGTTTTAAACCAGCTGTGTTTCTCCACGCTGTCAAGAACATTCAGTCCCTCAGATGATATTTGTGCGTGTGTCCGTGTGTGTGTGTGTGTGTGTGTTTGTCAGAGAGTGTGTCAGGCTGTTTGTCAGGGTGCCTGGGAGTGTGCGCCGCGTTAGCATGATCACACAAAGGGGCAAAGGTCAAAGACAGCTAACCAGAAGAGGAGAGGAAGGGGGAGTGGAACCGATCAGATGAAGAGGGAGGAGAGAGAGAAACAGGCAGAGCAGGAAATAATCCAGCTGAGGGGGAGGATAGATAGATAGATAGATAGATAGATAGATAGATAGATAGATAGGTAGATAGATAGATAGATAGATAGATAGATAGATAGATAGATAGGTAGATAGATAGATAGATAGATAGATAGATAGATAGATAGATAGATAGATAGATAGGTAGATAGATAGATAGATAGATAGATAGATAGATAGATAGATAGATTGATAGATAGATAGGTAGATAGATAGATAGATAGATAGGTAGGTAGGTAGATAGATAGATAGATAGATAGATAGATAGATAGATAGATAGATAGATAGATAGATAGATAGATAGATAGATAGGTAGATAGATTCTCATTACAAATTTGATGGTGTGTTTATGTTTGTAGCAGCAGTTCTTGAAAATAAAGTGGAAACAGAGGTTAGGCAAGGAGACTGAATGTGTCCTTTTTTGTGGTGAGTGTGGGGTTTCCCTGTTACATGAAGGAACACATTAATTATTCAATCAACAGTGTCCTGTGGTTGATTTAAAAACAACCTCCTAGCCTCCTACTTGCCACAAAGAGTCCCCTGAGTCTCAGTCAGTGGACCACTGCTTTCTCACAATGGGTGGATGGATGGATGTATTCAAGTTTTTTTTTATGTTATTAAAAATATAAAGAAAATAAATGGTTCCACCCATTTGTGGAACCTGGAACCTCAATACCTTTCTGCTACTTCAAAGTTTCTAAAGATGATTTTTTTGTGTGTCTTAATATATCATTGTGCTGTATTGTAACTGTATTGGGCTTCTGCTGACTTTGACCACTTCCTCTTGCTGTTTATTGGATTTTACTGGCCACATGCATGCATTTTTGGATTAACAGAGACCAGAAGTCATTCCTTCCAATGGAGGGTGAATGATGGACAGTAACGGACTAGTCACCCCTTGCAGCCATTAGATCACAGATACGTTGAATTCTTCCAAACTCCAAACCGTCAGTACGACCTGAAGTAGAAATTGGGAGGCCCACCATATTTATAATATTTTGACTTTATTTAAACAAAGAAAAAAACATTTTAACTTATTTTCCACACTGCTCATGATCACATAAATACTCAACATATTCTATCATTGGACCATTTCACTAATCATGATTTTACTTATCATGAGTGACGTAAATTGTATTTGTATTTGTCAGAAAATAGATAGATAGATAGATAGATAGATATGTGTGTTTTAAGCTGTTTTTTTTAAGATAAGCCTAATCTTTCTATGCCTAAAGCTATATGGAAACACTATTTGTTGGAGGCCAACATGTGTGTACATACACACTCACACACAAACACAATCATTACTGCCTATCAGTCAGTGCACGGGGAGAGCATTCAGCAGGGGGTCAGTGAAGGGGTCAAAGGCATTCAGAGGACCAAACACCACCCTCCCCATCCTCCTCACCACCTCCTCCCCTGCAGCACCGCCTCCCATCACCCTGGCTCACTCCCAATCAAGCCCTTCACACTCACCTCTCCTCTTCCAATCTCTGTGATGTGTGTGTGCGGCACCCAGGCATGCTGAAACACAGCTCATCCCCCTGATGCTCCTGCTCCTGCTCCTGAAGCTGCTGCAGGGGTGGGGGGCATTACTTCTGACCTTTGACCTGGGGAGAATTGACTCTTCACTAGGCCTGTGAGGTCACTCACCCTCGACCTCTAAGGTCTTCCAGTCAAAGCCAGCCAATCACGATTCTCTTTGATTCACTCTCTGACCCTCTGCTTGGAAGGAAAGAGGTTGGGCTTACAGGCGTGGGGGGGTAGGGGCTGACCATAAAAACATACCACCCTGCTGTGATGGAGCATATGTTGTAGCGTCTGCCTATCATGGCTGATCTGTAGGGTTTCTGTCACAGCAGCCAGCGGGGACAAGCCTCAGCTCATGTGTGTGTGTGCTAAACAGGATCACAACGTCCCAAGTAATGTGAGGTGAAAAGTGTGATCAGTGTAAATTGGCATAAAACAAACCCGAGACCTCCATCTGATCTTAAGGCCCCTATATGAAACACCCTGAGAGCCTCCAGGTTGGGATGTACGTCCCTGCCCGCAGCCTCCTGCTGGTCTGGTTAGGTCTCTGCGAATGGAGTTTACTGGAAAGTGATGGAGAATCCTTACGGTCATGACCGTTGGTGTAATCTAATGACCGCTCACTCAGGAGCAGGAGGGAGGAGGAGGAGGCCACGGGAGGACTGGACATGAGGGGGGATGGTCAGGAAGGATGGGTGATTGGGGGTTTGGAGGGAGGGAGGGGGATGGGTGATCTTCTGTCCTCAGGACTGGCCGGCTGGTGTTGACCTCTGTTCGATCAAATCAGATAACCAGCTCTCAGTCAAAGGCATTGTCTTGTCGTGTGCCACTGAAAACCTAATACAGGTTTAGATTCATCCTGGGCTGGATCCACAGAATGTTTCATCAATTATTTACCACACAGAGTTCATAATTGAGATTAACCTTATTCTCTTTCATGCTGGTTTGAGGATGTTTGCACTGCTTCTGAATTTTTTTTCAAGTGGATTGATTGTAGGTGGGCCAGGGCGAGCTGGAGCAACTCATGTTCACACAAGCACCACAATAAATATATATGAAATGACGGTGAAGACTTTCTGTTTATTTTCATTATTTTGTGGTTATTTTTATTATGTGTAGTGGGTGTGTGTGCTGCATGTGTGTGTGGCTACACTGCTGACCTCCAAGGATTTATGGGCTGCAAGTGTGAGGGCTTTGTCACAGAGATAGTATATCTGCAGGACCCATTGTGTTAATGCAGTGTGTGTTTGTGTATGTGTATCCATCTCTTTCTGTCTCTCTTCTGTGTGTGTATGTGTGTGTGTGTGTGTGTGTGTGTGTGTGTGTGTGTGTGTGACAGGGACTAATTCCATTAGTGGTCTAGTGCTACGGGAGATGAGCAGGGATTGACAGAGCTGCAGTCGTAATGAATTGGCTCTGGCAGCATCACTCAGCCTATAAGTTCTCTCTCTCACCCCTCCTCCAGTCTCTCTCTCTCTCTCTCTCTCTCTCTCTCTCTCTCTCTCTCTCTCTCAGCAACACTTTCATCCAACTGCCTCTCGATAAACACGCCCTCGTTAGGGCCTGGCACGCTAATCACCGCTCTTCATTACAGCCGCGTCCGCTTAACTAGGTGGTTTCATTACAACCGCTGTGCCTGCAAAACGCCAAGCTACCTGCATTTGCCAGTTTCCTCTCTCTATTACTGTCGAGACACATTCACAAAATGACTAATTATCTGGGAGTCACACCATCGTATTTTGTTTAAGTGAAGGAATTCTCTGTTTTACACACATGAAACGGGTCCCCCACAAATTAAACTCACACTTGGTATAATTTAGGGTGTTTCTACACCTGAGCTGACTAGTTTTTTTCTCCAGTCTTGCAAATTTATACATTCCAAAATATGATGTGCTGCTTGTAAACAAAGAAAAAAAGCAAATGGTTTATGTTTCTAGTTCTGCTTTTGTTCAATTTGTGCCACATTTGCTTTCATGAGGTGCTTTCAGATGAAAGTTAACTGATACTCTGAGCAAAAAATAGTCTTCTGAAGTAACACTTACTGTATCTTTAATTCTTTTATAATGGTGTGTGTGTGTGTGTGTGTGTACCATTTTAATCTTTAAAGATGGTGTTCTTTTCTTCAAGGAGGACTTCCATAATTACACAAGCAAATGTGAGATGTAGTTTTGTGCATTTTCACTAAACTTTTGATGCTGAGTTGATTACAACTAGTACAGTGTCCGTTCAAAACATGTTCGGAACGGGCCGACTGCTTGGCCTCTGGCCACTACTTCAATGTATAGAAAAATTAATACAGTTGCTGTGAGGAAGGTAGCCTAAAATAAGGGCTGCATTTAAAAATAAATTAGTGTGCATCCTAAAATAAAGTGGATTGATCATATTGGGCTCTTTGTTCCTATTTTCTGTGCTTTCAGTTCAGATTTGATTGGGTATGTTTGTGATTTGTGCTTTGTCTGTAGTGGCATTTCACAATCGCCACGGTCTCAGAGCATAAGAAACAAAGTCTTTTTGAACTGCCTGTGGAAGTATTTGCTCCATTTTACACGTGTAACTATAGTCATTGTACTGGGCTCTGAGCACTTCCAAAACGCAGGTGACCTACGCTCAACAATGTACCTGAATGCGTCCTGTGTAGTCACTCGCTACTACTGCTGATTTGCTAAATGTGCTATGCTCTCTGTCTAGACATGGGGTCAGAGTGTCCATTCTTGATTAAAAGCTCTGTTTTTGCTGTCTACTTTTCTCTTTTTAGAGCACTTTTCTCTGACTCATGTCACGCCTCGTCTCTGGTCTCTCTGACATGCTGGAGTCAGTCAGCAGATCCCTGAAGCTCTGCCCTGCCCCTGCACAGTGCGGAGCGGCTCGCCGGTTTCTGGTTTATTCAAAGTTTATTTATATTAAAAAGTTTATTAATATTAAGCATGTCTAAATTGCACTAAATTCAACACTGGGTCCCCAGCCATAAACCCACACGGTTTGGAGTCAATCGGAAGAACAGTTCAAGAGATATGCAAAGGACATACATACACACAGATATTCAGAGATTCCTTCCTTTAGTACAGAGATAACCCTGTTCCAGACTTATTGCATCTTCAAGTGCTGTACTTCAAAGGCCTATAGTATAATATAATAATAAAGGACACCCACCGCAGTTTAGAACATTTATGTTTGCCTTTTCATCTCTTCTTAAAACATTTAAAATTGTATTGCAGACACTTTCAGCTGCACAATGAAGAGTGATTTACTCTTCTATCACCCGTCACTGAGTTTAATTAAGTGAAACTAAACATACTTCACTCAAGTGAGAGTAAAATATGTGCCACTCACTCACTCACTTGCTTTTGTATAACCTGGGATTGTGATACTGTTTGTATGTCTGGGCTTTAGTTTCCTCTCTGAAACTCAACCCAAACATCTTCTCCTCACTCCAAAACTCTTTGAACTGGACAACCTACATAGGAGCAGAGCGGACTGAGGACTGGAAGCCTGTGGGCAACATCACTGACCTTTAGGTGGAGAAAGCCCCTGCTCCTGTAGTGGGGGAACCCCACTGGTTGCTGCAGAGCCATCCGACCCAGTGATAAAGGAAACCGAGGTGGCGGGGGGCTCTGAAAGGGCACACAATGTCGATACAGGAGGAGGAGTGGTCTTCTGGACCCCTACCAGCACACCGAAGATGAACACACTTGGGGTCTATAGGTCTTTATCTGAGCGTCTTGAATTGTTGCTCTTTGTGTGCTTTGTGTGGTGTCTGAATGTGATCCGATGTCATGATCATCAGGTCTGAATGAACTTCGCGCCTGATGACAGCTGATGCAGATGGCACTTTCCTTCAGTGAAATGGATTGAGCTTTTCTGAGAATTGAAGATTGCCATATTATACACCATGTAATTGGTGACTGGGAGTGTTTAGAAAGTCAGCTGGTTTGTGAACAGGTGAGGGGAACATTTGTGTCACCGCCAGACCTCCCACCCAGTCCACAGATACTGCATATTCAAACATACAAAACTTGCTGGTTTATTGACACTTTCCTGCCCTTTTCAGTTCCAAATTCATTTGACGTTCAGTGTTTGAGAGCAAAATTAGACAGTGGCAGTATGGTGGCCCATTTGATTCATTTAACTTTCATGTTTTTTTATATGTTGTTTTGTCCATTTATCTTTCAATTTGTGCATTTTTTACTTGATTCAATAAGTAATTAATCACTTTCCAATTGCTTTATCCATTTATCAGTTGATGAGGGAGTGGCACAAATAGGCCCCACACAGTGCTACGTGTAAATATAAGTGCAAAGTATAAAAAAACACATTTTTTAATGTATTTTACAGATCATATTGCTTCAGAATGACTTGTTCAATACTTTGTCCCCTATGAATTATCAGGAAGAGATTCAAAGCAGTAGAGTATACAGTATGTACTGTAGGCTGTTGCAGCAGCTTGTCCACTGGGGTTGTACATGCTATAAATCAAGTTCAGCATTATCATTACAACCAGGTTAAATTTGATCAGTACAGACATTTTGGAGACCGTATACATTATTTAAAGATGAGAAGTTGTGCACTCACAGAAAAGTATTACACTTTTATGTTTTGTTTTGTTTTGTTTTGTTTTATCAAGTTGAAGTTTCTTCTTCTTGGTGTCAGTGATTTCTACTGTACCTGTCCTCTGTTACTGCCTGATGTTAGCCATTCTTCTGATCTTGTCATTTGCTCTTTTATAAGGACATTGATTCTGTAGGTCAGGTCTGCTGACCAGTCCCCTCCCCCCCTCAGAGACTCTTTCATGTTCTCAGCAGCAACCTGACACCTGCTCTGGACCCCAGCAGTCAGCTTCCATAATCCATACATCACACACACACACACACACATACACACAAACAGAAACACACATAAATGCAAACAGTGAAGTCACACATATCCTCTCCCAGGCACATGTATGAGCATGTCCACATCTGCGAACACACCTTCAACATACAAACATACACCTCGACATGCGGACATTACACTATTATCGACACTTTACTGGACACCAATATTCTAGGACAAATTGATCGGCCAGGTTGTTGTGATGTGTGATGAGTGTTTGGACACACTCAAAGCAATTCTCTTTACACTTTACTGACAACAGGCTACTTGGCTTCACCAACATACAAACTTCGCAGGCTGTCACTTTTTTTTTCTTTCTTCAATGTTCAAATTAGTAAGTATGTGCAGAATTGTGCAGTGCATGATGGGATAGACTTCAGACCCCTGGAACCATAAATAAGACTAGCAGGTAAAGTAACTGGACAGATTGATGGATGGAGAATTTGTAAGAATCTCTTAACATATAATAAAGTTAATCGGATGGAAATTCAATGTACATTTTTCTGAGGCTCTCACTGAAGCTCACTCAAGCAGAGCTGCAACGATTAGTCGATTAATTGATTAGCCGATTGATATACAATTAATCTGCAACTATTTTGTTAATTGATTAATCATTCTAGTCATTTTTAAGCAAAAATGCCAAAATTTTCTGGTTTCAACTCCTCAAATATAATAATTTTGTACTTTTTTTTGTCATACATTATAGTAAACTGAGTATCTTTGGGTTTTTGACTGTTTGGGTTTTTGACTATTTTCTGACATTTTATAGACAAAAGGATTAATTGATTAATCAAGAAAGTAATCATCAGATTAATTGATAATGAAAACAACCGTGAGTTGCAGCCCTACACTCAAGAGTGCTTGAGTTTGAAGTGACCACAATGTCAGGTTCTGAATCTGCCACATAGTCTCAAAAAATGTGAAATCAGATTACATGTTTGTGGACATGGTAAAATGAAGATCACACTCTCCAGCCATGAAATAATAATGTGACGATATCAAATACACCGGCCATCTTTAAAGGAGCATCATATTAAATTATTATCTAATGGTTAAGCACATTTTTGCATGAGGTTGGTGATTAGGTTAAGCCCTGGTTCGACCTTTGTTGCATGTCATACCTCTCTCTCTTTTCCTGTCTGTCTCAATTATCAAATGTCCAATGAAAGAATGCTAAACTATTATCAAAAAAAATATAAGCACTTTTATAATTTTGGTAAGATTTAGGAAAGGAAAGATCTGTCACGGTTAGTTAATAAATAAGAAAAACAAATGAAATTCTTAATTATAGTTTCTCATATAATACAAATACTTTTAATACTTTTACAATAAGTATGGTAAAAACACAACATATTTTACTTTATTAGAAGAACCAGCTAGCAAGCACACTTATTGTCTGAAAAAAGTGCTGCTTTATCCATTGGCTAATTTTTTTAACAGGAGTGAATCCTAACTATCAAGACATAACCATGAAAACACAGTTTTCTGTCATGAAAGATTATCAAAAAAGCAATCCTGATGGACGGTCATGTAAAAGCTGGATGTGAAAATGTTGGTTCCCTCCAGAAAAAACTGATATTGTGTTTCTAAAGATTTGATGCACATAACTTTCTCAACTGCACGCTGCCATTGTCCTCCATTTGCGCAGGAGAGAATAAACTGTTAATGCCACACAAATATGTGTGCTCACCACATATGTTGTCACGCTCCTAAATGAGGAGAGTTTTTAAATGACTTGCAGTCTTTAATGATTAGATTTTGTATGTACACATGCTGTGAAGCAACTGCTGCAGAAAAAAAAAAAAAAAGTAGAGTCCAGGAAGTGAAAGCAGTGGGAGAGAGAGAAGACTCCTCCTGGACGTTGCCTCATTGTATGTTAATTGTGTCTTTAACTACACTTTCCGGTGGTGGAGCAGGTGTGGAGCAGCGAGTCTTCATGCTGATGGTCTTCCAGCAGGTCAATATATGAAGTACCTTGTTAAGCTAAGGTGGTCGATAGAGTTGACGGTGTTTGTGTGTCCTCATTAGCTGCAGGATGTCCCTCAGTAGGAGAGGGGAGGTAAGGAGGCCCTCATCGATGATGAGGTTGTGCATGTGTGTGTGAGCGTTTGTGTGTGTGAACCATCACATTGATCGATCCCACTCATAATCTCCCATGACCCCCTAGGCAGCATGAATTACACCAGTGGGCAGTGTGTTTTGTGTGTGTATGTGTTTGTGAGGCTGAGAGAGGAGGGGGTGGGGGTCTCTATAATTACAGCAGATGAAGATAGTATCTGAGGGACCTGCACACAGGGGAAGCTGAGTGAGGCCAAGTGGATTAACTCAAGAGAAAGAAGAGGTGTGAAGAAGGCAGAACAGTGAAGGAGTTCCTCCTATATAGTCAAGTCTCGGCGCTGCTTTTCAAAATAGCAGGACCCCTTGCTCGTCTCAAAAAGACTGATCCAGGTGAAAGCTATGATCCCCTTTATGATTTTTTATCTCTTAAACTCACTTGACACATGAAGCTGAGAAATTAACAAAGGATGGACGAGAGTGAAAGAGTGTATTTAAAGGAACCCTGTGGAGCTTTTGACCACTAGTGGTGCAATGAAGCAATGTTTTGATGAGTGCGTCCCTGTTTTATACAGTACGTATCTTGTGATCTTCTAGCACAAGTACAAAGACGCACATGAACGCGCACAAGCACACAGGTGGAATGATATGCCATCCTGCTGACAGGCCTATGCTGTTACACTAATTGACTGCTGGTGGCAGTAATGCAACAAGAAACGAGACAATTCAGAATATTTAAAAAATCTGCATTGGAAATGCTCAAGGAAGGACACGCATTCAAGACATATAGGTCTCAAGGATACACACATTGGGTCTCATGCAAGAATATTTTTGTATTCTTTTTCTAAAACACTTGTGTTTTTCAGTGAGGTTTGCTCATACAACTGTTGGATTAAACAAACTCTCTTAACTGCCCGAACATAGGTGCACGTTCATGAGATTTGATCAATAGCATGATCGACACTCCTAAAATGTCCACATAAGGCTACATGTGCAGTTCTGTTTGTGAAAATTTTCATTCACAAAAATGTTACAGAAGTAGAGAGAAGAATAAAAGCAAGAATTTCACACTGCAGAGCTTCAAGTCTCGCTTTCAGAAATCAGCAGACAAAAAAACATGACAAATTTAGAGTCAGGGGGTAGGGGACCCGAAACAATTAGAAAATATTAGTATAAAGCTGCCAACGATGTGTCATCAGAGCAGCACTGGACTGTGACAGAAATAAAGAGGGAATGGTTTGACATGAATTTAAATGAGTTAGATGTGGCTCAGGAGGTAGAGCAGGTCGTTCATTAATCACAGGGTTGGCAGTTCGATCCCCAGCACCTCCTGTCTGCATGTTGAAGTGTCCTTGTGCAAGATACTGAACCAAATTGCTCCCAACGGTCAGGCCAGCATCGTGCATGGCAGCTTGCTGCCATCGGTGTGCAAGTGTGTGAATGGGTGAATGAGCGGCAAAAAAAGTCTATGAAGCACTTTGGACAAAAGCAATATATAAATGCAGCCATTTACCATTTAAAAATGTTTAGATATTAGACGAGAGAATAGGCTGTTATAGAGGTGATGTTACACTGTCAGGTACAACAGAAAATGATACTGGACACATTGTTACAACATTGTGGTTTGTGTTAAAATTACTGGGGTCAACATCATGGCTACAATAATAACCATGTGGTTAAGGTTAGGGGACTATTGTCATGGTTTTTAAAAACAATGTTGATTCGTGGTTGGCCTGTTATGAGCATATTACAACATGTTCCACATTGAAGTACAATGTTTTGTTGATTTTCTTATAATACACCTGGAATTTATACTCAAAATGACACATTCAAAATTGGATAAGAGATTAAACAATAATGCTTATGACAGAGAAAGAAATGAGAGTCAGACACACAAAGTTAGCTTTATTATGGTTTATTTTTTATGAGACAAGGGTGAGATCATGTCTTCTCCTTCGGTCCTTCAGCCTTTCCTGTTAATTTTCTTGGGGAGGAAAGAGGTTGGAGTTATATGAAGGTTGTCATATGAGTCGACTCATACATCAAACAAGATGACCTTAGCCTCTGTGACAGTCAGGACAAGATGGTGTGCAGGTGTGTGTGAGTTACTGTGTGTGTTCCTGGTCATAACAGATGAACTTGTATGACTGAGAGCATGCACATACAGCGTGTGCTGTTTTTCACATAATTAGGCCTGGTCACCCTCAGCTCACACTCTGTTTTTCCACAAAGACTGAATATGCTAATCCGAATGTGTGAAACAAAACCAGGAAGCTGTGGGTGCAGTAAGGGATATCCTCAGGTATAGGATTACACTGGCTGAAGATTATTATTGATTTGCTCATGGAGCTGTCAGTCTAAGCTCAGCTACCGGGAGCAGGGTGACTGACAGGGACGGGGTTGGGTGGCCCGCAGCCAACCAGGAGGAACCACTCTGTTGGATGAGCTGGGAAGATGGAGGGAGATTGAGAGAAGGATAACACAGAGGGATAAGGGTAATTGATGATTGTTTCAGCAGTGCAGTGGGAGGAGGGAGAGAGATACTGAGAGAGAGAGAGAGAGAGAGAGAGAGAGATGCTCAGAGAGAGAGAGAGAGAGAGAGAGAGAGAGAGAGAGAGAGAGAGAGAGATACGGGGGGGGGGGGGGCTGATGAATGGGAGATGGAAGTGAAATGACTGAGAGCTGAGAAAGGTAGGTGACAAACAGACAGTGGGTGAATCTTCCCTGTCTGTGAAGAGGATCAGCCAACACCTACAACACAAATACATAAATTCAAATATTAAAATTCTAAGAAATGTTTGTAAATATTGTGATGAAGACTGTGTTTGTCTGTGATCGAGCACATTCTTTCGGTTCAAGGTCCCTATTTTAATCCTAACAACCAGTGCACAGTGGTATTTCTCGAGCGCACGGACTATGTCGGCGTCTTCAAGAGCGCATGTTAGTTTGGTTGTATGTGCAGCAGCGCAAAGTGCAAAAGGGCTGGATGTAGTGGAATATAAATCGGTGAAAGCCGATGAGCGTCCGAGCTGTGTGCCCCTGACTCTTTTCTCCCTCTCTCTCCTTATTTTCTCCTCCTGTCCTCTCTTGTCTCTCAGGCATCTCTCACTGGACCAGCACCCATCCAGGAACCGCTCTGCTTCCCGGGCCATTTCCTGAGGTTTTGGATCTGGTTCAGCCTCACCTCATATCTCTCTCTCTGAATGATGTCTTTATCCTTCTCTCTCTCATGTGTGAATTATATCTTTTCTTGTCTCTTCTCCTGTGTATGTGAATGGTGTGATGTGACCTCCTCCCAGGTCTCCATGGTGATGGGGGTGCATGGCTCAGGTCCTATTCTGTTCTGGAAGCTGCTTGGCGTTCTCTTCATCACATTCTTCTTATATATTATAAATCTATTATAGTTTTGCTGTCCAGTTCCATGCTGTATCTCTGTAATTTGACTTTCTTGTTCTATTCTGTACACACAACATCTATCGCACATGTGTCCGTCCTGGGAGACGGATCCCTCATCTGTTGCTCTTCCTGAAAGGGTTTTTTTAGGGAGTTTTTCCTTAGTCGAATGGAGGGTTGAGGGTCAAGGATAGAGGATGTTGTATTGCTGTACAGACTGTAAAGCCCCCTGATTCAAGTTTGTGATTTGTGATATTGAGCTATAAAAATAAAATTGACTTGACTTAAATGTGGTGATTAATAAATACACTCTCAGTCAGCCACATTATTGTTCTCATACCTCAGTAACAGCTGACCCAATTGCAAATGCAACCACGCTATCACAGTAAAGTAAGATAGTAAAGTGTAAAGGGTTTGGGAATGCATTATGTCAGTGTGGGTCTTGTCAAGTATGGACATACAAACATGTCTGTACACAGATTTGTTCTTTCTAGTCACTTCCATCAGTAGTGTTTTATCAAACATCACTCATTGGCTCTTTAACCTTTAATGCATCCTATAAGTTGAAATGTACTACAGGACTGTTTTAGCTGGAAGGTCATTTTTAGATTTGGCAGTGCTGTTTGGCCCTATAACAAAATCACTCGTTTCTTCAGTCATTCACTGTTCCCATTCAGTACTCAGTCCAGTTGCATATACAGTACAGGCCAAAAGTTTGGACACACCTTCTCATTCAATGCCTTTTCTTTATTTTTTTAAAATTTATAAAATTGCAAAAACTTTAAATGTGTCCCCAAGTGGAGTCGCAAAAACCATCAAGCGCTACAACGAAACTGGCACACGAGGACCGACCCAGGAAAGGAAGACCAAGAGTCACCTCTGCTTCTGAGGACAAGTTCATCCGAGTCACCAGCCTCAGAAATCGCAAATTAACAGCAGCTCAGATCAGAGACCAGATGAATGCCACACAGAGTTCTAGCAGCAGACCCATCTCTAGAACAACTGATAAGAGGAGACTGCGCGAATCAGGCCTTCATGGTCAAATAGCTGCTAGGAAACCACTGCTAAGGAGAGGCAACAAGCAGAAGAGATTTGTTTGGGCCAAGAAACACAAGGAATGGACATTAGACCAGTGGAAATCTGTGCTTTGGTCTGATGAGTCTAAATTTGAGATCTTTGGTTCCAACCGCCGTGTCTTTGTGAGACGCAGAAAAGGTGAACGGATGGATTCCACATGCCTGGTTCCCACTGTGAAGCATGGAGGAGGAGGTGTGATAGTGTGGGGGTGTTTTGCTGGTGACACTGTTGGGGATTTATTCAAAATTGAAGGCACACTGAACCAGCATGGCTACCACAGCATCCTGCAGCGACATGCCATCCCATCCGGTTTGTGTTTAGTTGAACGATCATTTATTTTTCAACAGGACAATGACCCCAAACACACCTCCAGGCTGTGTAAGGGCTATTTGACCAAGAAGGAGAGTGATGGAGTGCTGCGGCAGATGACCTGGCCTCCACAGTCACCGGACCTGAACCCAATCGAGATGGTTTGGGGTGAGCTGGACCGCAGAGTGAAGGCAAAGGGGCCAACAAGTGCTAAACACCTCTGGGAACTCCTTCAAGACTGTTGGAAAACCATTTCAGGTGACTACCTCTTAAAGCTCATCGAGAGAATGCCAAGAGTGTGCAAAGCCGTAATCAGAGCAAAGGGTGGCTATTTTAACTAGAATATAAAACCTGTTTTCAGTTATTTCACCTTTTTTTGTTAAGTACATAACTCCACATGTGTTCATTCATAGTTTTGATGCCTTCAGTGAGAATCTACAATGTAAATAGTCATGAAAATAAAGAAAACACATTGAATGGGAAGGTGTGTCCAAGCTTTTGGCCTGTACTGTATTTTAGAATTTTTAAACTCCAATAAAATGGCGAATGGTAAATATAGTACACTAGATAGCAAATAGGATAGATAGCAAATCGCACTATACCAGGATCCTGGAAGTGGAACACCTACATGAAGCTATTATTAATGTTTTTTAGTTACATGACACAGCCAGTCAAAGTGTCTGCAGTAAGGCCTGTTTCTCACAGTAAGCAGCACACTCCTTCCAACAGCAGGACATGTGGCTGCAACTCAATATACAGAAATATGCAAAGCATGCAGATAGGATCATGAGGCTTATTACCTCCCCAGACAGCACAGTATTCTTAATTACTGAAGTCTGTCATAAGGAGACTCAATACAACACATGACTGCACATAGGGAGAAAGGTCAGAGACAGGAGAAGAAAATGGAATGATAAACAGGGATGAAGGAGCAACATGTCACAAAAACAGAGGAAACACAGTTCTTATTTGTAGACTGGACAGCAAAAGAAAAAGCATAGAAAATCAGCCCGGACACATTTCTATTTTACTGGGAAGAAAAGTGTATGATCTCCTCCAAAGAGATCTTAAGATGATTAAAGGTCCTCCACACCCACACAGGTATGTTTTCAATACTCTGGCTGGTTAGTCAGGTTGAAGTCATTGGAGTTATGCTGCATGTGTGTCATATCAGAGTTACAGTTATTACAAGTTTCTGCTTAAATAGCATTCATGTAAAACTTGATTACAACTGGGAAACTGGCATTTTTCTGAAAGCTCTATAAACAGTACATACTGTATATCCGATATGGCACTTAACAATACGGAAGTGGCTGAAAACCAAGCAAACCAACATGTCAGCCGTTCAATGTAATTAAACTCAAATTTAATGGATAAAATGTAATTGTGTCAATGCAGAGTATTTTAAACCCTCATATGACCAACTCAGTTATCATACGACCTTCCTGTGTAGTCAGGTGATATGAACGCTTGCAAGTCCTGAACGTGGGAATCTGTGTGTTCTAAAGTTCTTCTTTAAACGTTTTGGGGGTGTTTTTGGATTTGGAGCGTACTCTGGTCAACATACCTGAACTCGTCCCTGAAAAATCACTTTTTTTCTCAGAAGACATTTAGACTTGTCATAGCAAGAAAAGTACAGGTACTATGATCATTAATGATAGCTTAGTTCCATTTAGGTCTATCAGCAAGTCGTGCCAGGGAGGCAGCATCCACAATACCATACCATACCATACCATACCATACCATACCATACCATGCCATACCATACCATACCATACCATACCATACCATACCATGCCATACCATACCATACCATACCATACCATACCATACCATACCATACCATACCATGCTATACCATACCATACCATACCATACCATACCATACCATACCATACCATGCCATATGATACGATACAATTAATGGCACTCCAGGACAACCCAAATGGATTTCCATTAATTGTCACCATTAATATTATTAATCACACCAGATGTTTTCTTGCTGTGACGTGTCAAAATGTCCACTTTCACTACACAACCTACCAACTGTATAATTGTAAAAACTACCTAAAGTTACACAAATTTATAATTTATAGAGCACTTTTCAAAACACACTGTTAGAAAATGTATCCAGGAAAGAGATTCATAGAAATAAATGTATAATATACAATTGAAAACTACAAAATTGGAAAACATACATACAACAAACATGAATCCAAACAAATATAATTAAACTAGTAAGCACTCAGACATTCAAACTTGCAAACAAAGCAGCCAAGCCCATAAACATTAAAGTGAGAGAGACGTCTCACCCAAACAACTTTTAATGTGGTATGATCGTTGGTGCCAGACATAGTGGTTGCTCCATTTCAGAAAACAGACGCCCTAATTGGATTTTCATGCACTAAAGTGTCTGGTTTTCTAAAAGAAAGACATTCAGTTAGCTGCAGCTCTGGTCCTGTTATTGTATACATTTGAGAATATTATACAGGAAGCATACATTTACATTTCAGGCATTCAGCTGATGCTCTTTCCAAGATGTGACTTACAATGAGTGAAAGAGCAGAACAAGAGGTAGGTATGATATATTGAAAGGAATGACACCTAGTCCTCATCTGCAGAAAGTCTCTGGGTGTGTAAATCTAGTTTGTGTGATGTCTCGAGTATCTCTAGAAGTCCTCGTCCCTGCTCACCGCTTACACAGAAGCACTTTAATCAACCAGCATCCACTGATGGGCAACAACACAAACACGCACACTCCAAGTTTCTTTCTCACACTTCTTTTATTCTTGCTTTGCCTTCACTCACTCACATACTCAATCTCTCTGTCTCTTTCTTTCTCTCGCTCTCTTTTTCACACATAAACACACATAACGTCCACACGTACACACAAGCACCAGTGATTCCCTCAGAGTGCAGACGCAGGCAGAAACAGTTACTCTGATATTATTAGAGATTGCACTTTAGGAAGCCAGATGATTCATGTTTTTATTTGAGAACCATAAAACAATAAAGTATGATTGCTGCGCCGGCTCCTGCTGCAGCTTCCTGTTGCGGGACAAGTCAGAGGCCAATAAATGACAGCGCTGATTTCTGCTCACACATTACTCTTTGCCATGTAAAATGATCCATATTCATCTGTAGAGACACAGTGAAAAATGCTTTAATAAAGCACTGACAGATGTATTACACTAATAAACCATGGTAAACATACACACGGGAAATTTAAAAAACGCTTACACACTACACACTTGCAAATCTGAACATCTATTTAGTATTTTTAATGGCCTGTTATGGAGCTAAAATACTGTAGAATGGTAGGAATTCATGAAAATGGAAAACTGTATAAAGTGCGGGTTTAATGTTAAGAAAAGTGGGCTTTGGGATCAGAAGTACAGCATGAACATCCAGGAAAATATTGCTGTTTAAATTCAGTATACGGTCTCCTCCCTATTCCCCAACCATCACTGTGCCCTTTAGCAAAACTCTGACCCACAGATTGCTACTATCAAGTTGTTAAATAACCAGCATGGTTTGACATTAGGGCTCGTCCACACTGCCCCAGAATTTTATGTAAAATAATTAAAAGAAAATACCAGCCTTTCTAAATAGTTAAACCTGCATTAACTAATTTTTTAGCCACTTGGGGGCAGCGGAAACAAGTTGTGAACACAACGCTGACGTATCATTACCTTTTGATATGGCGAACTTAGCCACATCAAAACAGTTGCTTATTAACACATCCAGCAGTTACGGAGCAACATTATCATTTACTTGAAGTTGTGTTTCTGTCCAGCTGGTGAATGTAAGTCCAGTATTCACTCTCCGTTGGCTCTGTTTTTCGCTCTCTACCAACTCCTGAGGGAAATATCTGGCTCTTTAGCTGCGAAGCTAGCAGCTAATTTTTTTACAGTCTGTTGTTTGGTGCTGAACAAGTAGCGTTCAGTGGGATAATCAGAGCTTTTCCAGAAACAACACCATGAGAGCAGTGAGAGTGAACAAAAACAGCTGCAGCCGGACAGCTAAACAGTGAGCTGACACTCACTATAAAACTCCATAAAGCCGAAAGGAGCTGGTGATAATTCTCTGTAGGTTCATCACTACAAGCGAAGCCTCTGACATTACACATTGATACATTTTTATTACAAAAAAATATTGATTATAGCCGCTTTAAACTATCATAGGTTAATGGAAATTGCTTATCTTCTAATTCTCTCTCATCAGCTGTCTGCTACTCCCCAACATAACTGTCCAGCTGAGAAGATCTGTTGGTAAGAGTCTAATTCCAGATAAATCCAACAGCACGAGTTAAAACACAAAACATTTGGAAAGTCCCTGATTTAAAGCCATAAAATATGAGTATTGTACACAGCTATTTGACTAATGAGCCATCAGATCACGTTTACATATTGAATTAAATCTTAAATACACATAAGGGTCAGAATATATGCAGTTTGTCACTCTAGTGCACAGTTACAGTGGGCAACTGTATTGCACGCTAATCAATAGACTTTTTTCACTGCAGGAAATGCACAAGTGCAATTATTTACACTAATTATGGTTGAATCCCATTTAGTTTTTCCAAATTCATGACCCTGATACAGTGCGTGATGGTTCACCAGTATGGCTTCCTTAAACACTTGAATGAAACAGAGCCATCATGTTCCACCTGTGCTTTCCCTGCTATTACAATTCAAATGTCATGTCTGCTGTGAAAAAAGCCTATTACAGTACTCTACATCATCATAGAGTACTGTGCATAATGACCAATTAAAAACAGGTCAGGTCATTTAGCTCCAAATATATCTGTCATATATGACTTTGACAGTCATTTTTAACATGTTTCCAGTATCAGGGAATCTAAGCAATTTGGACAGGTCATAACTAAGTGAATAAATATAATTTTAACACAATTTCTTATTAACAGTGCTGTGAAACATGCCAAACATAATGAACACACACACACAAATGAGCAACACATACACAGATGCCTGCAAGAGAACATCTGTATTCCTTTCAATGAATGGGTGTGATTTGGTACGTTGATTAATATGGAATTTGTGACCTTTCAGTATTTTTCAAATATTACAATTCATTCGCATGTGTACTTTTTGTCGTATTTGGAGGCAGAAAATAACACAGTAGTCACACAATACAATGCAAAAACATTCAGACTTTATTGAACATTAAAAACTTAAATCTCAGCTACACAGATATATATTTAGACTTTAGACTTTTAGGCCATGTTCACACTGTGTGAAAAAATACAGCAGCTTCATTCAATTCATCAAGGGGGGTCACTAAGGATTATTGAAATAAATGAAAAGAGTGAGTCGTCTGGCTAAAAAGTTAAACCTGACTCAACTTTTTGCAACAGATGCAATCATCTGGTTGGGTGCTGCGTGTGCCAACCAAATACATTTTAATGTAAATCCCTGGTCGAATACTTTGTAACTTAAATTATGTATTTCTACAGTTTACCTTTCAATCATTGTGACAGAAGATAAAATGATTGTCATCATATAACTTTCTAGAGTTCCTGTCTTAAACTCCGGTCTTATAGTAACCAAGAGATCCACTCATATTTAAAACATAACATTTATTTTATTAAACCGCTTCGCAGTGTTTTGGCACCTGATAAGCCTTCAAATTCGTGGATTTATCACTGAAACTGGCCTTCCTGGACTGTATTTCATCATCTCACCAGTGCCTGAAGCAACACAATCCTATCACCGCAGTGCCTTGCAATTTTTTAACACAGCTATTTTCAATTTCCTTCAGAAGTCATTGACAGTTCTTACAGCTTCAAGTGTACTTGGATATACTTATATTCAGGACTGGTTTCTCCTACTGACTCGACTATAAAGGCTTTACTGCTGGGAGTTCTGCAGATTCTTCCCTTTGTGGAAAGTTCTTTCAGCAACACTGAAGCTCTGTAAAAGGCCATCGGCTGTTTTTGTCACAGCCAAGAAGACAAGAAGAGAAAAGGAGTCTCTATCTCGAGGACAAAGAGTTTCTGAGGCTTCAAACTTCTCATTTTCAATGATTTAGCCCACTGGGAACTCAAAGTTTTTTGTACCAGACGCCTGGTGCATTTCTCAACCCAACTCTTAGGAAGTTCTCAAGACGTTCTATGGAGTTCATCGCCTGTCTTTGCTCAGAAATGCTCTGTGAACTGTGAACTCTTATATGGACAGTTGTATCATGAATTAAATTACAACAGGTGGACTCAAGTTATAGAAAGGCTGTTCAAAGGAAACAGGGTGCACATAACCTCAATGTGAAGCTTTATATGAAAGGGTCTGAATTCATGAAGTACTGTATGTCTACATTTCAAATCTAATGCATTTCTAAAATATATTTTGTCAATATGTGTTGTTTTGAGCAAATAGATTGTAAAATAAACATTTTATTCAGCCACTAACGCAAGAAAATTGACAAAAGTGGAGCCATTGTAAAAACATAACTGTTTTCTCCAGGTTTTCTCTCCCCCAGCACACATTATTTACAGACAGCTGGTGGCTGTCTGCCACACCTCAAGGTGTCTGTGTCACCGCCAAGCATGCGCACGCACACACACTCACACGCACACTGAAACATCACTACTCCTGACACACACAACCGACCGTGTGTCCCTGTCCCCTTGTCACACAACCCCTGGCCCCACCTCACTTTGTCCCCTTAGCCTGCCACTTCACAAGCACCTCCTCTCTCCTTCCCTCCTCCGTCTGTGTGTGTGCGTGTGTTTATATACATGTCCGTGTGTGTTGGAGTGTAAGTGCGCACACGTCCCTCTCCCATCTGAAATATGGCCGTGTCTGCCTGGTCTGTATATCTTGACTCGTCCCTTCAGCAGAAAACCTTGGTCGCTGCTGATGGAAGAAGCAACGCCACAAATAGCTCTGAGACAGGTCACAGGCAAAATGAAAGAAGCATGCACTCAATGACATTTGTGGAAAGCATTCATGCACTGTTGATCAATTACTCACAGAAGAAGGATGCTATCAAACCGTAGAAGGTTATGTTTGTTACAGGAATAAAAATACAACAATATTGAATCCAATAATAACCAGTATAGGTGTTATATCTTTGGAGGGTCCTTGTCTGTCTGGGATGCAGTTTCAGCCATGATGTGTCACAGTCACCTCTCTTCTATGTCATGATGATGACATTTTTTTCAAAATTCAGTTGTAAATAAATTCATAGATGTATTAAATGCAGGACAAATCAAGCTACTTTATTGCAATGATACAAAATCTTGTCCTGCTCATTGATTTTCCCACAACAACAACACAACCTGAGATATATAATGAGATACTCAACAAGGGACGCTTTTTCTCTCCTAAAACCCATTCTGATACCTCAACTCAGCCGATATGGAGTACTCGATACTAGAAGTCGCTTTTTCCCAAATTTAAAATCTGCATACCTCGCCGTCTCCTTGAAATCATTTTTATGTGAGGAATCATGGGGCTATTGATTGCTGTGGCACTAAAAACTGGGTTGGGGTCCGCTGTGACTGAATTAATGTATCTAAAGTGATAGTGGAAACACTGACTTTTTTAATGACATTGACTCAGAAACAGTATTTTATGTGAATTTAATGTCAAGTCAAGTACACGGCCATATGCTTAAAGGAGAGGTTGACATTTTTTCAAGTCTGTCTTAAATCAATCCTCACATGCCCAAATGCACATTGCGAGAGTTCATGTGCGCTGTAATTGTTTCTTTTGTTCATATTTACCACAAAGGCTGTAACTTTGAAAGATAATTACTTGATTTGTTTAACACAGACTGCTGAATATTAGCTGAACTTTGATGTATTTTACCCAGAACAAGGATTGTCCCATTACTCACATTCAAATCACGCTGGAAAGAAATAATGGCCAGTATGTGCTCTATATATACTCTATATGAGCATGTAAGTCTTGTATTAATACACTGGAAAAAATGTGATCTTGTCCTTTAATAGGTCAGTATCTATCGTCTCACATATCAAATAATCAAATACTATTAGAGATCACATGTCCCCCTACGTTTGTCAACTGAGTGATGATGAAAAAGTGTGAAAGATTTTGTCCTCCTCAAAGATCAGAAGCTGTGGTCACTTTGAGTTGCAGTATTTTTTTGACAATGAATTCCAGCAGACAAGAATCATCAGACACACAGAGTGTACAGAGGTGGATTATTCTGCAGAGATGTTTTTGCACATTTCTATGGAAGTTTTCATGCATTTTATTTTATTTAACCATGAAAAATTGCAAACTGAAATCCATTCAGCATCCTAATAAGTTGACTGCAGCCATTGATCTTCATGAAGGACAAAAACCACAAACTTTTTCAGCCACCTTTCCAGCCTACAGAGGGTTATTGACACGCTCTGTGTCTGTGTGGGTTTTATTAATATGCTCTGTTTCTTTCCTACACGCCGGTTAAGTGAGTTAGAAAATCTAAATTAAACTGGAAACTCTTTAATTGCTTGTAGGTGTGAATGTGTTTGTTTGTCTGCTTAAAAGACAGATAACTTGTCAGGGATGTACCCTGGCTCTGCACAGTGCATGCTGAGATAGGCTCCAGCCTCTGTCCTTAAACAGAATTATAGAAAATGGATGAAAGGTTGGATTGTATTGAGTGATTTTTTTTTTTTTTTGTATTTGATTGCAGTATTGACAGATATGTGTAATGTTCGTTCACACTGACAGAAGTAAACCCTCAAAGGAGGCGTGTGATTTTAATATGTTGTGAATATAGTGTGCCGGCCTGTGTTGTCAGGCTGTTACAGGGTCTTTATTCTTTCAAGTGTGTTCAGTGTGTCAAACTGACATCAGTGACACGTTGAAAACGGCTCTCCCTTTTTTTAAAAGTGTACTTTTGTTTCACTGCAGCGTGGGATTGACTTTCTCCTCACTCCGCGTGTACACCGTCCTCTCATTAGCGCCACCACAGTCTGCTGGAGCTTTGTTCAAGAGCACTTGACAGGTCACCGAGTGTTAACACCTAATGAGAGCATTGCTCAGTAATCTTCAATGTGTCACACAGGCTCTCCAGTAGCACGGCGATGACTGGGGGATGATTGTGGAGGATTATGTAGAAAATGGACCCACTCAGGTAAAGTCCCCTCCAATCTCTCACTCTCTGCTCAGAGTGGCCCATGGCCTTGTTGCCTGAAGAAATCACTTATCAGTTTCCTCAATCAGATCGCAGCCTCAACAGCGATGCTGAAAAACTGAAAGACTCGTGCCTTGTGAAGACTCCAGAACAAACAAAATCAAGGAACGATGAATTATTCCATTTGGAGGGGAAGAGTGACAGACCGCTACGTGGGATGTGTTTAATGAAATGCGGGCGCTCACAATGCTCACACACTGGGGCTGTCAAGATATCGAACCAGAGAGGCCTCAGATACCTCCCATGGCTGCTTCAGAAACAGGATGCTCCAATCAGCCTCAGGCGATTCTCTATGCGTGTTTGTGCATTTGTTTATGTCTGAGAGTTTGCTTGTCTTGCATGCACGTTCATGCACCTGTGTTTATCAGGGTGCATGTTGCATGTCATGTTTTGGAGGGAAAAATCTTACATGCATATGAAGTAATGGGTTTGTTTGCTAAAGTATCTTTTTAGATTATTCACTTGCTGTTACAACTCAGCAGTGCTAGAGGGAGCCCTCCTCCATTTCACCCACTGCAAGCAGTTAAGGACCCCCCCCTCCCCTCCCCTCCCCTCCCATTTCGACGGCCCCCCTCCCCTTTGCCTCCAGGCAGCCAGCAGGGCCACTGGGCCAAGGCCAGTCCAGCCCTTCTGCCACGGAGATGGGCTCGGACGCCCCAGGGGACCAGAGAGGGACCTGCCTGGGACTGAGCTGTGGTCAGCCACGGGTTGGACAAAGAGCGGGGATGCTGAATGGAATCTGACCCCGTCACTCACTCATAAAGGCAGAGAGAGAAAGTGCAGTGGAAAACAGGGGCTGGAGAAGGGTACAAGCAAAAGAGGGAAAACCGAGAGAGAGTAAGAGAAAGACAGGTGGAGTCACACAAAAATAGAGAGCAAGACAGAGGTCCTAGCAGAGCTGAACCGATCCATCAATACGGTAAAAATGGAAAAAAAGAAAAAGATTCAGGCCAGGAATTATTCTGGGTTTGTACAAAAAAACCTCACCACTTTGCAGATTGGGTGTTCAGTGTAAAAACCCAAGGTCTAAAGCACGGCTGCAGTCTGAGCGCTGAAAAGCCATTCTCTGAATTCTGTTCTTTAAATGGGGAGAAATATTGATCTGGCTCAGCTGGCCCTGTAGTGCTCTGTGTACGTGTGTGTGTGTGTGTGTGTGTGTGTGTGTGTGTGAGGCTTTGTCTTTTAGGGCCCAGTGGGGGTGGCGGTGGGGTGTTACCATGGATACGGCCTCAAGCCCCCCCAACACCCCCTCCCCTACACCGTCACACACGTGCACATATACGCACATACATACATGCACTGCCCCAACCAAGGCTGTAAGTGTAAAATATAAATACACACACACACACACACACACACACACACACACTGAGACCTCTGGTCAAAAGATGTAGAAATTTCTAAAGGCGTTTCTAGACGTGTCACACTCCTGGCCGTACAGATAAGGATAAAAACTGTACCCCGAGGCAACTCAAAGAACACACACACACACACACACACACACACACACACACACACACAGAGTAAGGTCCAAGGAAACAGACAATCATGGTGAAAAAAAACTGCAGAACACTAATGTGCGACACAGACTCATCGCTCATCATTTCCTTTCAATTTACCCTCTTTGTCTCTTCCACCCTCGACACACTCCTCCTTCTCACACAAACACACACACACACACACACCATTTTGTGCTGTATCCATAATATGTTGTACATTTCTTGTACCTTTACCCACTTATGAGCACCTAAGACACACACACACGCACACAGCCACCGCCATGTGTTTTAGCTCCAGATATTTTTGTACTTACAAATGCATGTGCAAACCAGCAAACATGCATACACACACAGGCACACATACACACACACACACACACACACACACACACACACACACCTGTCTGGTGGGAATGAGACATGAGGAGAGGAGATCAGAGTGGTTTACTGCCAGGTAACTGATATAAATACCCCTCATTACAATGGTGACAGGGGTTTCTTCTCTCCTCTGGCAAAATAGCATCATTAGACACAAACACACACACACACACACACACACATATTGGTCACAGCAAATGTGGACACACCAGCAGACAAACAAAGATACACACAAACACAAAAAAAACAGCTAATTTAGATGCAGGTATACAAATGGGGATGCATGACGTGGAGAAAAATACCAACACGGTGCAAACATAAAGGTATCCACATATTCTGTGCAAATAAACACGCACATACAAACAGATAAATATATGGAATATTGCTCTTTTCCCTAAATGATGATGACGATGTTGATAGTGATAGATCGCGGAGGGTTTCATAGGGTCGTTATAAGGCAGGAAGTCGCAGTGCTGGCCGACACAGGGATCAATACGCCCAGGGTCAGTTACAATATTTAGGGTCACATGACTCCAGGACCAAAATAAATCAGGATGTGAAATATTGTTGGGGTGGATGCCGGGATGGGCCTGCGACTGAAACAAACACGAGGGACGAGAGAAAAGAAATGAGAGGAGGAGAAAGATTGGGAGGGTAAAAAAAAGTAAAAGAATGGAAATCAGCGGGGAAAAAAACATATCGTACAAGTATGAAAGGTCATATTCATTATTAAAGGTGCAATTTCAGCAAGCGCATGCAAAATGCATGATTCTAAATTATATCTGCAGCAATCATATACAGTAGCCACACAACCACGACATATTTATTATTAATTACAGCCCATACTGACAATTTCTTGCCCTAATAATGCAAAACTGTCACCAAACCTGTTTTCTAAAACCTTACTCTGAGTAGATTGTTGGAATATTATGATCAGTGGTTATTACCTGTACATGCTGTAAGTGCTCCATATGACTTATACATGGAATCATCAATTATATTAATCAAACAGATAAATCAATCAACCATCTGTCTGTGCAAGAGAGCATAATGCGATTTTCTTAAGTACACTACTTACGTCTTCGATACAGTGTAGAGGCATTTTCCTCAAAAAGAAAACACTTTAATGGTGAGGTAAAAGAAATCTGATTACATATTGTAAACTCATTGCGACCCCCTCGATTGGTACTCCACCTTAACTCAGATTAGATCATATCTGGCTTATTAATTTCTAAGATGAAGAGATTTGGTGTTTTTGCTGAATAATGCAGCCGCTGTCCATTTGGACAGCGCGCAACAGCAGAGGGAAGACAGATGAGCAATGAAAGAGCGCAATTGTATTTCCTCTTTATAATAAAGCTTTTAAACTTTTAGCTGATTCAAACATCCCCCTCTTCTGTCCGGTGCAGCAGGAGGAGTTGGGGAGGGGGGGAGGGGGGGAGGGGGGGTTGGGGGGTGAGGAGAGAGTGATAGATGGACCCACAGATACGTCGTTTAAGGCAAAAGCCGGCACAGAGAAAGCTGCTGTTTAGGTTGTAACTGTTAAGACTGTTTACAGACGCTGCGCTTCCCATTTGTCGTTGACTGATTGTCGATTCACTGCCCCCACAGAATTATATCCATTTCTCTTTGGTATGCAGCACCGTGGCTCCAAACAAAAAATGTATTAGCTTATAATAGACTCCTCTGACTCGCGTGTTTGTGTGTGCGTGTGTGTTTGTGCGTGTGCGCATTAGCACATGCGTTTGTATGCAGGCGTGTGTTTCTGTTTGTGTGTGTGTTTGCGTAATTAATTGGGGATATCTGGGTCTATTCAAGAAGAGCTGACCCCTGACCTTCTTAACAAGTAGCAGCTCCACCCCCCTCTGGCCTCGAGTCTCTCAATCTCACACTGTGTTAAAGGAAATTAGTCACACACTTAACCACGCACACCCTGCCCATTGTTAAGTGACTCCTAAAGTGTGTCAAAGAGGTTTCATGGTTGCCTTAAACAGCTCTCGTCTCCCTCCCAGGCAGCAGGCATGCTCAGGTTCAACACACAAGCCTTTCTAGACACTAGAGCCGTGGTACTCAACCTTGGCCCGTGACCCTTAAAAACAAAGGGATGGTTCCTGGTAAACCCCACACACAGAGTAAACAGTGGATGGTGGCACTAATGTTTAGGCTCCGATTTCTATTCAGAAATCACAAAAAGGAGAAGTTAAAAAACAAAAAGCACATAAACATACTGTATAGTAGAAATCAGGTTTCAGCTCATTAAATAATGTCACAACCACCTTGCAGGTGCCACAGCCAAGTGTGAGACCCATTGTGCTGATGAAGTTAATAAGCACCTTTCATATTCTACTTATACTGATAAGTCAGTTCAAATTGTGTCTCATCAGGATTATCATTACATTTGAAAACCTGTAGACTAGTTTGTCCCCTTGTAGATCTTCCAGATTCCAGCTGTGACACTATATTTTTGGCTGCTCCAGGAGACGTATATCTCACCTCTTGAAAGCCTCTTAATAAGTTTCCACTGTGATGTCGCTGACTTCCTTTCTCTTGGAGCACCAAATATGAGTTGTTATTTTAGGTTGTTGGTTGTTTTTTTTTCAATATAATCAACCATAATTTCTGGAGCAGCAAACATGGCAGGTTGACTGTATATGAGCCACTGTAGGAATGTGCTCTCTTTAAATAAGAAATATAACCAATATAAACATCTTATGTTCAGTGTTACTGGAGTATTAAACTGAATTCGGTCCAACTCAAATTCATTCTAAACTCTATTTGTGTTTTCTTTTTGGCTTAAAGTGACACAATCATATTTGCAACCCATAGTCAGTGCTGCATAAAGTCTTTGGGTTATGACTGTATCAACTAAAATAATATTATTTGAGGAATTTGATTAGGATGAGGAACATCTGGAAAAAATAGACTTAATTTTGTGCAGCAAACATTTTTCTGTTTTCCTATGCTGGTAACAAAAGGAAAATCAGAAAACAACAAAGACAGAATTTACCATTCATTCAGAAAATTTGTGAAAATAAGATAAAGGACACACTGTATTTGCAAGAGTGCCCCACATACTGTCTGCAGTGAAATCAACACAATTCTGCCTATATCTGTGTGTGCTTGTAGGCGTGCACATGCATGCACCCGAATGTACAATTGTGTGAATTTCTGATAGCCGCACACACATGATCCTGGTGATTGAAAGTGTCTGCCGATTATTGATTTCCCACAGAGAAGTTGCTAAAAGTCTCGCAGCTAATCCTGGCGGGCTGAACACGCTGTAGATAATGACGTGTAATGAGCTAATGACTTGCTGAAATATTTAGTAGAGCCTCAATAAGGTTGCACTATTAGAGGTGGGAGAGGTCATTAGAGGACCGTCTGAGGAACGGCCCTTCGATTAGTAACACCCAGGGCCCTCGTCTCTGTCAGTCCTCAGCGCTGCGCATACACTCACACAGGCAGGTACACGCATGGATAAAAGCATACACACCTACAGAGATACACATGCAGATGCACACACTCATGGTCAAACGTGAAAAAAAGAGAAGGGACGAAAAAGCATGGCTGTTAGTATTAGGAGTTGGACCATTGATCGGTCAGCTTTTAAGAGAGTGACCTTTTGCAGAGGGCTCTACTGGCCTTGATAAATCTGATCTGGGGGCCATCTGTGTCTGGGTGGGAGCAGCCTCTCTAGGATGGGACCCCAGAGAGGAGAGGAGAGGAGAGGAGAGGAGAGGAGAGGAGAGGAGAGGAGAGGAGAGGAGAGGAGAGGAGGAAAGCGGTGGCCAGAGAAGAGAAAAAGGTAGAGGAAGAGATAGAGTAAAAGAGGAAAGGTCAAGGGGAGAAGAAAATTGAGGAGATGAGGGGAGCAGAAGGGTGAAAAAATATTGTAGATAGGAGGACTGAGGGAAAAGGAAAATGAAAGAAGAGAGAAAAGGAAACAGAGGAGAGGACTGTTGTTACAGATGGGTAAGAAGTTGCTGGACAGTGATTTTTAATTATACATGTGCAATGAGTCTCTGACACTCCACACAGCCACGTTGCAGTTTATAAAGACTCTGTAGAAGGCCATCTAATGGGCTATCAATGCAAACAGCTTAATTGCACAATGACTATTGACAATAGCTTTAAACATCACAGAGTTTGCCAGGGTAAGCTAATAGAGATCGGATTGTCTAAGTTGCCACTTTAATGCTTAAATTGCCTTCCCTCTGTTTCTAAATACATTTGCGAGTGCAAATGGAGGCGCTCCTGATCTGTGCAGCTGTCATGTTTGTCACACATGGATGTTGTTTCTGCCAATATTATAATTCTCAATTTGTACTGCAATTACTATTAGTTGTTACTCCCTATAAGTACTTCAAAAACATCAAAGACTACATCAGAAAGCAACCCGACATGAGATATTAGCAAAAAATAATTTGTATGGCTTTCCTGTCACACACACTTTAACTGCAGAATTAAAAAAAGAGAAGAACAGGTGATGAAACAAATGTAAAACTTGTGTTTCTCACAAACTATTGCTGAGATGCCCCTGAGCACGGCCATAGCGACCATTGTGGACACAAGGTCATGTCCTCTTTGATATTTCTGGGAATTTGTTAAATGACATGTTGGGTTTTTCAAGGCTTATTGTGATATTATTTCAGACTAATATATATTAAAATTGTATTGTTTTGTAGGGAAATGGTAGTGTATGTAATTCAGTCAACTGAACAGTTAAATTAATATATAAAATGTGAAATGTGAGTTTGGTTTGTGGCCATAATTTCTCAGGCAGGTGCTGTTATGAGGGAAGCTGCTTTCTTGATGAGCTTTAGATGAGAAAACTGATACCGCTCTCGTTACAGCTCTGCCCAAAGTTAATCTGCCTATAAGCACCTGTAAGCTCAGTAATTAACACTGCATATAGTTTGTTTAATTTGTACAGAAACCAGTGTGTAAGAACAATTTTGTGGTTTTGCAGGGGTTTATTTGTGGAACTATTTCTTGCATGGGCGCAGTGACTTCCCAACAAGACAGATTAAACAAATGAGATATAACGTGTTAGTGAGGTTTAGAGGTGCTGGTAGGCAGATTTTGTTACTTTTGGACGGATCCAGACACGGATGGACATTAGAGTGGTATCACTGATAAAAGAGTCTGATAAAAATTGTAACAGGTCAAAACACGGAAAGGAAATATTCGTACAATCACAAAAGATGTGCAGGCAAAGCCAAAAGGCCAAGAGGCTTATCGTTTGACTTCCCTAAAAGAGAATCAAATTTCATCCTCACAACGTTACATTACTGCTGCTGTAACACCTGACATATTCACAGTGTAGGTCTGCAAAGTGAATTTATAACAAGGAAATAGACAGGATTTCATTAAGGAACCATGAAGGTTTTCATTAAGGAATTCAATTTTTCTATCTTCTTTTGTAAGTTACAGATATTTGGGGGAGAAATAACATTATCTATTTTGTTTAACTTGAACAAATTGTCCAATCTAAGTGACGCTCAGCAACTATCTGCCTCTCATTCACTTTCCCGTTTGCACATCCAAGCCATGTGTGCTGTAGATAAGGCATGCACACACACGTTTTGTCTATCACAAACACACAAACACCCATCAAACTATAACCTCACCTGCTGCAGTAAAACCATGTTGACTAATGACAAAACCAGCATGTTCCCTTGCAAACCATAAACTACTACTGTACCTTCAAAACTCAACCTTAACACACACACGCTCAGACATAAACACACACACATGCTCACACACACCATTACTCTTTCTTTCTCTCTATCTACTACGTTTAATTCCCTTTGGAAAAGACAGGTGCAAGCGTTGATTGAGCCTGAGCCAGATTTAGCCCCAGCTCTCAGTGTGCGTCCAGCTGTACTCTCCAACCCACTGAGATCGATGTCCAGCCAGCCAGGCAGCCAGCAGGCAGGCAGCCAGGCAAGCAGCCAGTCAACCAGGCTGCACCCAGCGGGCAGAGGGGCCTACGGCTTTCCCCCGGCCCCAGATACAGCCGCGCTTCACTGGGCTCATTGGGCAGACCGCAGCGGGGCATCGCACAGTGCCAAGCCCAATCACTGCACCACTGATGCAGGATGTGCTGCAGGCAGGACGGGGAGGGGGACCCCAAAGCCTGGACCTCCACCCATTTTCCCTTCACAGCTCCTGCTAAAACCACCTTTTCCTCCCCTCTTCCTGCATCCTTCCCAACCTCAACGCCTCCACCTCTATTGAACCCTCGCTCCCTCCCTCCCTCCTCCTCTTCTCCCTTCCTCTCCTCGCTCCATCCATCTTGGAGCTACTTTGATTCAGGTCTCTCTCTTTTCCATCCTCCATCCTCCCAGCCCCAGCCGTTCTCCAGCCAACCACAGTTTCCTATTGATTTATTGATTGCTGTCTGCCTGTGGGAGAGCGGCCGCAGTCTCCCTCTGCTCTCCCCTGCATGGATTTGTCTTCCCTTTCCCCTCCTTTCTTCTCCCTCTCTCTTCACCCTCTCCATCTCCCCATCGATGCAGCAACTCTGAAACATGAATTAGAGAAAGCAGGGGAGTCCAATTTACCGGGAGAAATCGGATTCACCTTCTCCTACGCTCGTTTCTTCTTTCTCCCTTGCTCTCTTTCACTTATATACCTGTCTTTCTCCTCCATTTCCTGGGGTCTCTTCTGTATTTTGCTTTTGTCTGCTCATCTCGTCTGCGTTGCATTCTCGCTCCGATGCTGTTGCAGATGAGCGTTAATGCAAGGACACCAGGCATACTAAAATGCGTGTTATGTTTAAGCTGTAATGAGGAACCTATTCAATTTAATTCAGCTGTTTCAACTTATGCTGCATTAGAAGGAAAATCTATATTAACACACGAGCTTTGCTAAATATCCACTTTATGGATTGGACTGCTGGTATTCGGCGGAGGAGGCCAGGTGGAGTAAATAAAATTCTAAACATCCCATTTTCTGTTAAATTATAGACAGTGGCGTCATCCAAAGTGATATTGACTTGGCCGGATTTAGTATTTGTATTACTCTCATTCCAAGAGTCAGATTTTGTTTGCTCCACATATGCGCACCAGGTTTATTTTCCCACAGCGACAGACATGCGTGTTGTCTCTGTGCTGCAGTTTCACCAGCATGTTGTGTTGCATCCTGGAACGCTGTAAACTTCAATTATCAATCTTACAACACCACAGCATCCCAGTATTAAATGAGCTTGTCTCTCAGGCTGAAGAGAAGAGAGGCACGGTCTTAGCACACTGTCCCCTGAACTGCAGGTTAGTGCAGGTCAGAGAGGAGAGCATCTGATTATCTGACCTCTCAGGTCAACTGGCAGCTCTCTGGGTTTGGAACAATAGGATCAGCTGTAATGGATGGACGGACAGAATGACAGAGAGAAAACAAAGAGGATGAGAGGACCCTCAATCTATCGAATTTACCCTGTAATGCCTTGATATTGTTTGGACACACACACACAGGAATGACATCCGTATACATACACACACACATTTACATACAGTAAATCAGAGGTGGAAAGTAACAAAGTACAAGGGTCAGTTCACCCCCTAAAAATACTTGTATTTCCCTTTTTTCCTCTCTAGTCATGCAGATAGTTTTGGTTTTGTTTGCCCAGGTTTTCAGATATCTGTCTCTAAAATCTCTACCTTCACCATTGAGGTGTGAGGGGTTTTGTTTGTGGTTCTCGCAGCATCGAAAAAACAACAACCTTTAAAAAATTCAACAGCAGCAAGTTTTTACAGAAACAATGTCCCAGCTACTCTGAATAATCACATACAATCACATGAACCTCAGGGTTTGATTTGAGCTACTTTTTGATGAAGTAGTCCTTAGGAAACCTCCTGATATTGTATGTTTTGGACAAATAAAACCAAATCAATCTACATGACTCATACAACAAGGTCATGTTTCAGGATTTGGGTAAACTGACCTTTTACATACAGTAAATCATACAGGTACTTGTACTTTACTCGAGTATTTTTATTTTGTTCAAATTTATACTTCTACTCCACTACTTTTTAAAAGAAAATATTGTACTTTATATATAGAGTATATACTTTACAGATACTTATTTTATGCACAACAAGGTTCATGAAATATAAAGAATTAACAGAACAAACTTTAACAATGAATAAGTGGGTAAATTATCTTCAACTGGACCAACTACAAGATAAAATCGCTGGTCACACATTGATAAATCAATATAATGACACACTGAATGGGGCTATTATAATTCTGATTATTTAGGTGCATTTTACTTATAATATTTCCCCATTTTCACTTAGGTAAAACTCTGAATGTAGAACTTGTGATGATTCACATTTTTTATTGCTACTTTTACTTAAGTAATACTTTTTCCACCACTGCAGCAGCTGCCAGAATTGTCTCTGCACGCTTCTGCTGCCAAAGAAGATTCACTGCAGACGCTGTTTCTTGTCCAGGAAAGGAATTCTATATAAGGACAAAATCCCAAATGGGGATGAGAGGGCTGAGCGGGGGATGTTGGCGGTTGACAGCAGCTCTTCAAGAAAAGACTACAGCTCTAGTGTTGCCTCAGTGCACGGTGCTCTTTGTATTGATAAAATCCATACTCCTGAGATGCGTCTGTGTGCGACAGGGAGCGTGAGATTAGTTTCCTGACTGGAACCTAGTTAATTCCACGGGGGAGAAGACACCCCACACCTGAGGCCCTGGAAGACACAGGGCACCGACAGGCAGACTACAGGGGCAGCAACCTACACACACACACGCACACACACACACACATGCACATTGTGGACACACGCTAAATGCCAAATAGAAACTCATGGGCGTACTTACACACGTAAACATGCATCATGCCTCACACGCACACGACACCAGTGCATACACACACCTACACACATGCACAGTCCCCTGGTCTGACGCCACCACCCCCGTAGGAGCAGGGGGGTTAGGTGTCTGCAGGCCAGAGAGTGGCAGCACAAGGACAGACGTCTCCCTGGCTGTCTGGCTGCCGACAGGTCTGATCGATCAATATGCTGACTCTCTCTCTCTCTCTCTTCCCTCCTGTCTTTTCTCTCTCTTTCTCCATCTCTCTTTTTCCTATCCTATCCTCTCTCTCAGTCTTTATCTCTCTTTTACTTTCTTCCCAATCATCCTTTTCTGTCATCCTTCCGCCCATCTCCCATCTTTGACTGTTCCACTTCACATTTTTCTGGCTTTCTCTCATTCGTCTTTTCATTTTCACTCTCTCTTTCTGATTATCTCTCTCTCTCTTTCTGATCACTGCCTACTGACCAATGACCCCCCACCCTATACACTGACCCCTCCATTCACCCCCCCCCCCCCCCAATCCTTCTGACCCAACCCAAAATGGGCCCCTCTCATCCTCTACCTCTCATGATCCGTTCATCACTCACTTTCTCCAGTGTTTCATCACTATTTCTCCTTCATGCGCGCACAAATGCAGAAGCAAGGGAGGGAGGGAGGGAGAGAGCGAGAGTGTATTTAACACACTCAAGGCCTTCTGCCACCTGAGCCAAAGCACCTTGCACAATGCAAATTGATTAGAGATGATATTATTGACTGTAAACTCCATCAGCAGAGCTCAGAGAATAAAACAGCTAAAATAAACTTAAATGGTTCTGCTCACCACTCTCGTACTAAAAGACATATTCTGCAACACGACACAAAGCTTCAGGCGCATCTCATAGTGTATGTTTTTCTTGAATGTAAGTTTCTGCAATGTGTCTTTCTATCTTTATTTACGTGAGTAGTCGCATTGAGATCAAGAACATCCTCCTCAATATTACTGTGAAGGATGGAAGGTGGACGAGGATATTAGCAAAAATATAAAAAGGAATATGAGAGTTTGCAGAGTGTGGAGGATCAATCAGACAGCTTTTAACACATTCATTCAGCTTCATTGGTGAAAAAAGGCTCATTCAGTGTTCGGTGTGAATTGAAAGTTAATATAAATGTGGTGTATTTGTTTTGTTTGATTGTAAAGCACCTTTGTAACTCATTTTTGAATTATGATTATTAGTATTGGTAGTAGCACTAAAATAGACTTTTTTTGAGGGATCAGCCATGTTAGCGATTTATTTTTAACCCACACTGAAAGAAAGTCATTATTGAGTCAGTGTCAGATCTAAACAAGAGGGTACGGAGTGTGTGTGTGGCTGGGTTTTTTGGGGCTATTATGTGTAGTTTGGTGCCTGTGATGGTTTTTTGGGCATGACCTCACCCGCCGAGGAGTGCTCACGCGTCTCTAATCTCTTTTAGATGGGATGCCTCACTTTCCCATCACGCGTTTTTCCTCGTGGCCCCTGGGTAATAAATCTAATGGTCTAAACTTCTACTACATCTCATTGCTATTTCTCCAAAAAACTATGTGCTTTATGTTCTCTTGAACTTCGTTACGCTGGGTCAGAAAGGAATGATTTCATGGGAAAATGTATATATCGGCTTTGATTTTTGTCTACTTTCTTGCAATATGGGCCCGCTTTAGTGGAATAAAAATTGATTTTTTAAGCTTTTTGTGCATTAGCTTTTAAATTTGAAATTGTATTTGCAGAACCTGTTTGTGATCATTGAGAGAAATCAAGATTTATAGCTGTGATGTAATATAGGAGGAACAGCAACATCTGACTGCCTGAGACACGTATTACGTCCTGTATATGGACAGTGTCAAGTGTCTGTAAGTACAGTATCTATCTATCTATCTATCTATCTGTCTGTCTGTCTATCTATCTATCTATCTATCTATCTATCTATCTATCTATCTGTCTGTCTGTCTGTCTGTCTATCTACTTGTTTTCACTCTTTCCCTTTTCCTCATATTTCCTTGCTCCAAACTCTTACGACTTCCCTTTAGCCTTAAAGGACTAAAGAGATAAAAGCAGTGAATCCATTTCCTCTCATCTCCTCCTAATTACTCCTCCTCATCATCATCTTCATCACCTGCCTCTTTATTTCTGTGAAAGCCTCTTTAATGACGGGGTTTGATGTCCTGGCTGCCTGTCTCCAACTTCGGAGAGCTTCCTTGAAGACCAGCAAGTGGCCTTTCATAAATACACATACAAATACTGTAAACAGCCGCATACACACACACACGCACACGCACACATACACACACACACACACACACACACACACACACACACACACATACACATACACACACACGTACACACACTGCCCATGCTCCAGACTGTCCATTGTGTGTATCTACAGCCTTGACGGATCTTGAGGAGTGTCTTAAAAGCATGAAGGGGGTTCTAAGAGGGACACACAAACAAACACACACACTAATGGCCTCACATTAGCCGTCAGTGGCAGAGGAGACAGACACACACACACTTCACAGTGTCCTTTCTTCTGGGCAATCTTCAAGCGGGAAGAACAGTTTTCGGGCCTCCAAAGAAGCCCCATAGAGAATTATCAATTTTACTTGTTATTGGAAGTATGAGACAAAATCTCAAATTGTGCCTGTAAGTTTTTACAGTAACACAACATCTGTTTGTGATCAACGGTACAACTTTCTGTGTGTCAGTGCCCCTGAATGAATGCATGGATGCTGAATAAAAACCAAATGGCAAACACATAAATCCACCAGCCTTTCACACTGTAATATGGCACTTTCTACGACCTTGAATGATTTATTTAGTTTAGAAAAAATGGTGACCTCTAAAATTACTGAGCAACAAATACAGTATGAAGTATTTCTTCTTTCAAAAAATCAAGGACCTGTAGTATGTAGACACTTTCAAGTACTATTTCTTGGCTTTGCATTCAGTAAAAACCTCTTTAGATGTACTTATATATACAATGTGCAGCATACACAGAGCAACATTATCTTTCATTTAGAGTTGTCCAGTGTTCACTCTTCTTTTAGCTCTGTTTTTGGTCTGCACCAACTCATGATAAACGAGCGAGGAGAGAGGAATATCTGACCCTTCAGCTGGTAAATGCTCCACTATGTTCCCTAGCTATAGTCGCTAACTTTGTCTGTCTGTCGTTTGCTGCTGAGCAGGTAGCATACAGTCAATTTTTAGAGCTTTTTTCGCTGAAAATAACTGGCTGCTGTGGCTGAAAAACAGCACAGCAGCAGAATAGTAAAGTTGTGAGCTATAAAACCAAAGCAATGAGCTGAAAGACACCAAAAAAGCTGATGATTATTCTCTGTAAGTTCATCACTGCGAGCCATTCACATACAAGTAATCATGTGACCCATTGTCAATATAAAAATATTGATTATTGCCACTTTTAATAATAATCCTAAAAACATTCTATAAACTCCACTCTCTGTGAAATCTGTGTTTTTGTGTGTGGTGCTACACACTGTGGCCACTCAAAAAGCAGTCTACCTTTCTCCACAGTTTTCATGTATCACTGAGTCTTGTAAAGATTTTGAATTAATTTGCTTCTTTTCAATATCAAGGCTCGTGCAGTCTTTGTCACTGCTTTTTATCTCAGCTTAAAACAGACATACAACATTATAAAGGACGAATGTAATTCATGCCTTACCCTGCAACTCTACAGGGTCTCAATTCTCTCAGAATATTTTGTTGACTTGTTTCTTGTCTACCAGACACAGCCTTTAATGACAAAGACCTGCTGGGAGATATGAGAGTGTGAGAGTAAATTACACTCCCTGCTCTTCTCACTCACCGCAGGCAGCTACTGTCAATATGCTGTGAATCTACTGGTTACCGGAGAATTACAGAAAGATAGAAGACTTCTCCATTTTAGTCTCTCAGGATTCTTACAGGTTCAAGCATTCTCCTGCTGTTATTTAAAAAATATCCAAGATACACTGTTGCCCACTTCCTTCAGTGAAAAAATAAATAAACTGTTTTAAAAGGGACCTATTATGCTCATATTCAGCTCTATATTTTTATTCTGGTACTCCACTAGAGTAGCTTTTCATGATTTACAGTTCAAAAAAACAACTTATTTATCTTATACTGGCCCTTTATGCAGCCCCTCAGTTCAGCAGCAGTCTCTAACAGGCAGTCTTGGCTCCCGTCTCTTTAAGGCTCACATCCCAATGAGCCCACTCTGTTCTGATATCTATCCGGAAGCCTGCCGAGGGGCAGCTGTATCAGAGTCGTGTTAAATTACTGCCGATGCAAACCCAACATTTCCTGCTTTTGCCGCTTCATATTAAAAGCTTTTAAATTACTAAATAACGGGAGACTTTAATTGTGAAGAATTTACAGGAAATGAAACGTGTTCCTCACCAAATTAGCGGAGCTTCTTTAGCAGTGCTAAAAAACGGTCAACACAACATATGGAGATATTTGGAGCTCTTTGTTCAGCAGATCAGAATAGTACAAGCAGAAACAGCCACAGTGATGATGATGTTTGATGAAGAGCTGCAGACGACCAGCACACTTCCAACACGTAAACAACTTATTTTACTTTGCCTGCTGCGTAATGGACAAACACTCACAGCATGCCAGCTCAACTCTAGTTTGTCTTGGCATGACTACCCCCAAAACAATGGAACAATGTCATAATGCTAGCAGAGTGGACTTGCACACTGCGCGTGGAGCAGATGACCATATAAAGAAATCCGTCACGAGCCGATGTTGGCTCGGGCTGAATGTAGGAAAAAACAATGGAAACTTCTGAAGCCGGTGCTTTTTGCTCACAGGGATGACTTCCACATACGTTTACCTCATTATTTGACACTTTGGCCACGTTTATTATGAAAATCCAACATTGTAACATTATATATATAACAGGAAATAAGGAAAAACATAATAGGTCCCCTTTAAGTCAGAAGGGTTGTTTTATATGTTTTTGTGTCTCCCACTGTCTGTGTATGCATGTGTTGGCGTGTGTGCTTGCATGGTGGCAGCCTGCTAGGCTAAGGCTGCTGTTGGTGATGGGGGACATTGATTTTTTCACTCCCCCCTCTGTTTTCTCTTGGATTTTGACAGAATCATAGCACCATGGAAACAAAGAAACTGCTTTGTGACAGAGGAAAACCTTTCATTTCAGCTGGAGTGAATGGTGGCTTGCCGCTGATAACAGCATGGGTAATCATACACACACACACACACACACACACATACCACAAAGCACTCACATATAACGTTAAGGTATGATTGTTGCACATGATTGTCAAAATAAACAACTCAAAGGTCCCTTTTCACTAAGCTGCAGCTCAGACACACAATCACAGCTATTATCAGCCTCTATAGGAATACATCTCAGCCAAGGGGTTATTTCTTACCGTGTGACAAAAATAATACAGATGCATATACCCTGAGGTCTGTTTTATCCAATGATCAAATTTATCAAAAAATATGATTTTGAATGCTAATTTGGCAACATTTAGCACATTTTAAGCTACTGTCATGCAGTATTTCATTCAATCTATATTGCTGTAACATTTAGTACTGAGTGTGACTTTACAGAAAGTGTCATACACGCTTATTATTATTTAATACACTTGTTTTTAAATTTATGTTTGTCCTCCACACTTTAAACCCCAAAAGTGTAATATTTTGACCATCTAATCACATAACTGAATGGCCTGTTTTCCTGCTGTATTTTGGAGTATAACTAATGTAAATGAGCCTTTGACAGTGACAGAAAACAGAAATCAGTTTCAAGATTTAGTTATCTGGTGTTTGTCCCTGTATTTCTGTCAAATACCTTTCAATCAAATTTGGTTTGGTTTTGGTTTTGGTTCTGACATTTTTTTTTATTTGGATTATGCCCTTAACTCACTCCAGGTGAGAGCTCAAAGCAGCTAAATGCCTGAAATGTAAAATGTAATTGTTTATTGAGAACAGTCTGCTTACAGGTCCTTAAGACAATTTTGCAGTATCGCTTGAAGCTTACAGTCCTCCAACAAAGCATCTGGAAAAACAACATCCTAATAGATAGCATGCAATACGAACGGTGAAAGTCCAGAGTCAGATTGCTCTTCATTAAACGATTTGACCCCAAAATATTAGATTTCAGAGATTCTATTGCATTTAGCATCTTTTCTATCATTATTGAGATGACGAGGGATCAAATCGATTCTGTGTCAAATTAACTTGAAGAACACCAGACTGCCAGGCTTTCTTTGTGTGTGTGTCTGTGTCCACGTTTGTGTGAGTGTGTGTGCGCATGTTTCCAGATGTGTGTAGGTGCACTTAAATGAAATTAATGTCTATGTGCAGGCATGTTGTGTGTTCATATACGGTTTACTGTGATAGTGTGTGCCTCTGTGTGTGCCTCTCTGTGTGTGTGCGTGTGTGTGCGTGTCAGCTGCAGCATGCTGAGTTTGTCTCTATTGAGCTGTTGGTGTAATCTGAACAGCTCTACTGAGAGGCTCCTAATGTGAACCAGAACAGACGGACAGCGGTCAGTGGTCACTGAGAACGGACAGTTAAAGGGACAATCTGCTCTAAAACACAACTCACCCTGCAAAGGTTACAGAGGCGGGACTGGAAGCTCATTGATTAGAGGGTGCCTCCACCATCAGGCTGCTTCTTGAGAGAAGCCTGCAGGGTGTTGAGTTCTCCGTTACTCCAGTCACTGCTGAGCGATGATCACAGTAGCTGTTGGGAGCTGCTGCAAGGAATGAACTTATACAACTTCACAGCATGTTTGAATAGCAGAGTGTGAGTGAAAAACCTTCTGTGGGTGAATAAAAGCTCTAAAACAAGATCATTTGTGATTTGGATTTGATACAGTAAAACTAAAACTTTGTCTTACAGGTCATTTTTGTGAACATTTGCGTATGCATTCATAAGCACTGCAATCAAAGTTTGCTTGCATGTAATAGCTCAAACTTGACCCCAAATCGACATTCATTCATTCAAAATCAGCTGTGAAGCATTTGCTTTTGTCTTATAATGATGTAACTTGCCTTTGCTTATTGACTATGACCATATTTCTTTAAAAATAGATCTTTATTACATTAACATGCATTGAGTTTAACTTCAATCCTACCAACAGGGTACCCACAGACCCCAGAGGTATACTTTTTGTTATGACTTTGTCAATCAATTTGTTCCTTTGTTTCTGTTTCTGTTTTAATTAGTGCCTTTTATGTACCAATGACCCCAATACCAATGTATTGGGGTCCTTTGGGACCCCAGTCCAAAGCACCCAATTCTGCCAATGCAGTTTTAATAGATGGAACTATTTATTGAGTTCACGCCTGCCATGAGTCCTAATTTAAAGTATCACACACTAGCAGGGGGGGCACTCTGTCAGTCATTTTGGAGGCTTTGTGGAAAGACTGAACTTGGGATATAAGCTGAAATTTGTATTAAAGAAAAAAAATATATATATATATTTTAGTTTTACACAATATGAAAATTAATTGTAACTTCCCTAAAATAATAATAATCACACACATTAATTACATAACTGATACTGTTTTGAGAAGATATAAGTTAACATTTTGCTATGATGGTTGTTTCTTACAGTAGTTTATTCTCGAGGTTCCCAGTCAGTAGTCCTTGTATGTTAAGTATATTGGTAGGATTAGGGTTAATATAAGGGTTTGTTAGCTTATTTGGGATATCATGAGGTTGACAAAGCTTACATGGTTTGAGGGCACAAAGCTTCACAATTCTATTGGTGTAAATCATTTTAAGTTCCCAATATCACTGCAACAACTGCTTATTTTGTAAAAGGGGTGCATACAAAGCAGAACAGTCAAAGACGTTTGTGTAAATTTGTCTGACTTTTTGGTAGTGAACTCCAAAGAGTTACCTTTCAGAAGAGACCAGGATCAAGATTGTGATCAAAGGAGTCAGCAAACATTGTTTAATTTGGTTATGTCATTTTCAGACGTTTTTCTTTTTTCAGACTGCACAAAAAGGAATGTTTGTTTAAGCTGTTTTCTGATTGCAGTGTGGTGCCTTCTGTAAGCACACTGCACACTTTGTTTACTTACACCCACTCACTGTCTGAACATTCGATACACTGATTACATGTGGCAGCAACTGGACATGTGTAGTTTACATGTAATTCACAACTCGCATCCATAAAATGTGTGAAAATTATTCATTTAAACAGGACTGCGTTGTTTGTTGTATGTTCCAGCAAATTCCAGACATCTTGAATCCAATACAAATACTAAATCTCCACGTGCATGAATGAATATACCTACGATTTTGATGCTGGATTCATCCCGAGTGGAGGTCTGGACAGTGTTTTGTGTTTTGATGTGCATTCGCTGCATCTCTCTGCCCTGGCCTTTCGAGGATGACTCGTCTCATCCGGAGTCACTCACAGCTAAATGTCCCATCTGGTAACATTTCCACATTTCTCCGCCTTAAATCAATAGCAATAATTTTCCTAAGACCCTCATGTGCGCGTGTACACACACTCACACACAGACACACACACACACACACACACACACACACACACAAGGACAAATGCTTAGGTCCGCTTCTCTTTGTTTCAGCTGCTGTTTAATTTGATTGCCATTTGTGTGGATCTCCGTCCTTTGAGCAATTGGCTTTGAATGTGCACTTCAGTTTGAAACAAAGCGATTCCGTTCCTTGATGCGCACCACATATCCTTCTCATATTCTCATCTCTCAATTAAATTCATTGATTGTTTCCCGTCCAATATTGTTGATTTGTGGTTCATTTTTTGAGCGTTTTGCCTTTCCAACAAATCCATACGCCAATACAATACTGCAGAGGCACAGAAGCCGACACACACATGCACCGGTCTCCATTTTAGCTCGCTCCAGCTCGCAGGTTGGGCTGTGTGATGGCCGACAGTCTGCTTAGAGGTGCAACGCATCGATGCAGCTTCCCCAAACATGCATGCTAACACACAAGAATGAACACACACATACGCGCACACTCTCTTTTCTCTCTTTTTCGCTCTTCCACACATGCAAACACACTTCACTGATTCGCAGTGATTGATTCAGGTCCGATGGAGCCGAGGTAACGGTGAGTGATGCTTCGTTATTAATGTATCCAGATGAGATAATTACTCAGCCCTTCTGCTCCTCTGCTGGTCAGCCAGTTAGTTAAACACGCGTCGGGGATTATGATGTCAGCCAGATTAAATGATCAATTACACACACATGGCCGAGTGCACGCTCCCTCTCCTTCTCTCTTCCCGAAAAACACACACATATATACACACACATATAAACACGTGGATATAATGTGTATGTGTGTCCGCTGTGTGTCAATATACTGTATGTGTGCGTGTTGGTCAGTGGCCGGTTGGTTGGGGGCCCTGGCTTCTGACCTTGAGCTCAGGGGTCAGGCAGCAGACGGCCGGCCAGCTGGACATTTCCATCTCAAAGACCCTGAGGACCTCTCTTCCCTCTTGCGCACACACACGCACACACACACACACACTAACTCTAAGATCCCCTCCCTCCTTTTACTTGTATCTCATTTTCTCCTGCTGTGGATGGTTGGATGGTTTATGAGTGCGGAGAAGCTACAGCCATTCATTTCTCCCTAACTGGGGGTCTAATGGAGAGGTCTACGCTGGAAACCTGAGCTCTTACTGAGTAATGAGCCGCCCTTTACTGTCCAGTGTGTGTGTGTATGTGTGTGTGTGCGCAGCCCTGAGTGTGTTTTTTCTGTGCGTGTGCACTGCCCAGCCGGCTCTGTGCGGCCAGGCTCTGACCCTGTAAATGATGTCTCTCCTCCCCTCATCCACAGTGGCTCTTTACTGCTAATAACCTCTGATCAGATCTTAGATGGCAGAGCCCTCCACTGGGCCTGGACTACCTCCAGCCCACAGCCTGCTAATATGCTCCAATCAACCGTGGGCTTCTCTATTGGAGGTTGATATGCAATGATCCGCGGCGGGGATGGGTCACGCCCAACGCCCCCACATAGCCCCACCAAAGCCCCACCGACTACCTCTGCCATCTCTGAAGGAGTGAAGGGGAGCAGAGCAGCAGGAGGGGGGTGAGGGGATGGGGGGGGGGGAGCAGCCACTTCTCCACAGTCTAATGTAGTTAGGGCAGGGCCGATCAGTCATCCCGACCAATACTAACCATGTCGCTGGGCCTCTCCTCCCATCTTCTCCACACAGGAGCCACAGAGAGCAGCACTGTACATTTACCTGCAATTAGATTTGCCCCAGTATCCTGCTGGGAGTGATGGAGGCCCCTCAGACCCGGAGATGGCAACAACCCTCTCTCTTTGTGTGTTTGTGGGAGTGTGTGTGTACATTCATATACTGTATATGTACGTTTATACATGCCTACGTGCATGTGTACTTGTATGTCTGTGTGTGTGTGTATGTGCGTTGATCGATGTCTATTCAGATACACGCACTCTTCACACTTATGGACTGTGTGTATGTATACTGTATGTGCCCTTCAGTGTGTGTGTGTGTGTGTGTGTGTGTCAGTAACATATTAAGGACTAGTGCTGCTTGGTGACAGTCCAGTAGTGTTTGCCTGGCCCTTTGCTAAGGTGGTAGATGGATAATGATTTAACCATTGAAGATTAGTAATCAGATGAAAACAATGGAGAGGCTGATAGCTGTCTCTGTCTGTTTACTTGGACCCTACTGGGAACAGGACAGGTCTCACACACACACACACACACACACACACACCTTCACACACGCACACACACAGTTACGTTAGTTTAATCCCCTGTAGCCGAACTCAATGCTAAACTCATTGTAAGCATGCACACGACACGGGAGCACCTTAACTAGAGGGAGGGCTCTGCTTGCGGTCAATGGTTGGCAGCTGATCTGAGTGTGTGTGTGTGTGTGTGTGTGTGTGTGTGTGCACTTGTATGAGCGACTGTGTGAACCTGTGCTGTGTAAACACATCTGCAGTTTCGGAGGGAGGCTCTCCGCCTCGTCAGAATGCACACACACAGATTCCATTCCCTCGTCCCTGAACCTCCTCCCCTCCCTCCCGCTCTCCTCTCCTCGCCTCTCCTCTCCAATCGCTCCTTTCTTCACCTCCACCCCGGCTCCTCCTCCCCTCAGCCCCCCGTTTCTCTGTGATTTACAGCTCCTGGCCCCTCCCCACACCTCGGCAGCACATTAAGAGCATTTAAACTGTGGCCGTTACTAAACAGGGGTCTTTATGGAGCCAGTCCACACATCTAAAGCCCATTACAGCTACATCAAAGCGGGATAACAATGACTAATGAACAATAGATATCATGAGAGACTGTGCCAAATCAGTATTCACTGTTGTAGAGAGCGTTTGTGTATGTGTGTGTGTGTGTGTGTGGTGGGCAATCATAGCTCCATTCATTTTTTTTTCTCAAATAAAATGTGTGTCTGTTTGTATCTCGAGTATGTGCCTCATGAGCACATTAACATTGTTTTAGTTGTATAACAGATCTATAATTGAACTTGTCAGCATGTTTTGCGTTCTTGTGTGTATTGGTGAATGCTGGGATTTTATAAGACACTTGTGTGTCTTGCGTGTGTGTGTGTTTGGGTGCCTAATGGAGCCCTTTTATTCAAAACTTTTCCACATCTTCTAAGAGCACAGTTTGTACTGGAAGTTTTAATGGTGCTTTCTTTCACTGGTTGCATGTCTCTGTGTGTCTATGAGATGCTCACTGTCAGAATCACCAAACATGCTGCTTGGAGAGCATTTTCATCCATACACTATCATAAGTGCATACAGTGTTAGCTGGGATTAACACAGTGGGATCCAGACCTGTAACAACCCCCAAACTCCAACTGGCAGCTTTAGTGCTGCACTCTACCTGTTGACCTCAACAGGACCACCCCCCCTCATTCCCTGTCTTGGTGAGGAGGCTTTGAGCTTGTATGAGTGCAGTGGTATTTTGAAGGCTTCGCCCTGTGCCACAACATTGAATGGAAAAGGTGGAAGCACCGTCCGTAATCCCATAATGGCAGGTACATGATGACAGGGGAACCCGTGTAATCCTCTTTTAGATGCAGCTATCATTGTCCTTACCCCGGCCACTTTCCCTACTAATCCCTCCTGCAGCCCCCCACATAACCCCTAAATACACACACCCAAACACAAACACAGAAACACACTTTTGTATACTGCAATCATCATGGTTGGTCATGATCAATGCATACATCGCACAAAATAAACGAACGAACGAACACGCGACATTCACCTGCACTGACTCTGAAGCACACGTTCAGCACACACTCATAACCACATGCTTGCAAAGAAATAGATTGGAATCAATTAAATTAATTTCTCTGATTAAAAATGTATTGATTTTAATGATAAGATTTGAAATATACAATATTTCTTCTGAAACTGCAAATTAAGGTGGTGATCATAGTATATGGCCATTGCTGGACAACAAGCAAAGATACCAACAGGTAATGCTGAATGTCGACTTGGACAGTTGGAGGAATAGAAACTGATAAAATAAGAAATACTGCTGGCATCAGTGTAATCTTGGCCTCCAATTTCAGGTTGAAAATGTTATAAATTCAGCATTTTTATTAAGGTTATCAGCTGAAACTTATTGTGTTAATTATAGGCTATTGTACAAACAAAACAGTAAAAAAATATCACACATCCAGCAGTTTGTTTTGTTTTTATTTCAAACACATTTGTGACAAGTTACTGATTACTGATGAAATTTTGACATCACTGTTGATTCTCTGATTAACCTTGGCAGGATTTCAAACTAATTATCGGTTTTAAAAAGCGTCTATGAACAGTTAGAAAATGTAATGCTGACTGAATGAAGAAAAAATACAGGAAAGGTGTGAGTCAGCGTCAGGTGAGAATATGTAAAGTTGTATATGGACGTTCATGAAGACGTCTATCTGTGTATATAAAGGTTTAGAAACATTGACATCCCACACCTTATAGCACAAACCCTCATCCATGAAGTCTCTTTCCTTCTCACTCACAGAAACATACACACCAACACACACAGTTTCACACACACACACACACACACACACACGCTGAGACCTATTGTGCACAACAGTAAGCCGCTCACAGACATACACACATAGACACACACACAAAGGAGAAGACAGTCTCATGTTGACATAAAATATATAATCCTTCCCCTTTCCAAGATATAGATTTTCAGGCACAAGTAAAGGACAGCAATCCTTGACCTAACCACTGAGCGCCTTGTTAAATCTGCACACACTGTGCGCTGCGTGCACATCACTTTTAACAAGTGGAACCGAGTTATTAAATATGGCACTTCCTATAAGTGGCTGAGAGGATCTTAACTGATCAAGAGGGACACTCATGTTCAAAGCATTATTAAAGTTTAAACAGGGATATCCACCTCTGAGCTTTTACACACTACTACTGTACTTGTGTGAAATCAGAGGACTTCCTTTACTCATAGAATTATGATACATAGAAACATCTTGTTTTATCTTAATAATGTGAACTTAATAATAAAAGAACTCTAATAAAGATATGTCTTATCTATAATTGTGGCAACGACACATTTAACAGTTAAGAGAGCATCGCATCTTAATGTTTCATTTGGACAACTGGGTAGAAGAGATTCATATGAATATATAGGTCAATACACACCACATTTAACTTTCACAACCAGAAAGATAATAAATTACATGTCAAATCATTAAAATAAAAGCTCATAAAACTCATAAAAAGCTAAAAGGCCTGTTTGTTTTTTTAATAATATATAATCTCCACTTATTGAGGATATTACATATCTGATCTATCATATTAATTTTAAAGGCCCTGTAAATTGTTGTCAAACAATGCTGCAAAAATGCACAAGAAGTCCATAATGTGCTCAGAAAAAAAATTAGAAATTTAAGCCTCTACAATTACATGACAACTGGGCCAACTCCATCTGCTGAAGGTCAGATGATATGATTGAAAGCTCCAGAACAGCCATGAAATGGTGTCAACAACATTGGACATATTGGGTAACAGAGAGAGAATTGGGAGTATTCAGTACATACATAAATTACATTTGGCATTAAAAACATTTTAAAAGGCTGTGCAGTAAACCGTCTAACCCAGGCGTAAAAGGAACAAACAGAACTCACCTCCACCCATTTCAGCCCATTTTCTGACACTGAAGAATTAATCCTAATAAAATCTTTCTATCTGTGAGCTGGATGGTCTATCTGCAAAACAACAACCTCAGGAAATCATCCTCCTTTTTTTTATTTACCTTATAATCCTGTCCCCAGTGTGTATCTGCCAGCGCACTGACCACGGAGCCCTCGGGCCAAGGGGTCACCGACCCTTCACCCCTGACCCCCTCAGCTGGTCAAACTCTAACCCTGGGACAGATGGATAACGGACTCTATGCTTTATCTCCTCCTGACCACACTCTCCTTCTCCCTGCCCTCGCCATAGCCTTTCCTTTCACCTCTTGCTGCCCTTCCACTCTTTTCCTTCATCTTGCCTGTCTTGCTCTTGATTGCTTAAACTCACAGATCCACTGTCCACTTTGTGTGTTTCACCATTACTCCTCTTCCTCCTCCTACACTCCTCCCCTCTTCTACTGCCCTCATATTTTTCACCTCATTGAATTTTTTTTACCTTTAGACTTTTTATTTCCTCTCTCTAATCCATCCTTACCCAGGTGCTTCTTTTCTGCTGTGTGTTTATCAGCACTGTGTAATTCTTCTATAGGCTAGATTGTGTGCAGCTGTAAGATTCTCAGAATATGACAGAAGCATGTTTGAAAATATGACAACTTATCACTGTAAGCTACTTTATTCAAACCATATGACTGCTATAAATCATAAAACAGGGATTATATCTCATTATTCGGCATTTGATGACTCATTAGAAAACAAGACAAGGGATGACACTTGTTTTGTTTCTGCAAAATACAGAATTTGTGCAAAATAAACAATATGATTTCAGTTTTAAACCGTGATACAGAACACAATTCAGGGGTGTAATTGTACTTGCACAAAGGCATGGATACATAACCTCCAGTGATGGCAGAAAAATGAAATCAATTAAAGATTAAATATTAATTGCATCATATAAATAGTTCAGTATATGATAGCCTAGACGCTGGTGGTGTGTGAGTTTATTTCACTAATAAAAAGGTATTTAAGTCTGAGTCATGGTCACGGAGGCACAATCTACATCCCCCTGCTATCTGCATCCCTAAATTTTATTTATCCTGCAAAACAATATTTTAGCTACATCTTAATAACAGTCAAGTATTTTCTCTCGTCTGTGTGTGTGTGTGTGTGTGTGTGTTAATATATGGGATCATTATAAACATTTATGCAGCAAAGGAGCCTCTCGTGCCAAAGGGGCTGACGCTCAGGCGGATCGAACCTTTCGATTGATACTGAAACAATTTGCATACTGATTCTCTTTCAGTGCGCACGGATCCATAACAACACCGGCCAGCTATTCAAATGCGCCTGCATCGAGAAAAGCACGGAGAGAAGCACGGCACCGGAGCAGGAAAAGAGAGGCTTTTTTTGCGGAACGGATAGGCTAATTTAAGACTGGAAACGGAGACGCATGCAGCGGCTAAGGATGTTTACCTCGCTCAGGATTTGGGACTCTGGCAGCACTGGAGAAAAGCTGGAAGCCGGAGGAGGAGAGGAGGACGAGGGAGAGGGTGGGACGGGAAAAACACACACGGAGGAGACGCGCGGATGTGAGCGCATCCTCTGGTTTTTGTAACTCGTATGTTGGAGTTAAAGAGTTGATGTAAATTGACGTTCGAGCCCTGTCGTTTTGTGCGCTGGTGAATGGGAGTGAGGCTGGGAGGCTGTTAAAGATGCATGACAGAATAGGATCCTGCGGTAAAGTCGGGGACTACAGTGTGAGTGTGTGTGTGTGCGTGGGTTGTTCGTGCGTGTATATGCGTGTGTGTGTGTGTGTGTGTGTGTGTGTGTGCGTGTGTGTGTGTGTGGTGCAGAAGAAGAGGAGTTTAAATGCAGACATTTTGCACCCTGGCACCCTGTTGAGAAGAGACGTGGACAAAAAGAGTGCTGTCCAAGTCAAGCATCAGATTGTTTCTCTGCAGCCTGATGCGTCTGCACACAAACTTACAGCAGCTGCGACACATTTCACCCTAATATCTGCATACCGGCATCAGATTATGGCCAAACAGGTTGTCTGAAGGATAGTTTTCTTAATAAAAAAGTCGGCTTTACTAAATACAGTTATTGTAATGTAGTGTCAAGCCCACTGTGGGCCATATTATAACGGATTACTGATTGATTTTCTGCATAATGCAGCCCTGCCTGTGTGTAGAGTCAGGCTGTGGTATTTTCTGTAATGCAGGCGTAATTTACTGAAAGTTGCCTTTAAATTAAGGCATAAACAGAACTATCGCTGATAATAGTTTATTAATTGGTTAGTATGGTCAACTGCAGCTGTGCACACACACAGTTCGGGATTCAGATTCATTTTAATACAAATAAATTCATTTTAAATGCATTTATCTGAAGGAGAAAAGTGTTTCTTCTGAGAGACGAGCGTGTAATTGTTTATTTGAGGTGCAGGGACAACGATGCACCGGAAAACATGTTGTCAAGTCTCTTATTGGAAAACTGCCCCACCCTCACGTCGTTACCAGATGGAAAAATGTTCATCTAATTTGACGCAATGAGAAAAGTCTCATGTTTTTTTTTTAAATCTCTAATTATTGAGCCCAAAATTCGAGAGGATAGTCCTGTCTTAATTTGTATATATTTATGGAGGAAAGCTGCAAAGTTAAAATTGTGGAAATCGTTGTTTTTTTTTGTCAGTAACCATGGCAATAATTATTGTCAGTCCAATTATCCTAATAGATTCCCATTGTGTCAAATATTTCCAATAAGCAGTGAGAATTGATCCAACAGCAGGACAGATTATTTTACTTACACGCTTAAAAGATGCAGAAATGAGGACACCAAAAAATATATATAACACATATAAAAAAAATATATAACTGAACTGAAGTTTTTAGACATTTGGAGAGCGCTTTTTAATTTCCCCAAAGCCGCAGTCTGTCTGCGTAAAGAAGTCATTTGAATTGGAGGTGCATCACTGCTGGGGCGGGTTTGGCTATCGTTAACACGGTTTTGTTGTCATAATTGGAGTCTCGCCAAAGTTACAGGGAGTAATTGGGCGGCATATGGACACCTTAATGTAAAGTGATGCCTTATTAATTTCACATGAGTGCACGAATCAGAGCAAGTGACGCGGAATAACACGAGGGAAGAGGCAGTTGATTTACCCGTGAGCAAGGCAGCAGGTACGGCATCTGCTGCTCGGCCATGATGGCATTTTATTAATTAGGGAGGGAAAAAAGTAAATTCCTTAATTAAAGAGAAGAAAACTTCAATTTGTCATTTTATAAATATAGCTGTAGAGGTTTATTTATTCCTGTTTGTTCAGGTTATTCGCTCATGATTTTACTTAGAAAACTTGAGGCAGTTCGTCTTAAATGCTCTTATACGGGATTTACAACTGTAGAAGCTTAAAATGGAGATGATCTCTCTGTAGGTCTTAATGTTATCTTGGCTTGTTGTCTGATAGCTGGCTGTCATTGATGTCGAAATAACATTTCTCTAATTAACGCTGCTTGTTTTGACCCTTAGAATAAAGTAAAATATATTAAAAAAGCGTCATATTTTTAATTTATGTGAGTAAACTCGTGGGTTTTCCTTTAAGAAACTAGTCTTGCCAATTTAAATAATCGCATAACTCAAATATAAAATAATCTGAATTTGTCTATAAAATGCTACGAAGTAGGCTACATATGAAAAACGTATATTTTTAGGTTTGTTTATTCCATCAAATCAAAGCCTCAGCCTGAGTTCCTCCAGGAATTATAATTGTATTCAGTATTGATTGGCGCGGTGTGGTGTGTTTTCAAGGCCTATACTTCAAATATGCTGTAAAGGCCAGCCACCAGCACTGCAATGCACATATTTCTTAGAAAACAGCGCAGAGAGGAATCATTTCATATATTTGCAGGTATTTTAAACGTTCATCATATCTGTATTTCACACAAAAAAATCTTGCTTTTTCCGGAGGTGTTTAAGAATAAATCACATAATCTCGATTTAGAGGGGCACCATATTAATGGAACTCAAGACTTTAAAGGTGAACCAATAAATTAGTTTATGGGTTCAAAAGGATAGAGCGAGAGCAGTCTGATTTATTTTCAAAAGGCTAATTCAGTTTCCACATGCATGCGCCCTTATGTCATATGGCTTCATCCGCCATAAATGTCCATATAGGCCAAGCTCAAGCAGCCTCATTTATAAAAGTTTAGTTTCACCAGATGCCATTTAGCAAAGGCTTTTTCTTAAACAAGCTGTAATTGTCGTTTTCAACATCTATAACGTTTGCAACGCTGTGTCACTTTGCAGAGCTGCCGAAATATTGATCCACTGTCCTCTCTGCGAGGCATTATATTGTTTCAGCTCGGATATGCTGCTGCAGGCTTCACAGGAATGATGCCCCTGATTAATAATCAGTGTGAAACCTGTAAGTAATTGACACGGTGCCTTTAGGTTGTCTGTCATGAAAACGCACGGCCTGGCCTCACTTTGCTCTGGCACAGACTTTTTTTTTTTTTTTTTTTTTTTAAATTAGGGTTAAACTCGGCTGTCACACTCTGCTCTGCATATCCGAGCATGTGTGGATCTGTGAGGCTCTGCAGCGCTTGTTGGTCTCTGCCTGTGTTTCCTTTGTGCTAATTGAATTCCGCTTGCAATGCATCCTCTTTCAGGAGTGCTCAGAAAACCGTGTCCCTTATATTCTCTGCAAAAGCAAATGTCACCGGCTCGTAGGGCCAGGCCTAGCTCGGCACAATGGCCACAGAAAGCCAACACACATAAACACACATCTCAGGCCGTGCAGACATGGCAGGAGCCTATCGATCCGTATGAGAATGTGTAGATGAGGTTTGCTGCCACGTAAGGCCAAACCTTGGCCTTTCATATTCCTGTCTTTCTACATCTCGTTTGTCTCTCTGCATGTCTGTCGAAATGAAAACATAATAACTTGAGCTGCACTTGGAGAAAGAGAGTGGGCTGATTTCATTTTACTTAATATGGTCAAACTGTTTGTACTCTAAAATCTGCATATTAGGGGATGCAAAATTTTAAAAATTGAATTCAAATTAAAGTGGATAGTGGAAAAAGGACTCCTATTAACGCGGTGCTCTTTATCAACTATTTGAATATTAATATGTAATTATACTCTCAGTGTTTTTGTTTCCCTGTTGTATTTGCCTGCCTCTATAAAGTCTATTATGTCCACTGGACTACACGGTTGGACAGCCACACTTCGAGGAATTAGTGTCCTTTTGTCTCGACACACGTCACACACACGCCGTTGACATTGACTTCACATCAGAGACAGTTTAACTTCTTCTCTGTTTTTTTTTCTTTTCTTTTATTTAACTCGTTCAACCGAGCGCTGGGTCTATTGTGAGGACCCTGACAGATGCGGGGCCCCTAGCAGGTCCAGGACAGGGAAAAGTCTGAAAGGTTAATCTGTCCCCCCGCAGATGTTGGCTTTGGGAGTCTTGAAGCGTCACCTTTGACATGTCCCTCATTCAGCAGGGGGTCCAGCAGGACACTGACCGCTGCAAGCTGTCACCTCGGCCGGCTGAGGACGCTCTGCGCTACCGCTCTATTAGGCTAAACGGCCCCTGACATGTAGGCAGGGGCCGGCTTTTATCAAGCTTGCAGGTTTGGGAGTTTGACACTCACGCAGCATAATGCTCTACAATAACACAGGGACACCAGTCCTGCTATGTGTCAGCATGTCATCTTCCTCCATGGCCTTAGATTCTACAGAGATGCTGTGAATGTGTGTATTCATCTTATTTGGACGTTTCTGTCAACAAAAATAAAAATTCCTCTTTTGTGTAAATAAAAAAAAATGTGTTGGTGTTTTTTTAAAAGTCATCATGTATAGGCCATTTTTTTAATATAGTTAAATAATTCTCAAACTTTAGATTTAAATGTGCTCCATGTCCAAATAGGACAAGCGTGTGCGCGTCGCCACGTACCCACAAGTGCATGCACATGCACTCACACACACATACTGCTGGGCTTGGTTCGTTAAGCCTAATGGTTGAACAATAGACACATCTGCTCATCTTTTTCTATCAAAAGAGAAGGTACTACAGTCTTCCTCGTTTGGTTAAACCGCCACATACTTGGCAGGGCTGTGGGGGCGGGGCGGTGCAGCTGAAGTAGCCCAATAATGAAAGAATGGATCTATCTGATGTCTATGAATATAACTTCACTGGCAGCCCTGTAGCTACTAATTAAATTATAATGCTTTGTTGCAATTTGTGGTGCCTCTTTTTTTTTTTCTTTTGCTTCCTGCTTAAGAATTATGTGTGTTTCCATTGGAGGTTTTGAATCCCAGACCTCACTAGTTAAAAATCAACTCCAAATGAACCCGGAAGTTTAGGCTACTTCATTTGCACTTAATAATTTAAGGAGGACTGAAGGTAAAGCCTCATTATAGCCCTAATGAATTTAACATTTTCTAAATAGCCATTGACAATTAAAGATTAAGCGCTGCATCCAGCCCATTTCCATGGGTCGATTCTGTGAGGATTTTATTAGAGATCCGTCTATTTGCATTTTTAACATTTCAGTAAACGCCATAGGCTGCTGAATATGGGTTATCGGGGAGAACAGCTTTTAGCAGGTGGTTTGATACCTCCCTTCCTTAATAAGGTAGCTGACGTCAGAGCAATGTGGCGGTGGATGTGCGCGTGAGAGAGAGAGAGAGAGAGAGAGAAAGAGAGAGAAAGAGAGAGAGAGTATGGGAGGAGATGGGTGTCCATAGTGCGCATGTGTAGACGGTGATCTGTGCTGCGGTGGAAGAGTGGTTGGAGACACACAACTAGAGAGATGGCGCGGCACCCGACCGGAGCGCAAGGACAGCTGGCTGGCGGTGGGGGGGCTTGAATTATAAAGAGAATCAGGAAATAAATAAAAAAAAACACCAAAAAAATATAAGGAAAAAAGGATTCGGAAAAAGGAGTTTCTATTCTGCAAAATAGCATCAGAGGTAGGAGAATAATCAAATAGTGAATATAAGGACAGAGAAAAGGAAATAGGAAAGGAGGCTGCTGCAAGAAGAAAAAAAGCAACAAAAGAAAATTGAACTTTACTGGACGTGAAGACTTCTGGACATCAGCTAACTGCGGTAGGTCAGATAGATGGTTTGTCCACAGCGCTGCCCGGATCATGAACGCACAGCTGTCGATGGAGAATATTGGCGACCTGCACGGAGTGAGCCATGAGTCCGTGTCCGGTCACGGAGAGCTGCTGAGTGGCCACAGTCCGCATTCCCGTCCGAGCCCCCGGGGTCTGAGCCACCGCGCTATGGGCATGGCGACCCTGCTGGACAGTGGAGACTATCACCCGGGCCACCATGGACACCTGCATCCAGCCATCAGCATGTGTGAAGCCCCCCCTGGCATGAGTGCGAGCAGCACTTACACCACTCTAACCCCCTTGCAGCCCTTACCCCCCATCTCCACCGTGTCCGACAAGTTTCCTCCCCATCATCACCACCACCATCCCCATCATCCTCACCCTCATCCCCACCAGAGGATCCCCGGAAATGTCAGCGGCAGCTTCACGTTGATGCGAGAGGACCGGAGTCTGGCGCCTATGAACAGTCTGTATCCCGCATATCATCACAAGGATCCCTGCATGGGCCAGAGCCTCTCCCCTCTGTCTGGTTCCGGTCTGGCCAGCATACACACGACCCAGGCCGGCATTCCGCCCTACGCTCATCCCGGTGCCGCCATGCCTGGTGAGAAGATGCTCACCCCCAGCGGGTTTGAGGCTCACCATCCGGCCATGCTCGGCAGACACACGGAGCAGCACATGAGCTCCTCAGCGGGCATGGTACAAATCAACGGCCTCCACCACCACCCGCACGCCCACCTTGGCGCGCAGGGGCACGGCCAGGGGCCGGGGAACAGCCGGGAGCAGGCCTCCGGGCTCCGGCAGCAAGGGGGCGGCGGTGGAGCGGGTGGTGTTTCTGGGGGACAGATGGAGGAGGTGAATACCAAAGAGGTGGCGCAGAGGATCACCACGGAGCTGAAGCGCTACAGCATCCCTCAGGCCATCTTTGCCCAGCGGGTCCTGTGCAGGTCCCAGGGGACTCTGTCCGACCTGCTGAGAAACCCCAAACCCTGGTCCAAGCTCAAGTCCGGCAGAGAGACCTTCCGTCGCATGTGGAAATGGCTGCAGGAGCCTGAGTTCCAACGCATGAGTGCGCTCAGGCTCGCAGGTGAGCGAAGCCTCGGTAAAGCCCCCCCTTTTTTTGTTTTCATCTTCTCAATGTGACGCTTGAACAGGAGCGTTGATTCAGCACAGAGGAACACTGGCCCTGAACGCTACCTTTTATTAAACACTGGACAGGTCAAGTGGGTTGGGAACCAAAACTGCTCTTGTAGTTTTATCATGCATGGAGGAAAAACACTAAACATGTTCCAGCAATTTAAGTGGAATTTAAAACCACATCAGGGTAGCATTCAGGGAAAATGTTCCCTCTAAGCTGACAGTCTAATAATTCATCAAAATAACTTGTCAGTCATTATCTCTCCACTTTTCCTCGTTATATCCTGGAAGCCTTAATAGAAAATGATGTTAGATGCAGGCCATGCTTTAGGCTCTGATCAACTGACCCTGGTTTCTTTACGGCCTCCAGATGAGATATTTATGTGTGGGGGAGAGGAGGGTCTGTTGGATGATCAAAATCAAACACAATACAACATGTTAAACAACATATGCATTCGCAAAGTTTGAGGGGCGCTTCACCGAGCTGATGCCCAATCAATACGCGTCCCTTTTCTGTCTCTACACTGATTTTGGGGTTGTGTGAAACAAGTGCTCATGTCATTTTACCTCAAAATATCGACCGCTGGATTGTGCGCGTAAGCTGATCCTTCGCCCAGAAATCGTTAGGAATGTGTTTATTTTGGTGTAGATGCAACTGATCAGCCTTTTTGGTGTTGCCCTTGGTGTAAACAGAGAGAGGGAGAAAGGTCTGTGTGTGTGTGTGTGTGTGTGTGTATGTGTGTGCACGTGTTCTTGGTAGCGTGTAATAAACTAAATTTAAATGTCAAGTAAAGCTGGAGTCATGAGTTATTTAGCCAGTGGATGAGTTTTGTCGCTCACTTTGGTTAAATTATAGTCCTTAATTCTAATTTCAGACTGGTCCAAATAGAATAGAACAGAGCATGTGTTTATGTTTTGGTCGTAAACTAACCCTGCCTGAGGTTTCGCTAATTAACTGATAGACCTCTGTATTAATTTGTCCCTGAGGTACACACGAGTCAATTAGGGCGCGCGGTGAGGCCCATATCGGACGTGCGCGTCAACAGACATCCAATAGATTTTAATAATAATCAATGACCTACAAATGGGCTTTTTGGCTTTTTGAAAAGTGAGGCTGCGGCTACATAGTGGAAAGTGCGTGCATTTGAGTGTGTGTGTGGGTAGGTGGGTGGGTGCGTGCCCGCGTGTGCGCACATGAGTGTAATCGCAATTGATTATTTTTCAGTTTTCCCATCTGCTGCTGTGTGGGGGGCTGTGTGTGTGTGTGTTGGGAAGGGGGGGGGGGGGGTGTTGGTTGAAGATGAGGTTTTTATCACTGACTTTTGCAAAAGACTGAAAAAAACAAATTGAACTTTTGAATGTTGTTTTTGTATTTGATCATCATTTGATTATTAGTGTGAGATTAACCTCAGAGTGGGAAGCCTATAATTGGAATAAAAATCTGACCAGTAATCTATTGATGAGAATTGATGCTTTTTCTTTTCTTTTCTTTTTTTTTTTTTTTTGAAGTAAGATATATTAATAGTGGATATACATAGAAAATAAATGTCTCAGGCCTGTTTTAGTTACATTTTCTTCTTCAGTTTTTCTTGAACACATTATGTCCTGTCTGAACTTTTTATAAGAAAACTACTCATAAATAGAAATTACAAAAGCAAACATTTCAAATATAAAACGATGGCTTTTGTCAAAAAGTGCACCAAAAAACAGGTTGAGAGTGAAACATTTACAGCTAAAAAACTAAATTAATTTGGAGAGAATAGGCTGAGCGCCATGTTATCGATCCGTTCGTTCCTGGGTGAACTAGATATGTGATCGTGTTCTGAAGTAGACGTGATATACTTATTGATTTCAGGCTTCTGAAATTAATCTCGGGCCTTTTCTCTTTTTCCCACGTATTCAATTACCCATATGAATGTGTTTGACTAGAATAGAATAGAACAGAATAAAAGTAGGCAGGCTGTTGGGCACAAGACAGAATAAACGAGTTCAGAAAAGAGAAGTTTATTTAAATTAAATTAAGCAGGTGTAATTGTTCAACGTTGCTTGTTTTTCTGGTGTTTTTAGAATTACAAGTGAACATTTATCTGTCTACAGTAGGTTAAGATGCGCATTCTCGTTAGAATAGGCAGAGAGTTGGTTTCCCAGTTGAATATTTGCAGCATTTTCTAGCATTGAGGTCTGTTTGTTGTTCTCTTGTGCTCTGGAAGATTATGAAACGCAGGACTATCGTCGCACCGTGTCAGTAGGCCCAGTGTGTGCAGTGTGTTTGAGTGTGTGGAGTTATCTCTTCTGTGTTTTTAATGATTAGCCGGGAGCAGCAGCAGCAGTGTGTGTGTGTTCGTGCGTGTTTGTGCGTGTGCGTGTCTGTGTGTGTGATTAGCCTGATAACGAGGCCGTTGTTATGTCCCCTGCTCCTGGGAAAGCTGCCTCTCTGGCCGGGCCTCCTGTCCCGGCCCGGGCCGCTGTGTGGTGGCTCCTGTTGTCTGAGTGGCCTTCACTCCTGCTGATTTATAGCAGCTCGTACACGAGGAGCTCCGGCTCTCTGTTAATATTTACCAGCACTGGAGACAGCGTGCTTCTCATACTCACAATTACTCCAGTTTATGGTCATGCGGATTAGGGCGCTGCACTGTACTTTAGCACACATCTGAGAAAGTGAGTGCTAAAATGAGGTTACAAGGGGGGGTCGGCACACTTAGTTTGAACTAGATTGATTTAATAATTATGTTTATTTTAATCTGTCCCTCATTAAGCTTAATGTTTACTACTACCTCACTACACTTGGATTTGGAAGAGAATGATACATGAAAACTAAAGACCGAACTTATACGAATACCATAGCAAAGAAGCAACAAGCCAATTTAAACTCACTATTGACTACATAAAAAATCCTTATGTAATACAGAATTTTTACAGTGCAGTGATACGCATAAAATGGTTATTTTGGCATTTTGTTCCCAGATTCTGCATTGGTTTCGTTTGTTTAGGATTTAATTGGTTTCCTTTGGGCATTGTTCTGTTTTGAGGTTTTCTAATTAAAGGTTTTATTCACCCGGTGCATTTTGCAAAATTAATCAGCACTGGTTTAAGAATTGCTTTGTGGTTAGAATATGCCGTCCATTAATTTCCCCTGTGAGTCCGTATTAGGCCTCGTTCCAGCAGCCCTCGCCTGCCCCCTCCTGGTCCCTGCTCACTAAAGGAACCTCGTTCTGAAAGGGATGAACCAGGGCTTGTGAAGTAAATAAATAAATAAATAAATAAAATAAGCTGAAGTCAGGTTTTGATTTCCCGTCAAACAGATTCCCAAGGACGTCTTTCAAATATTAGATGGTCTGTAGTTCATTTTTCCAGAGATGTAGTTTAATGGAGCGTCCCGTTTGCTTTCAGCACCGAGGACAGCGCTCATTGTTTCCTGACTGACAGGCTTCCTGTCTGTCTGCTCTCCATCCGGGCCCGCGGTCACCAGGGGTCTGTGGGACAGCATGGGGTCAAAATGAAGAAGAGTGTCATTCCACTGTCATTTCCCATGCACCCTTGCGGTTTTCCCGATGAAAGAGTGTCTGGGTGTTTGGAACTGAAGTGCCACTGCTTCTACCTACCTGCAGAGTGTTGCATTATTTTTATATCTAACAGCAGGAAATCTTCTAAAATAGGTGCTTCTAAGGCAGAAAAAGTCATTAGTGGTCATTTACACTTTAAACTTTAAATACGCACTGCTGAATCCAGTTTTGAGATATCATTGTTTTAATGTAACTCTCTGCATCAGCTTGTTTTGCTAATTAACAGAAGTTCAACCAGAGCATTAAATTCAAATATGCTGCTGTTATTTTTGTTTAGGATGCATTGGGAGGCATATTGTTGGTGTCAACTGATATTAACTTTTCCTAAGAGGAAAGAAGTAAGAGAACATAAAAACAATGTCTTTCCTGCAGGATAACACATTAAAGTTAAGAAAAACATTGTTTTCCAACTGGGTTCTTGGTGTTATACGTCAGTTACAGCCTGATATGACAATTTGAAAGCAGTACTGGTATCAACCAAAAATTCATTTTACTGCTGAGTTACCATTTTTTATCTTTGTTTCTAGGATAATTCCACATGACAAACATGTCAAATTAGCAACAGAAAGTAGTGTGGTCTTAATAGTAAAATCCACCGAATTATCCTGATATAAGCATCTATGAAAGGTTTAACATGTTTTGCACCTGCATTTGTACTCCACCCGAAAAAATCCAATCCAGAAACAAAAATGCAGCATTTTCTAGCATTGAGGTTTTGGTCAAAATGGGGTTGGAAAATGTCAGATATTGTTATTGGATTTTAATAATCATATCAGTCTCCCAGTACGAATGAAGGCCTGCAGACGTCTAAGCTAAGCTGCTATGGGGGAGAATCACTGTTGTAATTCTTGTTTTTACACAAGTATCTTCTGCCCTTTCTCACAAACACACTCTCTCTGTCTGTCTGTCTGTCTGTCTGTCTCCACAGCATGTAAGCGTAAGGAACAAGACCACGGCAGAAGTGAGAGGGGGAACGTGAGCAAGAAGCCCCGGCTGGTGTTCACAGACGTGCAGCGGCGGACGCTCCACGCCATCTTCAAGGAGAACAAGCGTCCATCAAAAGAGCTGCAGGTCACTATCGCCCAGCAGCTGGGCCTCGAGCTGGCTACAGTCAGCAACTTCTTTATGAACGCACGCCGCCGGAGCCTAGATAAGTGGGTGGACGATGGCTCCGGTCACTCAGTCAACTCTGGCCCCAACGCCTGCACCAAAGCCTGAAGATGGACTGATTTGACCAACTCATGGACTGACTCAACCTCGGTGGAAAAGCTTTAAAACTTAAGAGAAACAAAGAGAAACTTAAAAAGACCTTGAAGCAACGTTTTGCCCTTAAACCTGTACTATATTGATATTTATAGTATCCAAAGATGAAAAAACAAACCAAAGACTTCTTGTTTGACCTGCTTTGAAATGTTTGTTTCAGCAACACATTTATGTGTAACATACTGCAAAAAGACTATAGTTTTACCCCTCCCCCACACACACACTCACTGTCACTGGTCTCTAGCTTTACTACAACTCCCCCCACGCCTCCCCACCCGGTATCAATCTATCATTCGCCATCCTTATCTTTAATCTGATTGGTTGGTTTTAATGATGGGTCCCTAAATGGAGGTTTAATCAGCCTGTTGGCAGTCTGATCTGCAGCTGTCCACACCCTTGAAAAACAACCAGAAAGTGGAGCTCCGGTGGGATTGGCCAATCAACTTTAACGGGGAAAAAAAAAATCCTACAGGAGCAACTGGATTGTTGTGCAACCTTTTTGGATCGGTGGACTGTCTGTCTATCTGTCTGTCTGTTCAGCTGTCTGTCTTTCCATCAAGCATTCCGGACAGACAGGGAAATGCCCAGCGTAGACTGCTAACCCAAAACCAAATCCCAACCCTGAACCCAAACCAAAAACCCCCCCAAACCTCAACCCACATGGTAGTGCTTTCTTCCAACATGCTGAAGCGTTGAATAATTCAAAAAGAGAAACCAAAGCCTTCTACACCCTGAAGCCTCTCATGCAACTTAGAAATAAAACCACTAAATAACCTGCGAAAAAGTAATTTGACCAAAGAGTATATTTTGTAGTTGATAATCTAAAGAGTATTTTTACCTCATCTCCTCCCTTACCTCCCAAGACAGACTGTTAGGAGCCACGAAGAAGAGAATGTTACTGCTCATGGTCCTTACAACATTTTGAGTCATATTTTTATTTTTGCTCCCTGCAAAAGGAAATACTATATGACACAACCCTGAAAATTTACATTTGCCTTATAGATGCCTTTTTGAATCAAACTAAATATTCCAGTTATATCTTCACAATCAGCCCTGTGAATGTTACTGTAAATGCTCATTGTGAAGATGAATCATAACATATCCATCCTTTCCTGTAAGTCCGTTTAGCTAATGCCTAATACAGGTTTAGCTCTAGTTTATGTGTTCAATTGCCAGCAGCTGGCAAACAAAGACGAACCCATTCAGTTGTATGTTTTCTCTGCAAAGGTGAAAACACAAGATGCTGGCTCCCATGTTTCATGTGTGGTCTTGACACTGTGAGGGGGACAGAGGGCCTCGGATGTTTGTTTGTTTTTTATTTTTTTTAAGTCAAACTGTGTCACCAACCTTAACAATAAGCATTCTGCGTCCCCGTGCTCTTCATACGTATTTGATGTTATCTCCTCATCATTGGGTGTAGGGGATGATATCAATGATCAAATCACTTTCCGGCGCTTACACAGCAATGTCAGCTCGTCACCTGAATACGAAAGCACCCCACCCTGTTTGCCGATCCCCAGCCCCCATCCTGCCGCCGCTCTCCTGGTAAGCTATGCATTTCAGCACTAGGAGGAAAGCACTACACAGGGCTGGCCCAGGGCAGCGTAGCATATTAGATATATTAGCTGGCCCCTTGCCGTCATCCTCCTCAAGGCCAGGGTTAGCAGCTCTACATTCGTCAGAACAAGCGCTGAAGGAGAGGCCAGGGAAAGAGAGCTGCTTCTTCATCTCCGAAAGAAAAAACCAAAAAGATGACAAGAAACAAAAAAAAAAAAAATGTGTCAAGACCTGCTGATGTTTTATAGTGTGAACCAAAGATGCTACCTCACTCAAGTTCCATACGTGATTTCTATCACTTTGATGATACCAAAGATAACCAAAGATTTTTTCTCATTGCACGGCCTCTGTGAGTGGTGTTAAAAGATGTTGTATGTCTCCCCTCCCCCCGTCTCCTCTCTCTTCCCCTTCTCCTTTCTTCCACCCTCTCGCCTCCTCCCACCTGCACTCAACCCATGCACCCCTGCTATGTGTGCTCTTGCTTCATCTGCGCTCTGATTACAGCTCCATAGATAGTCATGCTGATATAGCTATAGGCAGATATGCTGATCTAGCCATAGATACACACAACCGGCCATGCAGGTGCCTGTGGGGTACAGCTCTCGCTAGCAGCGTGATCAGTCTTTCCTTGTGCTTGTTAGCAATACAAAAGCATACATTTGTACCACTTTGTTGGCAGAAAAGACACATACAATGTACAAGCTGGCATTGTGGCAAGCAAACACATATGTAAAATTAAAGTTTTCGTTTGGTTTATGATTAATTTCAAAATAATCTATGTGGATTTGATGGAGTATCCCGCTAGAGTGTCTTTTCTTTGCAGCTTTATTTCCACTTGGCCCTGCCTCTTAGTGTGTATCTATAGGTTGATAATATTGATCCAACAAATAAGTCAGACATCTTTACATGACAATAGGCAGACAAGCTGACATAGCCATGGGCAGAATTGTTGACTCAACTATAGGCAGACATGTTCCTGAAAGTAGAAGCAGACGTGTTGCAATCTTTCTAAAACTCCCAGGACGAGTGCCTTGCTTGAACCAAAGTGTTAAACCGCTGTTGACCTCTCACCTTTGACTCTGTGAATACCTCAGCCTGTAGAAGGGCCACTACTGAAGAAACAAGGAAAAGGGTTTTTTTTTAATCACACCGTGGTGCTTTCGCCAGTGCAACCATGCAATGAAAACATACCAAAGGAATTTCTGTTGTCCACTTCTACAGATTAAACCAAAGGTCTTTGTTTCTCCTCTCCCCTTGCCCCTTTACCCTCCATCCCTCCTTCCCCAACCTTCCTTGTCTCTCTGCTGTGTGTAGGAAGGTCCAGCACTCTGGCCGTGCATGTCTTTACCAATGTCTCTGAATACCTCATAGTAATAATTCCTTTGAGTTCTGCATTGAGACGTCTATCTGTGAGTTAAGCAGAACTCCACTCGTGTGGTAATTGTTATTGTTACTTCAAAAAGCTGTATGATTATCTATTTTGAAGTTTTTTGTTTTGGCAGAAGTGCTCTGTTTCAAGTCACGGAGGACAAGTTTCAGGGTTGATGTATGAAACTTACGGGATGGAGGGAGAAGCGTATTTTTTATCAGACATTGGGTTATGCCAATATTATGATGGTAGACTATTGCTTTTACAGGGTAAAACCAACTGCTGTGATATTGTGTTCATATTTTCCCTTTTCTCTACTTCTGTGTTGTGATTTTAATTTAATTGCATTTTTGTATTGGTTAACCACTGCTTTAATTTATGCATTTGTAGAAACTCTAGATTTGTATATAGTAGGATTTTGGAAAAAAAAAAACAAACAAAAAAGTTTTATGTTACAGCCTTATTTCCCACGCTTAGATATAACAAAGGAGTAGTTTGTATTCTTCTTCAGCTAAATCCTAGCCGGCATTTCAATGTGTGTTTTAAACACTGCCAGAAACCCAGACAGTTGATTTGCCGTTGCAGACAAAGTTATACAGGAGCTACTTTGTTGAACAGCTGGCAAAAAGCAGTGTGTACGTGTGTGTGTGTTTTTTCTATTCTTTTGACTTTTTAAAAACTGTTATTTTATGGGTATTACTGCACATCCAAAGATTTTTAAAACAAACCAAAAATTGGAAAAAAATATGTATAATGTTGAAAAGCACTGGCATTTGTGAGGTAGACTTGTTGAGTTTTGATTTGCCATTCGCACGGGTATAGAATGTAGAAGGCGTAGGGCTATGTAGACAAGCTTACTCTACCATGTGGGGAATCTCCTGTTCAATGTACAATCTGAAGCATTTGAAACGAGGGCTGCAAGTCCCGCTCACTTTGCTGTCTCATACACAGAGTGAGATGGAGTGTAGGCTGGGCAGCCGGTCTGCCAGGGGCTGTGCCACGGAGCTGGGTCTGTTTTTAATTGCCGTGGCACTGCCGCCTCGCTCCATCTAGTATCTGTTCTTTTGGTACGTACTCGTGTAATGAATATGAGCAAAGTCTAATAAAACTGCAAAGAACCTTACCAAGGAATCAGTGTGTGAGTGTGTATGGGGACACGTTTATTTAGTGTGGGTGAGTGCGAGCGAGCGAGTGTGTGCGCAACTCAGATGTCAAGTAGCGCTAAGGAATGCAGGTATGCGAGTTTCGGTGCGTGCTTGTGTGCATGTCTTTCTTTACTGTGCGTCTCTGTGTTTGTAATAACCTGTAAGTACTGCATATTGTCAAGCTGTCGGCTGGTGTGTATGTGTGTGTGCGGCTGATTGGTGCATATCACGACAGTAAGTTTGGTCTTTAAGAGGCCTTACTGTTAGTACTGCTTCCTCTCTGTCATCCTCAGACAGCACAGTATCTCCAAGGACTGACGGTAATCACCAGGTCAAAAAACGTCCATGGCAGATTATACCAGTATGTTACGCAGTCATTATGTCATAGGATGGAGAGTGTGAAAGTTTTTCAGCAATGTGCAGGTGCTTACATCATAGTTATAAAGGCCTGTATGAAGGAATGGATGCAGTGTGAACCTATTTCTTCCCCATTATCACATGTTGTGTTATTTATTTTGTTCATAAGGAGTTCCCATATGATGGGTAGCTTGGCTACAAGTCTCATAACAATACTGCGGCGCCTAAGACAATCATCTGGATCTCTTATGCTGGGGAACTTAGTTTCTCACCCACAGAGGGGTGTCCTCCAGCTATTCATATACAAAGATGCTTGAAGGGTTTTGATAAACAAGCATATTTGTTGTCATAGACATTTAGGAGTAGATTTACAGTAGTAGTTCATCTTGCACTTGCATTTCAAAATGAAATCTCATTGCTCTCGTCGACCTTGTGCTCTTGTCAACCTTGATCTCTTTCTTTTGACTTCCCTCTCAACTCACAATGCTTCTTCAGTTTTCAGTATGCGTGCATGTGCGAGTGCGTGTGTGTGCGTGCGCGTGTGTGCCAGAGAGGCAATACTGTCGGTGTTACTCTCAAGATGTATAACTCCATGTCTCATGACTTGATTTGTCATTGCTGTTTCCCAGGCTTTGCTACTGCTTTCTCAGTGCCGTGCAATATCATCTGTTGTGATTGCTAAGCAAATGAAAAAAAAAAAAAGAAAGAAAATTGAGAAGCAAGTGATGATGTCATCCAGCTTTTTTCAGTGTTCAAATGTTTCAACATTTCTGTAGTCACAAAAAGTAGAAAATAAACTGTTGGTATTTCCAGCTTCTGAATGCTGTCTCTTGTTATTATTATCTTTTTATTTTTGGTGTGTGTGCGTGTGTTTTCTTCTCTTGCTCAGACAGGCAAATTGAATCAATACGACATCAAATCAGATACAAAAGTAGAGGACAAGACAAGCAGACATATAAGTCTGTCTTGGATGGGAACCTGCATGACAAACAGCTTCAGAAGATGGATCATGTCATAAATGCTGTCAGGGTGGATCTGCACCAGGGGCTCTAATACTGAAAAATATATGCATTCATATTACTGTAAAAACCTTGAATCTGTGTATTCCAATCAAATGTATTTCCTCATACATGCTATATGTAGCAATTCAGCATATTTATCTGCTGAAATCTGTCAGTCAATAATTGAAAATCATGTATATTTTGTCACTATATTCTTAACTTAGAAAAATAACAAATGAGCGGTAAATTCATGCAGCAAACTGTTTTACTAATCCCCCAATGTAATAATTTTGGAATTGAATGTTGCTATTAATTATAGTCCTGTGCCAAAGATGAATTTGGTCAAATTGGCTCTTAATCAGCCATATTAGAGTTCCAAAGTGCAGAAAAGCAAGTTAATTTAACCCTTTAAATTTTTTTAAATCACAATCACAACTTTTAAATGAGCAAAGTCATGTGGATCATCATTTTAGCCTAAACATATTCATACAGAATCACAAATAAACCAAACCACGCTGAGACATCCACCCTTCAACCCATCAACAATTTAAATGATTGAACTCAGGAACACAGCAATAAAGGTAGAAAGTAAATAGCTTTTTCCATTGGTTTCCTTTCTTTGTGATGCTAAACCCTACAAATCCATCACCCAAAGGTGATATGTTGCATTCACATTGATTCAAGGCCTAGAGACAAATTCTTGCATGTAAATATCGGAAGACAGGTGATGAATTACCAAATTGATTATTGAGTGAATGTTAAATTCTTGCCCATCCTCAAACCATGCCGCCGGCCCAGGCTACAGATCTCACCTCTGCCCTAGCCTTTGGTTGAGCCAAAGGTTTGTCAAACTTGTCCAAGAAGCCAAACAAGGAATTATGCCTGCAGAGACTTTTCCTTTGGGATGCAATGAAACCAGAGACACCATATCAGATATCTTAGATAAACAGATAAACTATATGTTATGGTGGAAATTGGTGAATACTGTCTGAAGAAAAAATACATGACAAGACATGAGACAAATGATTCATCAACCTTACTTGCAAATGTAAAACTTCTTAAAAATGCTCATGAGCCTGTGTCACCTGCTTGTGCTGTGTGTGTATTTGTAGGCATACTGGATGGATGGACTTTCCAGCCTTTGGGTCAAAGTGAACTGAATAAAGGCACTGCAGTGTGCCAGATAGATGAAGGATGACTCCTTGTCTACAATATTTATAAATGGACTTGCCTTGAATGAGGAGTCATAGGACAGTGATCCAAAGGATTCCCAATACCTGGAAACATGTCCGCACTGCTCCACCCCAGGTGCACTCTTATTTGTCATTTCAATCTCTGGAACTATAGCTCTTTCCCTGCTGTTCTCCTCCATAGATAGATAGAAAGACAGATAGATAGATAGAATTAATACATATACAATAATATATATTGTATATATGTATGTAATACATTAGGATAAAAAAAAATTAGCTGCATTATTTCTATTCTGCCACTAGATGGAGCTATGGCATGGATTTTGCAATCATATGAGCTTCTTTGTGTTATATTGTCAATATTTTTTAAAGGGAAAAGTCACAGAAAATAAATATATTTGATGATTTTGGACAGTAAAACAGATATCTACAAACAAACAATTGTATCCCCACATTGGAAATCAATACTTGAATTGATAGTTGGTTCAAGGAGAATGACTCATTGACTGGGGGTTCACAGAGTTTTTGTTTGTTGATCCCCCATCTGTGAATCGGAAAATGTCTCAGTACCTCAGTATAATCAACACTGTACTGTCATAGCTTCCTAGCATCACTCCAATCCTGGCTTCTCTCCATTGGCTCCCTGTTCGTTTTAGAATTGATTTTAAGATTTTACTGATCACTTTTAAAGCACGTCTGGGTCTGGCTCCAAGCTACATAACAGAAATGCTGACCCCGTATGAGCCAGCCTGCAGCCTTAGATCCTCAGGTGGGGCCAAAGGTTCGCAGAATCAGTAACTTCTTTTAAATCACTTCTTAAAACTCATTTCTACGGACTTGCTTTTATGTGATGTTGTCTTTTTTATCATTTTTTGATTTTTTTATCACCTCTTTATTGTTTTTCATTGTCTTCTACTGTCGTCTTCTTAATGTTGGCCTTGTTATTGCCTTCTGTGTCATGTGTCTTTGCTTTTGTTTTGTACTGCCTTTGCTTCGTCTGTCAAAGCACTTTGTAAATTCTGTTTTTAAAGGTGCTATATAAATGAAGTTATTATTATATCATCATTATCATTATTATTATTATTAGGAGTTGTTACCATTAGCTGGAGTATTTATCTCTAACTTACATCATCACACTAACTACAGCCCTAAGTGTGTTGCAGGTATTTGCAGCTCACTGCAAAACGCAACTTAAAATGTTTCAGGATGGGCCGTGATTGTGATTGGCAGTAGTTGGAGAACCAATTAAAAGGAAACACGCACAGTTTTAGCATCTTCTTCATGTCGTTACTATCCATGAAGCATGTTATTTCTAAAATTTGAATGAAAAGCAGTGATTGATGATTTTTTTTTACTTGAGGTCTGCCATGCATTTCAGCTAGACCATTTTCCTTCCCTTAACCATATATCTATTTATGTAGCCTATAGGTATCGTGTTGGTTTACTGCTAGTATTGCTGTACTCAGGACCACAGTGAGAGTTTTGAGCTCTATGTCAACAACTTATCGAGGACTCTGACACCATAAATATCTTTAAATATCGTTATTGTGGCCTGTCCAGGGAACCATGAATCACTTACATCCAACAACGTCCCTTCCACAGCTGTTTCTGAATGAAAACCTTGATAGGACACCACACAGTGTCTTATGTGAGTTGTTTTTGTCATATGTATGATGACAGTCTGCTGATGAAGCTTCATTTGACTCATCACAAAGTGTAGGCACCCTTATGTTAAACATCTTTACACTTAATTTTGGTGTAAATCAGTGACAGTAGACTAACTTTGTAACTTTGCTCCACTGACAGATAAAGGCCCATAATCAACTGGTAGATGTTTGTTCTTGTGGACTTCATGACCTACGTTCTCTGAGGCACTTGTCGCTGGTATCAGAAACAAAGGACAAGTCGCTCGATTTTAAATTAAATGATCTAACAGCAAATCGACTGGCAGGCACATATTTTATCAAAAATTTGGCCCCTGTGACAACAATATAGATTTTTTTCCACATGTGACTTTTTCAGTAGTCTATCCAAAATACTTTTCTGACTATACTTTTATTTCTGATAATACTAGTGATTCTTAACCAAATCCAAGTCCACTCTGCAGACTCTATCTGTGTGACAAACAACAATAACAGTGCAACTGCAGCTGTCAAACAGATTTGTGAAGCAGATTCTAGTGTCCTCATTTTGGCCTTTGCCTTTGTTCCAAGAGGTTTCAGCAAAGAAGACACAAAAACAAAGACCTCTCCCTCTGTTCTTTTTTATTTGTACCAAAACCACCACCACATCCAGCACTTAGGTTAGTGGTTAGAACCACTGGTTCTAGGTCTGTTTTCCCATTTTAACTTCACCTATGAAGGTTTACTTTTAAACTTTACTTTACTTTTGTTTTTGAAAAAAAAATTTTTTTTTGTAGCAGTTTGTTGTGTCTGCCCCTCTTGATAACAATGATTGAGCCAAAGTTGAATCATGTTAGTGGATGTTCAGGGTTAATATTCTCATTTGATTGATTTTTTCTGAATTTAACTTAAATTCATGTTTGAATCCATTATTAATATAATTATTATAATTATATTTTTATTTCATTTGAACGTATAAACTATAAGTTCTTCTGCTCGTCTGTTATTGTTAAAAAGTACAAATACAAATTAGCCTACTGAAAGTAAGCTAGCTGTGTAGACATAGTAGCCTACACAAGCGCAATACACGAATAACATGTTTTTGATTTACAAGTGACAAAGAACCAAAACAATAGGTTTACAGTGCACGTCTTTTTTTAAATTACCAAGTAAAAATATTAAAGTAATCATGTAAAATATCTGCCAGGATTTTCTCAGTAGACCGTGGTACGACAACATATAACATCATTACCTTAAACACACGATCTTTGGCCTCATTCACGCCAGAACAAAATGTTCACGACGTAAAAAAAAAAAACTAGCCCTCACGTGCGCACGTGAACGCGCAGAGAGTAATCTCTTGTCCTGTTTCATCATTCAGTCGCACATTGTCGCTTATGTTTACATAGCTGTAAAGAAAACTACAACTATAGATCGTGATTTTCACCAGACACGACTGCGTGTGTCTTCCTCACAAGTTTTGGTACCACTCTAACCTGGCGGTTGCTATGGCTGCGAGTTCATGCGAGGCTGGCAGTGAGGGAAGTGACGAGTGGGGCTGTTGTTGGGACACGTGACTGGAGCTGCACTGATCTGTTTTGACAAGCAGCAGTGAGGAGGGAAGTGAGGAGGGGAGGCAGACTGTAAGCATCACGACTAGAAGGGACTCACTGTTCCTCCTTTCATCTGCATTTTCGGCCGAGTAACATTAGTATCGAGCTCTAGTTTTAGCAGCCAGCGACACATCAGCTACTGTTAGCTAGTAACGGCTCGCGGGGGACGGTTGCCGTCGTGAGCGACGCGCTGGGACCGGAGCCTATTTGTTGTCGGGGTGAAAAGTTTTAATGAAGCTCACAAAGGAAGTCAGTACAGGTGCTGTTTCTAACGTTAAGTAGATGGCAACAGTTCGAGCACTGTGGATGGACAGAAAGTGGACCATATCCCTTTTTATTATCACTTTGTGAGAAGAATGATACGCTGAATATGTTCCTGTCGTAGCAAAAAATATATATACTGAGACCGTCCTCCTACCTGCGCTACGTTGGGGGTTGGGATGTTTGGGAGGTCGTCGTCGTCACCAGTAGACGCTTTAACCACACTGAAACGATAAGGTTAGTGAGTTAGTTGTGTGTGCAACCCCCCTGTTCTCGTATTAGCTGGTGTCGTTGTGAGCAGCCAACGTTACAGGAGCGGAGACACAGAAATGCATCGCGACGTAACTGTGGTTCAGGTGGTGGAATTTGAAACGGGCTGTAAGAGAAGCCAGCTTGCTAGTTAATTTACTCAGTTGTCAGATTGGTTGCTCGCTAGCAAGCGGGTTGACAACTGCATTAACAGACGTTATCTGTCAGTGGCATTCGCTATCAGCTGTCTTTGTATCAGTCAGTTGAACAATACAGTGCGACTCGATGGAAGCGTACAGTAGCATGCTAACAAAGCAATGCTTTGTTGTTGGATAGGGGGCAGCTGGCACCAACACGCAGGCTTCACAGCTGATATTATTGCTTAGCTAAGACGGCAGGTCTCAGGCACAGAGGGTGTGGGGGTCCAGACACCGTTGCATTGCTGTCAAGGCAGCGTGTAATAGAGAAAGAGAAGACAGAAGACCCCGCAAGATACCCTGAAGGCCACCTGATGACACTGGACAACATGAAGCCCGAGCGAGGTATGTGGAGCACCAGAAACACACATGCAAACACACACATCTTCAGGTGGCCCTGAAGGTCAGTGTGTGGGCAAGCTGTACATTTCCAGCTTTAAGTGGACTGACTGTATTTCCATTACCCTGAGAGAGGAATCAGGCCTGGGAATTATGTAACAGCTGGTCAGCCTGGTCACTGGTAATGTGAATTAAGGAAGGGCTGACCCGAGCAAATGAGGACGTACACATACAACACACATTTGCTGCTCCAGTTTTGGGTGTCAACAACACAAATGTCAGCTGTTTCTTTTCCCCTGTTTTCAGCTCAGCATATAACCTGCTGGATCCTCTCATGCCAAATGCTGTTCCCTTTTTCAGTAGCTCTTGTTTTGACAGTCTCTTGCACGGAGCTGCTGCAAAATATTCCTCACACCCACCCTGTTGTGGAAATAAGGCTCCTGCCGTATGCTCTGCAACCTGTTTACATGTCGCTGTATCTGCAGCAAAAGGGCAAAACAGGGACAGAGGGAACATCCTTGTTTGTTTCAATGTGATTATGTTAATTTTATTATTGCATTAATTTGTAAGGGGGTATCTCATTACCTCCATCTCTGCCCTGACACAATTAACATTAGATGTTTTATGAGCTCCTTTAAGCTAAATGATTCACCTAGTGATTGATTGTACACGGTTGTTGGTGATCCAGCTGGTGGCTTGATTCGTTGTCAACAACAACACAATAACACCACAAGCGGTGAAGGGCCACTGTTTTCAGTCATGATGAGATTAACTGCAGTCAATCAGGGCTAGTCTGTGTGTTTTGAATAGGTTATGAAACTGCAGTCAGGCTGCTGACTGGCCTGAGTGGGATCTTCCTCAGAGCACAATATGCTGGTAATGGGACTCCACAAAAACACAGAGTAAACATGTGCCCTGTATGGGACTTTTAACCCTAGCCCTGCCTTTCCTTGCTTTCCTCCTAAGCCTTTATATAGAAGCACTGACCCAGACATCTGTGTGATGTGACTGACCAGAATAATGGGCACGCTGACTGACACTGTACGGTGTAATTATAGCCTCATAATGCAGAACAGCATGCTGGGTCAACTGTGATCAGCAACACTGCTGTTGTGTGTTGTGGTATGGGTTGGAAAAGTGTCTCTCAAATTGAATGACAGTGAGATGATTTACTACCAAATAGTCTCTTATATGAGCCAAAAAGATTGAGAACTGTTGGCCTGAGGCGACTTACTACAGCGAGTCTGTTCTTCACCCTTCATGGATTATCACCATGTCAGGTTGGCTCGCTCACTGTCATGTTCTAATTATGAAAGCTTGTGCCAGTGGAAGCTGCTCCACAGCAGTAGCTCCCTGTATGACTGGCAGGCACTGTGGTGCTATTGTTATTTGGAACATACTGTACCGTTCCTTTGGTGGAGATACCAGATTGCTTATGGCCCAGACGCCTTCTTTCTCTTTCCTTTTGTCTCTGCCTGCTCAGAGAAAGGGACTGCAGTGGTGAGAGGAGTTGTTTACGTAGAAGCCTGGACCACAGCAAGGTCGAGTTTGAGTAGAGAGCAGCCAGTTCCACTGCTTTGATGCTGGACTGAGTGTTCCTAGGAGAGCCCAGCTAGGTTTGAGTGGGAGAGTTGGACAAGTCCAGACATGTGCATCTTGCTTACGCTGGTGTGACAAACCTCACAGGCTGTGACCTTCTGATCAGGTCACTGTGAAAAGTCAAGCCGAGGCTTAGGGTAGGTGATGAGGTGAGGTGACAGAATCAGGCTGTGCCGTGCCATACCTTGGCTCCCTCTCTCCACCTTTAACACCTAAAGGTGACTGTGGGAACAAGTGGTGCACAAATCCAACAAACAGTATCGGATCTGTGCCAAAACTGACCTTATTTAATGGATCCCATATTAGAATGATGTGAAAAATCAAAATTCAAATACTGTTTCATGGTCACAGCCGCTGATAAAAAGAATTAAGACTTTAAACAAGGAGATTTTTTTTTTCAAGTTTATGCAGCATCTCTGTTGCATTTTGTGAACCATGCTTTTGTTATGAAGGGAGAAGACAAGCACTTATGTTCCGCTTAGGGGCCTAACAAGAGTCATCTGACCCCCTTGTTTTTTCTATGAGTTGAGCTATGAGTCAGGATGGCGTGTATGTGCGTGTGTGAAGGAGTGCAAGCTGGTGTGAGGAGAGAGTGAGTGTGGCAGAGAGTTTGCAACAGATTGCTGTTGGCCCTAATAAGCGCTGTACCGTTGAACCACATGGCTCAACGGACAGCTTTTTACAGGTCCCACAAAGAGCAGCTATGGAAAACTCAGGACCTGTTTACACCAGTCGGGGAAAACATGGCTCGTCATATCAGGTTTCAAACCGCTTCAGCTGAAGTGTGGTTAAGCTGGATTTTATTTGTATCCTTAAAGACATAATTTTGTTGTCTCCACATGTAGACGGGCAAAGTTAGACTAAAAAGCCACATTGGAATTATTTAAACCCTAAAAATAGGCTGGTTTTTCTTCAACTTCCCTCCTCTAAACAACCAGATCAGTGAAGATATATTACAAATACCAAAGAAGACTTTGCATTATATGGCGACATGTGGTCATATGTGGTGAAATCTCTAAGCAAAGACCTAAGAATGGTGACTAAGTGCTTCCTCCTTTACGCCCTTAACCGCAGTTCTCATACTCTCCCCCTTTCAGACACACATTAAACAACACACAGAGATGACCTCAGAGCTAGTCATATTGGAGAGACTCAGTCAGCTGGCAAGCTTCAGCGCTGCGCTCCTGCTCTCTGTAATGTTATTTGGTGTGTTTGTATGGTATCGCTTCCTGTTTGGAGCCATTAGTCCTTGAAGGAAGAGTTCAGTACAAGTCCCACCCCCCCCACCCATCTTACACCACTGCCTGCCTTCTGCAGTGGGCTCAGCCAGATTACAGCTGCCCTGAGATGTCCCGGACACATGCCAGTGGATCAGAGTATTCACTCTCACTGACGAGACACCCAGATAATACAGAGCGACATACACTGTTGTCCCACACAGCACCTGTCTAGTCCTGTGTTGTCTTTACCTCCTCCTTGGCAGCGATTTACTCCACAGCAGGAGGCAACCACAACAGTTGTTCTCCTCTGTTACACTCATCTTGCAGAAGTTGAGTCCATCTGAATAGTTTTTTTTTTTCTTTTTCTTGATTGCCTTTACTGGGTCTCTGTTCTCAAGATTTCTTTACCAATAGCCACACCACAGCGTGTGCTGCTTGGTAGTACTTTAATAGTATTCTTTTTGATTTTTAAAACACATGCTGTCATGTGTCATTACCATTAACTGTATATAAATATGGATGACATGTCTCCACTTCCTACCGCTATGCAAAAGTGAAGCCAAAATATCTCCTTTCCGGGAGCTGCCATCTTCCTTGTATGATGTAATTTGCAGCCAGAGTCTGCGCAGTAGAGTCGGGGGGCCCCCTCAGTCGTCCCGCCGCCTGACGGAGGTTTGAGAGCAGCTGGCACAGTTGTCAAATAATGTCAAATAACTAATTAAAAACAAATTTATCAGAAAAATGAGCAATTGGACAAACATCCATGTGATACGAACTACCTAAAATAATAAAAACCACCTATGGGAAAAATGTATTTGATGTGTACTTTGATTAATTTAATTTATGTCCCATCTGTTAACGTGGAGGGGGCGGGACTTATGACATATACTGCAGCCAGCCAATTCTTTGTTTTCATGATTATATCTCCTAGGTTTACATTATTTATTTGTGATTGATGATTAAATACTGTTTCTCCATCCACTTCTTCTTCATTCTAATAATACAAAACTATTAACAAGGCATTTAAAAAACATGTTGACATTATTTTTGCCCGCAAAGGGATGGTTAAATGTTATTTCAGTTGGATTTAAAAGTCCAGTGAATTGACATTTATTTAAACAGTCCATCTAAAGATGTTCCTGTGTACGCAGTTTTACAGTTGGTATTCATTTTATCATCTAGTTAAAGTCATCTTAAGTGTTTCATCGTATTGCCTTTTCAATACATCACCCTTGTCATTTGCTGACCCAGCTGCACTGAGCATAGATATTTGACTCCCCTCATTGTACAGCAACATTCAGAGCTGCCTTTTGCAATGAATACCAATACTGGGTAGGCATTCAGCCGTGAGTTACTGTCCTAGCCTCCGGAGTAATCAGCCTAAATCAATGCTGTTGTGACAAGTTTGACTGTAAGGAGCCTAGCCTTGCCTAGCCGCTGCATGGGATTGGGCCCCCAGTCCTCCCAGTCCAGTAATGCTCTTACATAATGCTGGAACATTTAATTTAGCACACCAGCTCTTTATCAGGACACATACACAAGTGCACTGTTACCCTATACGGATACACATAGGCTTAATGCTTGAGGTCGCTGAAGTCATAGTGTCCACACACGTGCACAGACATAAAAGCAGGTGTACATATTTAGCACAGCTACTCGTATTAAGGCTCAGTGTTAACAAGCTATACGGACACACAAAAATACACCATCCAGACTTAGTGCTTGACTGGCTGAAGCTGAGAGTAGCAGCATGGGTCACATATCTGCTGCCAGGGTGCCACTGAGCCAGTGATGTCATTGCTTGTGTGTTCGTCACATCCTCCCGCCCCTGTGGCTCCTAATAGCCAACCAGCAGCCAGCTCTGCAGGAACAGGAAGAGCCATCTGGACCTGGTGGTTTACCCCTGGCGTGGGAGGTGTGGTCGGGAGGATGTCTGTCTCTCTGTCTCTGTATTTCAGTTTTTGTATCTTTATTTTTATCTGTCCCTGTCTGGCATTTGTCGTCGGTTTTACTTTGAGATATCAAAAAAAAGTCAGATTGAGTTAAAATGAAGACCAGTTTCTTCACTCTGTGTACAAGCTTTTACATTAAAGGTAGAGTCAGTGATTCTGGAGAAAGATTGTTCAACACACTTTTTGTCAAATTCAGCAAATATCTCCTCATGGTCCTCTAGCTGTCCATTCTGTGTGTGCACTGAAAAAAAAGTGGTGTTCATACACAGCACTGGCTCTGTAAATGAGAAACAAACACAGCGGCTCGCAGCGAGCCACACAACACTATTCCAGCCAATCTACAACAGGGGGCGTTCGTGCTTGTGCACAGGACAGGGGGAAGTCATCAGAGCAGCTGTCTGTGTGAGGACATGACAGTCTCCCGTCTCCGGCACCCGTTGAATAGTGGGGGAGGGCTGGCGAACTGAGAGAGAGAGAGAGGCCGTGGACAATTCACATAGAAAGCATTTTCTCACAAAACAGATACACTCCATTTTATTAAATCTATCAAGCCACACTGAATCCGAGACAGTCTCATGGAGACCCCCCATGTTTCTTTACACTCCGAGCCTGTTTCTGTTGAGTTTAGTGAAGCATAATCTGAGCAGGCAGCTGTTTAAAATCACACAAATATCCTGCTGTATATGTGTTTTGAACTTGTTAACCGTATCAATGAATCAATAAACATTTCTTCCTGTGGAGACGACATGTAAACTGATTTGGTAAGTAAATTTGTGCTGTCAGTCAGCCTGATGAAGGCAGTTTGTCCGGCCGCTGTCCTCTCAGTTCCCCAGGAGCTGCAGCTTCTGTGGACAGAGACGCTGAATGCAGGCCGAGTGAGAAGTGGGGAGGCTGCAGAGAGGCGGAGAGTCTGGATGGACTGTTGTGCTCACGTGAAACAAATTTTTTTTTTCCACTCGTGATAAAGTGTGAGCCTACAGCTGACGCATCGCTCTGGGTTCCGCCATATTTCTCTTTTGGTCTTTGCCTTGGCAATGTGCGTCCATGAATTTGCGGGGCGGAGCTTCTGAAGGAGCACAAAAGGAGGGGTGTATTTGTTTGGGTGTTTAGTGCAAATCAACAATCTTTCTCCAGAATGACTGTCTCTACCTTTAATGCAGAGCAGACTGAACAGGGTTAGTATAATATGCAAACCATGTTTTTTTTTTTTTTTTTTTAAATCCCAAGTGGCCAATTTTTAAGATCAGCTACGGTAGGGTCGTAATGACGATGAACAATTAATTCCTGGTGTCTTTTTATAGTGCATCCTTCCTTCCACTCTAGTATTAATCCCTGATGTGACATAACTAGATCTGTGTTAAGCTGCAAGTTCTGTAGGACTAGCACATCTTGCTCAGAAACCACACAGTAAAGAAAAGCACAAGCACTCAATGCCTTGTATCAATGTTTTGAGTGTTTCTTTGTCACACTTTCAACGTCTTTTTTTTTTTTTTTAAACTGAGAAACCAAAATGATAGCCTCTTGTTAACCCCAGTAGTGTTTACATAGGAGTATGTTAGAGTATGTGTGATTATTGTTATTCTGCGAGGTCTGGAGTACCTTGTAAAGGCAGTTTTGTCTCTCTCTGACCTTCAGGTGAATATACTTTATGCAATCCACTGTACTACTATAACATTCCCCCTCCTCGCTCCATTGGTCTTCTTTTCTTTATTCTATCTTCCCATTCTCTCTTCTCCTCTCCTCTCCTGTGAGTCACATCACATTGACTTATGCGTAACACCATAGCACTTAACACCCCCATCTCTGCTATCTGCTATAGACAACAAGACCAGGTCAAAACCTAGTATATGGCAGGGCTGTGTATGAAACACTAGAGGGCTTTTCATTTGAAATGATGGATACAGGAAGTGGCAACATCACAATGGTGTAACTTAATCACTCAGTCAGTCAGTCAGTCAGTCACAGACTTTCGCGTTGATAGGGCTGGCCCCGCTGTTAAAGGTCCAGTCAAAAAGCATGTTGACAAAAATAGAGCTAGGCTGACCTGCTACCTAAAACACAAGAATGAATAGGTGATAGTAGGGGGTGCAGATTTATTAGTATACTTCGCTATTGCTCGATAAAGACATGTTGCAGATATATTGTTGGCATGCATTTCTTACATAATGCATTGAATTGAGAAAAAGTGAGCCTATAGTATAGCTAGTTTCCAGGACTGCAATTATTTTCCTTAGCAATTAATCTGTTTCCTTGATTAATTGATTAGTTGTTTGGTCTATAAAATGTGAAATTGGTGAAAAATGCCCATGACAGTTTCTCAAAGCCCAAACTCAGTTAACTATCACAGACGACTAAGAAAACCAGAATATATTCACATTTGAGTAGCTGAACCAGAGAATTTTGGCCTTGTTTTTTTTTTTTTTAAAGTGACCCAAACTGATTAATCAAATGAAAAGATATTTGGTGAATAATCTTCTGTTGATCAATTAATTGACTAATCATTGAAGCTTTACAGTTTTTTGGGCGTTACTGGAGTCATCTGCCTCAAAAAATGAACACATCTATTTTTGCAAATGTGTGAAACCACACGAGGTCTGAGAAATGCACATGTGACACGGTCCTTTGTGTGTTTTCAAGTGGCTGATGAGTCAACTCTGGAGTTAATTTTGCGATGTTTACCTTTTTATTTACTTTGTTGATACAGTTTCTATTGTAAGCTAAACATGATGTATATTTTCCAGAGCGTCATTTTAGATGTTAATAACAAATTCTGTGTATACCAGACAATGTGGTGCCTCACAGTTGCTGAGGAGCAGCACTAGTCATGACTCCTGCTGTTGCTCCCAGGTCATAGAAAGTACTTGTCAAGAATGGCACTCCTTTGATAAAAGTAAAATGAACTCATACAGGTGGTCAGGGAGGTTGAAGAGCTAAAAACATTCCAAGCTAGCTCTCAGATTCACTATCGCACAATAAATAATAAAGGGGAAAAAAGGCTAGTTCTGTATCAGATGTCAGTGCTTCCCTACACCTTGTTAATGTTAATATCAAATAGACTATTTTGACAGTAACTGTTTGCATACATCCAGTTCTGTTACACCCCTAATATTAATTTACAGATTGACTCTTCAGGTTTTAAAGTCTGTTACCAGACAACACACATCTTTGGTTGCAAGAGTGTTACGTAAACCAGCACTTAAATCAGGTTCACTTTTCACACAACTGTTTCTGTGTTTTCATGCTGACAATACACTGTTGTGTGCTAGTACTAAAAGGTTATAATAGATTGTTTGGGATTTAAATGTCTGATACCAGTATGAGAATAAGCCAAAAAGAAAATTAGAATCTAAGACATGTTGTTTTTCTATGACTTGTAAATGTGTGCATTCACACTGGGGGTTATCACTAATATTAATTAGTCAGGATAAATCTAATATAGGCTGTTAAATAACTTTGATGCCATAATTGATCTTTCCCTAATGGGAACTATTCTTTCAAAGTAATAGATAGATGGTTAGACATGCACTATCGCACACGCTCACAGTCTCTGATTACGGAGAGCACCTCGAGGGCTCATTGTGGAGGCGTTAAGCACGTTGAGACTCATCACAACTATCCCCTTTCCTTTTCTCCATTGTCTCATCTCATCTCTTTCAGGCCAGCAACTGGTCTCAAATATTGAGTGAGGTGATTCCACTATCACCCCCCAGTATTGCCTCATCCTCTCCACAAACCAGCTGACAGTCAGTCTGTCCTGTTTAACAGGGTTATTGTTGTTTTTTACCCAGCGGATTTTTTTTTTTACTGGTTGGGTTTTTACTTATTATGTGGTAGCATATTGTTAATGAAGGCTGTTGTTGAATCAGAGGTCAGAGGAACTGTAATTTGGAGTTTCACCAAAAGTTTTAAATTAGAGCTACAACGATTAGTCGATCAATAGAAAATTAAACGGCAACTATTTTGATAATTGAACAATCGTTTGTCATTATGTTAAGCAAAAAGGCCAAACATTTGCTGGTTGCAAATGTGAGAATTTGGCAGATTAATCATTCAGTAAAGCCAGCAAGGTGAGGCAGGTTTTTCCAGCCGTGTCCAGACTTTGGCCTTGTACTTCTTCGTCCGAAGCGGTTCATTCCAGCCACCAGCCACCTCCAATATTTCTGTGCCACAACTGACACACTTTTCACATGGCCCTCTGAGCTACGCCACTGCGGTTGCTCAACGCGGACCCCCCTTTCTAGAAACTGGCATCTGTAGCACAGGAGAGGTCAAAGGCTTGTGCAATCACGTTGGACAGGGTGACTCTAGTTTCAGAGAAAGGCTGGCGTGTCCTACTGCCCTAGTGTCCTGTACCCACCAGCAGTCAGCTTGCTGAAATTTAAACTGCTATAGTAAAGATTTAGTGGCAGATGTTGCCATTAGATGAGATAGGGATTGGTCAAGAAAACCACATCTACGGACACAGCTTACTCAAGTGACCGACATGGAAGAAATGAAGAGTAATTACCAAAACATTGTTTTGGAGAATAAAATTGAAATTTTTCACATTTGCCTTTTTTCCAGATCAGGTAGGTCTGCATGATTGTTGGCTCGACTGGGGCTTAGTAATTCGCATTTTTCCCACCTTGTCCAGTACTGCTGTAGTCACTCCACTCCATGTTACATAACCTGTATTAGTTAGACAATGAATTTGCAAAGGGCCACTCTTGCCTAAATAAAAGGAGCTTAGGGGGCCCAGCTACAAAATGTGCAAGCAGAGAGGCCTAGGTCACAAAGGGCACAAACCGTTCGTCACTGATCTGAAGATCATTTTTCTGGTATTTCAGGAAAGATGAGGGGAAAAAAGAAGATTCCTCTCAGCCACAAGTATGCCTACCTCACTGTAATGTTTTTTGAATTTGTGCACCCTTGCCTGTTTTTAGGGATGAGAGTGTTGTAATCCATAGGGACGTTTGCAGCATATATCACTTTTTTCGGCTACACTCTGCTTGATATTTACTCAGCCATTCGCATTCACACCTGGAAGCTGCCCAGTTGAGCCACTGAGCAACTCATCTGAATAATAGGGGTTTTAAGTACCTTGCTCAAGGACTTCAGTTGCTATGGTTGTTGAAGATGAAGAGAGCATACTGTATCTCATTCCTAACCCGGCATGTCCCAGCCAGTTTGAGATTTGAATGAATATTTTAGTGGTCAGTATCTGGCTGGTAGAGTATGCAGGTTTTTGTGACATTCAAAGATAACACCAGCTGATTTTTTTTTTTTTTTTTACCAGTCAGTTCTTCTTGTCTGGTTAAAAGTGTGTTAATACTTGAAATCAGCTGGCACGGTGTGTGGTTGCAGTGAAATCCTGCAGACTCTTGGCACTCCTTCAGCCCGTGGTTACCTAACCCTGATAGGGGACCATTGTTACTGGCGCTTTCATCATACAGCCCTGACCTAACACTGTAATGAAGATTAGCAACGTAAGCAAGTGATTTCAAAGGGATTTATGTGAATGTACTCAAAATAAGGTTTACTGCAGTAAGTGTGGGTTTAAACTGGATGACCTACTAATACTACATACATTAGAAAATATATCGTTTTGCTTAGTAGCCTACTGACGGATTAACACCTAGAACAAGTCATTTTTAAATTCAGCTACTCCGGCTTCCCAATTTAGGCCAGTCTATGATTTTCTATTCATTTTGAGTTTCATCTGTCGATTTTTAGCCATAAGAGAACAGCTTTTCAACCAAGTCCAAAAAAATATACATTAAATTGTCGTCTTCTTCTGGTAAAACCTCATCTTCTAGCAGGGTGTATGGAAGAGAAAGAAGTATTCATTAATAGACATGGTTCATAGCTGCTAAATAATTAAATTAAATCAGGTCCTCGGTCAAAGAAAGCCTTAAAAATGACTTTTTCCACATCAGCTGAGATGGGTTGTGTCTGTTAAGTGCTCACGCCTCATGATGAAAAGTTTTTTCCAGTGGCTCAGAGCTTGTTTACCATGTGACTTCTGTAGTATGTGAGTTGCTCAGCTGCTAAACAACAGCCCTGTTTATGGCTGACAATAATGGGTGTGAGAGCGAGGGCAAGGTGGTGTGACAGTCTGGGTTGAGTGTGTGTGTTTGTTTGTTGGCAGTGGGAGAATAATGGCAGCTGAGTTCACAAAACAGAAGAAGGGTTCTCCTCAGCTGGAACTGTACTAACGCTCCTCAGCCAATCAGGGCTTGTTGCTATGTGTGCTGTGAATCTGCCCCTTTGTGTTGCAGAGTGGGAGAGAGAGGGACACACACACACACACACACGTCACAGATTCTGAGTCCATAGTTTTGAAGAACCATCTCATTAAATCAAGTGGGAGGAAGCTGGAAAAGTTTTGACAAAGACAGACTCTGAGGCTAAAACATCATATTGGAAACCCAAACTGTAAAAAAAAACAAAAACTTTTTGGTACTAAGTAGTGGTTTGCAAACAAAGCCCAGAGTGTACTGGTTAGGTCTACTGGTTGTCAACTTAATAGTGGGATTTAAAATACCAGTCACCCAATCTGATAGCTATAATTTAAACCAAATGAGACCAAATCAGATCGCACCTGGTTCTTCCTCACTAATGATCCTCACCATTCTTCATGCCAGTTTCTTGGCAGACTTCACCACCACTTCCACTGTTTTTGAATGTTGTAACACAAGGCAGACAAAAACAGGAAAAGTGAGCTGGCAGTGACATGTTGTTCATGTTATAACCCTGTTATTACAGTTTAGCAGCCATCCTCTGCTGTTCCACCACAGAGAGGGAGAACAAAAGCTCTGCGGGACAGGGGACACATGCAAGATACTGTGTGACATAAACACTCAAAGTCAGGATAACATGCACACCTACACAGAGAGAATATCATCACATAAACAGCTTAACAGACAGTCTCGGTGTACAATGCAAGAACATAGTGCACAGTCAGAGCAGAGCAGACACAGAAACAATCATAGGTTGTTTATACCCAGTGCTCATCACACACACACTCACAGAGCACAACAGGCGCATTAATTATCTTCAAACATTTTCTTGTCAAGCTGCCGCTCACTGTCACATACAAAGACGCATATTGGTGCAGCTCATTCCCACACACACACTTCAATCACCGTGACGGGAATGTTTAACACAATGTCTCCGTTGCCTTGGTAACACTTGCCCTTTTTTTTTTTTTTTTTCTCTCTTTCTCCCCTGGTCAACTGTTGTGATCGTTGATCACTGTTCTCCACTGGTCCCAGGTCAGTCCAGCCTGTAGAGAAATGACTGAGGCCATGTATCCTTTTTTCTTTTGCAGCAACACTTCCTTTTTATGTTAGAACTTTAAAAGGAAAAGGCTGTTGTTTATTGCCACAGGGTTTCTCAGTTGATTGTGTCTGAAAACATGTTTTCTTTTCAGAGGAAATGTATTTAGTAATATTGAAAATGCCCCCATAGGTGCATTTTATGAGTGGATGGTTTATTTGAAGTCACTGAAACATGGTTGGTAAACATAAATGACTTAATATGTCAGAGTTCCTGCTGCTTTTGCAGTAACTTATGGCCTGGGAATCTTGCCAGTCAATCAGACCTTCCTAGTAATGCTCAAATATTCATTTTCATTTAATCTAGAATGTGAAAATAATTCAATTGTTGAGGTAAAATGTAATTTAGGCTTCCTATTTTGAGCTGGTAACTATCCACCAGTTAAACAAGTATCAGCTGCACCTAATAAAGGTTAATTCAGTTGTCCAAACCTATGCCTGTGTAAATGTTTCCAAATGCTTGAAGTCATAACAACACTGCTAGACAACTGACCACAAAAATAGACACCACAAGACTTCTCCCTGGCCTCTTGTCAAAAATGAAGGCTGATTTGGTTTGTGCAACCATTCAACACCATTATGAGAAACACAACAAGACTAGAAAAAGTGCTGTTTAAAAAACACAAAGAATTCATCAGTTTATGAACTCTCAGAAATTTGCATTTATGAAGCTGTAAACACCATGTTGAAAGTAGAACATTGGCTGGTAAAGCACTTGGTTTTAACATGAAACACTTCTTCTTTGTTCATGGTGTTACACTGGCTGTGTGTGGGTATCTAACTAGCTAAATATTAGTCAGAATTCCGTCAAACAATGTTATGTATAACCTGACGCGCCAGATGATTTGTAGCACAGAACCATCTGTCGTCCTTAGAAACCGTTTGGAAAAGGGCAGGTATTTTCAAAGAAGTACTTGGCAGGTGATTGGATGAACCATCTGTCTATCACCGTCTATCGCTCCTCACTGTCGTCACACCTAAACCATGCCCATAGCCACCAGTAGTTCTAGGACACTGATTGGTGGTTCAGCCACAAGCGCATAACTTGAAGCCTGACAAGCTGGATTCTCGCATGATCTCGTCAATCCAGCTGCCTCGCATGGTCATATTATGTAAGCATAACAGGTTCTGTATAGCTGATGAAATTATGACAGTAAATAAACAGAACGCTGCGGTTTTGACTGCTCTGTATTTACCAGATTGCGTTACAGAATACTACATTTTTACATACATAGAGAATATGCATACATAATGAGGGACAGACTGCTCGCTCTGGTGGAGCTCCTCTTTAGGCTTCTATGGTTTTACTGTTTTGCATATTTCAAGGCACACAGCATGTTTGGAACCACACTCTTGTTGTGATGTGCTCACAGGAATGGAGAGTTGGTAAGGAAAACATACCTGAAGAATACTAAAAGCAAGGAGTTGCACTCTTCAGATGTATAGGGAACAGAGATACAATTTAATCGTTCTTGCAGTGAGACCAGCTGGTCTCCAAATATAGACGGTCAGGCTGCAGAACTGGCCATGGAACAGAAAAGACGGCATTGCAAACAATTCCCGTGGTGGGGAAAATGCAGTTGCCAGAGCTGCTGACACTTCAAATCTTCCACCTGCTTTGCTACCAGTGCATGTGATATCTTTGAAACTAGCCATGTGCTTTAGTCTTGGGATTGCCACATAGTGCACATCAAAGAGTGGGGTTTTAAGAGGAGCCCGTCTTTCAAGCATCATTGATCGAGTCACATGGTCATTTAAAATAATTATTTTATTTGCACCAGTGGCTGATGTGGCGGCATTCAAGCACATAACTTATGGCTGTAAAAACTTTTCTCAATCTTGCAAGTATGATTTGTCATTGCAATAGTGAACAACTTCAGGCATTCACTGCATTAGCCCTTTTTAACACAGGCGCTTCCTGCAGACACACATCACAAAGGCATCAAATAGTTCATTGTAGGAACCTACACTTTGAAGTCAGAGAGAGAGAGAGAGAGAGAGAGAGAGAGAGAGAGAGAGGAACAGAAAATGCGAGCTACCAAGTTGTGTCTATATTTATCTCACCGGGGGCTGCAGTAAGGAGATTTAGCATGGAGGAACTGTCAGTGTAATCTCCCATTCTGCCTGTGTATATTCATCATAGAGGTGCAGCTGTGTGTATGTACGTGTGTGAGTGTGTGTGCGAGTGTGTTAGGGCTGCGTGATTCCTGATTAGGGCTGAACAATTAATCGAAAATTGCAATATGGCCTACTGCAATTTTCAAATCACAGGAGGCGCACTATTTGTTAAAGGTGAAAGGTTTGTCAAAATACAATTTTAAATGAGATATAGTCGTGCTGCAGAGATGTCCTGGCCTACACATCATACTTGACAGACTTAAGAAAACATCTTTGTTTTGTACAGATGCCCACAAAAATCACACCATATTCATTTTAATATGTTTTTCAAATAAAATGAGAATAATGATGTAAAAATGATCATTCCCTCTAATATCAAAATAAGTCAAAATATCCACAATTAGATTTTTTTTAAAAATCATTCAGTCCTATTCCTGATCATTTGAGAATCACAATTTTCCAACTGAGAACTGACAGCATGATTTTGTCTCACTTTTCTTACTTTGATCATAGTAGTATTGCCTCTGTAACTCTCTTGAGCCCAGCAGAGTTTTCTGTTTCTGCTCTCTCCATCTATGCACAGCCCAAGTCTTGTCAGTTGTTGATGTTAGAGAGAAATTAGGAGTGCTTTGTTTGATGCAACTGATCGACCTGCTAATGCAAGTATAACAGAATCTTTGACTATAATTGCATAGAGATGATTTTAAAATTGCAATTCCCATATCACGCAGCCTTACTGCGTATATGTACCGTACATTTACTCAAGCCCATCTACATCTGCATGATTCAAGGTCATCTCATGTCATCACTGCATCACAGATTTTCTCTGCATTTATATTTCATGCATTTAGCACTTTTACACAGAGTGACTAAAGGTGCAGACGCAGAAAAAAGCTTTTTACTTTGGTTTGTTTGCCATCAAGGACATCTGGTCCTGTACCTGAGGGGAATGAGGAATTTGTTGAACTTTCACATTCAGAAAGAGTTCGATATGATTGTGTGTTAAACCGACACACCTCAGCGAGCTCAGCAGAAAGCTGCAACTGCTGCACTGAAGCTGCCTGGAAATGCTGGTTATCTAGAATCTGTGGGTCTTTAAAAAAACTTCATGAATCATATCAGCGTAAGAGCTCAAAAGATTTTGAATCCAGAGACCTAATACATGTTTTAAGTCTCAGAAATCTTAAAGTCCTCTGGTCTCATTGCCGGGTTGCTTTTCATTGAGGAATTGGTCCAGTTATACAGGCCTTTATTCTCTTAGTTTTTATTATTAATTCATCTTTATAAAATTGACTGAGCCCCTCTGGGGCAGTTAAGGCTTAAATGTTTTGCTCAGGAGAACCTCAACAGAGTTATTCATTTACTTTCACAACCAGTGTGTGCATTTGAACCAGAAAAAAGCAGTCACAACTCCACCACTTTAGACATTCTTTATTTATTTTTCCCACATTTCAGTTCATTTGAATATCAGACTTGGGTATTTCTATGTGGCAGGTCACTTAAAAGGGCTTTGATGAATAACTTTTTCTCAGTATTGCAAAAGATGTATCACGCTCACTTGAAGCCAAGTCACGATTTGTTCAGTCTCATGGTACAATAGGTCAAAGATGGCATTTGATATTCTAAAATATTATCAGAAAAATATTTGTCCACCACAATCTGCCAGATAGGTCATGTCTGGCCTTAGTGTTGCCAATCTTTTTTTATCTTAAGAGCTGTCACAAAAAAACGCTAACTTATTATTTCTTAACTGACTATTTTTCTTATGGGTGTGTTTTGGCAGAAGGCTTAGGTGTTTACACCAACTCAGCTTCTCAGCTTCTTTTTTTTTTGCAATAATTGCACTTGACAGACTGTTAAATGAACACACGTTAATATGACTTCCTGTCTGCCTTTTGAACTAACTGAGCGTGTTTCAAATCTGCCCTTTAGACTACTCCTCTGTCTCCTCCAATATCTGGTTAAAGCTTCTGTCTCTCTCCCCCTCTGATGTGTGCCTCTTCTCTCCCTGGTTGCTGCCCTGCAGTATATTATCTCATAAAGTGTGTGTGTGTAACACCCAGCCTTTGATAACCAGTAGCCCTGCTATAGGTGAGCTCATCAGTGTTGTGTTCCTGCTCAGACTTTGATCTGCGACTCTCTTTTCTCAACTGCCACTGGCTTCTGTCTCCAGTCCCCCCAACGCACACACAACAACGGTCCTGATGAGGAAACACTGGCGAGACTCTAGCAGTGCTCATTTGAATGAAACATGATCATAAACAAAGGACACGTATAGAGTACAGCACTTTATCCCCTCCTCCATTTGAGCAGAGGAGGAGTGGGAGTGGTTTTTTGCAATATGGGTACTTACGCAGCATTCAAATTAGCTGTGGGTGAGTGTGTCAATATTTGTGTGTGTGTAGAGAGAGCAGAGCAGCTTTTGCCATAGAAAGAGGGCCAACCACGCAATGATAGTGTGGCCAGAGTGCACCGATTAATGGGTCAGCCTATCTGAATGCAGTGTCTCTGTCTCTCACTTTCCTGTTTATCCTCCCATCTGTCTCCGTTAAAATAAACTGCCGTGTTCAGAATGTAAAAATTGGATTGAGTCTTATCTGCTTGTATTTTTTTTATTTTTTTTTACATATTTGTGCAGAGACACAACACCCAAAGGAAACATACGGACAAGTCATACAAGACTGTTTTGTCCAGGCACTGACATGTTTGTCTTGTTCATTTGCCTCTCTGACAGGCCTCTGGTAATGATGAATCATGCCAAAGTGTGTGTGAGTGTGTACCGCGGTGTGTTTGCTCTGAATATTGTGTTGGCTATTGAGACTGACCCCTCTGCTCTTGTCCTGGAGGCCTTTTTCCATCCCACATGACTGTGTGCTGATCTGCTGGCCCGAGGACATGGAGACAGCCGAGAGGTGTGTGTGCGTGTGTGTATAGGCCAAACCAGCCGATCTGTAGGCGGGACTCCAGCTGCGCTTGGTGGCAGGCGGTTACAGGTCTACTAATAAGAAGACTGAATCTAAATCCGACCTGTTACATAATTCACATCACACGAGAGAAGAGGTCACACGCACATGGAAAAGAGAAAGATCACTATTCTATTGTGCGTTACGTATTTCGCTTGGGGTCTGTAAAAAGTGCAGGAAAGTGCATCAGCAAAGCTTCTTATTTAAACAGTGGACCTGATTAAGTTTTCATGATTGAAATGTTTTCTGTTTGCATTTCTCCAGCAGTGCTAGTAGATGCTATGGTACTTCTCTAACACTGCAGACTGAAGGCAAAGGGAACAGTGCAGTTTACGCACACGGTTGATTTTAAAAACCAAGAAACCGCAAAAACAAGGAGAGACAATGGAAAGATGTCTCGCAGGCGCACATTAATTTAAAAACTACACATTTAAACTGATGAGAGGCAGGTACCACATTTTAAAGAGACAGAAATGTTTTGGTCATAGTCCAGTGGGAAGGAGAGGTGGAACGAGGGGGAGGAAAAGGCAGGATTGAACGTTGAACCCTGCTTGTAAGGCTTAATGATTGGTAAACAAGGTGGATTTCTACCGAAATTCCCAAATGATATTAACCATTTGAACCAAAGGCAGGATTAAAAACATTAGAAAGAGAGGTGGTTTGACTCCTGCATTAGTCCAAAACAGACTCTTCTGGTTTTTCCAGATACTGTAATCACAACTCTTTTGTTTTCATAACATGTGAAGTTGTTGAAAAAGGACAAAACTTGCTCTTAGTTCTGACCACTGTTGCTAAACCTTTTACAATTCCATCACATGTACTGCTGGTATGTTCTCTTCTCCTTTCATGCCTGTGGGAGCTTTCCTGCTTCTCTGCTTTTTTGTGTTGTCCTGCATCCTGATCACCTCCCAGCATCTATTTAAGCTATGTTTCTTTGTGTGTGTGTGTGTGTGTGTGTGTGTGTGTGTGTGTGTGTATGTATGTGTATGTTTGTGTGTGTAGGTCTAATCTATTCAGGCACGACGCCCTAAAGAATGACAGCTTTCATCTATACGTATGCAGGCTGGGCCCCTTAACCAAAGCCTCCATCACTAGCCCTTTGTCCCACACTGCACACGTACATGTGTGTTGCTCTGTGTGTGTGTGTGTGTGTGTGTGTTTGTATGTTTTCAATGGATTTGTGTGTCACTGTGTCTTTTATATATTGGTGGTTATGCAAGTTTTTCTTGTGTGTGCTTTTGGGGTGTCTGTGTGTGTGTCTGTCTCTGTCTGTGTGTGTGTTCCTGGGTTTGCCTTTCCTAGAAAACGGCAATCTGACACCCACTGTGCACTCATGATTGGGACTTTGTGTGTGTATGTGTGTGTGTGTGTTTGAGGCGGGGGTACTCTGCCACTTCCCTTCATCCATCTATGCTTTTTTTTCTCTTTTGCTCCTTGCCTCCTTCATGGAGCGTCACCTTTAGCCCAAATCCCCTGATAGCACCAGGCTCTGGAGCCGTTTTCCAGTACCAACAGTATATCCAGTACTTTCAAGCAACCTCCTGTAAAGGTGTAGGTGTTGGACTCTGTGACCTTCAGTCTTGACCTTTGTCATATGTTTCTGCCTCTCTCCTGTATCTTGCTTTCTTTTGCTCATTCGCCGTTGGTCTCTTGCTGCCTTTGTTCAAGCCTTTTCTGATTCGAGCCTATAAAGAAAAGGAGATTGTCCCTGAATATAGCCTCCTTCTCCCTCTCCATCTCTTTCACCCTGTGCTTATTCAGCCTACAGCTGGCTGACAGACCCCTCCCTCCCTCATGTTTTGTGTTGGACTGCGCCTCTCTCCACGTGCAGCAGCAGCTCAAAGGCATGTAGGAGGAGTTCCCTGGGAGGAATGTGCGTGACTGGCTGGCAGACTGCGATACGCACACACACACACACGCACGCACACACACACACATACATCCAGCAGCAGCTCATAGCTCACACGTCTGCAGAGCCAGCTGAGAGGGACTCTGTTCCAGCCAGCTTGGCCCTGATGGGAGGAGGACAGGGTGTGTGTATGTGTGTTACTTTTACTTCTATCCTTATGAGGACCTGATGTCCTCAGAATGAGAAAAACATGAAAAATATCCACCTAATTCTGACCTCATTCATATCTGACTCTGATTTAGCTTGAGATTGTAGCAACAGAGGTATTTCGGCATTTTGAGATTATAGGTAGGCAGTTTCTGTAAGCCAGTTTGTTTGCTTGTGTGTTGGAAAGAAAGAAAGCTGCAATTCTCAGAGCTGCTGTGTATCAGCTGACCTCCTGCGGGATTCTGGGAGTTTTCTCTGGAGGAGTACAGGAGATAGAGAGCTAAGACGGGCTCTTCAACCCTCTTCTAAAAATACCCAGCTTTAGATCTGAGCTTCAATTACAACACAAACAGAGCAAGACTTTGTTAATTTTGTTGTGGCAGGGGACAAACCTGTGAGCCACAGCTTGTGGTGATTTACCGCCCAATATACAACATCTTCAACATCTTGCCCCTTGTAAAAAATTGCAATAAAATCAGGTTATTGTAAATAATAGAGTACAACAAAGTGGCTCGGCATGAGCAATAGTTTGAATGTGACAGCCAGCTGAGTATTCTTTGTCTGTAGTCTTTCTTATTCTACATAGTTGTTAATTTGAACAGATTCAGGGAGTAGCTCTTTCCTGAAAGGTGAAAGGTTTCAGCACTACTTAGCAACACCCAACCCTACCTTAGCAACATTGGTGGAGTCCAGGTTGGTGCAGCACAACTCAATTATTTATATCTTGTACTCTCCTCATTTATCTGGTTTAGTTCTTGTTTGTAAATGTCTTGCCAGTGTGAGTGTGAATGATGTCACTGTCAGTCCTGCCTATGTTTGTTTGTGTGTGTGTAATGTATAAGGCTGGGAGGACCGCTGTTCTTCAGCATTCATTTGAATGGGGGCAGTGTGTTAACGCTGCGGGAGCAGGGACTGCATAAGGCTCAGCAAAAAAACACAGCGGCCGTCCAGCAAGAAGTTGGACCGGACTCAACTTTTGCCGAAACACAACCCGATGTCACGCTGCAGTGGCCAATCACATACATGCAAGCGCACATTCCTTTGTAACGTGAAGCCGTATTTGGGTGTTTAACTCATGATCATCGCGATGAAAGACAAAACAGTTGCTACCGTGAAAACTTTTCAGAATTATAAAATCCTGTCTGTGAGTTTTTACAAACCGCTGTGCAGTGTTTTGGTTTCTGATAAGTCCTTAAATGCATTAATCTGTAACTGTATTTCATTGTCTCACCGGTACCTCAAGCAACACGATCCCACCATTGTTGCCCCCCTGTGTCAGTAGTACCAGAATGCCGGATTTGGTGTGAAAGCATCCTAAGAGAGTGTGTGGCTTCACCCCTTTGCTCAGCTGACATGGAAGGTTTAAATATATTCCTTTGAAGCAACCAAACTGCAAAAAAATATCATCTGCTGTCTTCCCCCACACCCCCCCTCTAAACAAGCTTTATAGTTAAACAAGCTTTAAGTTAAATAGCCATGTCAATAGCCCCTTTTAAACAGCGTTCACGCAATATTGCCGTGAAGAAGACCTCTCATTATGCCGGCTTTGCTTTTTTACACTGAACCAAACAAAGCCAGCATAAGAACAACAATGCCCCCCATTCTTTGTTTGTACATTTTATACAGAACAGCAAGGCGGAATAACGATGTGTAACGAATAAGACATACACGCATACATGCATTCATGTGTTTATCGGGCTGCTTTTTCATTTTATTGCTCCAAGCATCAGGCAATGGGCTAATAGGTAGTTTAAGTACAAGTTTTCCTCCAGTTGTTTCCATGTCTTCTCTCTAGATGTGAAGTGGTTTCAAATGCTGATCCTCTGTCTCTCTGCCTTGTCTAGATGCAACAGAGGAGTTTTTCGAGTATGATGCGGAGGAGTTCCTGGTGTTCCTGACCTTGCTCATCACAGAGGGAAGGACACCAGAATATTCTGTGAAGGGCAGAACCGAGGGGATGCACTGTCCACCAGCCCAGTCGGCCATGCCACCTCTTCACAAGCATGAGTGCAGCGACAAACTGCCCCAGGTAGCACACATGCACACACGTCTATGTACACAGCTTTGCATGTTTTTGTAACCAGAAAGCATTGTTACTGCCTTTGTTCTCAATGTAGCTTGTTTGTGCTACATCTGTGTCATTCAAGGGATGAGCATTAAGTGAGACCCACTTATTTATTGGGATACATATTTTGCATATTGTTTGTAAGTGATAATTACAGTTGTACAGAGGTGTACCTAATTAACTGGCAGCTCTGTATAATCCTGTGTCACTGCAACAGCTGTACACAATAGCATATATACAGTAAACTTCCAAGGTGGAAAGGTTTGTAATATTGTATAATGAGTATATGCAACCTGAATAAATTGTGAAATTCAGCCCTAAGTGAGGCTCTTTTGGGTCCCATCTGCTTTGCCCCCAAATTTTAAGGTCCTGGTGTTGACATTCGCTAATAAACACTAACCCTCTGCCTTCGTCTGTGTGTGTGTGTGTGTGTGTCCAGTGTCGGCAGGCAAGGCGAACCCGTTCGGAGGTGATCCTGCTTTGGAGGAACAGCATCCCCATTATGATCGAGGTCATGCTCCTGCCAGACTGTTGCTATGGTGATGAGTGCCCACCGAGTGACCCCATCAGTGACCCGGTCATCAAACAAGATGCTCTGCTGCTGGAGAGATGGACCCTGCAGCCAGTTCCAAGACAGTAAGGCCGACACACAAGCATGATCTTATTATTTTAAATAGTGCACACTTGTCAGTTTTCTAGACAACTATATACATACAAAGGAGACTGTCCATTATAAATTAAGCTGAGCCAGACAGCATCCTACTAGACAACACAAGAGCCACAGACTTTGAACAACAACCCACATTAGCTTTCCTGCTGAAGTCTCCTTCTTATCTAACAAACATGAACGCAGCTCTTTTCCTGCTTGTTGAACGAGCCGCCAAACAAACATTCGCCAGGGAAGGCTAATTAGCTGCAGCACATTAAACAGCATCTAAACGTACTTGCAAATGTCACTTAGGTTTGTTTAGAGGCTGGTGCGGCCCTTATTTTTCAATACCACCGCTGACAAAACAGTCTGCCCATGACTTGTAAGATACAGCACAAGTTTGTTTTCTTTGTCTTTGTTTACCGTGTATACTGTGGTCAGATTTTGCTTCATTTGGGGTTATGACGTGAAGGTTGCAGAAAATAAAATAATTATATTAAATAAAATAATCACGCATTTTAAAACAAAAAATAAAAACCCAGATAAATGGCTTCGCAATCAGAGGGTTAATTAGCCTGAGAAATTGGCCCACTTCTCTACTTACATGTGTGGAAGCCGGTAACACACATTCCTGAACTGTTTTTCATTAACCTGACATACTGGCACATTTCCACCTCTTTTAACTGTGTTTTTAATAGAAGCGGTGATCGTTTCATCGAGGAGAAGACCCTGCTGTTGGCCGTTCGATCTTACGTCTTCTTCTCCCAGCTCAGCGCCTGGCTCAGCGCCTCCCATGGCATCGTCCCAAGAAACATCCTGTACAGGTCAGACGTAACGCTCACTCAAGACTTTGACACTGGTGGGCAGAAGGCTATTCACCGAGGCTGTGGGGCGAGACTATTAAAGCTACACAAAACTTGATTTGAAATTAGATTATTTTTTAATTTATATTATATACAAGACTTGAATTGAATTAAAGGACGTAAAACTGAGTAAAACTGTAAAACTCTCACAGTTCCTAGAAATAACATTGGCCTGTTTATTGAGTCTCACTCTCTTTCTTTCAAACAGGATCAGTGCTGCTGATGAGGAGTTGGTGTGGCAGTTCTCCCAGCCTCCTTCAGAGCACATTTTCCCTGTCCCCAATGTTTCCCAGAGTGTTGCGCTGCAGGTTCGTGTCCAGTCGCTGCCCCGCCAACCCACCTATCCCACCCTGGCCTGCAGCATCCATACCGGCCTGCCTCTGCTTTACAGCAAGACCCCCAGCCTCAACCCAAACCTCAACAGCCATGGTGGCATACCCACCCACAAAAAGAGCCAGGACCCCAGCAAAGACAACCTCCTTCACAACTCAAACATGTACAGCAAGAGCTCCAACTCCATGTCTGGCCTTCTCCTCAATGGATTACCCATCCCTAATCTTCCCATCAACAACATCCCCATTAATAGCCTCCCCCACACTGCTGTACCACCTCCCTACAGCAAGAAGAGCCAGGAGCCTGGTGAAAACCACACGTATCAGAACGGAGAGCTTCCGCAGGTTAATATCCCGCAACGTCAGGGCTCCCCACTGTTTCACAGATCCTCCCACTCCCCCACGCCCTCCCGCTCACACTCTCCCTCTCCACTGCCCACAAGTAAAGCAGGGAAGTGGCTGTACTCAGCCCTCAATGGTTCTTCTGACCCCACACAAGTAGAGGAGTATGGGTCTGGCACCAACAGCAGTGACAGGTCAAAGGGGCCTATTCCCCAACCACTGAGAGCTTTTAAGAATTTCTCCCTGGCTGAGCCACCCCGATGCCCCTCCCCGAGGCCTGCTGCAAATGAAACAAACCCCCTGATTGGCTCACTGCTGCAGGAGAGACAGGAAGTTATTGCCCGCATCGCACAGAGGCTCAACTTCTGCGACCCCACAGCACCACCACTTCCCCCCGGCCTTTTTGCTTCTGACAACCCTCCCAAAGCCATGTGGGGCAGTAACCATGAGGACATAACTGCCAGTAAGACCAAAGAGCCAGAGGTACCCCCCTATGAGTCTGTGGGCCGTGTGTGGCCCAGCCCCTTCAACACACCCGTGAGTGACACTTCTTTCAGCAAACGGGAGAGCTCCTCCCCTAAACCTGCAGCCTGCAGGAAGCTGAAAATGACTGAGACAAGAGACAGAGAGGAGGAGAAGAATGGAGAGAGGGAGAGAGACAGTGAGAAGGAGAAAGACAGGGAGAGGGAGCGAGACAGCTCCCTCATTGCCCAGGCAGTACAAGACATTACCAGACTCATCCAGGAGAGACTGTCTGTCCCCTCTCTGTCGCCCAGGCACAGCAGAAGCAGCAGCCCTCTGCACCACACACACACAACAACAGTCACACACACAGTCCGCACATACTCGCACACTGCACACATCCCACAAGCCTCAAACACTGCCACCAATGGCTACACCAATGGCCACATACCCAGCCACGAACCTCACAGTGGCACACGCACCGCTGCCACACACACGCCCGTTTGCACAGACAAGCCCCGAGTCGACCCGGGGACCGAACGCCATTCTCCCAGGGCCCAAAATGGCGCCCACTTTACACTTGAAGAACCCTCATTTAAAGGCCAGTACCACACCCAGGCTGGCCAGCGTTTACGAACTCCCATACAGGAAAAGCTCAGAGTCCAGACACCCAGCAGCCATGAAACCCGCTCTGCCTCCCCTGTCCTTGAGAACGGTCCGAGGAGCGCACAGATCTTTAGTTGGACTTGCAATGACGCCAGCTCAGCCATGAACTGTAACATAAACCACAACCACAGCAAGCCTCAGCCTCAGCCTCACTCCCAGATGCAGACGCAGACCTGTGCGCTTGCCCAGGCCTCTGCCTTCCGGGATGAGAACCAGGCGCCCTCGGAGTCTGGATGCTCCAGCACCCCCAGTCCAGACATGACTCCCCCTGCTACTGTCCTGGTAAGTGACTCTTGTCCACATGTTTTTGAGTGATTTTAACTGCAATACATAATTATATTCTAAAAAGCTTATATATGTTTGGCAAATATTAGAAAATTAAACATTTGATAAAGCAAATGATGCAGTCCATTAAAAAAAAAAAAAACTCATGTTCAAGTGTTTTATTTGGAGCAGGTGGGACTGGAGTGCTAATAAGAATGGCATATATCTGAAAGCATGGTTCGATAAATACAGATGATATTGGTTTACTGCAAGCTGTCTTAATCTCTTTCCCTCTCTGTGCTCCAGCGAGCTCACAGCCCCTCCCCTCTGCGACCCTGCAACAGCTGGAAGAAACAGAATCGGCACTCATTAGACGCCACCGCGACAAAGGCCTTCCACCCCTGTACTGGCCTGCCTCTGCTCTCCAGCCCTGTACGAGACACACACTCTCACACTTTCTAATTAGTGCATTTGTTAAGATGACAAGTTCACATGCAGGCTCACAGGCACACTCAAACATACACACACTGACTTAGCAATGATTAGTAGTCATTGTCAGCATCCATGCAGTTGTGTTTGTCATAACACCGCACTCACGAGCCTTTATATCTAGTCATCTGAAAGTATTACTCACAGTGCTTTATACCGGTATGAGAAGCGAGCATGTGAATGTTCATCATAACGAGACTCTGAGACAGAGACGGCAGCTTAATGTACACCCATACACACACACACACACACACACACACACACACACACACACACACACACACACATACACACACACAAAGGCGAGTCAGACACGTGACTTATCTGTGCCTCATCAGCCGCATTGAAGATCGTCAGATTACCACACTACCAGATCATCACAGTTTCCTGTTGTCTGATCAGGCTCACTCACACACATAAACACTAAAATGTGCACTTGCAGTCCTGGGAACTCTCAGTCTCACCAACAAAGCAAGTTCACATATTCACACATACACATCCTGACACACAAAATGGAGTCAAACCATATTATCTTACTATGTCATTGAAACTCACTTTTTGCTGTTGGTTTGATTTACCAATGACAATTACAGCCTTTTACACAGCACCTACTTTTAAATCTCTCTCTTGTCATCTTACAGTTTTTACAGATATGTTGTCTTCCAAGCTCTAACCCAGCACACGGTGACAGTTTTCGTGTGCATTGTTAATCATGTCCTGTGTGTCTGCGGCAGGTTCCTCAGAGGAGAAATCAAACAGGCTACTTTGACCTGGACACCTCTCTGGCTGGCTGTAAGGGTTTGCCTTGGGCCTCTGGGAAAAGGTACACATTTTCTCACCTGGGATCTTTGTTACTGTAGTTACGAGTCTGTTTGTCCTTGTGGAGGAGGTCAGGGTAGTTTCTCCATTGTAAACCAAAAGACAAATTACAATTACTTCCCTCATCCTCTGTGGATTATAGTACCATCTGGATCAAGTTACTCATACTCTGCACAGCAATTTTAAAACCTACTTCTTTTTATCACTTTGCAACATTTCAGCTGTGTAAAACCTTTGATAGTTGATATATTTATAGCTTTTTAATGTGTTTAAAGTTGTATTATTATAGAGTTTTTTTAGTTTACCAACAGTATTAACCAAGCTATATAATGTTTAGAAGGGATCTATATTATTGAGTAGACACTAACAGCCTTGAATAAGGAACAGGATATGGAAGTATTGTCTGTGTCTTGAGAAATCAGACAATAAACGTGTTGTTCTGAGTGGTAAGGTTAGGTCACTCCTGTTCTGCTGACTGTTCCTCTCACGCTGCCACCTGCTGAAGCTCTGCTGTACTGTGACTACATCTAGAATCACACACATTCAGCTCAAAATGGCAGACAGAACTGAACTGACTTTATACACACAGAGCTTCATGGCACTGCCTACACACTGCAGGTGTGGGTGGTAGCTCAGTGCCGCTTTTGATGAAACATGTTTCAAAGAGTTTAGCTGTCAGAGTGGAAAGTTCAGCTAAATGTTGGTCAGTGTTGGCTGTGGTTGTTTAAAGCCATTTCAGAATGTTAACTCGCATCATTTTGAGGTTCTTTTATATGCTAAAAAAATTTAATTGACAAATATTTGGAGATGGCTGATGTCACGTTTGTGTACACACAAATAAAATTGGCCCTGGCCCCCGGTTTTGTTCAGACATACCAGGAATGTTTGTCATGTAATTACCTTAAGATGCTCTTTGACACATACAGAACAAGTTGATCAAGGGTGTGCGTGTGCGTCTGTGCGTGTGTGTTTAAACCCTTCAGGGTGTGTCCGAAGAGAGAGGGGGACACGGAGGAGTCACAACAGCTGTTCAGTGCCAGCGCTCCACCTGCCAGTCTCAGTCTGCTGGGAAACTTTGAGGTCAGAATTATCTGTCTTTTTCATTCATCATTTTTGAGAATAGTCTACTTTCACTCATGCCATTTTGAATCCATAAATCCATTAAAGTAATTAAAGTAATTCAATAGAATGCTGGACTAGTTATTATCCAGCAGCTTGTGTTTTCTTTTTAAAAAAATATTTCTTTAAGAAACTTTGTTCACAGGATGAAAAAGTGAGTGTCTGTCCTCAAAAAGAAAGTCAAAAGACAATCAAATGTGTGTTGGATTTGTAATTTATTTTAATTTTAAAATTGAACTTTGTTTCTTCAGGAGTGTGTGCTGAACTACCGCCTGGAGCCTTTAGGGACAGTGGAGGGATTCACAGCTGAGGTTGGAGCCAGCGGGTCCTTCTGCCCCAGTCACCTGACCTTACCTGTGGATGTGTCATTCTACAGTGTCTCCGATGACAACGCTCCCTCACCATATATGGTGAGATTGGTTGTTTTTTTTCCCCTCCAGTCAATCAATAATTCAGTAAATTTTTTATTCCAGCTTGCAGGATTGAGCCTTGAACTGAAAGCCATATCTGCAACTGGCGTTCGATCTGTTTGAGCTCCTGTATGTGTGACCTTTGTATGTCTGTTTGTGACACACTGGTGGTTGTTTTTTTTTTTTTCACAGGGTGTGATAAACCTGGAGTCCCTGGGAAAAAGGGGCTATCGTGTACCTCCATCAGGAACCATTCAAGTGGTGAGGAATCTTTCATATCTTTCAAATACATACACACACGCACGCACACACACACACACACACACACATATATATATATATATACCACCACCACCAACTACGACCTCAATAATAGACATAAAGTAGAATTATCACCTTTCTGACCACGTCAACAAAAACTGAAAATGTATAAGCTTCATAAAAGTAGAATTTATGGCAGAGCTGTTGTACTGGATTGTATTAGATTGCACAGGTGTTCCTAATGAAGTGGCCAGTGAGTGTATATATACGTGCATGATGGTTTACACATGGCTGAGAACAAAGAGCTGATTATGCCAAGTAACAAAAGGAGAGGGAGACCCCTAGTGGTTAAAGAGGCAAATTCACCATGTTACATACAGAGTCAAGGACGTGTTTTTATTCATTTATTGTGCTACTTGTAAGCTCCTACCTCAGAATTTGAAAGGCATTTTTCCTTTATGTACTTTAATAACATAATCAGGATGGTAGGTACAGTGCAATGTTCATTGTATGTACTGTGTGTCGCCACCTGTCTTAATCCTGCCCTGTTCTCTGCTTATGCTGCTCAGACCTTATTCAACCCTAACAAGACGGTGGTAAAGATGTTTGTTGTGATGTACGACCTCCGAGCCATGCCAGCTGGACACCAGACCTTCCTACGCCAGAGGACCTTCTCTGTTCCCGTCCGCCGTGACGCAAATTATCAGACCAGCAGGAAGCCCCTCAGCCTGGGCCAGGGTCGCACCTTGCGCTACCTTGTTCATCTAAGGTGAGATAGCTGTCTTTTATGTTGGTCCCAGTCTTTTATTGAGCCGTGTCTCGTAAACACAAGAACTGAAATATTTCCAGCAACAGTGGAGTATCTCCTCCCTTACTCATCCTCCCTCTCGTTTGTCTCCCCCTCCAACCCCAACCAGGTTCCAGAGCTCTAAGTCTGGGAAGATCTACCTCCATAGGGACATTCGTCTGCTGTTTTCTAGGAAGTCCATGGAGGTGGACAGCGGTGCTGCCTATGAACTTCAATCCTTCACAGAGTCCCCCATTGACCCACCATTCTCTCCCCGCTGCTAAGGCCTGACTCCCTCCCTCCCTCCTCCACCCTCCCTCCTCCACCTAGCAGGCCACTACTGAAGCTTCACTCACACCTCTATGCCAGCGATTGACTCAGCCTGTTAGCTCATGGCTAGTATTCGAAAAGAGAGGAGATTTATGGACAGCAGTCAACAAGACTCAACCTGGCCTGCACCCAAACTCTTTAAGTTTCATTCCTTTTGTCACCCAGAACTGACAAAGGGGGGGCTAAGAGCCTGGGAGACTCGTCAGAAATGAAACCTTGTTCTCTGTTGAGTGCTCGACCCTGGATCAGAGAGGCTGGGTCACAGGTTAGTTGTATAGGGTTTGGTTTGAGATCCTGAACTGCTGGTCAAGAAGGCCTTACCAGATTCAATAAAAAAATTCTTTTTCCTGCTGTTGTGTGTATCCCCTCCAGCGTCTGGCAGGAGAGTAGAGACCAGTGATTGTCTACAGAAGCAGTTAGACACTTGAAATTATTTCAGCAGAGTTTGTGCTACTTTACAAATCAAAATGTTTAATTGGACCTCTACGTGACATAAAGAATAAGTGTTCAATCTCAATTAATTTCTTTATAAATTCAATACAAGGCCCTTTTAAATGGTTAAAAAAAACAGTTTGGACATCAGATTGATTGAATTTAAAGTGACTCAACTTTGACCCTGTGATTCCTGAGCTCGGAGCAGAGAGACACAAATACGGAAGAGGAACTGGGTGGCAGACTGTGGTGCAACGCCATCCCCTCATCCAAAAAAAAAAAAAAAAAACACATACCATGGACCACTAAAGAAGTCGAACACGCAATCAAGCTGGATTCAACTGAACACATCACAGAAGAACATCAGAAGTGCACTGTGGATTTTTTTTTTCTCATTATAACTGGAAATGAAACAGAAAATAGTAATATTCTAATACTTTTGTACTGTTACAGAACCACTTTATAGGAAGTGTTGCAATAGAAAGAGTAACCTTAGTTTTAGTGTTTACACATTCACTTTCAGTTTACTTACCATCAGTTTATTTAATATTTAAATTAATATTTCAGTAACTACTTGTGACGTCTGTCATGCTAAGATGATGTAGTGCAAACTGTATATCATAGTATGTATTTTTGACATTAATATTCAAATCTGAAAAAAATATATCTATATATCTTCTAAAGCAATCTTGAAATCTGCTCAGTCTCTTTGTGTTATTATTCTCTCCACCGTGTTCCCTGGTCTACCACTTCATCTTCACACACTCACACTGGAGGGAAGATTTTGAATAAAACATAAGTGACCTCTGCTGATACTCAGAGTTTCATTCTGAAATGAAACATCCAAAATGTATACTTGGTGCAAATAAAGAAAAAGAGAGAAGTGCAAATGAGGAGTCATGGATGATAATATGATTTCCACACCCTTCACATGTGGCAAGAATCGTGTGTGGGGTGAGACAGCTGATTTTCCTGCTGATGTTCTAAATTCAAACAATTGTGAGTGAGTATATAACCGTACTACAAAACACCATTATAAATACATCCATTACTGACATTCAGGCCTTTTTCAGAACATTGTTGTTGTTTCTTCATACAAATTTAGCACAATGTTCTCCAGTAAATCGCAAAGCATTACATGCAAATCATGTTAGGTCATGTACATATGTATTAGGAAACAACTAATTACAAAATTTGATAGTTGAAAGAAGTGTTCTTGATGTAGTGTTGCAGAACTTTCCAAAGTATGGGTAGATGATGCCTTTCCAAATCTTTTCTTTATGGAATTGTAAACAAAGACAGGATTATGACAAATGTTCCTTTAAATCATTTTAAATTATTATTTTTTTGAATTGTCCTGAAATTCACAACAAGAAAAAAAATATACCAGTCACAAATACCTGGTACATGTGAGCGTTTCAGCAAAGATGATGTTTCTGAGTGCAAAAATGAATCTTACTCAAACTGCTGTTTTAACAGTTCTGTTACCAGTGTCCCATTTGACCTTTTAAAATTCTATTAAAACAGATGAGAAACAAGCCTGTGATAAGGGATGAAAAACAGATCAATGCTAGAATTGGTAACAGCCTGGGTTGACCTTAGAGGGGGATGATTTATCGTATTAGTCACACTTACAGTAGTTTTCCAACACAATACTTAGACAAAAGACACTGCAAACCTGTGGACTGGTAACACATTTATCGAGGAAAATGGGAGTTATTTTTGTCAAATTCACAAAGTCTTCAATTTCAGGATCAAGAGGAGAAAAATAACAAATACTAACACATTTACACAAGAGAGAATCCAACAAAAAATATACTATTCAGGGCTATAAATAGTAATAGAATAAATGTCAATCGTGTGTATAACAACACTGACGTTGCTCGGCTCTTAATGCTTGAAGTCAGCAGTTGTTTATCACTTCACGCTCATAAATGGAACAACCAGCCACACAACAATCTACAAAAGCTGATCATAGGGGGTGAGTACTGCTTGGCACACAAAGCTTGAAATGGGTGGTGGGTGGCTATTTACCATGACTGCCGCTGGGTTCTTAAATGCTTCCGCTCTTCTTCTGCACAACCTCGCCCCATTTGTATGCATCATTAATTTTTTTTTATGGTGACAAAGTCTGGTTGTGGGTTTTTATTTGTGTCTCTAAAGTGTCTGTTTTATATGTGTATGCTGTGCTGCTTGGTTCCTCAGTAATTTAACACTGTGAGTATAGCAACCCGTTTCTGCCATACAACACTGCATGAATAAAAATGATTGGTGTGTAAATCCATATAAAAGTAACGGAACCTCGCCTGTGTTAATCAGTACAGCATTCATCATCCTCCAGCTCTGAGGATTATTTGAGTGAAATCTGGATTTGCGTTACAGCACATGGGTCTAACAGCTGATCAGCATGTTATGCAATGTAAAAAAAAAAAAACCTATCCTATCCCAGCATTAGCGTGGGCGTTCACGACAGGAGTGCCCGATCGTGAACGCGCATGGTGTCTCCGCATGTGACGTAGTAGTTCTTCTTGAGCGCTCGCTCGGCTGCACGGCAGGACTCGTGTGTATTCGGAAAGTCGGAGCACACGAGTGACAGAGGATTTGTGGATCACTTGCCCAACTAGTGAGCAAACCTCTCGCTTAGAGATCACGACAATTTAAAAAAATGTCGGGGGATAACGAAGAAACGCAGACGGCCGAGGGGACGCCAGTGGACGATAAGGTAACAGGTGCAGCAGTGAAGAAGTAGCGGGAGCGCGGGTTGACTTTGTTTTAGCTACGTAAGTTAGCTTAACGCTAGCCTCTTCGCCCCCCGCGCTCCTTATTGTTGACATATCAACCGTTGTCAGCTATTAACCCCTAGTTGGTTTAGTTAAACTATGTTGTCCAGCTATGTAACAACACTGAGTTATCACTTAGCTGGCCTGCCATTCAGCTACTGATAGAGCGACTGTTTCGGGTGGTTAGTGTGAATGTCAGCTAGCTAATGTTAGCAGCTCAAGCTAACCCAACTGTCATTAGCTCAGCTGCTAACGTTAGCTTCAACCGAAAAGATCGCTGTATTCTGGCTCGAAGCCTACACTAATCTTATCTTCAGTGCCACTTCAGCTGTCGCACGTTTACGTGATGCTAGAGTGCGGTCTATCCAACAGTCCCCACCTTTTAATACAACAAGCAAGAGGGTTTCTGGCAGCATATTTAGCGGTTAATTCTGCGTCTACACAACCGGTGGTTCACCCCACACTAGCCCGCTTTAGGTTAGCTCTACTGTCTACTGACTAACGGCTAATGTTACCAGTAAAACGCAGTGCGATAATTTGAATCTTTAACTTTACTTTTACGTCAAGTTATGTCAGTGAGGTGAATACATAAAACGCCACCTGACAGCGGCATTTCTTCAGGCTAATATTGGTTCAAAAGTGTCAGAAATTGGCACTTAACAGTCATTTGTAGGTCATATTAAGCTGATTTTAGCTTGTAAAATACGCCGTCAAATACCGCAGTGTGTCACAAGCTAACACATGTTCTTACAGTGGGAGCCTAGAGGCACCTGGTGAATGTAGTTTCTTATTGTGCAGTACAGCAAGAAAACTCTATTAATCCCAAGGGAAATTTAAGTGTAACAACAGCACCGTCCAGCACACATAATAGAATGGAATAAAATTTAAAAAATAGTTAAATTGTAAAATAGAAATGGTTATTATACATTGTGTAGTATTTATATACATAGTATATGATAAAATGAGAGTAGCGAAATTGTTAAAAATAGTTATCCATTGTGCAGTGATTATATACATAATGAAATATGATAAAAAATAAAATAAGAGTAGAATTATTATATGGTGTGCAATAGAAACATTGTTATTATTATATATTGTGCATCTTTCTCACTGTCTTATGCTTGTGGTATTTTTCAGGAGGCCCAGGACAAGATGATAAGTCCCGAGAAGGCAGAGGAGGCTAAACTGAAGGCCAGATATCCAAATTTAGGAAATAAACCCGGAGGCTCTGATCTGCTTCGCAAACGCCTCCAGAAGGGGGTGAGTTATCTCTTGTGTTTGTCTGCAAATCAGTCCGGATTCACTAATGAGCAGTCTCCGAAACCTCTATCATAGAGATGCACCGATACGGATATCGGTTTAATATTGACTCAAATGGCTGGATCTCTTATCGGTGACAATGGGCCGATCTGGTATCGGATACCATTATTTTAATAAATAACAATTCAGTAAATTTATATCTATGTTTATTTGTTACATTTTGTTTTACAAAGTTAGAAAAGCAATGTTTAAGTCAAGTCTGATGTTGCCTTAAACATAAAAGAATGATCCAGTCTCTTTCACACAGTGAGGCATACAGCTTATTGTTTAAACACTGGTATCGGATCAGTACTCTGTATCGGCCAATACCCAAAGCTCAGGTATTGGTATCGGGACTGAAAATCGGATCGGTGCATCCTTACTCATTTTTATAACATTGCACTTACACTTTGGGTGGTACACCTAAACTGATAAAATAATCTGAACTCAAGGTCCATTAATCTTGAGTTAAAATGTATACATACATTCGTACCATTTATATTGATGAGGATAGACTAGATTTTAAAAACACTTCTCAGTATAACACAATATAATTCAACAACACCACAAACTACAGCCTCCAAAATGACCATAAAGTTGATCAACAGCTCTCAACAGTTTCAACAAAAACTGAACAGTATAACCTTCATGATGGTAGGATTTATTGCAGGGCTGTTTTGTGTTAGGTTGAATTTGTTTTGACTAGGTTTACCTCATAAATGTGGCAATTGTGTATTTATAACACTGTCTCCATATGGTTTAACAAAGAAGAATGAAGAAATACTGTGATGCTGAAACAAGTGCATTACATAGATAATTAATGGGAAGTTGTGATAATTGAATCACTTCCTATGTAAAAATACCAGCAAACACTTACTGGCAGCCGATGTGAAATGATCTCTCTGGGCTCTATTAATAACTTGTGATCAGCACTTGTCATTATTTTTTTGGTATTTTGTCAGAGCAAAAATTCAAATAATTAATCAGTAGTTAAACTAATCGAAAAACCAATTAAACTGAAAACTGTTTTTTTTTAGCTTTTCTCTAGATTTAAGAGTGCTGAAATGATCATTTGATGAATTGATTTCTTGATTCAGAGAAGATTAATTACTACGTAATTTATCAGGTAAAACAAACACACCAAACCAAACACTTGGTGATTACAGGTATACAAAGAGCTGTTTACTCTTGTCATATTTCATATAATTTAACCATTAATTTAATACTTTAAGTAAGCAATTGTGTGACTTGTGGTTGGTATTTGACAGAAGTTATAACATTTTAAAAGGGAGTGGTTTGATTAATCATAAAAACAATTGATACATTGACCAATAAAGAAAATAATCATTAGTTCCAACCCTAAACTAAATATATTTATCTATTCTGCAAAAGGAGCTTAAATAACTTAAAACAAGGTCACAATTAATGTAAATTGCTCTCCTTACCATATAATTAAAATAAGCTAGTCAAATCATTAAAAAGAGCATTTGTTTGGTGTTTTTATTATTGCTCCAGTGCCACCAAACCTGTTGTGTTCCATGCTGCTTGCTGTGTAATAAAATATTTATATAATATTGAATATTGACAATATTGTGACCTTGTATTAGTCACAGGTGCTGTTTCTGTTCACTTTTCATCATTTCCAGCTTATAAATGTCAATCTTGTGTCTGATGTTTCTCTATAGCAAAAATACTTTGACTCTGGCGACTACAACATGGCTAAAGCGAAGATAAAGAACAAGCAGTTGCCGACAGCTGCACCAGAGAAGACCGAGATCACAGGGGACCACATCCCCACCCCCCAGGACCTGCCCCAGAGGAAACCTTCTCTGGTGGCCAGTAAACTGGCAGGCTGATGCACACATGGTCTCGACAGCCCCTGCAGCACCCCCCAGCCCTAACCCTCACCACTCAAGTCTCAGAGCTGTAACATTACCTCTCCCACCCCTCACAGCACCTGTCCCCTGCCTATGCCTCCTCCCCACTAGCCTGGACCCCACCCAACAGGAACCCACACCTAGCACCCAGCGAACTGGCTTGCGGATACCTTCAAATCCTGTTTATTTTTGTTTCCACCCCACTTGCCATTTCTCTACTGCCTCCTGTTCTAATTTTTGTCTCTCCCTACTTCCCCAAACTGACTGCCCTTCTGTTATTGTCCTCTTACTTTTCCACGTTCCTTTTGTTTCCTCTTTACTCCCATGTAAAATACACTGAAAGACAGGATATCTAAGTGTGAGTGTGATGGAACAGACTGTGACGCCTTTTGTACGACTGACGGACGACTGATACCACGGTGTTTACTGGATGAAGAGAGGGGGGCGAGCAGTTGGAGGTTGGAGGGCTTTAGTATGGTGATCAGGATCCCTCAGTTTGGAAGTGTATATATTTCCTTTTGTTTGGCACAGGGGCAGATATCAGCCTTTTAGAACATTTTACATCAGATTTGTATCATTCACTGTATGTCCTTATTCTAAATTATGCTGTCAATATGCTTGAGTGATTGACTGAATATAGTAATCCAGAGGCCAAGCTCAGTTTTGTTAACACTTTGATTGTGAAACATGGTGGGGGGAAGCCGTATGAAAGGACCACGCTGTGAAGGCCAAAGTGTCATATAGAACTGCATGTGTGACCCAGGGCTCCCAAAGGCAAACCTCACTGAGCTCCTTTTTAAATCACTAAGGTGCACTGAACAGACATTTACACAGACGCTGAAAAGCTCAGGTGCAGCATAAAAGCACTGGGTGGCAGATAGGTGGTTCATTCAAGTCTGCTTGGAACTAGAAAATGTTTTAACTCCAAAGCAGAAGAGAGACAGAGGAGGGGACGCTGTTGTTGCTTCAGTCTGAACCGCTATGGTGAATCCTCTCCTCAGATCAAAGTCTCTAATTCCAAGTTGTCATGAATGAAGCATCACCTTACTATAACAGGGGTAGATGAGTATACGGGACCTTAAAGCTAAATTCCTGTCAGTAGGGACCAGTCTTTGTGCTCCATACGCTGTGTGAGAATAAATCTATGGGCAAAAATGTACTGGGAGCAGCTCTTGGCACTGGGAACAAAGAGTGTTATGAATTGTATCCAGACTTAGGAAAAACCTATGATCATAAGTAGTTTTATGTTAAAAAAAAAAAAAAAAAACCCTGGGCCCTGTATAGTGTTTTTCCAGGGTCCTTACTGACTGGATGAAGTTTATCTGCAATGTTTTAAATCTATGCTAGCACTACATCCGTCTGAGCTGTGCATGTATATGGCTGCCCTGCTGTCAATTTGTGCCATTTTGTTTTGTAAATAAAATAGTTTTGCACAAATGTTTAATTGCTGTGTCATATTGACTTTGTTGTCAGGGTGTAATGTTAAAGGTGCTTTCAAATGGCAAAGCAATGCATACATCTGACCACAAAACGGCTCAGCAATGTCTGTTTGTTGTCATCCAAGTATTTTTTAGACCTGTGGTTCCGACCTTCAGGGTGGCAGGATAAATCCTGGATTAACAGGATAGGAACTGTATTTTGTACTATGTTTACTTTCATCTTTGCCTTTTTTCTCAACGAGTTACTGCATAATTTTACTTCTCCAGGCCTTACAAATACAATAAAGAAATCACTCTTTGGCTGAGTTGATCACAACCATTAGACGTTCAGCCAGTGATGACATTGCTTCCTTTTAAGGGGTCAGAAACTAAAAAGGTTGAGGACCTCTGCTTTAAACCATCATGGATACTCTTCCTGTTTTGAAAACATGTTGGTCGAAGACAAACTTTCACAAGCAAACAGTGAAAACGTGCTATAAAGTTAATGTAAGACCATGTTGTAAAGATGCTGAGTTGTTCATTCTCTTATAAGCTAAATTAGCTAGTAGTCATCAGTAATGTAATTGTAAGCAGTAAAGTATCATGGACTCTGAACTCCTGTAAGACATAAACTGGCACCACAATCACTAATACCTTCAGAGTGGTGTATCAACCTCAAAAATGACCTCTGAGTCAACACCACTCTTACAGTCTCAGCAATAAAATGAAGGTAAGCATCACAATGTTTTACAGAGCCATAGTGGTTAATTTATAATATAAGGTACATTTTATCCACCCTGTTTGTAATTTGCCACATCACATTTATTTTTTAATTTATTATGAACATGTCAGGGAAGAAACACAAATAATCAAATTAAATGCAAAAATACACTTTTATATACTGTCAGCATGTATTAAACTAAAGAAAAACATGTTATATAGTCATCATCTAATGGAGGTTATTTAAACTTCCCCTAAATGAATTAAAAAATGATGATGATTCCGGGGGCCCACACCTGGAGAGGGCCCCTGCTAATTACTATAGAATAACTGTATTTTAGTAATTAGATGATTAGATGAATTAGAAGACTAACATTAAAATGTTTCTTCTTGATTTGACTCATTTGGACAGCTAAAGCTTCATATTAGCTTCAGATAAATTTTAAAATAAAAAAAACTATTTCAATGGTCATTTGGGCACCTGACTTGTTTTAAGAATAAAAATTGTCCTTTAAGATTTTATTCTCACATTTTCAATTTTTTTTAACAAATACAAATCATTTCTATACATCCACAAACTTGAATTTATCATGCATATTTTTTTCACAGGTACAAAGGTTCATTTGACAACTACAGACGTTGGAATTATTTGTGAGCATCACTTTACAAACTCAAATTGTTATTGACCCTGATTGGATCCTTTAAAGATCCCCCCCAGACATGTTTAAAATGTATATAAAATATTCCACTTCGAATAATAATTTGTCTGATATGGTTCAATTATCTTGTTAAAATCCTTAAAATTACATCTACTCCTTCTCCCTAATTAAAAAAATCCAGAATCTATAAATATGTAAATATTGTCCATTTCTAAAGTTTTCCTGCTGGACACAAGATGTCTCCTACATCACTATAAAGTCCATTCTCAGTGTTTGTGCACTGAAGGCTTCAAGTTTCCACATCACACTTGTGTAAAGTTGAATACTGGACCAGGATTGGCTCCAAACTAGTTGTGATGTCACAAATCCTGCTCGTGGGCCCGCCCCTTAAAATCAGATTTTCATTGAGCTCAGAGAAATTTTCCACTTTCAGCAGATAAATGTGAAAACAGCCTTTTAGTGTCAAACTCTGCACATACATCATTCTGCACAGTGAAGCTCAAACATCCAACTGTAGCAACAAGAAGAAAACATGTTTGAGTGGAGGGGGACTTTAAGAACAAAACAAACAAAAACAAAACAAACCCCTGTAATCATGTTTTGTTGTTGTTGTTATTGGTGGTGTATTACACTCCTTCACCACCGGGGGGCGCAGTTTCCCTCGCGGCAGCAGCACCTCGCCTTTTGGCTGAATCATTTCATCCATCATACCCAGAATGCAAAGTTTGCAGGTTATCATGGCGATAAGACACACATCTTCCCCCTGAGTCCCCCGTAGCAACAAAGGAGCTGTTCCTCCGCTACTTGAAAACACTCCCCGGCTACATGAGCCCCATGCAGTGCGGAGACCTGCCCGACATTTAGCCCACAGACCCGGAGAAAGAAAGGACGAACAGCGAGTGACCGTCATGGCAGCGTCGGAGCTGTACACAAAGGTAAAAAAAACAAAAAACAACTGTATATGTGTATGTATGCAGCTGTGTGCTCGTAGTAACAAACGTCCTTGTGTTCAGCTAAATACGCTCACCTTTTAAGGAGAAACGAGATTGACAGTTTTGATTTTCGCTGCGGGAAAAAGGTGTCTTTGTAGCAGAGTGGCAGCGGTGCTGCTCTTAAATGAATGAAAATGTCTCTAAAATCTCATAAAACACGCTGGTGCTGGTGGGACACGCTGTGTTTGACTGTAGATGCTGAAATGGGTGCAGCTGACTTAAAAGCCAGCGTTAACAGATGCGACAGAGAGACGCCTCGTTCTCTCTCCCCGCACTCGTCCTTTTCCCACACAGAAACATCACGCAAAAATCAGCTTCATCCATCAATATTCCTCATTTGTCACCTCGTTTGTTTCACCCAAACAAGATATCACCTTCTAACGTTACCGGGGCCTTCATATTATTTTCACATCATCCCCCCACTGGAGGCTAGAGGGGCTGGGATGATGCAAAGGCGGTGCCAGCCATCATGGAGGCTCCGGTTTTACGCTTTTGAACGATAATATTTGGCTTCAGTCCAACCTGGGCATCTTTATGCTCCTGTGTTAGTGTTTTATTTTGATTTATTTCTCTTTTTTTGCGTGTCTCAGGCGTGTGACGCGGTTCTTTAGGATGTGAGCGTCCTCCTCTTGCAGGTTTGGGTACCGCTGAGATGCTGCGATGAGCGCCGCATCCTTCCTTTAGCATCCAGGATGTTTAGATCAGTCGGAGGCCCTGAAGCCTCAGTGTGGCTGTGCACATCTAAATGCTCACTGAAGGGGAAATGACACTGCAGCTGAGGAGGCCTGTTACACTCAGGACTCACAAGGTCGTACATGTTGCTGCTGCTGCTGCTGCTTTTGTACGTCTGTCAATATGAAACATAAAGAAAGTGGTTATGTGTGTGCGTGTAAGGAGATGAGTCACCCATCCCCCCTCTTTAACAGCTGGTGGGTTCAGCTTGAATAAGGTTTGTGCTGGGGAGGATGCGTCAGTGTGTGTGTGTGTGTGTTTATAACTTCTTTTTAAAAACCTGTACGTTTATAAACCTGCACTACGGCTGCAGTGTATTTTCAAGTGGCTCTCTTAGAAGCTTTTTCAGCTGTGCCACCAGTCTCTGTGGTGTGTAGAGCTGGAGACAAGTTGAAACAAGTGCTTAAACACGGCACATTTTAAAGCAGATGACAAATGGTCACTCTGCTGAAATGTCTAATTTCCTGCCAGCTCCTAGGGGTGCTGATCTGTAGTCGACCCTGACCTCTGACCTCTGTGGGGAGAGGAAAACAAAAAGGCAGCAATGGAGTGTTGCATTTAGTGTTGCAGCAATTTGACACATAATCGTTTAAGTTATTTTTAAAGCATGAATTACCCCTCTTCAGGATGTCACCTTGAGCTCTGGATTTTGGGGGATTGTCACTATTTTCTGTAAAGACCAAACAATCAGTCAGTTACACGAGAAGATGATTTCTAGATGCAGGCTTAGTTGTTTCATTAATTCAAGACTAGAGCTGCAACACTTAGTTGAGTAATCGATTAGTCGATCGACAGTAGATGAATTGGCAACTGTTTTGATAATCGACTAATCGTTTTAATCACTTTTTAAGCAAAAATGCAAAAGATTTGCTGGTTGCAGCTTCAGGAATGTGAGGATTTGAAGCTTTTCTGTGTCATACAGGAGGGTAAACTGAATATCTCTAGATTTTGGACTGTTGATGAGATAAAACAAGACATTTGAAGATGTCACCATAAGCTCTAAGGAATTATACCTGGCAATTTTTTTACTTTCACACAACGATTAATCGAGAATGAAAATGATCATTAGTCGCAGCCCTATTCTGGACACATAAGGGTTGCTGCTTGCTTTCACTCTCCTTTAGGAAAACACAGCTTTTATATGGGCCTCAGCCTTCAGTTTAGCTGTTTATTCCATAAGAATCTTGTTGGCTGTTAAATGGCCTTAATTACAGGTGAATTTTTGGATTTATGTGTCAGCGTGGCTGCGAAACACAAAGTTAGTTTCTGGCATTGAATGGTACAGTTTGTTTCAGAAGTCAGCCTCTGATGTCAAACCCCTCTCTGTGATTTACTTTTCCAACACAGGGGAGGAAAACACTCTGCTCTTTGTGTGTATGAGTCAGCCTTATAGAAGCTTATTGAGTGGGTTGGAGCTGCTTGGTTAACATGCACACACACACACACACACACACACACACACACACACACACACACACACACATGCATGCAATGTCAGATTTTGCTCCAATCTAGGTTTGGCTCTGTCTGACCTGGCTGGCAGTAGAAAGAGAGGTGAGCCAGAGGTGAAAGCAGATTTTATAGGTTGGAAAGACAAAGCTACAGTTAGAAATATCAATCAGCAAGAAAACCTGCCTGTTTTCACGAGACTTCACTGCGTTTGTACTGTTCTCTGGGACCAAATAAATCATGAATAGCTTCCATTGTGCATTGTACCTGCAATTAAATAAACAAATCAGCATTCAAACTGGTGAGAGGTGGTGAGAGTGAGTGAAGCAGGGCTGTGTAATAAGAAGCAGACATGGAAGAGAGGGAGGCTATGCTCCATTAGATGATTCAGAGAAGGCTCCTCAACACACAACCTGGATTCTCAAAAATACTTACTGTATTTGAAGAGATGTCTGCAGCACAACACAAGTGCATAGATTTTTATTTTTTAAAGAATTCGATTCACAAACCTAAAGCTTTTCTTATTTCATGACTGTGCAGGAGATACAGAGTCATTCAGGGAGCTTGCCTCTGATTGCAGTTCAGGCAGTTTTGATTTGTCTGTATCAGTGCGTTAAGTTTGTGGTTGGCTGTCGGTCCTCAGCGGGAGCTGGCAGGGAGACACTAATGAAGTATGCTCACCGTGCCCAGAAGCTCTGTAGCTGGCCTCTGATCTGGTGTGGTAAGAAAGTTTCAGGATAAGAAAATACAGGAAGATGCAGACTGCTGGAGGCCTGAGGAGCTGGTATTTATAGAGTGTTTTTATTGTCCCAGTAAGAGTGGAGAGGAAGATTAACTAGAAGAGACAGTAGAGATGATATTACAAAGGTTAAGCGATGATACATAACAGTCATGATTACGTGCCCATTGTAATGATGGAAATCTGAGTACATTCAATTTTAGATTATGTGATTATACTGCAAGACAGTCGTCTTTACTACATCAAGACATCAGTGTTACTGTGTAAGCAATGAGGAAAACATCTATAAAATGGCAAAACAGTTTTCATAAAGCAGGATTGACTCACACACGTTGATACACACTCACATTGATGAGAAAATCACCGCTGGTGGAAACTTTCAAGCATGCCGCGCTCATGCCAGTCAGCGACATCACATAGTGAGTGTTAAGAGGTCAAAACTCCAGTAAGACTTGTAGTATCGCTTGTGGCTCGTGGCCTTCATCAACTACAAGTGATGCTGCAGTTTTGGCGTCTTCAGGCTAAATTTCTCTTCTCCACTCGCCTTACAAGAAGGCGGCGTTGTGTCCAGACTCTGCTTCTGCAAAGTGAGTGTTGTCATGAACAGCTGATGGAAAGGAAAACACCTGCTGTGACGTCATTGGTTGGGCTGTAGCCAAAAGCACAGCGTGTTTGATAGTTTCAGAGCTGCGCAGCAACAGTTTTCTACCAAAACTGAATTGTAATTTTTATCAAACTAGGCTAGAACATAGTAGTAAAAGTAATTTATGTTTTCCACTCCAATGAAAGCTTTACTGTCAGAGCTTTTTGCCCGTCTGGGGGAAACTGGCTAGTTCAAAATCTGAAACATTGTGTGTGATTTTTTTTGTAACGGCAAATACATTTTTGTAGTTTTTAAGTAGTATATTTAATTCTAACAGTATTACAGTGATACTTGTAAACAAAGACAACACCTTTAGGTTTTCACAGCATATAATACATGTAATGTTTTGACAGTAGTTTACAGTATATGCAGAACAACAGCATTCACAGTAGACATAACTTAATTTTATATCTGTGTACTTTGCGTGTTACAGCGCAGGAATTTGGGAGATGTTTTTCGATTATGTCACAGAACACAACAGTCACGCTTTGTGTGCCGTAGGTGTCGTCTCAGCTGCGTCAGGTGGCGGATTTTACATTATCTAACATCAGTGGTTTATTTTTTTTCTGCCCAGCTCTAATTGAGAGCATGTGCATTAGATTACTGAGATAACCTGGTTAAAGTAATTGCGCAGTCATGTTGTATATGCTTTGGCATGTAGTCATTGCAACACAGACAGATGCACAGAGGAGGGCTGCGTGTTTACGGCTTAAACAGAGATCCTGGTCATTTTTCTTTAGTGTCGTAACAGCAATTATTTATTATCTATTGTGTGTTATTTGAGGAGCAAGCTTGTATTTTTTCATAAGTGTCATAATGATGTCATCAATTCACAACGCAGACTTTAACATTAGTTTTCAGAAACTAAAATTGTAATATATGTTTGCGCATGAATAAATTACACTCCACTAAAACAAGAAGACGCTTTCATTTCAGCGTATGGGAAGAAAGAGGTTTAGTGCTGCTGTCAGACAACTGTTACTTGGAGCCATGTCAATGTTTTGTGGGAAAGTCCTGTTTTCTCGCTCTGAGAGTCTGTCTGCCTCAGCGCTCATGTGATCGGGGAAGGAGGACAGGATGTTTGATGGACGGCAGGGACGGCCAGTTATCTGTCACAGGGCGAGGAACTTTGGGGAGCGTCGGTGAACGGCGTTTGTGTCTGCAGACACAATGGGAAGGCTTCATCCACCAGCAAGTTCTCGAACTCAGTGCTTGATCAGTTAGTGTCTGGTCTTGTGCTGTTTGTGTGTGTGTGTGTGTGTGTGTGTGCGTGTGTGCGGTTGGAGGCATCCAGAAAACCATCAGACTCACAGCATGAGCTAGAGGCTCGCTCAAGAGACAAGATGAACCGGGAGTTGCAGTACATGTTTGTCGAAGTAAGTTTTTGCGTTTGACTCTCGACCCAACCATCCGTTCATTGATCGAGTAGATATGTAACCTAAAAAAAAATCTCGTTAAATTGTTACATAATATGGACTTCAATCAAATCAAACAGTCTGATGTGTTGAAGGAGAAGCTACTCTCTCTTTTTAGCTTAAATGTGGTTCTTTGATAAGTGACCTTTAAGTTCTGGTTTTGAATTTGATTCGTTGCCTTTTTAATGGGGGAACATGGAGCCCCGGTCCTGACACACCCTTCTCCTGGATTCATCTCTGTTGGGGAAAAAAAAAAAAAAAGTTATCACTGAAATCTGCAGGCCAGTAATAACTGCTGATCAGCAACAAATCTGGTTTTAGCCTGAAGAGAGTTTTGTCATCTGAATAACAACAAAGTCAAAATGTAGTCACAGGAAGCCTGAAGTAGTTTCAGACCCATCCATGTCCCAGCTTTTGAAGATACGTAGCTGCATGTCTCATTCGCAGAGGGTTACACCTTAGTGGAGAAGCAATATGTTTTCCTGCTGAGTGATAGACTTACAGGCCATATAAATCTTATTTTGTTAGGATCTGTTTGCTGTAACATGTTGCTTCGCTTGAGTAGCAGCGATGGAAAAGAAAACAAATTAAAAAGCAAGAAAACGGTGTCTCTGAAGAGGTAGAGGTTAGATTAATGTTGTCTATTGTCTGTTTTAATGTTTGCACTATTCCACTGAGATCCTTTTCTATTGATAGAAGTAGACATTGTCTGGTATAAACATAACGTAAGAGGACTGGTGTGCTGAAATCCCATTCTCCCGTTCTCCTACCCCGCCATAACGTACAGAAGTGCTCCTCCAGAGTCAGCACTGACTGAACTAATGTGATTAGGTGCCGGGCAGCATTACAGCTTCTTAGTAAGAGACTCTGATCTTTGGCAATCACTGCGTATTGGCCTTTTGCATGCTAGTTGTGCCAATAAAATCTAGTCTGGGTGTAGTGAGACTAGCAAAGCTCCTTCCTACCAAACTCCTCCACCGGCGCTGAGGTCTCCAAATCTTGGTGTCATGCTGCGTCTGTCCAGCTGAGCAGAAAAACAGCAGATTCTCACATGAGTGCCATCATGTGACGAGGCTTCTGCAGTCTGGGACTCCACTGACGGCTTTACTGAGCAAAACACTTTTCACATACCTCTGCAGCTGTCTAGATAGTGTTTTTCTCCTGGTCTGTATTGTAAAATATAAAGATTTTAAATCTGTTTTCCGCTTTATCAGTTTTAATGAGGCATCCTAAATCTTTCTATACAGGCAAAAGAACAAGATTATTTGACTCTGTGGACTAGTCACATTTCTTTGATGAAACTTTAGCAACATGGATAATGGATAGATCATGATGAGGCATTTCTGACCTTTTAAACTTTCGTAACATGCAACTCAGCAATATATTTGACTGCTTCCACTGGATTACAATCTTGCATTTTCCAATTCTTCCCTCACATACACATACAGAGTATTGTAGGGAGGACATGGGGTGGCATTCAGTCTACATTGCCACCTAAAAAGTAAAGCAGGCAAGTTGTTTAATGGTGTGTAGGTGCGATAAGTGGGCCAGTCAATTTCATCATATACAGATCATATATAATGCATAACTAACGTTTAAGCGGTCTGATAAGTGTTGATCGAAGGCACAGGTGCTCGATAAGCAGGAGTAAACTCTGGGAGGGTTCAGAGGAGTCACAGCAGGCCAGTGGGCCTCCTGTCCAAGAGTGAAAGCTCAGAGCTCAGTATTAGCAGGTCAAGTCTCTCTAATCTGCTGTTGACTTTGTGCAGATTTGTAAACACTTCTCCTGATGGATGCCCCGCCCCGCGGCTGCAGCCCTGCACCCCCAATGCAAACACAAAGACATACATCAGCACATATACTGTACACACACACACACACACCTCCTGATGTCCTGATCTGTGTGACCTCCAAAGCTCAGCCCTTCAGCAGCAGGAATGATCTGACACCAGTGTGTGCTGCAGGAGAATCAAGCTAAAGGGGCTCAGATTTACAGCTGAAACTGATTCCCAGGGCATCTGCAAAAATTTGCTAACTTCTTAATTTTGTGTTATACTTTGGTTGTGTGTTGCGGAGCCCAATTTTGGATGGAATGGGTGTAGTCGTGCATCTTTATTAATCTAAACATATTCGTACCTGTTGTTTCTTTTATACGCTGACATTGTTCTGCATTCATGTTTCTGTCTGTGTTGCAGGACAAAACTTAGTCGGGTATGAATTTTTGCAGCCGTGTTAACCTGCAGCCATACAGTATGCAGTTGTAATGAAATCGTGGTGTAGTTGACTGGAATAAGATTAGCCAGTGTTAAACCCTGAGATAGCCTAATCAGCTCCTGATCCTTTGTCTCAGTTAAACCCGGATTAGCATCAACCCAGCCTTGTACCTTCAAGAGCAGCTTTTCCCTGTTGTTCACTGGGCTGCTGAGGGAAGGTGTAGGCTAAATGTAGTGGTTGTTATTCAAAACTTTCATTTTACTTATCTGAAGTAGTCACTTTGCTATGTGTTGCTATTTTTTTTATTAAAGGGGTTTATGAGGAAACTTTGCCAGAGTGTGAAGGTTATAGGAAGCAGACTCAGAGACTTGTTGAATTACTGAAAAAAAAAGATTTATTCTGACCAGTGTGACTTAGTGTAACTTATCTTAAAGGGCTTAATTCAGGATAACTCAAACTTAAGCATGATCACGTGCTCACTGCTACACAGAGACATCCTCTTTCCTTTCTCTTCTCTCTCAAACCAACAACTCTCCCCTTAAATAGGCCCTCCAATCTATCTAGGCAGAACCGTATTTCTCACAAGGGTGTTTCAGTCTCCCACCTGTAACAGGTACACAACAGTGCTACTTGTATCAGTTAGCATTTTCCACGGCTTTGTCGTCACCATAAGCCAAAGAACATACTAATCATACAGATACTAAACTAAACATTTAACTAACATAAATCCCCCCATACGTGGTCTGACCCATGACATCACTGGTTGGGCGGGGCATTGGGTTAGCACTGGTGGTCATTGGGTGACTCCCCCATTGTCTCCTGGAAACTTAGAGACTTACACTTGTGTGTTTTACTTTGACCAGAAAATGTTGATGTAACTGTGACAAACAATGCACAAAGAAACCCGGGATAGTATGTGAAAGCAATGCTACAAAATATAGATGTTAAACTGGCTAAAACGAACAAATGACAAGTATGGAAATACAAAGTATAACAGGGACTGATGGTTTGGCAGTGTTTAGGGTTGGGAACTCAACCAGTTCCTAAACACAGTAACCCTTTATTATTGCAAACAAAGGCTACATATCTGCCAGGACCTGTCTACGTCATGCATCAACGCAACAGCGTGTCAATTTGTTCAGATAGGAGCAGGCATGGTCACAACAGTACCTCACAGATAGCACCTCCAGTAGAGCCGGGGACACCTAATATAATCCAGCAAGTCCGGTTGGAGTAACAGATTATTGCATTTAAAGGCTGATCAGAAAAACCCTGCACAGGAGTTTGTAATACTCACAGAATGGATTTTACAAATCTGGAAAGTTATCGCGCCACAACCTTGTTTACTAGTGTGTACATGTGGAACGTGTCTGTGCCCGTGGACCTCCGAAAAAAGTAAGAATGAAACTGCATCCACAGCAAATCTACAGCTGTCTGTGGACACGTACACAGAAAGCATATATTGGCCTTTACAGTGACAGCACACTATGTGATGGAGGGAAAGATGAGACAGAAAGTAGTTGGTCCGGACTGGTTTTCCGTGCCGATAGTAGTTTGTTCTATTGGTACAGAATGGGTTTCTGGTCCTCTTGTAGACCACTAGCCAGGTAGTTTTTACCATCACGTTGGACATTTTAGTGCCGTTAAACAGGCCAACAATAAACAGACTATTGACACAGAGGAATCTGTAACAGTAGCCACTTAATAGTACACTAGCTGTCTATGGGAATCTCTTATAAACTGAATACTACTTTTATCATGCTGCTGTTTGGAATGAATTTTAAACCTTCTAAAAGAACAACTTTAGGCAACATGTCAGCAGCTTCAGTGTGAAACGAAGCCTGCCATTAAAATATTGGTTGGATTTGAATATGTTGAGGAGATAAATCTCTTCTGGCCCTGCGATCTTTCAACATTTATCTAGTGTCAGAAGTCACTCGCTGCCTTTTCTCGGAGTGACAGGAAAGCAATTACACACATGCTCGGGGCGCGATCTCACTGAATACATTGAATATGTCGCCATTCTTTTCAAATAGGAGCATCCGTTACCAGCTGGTTGTTGATGGAAGTTGAAGAAGGTGTTGCATTGTTTGTGTGCCTGCTCTCCGTGTTGTACAGATCTATTAAACATAAAACATCTGGTAGTTTCTAGTTTTTCTTTTTTTTTTTTTTTTTTTCCTTGCATCAGTGTAGCCACACCCAGTGCCCCGAGGTAAACGGGGTGAAGCACAGGAAATTACAGACCGACAAATAAAATCTCTCGTTGACTGCCTGGGGTTCAGAACGAAAAGGACACAGCATACATTTGTGAGACTGTGTGTGTGTGTGTGTGTGTGTGTTCACTCCTGCAGCATATGTAGGGTGAGCTCAATGCAGAGTCTCTAGTCATGTGATTTCTGACATCACAGATGTTCCTATGACGTCTCTGCTCCTCTTTCGTAGCCCCTCTCCTCTTTATCTGCCAGCCAAAATACACCAGCCTGACCAATCCATCCCTCTGCAAGGCAGACAGAGTGGCTGCACTCTGACTCATCACATTTTTCTCACCAGCTTTCAGTCACTTCGTTTCTCCAGCTTGTGTTTCGTTACGGAGGATTATGTCCTTGAAACATGTAAATGTCTGTCAGCGTGCGTGCGTGTGGTTGAGTTTCAACCTTCATCTCTCCTCTGTTTTCTGAACGCAGGGGAATTTGCTGGTCTATAAATATAATTAATTTCCTCTGCAGCTGCATTGTATTGCTGTCTGTCTTGTACTCAAGGTGTGTGTGTGTGTGTGTGTGTGCGTGTGTGTGTGTAATGTGCTGATTGGTAGCATATTTCAGCGTTAACTAATTCAAGATAATTGTGCTTGACACCTACTGAAGTGTGAAACAGGTGTGTGTGTGTGTGTGTGTGTGTGTGTGTGTGTGTGTGTGTGTGTGTGTGTGATTGTCAGGATCAGGAAGTGTGCTTGGTAGTGCAGCGATGCCTCAGTGAGGTGTGATGCTGCTCAAAACCCGCTGTTGCTATTTTTAGCCTCTGTCCTCCTCCTCTCCTCCCTCTCTCCGTTGCTAGGAGGCTGGCTGCTGGGACGGTCTCCTGTGGGGACCAAAAAGGTGAAACGACTAACAAAATGGTGAAGTAGGTAGAGAGAGAGAGAGGGGAGAGGCAGGCACAGAGATGGAGTCTGCCTATAACTGTCAATTTAACCCCTTAACATTTAATTTTCCCCTTGTGTTCCCCTAAAGTAGCTTTAAGGTTGTTAAAATCATCTTATTCTGCACTGCCTGACAGTGTCAGTATGTTGTTTCATCTTGTGGAGCTCTTCATTAAGGCTTAGTGATATTTTGACACTGAGTCAACATTCAAATCCAAGATCCATGTTTTTTTATGTTGTGAATAATTTTGTAAAAGGCTGCAACTATTAGGGGTGCAACGGATCACAAAACTCATGGATCTGATCATTTTTCAGATCAGCAAAAAAGAAAAAAAAAGGGGGAGACAAATATAACTTTACTTTCCATTTATTCTGAAAAAAACACTTAAAGCAAGGAACTTTTGTCCCTGGTCTTAAATGAAAACAACATTCAAGATGTCCAATGTTTAAATAAAATCTTAAAATATATCAAATATTCTGTACTCAATTGTTAAATTAAATTGCAATATGAGGCATGATACCTTCCTCCTTTAAACATGGTAGTGAGTGAAACAGTAGCCTGTGTCCACATCATTAAAACTTAATGTTACCTTACAAACATGAACAAGTCTTGTCCTGCAGCTTAGCTTGTTAACGAGCCACCAAACAAACATTCACCAGGGAAAAGTGCGCCGCTAACGTCAGTTAGCAGCTAGATAGCTAATTAGCTGCTCAGCTGCAGCACATTTAGAACATCCTCACATTTGAGAAGCTGGAACAAGGGAATATTTGGCTTTTTTTGCTGAAAAAAATAACTGAATGAGTGAATGTAGATCAACTAATCGTTTAATCATCTAAAGTTTCAGCTCTAATTTTATACACAAATCCCAAATATCAGAGTGACACATTCTGTCTGAGAGATCTTTGGAAACTTTGAACAATGTTTGGCTGGACATGAGTTTGTGACAGGCAGGCTGCTGCCTGCTAAATGCTGAAAAAAAAGGAAAAACAGAGGTTAAAGGACGGGTTCACGGTTTTTCTATTCTTTCTTAAAACAATAGTCAGGTGCCCGGATGAATATTGAAATAGTGTTTTTTTGCCATAAATCATTCCTCCTGTTCATACTGACCATTAGAAGATCCCTTCATAATAAGATGGGGGCCAAAATCCACAGTCCTCCTTCTGTGCAAAAATGTATTTAAAAGTTTATTTGAAGCTAATATGAAGCTACAGCTGTCCAAACGAGTCAAATCAAGTCAATATCTTTTAATGTTAGTCTTTTTAGTGCCAAAGTTCCTCTTTTTGTTACTATACTTCCACCACAGCTCAACAGGGAAACACTGTATCCACTTAATATGACTAACTCAGACTGCTGAGGTCTCATATAAGCTTCAGATCAACTTTTAAATACATTTTTACACAAAATATGTGGACACACACGGATTTGGGCTCCCATCACTTACATTGAAAGCACATTTGAAGGAGATCTTTTAACAGCCAGTATGAACAGGAGGAATGATTACAGCGAGGAAAACCTCTTTCACTGTTCATATGTTGTTTTAAGATAAAAAAAGTTGTCAACCTGTCCTTTAAAACGACAAAATGGGATTCTGATTATAAAAAAAATCATCCATAAGAAAGTGAATATTGTGCAGAATACATTATTGGCTTCTTTGAAACTAAAAAAGTGACAGCAGCTACAATATACAGTATCTGTCAGTGTTTGCAGGCAGATGTTTTCAGAAGTTTGTCACAGCAGTTAATGTAACTATTCAGCAAGCTAACTGTGCCAATAACATGTCAGTGTTAATTAGACAGTTGGTGTTACCGTTGCTGTTTATTGCTCTGATTGTTATGGCAACAGAAAAATGTTTATTACAGAAATTATATCAGCTTAGTAATTTTGATTTGGTTGTTTTCACTCGAACCCTCATCGTTGGGAAAAACAACACGTCCACTGGGGAGAGAGACGAGGAGCTGTGTGACCTTACAGATATCTTAGCTGTGAGTTTGGGTAGAGAAGATGCAAGGTTGTGACCTGTGGTTTGATCACGCCAGTTGTTTGTAATAATAATAATAATAATAATAATATGTTTGAGTTAATCTAGAATAGAGCTGCATTAATTAATCGATTAGTCAGAAAACTGTTTGGCAACTATTTTGATACTCAAATAATAGTTTTAGTCTTTTTTTTTTCTTCTTTTTCTTAAGGGAAAATTTGCTGGTTTCAGCTCCTCAAATGTGATGATCTCTTGGGTTTTTGGACTGTTGATTGGACAAAACAGGACATATGAAAATGTCACCTTTAACAGGCATTTTTCGTTATTTCTGACATTTTATCAACAAAACAAGTAATCGATAACGAAAATAATCATACGTATCACAGTACGTATGCTGGTTCCTTATTATTTCAAATTATTCCTCATTGTATTTCTTTTTTTCTTAACTGTCACTCAGTGGCAAACCACACTGCACTTTACCAAACCACACTGATCACACTGTCTGATGTTCCTGCAGGGGTGGGGAGAGAAAAGGATTAGAGACGGGGGGGAAAAAACCAGGATAAGCTGGGGACTTGGTGGAAGAAAAACATTTCAACAACACCTTTTAACACATCCAGTAAGGCTCTATAGCCACAAATGACGAATAAATACGATATCTTTTGTTGGGAGTGGTCAGTTTGAAAAAGTAACATTTGGGTATCTGCGTAAAAACAAGACTCAAAACTGTCTTTGCTCCGTGATCCTGTGTTCTGAGGTTTGAGCTGCCATTTCACACCACTTCCCCTCTTAATAAGACAGACAGCGAGACGGAGGGAGGGCGAGGGCTTGTGTGACCATGATGTCATGATTCAGATGATCGGTAGTGAAGCAGCAGACCAAATGAAAATGTTTCTCTCCCGTTGTGCCCTTCTACAATGACCTCTTTTTCTCCCGACTCTGTGAAATTGTCTTCAGCAGTTTATGCAATGAAGCCAGAAGAAGCCATGAAATCGTTGTCAGGTTTCCAGGAAGACGCTGTGCTCATCATCATGTGCTTCAGTTGACCAAGTCCTCATCAAGAAAGTCTCTTTTTTTTTTAATATTTCCGTATTAGATTGCCGCTGTATTTGTTCACTATTCAATAGTATTTGAAATAAATGAGGCTTGGCAAAAAGGAAAATCCTCAGTTGTGTTGGATTATAACACAAAAAGGTTTTAGTGAGGCTAAATCCTGTAGTGATTTGTGTGTGTGGGTGAGAATGTAGATTTAGTATGTCCTGAATAAGGCTTCAACAATGACAGAAACATGAGGGAATGTTAACAAGGTCAGTATTTTATGTTTGCTCTCATTTTGAATGGTACGTTTTCAAGTCCAAAATTAGGTTAAAGGGAATGAAGTGAACAATCCTGCACCAAACAAACACACACAAAAGTGATAAAATACATTCTTGCGTACAAAAACCTGCTAGAATTTGTTCTGTTAAACCTCTTTCAACTTGTAACTCCATTTCCGTTTTTCTTTCCCCTTATGTAATGTCAAATGTAAGAAAAACAACTCGCTAGTTGTCAGACCGCTGACTTGAGCTCCACTCAAACAGGCTGCACGCACTCTGCAGGCCTCGCCCGTCTGGGTTTTTAAGGTCACAGTGTGGTTCTCTCAGTCGCTGCAAAGTCAACCTGTAAGCTCCTGTACCGTCAGAAGTAAGGCCTCCGTGTGCGTGTGTGCGCGTATGCATCTACGTTTGTGAGCTGGATTCCTCAGACATGTGACCAGCAGTGTTCATCACTGTTTTTCCACATGTCTGTGATCAGCTGATTGCCTCCAGTCACAAGCCCATGAGGCCTGAAACTGTTTTATAGTGAACCTTGTGTGTGTGTGTGTGTGTGTGTGTGTGTGTGTGTGTGTGTGTGAATTTCAAGTTATGACCACCCAATACCCACAACTGCATGCTTCAGTCGTTCTGAGCTCCTATTTGTTGAACCGTTTATTCCCACAACTTTGAAATTACTGACCATTATGCGCCATGTGCTCATGACTGTAAAAACACAGATCCTTGTGTTTCCTCTGAAGTCATACTGTTTAAACTGTTACTGTCCTGGCGTCCTTCTTTTTAAAGGGTTTTAATTAAACTGAGTGGCTCAAACCTCAGATCAGTCAGAATCAAATTGTTCTTCCAAACATAAAAATGTTTACTCCAGCCTGCTTGAAAAACCTGATGAAGCAGGTTTATCACACCAGGACACTTCAGGCTGTTTCATCTAAGTTTATAAAATCCAATTTGGTGTTTTAGAAAGATATGGTTTATCATAATGATCCTACTCCTGTCAGCATATGTACTGAACTAAACTTTAAAGTCTCCAAAGGGCATGAAAGTCTTGAAAAGGATGCATTTTGGATGGAAATATAAAATGTCATCAACCCTGTCTCACTTTTCTTTTTCTTCTTCTGTCCCTCAGTGTGCTCGGGTGTGGATCCCCGATGTCGAGGAGGTGTGGAAGTCTGCCGAGCTGATCAAGGACTACAAAAATGGCGACGCCTCTCTGCAGCTCATGCTGGAGGATGGAACGGTGAGCAGGATGAAATGGGACGTTTGGATGTGGAGGAAAGCACCTTTCTTAAGCTTCAGTCTTTGCTTCTTCCTCTTCATATTTTACTCCTACCAGCTCTTTGTGTTGCTCTCTCTGTCCCTCCCCCCCGCCTCGCAGACACTTCAAAGTGCTGCGTCTCATTAGCGGATATTGGTTTTACCATTAGCACTCTCCACAAATGAGACCAGCTTTCAAATATGCCACAAGGAGCAATTTAAATGTATAGCAGTAAATTTAATTCGTCAGCTTAGAATACAAACAGCTACCAGCACACAGCTCTTACTCCTGACTATAATTAACAAGCACTCATGTTAATGAATGCACGCTGCCAGCCGCAATGCTCCTAATAATTAAATATGTATGTGATCATATGTCTGATATCTCAAAAACTTGTCAGTAGTTTTCAGTGAGATTGTATAGACATTATGAGCCAAGAAAGAAGATTGTTGGTACCCACACACACCAGGTGAAGATCTAGGATTTTTTTTAAAGTAGTCGAGGTTATTTGTTTAGCCTGATATCACATACCATGTCCCAATGGGCTTTACAGGGCCACAATAGTAACAGCTTTCAAACCAGCCTAAACTCTGAATGGATAGGAGAACAAATTTCCCAAATCCCTCCTAAATTAATTTCTTTGTGCTGCGAAATAAAGTATTTGAGCTACTGCATCGTGTCTGTTACTGTATGTGTTTTGACACTGATCCAGATCCATGTGTAGGTTAAATTCCTGAATGCAACAGTACATGTTTACTTTTTAATTACATGAACTGTCAAACGCAGGAGAGGTAGGGGAGATAAATGTGTGTCACAATATCCAAATGTTTGACCTTTATTTCAGTCGTGCCTCCATCTGCTGGTCCGCAACGATGTTGTCAATATCAAAAGATCAGTGGTGTAAAAAAGATTGAGTACTGCTGGACAAGTGGATGTGAGCGAGAATAAAAATTTAATCTTTGGGTTAGATACACTCTGTCAGTGCAGCTGTTGCTGACATGAAGAATTACTGACGAGTCTAAAGTGTCTGTAGGTGGCGACGCCTGGAGAAATTTAGAAGTCTGATGATCAGATATTTCCATTTATTTATTTAATGTAGCAGGGTTTAATCTCCTGAGAGCGAGTTGGTTTTCATGTGAGTTATATCGTAATAGGGGGTTATATCCTAATTGGTACAGTTCATTGAGACATCTTATCGCTCACTCTTAAGTTCTCGTGCCTCTTATTTCCCTCCTGTGTTGCTCTGCTGTCCTGCTCATCCTCAGAACATCGATCACAAGTTGGACCCCAAGACGAAGAACCTGCCTTACCTGCGAAACCCCGACATCCTGGTGGGCGAGAATGACCTCACAGCGCTCAGCTACCTCCACGAGCCGGCCGTGCTGCACAACCTCAAAGTCCGCTTCATCGACTCAAAGCTCATCTACACTTACTGTGGTAGGAAGACACTCTAAACATGACACCCGACTGTATGTTGTTGATGCTTTGGTATCTGGTTAAATTCTGGTGAATATTCAAACGAACCACTATATTAATCAGATGGGATTCTCATAGGGTCGCACTGTATTTATAACCCAGTCGCTGAAAACAATAGAAACCCTATTCATCTTTTTACATAACTGTTATGGTATAGTAATCAGTTACAGTGCTAATCAGTTATACAATGTTTTATAGTTTATTAGGTTAGCACTCCATTGACGTCTGCGACCTTCAATAACGTTCATTGTATTTATACTGTAAGTCGATCAGTGTTTGTTGGCTCATTCAACAGTTGAAATGCAGCTCAGCTGCTTGCATTGATAAAACTTTGCCCTTTGTAAGCTGTCAGAGAGACATACTCACCTCCATTGTATAGTATGTTATTGTTTGCAGTTGATCTTCAGTCAAGACCATAAATACAAATTATGAAATGTGTTATATTTCTTTTTCCATAGTCAAATTGTTGCATTGTGCTTGGAGGCCCCTCACCACCACATACTGTTGTATTTTAAGGTTTTGTATTTACTCCAAATATAAGATCAGGAAAACATCAGGAAGTCTGTGTCAGTATATTAAACTTAGCTTTGCAGAGTCGCACGAAATCCCTGCCAAGTTTTACGGTTTGATCCCTGAACCTGCAGGATAAATCTGTGTGGGTAAAGTGAAAGAGCAGCGCCTGCTCCTCCCTCATTAACACCACTGAAGTGCCCTTGAACAACACACTTAACCCCCAACTGCTCAGTGTCCAACACATGAGACTGTGGTTGTACTTGTAAAACTAAATAATTGAATAATGATGCTGTTTTCTCTCCTGTCTGTATTTTTATCCTGTTCTATGTTTTTGTTTTTAACAAGCACCATAAAATGTTAGCATTTAAAAAAGAGATAATGAACAATATGCGGCATATACTTTATTACAATTCATACAGTCTCAGTTCTTTAACAAGCATGACATCATGATTCCTGGTTACAGCCCATCTCAACTGCAGGTGAGCTCATATCTTCCCTCTGTGCGATGTGTCACAGGAATCGTTTTGGTGGCCATCAACCCGTATGAGACGCTGCCGATCTACGGTTCAGACATCATCAATGCCTACAGCGGTCAGAACATGGGAGACATGGACCCTCATATCTTTGCTGTGGCAGAGGAGGCTTACAAACAGATGGCCAGGTTTGTGTTACCTGAGTAGCCTTGGTTCTAGTCTCCTTGTTGCTCAGCCCTCCCTCTCTCATCTGGGTTTGTAGGTCAAAGCTGAGACAGAAATAGCCTCGTGGTGGTCTCACCATCTCACTCGCTCACTCTTTTAATCACTCACACACACCCCGAGTTTCTCCACAGGAGCTAAACTGTAGACTCCCCTCTGGGAGTTTATGTCATCCACACACTAACATACAGTATATGTATACCAACTACTGTGTACCAACTTTAATTAGCACTCAGATCATCCCTGCTTTACTCACACAGCATTAGAAGCTGGCGGCAGTCAGCAGTGACCCCTCTGTAATGTCCAGGATCATGTAGCACTGTTGGCATACTCTGTTAGTTTTACTCTGTGTGTGAGGACCTTACATGCAGTGTAGAGCTGCACAGTTATATTTATACTGTATATTAAGGTCTTATTTTTCTATTTGTACCATAATTTTCATTATTGATTAATCTGTTGATTATTTTCTTGTTTAATCGATAAGTCACTTGGTCTATAAAATGTCCGAAAATGGTGAAAAATGTTAATTATTGTTTCCCAAAGCCCCAGGTGACGTCTTTAAATGTCTTGTTTTGTCCCAGCCAACAGTCAACAATCCAAAGATATTCAGTTTACTGTCATAGAGGACTAAAGAAACCAGAACATATGAATTAGTATTATATTATATTCATTTGAGAGGCTGGTACCAGAGAATTTTAACATTTTTCTTTAAAAAAAAATGCAGAAAAACCATTAATCGATTATCAAAGTAGCTGGAGATTCATTTTATGTCAATCGACTAATCATTGCAGGTCTAATTTGTACAATTTTGGTAACAATGAAGTGCTGAATTTCTCCATTAAAGACATAATATTTGAAATAAGATGCAAAGTATGCATTTGATTTTTTTTTCTTTATGAGGGATGAATCAATTTCAATCAATCAATCAATCAATCACTTTCTTTGTATAGCACTTTTCATACAAATACAATATAACACAAAGTCCTTTACACAATCAAAACAATACATCCCCCCACCCACCCCCAACACACCTCAACCTTCACCCCCATCTACGCACAAAACAATAAATAACTATGTTATAAATAAAGGACTCAATAAAAACAGGAAGTGAGGGAGAAAAAAACAGGAAGTGAGGGAACACTATCATAACTCTTATGAATTTGCAGTGAGGGAACACCTCAGTTAAGATAAACATGTAAACATTCAGAATAGCAAAATAAAACAGTGTGAAAAAAGATAATAAAATACTAAAAAAGAGAGAAGATGTATTAAAGTGAGTAAAACCAGACATGAAAGGTAGTGTGTTAAAAGGAAAAGATAAAGATAAATTTAACATGTTTGGTGATTGATCACAGTAGACTAATAATATATACTGACTGGATAAACACTGCATATATGAGCTCAGCTCAAGCTGTTGTGACACCACTTAAGTCAAGTCAAGTATCCAAGTCATGGATCCAAACTATGCTCTATAGAGAGGCAAGGAAAAAATCCTCTAAAAACCTGAGGGCAAAGAGGGAAAACATGAAAGAAATCATGAAACAGGGCATTCAAAGAAATATCCTGCCTTCTGAGACAGTAGGAGATGCAGTTGGAGCTTTGTGTGTGGAAAACTGCCAATTTCAATAGAAAAAAAATTGCATCAGCGCCAGCCTCCCTACCATCAGCTCTGAAAGAAAGGTGACACAGTATGAGAAGGCTGTGTTGGCTGAGGATTTAGTCTCAGTTCTTGAGCTGATGAGGAGAGCGCGCTCCTGAGATATACACCTGCTCTGCCTGTAGCCACTGAGAATGCTTGTTGATGATAGCATCACTTTCTATCTGCCCAGGCATAACCCTGGCATTGTTTGTGTGATACTCCACCTATTAAACTGTGCAGGACCGGTACACATAGCAGTCACCCATAACCTTTGCTTAATTTACCACATTATTGACTGAAGCAAGATGGAGAAAACACCTAAAACGTGCAGAGCTTCACTTGATTGATGACAAGGCCTCAATCCTCGTCTGTCTGATATACACAGTCTTATATCTTTTTTTTTTTTTTTTTTTTTTTCAATCTATCAGGGACGAGAGGAACCAGTCGATCATTGTTAGCGGGGAGTCTGGAGCAGGAAAGACTGTGTCAGCCAAATACGCCATGAGATACTTCGCTACGGTCAGCGGCTCCGCCAGCGAGGCCAACGTAGAGGAAAAGGTCTTGGCTTCCAACCCCATCATGGAGGTGAGGACTGGATGCTGTCTGCTGACAAAGAGTTTGGATTGCATTTGTTTTCATACTGTTCAGTGTTTGCTTCATCATCATGTATTTTTAGTCTGTTTGTTTTTCACAGCATTAGTAGATCCAGAATGACTGTGTAGATCTTCTGATTAGTTTTTCTAATGAAATCATTTGGCGCCATTTTGGACAACCTAAAATGCTCAAAATTGCAGGTAAAAACATTTGCAGGAAAGGTGTTGTTGGTGTGAAGGACTGGAAAAAAATGTCAGTATTTCTCCTGGCAGTGTGTATGTATGTACGGCTGTTTCTTTGGCACAATTACTCAATATTCACCTATATTTGTGAATGATATGGGATGAATGTCTCTTGTTTGTCCTCCTCTCCTCTCCACTCCTCTCCTCTCCTCTCCTCTCCTCTCCTCCCCTCTCCTCTCCTCTCTGGCATTTACTTACTCCCTTCCCTTCAGTTTCTCCACCACACTGCGCCTTCCTGGCCTCGGGCTGCTCTCTGCTGTGATAACACAGGTCTTAAGTGTGTGTTTGTGTTCGTGTATTTCTTCCCGTAGAGTCACAGGGACAGGAGGAGGGGTTGGAGAGCTCTCCTGTGCCCATATGCCACTACCACCCCCTCCCCCCCAACCCCCCACCCCTCCCACCTTCTGCCATCCCCCACCCTGCCTTTTCCAACCGCTCTGCTAACATCACTCTCCTCCCCGCTACCACTTTCACCCTGCTTGGGCCAATCAGAGACAAGCTGACAGAATGAATTGAAGGCTTTATTTCATCGCAGTGATGTCACTTTAGCCTCTAAGCCTGAATGCAGAGTAGATGGTTGCATCAGCCTTTTCGATATTACAAAACCTATATGTGTGTGTGAACGTGTGCATGTGAGAGAGAGACAGAGTGTTTGTGCCTGGTGTTTATATGCATTTGGCTGATGCAGGCAGAGATTGGAATACCTGCTCTGCTGAAAGACGCCTTGTTTGCAGTGAAAGACTGTGTGTTTGGCCTCAACACAGAAAGCTCGCACACAATTTAACTCTTCTCAAGCTGGCTGGTTGGACGTCTGAGACGTGTGTGTGTGTGTGTGTGTGTGTGTGTGTGTGTGTGTGTTTGTATGCAGCCCCACCCGTCTACTACAGTTCAGCAGGGTCATTGATCAATCCTGTACTGTATATTGAACTAAAGCTGCTGACCACAGATGATTGGTTTACAGACGTACTGTAGCTCAGCAGGAAATGTCCATTAGCATGTATTGATCCAGCTCTTGTGTGTAAGAAGAACAGAGGTCCATTAAAACATACTAGTGCTTTTGGGGCTCCACAGTAGTTTAATGGTTAAGGTGCACATACCACATACCTGTAACATCCTCAGTTTGATTCCAGGAAATCTCTCTCTCTCCCCTGGTTTCATATCTGCCTTTGTACTGTCATCTGTCCAATAAAGGGGAAAAAAATGCCAAAAAAGAAAAACATACTAGTGCTTTGTCATGTGTGGACCGACCACAAATGATCTGCAGCCTGTTTCAGGTTGTAACCTACAGTAGTATATACAAAAAAATACAGAATTCATTCCCTTTGTATGCAGTTTGCAAATGGTTAGTAAATAATAATTCACCACCTGTCCTGTCAAAAGTTGAACACTATCTTCATAATTGTTTTTGCCTTTGTGGTTTTCTCCTGTCACCCAGGCCATTGGAAATGCAAAGACCACCCGAAATGACAACAGCAGTCGCTTTGGGAAATACATCGAGATCGGCTTTGACACCCGCTTTCGTATCATTGGTGCCAACATGAGAACATATCTGCTGGAAAAATCTCGAGTGGTGTTTCAGGTGAGCGCACGAACCCACATTAAAGTTTGTTGTACTTGTGGATATTTCTTTGACTTAGATGAATTTCTTTACAGTCGGAAATGGTGATGACACACAACACATTAAGCTTTTGTTCACTAAATGAACAATTGTCAGGTTGTGGAGTTTGTCAGCCTTTTCAGAGCGCAGTCTAAAATCACAGTGGCATTGTTGTGTCCTTCAACCACATTACCTGGGTTTCTAAAAGCTAATTTCCAACTGTGAGTATGTTCCTGAACATGTTTGTGAAAACAGGCTGTTGGTTAGCTGACCTTACACTCTGGCTTCTTGCAGGGTCTCAGGCGAAACAGAATTTGCTGAAGGGTCTGTCGATCTCTGATGTGTTACTGCATTTGTCACAACCGGTCTTATGTGATTCGCTCGCTGACATTGGAGGTGTTATTGGTATACAAGTCCTCAAATCTCGTCAGCAGTTATGTATTTACAGGGTGTCCTACACCCATAATGTAACGCCTTCAGGGCTTTGGCTGATATGGTTGTATTGCAGCCAAAATCTTTAAGTTACAGATTCCTGCCAAATTCTGAACCATTATAACAAAACACTAGGATCTTATTCACAATTCTCTAGCTGGCTTTCAAACATGACGACAAAAATACCTTTAAATTACAGCAGAATTTGATTTGTTTTATGTGTGTCTGTGTTTTGTGGTTTCAACAGTCCATCCTTCTACTGAATCTAAAAACACAGTCTGTGTCCATTCTGTCTGAAATTCATATATTTTTATTGACTTGAAAGGCAGTTTTCTATTAAAAGGTGCTTGTTACATGTTGTATGCAGTATTCTTGTGTATTTACCCATCAGCCCAACAACAATGCTAATCCAGAAAATGGTCACACAGTAGAAAATAACCCAAGACTTCCAAAATGTTCTGTAATATTTCAGTGCTCTTTGTATGCTTGAGGCCTTCACAAGTATGAAGAAGTGCAGTCAACCAGTAAGACAGTAAAAAGAAGTGGACCAGCACACATTTACTGTCAGTCTAACCCTGGTGTCCTTTAGAGCAGAAGAAGTATGCGGCAGTAACTTCCTTCTTCACAAAGACAAGTAGGAGGAAACAAAGTAAACCTATCCTTTAACAATCCATCTGTCACACCGGCTTACAGCAGCAGCATTCCTTTCCTCTTCAAACCTCTTCCTCTCTCTCTCTGGTCTTTTCAAACACATTCTTCAAACACATTCTTCCCTAAGTAATGATTTAATTTGTGTCCTTTTCTTGATAAAATCTTTCTTTAGATCTGTCTCTGAACAGCGTCACACAAAGTCAGAGAAGAGACACCAAATCAGTCTTTTTCATCACCTTTAGCTTTATATTTTGTGTTCTGGGCACTTTGTGTCCATATTTTTATACATCATCGTGTTCATCTCTTCTGTTTTCTTTCTTGTCTCCTCTGTAAAGCCCTTTTGAATATTGTTTTAAAAAGTTCTATAAAGTTTCCATACTTTTCCTGACACACAGCTTTATTGTATAGTCAGTTGTAGTCACCTGTTTGCTCACAGGTGCAGCCAGTAGGGCAGTATCTAGGTAAAGAACATATAGATTTTACACACACGCACGCACACACACATACACACACACACACACACTGTTGACCTAGACAGTGCTGTTGGGGAATGAGGATGTTGGCAGAACAACACGATTACTTTCCCCCGTCACATTTTTCAAATACTTGGCTCCAGTACCACCCCTTTATAGGTGTGTGTGTGTGTGTGTGTGTGTGTGTGTTTGCATTCTGTGTTTGGGTGTAGTTGCACCAACGTAGGGTCACAGGTGACTGCTTTACTTGAACTGTATCGGCCAGTATTACTTGTACCCATTTAGGCCCTGATCAGACAGAGCGTGTTTTGCAGGTTGCAAAACGCGAGACGCACCACACGGCAAAAAGAGCAGCTTGCTGTGTTTTTTTTTTAGTGTTGCTAGGCAACCACCGAATCACCTGTCTTTAGCCTAACTGTTATTTTGCTGTAAGGTAATGTCACTCCAGGCCTGCTGTTATTATTCAGATTATGGTAACTATGGTTGGTAAAGTCATATAGCTCCAGGTATCCAGCAACAGCCACCACTATCTCCACTCGTCACCACCACAGAAAGCCCGTCTCTCAATTCATCCGATTGGACAATGGGTAAAAAAAAGAAAAAAAACGTTGGGTGCTTTTCCACTCTGAGTTGAAGTTTTTTCAACACGAGGTGTTATGGGCACTCCTGTAAAAACGTGAGGCGCATATAGCGGAAAAACGCGAGGTGCTCAGCAACACAAAAGCAGCGAGCAAAGAGCTTCAATCTCATTGACAACAATTACAAAAAGCCGCCCCAGGCTGCTAAAAAGCCCTCTGTCTGATTTATGTCTGGAGAAGTGTGGAAAATAAGTGTAACATTCTCATCTGACTCAAAAACATCACAAGGGCACACAAAGTGCCTTGCTAAAGGGCAACATGACCTTGAGTAAAATACTAAAATACCAACTGCTTCTGTGGGTTTTCCAGCTGTCAAATTGTGCAGTTGTGTTTATTTTTCCCCTGCATGAATATATGTTGGAATAAGACAGGACAAAGCTTGTGAGTAGGACCAAATATGTTTGTGACCAATATTTATGTGTATAAATAAGTGATAATTGTGCGTATTTACTTCAGTGTCTTCATGTTTTCTTCTAGGCGGACGAGGAGAGAAACTATCATATCTTCTATCAGCTCTGTGCATCCTCTCATCTGCCTGAGTTCAAGAATCTGAAACTCAGTAAGTGTCGTATGTGCGCACAGAGACACACACACACACACACACACACACACGCTTACAAACACAGGTGCACAGTTGATTGTTGGCTGTATTCTCACCTACGAAAACAGTAGCTGAAAATCTGTTTTGATTTTCTTGCACCAGAGAGAACATTTTCATGTTTTTTTTGAGTGATAAAGTGGGCTGAAGCACCCAAACACATTATTATTGTCTTACCTTCAGTACTTGACCAGAGCATTACAGATAATCAGCAGTAAATGCAGAGTAAATAAGCACTAGCTGCAGTGGTTCTCTGCAGCAGGAAAACTGCTAGAACACTGAAAATCCATCATTTCAATGACTCATTGGCGCGCCAAACAACAAAACCATTAAAGTTTCATTATTTCCTGATTGTCTCCTAGTGAGAGTCATATTTAAAGTGCAGCATCTACTGGAACTGATCCTGCAATGGACCCAAGATGGAGTCCCGATTTAAAAATACCCCCTCCTCTCCCCCCCTCCCCCCTCCACATCTCTAAAAACTCTTCAGGAACCACAGTGAGGTATCTGAAGAGCTCTGCCACACATCAGATTTAATATGAGTGTAGACGTATCAGATGGAGACCCTGCTGTACTCAGGACTCATCCACTCTGTGGTTGAACAGGCTCTCCAACAGAGCACACCCACTGTGGACCTGCACCTGCTCATCCTAGTCATGGGACACACACACACACACACACGCACACACACTGCTGGCACTGTCACTTACAGCCACTGAGTTGGCTCTCTCACTCACTCTCTCTCTCTCTCTCAGACACACACACACACACACACACACACACAGCTGCTGTGTTTTCCTCTCCTGCTGACTTCCTGGCTCAGTAAATGGAGCGGTTGTCACAGTCATGTCAGTGCTTCTGGTTGCCAGGCAACAGGCCGTGCCTTAATTCAGTGTAAAGTGTGTATGAAGGAACTGATTGTTGTTAAAGTTGAGTTAACATATTTTTTACACAGAAGTGTTCTTGATTTCACTTTTTCTTTTTAAGAACCCAGAGTCATCTGCAAAACCTCGATATGGTGTCATTTTGCCAGTGAAACAGGCTGCTTTGAAATTCACGTTGCTATTGTGAGCCAGAGGGATTTGATTTCACATACTTGCGAGAGCGTACCTATGACTTTAGTACACATGATCAGCATGATGGTAATGGTGAAACTTCCCACCAAAATGTAAGTGAGCATTAGCGAACGATGAGGTGACTTGTTACAGGAAAATAAGTGAACAGCTTAAATATGACAGCTGACCTTCTGCTGTCTGACATCTTGTGAGTATCCTTGTTAGTTCAGGTGTAGCATAACAAATCTGTTGCTACGGCTACCTGAGCACTGACTGAGAATGATAATTAAACCGTTGTTGCCAAGTATCAAGTATGTTCCCTGTGGTCATGGAGAATCATGAAACAGTACATAAAATAAAAGCTGTAATTGCAGTATGTGTGATTTTTTTTTTTTTTTAAATCAGGTACATATTGATTTCTTATGTAGCTCTGCATGATAAATGAGAATACTTTTAATGGCACAGTTCCACCTAAGTTGCTCGAAGTAAAACTGCACATCCTGCGTTTTTTCAGAGTTTATTCACCCTCTGTTTCTCTGCTCAGGCAGTGCAAACGACTTCCTGTACACCAGGCAGGGCCGCAGCCCCGTTATCGACGGCGTGGACGACACTAAGGAGCTCTGCAACACCCGAAATGCCTTCTCATTGCTCGGTAACACAAACACACTCATGCGTATACAAATTAAATCTATATATGCTATATATATACTATAACATATGACTGTCGGTTTATGTGTGTGTGTGTTTGTCCTCTGCAGGTATTAATGAGTCCTATCAGAAGGGCTTGTTCCAGGTTTTGGCTGCTATTCTTCATCTGGGAAATGTGGAGATAAAAGACAGAGATTCAGACAGCAGCATCATCCCTGTGAGGATAAGATTTATACTAAAGTGCTGATAGTGGGACACACGTTAAACAGATTTACAGTCTTTCATCTTACATATGTGATGTGTGTTTTGATGTTTTATCTCCTAGATATAGTTTTTAATTGTAGTATTCATTTATTTATGATCACATTTTTGTTTATTTTTGGGCCCAAAGTTAGTCCTCCTCTGTCTTCAGCTGTCCTGTTATGACTAGTTGCATATTCACTGTAGTGAAATATTGTAGCTGTCCAGTTTTTTCTATGACCTGTAGTGTCAGGATGATCATAAATAACAGGCATATTTCGACAGATATCTCTTTTGAATAATACCTACACACAGATTTCACTTCAGATTTGAGTTATTTAGTCATTTTCCTTTTGTCTTTTGTCACAAACTAAATCAGTATTTTGCTTTTCAAAAGCTTGACACTGAAGAGGCATCATAATCCTCTGTGGTTAAAATGTTTAGACTCTTTGAAAAACAATTACATTATAGAATATAGACTATTAAATTAACTGTGAATGTGATAAAAATAAAAAGTTTGGTTAATTAGAGCAGAAATCAAAAGGGAATATCTAGTAAAGAGGTAATATTTCCAGTCTATAATGCTGTGCTGCTTATTTGCACTACTTGAGAGCTCTTTCCATCAAGCTTAGGAGAAAAGGGGGTCACTGGGTTGCCGGACACATGCATCCAAAAAGTACTAATCAAGAATTTAAGAAATTTTGTCAACAAGGGATTTCACCTTATCTGTCATCTTGCTGGGTTTGTGCTGGACAGTGATTGAGATCTCCTCTTTTTTCCTGCAGCCCAACAATCGCCACCTGACGGCGTTCTGCGAGCTGGTCGGCGTGACCTACCAGGACATGTCTCAGTGGCTGTGCCACAGGAAGCTGAAGACAGCCACAGAGACCTATATCAAGACCCTCCCCCGTCTGCAGGCCACCAACGCCCGTGACGCGCTGTCCAAACATATCTACGCCAAGCTCTTTAACTGGATCGTGGAGCACGTCAACAAGGCTCTGATCACCAATGTCAAACAGCACTCCTTCATCGGGGTCCTCGACATCTACGGGTACGTCTGTGCATTTGCTGGTCTGTGGGGGTTTGGGATTAATGTGAAAGAGGCAACTGACCTGTCTTAGTTTTTAGATATGATGCATTTGTCTGATTTGTCTGAATTTGTTAACAGACATTACAATGCATGCCATGGCTAAACACGTGCACGGACTGTCCCACCAATGTACTGTAGCCCCCCATAAGGAATAATGTTAAGAAATACTGTATGTAAAATAACATCATGTGTTCATTTAACTGAGCAGCTTAGCCTTGTAAAAGATCTTTTCCAGCCCGTTGACTCCTCTGTTCTTCCTCGTTAGGTTTGAGACGTTTGAGATCAACAGCTTTGAGCAGTTCTGCATCAACTACGCCAACGAGAAACTCCAACAACAATTCAACATGGTGAGCAGCATGCGTTGCGGATTACATTTACAGACGTGAGATCGTATTTTTAATTGTTTGATCGAAGTACGCAGCTAAATTTCCAACTCGGTGTTTGCGTGTGTGTGCAGCATGTGTTCAAGCTGGAGCAGGAGGAATACATGAAGGAGCAGATCCCCTGGACTCTGATCGATTTCTACGACAATCAGCCCTGCATCAACCTCATAGAGGCCAAGATGGGCATCCTGGACCTGTTGGACGAGGAGTGCAGGGTACTTTTTCAAGCTTTTTGTGACGTTCTTTCCAAAAAAAAAAAACACATTTCATCCTGCCTTTGTTGGCAAGACAAAAACTAAGTTAAATTAGTCATATCAGGTCTTCTTAAAACTTTCTAAGCTATTTTTTAAGTTAGTCTGCATTGGTGCTAAAGCTAAAACTATACAATTACATAATTCTTGATGAGTTATGAATACTGATAGTGGAATAAAAACTTCTCAGTGAGAATCCTCTGTCCGTTCACACCCACGTTCTGCTTCATATTAATGTCAGTCGACCTGTCAGAACCTCCCACCACACACTAGACCCGAGTTTCCAACACCCACAGCAACAGTTTATATCAAAGTTCACCTGCAGGAAGGAAACCCAGCATTAAACAATGACCACAGTTTTAATTATTGCATAAAAACGTCTTTCTTTTCAGTTTACACAGTGAAACTGAACAGGAGACGAACATTAGGTTCCTTTCATGCACATTCATGTTGTTGCGAAGCTGCTAATTGGGTGTGTTAAGCTTCAATTCGGTTCAGTTTGATTGCTATGTTGCTATTGGTAAAGCTTCACAACTTCCACAGAGCTGTTTGTGATGCTGAGCTAAGCTTTGGTTGAATTAATATAAAGTTGTCAGAGTTAATATTCTGGTTGCGGCTGTGTTGAACATGCTAGTGCAGAGTAGAAACAGCGCTCATATCTGCACCGTCCACACACTTTGACAAACAATGCTAACTAATCTCTCCGTGGCTCTGAACTACTGCAAGGTTATTTTACAGGCTGTTGACATTTGAGGTGGTCCGCATTGCTGAAATAATTGCAGTTACTGTACGTGACCAGAAAAAAATAGATACCATCTTATTAAAAATGTTGTTTTTGTTGAGATGAATCCTTACAGGTGTGTTTACAGCAGCAGTAGATGTTCTACACATCACTTCCTGATCGTTTCCATTATATCTTATACCTTTTTATACCAGATGCCTAAAGGTTCGGACGATTCGTGGGCTCAGAAACTGTACAACACCCACCTAAAGACATGTTCCCTCTTCGAGAAGCCGCGCATGTCCAACCGCGCCTTCATCATCCAACATTTTGCTGACAAGGTATAGTTTACTGTTACTTCTCTGTTGCTCTGACTCTAAATTTTTGTTCCATTTCCAGCTAGAAAAGTAACAGCACGGCAGGTAGTGGTTTGAAGGATTAGATTTTTGTCTTCCAGTGTGCCTTTTTAGCTCAGTACATAACATTTAGGACCAGATTGGCTGCAGTGGCTGCTGCAGTGCTGGTGTGAGATATTTTTAGGATAGCTGGAGGACGGATGACTTTTTAATGTTATCACTGTTTCTCACAAAAAAAGGCACTTTTGCAGTGAAGTGTTGGAGAGTGTTAGTGTGTGCTGCTGCACTTTGGTGGAATAGGATTCATGTCCTATAATGAGACGCTGTTTGACACAGTGTTATTTTTTGATCCTCAGTATAAGGTTACAGTTAAATGGGTCAAGGACTAACGCAGGCTTTCCCATGGGGTCCCCTGACATTAAAATGGGATCCCCATTTGATCAAACATTTGCAGTGATTGATGTTTGCATTTTAAAAGGAGCTTGCATCAGGAGTTTGGACTGTACATAGCCTGCAGACCACGCTGTTTGTGTGGGAGCCGTCACTGTCCATCAAACAACTGAAACATCATAGTTACCTTGTAAACTTATCCTAAACCTTTGGACAGCGTGAATACACGTGTTTCAGAAAGGATGATTTTTTAAAAAAATCACAATATCCTGTCAGTCATGTGGAAATAATTAGATATGGTTAGATAGGTGAATTTAAGACCTACAAGAACCTGCAATGTCCTCAAAGTTTATTGTAACACAAACCGTGCTCCCTTGTTGTCGAGCAGGTAGAATACCAGTGTGAGGGTTTCTTGGAGAAGAACAAGGACACAGTGAATGAAGAACAGATCAATGTGCTGAAGGCCAGCAAGGTGAGGTGTACAAACACAGACACGCCTACGTTACACTACATGAAATCAGTCAAAAGTCGATCCCACTGACGCATTATCATTTGAAAACATTAGTGTAGAGATTCAAAGTGCTGTGAAGCGTCATGTCATGGAGAGCTGTGGCACCTGGTCTGTGTGGGGGAAAATATTGCTTACTGAACAGAAGTTACACCTGAAGGCTCGGGGAAGCAGCGCCCCCCACTGGCCATGTGAAGATAATGTTGACTCCAGCGGCGAAGACAAATTCTCAACCCAAGAGATTTATTTTCAGAGAGGTTTAGGTTTATTTACTCATAACAACGGATATGAGTGTGATTTCCGCTATATATTCCACTTCATATGAAATAATTAGCAGAAAAGCACGACCAGGCCTAAATAAATGCAGTGATATTATTATAATAATAGTAAAACACATGTATGCACAGTAACAATCTTTCACAGTGATTTTACACCAGTTTTGCAAACAGGAACTTCAAAAATATCACGAATAAAAGATACTACAGCCTCTTATTTTATGCTATCAATGATTCTGTATCATTAATGTCATTTTTTTCAAACAGCTAAATGCTACCTCTCTACGCACACTAGCACACACACATACTACGCACGAATTAACATCTTGGGTGTGTGTGTTCAGTCCTGGTTCAGGATCAGTGTGTAAAACCCTCATGGGTCAAAAGGGGCCTAAGCCTTTAAATCCTCACTGCTGTTTTGGTTCCACACACACACACACACACACACACACATACACACACACACACACACACAATGATGCAGTGTGTTTAAAATGCTCACAGTGACCTTCAACTATTCTCTTATAGACCTCAACAAGAGCAGAGCTGGGTAAGGGTTAAACTGTCGTCTGCTCTAACCTCTAATACAACCACTTAACACACACACACACACACACACACACAAACACATGGACGTAAAGTCTGAATGTTGCCATGGAAATCAGCGAGACTTAAACAATTGGGATTAAATGGTAATAACCTTTTAACGAGATTTAGTCTAATTAGGTTTTGTTTCAGTTCTTTGCCAAGCTTATCCCATCATTCTTCCTGTGTGTGTGTGTGTGTGTGTGTGTGTGTGTGTGTGTGTGTGTGTGTGTGTGTGTGCGTGTGTGTTTTCTAGCTAGCTAGCTGATTGTTCATGTTTTTTTCTTTATCTGGCACACACTCACTTTATTTTCTGTGTCAAACGTAAATACTTGCCGCAACAGTCAGAGAAAGACTGTGTTTTATAAATATTTAGCAGCTAACACTTCACTGCATTACCATATAACACATCAACATACAAAATGAGGAGACAATAGCTGCTGTACTAAAAGTCAAAAGAGAAATAATTGTACATTTACTCAGTATAAGGCATGTAAGCAGTTGTGGTATTTTTTTGTGACTGAATGAACAGAATATGAAACAGGGCAACACATACTGGCAGCATCTTGATGCACGTCATCTCAGTGGGATACACTGCTGTCCTATTTCCCAGCATTGACGCACGTCTCTGCAGACTGCAGGACAGACTGCAGAGGACGTACAGTAGTTGTCTGAAGCCTGAGTACACTCTGTGCTCTGGACGTCTGACTGGAGTCCAACAATTAAATATTCCTAATGCAGACGATGCTCGAAAAAACTGCACCGGGACCTACAAGACACACAGGAGACTCACATTCACGCCAATGTCTGCTTGCCAGTCTAATCAATACGGTGCATTCAAGAAACCGCCTGATGCAGCGATTTCCCATGATGCACTGTGTTCCGGGAGTGTGATCGTAATGACGGCAGATAAAATGCTTCATATTTAATATGAATTCAGTGGAAATGCATCCCAAAGTGTCGTGAGTTGGCTCTGAGTAAAAAAAAAAAAATCATCATCCCATCTTCTCGTCACATCTTCATCATCAGTCTGTCTGGTTTTATTTCCTGTTCGGTTCGAATCGTAGATGTGTATCATGGATGATGGATGGGGATGAGAATGATTTTGACCTTGAGCTTTGGGTTTGTTTTTTTTTAAGTTTGGGTGTCCGTTAACTTTTCCTTTTAATGTCATTGTGTTTCTGTGTTTGTCACTGTGTCTCCATATGTTGTCCATGTATGTTTGGTTCTGTCCTCATCATGACAACCCTTCCCCGCCAGCAGAAGGTAAACTGAAGCGTTCTTACAACGCTGGTCCGCCTGTAGCTCTTTCTTTAGCTCCTTTTTTTTTTTCTTTTATCTTTCCTCCTTCCTTGTCTCTCTCTGGCACTGTGTTATTATCACTCTAACAGCACTGAGGAGATTGAAGTTGTGTGTGTGTGTGTGCCTTTGTTTGCTGCATGGGGAGCACTAAAGGCATTCTGGGAGGAGAAAAAAGGATTGGACATAAAAACAGGGGACAAAGGAAGGAGGGTATTTTTATTTTTTTTTCAGAATGATGCTGAGAGCGAGCAGCACGCAAAGCCTTTGTGGCTGTGGCTGTCCTGCTTAATGACGCTGGCAAGAGAAGCAGCATGGCACCGCTCTGAGGGCAGCAGGAGGACCTGAAGCTGTGCGCATAACAGCATCCTCCTCATATAACCTCACGGTTATATGGAACATATCTGATGTGTGTGTGCTTTACCAAAGGGCATACATTGTACATGATTTATGTCATCAAGTCATATATGGCAACAGCATAATGTCATATATGACAAAACATAACCTTTTTATAACATTGTAACAACTCTCTGACTTTGAATGAGTTTAACAAATGCTAATCAACAAATCAAACACCTCACTTTCCAGCTGTTGTGTTAAAACGTTGAGATTAATTAACTCATGTTAACCTGTCACTACGCTTAACAGACATTTATATTAAGATGTCTACATTTTTATTCTTTTCTAGAGAAAATAAGTCAAATTTGTGGCAAATGCTCAAAGTGTAGCTGTCATCCTGCTTTGTGAGCCTATGTGCACTACGCAGTAAGAAAAATACGCATGCCATATAAGAAGAGACTGTTTATAATACAGTTTTACTCACAATCTGGAGTGATTGCGCTGAAGCTTAATTTAAGTTTATCCAGTGAGAAACGCTTTGTCTTGATTTAATTTTTCAGTAAATCAGTACTGCCTGCAGTGTCTCATGTTGCCATCAGCTGTTTGTGATTCTTATTGGGCTGCTGTTCCCAGTTTGACCTGCTGGTGGAGCTGTTCCAGGATGAGGAGAAAGCTACCAGTCCCGCCGGCCAGGTCCCCGGGACCGGAGGCCGCACCCGCCTCAGCGTCAAACCAGACAAGGGCCGCGAGACGAGCAGCAGGGAGCACAAGAAGACCGTTGGCTGCCAGGTTGATATTTCTCTCCAGTTAATGTTTTATTTTTAGATTAATGCTGCAGATTTTGGCAGAAGTGAGTTGGCAGCACAGTTTGAGTGAATTATATGCAGTCATATGCACTTTCACTCCATCAAACATCCACGATATATATTTATATAGATGCCCAGGCGGCTTTAATCGCACAAATGAAAGTTGATTAACTCAACTAAATATCAATATGTTGTATGTTCTATTTACAGAAATGCATTAGTTTTCTTTATGGCAGTCGCATAAAACAAATTTGGACAACTCAATTTTTGAGAGGCCTGCAGGACTTCAAAGTACTGCTTAATCCATTCTACAGATAATAATGATCTCCATTCAAACTATTTATGTTTTAATATTGATTAAAAATGCTACATGTGATTATAACAATGATGACGCAAAGCATTCAGCCCGTATTCATAGTATAAAAGAGTTGATGACTGTTGCTGATGATGATGATGCTCCTCTCTTGTAGTTTCGTAACTCTCTTCAAATGCTGATGGACACTTTGAACGCAACCACTCCACACTACGTCCGCTGCATTAAACCCAATGACTTCAAGTTGGCGTTCTCGTGAGTCTGCTTCCTTTCTCTCTCTGCATAAATCTCAAGTGAATTGTTGTTCTGCAACAGTGTGTTGGGTTTTCTCTTTTTTTCCATACTTTCTGCCATCTTAGCTCAGGTGTGACACATGGTGGCCATATTGATTGTGATTATTTGTTGTTGGCAGGTTTGATCCTAAACGTGCGGTGCAGCAGCTCAGAGCCTGCGGTGTCCTGGAAACAATCCGCATCTCTGCTGCAGGTTTCCCATCCAGGTACTGATGCATCCCAGCAACTCTGCTACTGGTTCACATAGAACCTCATATGTTTAAGTATGTTAAAGAAAGCATTTATTGGTGAAGAATGTTTCAAAGTTGCGTACAAGAAGGCAAATGCAAATTTATCTTGCATTTATATTGACAGCTCATGCAGGATTGATCTTATCTACCATGTACCATCACTCAAGTTACATATGTTATTAGCTTGTATTTTAAAAATAGTCGTTACATGCTGGTCTCCTTAATGCATTTTTAGATACATTTCAGTGCTGGAAACCCAATAATAATAATAACCCAATAATGTGAGCAGTATATATAACTAAAGATGCACAATGAAGCTCAAACATCCAAGTGAAGTGAAGTAACAATGAGCAAAATCATTTTCTCAGCATAAATGCACATAATGGTTGGAATATTGGGAATATCATGAAATGTGTAACTCCTTTTATAAACGGATAAATAGGACAAGAATTAAATTGGTTTTCTCTGTCAGTCAGGACGGGTTACATTACAGGAACACATCAGAATGCATTTAACTAATCTAAACATGTATAAAATTATGTGCTGGAGTAAACTGTGGCTCTTGGGTAAAAATGTATTTGATGGAGCAAACTAAAGAATAAAATGTTTAGGTCGCTGAAGTCTTATGTCTGTTTTTATTTGTGTGTCTCAGGTGGACGTACCAGGAGTTCTTCAGCCGTTACAGAGTGCTGATGAAGCAGAAAGACGTGCTCTCTGACAAGAAGTTGACCTGCAGGAACGTTCTGGAGAAACTTGTGCAGGTCGGACTATCAGGCTTTTTTTACTTACTCTTAAAAATGCCTCTTTAAACTTCAACAATAAAAATTAAGAGAAAAAATGTATGTGTAATAAAATGTATTCTTATTCGTGTTGCCTACAGCATTTAAATCATGAATAGATTGTGAGTTTGTATTTGCATTTTATTTGTGTTTCCACGGTAAGTCTGTCTCTGATTGATGTCTTACCCCTGACCTCTGCTCTTGTCTTCCCTCAGGATCAGGATAAATACCAGTTTGGTAAGACCAAGATCTTCTTCAGGGCTGGCCAGGTCGCTTACTTGGAGAAGTTGAGGGCCGACAAGTTGCGCGCTGCCTGCATCCGCATCCAGAAAACCATCCGCTGTTGGCTGGCACGCAAGAAGTATCTGCGCAAGCGCAACGCTGCCATCACCATCCAGAGGTTCACCAGAGGATACCAGGCTCGCTGGTGAGTGACCTGCACACCTCATCCTCACCGCAGAACAGCCAGACACAAGAGACATTTGACTCTTTTTGACCAATTTTATTATGTCGGAAACTGACCCTCACTTGTCTCTCCTCAGCCTGGCCAAGTTTCTGCGTCGCACTCAGGCGGCCACCATCATCCAGAAGTACCAGAGGATGTACGTGGAGAGGAAACGCTACAGGCAGAAGCAGGCCGCCGCCCTGGCTATGCAGACGATTCTCAGAGCTTACATGGCCCGGCAAAAGTATCAGGCGGTAAGACACACACACACAAAACACTGCAAAAAATACTTATCTTTGTATTATTACTGGTCTTTCCTAAAACGAAATCATCAGAAAACAGATTTCAAGAGTTTGGTTGATGATATTGTTGCAGTTATTTTCTTATTTCATCTTTCTATCTCACTTCAACAAAAACCCTTTTTTCTGCTTTTATAGTAATTGTAAATATCACAGAATGGATTATTGAGTTTATAGTTAAATCCAAAATTATTTGAGTCTATGAAATATCTGTATTAGCTCTAATCCCTCTCTGCCTCTCTGTATCTGTTTCTGTGTCTGTCTGCAGCTGCTGCGGGAGCATAAGGCGGTCATCATTCAGAAGCACGTTCGGGGCTGGTTGGCTCGATGCTGGTACAAGCGCTGCCTCGTCTCCCTCGTCTACCTGCAGTGCTGCTTCCGCAGGATGAAGGCCAGGCGCGAGTTGAAGAAGCTGAAGATCGAGGCTCGCTCGGTGGAGCACTTCAAGAAGCTCAACAAAGGCATGGAGAACAAGATCATGCAGCTGCAGAGGAAGATCGACGAGCAGGTGAGATTCACTTTTTCTGCATTCCTTCGTTTGTTTTTTACTTCATGTCTTCAATTACTGGTTTATTTTTGTGATTTGGGATGTCTGACTTTCCTGTTTGACCATCTGTTCCACGCCTCCAGAACAAGGACAACAGGTTGATCAGCGATAGGCTCGCTGGTCTGGAGAGTTCCTACACAGCAGAGAGCGAGCGGATGCGTGGCGAGCTGAACCGACTGCGCGGGGTGGAGGAGGACGCCAAGAACAAAGGCAACCAGGTGAACTCCCTGCTGGAGGAGCTGGAGAAGCTGAGGAAGGAGCTGAATGTCACGCAGCAGGAGAAGAAGACCATCGAGGACTGGGCACAAACCTACAGGGACGAAATGGAGAAGGTTAGACGGGATCCACGTTCACAGCTGCCTATTTACACGTCGTTGTCCTGATCCTCCAACTCCTTATGTAGAGTGAATGTACAGTAATAATATGTTCCTCTCCCCTACTTTATGTTTTTTTCTCTCTCCTTTTGTCTTTGTGTGAGATCAGAGAGGTTCACTGAACTTAAATCATTCCTGAGATGTTGATTGTATATTAGAAACCTTCTCAAACCTCCTCCGTCGTGTTTCTTCCAGTTAGTTTTCCCTTTGACTGTAGCTGTCAAACCTTTTTACAAAGACCTATTACATTAGCTTACGGTCAATTGAACTTGCTCCTAATGAGTAGAATCTCCCATGGAATACCTGAAATATACATCACAAAATATTTTTTGCATACATATGGCCATTGGCATCAGAGGCAAATGGTTTTTCCCCAATTCAGGAGCTACAAAGAACGAGGGGGAAAAGGGCATGTGGTGGGCTCAGAGGGCAGAGTTGCCCTGGGGCAGGTGAGCACAGGAGATAGAGTAGTGTGTCAGTGTTTAGGCACTGTGTGTGTGTGTGTGTGCTCTGTGTTTTTCTTTCTCTTTTCAGTGTTTTTGTTTAGCTTTGTTTCTGTTAGTGTTCCTCTTCATTATCTTCATTGACTTCATATTCTGTTCTTCAGAGCTTGAAAGTCGGAGAACAACCAAACTGAATGGAGAAATTGTTTCAGACCCTGAACTACTAACTACTACGACTAAAGTCCTATTTAAGAAACCTCATGACATGACTTTCAAATGAATCTCTACTGATGTTTTAGATGAATCTCTAAAATGTCAGCTCAGCGGTTGGCTTGTAATTTAACTAACTTATTGAACTATGTGAGGAAATTACACTTTGAATCAATAATTGAAACTTTATATGTCTTTGCGTTGTTTATCATAATCTTCTTTTGTGTCTCTTTTGAGACTTGAGAGTTACAGTAATGTGTTAAATAAGCAAAACAAGTGGGTCAGTCAAATTGTTGCAGTTCTGTGAAATAGGTGTAAGCTTTCACATTGAACATACTGACAGTACCAGCTTTACACGAGACATAATTTAAGGATCATATTTTGCTGCGTGTGTTTCTACGTGTGTGTTTAGATGGTATCAGAACTGAAGGATCAGAATGGCTCACTGAAGAAAGAGAAGGACGACTTGAACAGATTGATTCAGGAACAGAGTCAGCAGATGACAGGTACGCAAACATCACCACATAAATCATACAGTCGTCCTGCAACATCATACTGAGACATTTCAAAAGTCTCATAAAACTATACTAAAAAAAATTGTCATGTTTTATTCTTCCAGAGAAAATGGCTCGTTTGATAGCAGAGGAGACTCAGCAGCTGGAGACGGATCTGAACGAGGAGCGATCTCGCTACCAGAATCTCCTGACAGAACACCTTCGCCTCGAGGAGAAATACGACGACCTGAAGGAGGAGATGGTTCTATCCTCGGTGAGGAGCACATGCACACACACCTGTTCATTACTCATGAGAGACTTCTGCATCCATGTGCAGAATCACAGACATTTCTATACTAACGTCTGATTTGTTTTCATCGCTGCAGTAAAAAGCAAACTGTGATATTCAACTTGAGGCGCAGCAGCTGAAACTTGAGTTAATTGGTTTTCTCATCACTGATTTTCCCTCCCATTTGTAGAACGTCTCCAAGCCTGGCCACAGGAGAACCGATTCCACCCACAGCAGCAACGAATCAGAGTACACCTACAACTCAGAGTACGCCGAATTGGAAGAAGGTTCCCGTGCCGCCGAAGTAAGCAAGTCTGCGTTAAATACATGTTCATTTAACAAGAGAAAAAATACAGTGACACGGTTAAAGTAAAGCATCGTTTTAATTGCAGTTTAAGTTGTGGATCAAAAAAAAACTGCATTTATGGCTTCTCATGTAAACGCTGGCATTTAAATGCTTTTCACGGTCCCCCGGTCTATCCTAATGTTTACATGTCATGCAGGACGTGACACGAGGAATAGACACCCCGCTGACCCTCAAGCTGCAGAAGCGTCTCACAGAACTGGAGCAAGAAAAGCAGTCGCTGCGCAACGAACTGGAAAACAAAGAGGAGCAGTTCCAGCGGGCTAGAGCCAGGGTACTGACACACACAAATATATATATATATATATATATATATATATCACTTTATTAACAAATGATATAAGTTTGAAGCCTTATTTTAGTCTCCTATGATAAAGGATTGTAAACACAGAGTAATACAAGGTTAGTGCCTAATGAAAAGCTCTTTAATACCATAATATACACAACATAAGTGGTGTTATTACTACTTCTTACACTTTTCATGACTATTTTAATATAATAGGAGGCTTTTCATCATTATGTGCATCATTAAAGGTCACCTCATCACCATGATTTGCTCCTTGTTTTAGGACGATGCAGAGTTTAAAAAGGCTCGGGGGGCAGAGCTGGAGTACGAGTCCCTCAAGGTAAGCTGTCAGAGGGGCGCAAAGCACAAATGTTGCAACACTCTAACTTGATAATTTTTTATAACTTGACAAAACCAGACAACATATTTTATTCACTAAGCTTCATTTGCCACTTGCTTTCATGACCGTGACCCCTTTCACCTTCTCAGCGCCAGGAGCTGGAGTCAGAGAACAAGAAGCTGAGACACGACCTGGCAGAGATGAGGCAAAGCCTGCTGGGTCACGCAGCTACAGGCGCCGGGGCACCGGGCTCCCCAGCTTACAAGGTGCTCTTGGATCAGCTCAACGCCTCCTGTGAGGAGCTGGAGGTCCGCAAGGAGGAGGTGCTGATCCTGCGCTCCCAGCTGGTCAGCCAGAAAGAAGCAATGCAGCACAAGGTAGAGACATTTTACTTCCTCTGTGTTATCAGAAAGTACATCAGCACGCTCATCACCTCTGTTCAACCTGAACGACCCATAATTATCTGTTTGTCTGTTTGTTAGCAAGATATCCCAAAACGTAACAAAGGGATTTGAAAATTTTATCTTTCATAAATAATTCTTATGCTGTGTTCATGTACTTAAAGAGAACTTTTAAAATCAAACACTTTCTGTCTACCTTTCATCCATTTGTTTCTTAAAGACAATCGATGAACAAAACATTACTTGACATTTGATTGATTTGGGGTCAAAATCACAATTAAATCACGTCATTGTCCACACTGTATGTAGTTAATGTTTTCACTGTGTTTAACTCTCCTGTCTCCACCTTCTCTCCTCCATCCACGCTCTCCTACAGGATGAGAAGGTACAGTTAAAAACTGCATCATGCATGAATATTTGGCACTTTTTCATGGTGTGTCTTGTATATAGTAAAACCTCCTTAGATAAGAAATTGATTGAAGTAAGAGGTCTTACTTTTTCTAGAATGGAAAAACTCCTCCTCTCCCTCTTTCACCGCTGTATAACTTTTTCCACATCCTCAATGAAACAAGTTAACTTGTGTTCTCCAAGAGGGAAAGTGGTTAAAACAAAGAATTACATTTGAACACAACAGTGAAACTTTAAATTAATGATACATAAGAGCGTCCAAAAGCAGGATTTCCCTTTAAGTATAAGACCATTTTTTATTTTGGTGTGTTTATCCTTTGAAACACAAAAAAGGCTAGTGCTATTATTCAAGTGTGGAAATTATTATTATTATTATTATTATTATTGACTTGCACTTGCACCACAACAGGGGACTAAATTATGGCCTGAAGTGTAACAAACATCATGAGAGCAGGTATCAGCCGATGCCGATTATCTTTAAAATGCCAGATATGGGCCTAATTAATCAGTCAACCACTAGATCTGACACAGCGTCCTTTGCCTGGGTGTTAGTTAGTGTTTAAATATTGAATTAGTATCACAAACAATGTTTGAGCTCGCGTTGTACTAACACAAAAGGGGCTGACTTCACACTGCTGGGCAACTTTTGCACTTTATATATAGTATAGATATACTGACTCTAAGAAAATTGTCTTCATATGAAGCTGTCACACAAAGGTCACACGTACCCCTACTCAAACACTTTGATCACTCTGATCACAGTTGACCTTTATTCTCCTTTACTTATCAGCTGATGCTCAGCTCTCAGCACTGTCAGGCCCTACAGCAGCACCTATTGTCTCTTGAAAGCTAGAAGAAGAGGCCACCGCTGTGAAGTGATGTTCCCAGTACATGGACGGCTGTCGCTGAGGCATCATTTGATGGCTTGTCACCGTTTCAGTCGGAGGCTCCTGCTGGCTGATGACTGTCAGAGTAAAAGGACAGTCGTAGCCAGCAGCCGCACTGATGCCGGCAGGGAGTCAACAACACACGCTGACTGCCCACAGCAGTGTGAACTCACATTAATGAAGCCATTTACTTGATTCTCTTCATTCACACACCTAAGCTGTATAAAAATCCTCAGCTTGATGGTTTATAATGCAGCATTACAAGCAGTTGTAGCAGCCAGGTTCTCTCTCCCACCCATCTGTTTTTCTTATAATGATTAATGCCAGTATTCTCTCTCTCTCGTCTTTCGTAGGAGACCATGACCGAGGCGTCTGTCTATGTTGAGGATGTGTCCAAACTGAAGGACGCTGATGAAATCAAACAAGCTTACATTGGCCTCAAAGACACCAACAGGTACTTTGTCACAGCCCGTGTCTTCACTTCTATCAATGTTGAATTCACTCTCTTCCTAATCTGACACCATCAGTTTTCTTTTGTCCACATTTCATAGCTAGTTCCATTATATATATATTTCCACGATGTATGTGCAAGAACTGTATGTTTGTGAACGCTGCCTTGTCCTGTGCAGATCTCCTAGGTTCATGAGTAAGCCGCTGGAAGTCAGTGATCTCCTGAGTAGGCTCAGGTAACTGATGAGATGTGGCCTATGCATCATGGAACAGAGCACGCATGGCCACACTGTCGCTCAACTGGGTTGAAAGGGTTACAAAGGACTGATATTACTGTAGCTGATTCCACGTTGTAGTGCTGATGAAGGCTTACGTAGCTTTGCGTGGCGTTTTCAGACCTAACAGCATGTTGAATAATGCAGCAGCTCTAGCTAGAGTTTTCTTCTTCTTATGCTCTAACAGAAGACGTATGTTCACCGGTATTTACTGATGTCAAGGGGATTTATTTGGCTTTCAAGTCGAGTTTTGTGAGTTGTAGATTTGCATGTTTTAATAGTTCAGCATGAACAAGAACAGAGTCCATTAAGCTGAAGTCCAAGAGTCAAAATAGTCTCTGGTTTTCCTGGAGAAAAAAAAAGATACCAGGATGTTCTCAGTGGCTTCAACAGCTCTGGTCTGTGTTTGGAGATGCGAACTCCGTATTCGCAGCGCAGTGTTTACAGAATGTGTGGCATGAAAAGCATGGAGACGTCTGAGCTAAAGAGGGGATCTAATGTTCAGCTGTTGTTCCACCTTTTATTAACACGTCAGGCTGCAGGTTTGACGCTGTTGGAGGCCTCCTTTCTCCGCTTTAGGGAATGAGTTCGGCATGAATCCTGCATGAAAGCCCACTTGTTTCATTGTTTGTTGAAGCAGAGATGCAGAGTATCCACCATGTTGTCCACTGTGTGTTAAATCTACTTCATTCAGTAGCCAAAATCCTGCAGACACGCAACAGCAGACAAATGTCAGAGCTTCCCAAAAAAAAAACTCTACTGTGCATCACTGCTGTTGTCTCTTTCTTTCTCCCATGTTGCCCTCTTTGTTGCTTGTGACCTTCTTTGTTCACACTGACATTAGAGCTCAGTCAGATCTCATTAAATGCAGAAATAAACTCATTCACTTAGTGACTAATCTAAGCGTACAGTAGAGAATATAGTACGCAGCAGGCTACACATAACACAAGAGAGGATTCTACCTCTGCTGCAATTAACAGTGAAATGAAACAGAAAACAGTTGTTCTCAGCTGGATTGAAATATATTGAATCGTTTTTTGAAGTAGTTAATATTTACAGGCAGATTTGCATCACAGTGTTTCGCTTTTAATGGCAAAGAAAGTTTCTACTTTTAGGGAGAAAGTTTTCCTCCACAGTGACGTTCAGTACATCCCAAGCTCCAGATACTATAGCTCCAAATTTACAGTCATGAAGGATTGTGGTTCTCACAGTACACACACACACAGATTAAAGTCCTTCACCTCTCCTCCCACCCAACCATCACGCATTTTCTTTTTTTTTCCTTCTTTTTTCCATTGTGCTTTTCATGTTCCTTTGTGTTGTGTGTCGGTCAGATCCGCTGCCCCAGACTTCCATAAGCTGAACGAGGACGGAGAGCTGTGGCTGGTTAATCAGGGCTTAAAGGAGACCATCAGGTGTAAATGTGTTTCAAACACGAGTGTGATTTTCGAGCATGATGCGTTTGCCTTTTCACAGGAAAGGATGTGTGCTGCTTTGTTCCTTTATTCACACTGTTTCTTTTATATGCTTTAATAGATTTTTATCTTTAATCTATTTCTTGTATTGACATGTAGGCCTGCATGTGATTTAGTCTTTACTAATCAACTTTTTAAATGTTTTGAAGTGGGTTTTTAATGCTTAAATATAAAAACATAAATGACTACTTTGGCACTAATATGGCAGAAGGGGTCATTATATTGGGCATTTAAAGTTGCTAGGACGGTCATACCGTCCACTTTGGTACTAATAATATTTCTGGCAGGACAGAAGATTAAACTTTTCAGTTGTTTTGTTCTATTTTCTCAGATGCTGCATAGTAACATTTATACAGGCAGTTTTATTAAGTTGTTTCCCCCATTATATTCATAAAATTGTGCAGCAGTGGTCTTTTTGACTCTTTTACTAACCTTTTGTTACTCACTTACAATGACCTGTGTTTACTAGTGTAGTTAAATGTAACTCTATAACTGTGGTGTCCTCTGAAGAGCATGCTTTAAATATTACTGTTGTATTCCACTTCTGATACTAGATGGATTTGGCAGTTGATTTGTTGTGTTTCATCACTAACAGCTTATGGCAGATACAGCAGTTGCCATTGCTTCACTTTAAACTATTACATTTGTTTACTCTTTCCTTTGCCAACAACATTTTCTTGCTGCTGCTGTTGGTTTACTATTTGCAAAATTGATTGATACAATCTGAAGTTACCAAACTAGTGTTCAATTTTAGATCTACCTCTTTTTTTTTTTTTGCTGACCCTGACCTCTGAAGACACTGTGTTGGCTAAGGTTCAACTTTTCAAGAAGCATCCATTTTATCGCTCAAAAATGCAGAGGAGAGTGGAGCTTTTTGACTCAGCAGAAAAATCTGTTTTAGAGAGGCTGAGCTGTGGGCTGCTGGTAGAGTCTGCAGAGCATGCTGCTGTCCTGCATCACCACACTGTGGTGGAAACCCTCAACTTCTCTTATTTATCCCACGCTGGGAGTCTCTTACTGTCCTTGTTTCTCTTCATCACACTGTGATGCTAATTTTTTTTTCTTCCCTTCTCCCATCTATGCCCTCTGTCTACCTGTTATTTCATCCCCACACTGTACATAAACACAATCCACTCCCTCAAACTCCTCCTCTTCCTCTTTACTTCCCTCTCCTCCCTGTCTTCCTTCACATCCTCTCACTTTCCTCCTCCTTTCTCCTTCTGCACTCTCCTCTTCATCCACCCTCTCCACCCCCCCCACCACCCCAGGTTACTGGAGCACCAGTTGCAGACTCAGCGGAGAAGTTACGATAATGAGGTGGAGGCGTTGCGCGGTGAGCTGCAGAATGTCAAGGAGGAGAACAACCGTCAGCAGCAGCTCTTGGCACAGAACCTGCAGCTGCCTCCGGAGGCCCGAATCGAAGCCAGTCTGCAACACGAGATCACCCGGCTCACCAACGAGAACCTGGTACGCTGCAACGTGCACACAGATACATGCAGGCTAAGGAAGGGTGGTAGCACTTTTTCTCCAATTAAAAGTGAATTTTATAGTCAAACGGTCAAATAAAGGCTTATAATATCTAGTTGCATTGACATTTTAGGTTATCATGTACAAAAATAAGATCATCTGATTTAGCCAACAATGAAAGGTGTAGCTCATTTAAAGGTGGAATTGGTAAATCTTTAACTTTTAGTTCCTTCCAATTACAGCAAAGATGCAAAGATAGTGATGCACGTTGCATCGTTGGTATCGAACTGTTTAGCTTAGTGAAATGTTTTCAACCATCAAAATTACTTGAATGCAAATATATAACTTACTTAACTTGGAATTGTCAGCCAGGGCGGTGACTGTGCAGATATGGTAAGATTAGAGTCTATTATAGTCCTTCATGCAGATGAGATGTAAGAAAAATCCATCAAAAAATGATTGATTTAAAATAAAAAAAACAGCCACCGTATACAGTATCGCTGTGTCACACACACTCATTTGTGCGGCTGGTATCACCTGACAGGAACTCTTGGCTGACGACCCCACAGCATCCCGAGAGGCTCGAGTCATCATTTTACGACGGATGGTTGTATGTAGAGACAGCGTGTGTGCATGTGTGTTTTGCATGTGCGTAAGATCTAACAGAGGTGGTGTGTTCTGAGCGTCGCTCTAACTCTCTACAGCAGTGTCCTCTAACTCACAGCGGAGCAGCTCTGCACCTTCTTCTCTCTTCTAACAGCGAGCCCTGCAACTCCTCCTCCTCTTCTGAATAAAACAATCAGCCCAGCAGCTCTCATGTTGATTTGAGACCACCCCGCCCTCCTCTTTGTTTGTTTGTTTGTTTCCAAGACGGAGCTGAATGAACTTATGACATGTTTCAGTTTTTCCCTCAGGATTAAAAACTTTCTATTATTATATATTTTAATTTGTTATTAGTATTTAAGTCAATGCAAAGCCACTGTTTTTAGTATTGGAGTTCTTCTTTTTACCACTGGAGGGCGACAGTGTGAAGAAATCAGACATGGTTTGCCATTTGCCCTCACTGTTTTCTCTCTCTTGTCTTTCTCTTTTTGTCTGTCTGTCTCTCCATCACTCTCATCCCTCGGCCTGCTTCAGGATCTGATGGAGCAGCTGGAGAAGCAGGACCGAACCATCCGCAAGCTCAAGAAGCAGCTGAAGGTTTACTCCAAGAGGATTGGAGAGATGGGAGGTATGGGAGATACCACCAGTCAGCAAAAGGTTCATGAATTTGTGGTGTTTAACTGTGTATCTTTATATCATCTGACTGTCATTGTTTTGTGTGTCTCACAGCAGGTCAAGCGGAGGGCCAGACGTCGCCAGGACAGATGGTGGACGAGCCCATCCACCCGGTCAACATTCCTCGCAGGGAGAAAGACTTCCAAGGAATGCTGGAGTACAAGAAGGAGGATGAGCTCAAACTAGTGAAGAATCTCATCCTTGGTAAGAACTCTTACAAAACAAATAACGTGAACATCAGATTTAAGGAGGAGGGGAAAAAATACAGAGTTTCAGTCATTTTTAAAACCGATCATAATCTAGGGCTATGTTCAAAATGAAGGGTTCATTGGAAATCTGCAATACGTCTCTTTTCATCTAATGTTGGCCTCAGTCCATCACTGAAACCATGTCTCCTCCGCCTCTCCAGAGCTGAAGCCTCGTGGTGTAGCAGTGAATCTGATCCCAGGTCTGCCAGCCTACATCCTTTTCATGTGTCTGAGACATGCAGACTACCTCAACGACGATCAGAAAGTCCGCACTCTGCTCACCTCTACCATCAACAGTATTAAGAAGATCCTAAAGGTTTGTGTGTGTGTGTGTGTGTGTGTATTGCAGTGGTGCTTACAGAAAAAGAAAGGTTATCACTGTTGAAATTCTAAATGGAGGACAGTGTTTAGTTATGAGATTAAGTTTGTAATCTGACAGATCTCCAGAATGCGTATTATCGAGTTGGTTCACTGACTGCAGTGTGTTCTTCTTCCTGTTAGAAACGAGGAGATGACTTTGAGACCGTCTCCTTCTGGCTGTCCAACACCTGCCGCTTCTTGCACTGTCTGAAACAATACAGCGGAGATCCGGTGAGACTGACACACTCGCTAGAAAACAGTAGATACACACTCATAGTTTCCAGCCAGTTTGAAAAGACAGACAGTATTTTTGAGTAAACATTTATTTATTTATATGAAAAAAGTCATAGATAGGATTGGGATATTGTTTTAATTGAATTGTGTGTGTGTGTGTGTGTCTCAGGCCTTCATGAAGCACAACAGTTCGAGGCAGAACGAACACTGTCTGTCCAACTTCGACCTGGCAGAGTACAGACAGGTGATCAGCGACCTGGCCATCCAGATCTACCAGCAGCTGATTAAATGCATGGAGAACATCCTGCAACCCATGATAGGTGTGTGCATGTCGTGGTGTATATGTGCACTCGTACGAGCTAGGCTAATGATAATAAGAACTGCTCGTTTCTGTTGATGCACATGTATTTCACGTGCACGATACTGTTACTTACCATACAAGTGTGATCCCTGCAGTCTCTGGCATGCTGGAGCACGAGACCATCCAGGGCGTGTCGGGGGTGAAGCCCACAGGTCTCCGCAAGCGAACGTCCAGCATCGCAGACGAGGGCACCGACACCCTGGACTCCATCCTGCGGCAGCTCAGCGCCTTCCACTCCACCATGTGCCAGCACGGCACCGACCCCGAGCTCATCAAGCAGGTGGTGAAGCAGCAGTTCTACATCATCGGAGCCGTCACCCTCAACAACCTGCTGCTGCGCAAGGACATGTGCTCTTGGAGCAAAGGCATGCAGATCAGGTAGGATTACTTGTTTTTTTGGAGGGGGGGTTTTCTGTGTTTTGTGGTCAAAACACCTTACGGATGATGTGTGTTTGTGTGCAGGTACAATGTGAGCCAGCTGGAGGAGTGGCTCAGAGACAAAGGTCTGATGATGTGTGGCGCCAAGGAGACTCTGGAGCCTCTGATCCAGGCCGCTCAGCTGCTGCAGGTGAAGAAAAAGACTGACGAGGACGCTGAAGCCATCTGCTCCATGTGCCTGGCCCTCACCACTGCTCAGGTAAACTGTCCTGTTATTCATTACACCACATTCACATAAACCAGACCAAAGCTAAAGAATCCAACTAAACTCTAAAGCCTGAAATTATTCTTGAAGTATTCTCCACTCTAGTCTTGTTATGAGAAAACTCAACTACTGTAGGTAAAATGTTTTTTTGTTGTTATTGTTGTTGGAATAACCTTTCTGCGTGACTTCTCCCAGATCGTGAAAGTCCTGAACCTCTACACTCCAGTCAACGAGTTTGAGGAGAGAGTGTCAGTCGCATTCATACGAACCATACAGGTAATATATTCTGGAAATATCAATACAACACTTGTTCCTGTACATATTATTTTATGTAATTAATATATAAACATAAAGGACATGAAGGAGCTTCTGTTAAACCACCTGATGATTACATTCAAATGAGAGAGTAGCCTACAGTGTTATATGTGATGTAAATAAAATGAGTCTCTTAAATGAGATATTCACCATTTGATGGTTATACCTACAAAACACACAGCACATGTTATGGTATGTTCATTTTCAAATAATAGTGAGAAACATTTTATATTTTTGAATGCACTATGCAAACCTCCAGGCAGTTATTAGTATTTCATGTATTTCAATATAAGGAACTTGAAGCTTTTTTGAGATGAGGTCATGTCTACTATCATTCTGTCAAATTTACATTATTGCTGAGTGGTAACACTTTAACACTACAAGCAGGTATGATCTTCATTGTACAGTATTATATGACTCAAGCAAGTTCCAAGTCAATGAGAACTGACTTTCTCACTGCCTGCTCAGATTACGCTTCACCTAACACTATAGAAACAGACTCAGAGTGTAAAAAAAAACGTGGGGGGTCTCCATGTGGATTGATATGTTTAATTAAATGTAAACGTAAATAAATCTCTCCAGTTCGCCAAAAAGTGTGTTTGATTAGAATCGCTGACTTTACCTTTAAAGCCACTCTGAGCAGGATTTGAAAATGTGTCACTTTGTTGCCATCTGGTGGACACATAAAGAATGACATAGTGGTGGACCGCAATGAATTATACTAAAAATGTCATATGAATAATTTGAAAGATGCTTTGACAATTCTATGAAAAATGTACACAAAGTAATTAAAATGAAATTAATGAATGACAACAACTGCCTGGCAGGTGGGAAAAACAGTAAAAAACCTAAAACACTGCAGCTTGCTCTGAAAAACAGACAGAATGGAAAAAGTCCACAGGATTTGTATTAAATGGGCTGAAAATGTGCTTCAGTCCCTTGATGGACTGAAACCATAAATATTTTCAGATATTGATGATCTTTTATAATTGGCTCATTAATTGTCCTGTAAATGAAATTGTGATGTATACTCACTGTTTCCATCTTTTTTCTCTACTCTCTTTTCCTTCAGACTCGCTTGCGGGACCGTTGTGAAACTCCACAACTGTTGATGGACACGAAAATGATTTATCCAGTCACCTTCCCATTCAACCCTTCCTCGCTCGCCCTCGAAACGATCCAGATCCCAACCTCCCTCAACCTGGGGTTCCTAACCCGTGTTTAAACCAAGCGCCCTAGGGATGGCTCTGAGCCGTGCAGCATTTGTGGCTGCAGGTCACAATTGCGAGAAATTAATAAAATTTTTCTGAGGATCACCAACACTTCCAAATTACTGTTTTTATTATCACAATTTGAGCCGCAAAAAGAGCCATATCAACTTTCATTAGAATAAATGGGGCGCCATCTCGAAACACGGTATCCAGTTCTCTTAAAGTTTCCCTTGTCTAAACTGATCACACACACATAACGTACAAAATTACACACACGAACGCCACCATATGCTGAACCTTCAACATGCATCTGTACAATACATACATCCCTTCAATGTGCACATGCACGCCTACACTACGTGCACCTTTTCTCTTACAAACCACACAGGTACACAAAGCGCCCACAGTCGCCGCCACTGGTTTAAATCTGGCTCTAAAACACCACCATCCATCCACTGCTTGTATAAACGCCCGCCTCTTAGAGAAGCCACAGGACTAGATCAATGCCTCCAGTACCCGCTCTCTATCCCCCTCTGGGTCTGTCCCAGAGGTCATGACCCTGGTTACCCCACGCCGTCCCCCAGATCTCTCCTCTGTGTCAACTAGTCGTTAAAGTAGTTCTTGTCATCGTCTATTCTCCAGTGTACCTACCGATATTCGAGAGCAGACCCAAAAGGAGGTTTCAGACTTCACAACAAGGAATAACTTGGCAAGTTGTAGTCCAGCTTGATACGTTGGCTCTCTACTTAATAGGCAAAGTCAAATCTGAATCCCAGTACGAAGCCAGTTGAACGATATAGCGCTAAAGTTAGCTCTCTCCACCCCATGTTGAGGTAACCACGGACCAGGCTTTGTTCTGTATATTGTCATTTTACTCTCTGAACACAGCCGAGCCAAGACAGAACTCATTGTCTGTACTATATTATTTATATATATATTAATATGAATAATATATATCATGTATTTTATTTATTGCATTAACCTCCGTCCCCACCCGCCCCTTTTAAGATTAGAAGCTTTCTCTTTGCAGAAAATGTGTCCGATGTGAAGGACGGGACCATCATTCCTAAGACGAACGGCTTTGTAAAGACAGTTTTAGTTTTAGTTCCATTGTAGGCTGTTTATGTCAATATCAGGTAAATGTAGTATAGTTTAACGAGTGTCAGCACAGATTTGTCACACATTTGTTAGCTCATGTATGGCAGTCTTTATCTTAGAGACGTCGCTTTGTCACGTTTATCCTGCAATTCTGGCAGATGAAGTGTAGCGCAGGTTTTAACTGAGGGGAGATGAAGAAGGTACGAGGTTCAAACTCTGCCGAAGGGTTTAACCTGCTTCAACCTATACTGTTTACAGCTGAGACCAGAGCTGAGTGTCACAGGGAACACAATCACTCACACATGAACACTACAGTACAAACACTCATTACACTCTGCTTACTGCTGATCACTGAGGGTTTTTTTTTTTTTTTTGCGCTCTGATCGCTTTCCTTTACTCGTCTTCTCTGGTCAGAGCTTTGAAAATGTTTTACCGTTATCAATGTGTAATTATTTATTTCAGTATTCAGTGAAACTGCTTATGCTGCCATCTTGACCAGGACTCCCTGGAAGAAGAGATCCTGTATCTCAATGGGACCTTCCTGGCTAAATAAAGGATAAATAAAATAAAAATAAAATGTATATCGCAAAGCCATGTATCACTGAGCAGAGAGAGTTTGCCTCAAATCTATCCAGCTTTACGACAATGTTTTCTGCTTTATTCTCACACTAACACTAACTGCAGCTTTGTGGACCGATTCCTGTCTCCCACCTGTCCACCCCACTGTGTGCCTTTCCTGTTTAAGAAAGCACAACATGGGCTTTTATTACCAAAAACAATTGAATAAGTTGAGGGTTATTTTTCTCTGGGGCACAGATGGTTTCGGTTCAGGTACAATTCATCCATTTTCAGATGTATTTGGCACCTGCTTTCAAAGGCTGTTTGCAGGGCCTTCAATCATCAGTACATACAGTAAACCCCTACACCAGATTCCTGTCGAAAACCAGAGGGGGTTGATATGTAACCACACCCATTACTCAAGTCTGTATGGCTACAGTGTGGCATAAAAACTACAGCATGCACTGCTGCTGCCCTCATCTAACCTGCATGGGTTTGGCTTAATCAGAATGACCAGTTACCAGAAAATTTACCTGCATGCTTTTTTTTTTTTAAATACAGAGAAACCTCAATGTAGTTGAGTTGTTGAATGAGTGTCAGCCCATGTTGTTACAAAGAGTCCCTTGTCTGCTTTAATTGTCCTCGCTGCCTCGTGTCGGGAACTTTAGGTTTACTTCCTGTTGTGCCATTAGTGTTAACAGTCAACCAAATTAGCCTCTTCCCCTCACGTGAACCTTATTTTGCCTCATGACCTTACACCTTCACAATGACATTTCACTTTGAGAGAATATTGTCTTTATTTTTAAAGGTGCTTACATATACTGGAGAGTGTGAATAGTCACTAAAACTGGACTCAGTCCCATTTTCCGACTGTCACGTTACAGGCTGGCAGCTCTGTGGGAGATGCAGTACGACGCTGAAAAGTAAAAAATGTTTCATTTTCAAGTTTGAAGTATCCCATTAAAATGCCATGAAGCGCTCTGACAAGCAAACAAGCTACAGATGAGATGAAAGCGGAGTAAAGAGAGAGATTAATATGTGAAGTTGTTTTGTGTTGTTCTCATTGGGACCACATGTTATCAATCTGCCTTTTGTTGTATTATTTGGATTTATAGGTAGTTCAGAGTATGATTTGTGTAACGAGTACATATCTGCAGGCTGAGAGACGGTAACTGAAGGAATTAACCATATGAATGTTTAAAAATGTTATTGAAGCGTATCATGATTTTAGCTGCACATTGTGGACAAAGCCTTATCTGAATTATTTGCTATCTGAATGACTTACACACATGATCGACGTTGTTTTGTTCTGTCAGTGCGGTATTTTTGTTTTCCACTGTAAAATGAATATGAATTGTTAAATGTGATCTTTTTTGTTTTGTTTTCGTTTCTAAATAAGGTGTCCTTTTGTCCTACAGTTGGTGTCACAGATTGGGTTGCACTGTTTAGCCATCAGTCAAAACGCACTTTTTAAACATTGCAGAGGAAGTCAGATAATTAATAGAAGAGTAGGGACTGTAAAAAAGAAATATTTCACATTTCAGGACATGTTTTTCCTTTGATTCCTGCCACCTCTGAACTGTGGTCTGTTAAGCTTCCTCTACCACATTCCTTGTGTGTGTGAGTGAGTGAGTTGGCGCTTTTCTTAAGTCCGTGCTTCAATTAATGAAAGCCACAAGTTAGAAGACACCCTCTTGTGAGTTTCATGGATGCAGCACTAGCCTTCTCAGATTCAGTCAGACTGTCCCTGTGGACTGATGTATTGAGAGAGAGGAGAGTGGGAGGGCTGGCCTAGTTTCAGAGGAGGGGGAAAAAAAAACACCACATTCATTCATTGGTTGGTATTGTTGAGCAGAGCTGCAGCGTCTTGTTCCCCTGGGCTTCTCTTGGGCTCTCAAACAGGAGAAAATGTCATTCCTTCACTCTGCGTTTTCACATTAAGGAGAGAGTCGGTTGTATGATACGATGTAGACATTATAAATTACCATTGTTCTCATCAGCACTAGCATTGATTGTGCCATTTTAAAAATTGTTAAAAGAGAAGATATATCATCACCCCCAGCTGTCGTGACACTGGTGTGGACATGCTGAAGCCAGTACCAAATGTTTCCTCTCTGACCCGTGTGTACATTTGACAAACTGGACTGTTTGTAGTTTCTGGTAGCTGTGCTTAGTGAATGTGTTCACCGTTAAGAAACTAAGAAACTTGGAATAAATTGTCAAATCTGTAAAAGTAAAATAAAAGAATTCAGCACTGTCTGTCTGTCTGTGGGAGCTTTTTTTGTTTTGTTGTGTTTTTCTCTTATTCTTTAATACTTTTTAATACATTCAGATTCTTTCAGTCCACCTGGCTCACAAATACACAGATGTGCACAGTATGTATTGATCTGTATTAGAGAAGATGTGTTTATCCTTTGACTAGACAAGTTTGTTTTTCCCCCTCTGAGATCAATTTTCTGCTATTTCAGTGACAGCAAGAGGCCTTAAGACTGCAGTAACATTATAATAGTGGAAACCCATTTCAGCCAAAGACAAAAAGAGAAGTTAGTCATGATTAAGAAATGGTCATGATTTAGTAAGTCAAAATTATGAGATCACATATCATAACTGAGTTAAAGTCATAATTTTGATTTAGTAAGGCAAAATTATGAGATAAAAACCAAAAGTGACATAGTAAATCTAAATTATGAGATCAAGTACTTAAGTATTATTCATAGTATCAAGTTCTATAGGTACTTAAGTAAAAGTATAGAAATACTATTAGTAAAAACGTCAATTGTTTTACTTTTTAGCTCAGAATTTTGACTCAGTAAGTCAGAAACCAGCTTCCATACATACCAGCATTAGTAAAAGTCGTAAAGTGGTTTGATGATCATCTGATAAAACTGATATGATGCAGTCTTCACAAAGTATCAATTTAAATTCATATTACATTGAGGAGGAAACGTTAGCAGTTATATTACAGTTGAAGGAATGATTTTAAATGTCATTTTGTGTTGGGCTACAGTGTAAAAGTAACCCTGCAGGCCTCGCAGGTAATGCTGCAGGAACATATGAAGCATGGAGGCAAAAGCAGAGCAGAGTCACAGCTTAAACACTTGACTAAGAAGCTTACTGTTCCCTCTCTGACCCTCGCTGACAATCCTCTTCACTGGAAAACTCAACTTAGTTCTTCACGGACAAATACCTGCTGAACAGAGGACGACCAAATCTCTTGTGAGGTAAGATTTTATGATTCAGATTCTGTTTTTGATACGGCTGCTATATGTGGAAATAATATTCAGAAAATAAGACGTTGGTGTGTTTCATGTTACAAATGTAGCTACACGGTGTTATGACTTGGGATTAACCACTCGTTTAGTTCAAACCTGTAAAATAGAAATGCTCACAACTCACATTCAGTAAATTTTAAACAAAAAAAAATTACCCGAAGTGATAACTTCACTTATGGTGACAATTTGGAGCCTTTACAAACTGGAGTGATGAAAATAGAGACCATCAGTTATAACAAGTTTGTGTGTGAACATAATTGGAGGCATCTGAATGCTCATTTTGAGGTAAAACAGCTCATATAATTCCACAGGATTACATTATCTTATTCTATTATATGTACATTTTGAACATTGTGTAATATTGGCATCAGTAGGACTGAAATGTGATGATAATTGAGTTGTGTCTTCATACATTTTCATTATATGTATTCTTCCTAACACAAGAAAAATCTGAACAAAGTGAAGGAAACTGCTTACAGTATCAGTCTGTAATCACATTATTGTGCCCTATAAGATATATGAATATGTTTATATTATTATAATTAGAAAACAAGTTACTGCTTCAAATAAAGCTACAGTATATGTACAATACAATTTAGATGAATGTTGGTGGTGAATGTCCATATTCAGTTGTAATTTGAATTAGTAAGTGTTTATCATGTCCTGTGTTATATTTTGAGTGTGTATGGATGTGTGCAGTTCCCAGAATAGCTGCGCTGCACTCGTCTCCTCTGGAGCTCAGAGAAGGATCAGGCTGGAGTAGATTACCAACTACTTACTGTATCTCCTGCACTGCCAAACACACACACACACACACACACACACACACACACACACACACACACACACACATAGGCCTAGTGGTCACAGCCTAGTACAACAATCAAAAGAGCCTCATTGTAGTGTAACCTCGTGAACAAATCTGTGTTTGTTGTTTGTGTGTGTTTTCCACAGGTGTGTGGGTGATCATCTGCAGCCATGTGTGACCAGACGTTCGTGGCGGCCACTTTTGGCCCCTGCGACAGCTGTACCAAAGCCAGTCCTCTAATGAACATCTACATTAAGAACGAGGCCATCAACTACTGCTCCTTCTGTGTGGAGATGGTACGCAATGTTGTCCTTTCTGTTCCTCGTCACTAAACAGCTGCTATCTGAAAGCTTTTTTGTATAACTTAATTTGAATCGATGTGTTGTGGATTTATCAAGATGTTTTTTTTTTACTACTAATATCACTTTAAAAAAAAAGGTTTCTTCTTGATTACAACTATCAAAACATATTCAGGACAATACACCTTTTTTCACAGCAGACCATTTGACTTGTCACCGCAGGAAAAGTGCAGGTGTTACTAATAACGTTAACAGTGGCTCAGTTCAGTTGAAGTGTCCCAGTCATTATGATAGTGAGCCAACATGCACAATACCAGGACTGACAGCTGCAATTAAATGGAATTCAGCCATCGTTAATCTTATTATTTACACCTGTGCTTTTCCTAATGTGACAAGTCAAAGTGTCTTCCATGAAAACAGCCTATCTGCAGTTCATTTTTATATTCTTTGCCCAACAAATCTGTTCATTCAGTTATCAGTTAATTGTTTTACCAGAGTTCACCTGCCATTGAACATATATGGCAAGAGTTTCTGCCGTTAACGGGCGTTCAAACTGAAAACAGTACTAAAGGAATTTCAGTTCAGTTTCAGAGTTTCTGTCTCTCTATCCATCTATCTATCTATCTATCTATCTATCTATCTATCTATCTATCTATCTATCTATCTATCTATCTATCTATCTATCTATCTATCTATCTATCTATCCATATATATATATAATTCAGGGGTCTTAGTCTTGTAATACAATTAAAATATCTTGCTGCCAATTGCAAAAATTGTCTATATCTGGACTATGGAAGTATGTGAAACACTATTTGAGGTTGTGAAAAGTTACACAGAGCTAAATGTGAATGTGCACCGGTGTAAAATCATGTCTAAGTGGCTGTGATGAGCAGTATTTGAATATGTAGTGCAGAGGGAGGAGGAGGAGGAGGAGGAGGAGGCTGAGCAGAGGAGTCAGTGTGACACACAGAGGACAGTTTCAACTAACCTCTAACCACCAACCAACCGCCCCGTTTCCCTAAATCCTCCCCGCTTTGTCCTGTGTTTCCCGACTCCCTCCCATCTTTTCTCTGTGTGTTTATTTGTTGTTGTTGTTGTTGTTATTTTCCTTTCAAAGATGGCTTGTCAGGGGCTCCAGAAAGGGGAAACCCTGGCGTCACTGGCGAAAGAGAGCGACAATCTGAAGAAGAAGCTGGAGGAGGAGCGGGGCAAGCTGAACGACGTGGAGTGTAAGTGTCCCGGACACCTCAGACCAAACTAAAACCACCGCAAGCTGCCAGCTTTTACTGAAACACCGGGTTGTTTACTTAAAACAAGGTGACACGCAGCTAACACGTCGGTCTGTTTAACGTGTACACGAGGTGATGGTTTTGCTTTTAATGATGTCATGAAGTAACGCTCCAGTTTCTGTGTCTGTTCAGCGATGATGAGAAGAAACTGCTCACTACATGCAGTCAGAGGGGGATGTATTTTCTGCTACTTTATGCCCCTGCTTCACTACATGTCAGAGAGATAATGCACTTTCTACTCCACTAGCCTACTATATTATACTACTACTAAATATTATAAACTATGATGTACTGTTAAAGATTAACCTGCTCAGTGATATAAAAACTAGTTAAAATAATCTCCACCATGACTACCTGCAACATTAAATGCTGCTTACATGTTTATGCAGTAAAGTATATTTTGCTGATAATACTTCTATAATAATTATATTAAATGATAATACAGGAAATGAGTATTATTAGCAACATGTACTGAAAGTATCAAAGTAGGTAAGTAATTTATTCAATACAGAAAATGGCCCCTGAATATTATATAATAGATCATTATTAGTGATGTATTATTGTCTATATAAAACAGCTATTCGAGGTGTGTATATTATATTATAATAAATGGATGTGTCCTGGTACCTCAGTGCACCAGGTGGCTGAGAAGGTCGAGGTGTTGAGTGCTATCTCCATAAAGACCAGACGTGTGCTGAAGGGTCATGGGAACAAGGTGCTGTGTATGGACTGGTGTAAAGACAAACGTCGTCTGGTCAGCTCCTCGCAGGTAAACACCTGCACACACGTACAGATATGATACAATATATAAACAGGCTACATAGTATTATTTGATATTTATGTATGTAGGCCTGCAGTACATGTTCTGTGTTTTTTGTGTGTGCAATATTGATTTATTTCTTCTAATCCAGGATGGAAAAGTGATCGTGTGGGATGGATATACTCTTAATAAGGTGAGTAGTGGTCTATGTGGTACTTTTGTGCATATTTTACAGAATTCCTTTCAGTAATAAATGATAATACATTAAAGGGCTGAATACCAAAAGCTTTAAAGTCTTTTAAAGAATAAAATCACTTCCAATGAATATTTGTTCATTAATAAAATGATAAAATGTACAAAAAAGTCCCTTTATCAAAATGAATTTTGGATATTTCTCAGTTACAATGACCTCAGATAAAGAGTGGGGAAATGTTAGGATATGCTGGTAAAGGTTTTTTTTGGAAACCTCAATCCTCAGCTCAGACACACACAAACATATTAGATAATTGAGATGAAAATATCCCTCCATTTTTAATGTTTCTTAGGAAATCACATTTCATGTCATGAGGCACCAATTATTACAATACCCATGAACCTTAGTGAACAAGGAGAAGAAATGAGATTTAGGAACAGAACAGTGCACCGTTGGTGTTAAATTGATCCATAGTGATTCATAATCCAAAAATAAAGTGATTCAACATTCAACAACAAATTTCAGAGTCCTAATTTTTCTGAATATTTGCTGTGTGAACAACATAATTTTGAGCTCAGTTGAATGTTTCTTCCTGTAATAATGTTTCTCAGAGTAGGAAATCCATAATCAGCCAGTCCAGTCACACAGAACTATCTTTGGAAAAAAATGAATAGGATTCCCAGAGGCCTGGTTCCCCAGTATAACCTTAACCTTACCCAGCTCCACTCTGTTATGTAAGGATAAACGTTTTTTTTTTTTTCTTTTCTTTAAATGCTCAGATGTTCCCTGCACTACATGTACTGCTGTTAAGTGGGTGCTGGGGGGGGTCATCCTCTGCTCCCATACTCCTCTTGAGAGAGAGAGAGGACGGCACACGGCGACATGGAAATACGCGTTAAAAGATTAACTATCCATCTGTCCCCCCCATTATGACAGTGTGTGTATGTGTGTGCGTGCCTGAGTGCACTTAAATGGCAGCCAGGATTCAGCCTGATTTAACCGTCGTGACTCTTGATGGAGCGGACATAACCACACTGAACATAATCCCTATTAATACTCACCACAGTCAGGTTTACTGCAGATGTGTGTGTGTGTGTGTGTGTGTGCATGTGAGAATAGTTGGTTTTATGCTTATTAAAGAGAATATACATGTTTTCTTACCAATAATGGATTACCACAAACACCATATTCATGTTTTTCTCTCTTTTGCGTGTGTTTGTGTGTCTGTGTATGTGTGTGCTTTATGTTACAGGAGCATGGGGTACCCCTGCCGTGTACATGGGTTATGGCATGTGCTTATGCTCCCTCAGGTTGTGCTGTAGCATGTGGGTGAGTACAGAGAATGTCTCTTTATTATAGATTCAATCAACTGGTATTCTTTTCAATAATCATTTCCTTCTGGAGATGCAAGCTCACTTATTAGGCTGTATTCCTATCCTGTATATTTAATGTTTCTATCTCCTCTAAAGCGGACTGGATAACAAGTGCTCAGTGATCCCGCTGTCAATGGACCCAAATGAGAACCTGGCTGCAAAGAAGAAGTCTGTCGCCATGCACACCAACTATGTATCAGGATGCACCTTCACCAACTCTGACATGCAGGTGAGCACCAGTTTAATGCCCTGTATGAAACTGGAATTGTAAGATTTGTAGATAAAAGGATGAACATGGACTTGATTCTGAGAGTTAAACCTGAGGGGTTTGGTGCTGTGTGGTGTATTAGATGAGGCAGCTGCTGACTGAGTGCAACTCACAGTGTTGCAACATTTAATTAAAGCTTCCCATGGCTTGTTCATTTTGCCAAAGGTTCAGTGTCTATCCTGCCAGTTTCCCTTGAATATATTTAGTACATCTACTCACATTTGCCACATTTTACTCTGCTGTGCTCCTCTCTCAGCTTACAGTCAGTCCAGTAGCTGCTAAACCACCAACTTCACTTAAAACCAATTAAGCCTCACTGTCCTGTAAATAAACAACAAACAAGCACCAGGAATGTGATAGGTAGGGCTCATCTGGGATTTGAACCCAGGACCTCTCGCACCCAAAGTGAGAATCATTCCCCTAGACCAATGAACCGATACTCTGCTCTTAATCATCTGATAAACTTTAAATTCTATCTACCTTCTATCTTTTTTTTGCATGGATGTACTGTACCTCTGTAGGTTCATGAGTCAGCATCAGTTAGACTATTTATGGACTCCACAGCAGGAAAGATGTGAAGTACAGGACAGAATCAGAAGAAGAACATTAAGGAAACTGAGATATATGGAGACTTAGATATTTGGCTTTAATAATTTACTCCACTCTGGCTCTTAGCAAGGCAGAGGAGCACAAAGGAGCGAGAGGTAACAAGAGGAGAGGGAAGAAGAGGAGAGGGGAGATGGATGGCTGGGCTGAAGAGGGGGAAGAGATGAGACATGGGGGGTTGATGGTCCTCTATTCTGGGTGTATTAATAGACACTGAGAGGCTTTTATCTAGGAAAGAGTGGAGCAAACTGACCTGAGGGCAGAACATTTAACACATACACACATGCATGTTTTCTTCCAGTCATTCTGTCTCTCTCACACACACACATCTCTCTCACACACACACACACACACACACACACATCTCTCACACATCTCTCTCATACTGCATCTCAAACACAAAGACACATGCGTGCACATGAGCACACTGTCTATACCATTAAAATAGAGCTTGAAGCAAAAGGCTGTGGACTACATTGAGGGCTCAGAAAGTCTCTTTCTTTTTTTTACCACAGTTGTTACTGCAGTAAATAAGTATAAGGACGACTGGTTCCACATTTTCAAGCAGCTTACAGGAGAGTTCGGATGACATAAAATCTTGTATTGTGTTGTATCTGTGTGTGTGTGTGTGTGTGCGTCCAACTGAGAGCAACATTTAAGCAGCGCACTGATTTTCAGCCGGTGAGTTTTGACATAGAAGATCTGCTGATGCACTGAGACGTGTGAGTTATAAGTTGTGAGTCTTTCTCATGAAAGGGTAATTTAATGAACCCCCTGCAAGTATTTAATATAAGGAGACGTGCAGGTGGTGGTGAGCAGAATCAGTGGAGAAGGACTGATGCAGAGGCTCTCTGTTAGATAAGTGAGGTTCCCATCTGTGTGTGTGTCAGTAATTGTGGCTTACTGATAATTGCATTCATGTTGAAACTGGAGCTACCTCTCAGTGCAGGCAGGATGTGGTGTGTTTTTGTGCCTGAGGTCATCCAGCAGGAGCTCTCTAATCCACCAGTCAGCAGGGATCTCTGATGCCTGCATGTGTCTCTAAGTGCCCATAATCTGTTTTCATCAGAGGAACTGCTGACATTTTGTGTGCTTGTTTGTATGTGGACACATGAGGCATAGTGAGAGTTTTCGGTGTTAGCGGAAAGGTGCTGACCTTTGGCTTTAGTGATTGTGTGTACGTGTGTCTGCCATTATATACAGTCATATGATAACAAAGAGCATTACGGCATTTCTCTCCACTCTGTTAAAACGGACTTTAGAAAGATGATGATGATGCTGCTCTTTTTCTTTTCAGCCAGTGGTGATGTCAAAATTATCACATGTTGGGCACTGAAACTTTACTTTCATGTATTATTCCACCAAGTTGATAATTTCCAGTTTATTTTTGGGCTGTTTCATTTCTCAGTTTTAAGAGTTGAAATTGAGAAATGAAAGCAAATCCAGCAGCCGAACTCATATCAGTCAAAAATAAATGATCTGTTACACATCACTGATTTAATATTCAAGTAAAGGTTGAGTTAGTTCTGTAGATGCAGTCCAATCTTGCCTCATTCAGGGAAGGTATAACATGAGCAGTATATCTGTTTACAATTTCAATTTGCAGTTTTTAACTTTTTTCTAATCACCTTTTTTTCATATTCGTTCTTTCGATGACCAGCAGCAGTGCCATATCAAACCTATCGGCCTATTTTCACCCATTTAGCCCAGTCGTCACGGAGTTTCCAACAGATTTCATTATTTACATATCTTAACCCACCAAAGTTCCTCTGTGACCGACAATTCTCCTTGTCTAGTTCCTACAGTGTATACGTCACTGTTGTACTGAGGCTGCCAATATTAGTTTCCACTGTAGGTGGTGTGTGAATTTCCACCAAAAAAAAATCATACGGCATTGTTTTTTAAAGAGAGCAATGAGATGAAGTCTACTTCATTTGAATGAAGTAAATATTACAAAATATACTGAACGTACATGTCTATTATTGCAAAAAACTACTTTACAGTAAAATAAGCTTCATGATTTTGATGAATATTGTTGATTGTTTTATTTTTTTGTCTGCATGTTGAACATGTGTGGTGTGCCTGTGCTCTTTGATGCATGTGTGTGGGTGCATTTGTCCATGTGTACTATATACTGTCTGTGTCTGTTAGATCCTGACCTCCAGTGGCGACGGCACATGTGCCTTGTGGGATGTGGAGAGCGGGCAGCTGCTGCAGAGTTTCCATGGTCACACAGCTGATGTCTTGTCCCTGGACCTCGCCCCATCTGAGACTGGCAACACTTTTGTCTCTGGGGTGAGAGAGAGAGAGAGTGTGTCTGTGTGTTTCTCTGGGTTTGTAATTCATGTGGTCATGAGGAAAAGCTTGTTCTCTTTGGATTCAGACTTTTCATGAAGCAGTAGAAACTAGATTTCTACAAAACAGCAACCATAATCCTTGTCTCTTGTATGTGTGTGTGTGTGTGTATGTGTGTGTGCGTGTGTTATCAGGGCTGTGATAAGAAGGCCAACGTGTGGGACATGCGCTCTGGCCAGAACATTCAGTCTTTTGAAAGCCACGAGTCCGACATCAACTGTGTAAAGTGAGTTCAGTTCTTTGATAAAAAACAAACGTCTCACAGGACATCAAAGGCGCTCTGCTGCCCTGTCATTTATTTGTCTTTAATGAATGAGAAAAGACTGAGTTTAAAACTTTACGAGGCCTTGACATTGAAAACTAATAACAAACAGAATTGGATGAAATCTGTTTCATTTTACATTTCACAACTTTCCAATTGTCCAGGTTTGTAAAGTAGATTTTGATTGCAGTTAGGGACAAACTAATGAGTTATTGTAAGCAAAGTCTTTAGAGAGTTTTGTGCTTTATTTCCCGTTATTTTATTTTAAAAACTGATTTACTTGTGTGACATGTCAAATTTGAGCTGTTTATTCAGTGTGAAAATATACATAAAAAGGAGAGATGTTGGATTAGAGAATTTCTCAGTGTTGAGAGAACCGACAGGTCAAATAAAAAGAAGCAAAGTTCATCAGCTGGGTTTTTATTGCATTGTGAAGATTAGTCTGCCAAGTTTCAGCCTTGTGACGTGATTCAAGCAGCAGAACTGCTCGGTTATTTAAATTTCTGTCATACAGAAAACTCACTGGTGCACAAATATTTCTAACCCCACTTCCCCACATGTGTTCAGGTACTACCCCAGCGGAGATGCATTTGCCTCTGCCTCCGACGATGCCACAGTGAGTCACGCCACATGACCTCATATCAATATCATATCAATATGTGTCCTGTGCAAGATTCCCAGTGCGTGAGTTATTGGGCTTACTCAACCAATTTCCTTTCACAATTTGGTGTTGAGATGAACTCAGAAATCTGTGTTTTTTTATTGTAGCAAATATAAATAAAATCGACCTCTGTCAGAATAATAATAAATACATACAGATATAATTCCTGATCTCATTCTGTACTGCAGTCACTTGGTCCCATTAGCTATGTGTGAAATGAAGTGCTAAAAAAGCTAAAAAGTAACACCAACCCCATCGCCCCACCATAAACACGCCTACTGTAGACCATCTGCAGACTAAAATTAGATTTGCCAAATAACCGTTGTTTCATGTTTGTCGGTGTCCCTCAGTGCCGTTTCTATGATCTGCGAGCTGACCGTGAAGTAGCCGTCTATCAAAAGGACAGCGTCATATTCGGTGCTTCCAGTGTGGACTTCTCTCTGAGTGGTAAGAAGTTTGTAAAGCACATGAAAGCGAATTATTGTATCAAATGTGCTCAGTAAATTTTTACTTGCCTTTTTTTTTTTAATTTCTATATATCATCTGTCTGATTTCCTTTGTTGTTATACTTACCATAAATTAATAATAATCTGATGCTGTCCCCCATGTCAATTAAATACTTATTGACCTGGACCAACTCATCCATTGGTAGTTTAATGAATAATATGCATTACTCATCAGCATCTTTTATTAAAGTATTGAATAAAAAAATAATTATTTTTAGTGATTCAGTGAAAATTTGAAGACTGTCTCACAATTTCAACCAATCATTTGTCTTTCTCTACTTCCCCTTATTCCGAAATTCCCCACTTCCTCTTTCATATACCATGTCTTCACCTCCTGCCACCCCCAGGCCGCCTACTTTTCGCTGGTTATAACGACTACACCATAAATGCGTGGGATGTTTTAAAGGGAACTCGTGTTTCCATCCTGTTTGGACACGAGAACCGCATCAGCCGAGTGAGAGTGTCCCCTGATGGCACGGCGCTCTGCTCGGCTTCCTGGGACAACACCTTACGGGTGAGCGGGAGTTTCCCCAACACAGCATGACTTTACCATGGAACTGCTGTTCATTTGTAATATTTGTCTTTGACTGGTACATATTCAATCCAAACAGTGTCACTTCCTTCCTCCTTGGGTGTATAAAGAAAAAAGATACATGTATGGTATATGTACAGTATGTGTGTATATACAGAACCAGTCCAAACTTTTTTACTGGTATTGTATATTTGTATTTATAAGTGACTTTTCAAATTTCCCTGGTGTTCAAAAAGAGCTCATGAAGAAATTATTCATGATATTATTAAATCATTATATCATTATATTATTAGTCAAAACTACAACAGGATGTTATGAATAATGACAGGTAGAAACACGATGTAAAAAGGAGTCTTTATTGTAATATTCCAGAGGAGATGTGCTCACTACATTAACTATTGTTAGAAAACTTTATCACTGAAATGAATTTCATAATAGGGAAATACATTTTCTTGTTATAATGAGCTACTTTTTCGTTATAATGACAAAGTTTTCTCATTATATTGAGAAACCGATCAAATTTTTTTGTCACAGCCTTAACCCACATGATTCTTCTCCCTTCTCTTATGCAGATTTGGGCCTAGAGTTTTGGATCACTGTTGTGATCCAGTGAAGATGTCACCAGCATTATGCCAAGACTGCAAGTCCCTGTCTGAAATCAACACTACTGCAGGAGTGTTGAATCTGTCAAACACAGAGAAGCACAAGACCTAAAATCTCTCCTCTGAACGAGAATATATCATTGTATCATACAGTAACTGTAGGGTCAGTATTGATGATGATGATGATGATGGATATTCTATTATTATTTTAGAATAATAGTTATTGATAATATGGTAGAAAATCATTGTATAAAGAACCAAATCTACCTGTAGAAATTAGCATGTGTCTGCTCTTCCATGTAGACTGACAGTCAATATTACTGATTGTTTTGTAAATGATGTACATCATCCAGAGTCATACTGTAGGCGCACACGCTGCTGTTATAACTGTTCTGCCACTTTGCCATAGGTTACAGTATGTCGTGATGATCCAAAAGAAGACAACTTTAAATGTAACCATTGATTTATCTAACTAACTACTACTTTCTAACTACAGCTTAGGGAAATTCCTTGTGAGAAAAATGAAGATTTGAAATATTTTTGCTCTCTTCTTGCCAGACCACACTTTCACACACACTAAGTTTTTTTTTTCCCTGACAACTTCGCTGGAACTTTCATGCAGGTGGAGCTGTAAAGAAAAACTCACAGTTTATTGTTTGCCAAAACAGATAAAGATGACCTGACATGTCTTCACATAAAGAAAACACAACTGGATGTAAAGAGTTTAGTAAATCCACTGATTTTAGTCAAAGTCAAGTCAAACAGTTGACCAACAGTTGACAATGAAAATAACAAAAGCCATAAAACAACACAATAAAAACACAAAAAGACCAGTGAAGGGAGGCCAGTATGTGGGAAATGTGCTTTCGTTTGCGTGTTCCTGTTAAAAGATGAGCCGCAGCACTCTAGACCAACTCCAACTGTGAGAGACCTGGTTAACACCAATGTAAAGAGTTTTACAGTAGTCGGGACGAGATAAATGTATAACCCTCTCAAGATCATTAAACGATAAAAAAGACTTGACCTTAGATAAGAGCTTCAACTGGAAAATGCTCTGTTTGTACACACCCAGTTTTTATACAGTGGGTTTTACATATGGTTCCAGGAACACAGGTCCATATGGGGACTTCAGTTTTACTCTCATTAAAGTTTAAACATTTTTAAGGCCATCCAAGCCTTGATGTCCTTGAGACAGTCCAACAATGGTTTTAGGGAGGTTCCATCTTTCTGTTTCAAAGGCAGGTGAATTTGAGTGTCTTCTGCAATAACAGTGGAACAAGATGTCATATTTTCTGGCAATGGACCCTAAGGGGAGCATGTAAAAGGAAGATAGGATTGGCCCGAGAATAGAACCCTTGAGGGACTCCACAAGGGAGAGCCGCTGAGGAGGATACAGAGTCACCAAGGCTGACAGAAAAACTTCTGTCAGACAAGTAAGACCTGAACCACTCCAGAGCAGTACCTTTAATGCCAACACAATGCTCCAGGCCAGAGATGAGGATATTATGGTCTACTGTGTTGAATGCAGTGAGATCTAAAAGCAGGAGAATGCCGGAGTCCCTGGAGTCAGTAGCTAATAAAAGATTGTTAAAACTGCAGTGCAGATTCAGTGCTGTAAAGTGCTTTAAAACCAGACTGGAACACCTCAAGAATGCCATGTATGTCTAAAAAAGATTGTATGAGTACAACTTTCTCTAAACTTTTCAAAGAAACAGGAGTTTGGAAATTGTTCTAAAATTGGAGACAACCAAGATGTCCAGATTGGATTTTTTGATCAATGGTTTAGCTACTGTATGCTTAAAATTTGCTGGTACAACACCTGAAGCAAGACTGCTGTTCATAATTGTTTGGATGTTTGGTCCAAAAGTCTCAAAAATCTCTTTAAAAAAGTGAGGGGGAACAACATCTGTGAGACAAGCTGAAGATTTCATTAATAATTTCCTTTAGAAGAGAGACACTGGCTCAAACTGGTTAAAAACAGCAGAGCAAGTGACAGTGATGGATGGGTCATAAGAAAGGGCTGAGATGTCTGCTCGAATGATCGCAATCTCGTCAACAAAAAAGTGGAGGAATTTTTCACAGGTTTCTGAGGAAACATCAAGACAAGCAGATTGGGTATTAAGAATAGCGTTAATCGTACTAAAAACAACACGAGGTTTGTCTCAATTATTTGAAAATAACATCAGAAAAATATTTTGTCTTTTCAGCTTTGACAATTTTCTGCACCAGCTGTCTTTTTAAATGTCAAAAGACACCTGCAACTTGTCTTTTTTCCACTTGTGTTCAGCTCTCCTGCGTTCTGGTCTGACAGCACGAGTAGTGTCATTCAACCATGGCTCAGATTTAGGTTTGGAACGCATGATGTTAAATGGAGCGACAGTATCCAGGATGCTTTGGTAGGTGGAATAAAATAGTGAGGTTAACTCCTCAGTATTAAAACAAAGGGGGGGCCTGACACCTGAAATTTGCATTTCTCTCTTCCTGTGGAGGGCAGAGATGTAAATAGCCTGAGTGATTGTGTCATTATGGCCGTGTGATTGGTTAAGACTGTCTGGAGTTAAGAAGTGTCTGATGTGAAAGTACACAAGCAAGAAAGTGAAAGTGTGTGTGTGTGTGTGTTTAAGACAGGTACCCTTAGATATCCAAAGAAAAACAGCTTTTTCAAAAAATTAACAACTAAATAGGCTCAACCCAAAGTGTTGAGTACTGAATGACACTTCTTTGGTTACACTGACTGCCACCAGGGGGCACTGCACTGAATCAAAACTAAGTTTTCTGTCTGTCCTTTGAAAGACACTGAAGTAATATTTTTAAAGGAATCATGTAATCCACTCAAAATATCACTATTTTTTTGTATTTTGTGTTTTTGCATGTTACCTAATTTACAGTACTACTAATCACATCATCTTTACAGTTTTACATATTGAGATGTACTTTTTCTAGTCATTCCAGGCATCCATTCGTTTCCGTTCATTTCTTTATGGTATGAAAGTTACATCATCGTTGCTTAGTAATACAGTTTCATTTCAGATTGAGTTGGAAAGTCTTCACTGCTTTACTCCGCAACGATGACGCCACTTTCACAAAAATGAATGCAGACTTGATGTTTGTTGTGATGGACAACTTGAGCAGGTCTCAGCCGTCTGCCCTTTGATTTTCATTCCATATGGAAATAAATGGAAATCAGTGGCTGTCTGTAATGGCAGTAAATATTCATCTGAAAATCTAAACCTTAACAGCATGATTTTGAAAATGGTCATTAAAAATTGATAATCAATAAAGCAGCTAAAGCTTGCAAAACACTGGTTCAGTTCTTTAAGTAGGTTCCATCATCAAAGATTAAGTCTTTGTGCACACAGCACATGCAAGCTTCCCAAATTGGATGAAAAAAGCTCTACTGTATCAATTAAACTGTCCATCACAGGCCCATTTATCCTGACTTGTACTGCTTACTCTAAGGACGGCTGACTCAAATAAAAGAAAAACATCATTCATATTCATCATTAAAAATACTGATAGACAAGTAGGCTTTCAGTCTCCTCAAAATAACATTTGATTTCTCCAGTATTTGATGTAAAGCATTTTATGTGGGAGAATATATTGTATGTCTGTGCTTTAACACTGCTGTTTGTCTGGTTGTCAAAGTGTTTGTCCTCAAAATATTATTGATCGCGGAGTCTCTTTATCTGACACGTCTTTATTTTTGTAGTCAAAGGTCAGACGTCCTCCTCCACATCATCACTTTATAAATGTCACAGCATCCTGTGAAGAATATTCATGAGCTGTTTTTGTATGATTACTGCTGCATGGTGAAAAACACAATATTTACACATACACAATATTGAGGTTGTTTGAGGCTCCCGGTTCCTTTCACTTTGATAAAAAAACATTTAAAGCATATCCCTGCTTTCCTGAAACCTACTTTTCAGATGTCAAAATTATGTTTTCCAGCAGCTCATAAAAGAAAACATAATTGTCATCTGGAGATTTATTATTATTTGTCATTTTCTTTTTAAAACGTTTTGGGAATACAAAGGGAAAACACCCGGAGGGAATTACCAGGGTAGAGAGAGTTTGGTGAAAGAGCAGAAGGAACAGACGGATGAGAGGAATGACGGGTATTACCATGTAGAGAGAAAAAAAAAACCCAAGATCACCAGCTGCACCACAGTACCTGAACCATTTGCCCCCCCCGCCATTGAATTGATTACAAATTCTCAGCTATTTTCACTTCCTCATGCTGATCAGTGACTGAATGAGAGCAGGTTTTGGTGTTTAATCAAACTGTGAACTTAAAATCACAAGAGAGACCTATAATTAGGACCTATAATTTGTTTGGATTTGTCTGGTAAAGGTCACAAAATGTTATGCGTGACAGAATTTTGTTTCGTTTCAACCTCATTTCAGGCCCATGTCTTAAAAAAGCATATTTGTATAATTCAATCAGCCAATGATACACTTCAAAAACTGTAATGTGATCACAGGGATTGTTTAGGGATAATGAAAAAGTCGGCTATATAGGTAATGTAGGCTGCTCCGTTCCTGCAGTAGGGCTGCAACAAACCATTTTCATTATTGATTAATCTGCTGACTTTGATAGACATTTGTGAAAATTTAGATCACAACTTCCCAGAGCCCAAGATTAAGTCTTCTAATTGCTTGTTTTATGAGACCTGTAATCCAAAAATTCTGAGATAACCAGTTTACTATTATACAAGACTAAAAAAAAAAGAAACAAAGCAAAACAAAAAACAATAAATCAAATTATCAAAATAGTTGTAGGTTCATTTCCTATAGATCAAGTAATAAACTGATTAATTGACTAATAGTTTGAACTCTATACCCTGCGGCAGCCACAACACACACACACACACACACACACACACACACACACACAACACACACACACACACAGACACACACACACACACACTTGACTCTATTGAATGTTCCCTTTAAATTGCTGTTATACTGAGACCTAAGTACTGACATCTTACAATACAACCACAGCATAGTGAGGGACATATACAGTGCACTTCATCTCAGCAGATGCATTTACTGCCATGATATTATTATAACTGCATGATATGATAACACTTTATTGTCTAATAAATGCTTACGTTTAATGCCTATGAGGGGACTTTCTCGGGTTTTCTTGCGTGGTAGAGGCGAAACATGGAGGCGGAGTCTGAGATGATAAATGCAGTTGAGGGGAAGCGGCGAGTGTACCGAGGTTCTCCTTCCGCCGTCCGTATGTGCAGAGAGCAGTCTGATATCGCTGGGAGGGTAAGCTTTGTTCCACTTTACGCACGGAAAATGTGTTTTAACTATCTGTACACGTGTCTGCTTAGTGCAGTGTGAGTGTAGTAAGGCAGAGGTGTTTGTATAATGGTATAAAAATGTCGTTTAATGCGTACATGTACCTCTCGTAGTTGAGCTAGTAGTCATCGCAGTCTGGAGTGTGTTCCTTTGTGTCCTCCATTGCTCCAGTGACAGATCAGCGGTTAGTGAACGGTTAACGTTAAACCTCTTAATAAACGGACAGTTAACGTTATGCAAGCCTCAGACTACAGTGGTATTTACATCGGGTTGTTATGCTATTAAAGACGCTGTATTTTTAGCCTCCAGCGGTATCCGGCTTGTGTTACCGACAGCTAATGTTAACTCAAGCTGTTTCTTTTTCCGTCCACAATGCTAAAGCTAGCGCGGCTATTAGCTTCAACGCTAACGGTAACTTAACGCTAAAATACTGTCAATTAGTTTAATTTTGGCTTCCGGTTGGAAGTAAGATAGCTGAATACTGCAGAAACACGACCAAATCTTCACAGCTGACTTCACACATTTTTAAAAATGCAAATGGCCGGTGTTACTATTAACAATAAAATGATGATTCTAAGGAAGGCTGAAGCTGACTTTTAACCACGTTACGTCATTTCTTTAATTGCTGATTGGAGGTAACAGTTAATTGGGTTTGGCTGAAACAATTAGTTATAGACAATTATTGGTCAATTATTGGCTAAAATGCCAAACATTCCCCGTCTCCAGCCTATCAGATGTGGAGATTTGAGACCTTTTTCTGCTTTTAAACGTTTGAAATTGAATATCTTTGAAGATGCTGATGTTTTCTAGACCATATAATTAATTGAGAAGATAATCAGTAGATGCATTTAATGAAAATAATCATTTGCATCTGTAAACTGGTTACTCTTTTGTTCCCATCGCATCCACAAACTGTCTTCATAGAAGTACATTAATTTAATCCTCACGTCAACCATGCTTCATGAATTTACTTAAGTGAATTGTTTTTTTTTCCCCCCTGGTAGAAAATGTGTGGGCTGTGGAAAGAGACCCTGGCTCTGGCAGTGGACTACCTGTCCATTTGCTGCACAAGCCCACATCAAGCCCCTCCACCTCCCAGCGAGTCAGCCGCTGCCATGAGGCGCTTGGCCCAGGACATGGAGAAGCAGCATCAGGCTCGCTTCCACTCCCTTGCTCAGTCCTTCCTGGGGCAGTGTGGGCCGGACCCCTGCTCCAGCCTCAGGAAGGTGATGGAGGAGCTGGTGGGTGATGGACACTTGAACTGGGGAAGGGTTGTGTCCCTTTTCACCTTTACTGGGGTGCTAGCCAGACTGCTGCTGGAGCAGAAGGGAATGAAGCCGGGGCTGGACTCTGGGCAGGGGCAGGAACTGGGACAGGTGCCTGGAAACTGCAGGGGATTGGCAGAAACCATAGCCGACTACCTGGGAGAGGAGAAGAAAGACTGGCTGCTGGAGAATGACGGCTGGGTAGGTCTTAACTACACGTCTGCTCCAATACAGACAATACCGCAGAGCTGATTGAGTCAAGTAAGAAAGACAAGCGCTGTAGATAAGATGAGTTTTGATTGTATCTAGGGGATCAAGTAAGTTTGAAATTAAACAAACAGAAAATCCCTCTAAGACTTAAATAAGTGAAAGTGATTTATAAAACAACTGGCATTGGAAACCACCTAGTCTGATAGGATCATGTACTTACTTACATACTTCTCTGGTATTCAGATCTATGTTTAAACGTGGCTTAAAATACGACCAGAGCTTAGTTTAGATGGAGCCTTTTTTTTAACTTTCGGACTCTTTTGTTTGCCGACAACACAAGCATTCAGACGTCTCATGTGGCTGCTATGATTATAGGAATTGTAGAACAAAATTAGGCAAAAATATGAGGACTGTGCGCTACAATAAGGTGAACCTCAACAATGTAAATTCAGGGTCCTGATTAAACAATGTTGGGGTTTAGATTATCACTTTTTTGTAGTGGCAGTATCAGACTGTAAAGGCCAAAGGAAATCAAACACACGAGGATCATTTTAAACCTGCTTGTTGTGGCTTTTTTTTTTTTTTTTTTAACTGGAAAAACTTGTTGAGATTGTATGATGGACTCAGAAGCGTCACTAAAACGAACTACAGTTGAATGTCTGCTTTTGTGAATGAGCTCGCCCTGGCCCCCTCCCAAACACCCACGTAAACACACACACACACACACACACACACACACACACACACACCCCTCCTTTTTTTCTGCTGGCAGCTGGTTTCAACAGACACGTAACCAGCTCAGCCAGATGGACTTTTGTAGTAACAGTCAAAGCTTTAGTGTGTTGAATTTGGCTCTGCCCATATTGAAAGTTAGCGTGGTATGACTAGAAAAACACGCAGCTGTAAAGAGGCGAACACCTGGAGCTGAGAGCAGGTGCACTCACTGGTCAAACCTGTGGCTTCAGTCTGAAAACATGAAGAAATGCAGCTGCAGGAGGGGCAAACCTGCATCTGGTTACCCTGTTTATATTGTCATATAAACATGAATAATTTTGCCTGCAGTTTCTGTATAAGATTTTTGGGAAAGTGGCACAAATTTTCTTTACCTGCAGGTTGACACTCTGACAGTATTCATCTTTCTGACTTTGAAAAACTGCTGTGTTGTCAGGATGTTTGAAAAGTTGCAGATATCAGCGGCAGCCTCGGAGTGTAAAATAGTTTTCTGTGTTTGGAGAAACCCCAGACTGTCAATGACTGAGACATATTTTCCGAAATATTTTGTATAATTGCCACCAGCTGTCAGTTAAGCCACTGATAGTTGAAAGTCATTTTGGCAAACGGTTAACACTTGCTCATTTGTATTCTAAACCTACAGTGGATGGAGGAAAAACTGAAAGTTGCAGATAAATTTATTCTCTTGCGAGTAAACAAAAAAGTTTCATGCTCATAAATTTAACACTTGTTTTTTTTTTGTTTTGTTTTTTTTTCCTGTAGGAGGGGTTCTGTAAGTTCTCCCACAGTGCCAGAGAGGTGAACCAGGACTCGTCCATGAAGACAGCGCTGTTTGCTGCTGCTGGAGTCGGCCTCGCTGGACTCACCTTCCTCCTGGTGCGCTAGCGAGCCTTTTACATCCTTAAAATGCATTCTCATCTAAGTTATCGTTTCATTTGGCACAATTAAGTAGATATTTGATTCATTAAATCTGACATCAGTGCTGCAAAAAAAACTGCTTAATCTGTAGTGAATTCAGGGCTGTGATCTCAAGTCAACTGAATGTTTGCACATACTCGGACCCCCCCTTCTCACACACACACACACATACGTAAATACTGACATTTTGTCACTTGCTCCTTAAAGATTGTAAAAATGATCTCAATGCCTTCAGAAATTTTGGAGTGAGTGACATCAGTTTGCATATCGTAGACAGGTGAATTACTAAAGCACAGGTTTCTGCACAGGATCACCTTGCTTTCAGAGTTTGTATTTTCAACTGTGCAGCTAAAAAAAAAAAAAAAACAACAAAAAAACCTTCGTTTCAATTTTCCCACAGCTTTTAGTTTTGATTTTAAAATTGTCAGCTGCCTTTTACTTCACGTGTTTACCTGCGTTGTGTATGTGGTATAGAGCTATTCTAGTGTACAATGTATAAATTAATATATTATATTTATATGAAATTAAACTGTAAGCAGTGGCCCTTTTCTTATTGATCCACAGCTTACTCAGTTGTTTCATTGTTTTCAAGTCTGTCTTATATTCATGTGAAATGTCTGTGATTTACACAGTCAGCTGAACGCAGTGCTGATGACCACACGACGGTGCTATGATATGTTGTGAAATGTTTCTCTTGTCAATCTACAAACCAGGGACCAATCTGACTTCTGACATATTGCTATTAGAACAAACCGTTGCAATGGCATCCCCCCCCCCCAACCCCCCCCCCCAACACAGATCTCTTGAAACATTATATTTTTACATTGTTTTGTTCTATTTATTTGTCACTGTTTTGTAATAAAAAGATGCAATCATAGCGTTTGTGATTCTTGTAATTGAGCGCAGTGAGAGTTAAACAGAAATGTGGTGACATCACCTTTTACAACTCTGTTTTCCCCAAAATGTCCAGGCAGCAGTGTGCAAGAGGATGTGAAGAGTAAATGATTGTCCCTCCCTTCATACGCAGACATATTGTCATAAATAAGATATGTTGTGCTGTCTGTCTGAGCTCCTCTGAACATCACAGTGCTCGAGTTACACACAGCGAGCTTTTAGTGCAGCAGCTTCACACTTTTGATCTGTGAAATAATTCCCCACAGACTAAAGCCGTGACTAAAGGGAAACAAAACACTACATTTTGAGTCACAATTGAAACTGTGTTATCAGTAGTGAGAAGTGTGCCTTTTTTTTAAACATTTCATTAGGGAAATAGACGTCCTACACAGTTTCAAATTAGTTTCACATAGTTGTGTAGTTTGCTTTGGTGCTTGTGACCTTATTTGTATGTTTGCACAGTTGATAATTGCAGCATATTTGGCAATACTGAACTATGTTGGCTGTAGATAAAATGGTCAATCTCAAATCTGTTCATTTTAGAATAACTTGATACACAATCCTTTATTTTCTTTTATTAAAGAATGAGTGAGACATTTAACAGTTGTCAGTGCTGGTAGACAAACATAATGGAGACATTTTTAAAATTACCGCACACACATCTTTGACATTTCTATACCGCAATCTCTCGTTATGTATCGGCTGTGAGGGAAATGATGGTATGAATATGAAAACTGCTTGTGTGAACTTGTGAAAGGCTCAAATGGTTAGTGACAGTCATAGAAACCATGTTTTATGCCGCTGAACAGTATGTTCCTGTGTGAAAGAGAAACCAAGAACATCTGTTCATGCCAAAGCGTATCCTGCCATGTCTGTTTAGGTATAACCATGCGTAGAATAGTCACAACAACTTCCAGAGGTTGGGTGTGAAAGAGATAAAGGAGTATTCACCCCACTTTTCGGGGGCTCTCCTCTACAGCAGCTTGTATGTCTGTATCATGTTTGGGTGAGCCGTGCTCTGAGCATTAAAGAAAGTGTGACAACGCTGTATTGAGAAATTGTTTCTTTCCTCATTCGAGGTGCCACGACATGGCAATACACATATACGTCTTGATGTATAAAAGAGAAGCTACCTCTGCCGCTTTTTTTTGTTGCTGCCCAGCGTAAAAAGGGCCGAGTTACTCAACTGGATCACCCTGTCGCTGCACGTCTGCAAAAAACTGCTTTTATCACTTTAAAAGAGAAAGAAAGAAGCCTGTTGAATCTCATCAGATTTTCTTTGCTCTGCCATCTGTTTACACAGCATTATCAGCACACTATCTATAGAAACACTTCAACACACAAAGGGGGAATTTTATGCTAAAAAGACTAAATGTGGCTGAAACCTCATATGAGCTACAGATAAACTTTTAAATGCACATTGACATTTACATTGAAAGTGCATTTAAAGGGGATCTTTTAATGGCCAGTATAAACAGGAAGAATGATTACAGTGGGGGAAAACCTGACTGTTGTTTTAAAATTGTGAACTTGTCCTTTAACATACTGCTTCATAAAAACAAAGAAATACAGATAAACAAGTACATATGACAGAAGAAACTCTCCAATGAGGCCATTTCTGATCATTTCCCTCAGTGCCAGTTAATCTCAACACTGTTCACACACTCACCCATGTACGTAGGCTAATTTCCACACTACGTAGACTCATTTCTACACTACATAGACTCATTTCTACACCATGTTCACAACACACATTTTTGTTTGTGAAACAGGGAACTATTACTGCCTCTGATGTGGGTATACGTGTTTCCTGTTGATAGTTTTTTTTTTTTTTTACTCCACTAACCCCAACAGAGCATGGCAAACAGCAGACAAATCTCTTGTTATTATCACTATCTGTTTATTTTATGGATTATAATACAGAGATTACATGGGCAGCACAGCAGCCCCCCCCCCCCCCATAACTGATTTAAAACGCAATCTGAAGGGTTTAAAGATGCACATTTCAGAGCCTCAATATATCTGCTTCCATTGTTTTATTCTATAAGCTGATTGGTGTGATAAGAGTCTGTCTTGTCTGGATTCAGCTCTCTGTCTCTTTAAAGATTGGCGATCAGTTTCCAGATGGGTTTTTTTTTTGCTGCCATCAAACATGCGGCTTGTACCACATCCTCACTGATATGATGTATTTCTTTGAAACCCGCTCAGAGAGTAGTAATGAGAAACACGATGAGCTCTCTGAGCGCTCTAACGCATACGCAGAGGGTGCTGGTCAACATTTCCACACAGGACAATGGGGAAGTGAAAGAAACGTAGCCTGGTACTTATAATAAAAACGTATAATATTCTATTAGCACACTCAACAATCCATGAATGTAACTAATTATATATACTCAAGTTAGGGCTGGGCAAATTATATTGATATCGTGATGTGAGACTAGATACTGTCTTAGATTTTGGATATCGTAATATCGTGATAAGTGTTGTCTTTTCTTGGTTTTAAAGGCTGCATTACAGTAAAGTGATGCCATTTTCTGAACTTACCAGAATGTTGTAGCTGTTTTAGTATTTACCTTTAACCACTTAGTCATTATTACCACATTACTGATGATTATTTATCAAAAATCTCATGTATTATTATAATATTTTGTGAAAGCACCAATAGTCATCCCTACAATATTATCGCAATATCAATATCGAGGTATTTGGTCAGAAATATTGTTAAAATAATAAATAATATTTGATTTTGTCCATATTGCCCAGCCCTAACTCAAGTAGTGTACTTAAGTATAATTTTGAGGTACTCTACTTGAGTAGGTGCATTTTATACTGTTTTATACTTCTACTCCACTACATTTAGGGCTACTTTTACTTTTCTACAATTATATGACAGCTATAGTAAGTAGTGATTTTCTGTGTAATACAACACTTTCATGTAGTGTGTTTCTGCAAAATAAGGACTTTTACTCTTAATACTTCAAGTACATTTTGCTAATTATACTTCTGTGCTTTCACTTCAGTAGAATTTTACGTGTAATGGAAAGTTTTTGAATTTCAGTATTGGTACTTTTACATGAGTAAAGTATGAATACTTTTTCTACTGCTTGTATGCAAGTTTGGATACACTGACCTTCATTCATAAACATTCAAAACAACCACCAGACACCCAGATTAAAAAAAAATAAATTATGCCAGGAGATGTCATTTGTCTACATAATAGACAGGAAGCTGAGTATTTCCATCCCATCATGATTCCTCTGATGTGATTGATTAGATCTGGTGGAAACAGAGGGACGTTGGAACGGGGACAGTTCAGGAAGTCAAAGACGCTGTGATCTCTGTTCAGGTGGACGATCCTATCAGTCTGTCAGGCGCTCAGCCAGCAGTGTCAGTACTGATCACTACACAGGAGAAAATTTGACTGCACATGTGCCTGCGTAGCCTTCTTTTCCACAACAGCTCATTAACAGTTAACCAAGCAGCATAAAATCATCAGAAATGATCACATCATCTGTTTTTCAGTGATATTTTATTGCATTTCTGGAAAATGGTTTGCCCTTTTTTGTTAGAATTGGTTACAAATTAACAACAGTATAACACTAAGTCATTGAAATAGTTAAAATACATGTTCTGTGACAAATTAAATATCTCTTTTTCATATGTAACATTTGCCATTGATTTAATATTTATCGTAACTGATAGATTAGAGGTTGCAATGCTCGGCTCATCACGACTGAACACCATGCAGGGAGCAATCTGAAGGGCATATATGGCAGATGTGAACATAAAATACATCTGAGTATAAATTACAAGGAAGATGACATTAGCAAACACACAAAGATTAAAATAACAAACAAGTTGGAAATATGCTGATTCACTTTCTTGTGAAGATGAGAAGATTGAGAGATAAGATCAGATAAGAATGCTTTCAATTTTCTTATCTAACTCTCAGCAAAAAAGCGAATAAGCGTGTTACCAAAAATATCAAACTATTCCTTTAAACTCCTACCTATTCATGGCACAGACCTGAAACATTTGGTGTTATCTAAACAGATAAAGGCTCAATATGAATTATATATATGGATTGATAAAGAGTTATATTTTCTGATTACTTACTCCTGAGTAAATTCAGCTTTATAGAGAGCTTTATTTATGTCAGAGAGACATGATGAGAGCAGTTTCTCAGGCTCCAGGTCAGCTAAAAAGCTTCTCGGCTTGCATCGTGTACACACCCACTAAGTTTTCAGCGCGTACATTCATAAACAGAAGTATCAGTGCCCGGCTCCTCAAAGCTCCCTCATCATCTTCTCATCTTTGTCTGTATTCACAAGGAAGACAATGTGTGGTCTGATCTTCTCATGGCTGAAACTTAAAGGCTTTCATTTTGGTCGACAAATACAAATGTGTCATATTTTTATGTTTGAAATCCTTTTTTTTTTCTGTATTAAAATAAGCAGGCGTGAGAGAATGACAAACCATGTACTGCTCTTGCAGTGTGAATACAGCTGCTGTTGTATCCTTCATCCTCTATTGGTGAATGCATTTGTTCTTGTGGTTCACCAGCTTTGACTTTTTTTTCTCCACTTCTCCCCCGTTAGCCGTCTTCTTCACCATCTCCACCATCTGGTTACATGAAACACAACAAAAGTTCAGTACTGCTATAGGGGAATTTTTTTTGTGATTTCTTTTTTTTAACTGCATCCTAGCAAGAATTGAAATTGTTAACATTTTAATTTAATTAACTTAGATGACTTCAGTGTATATCACATGATGTTTCCTGGTATTTCCCCTGTATTTACCTGCCTGAATGACAGGCCACTTTGGTTTAAAGAAAAATCTATAAACTAATAAACTAACTATGTGATACCGAAACAGAGACTAAAAGCACAATAAACTGACACATTCATATAACATGTACATATTAAAAAATTACCAGCAGTCTATTAAAACTAATACTAGCAATTTTTTTGTCTATACCATATTGTAAAAAAGAGTATTCACTTTTTAGATATCTATCTCACTAACACACTGACCTGTGCAGTATCAGGAAACACTCCTGTCTCCAGCTTGGAGTGGATCAGCTGACCATTCAGTGACACCTCAAAACTATCTGCAGGGGTGAAAATAAGACAACGACAGAACCAATTCAATATTAAGTACAGAAGTGCCAAGCTTCATAATGTGTATTTATTCACATATTGTCTGTGTATTGTCTAAAACAGGTTTCTGTGAGAGAGTGGCCGCAGTATGAAACAGACACTGGCTCTGCTAAATGATGAGTTAGGACTGTGTATTTTCACAGTAGTATTTTCATTTTTTTTTTTCTTAATCTAAGTTCTTGAAATGTTAACGCAACATTTTTAAAAGATAATATTTGGTGTTTTGCAACCACAAAATGGATATTTCAGTTAGAGTTTCAGCTCATTGTTAGTTTGACACAATGAGGTCCCATTTTTATTTATTATATTATATTGACAAGCAGGTGATAAAAGCAAATACCAAACAGCATCTGTATAAAAAAAAAAAAAAAAAAAAACTGCAGCTGTAACCTGCATTTTCTGCAGGTGGCACAGATGTAGAAGTGGCAGCAGCTGAAACTATTTGACTTGGTGATTGAACATAACAAGGAAGCTCCAGTTTCACATTTAAAAAATATGAAAACTATGTAGGGTGACAAATGCATATGATGGTTGTTTTTTCTTTATATATCACCAGTGTATATTGTGCTTATGGATATCATGCACTGCCTCCCTAGATGTATTAGTCCGGCTGTAATGTAGGCTGATGCGCAGAGATGTAACATGGAAACTGACATTTTGTGACTGGATATGAAAGATCAGCCAGTATAGGCAAATTCTAGGAGTGCCAGGGTGACATAGGGACACACACAACCAGAGGACGCAGACAGACAGACAGACAGACAGACAGAGACAGAGAGAGAGAGGGGGGGGGGGGAAGAAATAGAAAAAAACCCCACAATGATTCGTGCAGATTATCGAGGCGAAAGTGCTCGCTATCTTCTCAAGAGGTCAGATTTAACTTGTGATTCCACCTGCTTAGAACAACTTGCAAAAGGCAATTTTCAATGTGTGTTGGCAGAGGAGCACACCCCCCCCCCCTCCAAAAAATAACAGAAAACCACAAACACACAACAAAGATAAAAAAAGTTAGTGAAAAGATGGTTGCACTGAGAAATATATCATTCACTTGATTTAATCGTTCATCTGTCACAGAACGCTTTCGGCCATCCGGCCTTCATCAGTGTGTACAAATGAGGGCATATGTTCCTTAGTTAAAGGGGGCAGGTAGATATCAGGTGAACCTAATTACTAATCATTGTGGTGTTACAGTCACATAGAAACACATCACATAGAATGTTACTGTCAGTCAATACTGTGCATTATAATTCCAAATGATTTAATCTGAAGTACATCCACCATCCAGTTAGACATACTGAAACAACAATATTTACAATTAGCATTATTCACAAAATATATTCCAAAACAACTATGGCTATCACTGTGGACCTCAGCTTCCTCAGTACAAACCAATAGTTGGCAAAAAAACCTTAAAACATGTAAACAAAGATACATCTGTTACTAAAGCCACAATTACTAATTTGGTATAATGCAATTTTGAACAATTTTCTTAATTCCTCATAAATATCTTATTGTAGTGACTTAAAATTTTTGAACTTTTTTTGAATGGCAGGAGCAGATAACAGATATAATGTCACCTGACTCAGGTTTATTAAAAAAAAAGGGATCAAATTACATTCTTCATTCATGCCAGCAGGGTTTTTTAGCTGATGTATCCAAAAACACAAAAACAGTTGTGAGAGTCATTTTTCATGATTATCATTAGTACCACTTTTTCAATTCCAATACATTTTAGATCCTCTACTTAGTGTCCATGTTCACAGAAATGGCGTGCCACGGGTGATGTCATATCTGCCCGTCTAATGCTACTTCTGTGCTCATTGACCCTAACTTTCAAGATGTTTGACCTTTGTAGTATTTGTTATATTGACAGAATAGTAAGTAAATGACATGGGTCATGTTGCAGGTGATTAGGGATCTGATTCTGTACTCCTTTCCTGTGTGTGTGTGTCATTGAAGTTGTCACCATAGTTTTCACCATATTGCCACAGGAGTTGCATGATCTACAGGGGAAATTTCCCAAAGTGAATGCCTTCAGTGTAGTTGCATGTGAATCTGCCTTCACCAAACGATCTCTCAGACTCTCTCTCTGACCAAACGCTTGTGAACTTTGGGTAAGCCATAAATTACAGTTGTGATTGTAAATTCATTGAACAAAAACTTTGCTTGTATTCAGCTCATGTATATAGTTCTCTGTGGGATTAAACAGTAACTTCATGCAATATTTTTTATCCATCAACATTTAAAAAATTTTTTTTTGCTGCATTCAATCGTGTCCATTTATCGTCTCTGCGTGTTCTTATCTTTTGTTAAGTCATCTCAGCACGTGCGAGAGTCTTTTACTTACACCTCAGTATATGTTCTAGTTCCCCAAATTTATTTTCTACTTCTTCTACCAGTCTACAAAAAGTAATTATGGAGTTATTGCTTACTGTGGGATAAAAGTACTCTCAGGTGGTCGTAGGTCTCATAACTTTGACTTAAAAAGTCCGATTTGACATAGCAATACAATTTTCCATGAGCACTTTAATTTTTCTTATTCCCATAGTTTTGTTTATTTATTTTTTTCTTTTCTTGGCTGAAATGGCCCTCCATACTGTACTGTATGAGTGGAGAAAGAAAAAGCAGCTTACCGGGCCTCCCCTTGACTCCTGACACCTGCACACCAGGAACCTGCCTTATGTTACCGGCCAGTTCCTGGTAGCGGTACGCATAGCTTCATGCTTTACTGTAACACAAAACAACACAGAGGGAAAAACACATGAATGAACTCACTTACTGGCTCATTTACTTCTAACTTTAAATTCTGCTCATTTTGAACCCAGAGAGCGTTTACTGATTATATAATGTGAGTTTTTCTATATGTTTCTGTATTTCTAGCCAACTTGAATATGAAAAAAATTAAATATGTACCTAATTTAAGTCTACAAATGTATTTCTACCCAGTCCTTGAGCTTCACTGGAACCCTTAAGTTAACTAGAAAATTGTCACATCATTGTGCATAAAGACAGGAAATGTGCTGTTCCCACTAGCTTCCTCATTACTATGTATCTATTTCTCAACATTTAGTTTATTGCAGTCTGTCTATTCTACAAGATTAACCAGTAGAATTAAGTTAAAAACTTACCAAAATTCAACGGTGACTGTAGCCATGGTTTTGCAGCTGATTCGTGTAAACCAGTAGTTTATGTAGCTGTAAACACTCAGACAAAAGCTGATCTGAATAAAATGCAAAGTCATGATAATAGGACTCTATATTATGAGGTAAACCACACCCATTGGGAGGGCAGACCAGTCCGTCCAGTGTACGCATCACGACTAAATTTGACCAAAATACAAGGCCAGTATTGTTCCTGTTGCACCTGTAGTTTCTTTCTATGCTGTTGTCTTCCTGGTATTTCACTGAAGAGGTATAAAGTTAACACAACAAAAAGAGCACAATTTAAAAAATTTAAGCCAAAAAATTCTACAAAGTGCACAAAAGTCAGTGTTATTGCAGAGCAGAAGCACCAGATGCCAGACTAAATTCATATTCTCTTTAAAGTAAAGTGACGACTGACTGTGAGAGGATGCATGCTGTTAAGAGTCAAACCTTTATGACATTCTCCTTTTAGAGAAGTGAGAGAAGCAGGACATTATCACACAGTTGCATTCAGATTAGGGGCGTGCAGCAGGCTTAATTCAGGCGAGTCTATCAGTTTCAGTCAGGGACAGCGTGTCTCAGGTGAACAGAGGTTATTGTGTGTGGATTCATAAACCAGCAGCTGCTGTCCACCTGAGGAATCTGAGGCCTCTGTTCAAACACCGGACCCACTGTCTCCTTCTGCAGGCGTACAGTCAAGAATTTACCAGCCCTTCATCTGCAGGACTTTACTGCTCCACTGATGGCAGACACAATGCAGTCAGCAACATTTTAAGATCCTCTCCAGACTTGTTTTAAGGCATTTTTAAATATTCGAATAATTTGTGACTGACTGGAGGCGTCGTATTTCCACATTACACATACGTCTTTCTGCACAGTGAAGCTCAAACATCCAAGTGAAGTAACAGCAAGCAAAACACATGTCAGAGTGAATGGGGATGTTTCTACTCGGGCTGCAACTAATGATTCTTTTCATTTTCAATTAAATCTGCCAATTGTTTTCTTGATTAATCAAATCTCTGTAATGCCAGAATAGTGACAAATGCCTGTTATAGTTCTGCAGAGGCCGAGGTGGTGCATTCAATTTGCTTTTTTTTTAAAATCCAACCCTTAAACTCAAAACATATGAAGTTCATTATGATATATGACAAAGAAAAGAATTAAATCCTCACATTTGGGAACTAGCAAATGTTTGTACTATTAAAATAGTCTCCAGTTCATTTTCTATCAATCAACTAATCAATTAATCATTTCTGCTCTAATGTGCCTGTTTCATCTTCTTCACAGCCCCACTTACAAACTGCAGGCTGCTCGGCTTGAATCTGAATATAAGCCATCTATCACAACACTTGTAAGACCTGAGCGATGTTGCTGAAGCTTTTTTAATGTTTTATTTGTTTAAAATGATTCCAGTACAAAATGTATACAGTAATACCCTTAGTTTGTCAGTTCCCCTGAATAAAATATTTTAATCTGTTCAGCTCATGCCAGATAACAGTATCTATAAGATACACTAGATTGTAATTTGCTCATACAACAGTTGATGACAAAGATATAGCAATAGTACCTTTGTAACAATAAAAACTATCAGCAATATTTTGGTGGACACACTTTCAATACAATAAAATTACATACATTGTTCTGTAAAAGTTGCATTGCAATCTGCCCATATTTTACAAGATTTTCAAATTCATGTATATCTTTTCGTTAACTAAGAGACAAAAAGTTGTGATACAGGTCTTTATACATTTATAAAAATGATCTGGTGGCAAACTGCAGCGTTGCAGTGACTGAATCTCAGCAGGCGTTCCTCTCTGAAGCTGCTGTAACAGATGTACAATGCACTTAGATTTGTTCTTTTTTTTTTTCCTTTTTTTTGTTAAAACAAGGCAACATCTCAAACTTCATAATAAATAATAAACCCTCTGCAATGATAGTGTACCTGTCCATATATCCAGTTCATATATATATAATTCATAAACTTGTACAAAAAATGTTTAAAACTTTTTTACCCCTCCCCCACCCCTGTTTATATACTAAAAAACAAAGGTTAAGATGGTTGAATTGTGTTCAACAGCATTTTGGTGGGACAAACAAAAACAATACACAGTCTGCATGCACTGGTTTCCATGGAAACACAGGTGTGATTCTTCCAGTTGATTGGATACGTCTTTCTGCTCCTTGGCTTTGACTAAACCGATAAGAACAGTGTAGCCTCGTGATTATTCGCCCTCTCGCTTTAAAGCGATCACAGCATCAGCCTCATTGATTGGCGGGACTCCTTGACGCCGCCCCCCGGGTTGGGAGGATCATCTTGCGGGAACGTCACCTTGTCTGGTGTGTATTCGTTCCTCTTCAGATCTGACCAACAAAAGGGAGGGTTGAGGAAAAAAAGTGTTATAAAACTATACTATATCTATAACAAGATAGATTTATCACCGGTTATCAGCAGAAGTTTATCACTGGTAGGTAAAAGCTGCCTTGAAGCTCAAAGTTTAGGAAGGATGTAACTGAACGGCAGCTGTAAAATATCCCTCACCAGGAAGTTTGAGTTTGCGACAGCAGGAGTTGCAGTGATGTTTTGCACGAAAGTTCCTAATGGCATCATCTCCCAGGTTGGCGGGTCCGAATATCATATCATAAGACCTGCAGGAGTCCAAAAGTGCAAAGTTACTTGAAAAAAAGTGGCTGATAAAGTTGACGTTATTCACAAGTGAGTCACAAGAAGCTAGATAAGTCAATTAAAAAGTTGAACGACTTACCCCTTCTCACCACTCTTTATAACTGATGGATCTGTCAGAATCTCTCCGACCCCTACAGAGACAGACACACACACACACACACACACACACACACACACACACACACACACACACACACACACACACACACACACACACACACACACACACACACACACACACACACACACACACACACACACACACACCAAACACGCTTCATTATCAAAAACATGAACTAGAAAACAATATCAATACTGCTAAGTGCACAGGCAGTTCATTCATTTAGTAGAATAAACTGTAACTGGAGAAAAACCTGTAATATAAACAAACTGCTAATGATTATTTTCATTCTGGATTCGTTTTTGGATTATTTTCTTGATTAATCAATTAGTTGTTTGGTCTATAAAATCTTGATCACGGTTTCCCGAAGCCCAAGCTGGCATCCTCAAATGTCTTGTTTTGTTCACAGTAAAAAGATATTCTGTCTATTATTGTAAAGGATTATAGAAACAAGAAAATATGCACGTTTGAGAAGCTGAAATCAGAGAATTTGGACATTTTTTACATAACAAATGGCTCCAAACAATTAATCAATTATCAAAATAGTGATTCGTTTAATAGTTGTCAACTAATCAATCAATCGACTAATTGTTGCAGCTTTAAAACACACTTGTCATGCGCACAGGAAACAGGTGAACTACATCACCATGTGAACCTCATAACTACTACAATAAACATTATTAACTACTATAATAAACTTATTGATGATGTATTGATTATTCCTTATACTGAATGTGGAGTTGTGCTTTCCTCATGTAAAGGAAACACTTTTAAACAAACCACAAAAAAACTTTTTTTTTTTATAAATTCATTTGATTGCTTTATAAAAGGTGTGTTGCCACTGCATGTATCACATCTCCTGTGTTTTTACCCTGCAGGTCGAGCACCAGCAGCTCTCCGCGGGTGTACTCGTAGGTCCAGTGGCTGAAGGCCAGCATGGTTTCCTCCAGGAGGTTGGTGGGGACAATCTCATCTCCGTTGTTGTTGTTGAACTTCCTGAACTCCCCAGTGATGCACTCCTCTATGGCAAACCACTGTCCAGCAGAGTGACAGTAGAGCAGAAACACCTCCAGGAACCTGCACACACACAGCGACAGCCTCCTTAAAGACTTGAGTTTGAGCTTATTGTTTAAAAAAAAACAACAACAAAAAAAACCACTCAATATTGCCCTAAAAAGTCATTTAGGGTTTTTTGTTATGATGCCAGAAGTAATTCTGACTTGAAAAACTACACTGCATCTAAAGTGCATTCAGAATTGTGAACAAGGAAATATTAATCGCTAATGTGAAAACAAAATAATCAAATTCCTAGATAAGATGACGTCATAGGATCACAAATGTCTCGTGTTTATCAGTGACAGCTGCTTTGCATCACTTGACATGCAATTTGAAAGCAAGAGAACCACATGTGCTGTAATACCAAAGGAAAATATCTAGAGAGAAAATGTGGAACAGTGTAGCCTGTAAACAGACGACTGTGGATTATTAAATGTACTATTTTGTGCATTTTCTTAACAAATAATGCTAGAAGTGACCAGTGTTTGTGTTGCTGTATAAATCACTTGTTGTACTACTTTGCCTTGCAAAACCACAACTATGCAAACTTTGTGACCCGACTGCATAACATTTATAATCACACAGGGAAATAAAAAATATATGAAAATAAAATAATATATAATATAATAAACAAACACTTCTATGTGTGTGTGAATGGGACTTCTGTGTGAGTGTGTGTGTTCCTGCGTGCGTGTTTACCTTGGTGAATAAGGAATAGTCTTCGGTCTGACTTGGTTGAAAGCAAATGTCAGCTTCTGAGCGGCTCGCTGTTGTTGAATTTCCTGGATTGGCACAAGGAAACACTGGTCACACACCACCTTTTCACTATTTCACCTTTGTTTACGAGGCTCTTTACATGAGTATATGTTTGTGCTCCCTACCCTGAGACAAAGGTGCAGTACAGTGTCCTCCTTGTAGATGCTCTGCCAGGTTTGGACCACCTCAGGAAGGAAGGACTTGACTATATACAGGTGTCCTGGTTTCAGGATGTCGTACTCGGACCAAGTGCAGAGCACTTTGAGGGCCCGTCTCAGTCCTCCGCCCATCTCCTCCTTGCTGAGAAACTCGATTTTGGCACAGAGACCCCGCTGGGCCCAGGAAGACATGCTGTTGTTGATAGTGTTGGGGGAGCTCTCCTCCAGACGGTACACAGTCACCGGCTCACCTGGAAGAAACACACAGCGGCAGGGGAGAGTTAGACACACTCCTGCTGTAGAGTTAAGGTAAACGTTTGGTGACATTACAGTGTAATATTTCTAAAATCAACTCTAACATGTCAGATTCTGTGTTTGCTCCCGTTTCCCTGCCTCCGTCTCAGTTAAAAGTTGCATTACACATTTTGACCACTGGGAGGCAAAAAGACTCCAAAACAAACTCACAGCAAAAGAACATTGATCTAGTATTATAAAGTTCTTCAGGCTGACGTGTTAGCAAATGTTTACCTACTTACACATTCAGCAGACAAAGAGCAACATGTGCCCTAAATATTCACTGCACTGGTGTTCCAGTGAAGATTTGATCCATTAACTCTGTATGATGGGTGCGGGTCTCTATGGGCATGCTAGGTATTTGACTTCCTTCCTTTTTAGATTACTTTTGGGGCACTTTTGTCATTATTTACCGCAGAGAATCACACAGGAAATTTGAGGGCAGAGAGAGAGGAAGATGACAAATAATGTTCCCTGGGCTGGTTTCAGGGTGATGTAGTTATGAGAAGGTTACCACTACAAAAGGTTGATTTTTTTTTAAATACCAGTCCACTGTTGCTGTTTCAAGCTTTTGTTTTTTGTCAGGAAGAGGCATCAAGAATAAATACAATATACTAATAAATACTAGTTGTGCCAGCTGATTCTGAAACAACTCCTCTGAGGCTTTGAGACAAGTATTTGCTGATGGCGAATGCTTCTTTAAGTATTTACTTTGGCCAGTTATTTCTGTGTATTTTCTCTAGATTAATGTCTTTTTCATTAGTTGTCTCCAAACTTTTCTCAAGCCTGATTAGGCAAAACTATGAGCTGAACGCTGCCAATAGCTGTAGGCTACTGGTAACTCTTTACAACACATTACATTACAGGATTCTTAAGATGAAATGATAATGGTTAAAATATTGCTTCATGGAGTTTTAAAAATGCCATGTTGCTGCCCATTTCTTCATCACAAACCGTGTGATGTGTTAAATGCAAATATACAACCACCTCCTTAACACCATCATGATGAAATGGCTAGAAACTGCATGGATCACACGACTCACAACCATTTGCATTTAAAGGCATTCAGCTGATTGAGTTTTCTTAAACAATTCACAGTGAGAACAACAGAAAACTAGCAGCAAAACTTTGACGACAACATGACCGCCACTCAAAAATGCCACATTAAAAACTTTCAAATTAGTAGTTTGTCCAAGAGAACATGTACCTGAAAAAAAGACAACGTACACACTTTGTTATGTGATAGCTTGGGCAGGACTGTGATGCAAACAGCTGCAGGTGTGGGAGGGGAAAAAACAACGTGGAAACCACACTCTTCTTATCCGTCTTCGTACTTCCTCATTCTCTAACTGCCTGCTGTCGTTTCTCAGAACAGCCGGCAGCCTTTTCACCTGACGTGACATATCTGGGAATGCACCGTGATCCACTCTTACCTCTAGGGGGCACCGGGGTGAAGGGGATACTCTGAGACAGCCTCATCAAGTTGTTGCGCTCAACAGCTGCAGGAGGAAGGTGTACACACACACACATACACAGGTTAAGACAACTGCAGCAGAGGAGTGAAGACTCTTTGACTTCACCCATAGACTAATTACTGATTTTGGAACTTAAATAATACATGAAAAGATAATAACACAGCATACTCTCTTGAATCCATGTCTCACCTGAGTACTGGTAGCTTTCTATGGGCTTGAAAGGTGAGCCAATAGCTACAGAGAGAAAAAAAAAAGTTGACTGTTAATCTTATTGCAAAAACTTCAACAGAAGAAATAATAAGAAATAACTGTTGCGGTTAGTGAACCTGCCAGTGGTGATCACCGATCAATCATCTGAGCACATTAATCCAATAAAAACACCCTGAGCTATTCCAGCATCCACCAGTAGATGTCTCTTTACTTCTTCACAACAAGCACAGAAACGGGCATCAGGCTCAAGCTTACTGCAACAGTTTTACTTTCTGGAAGTACTTTCTGTTGCTAGGTAACCAAAAATATCGCCTCGCGGTTGTATGCCTCCGCCAACCAGTCAAGTTGCAGTTTACATCCATGTTTGTCCAGGCTCATATAATATTTGTAGTGAAGACTTTGAAGGAATTTAATAAAAAGGTATCAAGTTTATTTTCTGGTGAAATGGAAGTTATCACTATATTAACATGTATGACTCCAGTTAATAATTTCCAGTGAGAAACATGCCGTCTTTAAATGTCATCACGTCATAATTCAATTCTATTTAACATTTGTGTGAAATTTTGTCTTGATTAGCGTATGAATTCTTGAGTTATAACCAAAAACGTGTTTTATGAGGTCACAGTGCCCTTGAACTTTGACCATCAAATTCTAATCAGTTAATCCTTGAGTCCAAGTGGACGTTTGTGCCGGATGTAATAAAATTCCCTCCATACATTCCTGAGATATCATGTTTCACGAGAATAGAACGGACGGACTTGTATTTTTTATCTGGGTAATGTATTTGTCATTCCCTCTATAATTCAAAGTCAGACGGTTACAGATGTAAACAGTATATAAACCTGAGCTTTATATAATTTTACATTTATTTACATTTTTCCCTTGTTTTCTCATACTATGATAAAACTTAAACTTACTATAAATAAATATTATCATTGCCAGACCTGCCTCTTAGTGTCATCAGTTTATTGGTTATTCTGTTAAGAAACGGTAAATACTGGGAGCAGGACTGAAATTTAATTATTTTCACGGCTGATTATTTTCTCCATTAACTGATTAATCATTTACTCTATTAAATGTAAAGAAGTTGTGACAAACTGCACATCACAAATTCCCAGAGGCCAAAGTGACACCTTCAAATTGCTAGTTTTGCCCAAAGATATTCAATTCACAATAATATATAACTGAGAGAAGCAGCAAATCCTTGAAAAACAACCGAAACAATGAATTATTTATCAAAATAGTTCATTACTTTTCAGTTGACTAATCAGCCCTAATTGCGAGTGCAGGTATTCATGGTATAAAATAAGTTTGCGCTGTTTGGTCGGTCAGTGCGGGTTACTCACAGTCCTTTCTGGCTCCGAGGTGAGTGTGGCGTGGTGTGTAGAGAGCAACGGCGGCTGTAACCACAAAATGAGACACAACGGCATGAGGCTCGATGAAGCTTTCATCCAGCAACATGGCTGACACCTACATGAAGTATAAGCGACTGAAAAAATATGTGTCTGCAAGTAGGCCTAAAGGCTTTTATATGTTCCACTGAAGTGACCAGTTTGTAAAGTTTTGAGATATTCCTCGACTGCCTCAGATTATTAGTCAAATTCTTGTCACCTTGTCTGGAATAAACCTTTAAAAATGATGTACTATTCTGGAAGCGCCATTACCTGTTTCACAACATTATAATGTTGCTAAAACAATGTCACAACCAAACCAAAGACAGACAATGCTTGAGTAAAACCCCAGAAATACAGTAAAAAGGTTATTTATGGATGGTAGAAAAATGGTTGTCCTCATGTTACTGTATGGATACTACACACACAGACACACACAGACACACACGATGGAAGGAAGGTGAAAAGGTCAAATGTCACTGATAACAGTGTTCACGTAATGCTGCTGAACCAGCTGATCTGGACAGTCAGACCCGACCGAACCATTCAGATGGAGGAACGACGGCAAAACTACAGATCTTACCAGTTAGTGTATCCTCCCCAGGAGCTCGACTGACAGAGAGCAAGACAGACGGAGACAGAGAAAGAAAGGCATTAGTTAAACAAAAGATTACAGGCACAGCTGTCTGTCTTACAAATCTACACAGGAGCTTGTGTAATGCATTTACATTTGGTGGTGAGAATAAGTGTGTATCACTGTGTGCTGGCTTTAAATACGTGAGACAAACAAGCACCAGATATCGACTTAAATCAGACATAAACTGGCCTGATGTAACAAGGGTGTGTGTGTGTGTGTGTGTAGGAAGTTACTTACAGGCTGCTGGCTTGGGCTGATTTGACCTGAACTCTTTCCTGGTAGAGAAATGAAAAGTTGTGAAACAATGACAGAAACCGGAATTTATAAAGTTAACGAGTTTAACTACACAGAGTTGTGTTTTTCTACTTTGCACTCTTAAAAAATACACACACAGCTTACCAGTACCGCGGTCCTGGGGTCCTCATGGATGAGGATATCTTCAGCTGACACTCTGCTCCTGTCCTTCTTCGTCAGAGCTACAGAAACACAAAGAACGATCACCAAACGTCACATGTTACCAGGAACATTGTTCACAGACACAGCTGGTGAGTTATGGACTGCAGAGAATTGAAATAATTAACATTATTTGTGTATTGTAAGCTTACTGGAGTCAGGATGGAGTAAAGCCGGATTCCTGTCAAACTCTGTGAAGCCAGCGTAGGAGCTGACTGCTCTGATGTGACCGTGACCTTCAGGCTGACCCTGTGACCAGAAAAACAGGCAGGGATGAAGAGGAAAGGGTGTGATAAAGTAAAGATTATTCCTAAACACTGATTAACGGTGACTTTAATAGGTTTAAGACAATGTTTCTGAAATCAGAACAGTTTTTTTCTGAGAAAACAAACATTACCCACATATTATAACACCTTACCAGGGAGGGGCTGGTCAGGAGATTGTGTCAAATTACTTCAACATCAGAAAATCTACTTGTAGGACCTTTAAACAAGTGTTTGACTGAAGATATATGAGGAACCACATGTTCATGCTAAGGCAAATATGACAGAAACACACTTTGACCAAACACCTAGACAAAGATTTGGGATGTCGAAGCTCCACACTACAAGCTCCTCTGACAAGACATATGCTCCTGTCTAAGTAGAAAACAACCATACAATGATATGCACACACACCTGCTGTCTGGTCTGTGTGGCCGGGCTGTGCTGTGTGCTGGAGGTGGAGGTCTCTTTGGGTGTGGAGTGCTGGAGGCCCAAACTGTCTTTATGTCCTAAAACCAAAAAGACATAGTGAGGCCACCACAGACTGAGTGTGTGTTCAATTTATTTGTATTTGCAATGATGTATAATTTAACCTGCCGTTTCAATCACCAAATCACATTCCCCAAAATAGACAAAAAAAAAAAAATTACTTTGTTTTTTTTCCTCGTAATCTTTGCCTGTAATGTTTCCACCATAACAATCGTAAAGAATTATTTGTTTACTATTACCATTCTGAAATCTGCAGCAATTTCTGTGTAGCATTCAAAACAAGGAAAGCAAAACATACTGTCCGATCTGCTGACATCACCATCACCACAATGGTGAAATAATCACGATTTAAACATTTGATTCTTATGAGAAACTCCTCCCTTCACCTGCCAAACACATCCTTAAATCAATAGTTAGTCCTTATTCATAGAAAACCTCAACCAGTCAACCAATCATTCATGCTTCTGTCACATCATACTTGAAAACCTCAGAGCCACCCATGAACAGAGAACAAACCAAAAAGGTCCAGACAGAGCGGAGACAGGAAAGGAAAAGCCACCAGCCATAGGTCTACTGGGATCCTGATCTGGAGATGGACAAGCTTGAGCACGGCAGACGCAGCCCTGAGCTAGACTGAAATTCAAACCTCTCATTGCCCCTCCTGTCATGTTCCTCTTGCCAACAGGGACTTCAGACCCACTTTGACCCTCACAGCAGGACGCTGGAGGAGCCGCTGGTCCAGACAAACTCCACTCCCTGCGCCTTCGTCTGCGGGGTCTCCTGGGTGCCACAGCAGGGGCGTGAGTGCAACTTGGCAGGCTGGTAGGTTTATGAGTGTCTAACGCTGGTGATGAGGTCATCTGACCGGCAGCTTCATTGTCTGTTCCTTGTCTAACCAGAGAGCCTGATCTGCCCTCGTCGTCGCAGAAAGCCTCGTTCACGTATCCCCAACTCACCTCCCTCGCTCTCTCCCCGGCTCCTAACCCCTCTGTGTTGTCAGGCTTCGCAATGCAAGCAGGCAAGCAGGCAGGCCGAGCAGAGCCCGAAGTCGAAACAATGACAACAGTAGGATACACACACACACAGTTCTCATCCTCCTCTTTTATCCTCTGATCAACACCAGATTGAGTCTCATTCTCATACTTACCAACAAACGCCCCAAACTCTACAGTGGTGCTGTCTGGCTGGAGGGGCTGCTGGTAAAGTTCAGCTAGGGCGAGTTCGGGGTGGCTGGAGCCACTGGGCTGGGAAGGGGTGCTGCTGATGTGGAACTGAGCCCCAGGGGAGGGCACATTGGGCAGGCTGGATGGGGAGTCGGAATAGCCCGGCTCTTGTGGACGGGTCAGCTTACTCTGGGTGAGAGAGTGGCCTCGGAGACGCAGCTCCGGTGGGGAAATGGCTACAGCACTTTGGACAAAGGCACTGGAGCTGGCACTGCCTGAGGAGCCAGCCTCTGCAGCAAGGTGCCCGAGCCCAAACAACCCCCTCCTCTCTGGGCTCATTGCTGGGTTCAGGTTGGAGTCCGGCCCCAGTCCTGCTCCAGGGCTGGGCCCGACTCTCCGGCTACTTTCAGTCCCAGCCCCTCCTCCTACACCGATCCCAAAAAGAGAATCTGCTATGTTGGCTCCTGCCTGGGGAAAAGAGGAGCCGAAGTAGGCACCGACACTACGTTTGCCTATCACGGACGATTTGGAATGGGAGCCAGTCTCTGTTGCCACAGGGGCGATGCTGGGGACCACGTTCTTTGAGAGGCTGAGCTCCCGGGTGATCTGATTGTGGACCTTGCTGGCCTCTGATGCCCTCTGGGCAGTTAGGGTCTTCAGAGTGTCCACAGTCAGAGCTGAGAGGTCCTGGAGGTGGCCGATCTGGGAGTCCAGTGTGTGCAAAGAGCGTTTTATAAAGTTGACTTTGTTCCCAACCTCTTTCAGCTGCAGACACATGGTCTCAACCCTAGAAATGACAGGAAACAGCAGCTTTGGTTACTCACAACTTAGCTCTTGTTATCTGCTATTGTTAATGTTAAAAACTAGTATAAAAATAAAAAATATTTTATTGTTAAAATGAAAATATGAACTAATGTCTACTACTGAAATAAGTGACCGACTCATTCTGAAAATGTCACATTTTTCTTATTTATAGTAAATTTAATTTTAGTACTTCATCTTAATTGTTTGATTTAATTTTAAACACTGCATACTTTTGGACGTTGCCTCAAAAAAGGGCAATTACAAACCCCACCTTTCTGAGGTAAGACGTATGCGCTCCTCACTCCCCGAGTGAAACTGATCATCCTTTTCATGAAAGTATGTCTCCACACACTGCTCCTCAAAATCATGAAGCTTTTTTTGGTCTTCCTCCGTGAGAAACAGCTCTGAAAGAAGGAGAATCCATTATGGATGTGCAGGATACAGGATACTGCACCACAGAGCCTTTATCAACAGAAAGCAGAGACTTGATACTGTTGTTGTCCTTACTGGTGGCTAACAGCAACACTTGAAAACACCTAGACCACTCAAAATCACTGGAATCAAATCAAAACAACTTAAAATGTTTGTTATCTTGGAAAATATTTATGATCAGTGGCAAAAATTGCTGAATTTTTCCCCCATTTTTTTAATAGTCTACATGCAGAAGACATGAGGTTTCTGCCAGACATTTGACAGAAGTGTGATCGTACTTGGTCCGTAAGTATTCTCCTTCTTTCTCTTTCTGCACATACAGAAGAGAGAGTAGATATGGCACAGGAGGATGAAGGGGGGTGGGAGAACAGGCTTCTCATGGTAGGCCATAATGAAATGGTAGCGCTGGTACTTCCACACCAGATTGGAAATTGACTTCACTTGCAGATACACATTGCTGGAAAACAGTACAGAAATGACATTAAGGATAATGATGTTGAGAGGAACGGCGTTGTTTTCCTAAACCGGCCAACTGAAAATATGCTCAGGTTTTATATTTGTTTATGCTTCTGTTTAGCATACTATTTTTCAGTAGGACGGCTACAAAAATGCAAGTGTACATCATAAATATAAAATGCAAACACTGAAATGTTCTGCACTCACTTGAAGAAGGCGATGAGGAGGTTGACCATTAGTATATACTGTACAAAGAGGTAGACTGCTTGTAGGAAAGGAGTCAGCCACACTCCTGCCGTACACAGGGTCTTTACTCCTGCTTCACTGTTATTGGCACACACTGTGAAGAGAAGGAGCCTATTAGGACAAGCGCAGACATACGCGCACACACGCCACATCCCAGGTCTTGTTCATATGCATTTACAACTAACTTTCTTTCTTTAATGGGTCTGAATCTGACTCCAACGTGAAAGGATACACACTAAGACAAAAGAAAATGCCAATACTGCATTCAGCAGAGATGGATATTGTCACATCTGTCAAAACGTTCAAACGTAATGTGGATAAAATGTACAAATTTACATTGAAGTATTAAATATTTAGTGTTCTAATATAAAATCCTCTCTAGATTTTTACTGTATGTATTCATTATGATTAAATTGACTAAACTATGGAGAATTATTTCCAATGTTTATCTCTTTTTTTCTTTTCACTAGTACAACTTTAACAAAAGTTTGCACTTCTTAATTAACATGTACCTATTCACTACATCCTTCCTTTCTAAGCTAAAGATCATAATCATAGTAATAATCTATGTGATAAATTTCAACAGTGTGAAACCTCGGGATGCCAACTCAGGTTATGGAACACACCCAGGTGTTTTGTTCCACCTAAGCTTCAAATGCGCCCGACTCAATTGACGATTGCTTAATCGTTGCCTTATTCCTGTTGATTTATAGCTGAGTCGAGGCAGTCGATGCTGTGGTGAAGCAAAAAGCTCTGCCCTCCGCAAAGAGAGCAGCGCTGGCTGCTTCTGTGTGTGAACCATGTTGTGTGAAAGAGACTGTGAGGGGAACAATGATTAGGCCGGGTTTGATTTCCAGTGCTTGTTTTGAGTGACAATCAGCTGTCATGCTGTGGTGAGAAGCTTTGAATAAAACTGTCCTTACCCTCATAATCTCCCCTACCATCCTCATCGTCCTTACCATCGATTTCATAGGCATACACTTCCCCGTACATCATCCAGTACGGTTGGAACACCACATCTTTGGCCAGCGTCCAGCTGGGCTCTTCATGTGGGTACAGAATGGCTTTCCTGGGTACGCCATAGCTCAGGAGGACTATAGCCATGATTACCACAATATAAAACATGTTGGCCACCTGCAAGTGATGACACACATACTCATTTCAAGTCGTGTTATAACATCAGATTTTCTTTAGCACATAAGTCTGCTCTGGGAACCCCAAGTCAGCACTACTTTCTCACTTTTGCTTTCAAAAGTCACAGTAAAAAGTCCCTAGATTTTATATTACACTGCTTTTCAAACAGGGTAAAATGATTTGATTTGGTTTGTTTTGCCTGTTTCAAAGCTATTGTTGATTCCAGCTGCTGGGTTAAAAAAATATAATGGCTGTATTGAAATCCCCAAGACAGATTCAGTAATTGTCAACTACTCAACGGCTATGGATGTGTATATAACGGTCTACTCAAATCTACCATCACTTAAAGGAATAGTTTAACATTTTGGGAAATACACTTTGACTTTTGAAAGACTGTCACCATTGTCATGTCTGTACAGTAAATATGAAGCTACAGAGAGCAGTTGGTTAGCTTAGCTTAGCATTAAGACTGGACCCAGAGGGAAACAGCACCTCCAAAGCTCATTAATTAAGTCACTAGCTTGCTAGAAATTGAGACATAATGCATTACTTTAAAAAAAATTGACTAAGTTGTGTTAAATTTAACTTTGAACAGAGCTAAGCTAGCAGTTAGCTGTTTCCAGTCTTTCTGCTGAGCTAAGCTAATCATCTATTGGCTTCATATTTACTGAGCAGACCTGAGAGTTCATTTAACTTTTGGCAAAAAAGCAACTGAGCGTATTTCCCAAAATGCTGAACTATCTAAAACTAGAAGAAAAAAAAAATCAGGTCAATTGATCTAACTTACTATAATTTCATTTTCAATATGCTGTTGAAGGTGGAATATCACTTCAAAAGGTTGTATAAATACTTTGTTAAAACCACACCATGAACATGGAACACATGAAGTAATAGTAGTGGTGAAAAACTGATGGGGCTGCTCAGGATGATATAGTAGGTTACAATACCTGCATGTAGATGATTAATGCTGTTTAAATGTGAACGTTCAAATTGAAACATGATTATTAATATGAGCAATTGTTGAATGCACAAAAACATAGCAACAACACTTTCACAGTATGTTCAGACTACAAGTTAAAAACCAAAGTTGTCTGCAGATACATCACCTTATGTATCACAAAATAATTACTATTAAACATGTTAATATTTCTTCTACTGTATGTGAAGTGTTATACATCATAAAATATAATTCCTGTATCTGCTACTCAGTCTGTTTCACAGAAGGTACAGCATGACCATAAAGCAAATATTTAATACATTTCCTATGTTATGAATCATGGATGTAAAATAGCGAAAACTTCTACAGTGTATGAAAACTTTGGTGTGACGTCCAGACCATAGTTCTGTGCTTCTGCTCATAATGTGAACACACCGTCACAGCAAAAAGTGTTGCTGTTCTGGTATGTTGAAGACTAAAATATGAAACCCAGGGGCAGCCTTACAAAGCCTGCTACGTCTTGTTTCAGACACAAAATACCAGTAACATTTTATAGTTACACAAGCCTGGAGGCGCAGTTAGACTTTCACCTGAGTTGCACTCTGCATGTCTGAGAAATGTTCCTAGAAAGCAAATCTGGCACTCAGCGTTGCCAAGAAAACGTCCTCTATGTTGATTGCGTTTGGTGATTCAAATAATTATCCCAAAAAAAAAAAGAACTCACCATTTTGGCAATCATCATAACATACGGTCCAGCTTGCTGGTTGACAGCCAGGATGTCGAGGAGTCGCACGTACCAGAAGATGATATTGAGACAATAAACTGTCCTCCCAGGGGTGAAGGCATCCCCTCCAACCAATCTCAGGCCAAAGCCGATAAAGAAGGTCATAATTGCCAGAAAGTCAGACACATTGAAATAGTAACTGAACCACACCTTTATCTTCTGACTTATTTTGCCTGCTTCAGACATAAACATCTGGGGAAAAAAAGGAGAAAGAGGTCATATAATAATAAGTTAGTTGATTCACAGTTTTTGGGAAAGTTAATTTTTTAAGACAGGATTACAGAGAGGAACTAGTATCAAAAGCTACCGTCTGTGTCATATTAATAAAGTCACCGTCTCCACTATTTTTAAAGACCACGAATGAGTGAGTAACACCTCTGCTCCACATACCTCTCGAATCTTTTCAATGGCGGAGGTAAAGATGTAGAGGATGACCACCCACTCTTGAGGAGAAGGCCAATCAGGCATCTTCACCAGGACCACGTACGAGTAGAACATCAAGAAGCCCAGGTAGAAGAGCTGACCACAAGAGACACACGAGAATACGGCTCATCAACGCTGGACATGGAGCGAAAATACTTGATCAAATGTGAGGAGAGGAGTAATTCTCCCAAGAATGGAAGAATGTAACTGGCCTGTGTTGACAAAGCCTCTAAATTCAGACAGTTCCAGAGAGGGGCTTCCTCCCGCTGAAATATTTTGAGATGAGGTCAGCTGAGGCCCTCTAAAAAGGTCTCAACCTCATCGTGGCACTATTGGTCGGGAGAAAATCGTTTTCACTTGGCCTCTGAGCCCTCAGCGCTCAGCTGGAGGTCAGCTGTATGGATAAGGGCTGTGTGAGAGAGAGAAACTTCATCTTCTCTGTCAGAAGCGAAATTCACAGTTCCCAACAAAGTCTGCTCTGAGAAGGGATGGAGGAGGGGTTCAGAGGGGATTACATAAGGAATGAGGATGGGAATTTTTAGTCTAGTCATTTACAGACTTAATTTAAAAGACTATTTCAAGAATTTAAACGTTACTGTGTTTAGTGTGAAATTGGTTGCTCATCAAGCCAACTGTAGTCATATCAACTATGATATAAGGTAATGTCAGCTTTAAATCACAGGTGTCCTACTAGCTAACAAGCTATGTAGATCAGAGATTACAGTCTACCCATTTGTTTTTCTATGATATACAATACTTGTATACTAATACTAATTTTGGAAGCTTTGAAAAGCATTTTGTGCTTATTGCTTAAAAGTGATCAATAAATAAAATTATCATCATTTAAACTACAATTGTCATGTTTGAGACCTTTGTGGCCAATAAACATATTTGCTGCTGCTTTGTGCTGATTTAACAAGTAACCACAATGAAATACATATCAAATGAAGCTACTGTGTATCAGCCTTACTGTGCTTACATTTACATAAATTACTTTTCAACATGAATAACACTGAATATAATTTACATAAAAATAAATAAGGTGAGAAATTATAAACCCTATAAACCCTATTAATTGGCTTTTTTACTCTGTGCTGTAAATGTATGCAAGATGTTGGATCTGGACAAGGTTCAGATCACTTAAGAGTACTTAGTACACCTTAGAGCAGCTTGAAAACTCTTGTGTTTTTATTTCCTGTAGGGAAACACGTAGAAAAGCCACGTTTGTGTCCCAAGTAAAAACTGCTTTTGGTATATTAACTCCATTGTTGAGTTTGCACAAAAGAGCTCCATTCTGTTTAAAAACACAGGGTCACCATACTGCTGACCGTGGGAAACTAAGAAAATTACCATGTAGGCAGGTTAGTTGTGCGCACGCACACACACACACACACACACACACACACACACACACACACACACACAAGTCCAGTTGATTGATACAACTTGGATTAGGTCAACCGTTTCAAAAAGCTGCTGAACCTTGACGCTAGAAGAGTGAAGTGCTGGAAAATCAGGCATTAACACTACCATCTGATGGGTAAATCACAGCTGAGTGCTGCACTGATGTGTTGAAATCAGGATGGAAGCAGGTACAGCAGATGTAGATAAGCTATATTACGTCGACTAGCTGTTTCAGTGATGGTATCAGCACATTTCAGTCCTGAACAGCCCGAAAAACAACCCTGACCCTGCAAATGCAACTCAGTGACGACTCCTAAGTTCCTGAGAACCGGCCTCGGGCTTGAATACATAAATACATGTAAAAGCAAGTGAGAAGAGATGAGTGATAATCCTGTGCGTGTGTGTGAATGTGACGCTGCAAGAAGATGTGTTTCAGAATAAGGTTAAACTACTACCACTACCTTCTTTCTCATCTGGTTCTTAAAATATTGTGAACATGTGATAATGCAGGTAATAAGTGCAGGTCATGAACCCAGAGGGAATAAAGTGTGAAGAGGTTCATGCTCTCCATCCTCACTCACACTCACTACACAAAGCGGGAGCTGCTGGTGCAGCCAGAAGGACATGGTCCTTTTATTGGCTTCTAACCTGCTAGCACTGCCAGTTGTGTTTGATCAGTCAGTCTGGGATTACATGAAGAGACAGAGGCAGTCACAACCTACCAGCCAAGTAGCTCGAAAAACTGTATAGAGAGGTGGTGCTGTTTTAAAGGCAAAGTGTGGTCACAATAAATACTGATTTCATTTAGGTTTCTTCTGTTTATTGAACTTTGTATGAAGTTAATTGATAAATAAAAACTATTCATGGCATTATTTCTGACAGCATCCTCACTTAACTTTTAGTGCCTAAAACGTTTGCACAGTACTGTATGTGGTGGATTCCAAAATGTTGTGCCATTGTGTTCCCGGGGCTTTCCTAGGGGGAGGTGCTGTGAGAATATTGGTGTGAGTCATTAATTGCTTTTATACATAGTGTGAGAGAGCTGTGTTTCTATTCTTAGTATCATGCTACTTTCTGTGTGGACGTCTGGTAAGACATGGTTGCACCTTGTCTCCCCTCTTGTTTGCGGTAATCGTGGAGAAACTATCAAGCACAGCCAGACCGCAGGTTGTCTGGTTCAGTGACATTAGTCGGCATTCAGACCAAATCTGCCAATCTGGCAATCCGGCTCTATGGTGCAGGGGGCTGTAACGGTGGGGGCGTGTTGTTTGAGGTACCAGACAATTAAATACGATCCAGGAAGTCGAGTTGGAGTTAGAGATTAATGCATTTAAGGACTTAACAGAAACCAAAACACTGCGCAGCAGTTTGTAAAACTCACAGGCTGGATTTACAACTCTGGAAAGTTATCAGAGTGCCAACTGTTTTATCTCTCGTCACAATTATCATCATGATCATGAGGTAAGCAGTCGAATATGGTTTCATGTTACAAAGTAATCCACCAGGAATGTGCGCTTGCATTTATGCGATTGGCCACCACAGCTTGACATCAGGTTGCGTTTCGGCAAAAGTTGAGTCTGGTTCAACTTCTTGCCGGATGGCCCCTGCGGTTTTTTTACGGAGCCCTATGCGAGTCCTAATTTGGTCTGAACGAGACCATCTATCCCCTAAGCATCAGAGGGAAAGATGAATGATTTGACTGACTGTTACCCACAATCCTACTCAGATAAACCACCAGTAAATGGATGGTTGGATGAATGGGGAGTGTATACATGTGCTCTCTCCTGTCATCGTTTGCGTACCGTGTTGGACCAGAACTTGACAATGGGAGCATGGTAGAAGGCATATATTTTCCTGGTTAAGGGCAGCTTCCTGGAGCGAATGTGCGTTTCCATGTCAGTCTTTGCCTCCACATGGTCGTGGGATCTGGTCTCCTTGAACACATCCTGCAGGGAGGTTGAAAAGGCCCAAAATTAGACAACACCAGGCCACAATGTGGAGAGAAAATGAGAGACAGAGAGAAAGAGAAAGCAAAGGAAAAAAAAAGAATACAAAAGGAGCATATGAATGAAAAAAAAGTAACCAAATAAATGACAGAGAAAAAGAAACAGGTTAAAAAAGGAATTTAAGGTTTATTACACAATAGTGATGTCACCTGTTCACAGCAACCCTTTAACAGTCAGCCTAAATTGTAACAAATTGACTAATTTACTTTCAGACTGCTTTGAAGAGAGGAGAGGCCATATTTTGAAGAAAATGACAAAGATGACAAAAAGATGGGGAAAAGAAAAAGGTGACTGAGAGACGGAGTAAATCTAACCATTTGGATGTCTTCAGCTATGTTCTGGAAGTTGTGTTCACTGTCCTCCATGGTCATCTGGTGGTCGTCCTGGCTCTGAGGGATGTGAGCCATCTCAGCTTTGGATTTGTACTCCAACAGTAGGATGGCAGGAGGCACCAAGATACTCAGAATTACCTAGAGACAAAACAGTCCTTTGAATTACACACCTTAATGAATGAAAGTATTTTATTGTCTAAGCACAAATTTAATCTGAGATGAGAGTCTGACATGCACTACAGCGCAAGGTCTTGGTTTTGTGGCTTTTTTTTTGCCAGTGACAAGAATAATACGAGGTCAAGCCCTGCTAAAATTGTTCCCACGCTGAAGCAAAAACATTAAAATGTCTGATATTATTGGTGACAGAAAACTAACAAATATGAAGAAATGACAGCATGTTCATTCCTTGTGAGTATCCAAATCACAATAAGGAAGACATTTAAGAATAATACGTCTTCCCAGGACAATAATTAATCGCTATTTATTTTATTTATTTACGACTAATTAATAAGTTGTAACGTTGCCGCTGCACCTTGCACCAGTAGGTCATTAGAGATAACGCAAGATTCCCGACAATTCATTGCATCATCATGTATCATTCAGCTAAGTGGCATTTTAACAAGTACTTGAACTGAGATTGGGATTAGATATGAAAGCAAACCTTTGTTCCAGCCACAGGAACACCGCACCTGTTGTCAAAACTTCATCAAACACAAATATTAAACCATGACATAATGTTTATTGCATATATTAGGCTGTACGTGTGGTTTTCAGTGCCTTCTGAGGTTCAACACCGCGAGTTCATGACATCACGGCCCCGGCTCCGCACTGAAATTACTCCAGTTTTTCGTTCGTTACCAAAAAAAAAATCTAGAGTGAACATGAACCTTGTACCAGGAGTTCTTGCGCATGTTCAGCCGTCCCATCCACATGTCTGACAGCAGCATCTGGGTGCAGGTGTGAGCCACAAAGGGCCGTAGGTGGGAGGAGACAGCCAACTTCAAACATGTGGAGTTGCTCCAGTTCTTCAGCTCGTACGTCAGAAGTTTCATGGCCATCGTCTCGTCCTGCCTGAACGACTGCTCCAGCAGGTCCACTGCCAACGTCCCAAACTCACTGAAAAACATCAGTGCTGTTTGTAAAAGCTTTTTACCTTCACTTTTTGAAAAAAAAATTCAGAAATTTTATACCTTTCGGCCAGGTTTTAAACTGAGAAAAACTTACTTTGAGTACTCCTTGAGCTCCTCTGACGTGTCGTCCACCACGTCGCTCTTCTTGGCTTCGTAGCCCATAGAGCGGCAGAGTTTACAGGCCACCAGAGCTTTTGCCATGTTCTCCTCGCCATGCTGCCAGAAGAAAAGCGACATTTTCTGCCTCTTCATCAGTACAGCCCACACCAGCAGCTCGTTGAAAGGGTAGGGAAACCGTCGTGTCTCTGGGTCGTCTATGTCCACAATCTCTTCTTTGCTCCTCTTTTTGTTCTGCTCAATGGAGGACTCCAGCTGAGAGAGGAAGCAAGAAGCAGTAAAGAGGGTTAGAGCGAGACAGATGTTATGTCTTGGCCTTTTCGTTGTTATTATTTTTCCCATTTAACAGCAGCTCCTTAGATGCAAAGACTGATTTTTTTTTTTACCTCTACATGTTTTTACCAAACAACAAACAAACTGCTGAGAAGGATGTCAGACGAATATAATATGAAATACTTTATTTATCTAGCACTTACTTCAAAAGCTTTTCCTCTACTTTAAACATGAGCAGAAATTTTAGGCTAAGCTAATTTTAGGCATGTGGGACGTTCCAGTACAAAGAAAGCTATGTTCCTTTTTGAAGTGAGAGTGAGAGTTTACCTTGGGTTTGTACGGCTGTGCAGTCTTGATGAAGTGGTTGTGCCTGGTCTTCTCCTTCTTGTCCGCCTGCATGCTGAATGACTCGTGACTTTTCCTCAAGTGAGAACCGGGACCTGCTGTGTGACGCCCCGACCTCTGTGCAGGATATGAAAACATTTTCATGATTTGTCTCCACTTATACTATACTTTCACAGTTAAAGGCCAAAATCATTAGTACAATGCGTGAATTGTCACTGCAGCTCACAAACACACATTTAGTGCTTGACCTCATTTTTTTTGGACATCAACAAGACGTGCCAGGTTTGAGCTCATACAACTTGAAAGTAAAATCACAGACAGAAGTTGCAAAATAAACAACATAAAAAAAATGTTTTGGACAAAAGCAAATGTTCCCACTCACCCTGCTGTTGCCCTGGAGATTGTTGTAAATGATTCGGAAGCGTTTCCTGGTGTAGTTGCACCTGTAAGTCCCGCCCATCAGGTACTCAATAACTAGGCCCACATCAATCAAAGTGATCTTATAGTTTGGAGGCAGATGACTCTGTAAAAAGTCACAAAAAAAAATGAACAATAAGATCTAATAGATTTTGGTCAACATCAACTGATGAAAATCATCTGCGCTGACTCTACCTGTTTAACATCTCTAACCAGGTGGAGGAGAGTTGGATTGTTGGGAGATTGTTTCTAAAATAGAAGAAGACACAAAAGGCTTTACTACACTCAAAAACAAATAAACATACTTTTAAAAAAATGTTTTTGTTTTACAAACAGCCCATCTGTTTTATATAGTAGATTGTGCATGTTTTTCTAATTTTACCATGTTGTAAAGCTCCTCCAGTCGACTGATTGTCAGGAAACGGTGCATGCTCACGCCATTTTCTATGAGCAACTTGACAAAGTCCACCCTGTCCATCACGAGTGCATCTAGCATCGCTTGCTCCAAAGAGCTCACCTACACACACAAACAAAGACAAACATGCTGTTATGAAGCATATTTTTATAGCAAATGATTATTTATAAAACAAACATGAGAAGGGAGAGGAACCAAAATATGGCCTGATTACAAAAAAAACCCAAAATATAAATAAATATTATCTATCCTCCTTTTCACGCAAGAGCCGGAGTCCCCCAGTTTCAAAATAAACATCACCACTGAGGGCAGCTTATGATGACAACTGTAATAGGGTTCATGTTACAGTTAAGACAAGCAGCTCATGGCAGTTTGCCCAAGTCCAGTCCTCTGGCTCTTCAGACAGCAGATTGTGGTCGGCAGAAATTCTGGGGTCATTTTGGGGCGAGTCCAAAGGTTTGGAGCTAATACTGAGCTAAGCAAACATCCATGGAAGCTGTGGATCACACAAAACACACACTCAAACAAACACACAAACGTACCAGGAGCTGCTGTCCGTACACAAACACATGATTCTTGGCAATGTCTACGCGGTCCCAGGCCAGAGTCAGGACCAGCTGATCGAAGGCAGACGCGTTTGTGCCTGAAATACACAGGTACAGCCATGTGTAAACACACACACATTAACACATATTCATTTCTAGGCACGTAAAGCCTTATTAACTGTGTATTTCCTGTTAGCCAGCTAGCAGGATTAGAGGGGGTTAGTAGAGCAGGGCCGGGGCAGTAATACAGTCAATTACACACTAATACAGCAACACAGCAGATTAGACTACAAAGTAAATCCCTGTTCAGTCTACTGCTCTCTTCCACTGTGATCTGCCTTATTGTCCTCTGAGTCTAATGATCATGTTCCCTGCACACAGAAGTGATTGTCTGAATGTCAAATAACCAAACAGGAATCCTGGTGGACTAATATTGCAAAATTGACTGAATTGATTTCCAAATAACCTGCTTTTTCAGGCGTGAAAAGCCATACATGAAAAAGCACATATGCTCTAGATTGTGGTTTTAACATCAGTGATGGAATTTCAACTTCCCTGTTAACATCCAGCCTGCTAAATGCTGCCTGCTGAGTAATAAATAAATTGAATCAAAGTGGAGAAGAGAAAAGATCTTTAAACAGCACTCAATATTCTTTAAAAGGCTTGAGAGCTTTCGTACCCTAGGGTCCTTTTGATCATGAGTTACTCTTTCACCAAGATGAATGTGCCTCGAGTCGACAAATATTTGCCCGAGTGGGCTTTTCAATCATTCATTCCTCAGTTTGCCTTTTGAAAGTCTAAACCTGTTTCTCCAGTCACAAACGCATTCTTGGCTTTGGTCTATATAAACTGGAATGAGGGTGAACACCCAACACAGAGTCGCTGCACCTTACAGTCAGTGCAACACCTCTCTTTCAGGTGAAATTAATTCCAGAAATAATTTCTTTAAAATAATAGAGGGTAACAGTCTTCTTTCTCTGAATTCCTCCCATTTTGTGTTTCTCGAACAGGCTGCAGAAAGGAAGAACGATAAGACGGAGACATGCGGCTCAGTGACCGACAGTGTTGGAATAAGGAGGCCCTGTGAATGCAGGCAACATGATCTCCTCAGAAACACAAAGAGAAGGGCACACAGGGGGGAAACTCTGTTCTCAAAGCATATCTATATCAGAATGAAAACATTACAGAGTCTTGAAATCTTATAATCTTCCAATGCCAACAAGCTCAGCGTATGAATAGACTGAATCAACTTCACGTGACTTTTACTCTCAGAGTGATGTTCCTTTATAAAAAAAAAAAAAAAAAAAGTTCAGAGAGAAGTCATCTACTAACCTTGGAGTAAAGCCCTCAGAATGGCTACATCAATGTCCTGGTGATCCTCGGAGCTGATGTGAAACACAGTAATCTGTTTTCCAAGAAATAAGATAGCACTTATTATCACGTTCCCGCTGACATTCTCCAGATGTTTAAAGAGTTTGTGTGATACGGCATCAATTTATAAGAACTAACAGCCTCACAACTTTCAGCTGATGTCACCGATGTGTGAGTCCACCTGACTTTTTATTTTGTTGTGTTTATTACTCCTAATTCTTACCTTGCTTCCTGCACTGCAAGTCTTAAACTGCATTTGATCACAGTGATTTATTTGTTTTATCTAGTTGGAAGCTGCACTATTTTCACTTCTCCCGGTGCTTTTATATTTGGTTTCCACAACTTTTTGTTATATTCATGAAGTGACTCTGACAACTTATATGTATACGAAAGCCTTGTGATGAGGTGAATGTGTACACATTTACCAATTCTTTACTCTTCATGCACTCCATCAGAGTCTGAAAGAGATGGATGGCATCACTATGGCTGAAGTTGAAGGTTTTCTTGATGGTTGCAATGATGTCAGTCTCCACTCCATCAGGAAGACGACTATAAAAGAATTAGAGCACGACATGGTTACTCATGAGTCTGTCTGTATAAAATCATTACAGCTTTTCAAAACTAAATGTTCTGTCCATGATATGGCACAGCATGTTTCTGCATTAATATCATCAAGACAAAGTGGTAAACACAAAACAACAAGTAAGGAAGAGTAACACATAGATCAAATGAGCTTAGTTTTATGGCTCCATAAATCACTAACGTTGATAGCTTTGACTTCTATAGAAGCAGTGTGTGCCACTAGGTGACCTGTCAATGTCATCAAACTTTACTGGCAAATAAAAATTACTGTGTAACATTTAAGGGGTCAGTTAAGAGTTCAAGTTAAATTTAGATTTCGATTTTTGCGAACAGAATAGCTTGAAGTCAGCCAGCAGGTGTCATAAAGTGAGATTACTGATAAAGCAGATAAACTCAGGGATCAACTCCGGCCTTTCAGTGTAATCACACCTGCTCATTTAAGTTGAGTTCATCACCATGGAGACTTTGGCTGCATGGCTAACCTACTTCCCAGCTGATTAGCGTCAGGCTATCAGATTCAGGTGTACAGTATGAAATGTCCTAACCATTCTACAGTCAAAAAAAAAAAAAAGGTATCATTTGGGAAACTTTTTTCTCTATTGGTTGAGTCATATTTATTTATAGTATGTCAAAAGACATATTATAAATGATTATATTGTGTACTGGCAATTTTGCATGAGCTATAAAATGGTGGCTTATCTTATTATGCATTAAGATTATTGAACTGCACCCAGAGTTCCATGTATGTTTATATTGCTACTCCTACAGTAAACATAATGTGCTTCAGCAGCATGTTCATATAGCTCTACAATCACTCATTATTTCATTTCTACACCATTTCTATTGATTTTTAACTTCTTACTTACCTACTGTACTATATCTGTATGTTTTGGTGATTGCTTATTTCATATCCCGCCCTTTTTGAGTGAATGTGCTTACAGCTGGATTGGAAAATCTTGGTTTGACAGAATTGATTGAATACTGATCATGAGCTCCGTATTCAGTTTGTAAGGACTGACGAGATAAGTTTTGGCATGTCAGCCAATAAAAAGATAACTCTTGAAAAGCAGCAGCACAGAAATAGTCATAATTTTTTCCACTAGTTAAACTGCACCATCATTTGTATATTGATCACCACCTGATCACTGTCCAAAACTGTCAAACCAGAAATCAAACACAATAATAGCATGAGGTTTACATGACTGTGGTTAGTGTGTGACTATCCAACAACATTTTGTAGCATTTTACACAAATTTCATTGGCTGGGTGAGCACGTCAGCAGATTACTTTTGTCACAGGTTTTTTTTTCATCTATTTTCATCTCTTTTATAACAGGCTGGGCTGTGGTTGGGTTGTTAGAAATCCTTCTGGGACAGAAATAGATCAGAGCCACCAACGACGCTGCCATCAAAGGAATTGCAAAAAAAAGAAGAAAAAGTAAAGATCATCACTGTCTGCAGCACTGCAATAAAAGATTCATAACCAACAACATCATACTGACATTTTCTTTTAGCATACATCTAAATATGTCATAAAACACTTGCTGAAACCTTGATATTGATATTGGGAACCTGAAGCGTAATGGTTAATGGTTTACATTACTCTTTCTCTACTTGTTCCATCATTTCTTATCGTCTTTTCATTTGTGATTTTACTCAATAAATCAACACAGTACAACAGTGTTTGGATAGATTTAGCCTTGGCACACCATCCACAGCCATCATTTTCTTTCCCCCGCCCACCGTGTGTGTGTGTGTGTGTGTGTGTGTTTGTTGTCCTACCCTCCCTCCTCAGTCTGCTTGTGGACATAGGCCAGTATGTCAGCAGCTCGGCCGGTCCCCTCACACACCACCACTGGGACAGGAGGGCTCTCCTGAAGGTACTCCAGCACGTTCAGGATCACATTGGGACCCCCCTCAAAGATCAGGGCCACAACAGGAACACCCTGGCCAATACCTACAAGAAAGTAGAAGTGAAAGGCCTGCTTAAAGTTTGAGCTTAGGGTTATATTATTGCCTTCATCTGCTATTCCTTTCACCTAACACAGCCCCACCCAAATGACAGTTTGTGAGAGGTTGAGATGATAATGACCACTTCACTGTTATCACCGTGTTTTCACCAAGCAAAGACAAACCGACTCTAAAATAACTACACCTTGAGTTTGGATCTGTCTGAAGGGTACATCCTAGAACCTGCAATGCCAATTCACTATTAACACATTATAGCATCTTTCATACATAGTTCCCAGTAAATTAATGGAATAACATTTCAGGCACCGCTAGTGATTTTTACTATTCACACATGCAGCTACATTCAGGAACATTTCTGTCTTGCGCTTTTTCACACATGCCATGGTAATGTCGGAATAGATGGGGCAAGAGACAGTTCAACAGATGGAGGTAATTCAACACTTATTGATGCCAACAACAGGAAAACTCAACAGAAGAAGAAGAAGAAGATGGGGCAAAGCCAGATTTACGTGTAGGCAGCGTCTCTTATTATTTTCAGGAACATGGCGGTCGACGAGCTTGTTCTTGTAATAGTAGTACATACTTTACTGATGAAACAAATTCTAAATTGTATTTCTGTTATGCTATATGAGTATTTTAAAAGACAATGTATGACTTTTAGAAGTTTTGGATTGCAAAAAATAAAAAATATCAGCAACAAAATACTTTTTTTGTTGCTGATTAATACTAAATAATTATAAATAATTAATTGTCCTTGTGGTGTCAATGAAGTGTGAGCAGTAAAAATCAAACAAGTGAGAAGAGTTATGTGCCGTTCTGTGGCCTTCTTGTTCACTTCTGAGAATTGGTAAATTTTCAACATCTCAGAGAACACAAAAGTGCACTGGGACAGATCTTAAATTATTACAACACAGCGTGGAGTTAAATCTTTCTGAAATTCAACTTCAGAGAGACACTTAAAATGATGTCACTGCATTACCAAACGATCCCCAGGCTGCTTCTGTGGATCTAAAGTGATTTCATACAATCTTGTTTCTCAGAAAAACAAGCAAGGGAAACAGTTGTACTGAAAGAAAATTGCTGGTTTTCTTACGTGCGTGTATTCTTTGGAGGTTGATGTGCTTCTCCAGGTCCCGGCGCAGTTTGACCTCAGCGCCGTACTTGCCCACCGTCCCATCATCCACCAGGAGGAAATGGGAATGGAGATTGTTGAGAACGTTTAGTTTGCTGAGAGGGTTCAGTAGCGTCTGATATGGAGCGATAATCTGTAGTGTGGAAATAAGTGGTAACAGAAAAGTAGAAATTACATGCTGACTTGAAAAAAACAAACAAAAAAAAAGACAACATTGAATAGTGAGGTCATCTGGAATCAGCATCTTTAGTAGTACAGTTAGAAACGAGATAGTAAGAGATGTGTCTTACGTCTCTGCCGATGAGATCATTCCTGTTTTCAATGACTCCCCAAGGAGCGATCCCAATAGTGCAAATTTTCTTTGATGATTTCGAACAGTGCTCTTTGAGAGCGTCTCCCACATGCTTCGCCACACCTTTAAGAAGGATGCAAGAATCAATCAATTAACTTTCATGACCTCTTGGACAGGTGATTTTATTACTACTTAACTGTTGCCATGCCTCACTTAAAATTCTGGTAATTAAATAATAAGACCGACCTGTTAACTTATATATTTTAGTATAAATCCATGACCAGTAAAAGTGTACTAGATCCCAAAGCTTCTGTGACCAATATGCCTTCAGCGGGGCAAGACCGCAACAGGTATATCTGCTGTGGAGTTGTTTGTGAACCACAATCCTCAGCTAATGGATCTCATGGATTCAGCAGTAATTTGTGACCCAGAAGACGTCCCAACTGGCCAGGGTGCCAGAGAAGCATTAAAAGTAATCACTGGTCTGGGTAATTGACCCTGTGAGTAATGATTTAAACACTATGATCAGACCGCACCATCTTAACGCTGTGCTGTGGCTGCAGACACACCTTGGCCACGACACACAGCCAAATGACATGCTTAGAGCCCGGTATTAAAACTTCTGCTACATCGAGCGCATCACCACCCAGATGGTGGCTGTGCAGGTTTGTGTACAATGAACGTGTGAGGCATTCTGTGAATCTTAATATTTGTAAAAGACCACGGGTGGAAATTAATTGAAAACCATTTTTCTTGAGTGTAGTTTTCATTACGATTTGTTGAGGCAACCTGACATTAAAAAGTTCCTAAAGAGGTTTAAAGTCTGGTTGCTGTTTAGAAACACAGCTGAAAACCACAATTACATAACCATACTGACATTACATGACTTCAACAAAAATAATGTTATGACTTTTCCTGTCTGAAATATACCTCTCTAAATCAACAGTATTCACGAAACTACACAGCCAGTGGGGGGTGGGGGGGGGGGGTTGGGCGTCTTTCACTTTCCACCGACTAAAATAATCTCTCTCAGACTACAGACCTGTGTTGACCCCTCCGGTGAGAATCCAGGCCCCGGTGGTGACTGCAGCTTTGATGAGACCCTTGCCCACCACCTGCTTGATGCGTGGGTGCAGCTCAAAGTTCTGAATTCCTCCATGGACAGAGATGAGGATCTTGGGCAGCTCCATATGCCACTCCTTCAGCATCAGCCGCAGGATGCTCTCTGGCCGCGAGTCGTGGGACAAACGCACATACTGCACACGTGTACACAGACACGACAAAAAGCACGCGAATGAACACATAAAGCGGAGAAACGTAGCAAAAACTCACATTTGAGAAGCAACCGACAAATAATTGGTGTTTTTGCTTGAAAAAATTACTGAAATGATTAACTGATTATGAAAATAGTTGCCCTTTCATCTTTGTAAATCGACTAACTGATTGACTGACTAATCGTTTCAGCACTAGATTTTAATCATGTGCACCGGTAATTAAGACTTTTACTTTTTCATTTATCAAATCAAGCTTGAAGTGGTTGGTTATCGATGGCACACTAAACAAGTTTTCAATATGGAAAACACAATGTTATTAATGATTTTCACTCATCACATCAGTACTCAGGGTTAAATCCATGTAAATTAATGTTCATCATGGGACCAAGCAAATCTATATTGAACATTTGATCGTTTGATCATTTTTACACAATTCATGTCAGTTATCTCACAAGCCCTCTTTTCATATAAAAAAAACTTGCCCTCCAGCAAAGAGAAGAATTTGCCCTCCTACCTTGGCTCTGTATGAGTGAGACCCTCCCTGGAAGTTGATGACACCGTAGGCGTCAGTGGGGCTCGCCTCTGTGTGTTTTTCCACCGACCACTCCTCCAGCTCGGGCATGGACAGGTTGGGGTTTTCCCCCAGCTTCACATCCGAGTACTTCGTGGCCAAGCTGGCTGTGAAGCCAACATGCTGCCTCACCAGCCGCCCACAGCAGCACCTTCACAACCACCAGAATCACGTTATTAGCAAGTATTCAATTCTAATTATCTTATTTGTAATGTTGTAAAATCCCAGCATAGACATGACAATGAATTCTTTTCTAACACGTAAGTAATTCAGTTCATGTACTGTAAGCTAACGTTGATACACACTCCTCTCTTGAGCGTCTAGCAGCAATTATAGCCGAACTATTGAGATTCTAAGTAACAACATTTCTTTTGTACTCTGTAGATCATAAACCCTTGAATATAAAAATGACTCGGTTGAGTAATGTAAACTATAAGTGCTTTTTATCCAGAAAAGCCGCAGCTCCCCATTAACCTGTATTTGTTTGCAGGCAGTCCTGCCTGGTCTAATATGGCGGTGACGTTGATGTGTCGCAGCAACAGGCCGAAGCAGTCAATGCAGCGTCTATATACATTATGTCTATGAATCCCAGAACAAAGCCGGTCATACAACTATGATAATATTAACAAGAATACATTTGAAAGTATTATTAAACAATTGTTTTGAAAAGTAGGATAGTAATATGGAGGAAATATTAAAAGCATGGTGCATGGAACAGGAATCCATGCCACACCTTATGACTATTAGTCTCTTGTGTCCTTCAGCAAACACTGCAGAAAAAATGTCCATGTTTGCTCTTCAGCTCAATCGAAACATAACGCATTCGTCAAACAAACCAAAAATAAACCTAAACTAGGAGAGTGCACTCAGTAGAGTGCAGATCTCCACCGGGTGTTTACAGTCAAGATGGCGGCAAGATAACAAAAACAGGGATTTATTCATCTCATATCGTGCCTAACTTTAGTGGATCATAACATATCGTGTATGGAATTAATCTGCAGATGTTCCGGTTCAAAATGAGACCAAACTTTACTACGACAAAGGCCAAAATGTAGACTAGGTAAGCCTTGTTTTTAGCCTAGCTTACTGCAGGAAATGCCTTTCGCTATGTCGTAACGCATATCATAAAATGGCGAGGACTGCTGAAAAGACAAAAGTCTAAGCTTTACGATAGGCTCATAAGGAATCTTACCAATTACACTGATCTACAGGAGGCAGTCATGTGCCGAGAAACGCAGCAATGTGCCAGCAAAGACAGGAAAGGAGACTGCTAGCAAGTAAACATGGGTCTAAACAATGCAAGATTTTATGATATAAAAATAATAAAACTTTTATCCTAACAAACAACCACGATGGTTTGACAGAATTTCAACATTTCAGGTGAGCTTTAATTCTAATGAGCCACAACAAAGTAATTCTCATTCAATTACCTTAGGTGAGAATGTGCATCCTGATACACAAAGCCTGGAAGTTAATTGTTTCCTGAGGAGGGTTTCAGTTCAGTGGAATTACAGTGTAAAAGAAATTTGCCTGCAGGCTAAAGTCCCCGGTTAGCAAGGTTTCTTGCAGGCTAATCCTGTCTGGTAACGGAGAAGGAGCGAAACAAAGACCAAACAAATACTTACCGGACTAGCTGTTGGCAAATCTGGCATCCTGGAAGGCATCTGAAAGGAATTTAACATGATGAATCCCTAATTTAAACACGTACAGACCACCAAAAAGTGAAATACATTTGCAAAGATATGACATTTATAATATGAGACCAATGTGAGGGCTGATCTCTCCTAGTGAGAAGGAAGTTCTCGGTAGTTGACGTTGTTTGAGGACATTAAGGAAGGTTATCTGTCAGCTGGGCAGGCAGCCCAGTTAGATTGGCCTTTAACCAAGAGAGGGATAGGAAACCTGCCAAGGGGACTCTCACTTCAATTGCAGTCACATGCAGGCCTTTGTTCTTATGTTAAATGGACCTATGTTCACTAACACCTCTGAATCACCTATGAGCAGCAGCACATACTGTTGTTAGTGCAAGAAAAACAATGGCAAATTATTGACGTAAAAGAAAACACGAGGAAAAGAGTAACCAAGTATCACTGTGAGTTTACAAGAAGAAAGGAAGGAATGCAATTTATTGAAAGTGTAACTAAAAACAGAAATAGCTTACACACAAAGGAGGGGGTTAAATAGTAAATGTTTGCAACTGTGGGAGGCTACTTACCAAGAACTTCACTTTTTCCCTTTTTACAATTCATCATAAATGGACAAATGGTTTCTACTAGCTGCTGTACCTTTAAAATCGAGCCATTTCAAGTGTGCTTCTGATACAGATGTGGTGCCGTGTGAATGAGTGGTTTGCACGCCAAGCCAATAACAGCCCTCCATACAAATCTAACACTGCTTTGTAAGATTCCAGTAAGTGTACAGAAAAAAAAAAAAAAAAAAAAAAACACATCCACACCAGCTCTTCAGAAACAAAATTACAGTTAAAAAACAGCACAAAAGGAAATAAATGACTGGAAACTGAAATCATATTTCATTTAAATCAAATAAATAGGGAGGGTTGTGTCAAGAAAACCTTAAATGAGGAAATCCAAACATAAAATAAGAAATCACATCCCTAGCAGTGGAAAATGATATGAGACACAGGTTCATCACTGGCCTTCTTCACTCTCAGTTAAAACTGTAATTATAGTGACAGACAAACATTAAAATTATGTGGAAACAGACTCATTTACCCATTGGAGAGTAGTGGTTAGGGTTTGGGCCTTTCTTGACACACACCGTACAATTACACCGTTTCCATGGCTAACACCACAAGGCGCACTACAGGAGCACAAACACATACCTGTGGGGGTCCTTTGACACTGGAAGTATGTACACACATTCCCTCTTGGTGAAAGAGCTTTCTATCCAGGGTTTCTGGGACTGTGAACAAAGAAACAACAGGTGTATATTGTGAGCAGCTGATATTCCTCATGTTTGGGTTTGATGTTTACATTTAATGAATTCAAGCTGCAAAGCAAATTGTCTCCTGGGGATGTTAAAAATAATGCTTCTCTGTTCAGTTATTGAGTGCTCATACAAATAGCGCTGACATTATATCCATTTTAGTTTCAAACAGGTTGAGCAAGTGTGAAAAATAAATAAAAGCAGTGAACTCTCCTGTCTTACTTCAGTTAGCACTGTAAAAAAAACAGACTCCTAAAACAGCAAAAGGGAACTTGTAACCCCTTAATCCCAGATTTAGTCTATGAAAATCAAAAGAGATTAGAAGGATTAATAAATACAAAAAAAGTAATATATAACATTAGGACAACTACAGTTCAGGAGCCATATCATCTAAAAAGGTGTCTGCAAATGGTTATGACCTGCAAAACATGGTCTCAAACATGATTTTTTTCAAAACAAGGATTCATGTCGCAGGAATTTTCAATTAAGGCCTCATGCCTTATTGTTCTTCCAGTACAGCTCATGGGGACCCACGAGCGATTAGCACCGTTAATCCCTCCGAGCACAAAGAGGGAAACCTGCAAACACCGTCACCTGCTTTGCACCAAAGCGTCTCAACTATTCCTAAAACTCAAACAATAGTATTACAACAACCAGGGATGGAAATGTTGAGAACCAGGCAGGTACCTGCTAGTTACTTTCAACTGGAGCTTGCTGCAAATTATCCCCACAAGTCAAATGCAATGCAAATGAGCATTAAGAAAAAGCAACCAAAATGATTTCACTGCCCCCCCCCAAAGGTTTCAATCTCAAATTCCCTCATTGACTCTATTTATCTATCCGAAATATCCAGCTTTCTATCTCTGGTGTTCAGTTACATCTGTCATGCCCAATGCTGCCCACAACAAGGTGGCTGTACATCTAAACAAACAGGTCATCCCACCGCTTGACCTGTGACATCGAACCACTGAGTGTGTACCTGGATGTCCTCCTCTTCATCTCTGTGTTTAAGGGCTTTGTACAGGAACATACCAAGGCTCCTTCATGCATCTCCTGGACAAACCACAGTCACCACAGCCTCCCTTCAGCACAACAAATCGCTGTACTTCTCTCCGTCTTCGTCTCTCTGAAGATCTGCACGCAGTTTCCATACAGGTCTCAAAGTCTACAGCGATGCCGTTACCGAACAGATCCGGCCTGAGTTAAAAGCTGAGTGATCAGTGAGAGGTTGCAGCCTCCAAACTCCATCAAGTGTTAATCTGTAAGAAGCCACTCAGGGGGCAGATGAATGTGTCTGAGACAAACTAGATATTATACTTAGGCTGGGAAGAAAGAGACGAGGGAGGAGGGGGTGTGGGAGAGGATTAGTGGATGGGCAGAGGCCTCAATGATATATACCTAGTTGTCTACTGAAGACACACCACCTACTGTGATTCATGCAGTACACACAAAACTTCTGCCAACAACTCAGGGCCCACACTTACGCTTCAAGAGGCCTCTATTATTGTGAAACTGATTTCCAAGAGAGGAGCCATACAGCATTATTAAAAAAACAAACAAACACTTGGATCAAACTGAGGGCAGCAAACAAATGCATTTAATGCGCTGACAACTCATGAAACCCACAGCATAGGCTCACATACCTGTGAACGGCTCACATTTACATCTCCCATGTGGAAAAATTCTATATTGGGTGTGTCTACACTTGACAAATACAATCTTGATAATGATTTTAAATGCTGTTTAAACAAACAGTTATATTGCTGCTGCTGCTGATGCTGCTGTTGTATCTACAACTGTCTTGCAGATTTTTTATCATGACTAACCCCTAATCTAGTCATATTATCAAAACTGCATATTTGGAAGTGAAAACAAAAAGTGAGTGCACCTTAAATGTCAGTAACAATTGCCTCAATTGCTGAAAAAAAGTTAATTTGGAGATCATAACTTTTCTCATTACAGCATCTCCACACAGTCCACTATTAACCTTTTTCAGCAGTCACCGTCATTCAATTCATGACCATATTGCTCCACTGAAAATCAGAAAGCCAAAATCAAACACCCTCCCCTGGCTTAATGATCACACTTGATCATTGAAACGACAGTGCAGAAAATTGGAACGAAAATGGAAGCAAACTAAGTCTGCGGTTACCCACAGTACTCTCAAGTAATGTGTGACAAATTACCAGAAAGCAGTAAAAGATGCAAGATCAGCATTTTTTTTCTGACATAATATCTAAAAACAATCACAACCCCTAAGTCTTATAACAATGTAATCAATTCTGTTCTCCATGGTCCATTCAGTACAGATCTTACACCTGAAAATGACTGGACAGAGATAGAGAGCATTCAGTCTCAAATTTCACCGGATCAAATGAAATCCTCTACCTTCGGTATAGATATTATCACAACTAAGTTTGTTAAAGAGATATTCCCCTCTATTAGTCATTTTATTATTTTAATTATTAACAGTTCTCTAACTTCTGGTAATTTTCTCATTTGTGTTAAACATGCAATCATTCAACTGTTACTGAAAAAGCTTAATTTGGATCCCCTGTTGTCTGTAATAATTACAGACCAATCTCTAAATTATCATTTTTATCTAAGGTGCCTGAGATAGTTATTTCAACTCAATTAATATCTTTTATAATAGTAACAATACTTTTAATAGTTTTCAGTCAGGTTTTAGAGCTCACCACAGCACAGAGACAGCCCTCATGAAGATTTTTAATGATCCACTTTTAACAGCTGATAGAGGCGACTGCACAGTCCTGGTGCTTTTAGATTTGAGTGCTGCCTTCGACACTCCTTTCTGCTGCACCGTCTAGAAACCTGGGCTAGTCTTAAAGGAACCTTCTCTGTTGTCATAGCAAATGCCTGGTCACTGTTGCCCATTTTAATTGTGGTGTTCCTCAAGGCTCTATCCTTGGCTCATTGCTGTTTTTAATATACATGCTTCCTTTTAGCCAGATCATTCAGAACAATAGTATCTCCCACCACTGTTACGCAGATGACACACAGTTATATGTCCCTCTTCAAACCAACAACCCACCAGCCTTGATAATCTCTTTGCCTGCCTCAGTGATGTTAAATGTTGGCTGTCCCAAAACTTTTTAAAATTCAACGATCATTCAACGGTCATAGTCGTTCGTCCCACAAATTCTACCAGCCTGCTTCACGGTAAGCTTTGTCCCTTGACCAAAAACATTACACTAGAAATCAGTCATGCTTTTTTCAACTCAAAAATCAGATCATTCCTGTCTCCTACTGATTTACATGAGGTAATACATGCATTTATTTTCTCCTGCCTCGACTACTGCAATGCACTTTATGCCGGCATCAGTCAGAGCTCCCTATAGCGACTCCAACTGGTACAGAATGCTACTGCCCAGATTTTAACTGGCACTAAGAGATATGAACATATTACGCCAACTGGCGGCCTGTTACAAATACGCATTCATTTTAAAATTCTACTTATCACTTTTAAAGCATTAAATGGCCTTGCTCCACATTACATCAAGAACTTATTGGTCCCCTATGTGCCTGGGCATTCACTTCATCTGTGGTCAGTTCATCGGTGGATGGGGCTCTGCTGGTTATTCCTAGGTCTCGACTAGTGACCAAAGGTGACCGGGCTTTTGCTATTAGAGCACCCAAACTGTGGAACAGTCTGCCTATCGAGATCAGACAGGCAACATCTTTAGTGTCTTTTAAATCTTGTCTAAAAACATTATTTTATTGGAAAGCTTTTATGAATGTTTGATATGTTGCTGTTTTATTATCCCACTTCTGACAGTTTATATTTTTGTGTAACTTTTATTCCCCTGTTTTATGATCTGTTTGTTTTTCTTTTTCTGTTCAGACTGCTGTCTCATTTTAACTTCAGCTGAACTGTAAAAAAATGCTGTTTCACACCAAAGGAAGATTTTGTCCCCCATCACTTAAAATGAAATTGCATTAAGAGGGGTTTCTCTACAGCCACTATAAACCAAAAATCTTTTCACACATGGGCATGTTAAAATGAATAGACCAAGTCTGCAATTACCCGCATCTATACGATGTGTCATTGTCACGTTTAATGTTTACATCAAATCTGGAAGTTGTATTTAAACCCTAATGCTCGGGTTACTGGACTCTTCCACTAACATGCAAACAGGGTCTGAAATTAACACCGTCCAAGTGCCAAATGCGGGTAGATTTTCTGTTTGGCGAATAAATCTCAGAAGGCTATCCATCACACTGGCAGGTAAATGTTTGTACCGAAACAGTCATGTCATAAACTGGTATGATGACTCGGAGGAAATTACTCATGTTTGTCTCTATACAATATATATATATCGAGAAAATAATAGGCAGAACAATAAAACACGAAAATGTGGACACAGTGTAGTGTATACTTTATAGTGCTGGTATAGAAGGTGCAATTAGGTCACATCTATAGCAGTGTCACAGCAGGGTAAACACAGCTGCATCTAATAACACTGATTAGTGGGTTTGATTTTGGTGTACCAATTAGTGAGCGTTGGCAATACTACTATAATCTTACCTAAAGCAAACCTACTAATTAATTCTATGAGCTGCAGCTGTTTTGCAGCAATGCTGTGACACCTTTTTTAAAGAGTCACTTCAGAAGCAAAATGTATAGCTCTATGCGTTACAAAAAGATTGATGTTTATTTTTCATAAGTTTTGCTCTAGTCCACCGAACATTTGTGACGTTATTATGATGTGCTGCCTTGGAAATGTACAGCAGGTCATTTACTTCTGAGTGCCCTTTTGTACATTGAACTGGTGACCTAATCAAGAGTCTGAAATCTAATTCACAGTCTATAGATTCACTACCTGCTCAACTAGTGACAGAAGTGAGACACACCCTGTGACTTATCTGTGCCGCACTGTGGAAGAATGTTTTGGTGTTGATTTAGATCAAACACCATCTAACAAAGTGTTAATGAGGCAGATAAAGCCGGACTGTGCTCTGCTAACCTGTAACCATGGTACCTGAGAATGTCAGCCAACAAAAGAGATGTGAGCGCTTTGGAGTCCCTGCCAAACACACACACACACACACACACACACTCTCTCTCTCTCTCTCTCTCTCTCACTCGCTTCCCACTTCCTCACTCCCTCCCTCTTCCTCTCTGGTTTTCTTTCTCTGAGCTCGAACTCAATGCAAGTTTTCTGATTGCTTTTTCCCTGCAGGAAATATAGCACAGCACCTTCCCATCTCTCTCGCTTCAACAATGCAGGATGCTGTAAGTGTTGTTTATGGGCAACTGTGTGTGTGTGTGGTCACATTTATCAAGTTTTTGTGATAGTGAATGTGTTTCTATAAACAGTCACCAATTTTGATCACATACTGTCTTTTTTTTTTTCATGCTGCTGCTGCTTCCCAAAAAACACACAAAACACTCACTGGACTCTGAAACGTTGCCAACTGAGCTCTTCCTTCCCCCTCCTTCTTTTTCCCAACAATGTAACAGGGCTGGCTGGTCAACCCATCAGTCCTCTAGCCACGTCTGACGTAATACGGGGTGAGATAACATCTGGCTTGGCAATCCTATTAACCATTAGAAAAGAGTGGAGGCTATGGGGTCAGCTTTTAGCGTGAGCGGTAGCCAAATAGAAGAGTGGTTCTCAAAAACTGGCTTTGGGAACAATATTAATTTCTGTTGTTTTATTCCCCCCTCCTCCCCATTTACTTTGAGAAATTGGTATCAAAGTGTGCTGGCTGTGATATGGCTTCAAGGAGTTTCCAATTACTTGTAATGGAGGAAAGAAAAAAGGTTTGAAGAGGTAGGATTGAAATCATCAGGAAAAAAAAGAAACTAAAGACAAATTTCTGCAACTACCTGCCCTCACTTTTTGATACAGACTATTTAATTATAATTATAGTAGATTTTATAACAAGAATTACAATTTAACCAGTGGTATATGGCTATAGTAATAAGCATGGACAAAGAACTGGAGCATCCTCCACGGTACAGTGAGCTAAGGCTCTTGTCAGGAGTTTTCTCTTGCCATAACCTTAATTCCTTACTACCGTTTCTCTTTGCATTAAGTCCTATCCCAGGGGAACTGCACTTGTACTGCACAACACTCAGAGGTACTAAAAATCTGTATATAGACACAGACGTCATACAGTTCCGAAAGGCAATCAATTAGAGCTGAAAAGATAAGTCGATTTTCTCGATCGAGAGAACATTAATCAGCAAAAAATGTAATTAATTAAAAAGAAAATTTAAAGCAGAAATGCCAAGAATTCCCTGGTTCCAGCTTCTTAGATGTGGATATTTGCTGTTTTAAATCTTACAGGACAGTAAATTGAATATCTTTTGGTTTTGGACTGTTGGTTGGACCAAAAAACATTCAAAGACATCACCTTGGGTTTTTAGGAAATTGAAAAGGCCATTTTTCATTATTTTCTGACATTCTATAGACTTATAGATTTTATAAACGGCGGATAAATGATGAGTTAAATGCAGCCTCACTATCAATGACACAGAACAACAAAGAGTACTATTTAACGCCAACAAATATGCCGGAACTGCTTTCAAGTCTTTTGGGAGGCGACTGAGTCATGTCTCAAGTCATATGAGACAAATCCGAGGTCAAGTCTCTCTTCTGCTAGAGCATATTTTCCTAAATAAACTGGAACTCACGACTCAAGTCTATCATGTCTCTGAATAATGACCTGCACATTAAAAATATGACATTAGTTCTGGGTATTTGAGCATTTTCCTTTCAAATCTGTTTCTAATAGTGGTTTTTTGAATGGGAGAGGCCAAGTCCTTTTAATTTATTTGTATAAAATAGGTGTTCATTATTGTGTATGCATTTGACTACTCAAACACTAAAAACCAGAGCACGTACAGAGATGACAGAGCCGCTCAGGACAAAATGTTTGAGGGGGTCCCATGTGGAACATAATTTAGCAGCGCACAATGTCAGGATAATCATAAATTTAAAAACACAATGACTAATGAGTTTCTACAAGCGTGACATCTTTACAACACATTTCACAGCAGGCAAATTCAGATCTAAAGGCACAATTTTGATGACTTCAGTGTGGCTCATGTCCAAGTCTCAGGTTTACAGCTCTGGACAGTACTACTCGTAAAATGTCTGTGTTAAATTCCTGACATAAAATAGTGTACAAAAAAATATTGATAATATTTTTTATGGGGTGAAAGCAAGATCAAAATATGCATTTATATTGGCTTCATTAAAAGATAATATATCACACATTGAGAAGAAACATTTTAACAAAGACAGCCCGTAATTATTCGCACACCTTAGTTGTTCCAAGAGATCTAGGCCTGTAAAAGATGCTAAATGGAGGAAAACAGTTGATTATAGCCTGCAAATAAGATTCCTGGAAGACTGCACACACAAGTAAAGTCAGTTCATCCAGTCATGAGACCAAAGTGTGACGGCTCTCTGGCTCTCACACTTGTGCCCCCTGGGCATAGCTCTGAAAGACTGCACAGCATGGGATGATGACATACTAGCATGCCACCCTGAGTCCTACCTCCAAGCCGCTGTATAACCTAGTAATGTAAAGCATGTGATGACTTGGCACATCTGATACTCGTGGTCATGTGAGCCTATGAAAACCCAAGTTAAATCAGCTAAGGTTAGGAGATAGCAGCAGGAGCTGTTACTGCCTCTAAACCTCACTGCTTAAAGAAAGAGACTACTATAAAAGGCGAAATATGCATTGCATGTGTATATCTGCGTGAGAGATTCGGGGTATGCTAAGTTGCTATTCCCTTCCAGTGCTCTTAGAGTACTTCAGAGCACATGCAAGTCAGCTGTGTGCCTGACCAGGAGCTACATCCCTGCAGAGCAGTGGGGTAACGATCAGCTGGATAAGGACTACAAGGGAGCACTCCATTCATAAAATCAACAAACTGAGACAGTGACCAATTTTTTTTTTTTGAAAGCCCAGTCCAAGGCCACTGGAAAAACTATCAGTCATCTTCAAAATGGGCTTGTGTGTATGGTGCAAATGGATTAGAGTGTGAGATAACAGAGCTCAGAGAAGTATGCCACCATCACTCTGCAGGCCGAAACATGCATCCAAATGCACGCACACACGCACGCACGCACACACACACTAGTGCAAGAGTTTATTCTGGAGCACAACACAGTGATGCAAGACCATTTTCTACCAGCTCACAGAGCACTAAAGCCTGACCTGATGACCAGTTCGACCATCCGCCATTACGTAAGAAACTGTGACTTGCAATAATAAAGCTTTATTACCGATCGGTGATACAGATCAAATTATGCTGACTACTCTGGTGACCCAGCATCGGTTCACATCGTGCAGTTAGTGGTTGATCCCTGCTGCTCTGTCAGACTGCTTGGAGCAGCAGCACAGCTGCGCCTCTCATCCAGGGGTAAGCTGGGGCATGTGACCGGCTCAGGCTAGCACGGTGGGAAATAAAGACAGTTTTGCACCGAGGCGAAAGACAGGCCCTGGCTGCTCTGGAGACTCTGCCAGTAAACGCAACGTACCACGGCATAGAGAGATGTAGTGAGAGAATATCAATACTGTGATGAAGATTAGATTTCATCTGGGATTTGGGTGATGATACTTTCCTCTTCTTACAGGCCACAACACAGTTAAAATGAATGTATCGGACTGAGTTAAATGAACAATAAGTGTCCCTAGCTGCTTGCTGTATTATTGAGCAGGATGGATTTATAGCAATATTAAAATTGTAGTATGACTTTTGCTTTAGTATTTGAGGAACCTCAATTTGTCAGGTATTTACTTACTGGATCACCAAAAACAGACATATCCATACCCGTTTCTCAATGAGTTTCCCATAAAATGTACTAAAATCATGATACACAGAGATATCCTGATTTTGAAATACCTATATGGTAATAGAGTTGACATTGTCAACATGACCCAGCTCTAAACACACCGTGTACCAACAACACGGAGTGGTCAAATCTGACTCACAACCCTGGCACAATATCATCTTCTCTCTCCACTCACCCTGAGCTCTTCCACCTACCACACCAGAAAAGGACTAGACAGGAAATTCTTGGGGAAAAGAGGGAGGCCGTGCTTCTTGTCAGGCAGAGGAAGAGGAAAAATTACATCTTACAAAACATAATGTTGAGACCAGTCCTCTCGCAGCAACGTCTGTAGCAGGCCTATGAAACATTTGACTTTGAGCAAACAGCAGCGAGTTGACGTGCAGGGGTTTAACTAAACTCTGAGATAACAAATGAACTATTTCAGCATCTCTAAACTTTTCCAAAAGGCGTTCAGTTTAAACGGACTTGGCAGCCACTCAAGGTGGCATTGACTTGTTACTGGCAATGACAGCGTGCCTTGTCCGACATCTGGGACAGCTGGCAGAAATGTGTCTTAAACAAGTGCCAGCTGCTCTGAACAGGACTCTTCTTTCTGCTCAGTGTCTCTGTTGCCTTTTTTGCACATAAAACCGCTGCTAACATCAGGCAGCTGCCGCAGCTAGTTAGCTTGTGTTGAGTACCTAGCATTTAGCGCTAGCGAGCTAGCTGTTTAGCCTGCTAACGTTACGCCCGTGTGTGATTTTTGGGGTTTTCTTGCCAGACAGTGTGTCACCGGAGCGCACTTTACTTGTTATGTCCGAGTCGGAGTGTTACGGCAGAGCAGGCAGACAGTCGGCAAACACAGCAAACACCACCCGGCTCTCGGCTGGGTGCCTGACAGGCAGGAGGCAGCATGCATACGGGGGGGACCTGCCACTCAAAACCCCCGATCAGTCACGACGATCCTCAGCGCCAATTTGACAAGACTATAAAAACCAGAGGAGGCAGCTGAGTGCTCAGAAAGGATCACATACCATTCTCTTCACCGTTGAGACTGAGGAAGAGCTGCGTCGTGGCTTTTATCCATCTATCAGCGGCTCTCTCGGTTAGCCTTGGAAGGAAAGCCCGGTGGAGGTTGGAGAGATCCGCTTCGGCTGCAGCTCCAACGGAAGGTTGCTTTTTCATAATTGTGCGACTCCAGACTGACGCTGCATGACGGGCCGGCTGACTCAGCCAGCCCCGCGCACTGTCACATGGCTGAGGCGGAGCCAGCGGCCACATGTGCGCTTTGTTTTAGTTCCTCATTAATGCAAACAGCTGGCAAAAACATCAAATATTTCTAATTTATTCTGCGTGTCTACGTAATTTCGTCTGGCTGAGCACTCACAGAGCCGCGATGGTCTAAAATAGAGCATGCATCCACTTTCTAACAGGGCACCAGTATTTATTACAATAAGTATTAATAATTTAGAAGAACTGTAGTAACTAATGATTTATTCAAGTTTAATACCTCATTTACTAATGCCTCATTGATCAGCCAGAAGCCATTTATAAGAGCAACTTTGGGATATCCAAGTCTGGTTTTTATCCTCTTCACATTTTTGCTTTGTCTTTTTAAAAATCTCTTTAATTCATAGAATCTATATTTCACAAACTGGCAACTCTAAACTTATTACTGGATTCTAACTGGTCTATAAAGCCTTATTATCAGTATTACTATCCATTTATGAAGCCATTAGTTAATACTTTTAAAAATCTTATGAAGCCTTGATGATTTTATAGGGATTTCCTGTTTTATAGATATTTAGTACACTAATAAACAATCCTAAATGAATCATGTGCCAAAGAGAAAGAAAATCCATTCAGAAGATTTCATACATGCTTGTCAAAGTTTTGTTTACACTGGTTGAGGGGCCTGTGTTCCTCCTCCTTATAACACCTTTTATTCAATATAGCATAAAACTAACAGGCTCTACTTAATTATCTGCACATTGGCAGCTTCCCTTTTTTGCAAAATCCTTTTGAAGAGTTTATTGATTAATACTTACTGTAGCACAGTCTGGCCTCTTGCTACCTCACAGGACATAAAGCCCCCCAGAAGTCCTCCCAAAACGTGTCTTAACTTTCTGTTCATACACTTATTAAATCCAAACAGAACAAGTCATTGCCTGCCCGCAGATAAACTGTTCATCTAGAGCAAGATTTAGCTCAATGAATAATCTGTATGGAAGTTTCAACAGGGCAAGAAAAACACATCTAAAAACATGAAATATAAGTTGTTCATTTAATATAAGGCAACGAAAGAAATCACATCATACAAACAGGTTACACAGAAACCCCAAAAAGTTATCAAAAATGTATCATATTTTGGCTAAAAGTAATTTAAACCCCAATTCCCACCCTACACCTGATGAAACAACTGTCAAGCTAAATATTATAAAGTGCTTTCTCTTTTTTTGTATGCAATCATCACCAAGGCAGGATATAAAGGCAAAGTCATTACAGTTTTCTGAACATGAATCTAACAGATCTTTCAGGCACTAACAAGTTTTTCAATCACTTAAAACATCTGTTTCCTCACACAAGCCAGCAGTCACAATTAATCCTTAATATTAAGAATGTGTTGATCAATAGTGTTCCCTTGCTTGGTAAATTTGATATTAAAATGTAAAAAAAAAAAAAAAAAAAAGCATCCAGCAGGGGTCCCTGCTCAACACTGGTAAGTCAGCATGTTTCTCTTTCTATGGAGCAGTCAGTTCTTCCCTCTGAAGAGAAAAAAGAAAAAGTTAATCATTCTGTAATTTAATTGTTTCACTGAATACCGATGACAGAGATAGAAAAACTGTAACTTAGATGCAATTGTAATTTACAATGCATACTGCATTTACAACAGTGAATGAGTGGTAACACATCCCAAATCCATGCCACAGTTCTCCAAAGTTAACTGCAAGCAACAGCATGCAGATGGCAACATAAACACGTTGGTAACTGCATGAAGGATGGAATATTAGGAGTTTTGATTCCCGTTGGTTGGAACAGACGGAGGGTTTTAGAAAGCAGAAAGGGATAAAACAAACCGCAGAAATAAAGAGATGATGTTAATGGTATTCCAGGGCCATAGCTTTAACACAAGTCCACGTTGTAGCATGGATGAGAAGTTCAGAGGATTATTTTTAACCAACTAGGGACACCTAGTGGTCAGCTGTTATAAAACACTACACTGTCCAAACTTAGGTCCTTTATTAGATCTTTGTATTTAACTCATAAAATTGGTTATGTCACTAAATATCACATTGACCCTGGAAAGCAGGTGTTAAAATGTCAAAAGAAAAAAAAAAGGGGATAAAAAGAAGCTGATAAGGAAAAAAGAAGAAGATAAGGCACTGCAGTAAGCAACACTGTAACATGGCAGGAGAGATGCAGGGAGAGGTCTAGTTTTTGAGGGAAGCAAACCTGGCAGCAAAGGTTCCCTGGATGAGTCCAAAACCTGGTGAAGATGAAGCCAGGTCAGAATTTTATCTTATCTTTCTCCGGCTCTTTTTCTTAAGTCTCTCTCACACACACACACACACACACACATATGCGTGCGCGCACACACACAGACACAGACACACACACTTACTTCCCTTCGCTTTTAAAATAAAATTTTTGCTTTCATAAACATGAGATTCTGCTGTTTTTTTTTTAAACGATAATCCCTACAATTTCTCATTTAATGGGTCTGTCTGTGAGGCATTAAGGTCTTAGGAGAACCCAAACAATTCAACAGAATCCTCATTGTGACCTCATGCATTATAAAAGGTAAGACACATTTATGTACATACAAGTTAAAATACATTTATATACTCTACTAATAACTGGGTGTAACCCTAACCTTAACCCTAAAAAAACCCTTTAAACCAAGACTTCATCCTAAAATTAATGATTTACGTTAAGGGGACTTGCTTTTTGTCCCCATAAGGTAGACGAGTCCCCACAACATGACTGTGTAAACAGATTTATGTCACCACAACGTGAGAAATACCTGGACCACACACACACACACAAATGAACATGTAAATGACAGATGTCTTTCCATTGCTGTACATTCAGCTAGGATAGTGCAGTATACTGGATTGATTGATTGATAGATTTGGTCAATATAGTATTAGTAGGTGACTCAGCAATGTCTGAAGTGTTAGCCTCAGTTGAAGCGCAATGACAGCGTAGTAATACTGTACTGTTTTCTCAGCATCTCTAGCTGTGGAGAGCTGAGTGATGAAGGATTTAAGTAAAACGGGGGTTAGATTCAAGAAGATGTGAAACACAACTTAAGGCCCAGCAATAAAAGTCAGACAATAAACTTCACATTAAAAATTGTGACTACAGATTCAATTCCATATTTTCTTAAAATGTTTAAAATCTCTCATATATGTGGACCATGCAATAAGTAAAACACAGCAGCACTCACGTTTTATGCTTTTACAGACACAAACTTTGACAGACAGACAATTTTCCTCTGCAGGACCAGTAAAAGGGCAGAGAGAGCTGCCTGGAATAACATCCACTGATACAGCCAATACATGCACTAGTTTTTCTTGTAAGAGCCTCTGTTGGTCTTGCATGACAAGACAGTTGCTTGGCAAAGCAGGAATGACACAAGTTATGTAGCTGTAACTGCAAGAGTAGAGGTGTTTAGCGTTTTGGTTTCAACAACTGCAGACCAAGAGAAACTTGCTGCAAGTGTAAATAAGCTATTTTGTGGAGGTAAATAATGAAGCTGGGTTGGTCATGGCTTTTTTGGCTAAACAGGTAAGACGATTATTTTATTATGTTACGTACAGGCAGCTTGGCACTAAAGCATGTTAGCCTTTTAAATATTAGTAATGTAAATATTCAATATTAGTGTCTGGCAGTGAGCATGTATCTTGGCATAGCACTGTGATGAATGAACTGGTGGTAACAAGTTTTTGTCACTGATACAAAAGGGAAGCACTTCAGAAATACCGTGACAGCTACCAGTCAAACCTGTACAGAATTGCCTTGAATCCTCTCCTTGTTCCTCTCACCTCATAGGTGGTTCCTGCCCAGAACTGCTTCATTTCTCCCCTGCACCCAGCCACCACGGCTGAGGTTATCAGGGTGAAGGGCACCAGGTAGAGCAGAGCAGGCTGGCCCATCCCTGACAGCAGCATCACAGCAAATGTTGTTATCATTCCCAGCAGATAGGCTACAGGAAATAGGGCAGACAGACATAATATACAGATATAATCAGAACTTGAATTCAGACAACTAGCGGTTAGCAAAACATATGTCCACTTTTCACTGAGCAAAAGTATTAAAGAGACTTAGTAAAGAGCTTTTGATACACATGTGAAACCAAAACGTTCAACGCTAAGATGTATAAGGTAATGTTACAAAATGAATGAACTCTGTGCTCACAAGAACTGTAAACTAACTGTATAAGATGTATATTTAGCTTTGTATAATTCAATAATTATTCCATTTTCCAAAGACGCAAGTCAAATTACTCTGAACAAGATGCCATGTTCACATGTGCTACTAGAAGGTTACAACATATGAATAGCAAGATGCTTCTAGTTGAGCTGTGTGGTACCTATGCAGCAGCTGAGGAAGTAGATCTTTTTGCTGCTGTTGATCCAAACGTCAAACCTGCTGCAGTAGGCCACCAGGAGACCTGTTGGACCGATGAGGATGTAGCAATGAGGGTGAGTCATACATCACACTACAAAATCTTTGCCAGACAGTGCTGCCGTTATGTCTTCTGCTTTTTAAAAATAGTTGGTTTGACTTTTAATTCAAAAAGCAACACAAACTAAAATTAGGAAATAAGTAACTTAAATTATAACATTTCATCCAGCCTTAATTCTTCTCCATAAGCATAAATGACACATTACTTCTCTTCTTTTATTCTTGTGTTTTGACTTCATTTGTTCACACCATGTTTTAAGTATTTTCTTTCTTTTACCTACACTGAACCATATGTGTTGGTTCAGTGTAATCAAACTGGTGACCAGCGGCCATTGTTGTCTATATTGAAAATATTTACTAGGGATGTTTTAGGTAAAAACTGATGACACTTTAACCTCACCTGGAACAATGATATCTCCATAACCTAGAATGGAGAACTGCATCCCGCACAGGTTCTGAGCCCAAGCTAAGAACCGTGGGACACGCATCACCACAGGCAGCTGTGGAAAGAAAACATTTCAGATGCTTAAAATGACAAAGTGTGACAGCAGGATTACATGTATTAATGCAATGGCTTAAACTGACTCAATCTGACTGCAATCTCTTCACTTCATATGCCTTTCTCAAAGCTTTAAACAGATACTGTATAGTGGTGTAATCAATCTCTTGCTCTATTTTTTTTAACTCCCATCTGATTGCCATCTTTGACGTTCCCAGTATGACAGAATCTGTGTGAACATTAAGGAGGCAGGTGATGCACAAATTCAACTGGAGCAAAGCTACAAATCCCCAGACAGGAAACAATTAACATCATATAATCATCAGTCTAATAGCAAGTTCATCACCATTTAGGGTGTCAGTAAACAATGGCAACTTCAAGTTTTATACTCTGTTCAGTCTTGAGTTAAACAACACACATACTAAAACAATGTCTTACTCAATTGGAACATAAATACAGAAATATTCCCTAAACAAACAAAACTTAAAAAACACTGAAGCCAAAAGCCATTTACAATGATGCAACAATAACGAATACACTACTCATAAACAAATTCAGCTTGAGTAGAACTACTGTGTTCAAAATTGACTTCTCAGCACCCACCACCTGATAATCATGTGAGTCTACATGTGTGTTTCTGTTACTTGCTTCACATTTCCCTTTTATGAAAGGGCTATGGAAAAGAAAATACTTCCTCAAGCCTTGTTTTCAGAGGGGGGTTGATATCCATGGAGGAAAAATGTAATATAAATGAAAAGGAACAGGATGTGCAGCAAGAACAGAAATGTGGGAACACACACCTGAACCCTGTAGATTCTTCTATTTCTTTTCAGTTCAGAGCGCATTTTTACTTGTCACAGACTATACAGCACTTTTGTTAGTCGGTCAAATCTTTTGCGTGTTCTTCTGCCAAATTTTGAGAATAAATCGTTTGGATGGTCCATGTGTCACACTACAGAGAATAGTATATGAACAAATAGCCCAACATTTTATCTGGGAGCCGTTGAAGAAACTTTAGAAAAGTAGATTTTACTCATGAGATACTTTCCCCAGCCTGAGATAAGGCATCAATACAAGGAGTAGATGGATAACAAGGCAAACCTTACTTTCTCAGAAGGAGCCTGGGGTTCAGCTGGGACCTCCACCATGTTACCTTGTGTCTACGACAGAGCCCACCCCACCCCAGCGCACAGTTAGTCAACCAGTCTATCATTCCACTCGGGATCAACAACAAGCAGTGCAGATCAGCCAGGATGTTAATAAAGCCAGTACAAACTTGATGGGGAATTCCACCAAGATTAGGTTTTAGCTTGTTGTTTGGAGCTTGAGTGAGAAGTTTTATTGATTCACAGAGTGATGTTTCAATCTTCATCCTCCTAATAATTTTCATTTTTCAACGTTTTGAGCTATAAGCAATGAAAAAAAATCCCAGGCTCGTATTAAAATACAAGTTAAATAAAACTTTATGGGCAATGATGATAATAAAATGTGTCTTCGTCTTAAATCTACATATCAAAACTAATAAGTAAGTTATTGTCCATTAGGTTTTTCAACCATTTTCAAAAAACGCCTACAAAGACAATTTGGTGGAGTTCCCCTTGAAGGTAAGAAGCAATGCAGGGAGACTTACCTTCTCTCCAGATGCATCTGGGCCCAGAGCAACCTGCACCATGATGCTGACTCCATTCTGTTGAGAGATGCCAAACATTTATATTACATTATGTCCTCATTCTGACAGTTTATAAAACAACCATGCATCACCAGAGGTGCAGAAACATCTCTTGTTCAATGATAGCAGGATTCTGTATGTAGTTGTGTGTACGTTTCTCTCTGCAACTTCTTACTCAAAGCTTTTGTGCAGTGTAACATCTCTGCTGGCTGCCAAAATACTTTTAGTAATAGTTATATTATATTATATTATAAGGAGTGGCATAAAATGATAATACAAAAATGTCACTGATTTAAATGGAGTAATGCATCTCATACCTTGGTGAAGAAAGGAGTGATGAAAACAAAGAAGACATCATACACAAGCAGGAGGCTCAGAAGAATCACACAGATCTATAAGGTAATAGGAAAAAAAAGACATTGTACTTAATTCAAGAACTACAAAAATATATTTCAACATTACTCCAAATGTATGCACTGCTTTATAATGATCACATTAATGGCCAGTGATGGTGAATGTACAGGGATTTGTCTAATGGCGATAAATGTAGAAAATATATACTTTTGAAGTCCTCATGCCTAACAAAGCACAAGGGATACGTGCCTTTGGACAAGCAAAGAAGGAATGATAAAAAGAAGGGAGTGAGAGGCGCTTTGAAGAGGTACCTTGAAATTGGAGAGTGAAATGGTCTTCATGAAGTTGAGGCAGAAAGCAATGCCCAGGAGATCCTGCAAGATCCAGATCCATCTACAAGGACACAAAAAAAGCTTGTTTTAACCTTAATAATTTACAAATTAATATTCAAACAGGAGTATTGTTACCAATTAAATGTATTTATGTTAGTTATTTCTTAAAACCAGACACAGACTTCTATAATACTGATAAAGTAATCCTTCATGTCTCACAGAACACAAAAGAATTCTACATTTTGCAAGAAAATATGTTTTCATTAATATATCTTAATTCACACAGCAGCATGCTCCTATATTTATTCAGTAATTGCCTTCACAAGCATGTGTCACCATGCCATCATGAAGAAATTGCGTCCTACAGTGACGGTGATGAGGTGGGCTGATGGGAAGGGAATAAAAAGTGCTACAATTACCTTTCTGGACAAGTTGAGTTCTCAGCTGGATATATAAATGTATTACTTACTAACAAAATAAACACTAAAACAGGCTGTGTTTACCAGATAATTTTAACCTACAAGCACTTCCTGCTTTAGCACCAAAACAGTCCCCTGCACTGGTGGCACGGGTATGTCTGAGTGAAACCGACAGACACACACACACAAAAAAAACCTGCAATTGTTCTGTGTGTGCATGTGCGTCCTCACAGTACCTCTCTTCATTCCTGTAGACTCCCCAGATCACAGCAATGGTAATGCACACAGCAGCCAGTATGAGAGACCTCACTGTGAAGTTTGTATTTCGGATAGTGAAACTAGAAAAAGACACAAAAAAACCCCACACTCAAATAAACACTGCCAGAGTATGAAGAGAGACAGCAGCAAACATAACTCAGTTTCACATCTTTTCGAGAGAGTCAGGCTCTTACCTCCCAGTGGCACAACCCATTTTTTCCATCACTGCATCTAGACAGCTGAACAGCGCGGTGGACGATGCCAGGCAGAATATAGCGATAATGATGTAAACTGGGGGAAAAGGGGAAAAAAAAAAACACGTCACATCAACAAAACACCAGATATTTGTACTCCTTAGGAATACACGAGTGCTTTTGTTTGTTTGGGTTTTTATGTCTCCACTCACCGAGGATGTTGTAGAAGAAGTACATGAGGACGAGCATCCCGCACATCAGGGCAACAAAGATAACCACTTTGAGAGGAGAGTAAAGTGAAAGCTCTCCACTGTCTGCTTTGTTTTCACCACTTCCTCCCCCTGCCCCACTAGTATTCAGCCGGTCTCTGCCACAATCAGGAAAACATTAGAATAGTTTTGTATGTTTTTAATGTCCTTCATCCACTATGCTGACACAAAGGGGGTAGACTAAACAATTTAATACAATGTGTTATAACAGCACTGCAATAAATATAAACTTTGAGAGGGTATATATTGCTGGTTGACTATGCTATTCCATCTACATTCATCACTAGCTATATTCACAATGATGTTATCTAGTTGACATTTACACTGCATATCAACAACATCAAAAACCATCTGCCCATCTGTCATCTCTGCTCTAGTTTGAATGTGACAGCCTTACAGATGTGAGCCTGTAGTTAAATGCAATATCTCACCTCTCACATGCCCCGCTCCACAAACCGCCCAAGGCAACCGTGACAATGGAAATCAGTAGCATGACGGCAATGCTTGGATCAATCCTTGAGTGTACTGGAGCATAAAGCTTCACCTGCATCCCTTCACCAAACACCTGACGACATACACAAACATGAAGACATTTAATGAGCAAATCTACACCCACTTCTCGCTGCTTTGTGAGCCATTCTGAGAAAAGCAAAACAATGGGCAGAATGAATGAAGAATGAAGGGGAGGAGGAGGGTATGGGGGTAGGCAGGGTTGCAGTCGGGTGTGGAACAACAACCAAATTCAATAGAACCAAAAAAAAAAAAAAAAAGTAAAGAGAGTTGTCTGACCTTCTGTGCTTCCAGGAAGTCCCTGTACCTCATGAGTGCCAGAGGAATATGGACCTTTGCATACTCTGAGTTATTGGCTGATGGAGTGATCTGAAGAGCCGAGTAGTACAGAAGGGATTTTTATAAATACAGTTGGTTAGACTTGGAGAAAAAAAATCCTACCTAGTCATTTTATGCATTGTGGAATGATCTGTAGGGGTTTAAAGGCCAAAAGTCAGATCTGAATCTCAGTAGAGACGGCATCATGCACAGACAACTGTGACTGATAAATCTCCTGCTCTCCGCTTGACCAAGTCAAGTTAAATGAATATTCTCAGCATAAGACATCAAAGGCTCCTTGGACACTTTTCTTCATTGATGAGTTGAACCACTGATCAACGTTTCTCCACAACATTGTCAAACAAATATATAAAAGGTGACACAGTGAATAAATCATGATGAAAAGGAACTAAAGGATTTGTTTCACAAAGAAATAAATACAGAAATAGAAATGGAAATCACCACTGGTATGTCACTTCCTTATTTCTGAATCACTTCTGCATTAGTGTCTTGCATGTCACACTGATGTATCCCGACACTAGAATTATGATCAGGTACAGACAAAATAACAAAAAAGTTCCTCGGTGGGAGCTACTTAACTATTTAAACACATAAAAATTTCAGGGAAAATGTCAAATTGCATCTTTTTGTCAAAATCATCAAATAAAAGAAATATAGATTGATGTAAATGTCCTACCAAAGAATTGTTGCTGGCAATGAGCAAAGTTGTAGCTCCGAGAGTCTGAGCAACCAGAGCTTTCTGGCTGAAATCACACTCGCCCCTCATCACTACCAACGCTTTGCCCTTTACCACTTCTGGACTGACCCCCGAGGCCTCACAGAGAGCAGTGAAGGTCATGTTCACCAGTGGATACTGCACCTGGAAAGTGAAGGGGACAATTTCATGTGATTTTCCCATCATAGCCTTGGGAAACATACAAGACGTCACACAGTTACTGCGTGTTACAGTACAACAAAATCATTTCATCTAAGGTAATCATCATTACTTCTTCATTGTAAATCATATGACTATCACATTAATCAAATCCATAAATACACCAGCCACCAAGTTGTAAATAAAGGCTGTAAGGTGCTAATAAGTGACATTTTGACATTTTTTTAAAAATTAATCTAAAATTTGTCAACTCCACTGACAACTATGGCAGGGGACCACATACTGTTACAAAGTAGAGACGAAACAGAACAAATAGCTTAGGAAGTCAATAAAAGTCTGAGAAACTTACAGCAGTATCAAGATTTTGTGATAATGGGGTCCAAGAGTGATTGTGGACGATGCAGTACTCCTGATCTGTAACTCCATTTGAAATGTGCAAGATCGCCTCTTGGCCGTTTATCTGTTGGGAAAACAATGTTATTCGCTAGTTTTGCACAAACTTAAGTGTTGGAGAAAAGAGATGTGCAAGTAAGGATCAAAATGACCTAAAGCTATCTTTAAGCTTTTAGGCTGTTCCTTGATCATTTTTTTGCCATGATTTCAAGTGGTTACAGCAAACCAAATAGAGCTGAATAGAATGATAAATTCATTAGTTCCCAACTATTGAATTAATTGTCAACTATTTTGATAATCGATTAATTGTTTTGAGTCCAAATGCTCTGATTCCAGCTTCTCAAATGTGAATATTTTCTAGTTTCTTAAGTCTTCTATATAGTAAACTGAATATCTTTGGGTTGTGGACTGTTGGTCAGGAGAAATCAAGACATTTGAGTGAGTCACCTTGGGCTTTGGGAAACAGCGATCAACATTTTTCACCATTTTCTGACATTTTATAAACCAATCAACTAATCGGTTAATTAGAGAAAATCATCAACAGATTGATCGATAATGAAAATAATAGGTAGTTGCAGCCCTAAAACCAAACACTGTCAACCTACAAGCAGTGACAAACACACAACTGTACTGTGATCATATACTGTGACTATAACAGAGAACAATTAGACACCATAATGAATTTGTTGATACAGTCAACATGGTCAGGACAACAGGTAAAAGTAATAACCATTAATAAATAGATAGAAAGATAACTTCACAGAAAAGGTAGGCAATAAAATGAGATTTCTTTAAATAAAATCTTGGAGCATCTAACAGTATGTGCACATTTCTTATTGTTTATAAGTTGGATAGACTCAAAATAATTTATAAATTCAAACAGGAAAAGTTCAAACGAGGGGTGAGACCTCGAGAACTTGGATTTATGGATGTGAAATTTTCCCAGTCCGTTGAACTTTCTGGTTTTGTTTTCATAGTATAGTATTACATCCTTGGCGTCCAGCTTCACTGAATGGTTGGTTTGAGTGTCAAAATAATCCCCTCTCCCCTCCCCAGAATCCTGATATACTGACATTCATAAAATAGATGTTTAGTTGTGTTGTCTTTATTTTTTATTAAAGAAAAACCCAAAACAAAACAAAACAAAACAAAAAAAAAAACCCACATTTGTTATTGATATCCACAAATCTTAAGACAAATTTGATGGTGCGATATAAATAATATGCACAATTCTGTAATGTACTTCTTTCAATTTGTTGGGAAAACACTGGTGTTGTTTCCCATTGAATGTCAGAAAAGTGATCATATACAGTCTGTTAAAATGTAAAAACATGTCTGACCTCAATCTGACTAAAATAAAGGGGAAAATCACCCTCAAGCTCACTTTGATGCACACATGTATCGTTTCACTTTTTAAAGGTTATCAGGTAAATGGCAATCACCCTATACTGTTAGATGCAACTGAAACAACTGTTGGGAAAACTTGTTTTTCATAGCAAACTAAGAATAAAAACAAGGCAATCCCTCAACTTTTTCAACAAGACATCATAAGTACAACCTCTGCCTTACTGGTCCACATCTGTTGGAGATATTTGTTGTGAAAGAGTTGTTTTTTTTTTTTTTTTTTGACTAACAAAGTCAGACTAACAAAGTATCCAACTAATCATTAGAAAGACATTGATGTAAGTTGTACCTTTTGTGGGGAGCTCAGACAAACGCTGCTACATTTATTTCTTTGGTCTTTGGCCCTCATACAAAACAACTTATCACGATTTATTGCTCATCATATCTCACCCTCACTTTTTATTACTATGGAAAAATGTATTGTTTGGATTCACTGAACATGACAGGAATCTCTGCTCGCAGCTCTATTTGATTAATTAGCTTTTTCTATTTTGGCCAAATTTTATATTCACAAAAATCCAAAATTTTCAGAGCTGACTGTCCACATGGAAAAATAAATTTCGTCAATATGTGAATGTACAGCCTAATTGCTGTTAAAACGTATAACCATTCTAAGCTTCACAAGATATTTAATTTGTTTGTTACAACCTTTAGTCCCCCTGACACACAATACACAAAGTGCTGTAAACTTGAGTGACTTGTTTCAATAAAGCTGTTTCAAAAACCTCAACCTACAGCGTTAGTCCTGCATAAATGAGCTGAATTAGATTTTAATGAGTGGGTTATGATTTAATTTCAGTTTAGGTAACTTTTTATCGTCTTCTCAGTGTGCTCACTAGCCTGAAACCACACTAGCTAACGTTGCTAAGCGAACATTAGCTACGTTAGCTCTTCGACAGCAGTCATTTCTCTCGGTGTTTACAGGACGACACGGTATATTCAGATATTCAGATGATCACAGTCTGTTGACTAGATGCTGTAATTTATAGTTACACGACTTACAGCTAACATATTATCGAGTTATCAGGCCCTTCACATGCTAACCTTCAGTTTCAGTCATCAACGTCCGTCCACTTACCTCCGACGCTGAGAAAATAACCGACAAAATGAAGATTATGACAGCTCTTTCCATTCTGGCAACATCCGCTTTTTTAAAGAGTTTGGCAGAATCAACATTAATTCACTCCTATACGGCACGGAGACACTTTTTTATTCACTATGTTCCTCGTATCTTCATTGACGTTGTTTAGCTACCAGGCACTTCCTGTGTTGCTCTCTTGACACATGACACGCTGACCCACTGCTTTCTGTTTCACCTCACAGCGTCCAAACAACTTCTTATTGGTTTTCAGTGGTGGCTGGCGTCCAAAATGTCGCATTACCGCCATCTACTGAAAAAAAATCTCTACTGACTAAATAAAATAATAACCCCTTCCCACCCATTCCCCACTCTGCTATAGCTTCTTTATTGTTCAGGTGTTTGAGAGAAACTAAAAGCTATTTCCATTTGTGTTTTTAAAATACAGTCTTCCTTGCTCCCTCGTCCAAACAACAAGTAGAAGTATGTTAAAGATCCCCTCCAGACATTTATTAAGACATAAAAATACTCTTCTTGGAACAATAATGTGTGTCTGATACGGGTTTTCCACAAAAAAAGTATAATTACCACTGGAAATCTTTAAAAAGGCATCTACTCCTTCTCTCTCATTAAAAATCCAGACTCTATAAATATTTAAATATATTTCATTTCAGAAGTTTAACTGCTTGACACAAGATGTCTCCTACATCACTATAAAGTCCATTCTCAGTGTTTGTGCACTGGAGGCTTCAAGTTTCCACATCACACTTGTGTAAGTTGAATATTGGACCAGAATTGGCTTCCAAACTAGTTGTGATGTCACAAGTGATGCTCGTAGGCTCATCACTTAAAATCAGATTTTCAATGAGCTCAGAGAAACTTTCCACTTTCAGCAGATGAATGTGAAAACAGCCTTCTTGTGTCGAACTCTGCACATACATCATTCTGCACAGTGAAGCTTCTTGTTCCAACTGTAGGAACAAGAACAACAACACATGTTTGAGTGTAGGGGGACTTTAAGAGTTTTGTTAACACTTTTCTCCTGCTTGTGAGCAGATATAAGTGTTTATAAACGTACAGTATTTGTGAATAATATATACAAAATATATATCTTCTCCTGTGAAGACATTTTATATGATTACAGCTGCTTTGGTATATTCATTCATTCTTTTTATACACCAAAGTTATGGATGCTTCACAAGTGGAGTTATAGTTGCTGACAAGTACATTAATAAACACTTACAAATGTTCTTATAGCTACAACTACATTTTAGTGGGTTATAAGCCATTTAACCATGACCAGGATCATGGCCATCTTCTTCTCACGTGTCCTGGAGATGTCATCCTAATCAGGTCCTTCTGCTGTCCAAGGTAGCAAGTCATCAGATTTGGAATGAGTCCCTTCTTTGGACCAGACTTGTTTGTTTGTTTCTCTCTCTTCCACCTCTCCTTCACTCTCTGTCTCTCCTCTTTATCCTGGCTTTTTCTCACTTGTTGTTTTCTATTTTTCTTCTCTTCTCCTCTCCTATCATTCTTTGTCTCTCCCTCCCTTTGTCGCTCCTTTCTCTCCTGTCTTTCTCTGCTCTTTTTACCCCATCCCCTCCGTCCTTCAATGTCCTCACTTTTCTTATTTCTCTACCTCCTTTCTCTCCTCCTTCCTCCTCTTTCTCTTCTTCTGACGAGTTTGTTCAGATGGTGTGCATATGAAATATATAAGCATAACTGCATTTCTGACATTTTGAGTTATGTTGCAGTCACTGTGGCATACATATTGACCTGAAAGTTTGTATGATGGAAGACAAACAGTGGACTCCCAGATTCACAGACAGAGATTCAGTCCTTAAAAAACTTTTAATTTTGGAAACCAGTAATACAAGAAGGATTTTTGTTTGCTTGTGAGGTTTATAAAGCATTTGTTTTATAAGTATTTAAACTCTTATCAAAGACACTATTTAGCTGGCTTAGTGTGGACATGGGGCACATCTGCTCTTGTTGCTTCATCATTTACAATTAAACAGAAATATCAAATAATTACAGTTGAGATATGAGATGTAGAGACTTTTAGGTTTAGACTTTAGGACTGCTGATGCAAACACAGCTGAGTAAGCAAACATTCACACAATCACCCCTCCATTATATGTGGGAGATGTCTGCGCCGGTCAGGATTTTGTGCCATTTTGGCACACAACGACGGAAGTTGAAGGAAACACTCAAAGTTAACCCAGCATGTGCCACCTGTAAACACCAAAAATCACAGAATGAATGTAGTGGTACAGAAACCAAAGTTTAAACTGTCTAATGAGGCCAAGTTCATGTCACTACACAGACAGACAGAGACACAGATGAGATGCAGGCTTGTTCTATGCAACAGTTAAATGTAGAACTTGTTGGCGCCACCAGTATGATTCTCTCCGTACCCTGCCATTGAGAAATATTGACAGTTTTTTTTTAGATTGGGTAGTTTTAGAACATGTATTGTAGACTAATTAAACTGAATACATCAATATTTTAGCAGGTTTCACATTACAGAGAAGTAAACTTAATGTAAACGGAAGACAAATCTGATTAAAAAAAGAAAAAAATGTATTGCTGTCAAGTGACTTGCTAAATCTGATTTGAAAAAGTTAGTCTATACAGCATATGCTTTATTTATCACTGTTTCTATTATTTAACGCTCATGATTTTACGGTGAAAAATGTACAAAAATGGATGAATATACATCTCTCAGCACACCTGCTGTTTGTCAGTTAACCTTTCACTCTTCATAACATGTTGTGATTTACCTCCATGAATCTGTAAACAGTTCTGAGTGGAAGTATCAGAATGTCCTGCACATAAGGCTGAGAACCTGAAAGGTGTACCATCAGTCCAGAACCAAGCACCCTCCTAGACAGTAGGATACAATAGATGTCTTCAGTTAGATAATGTAGAGTAGAATACTTTATTCATCAGTGTAATAATAAATTACCTCTTGGCAATCTGAGGCTCCAATCCATGTGCTTTGACCCCCTGCAGTCCTGTCCTCTATAATGCTCTGAATTTTATGGTACTCCTCAAAGCTGTGTATCGATACAAGGTTTGCATCCATGGCCTGACAGTTTTTCTAAGGTGAAGATAAACAGACACACAGACTAAGTGACATTGCAAGAAGACAAATATCACAATTATTAGGAATATACCAACTTAGACGGAGATGACAATTTACCAAGTGTGCAAGTCAACACTGCCAGAATTTTAGAATTATTATTTTAATTCATCCTGATTACCTGAGCCTGGGCCCAAGTCAAGGGTCTCACAACAAAGTGGAAACAACGATCTCCATACTCCTCCCAATGGTTAGGACAACGGCTATATCGCAAGACCATGGATCTATCTAATCTTGGATCAGACAACCTTGATCTGTGTGAAGTGATGTTTATCATCGACAGCACTTCAGAGATATCTTTTGAAGACAAACCAGAGGAAAGAGTAATGTGTCAGTATGATTTCAAAGTTCTAAGAAGCACATTGTACAGCATTTCCTTTGGAATGACACACACAAAGCCCAAACACTCACTATATGCTCCAGTCAGAGCCATCATGGTGAAAATAAGTAGAGAAGCGGTCAGCATCCTTGGGGTGAAGATGATGCAGATGTCAAAGACGATGATAACCTTTAAAAGGGAAAGACAGATAAATTAAAAAATAATCACGAGAGCTGATGTGCAGGCAATGTGTGGTGGCTGTGACACTCTACAGGATGAAGGAGACAAGATGATGATGATAAGCAGCAGAAAAAAAAGAGGTGGAGATGGGAGAGAGTTGCAAACCTGCAGGAAAAAATAAATTCTCTTCTTTCTTGGCAGTGTCAACCTGTGGACTCGTCTTCCTGTGGAGATACTGAATGAGAGAAAGACCAACTCTTATATACATTTACTTACCTTGCGTAACATTACTTAAACACATATTCATTCATGTATTGATTTTTTTATTAAGTCAACAATTTCGAGGGCACCCTATCAATCTGTAACAAATAGCAAATGGATGTGAATCCTGACCATTTCCAGTAAGGGCTATTTACACTTACTCTGTGATGCAAGCTGATAATTTATACTTTGCTCCATTAAAATGTGACTGACACAATATTAGTTAGATAATAAATGTTTAGATCTGGTGATACCGGGTGATACTCTTAAAAGAGGAATTTTATTAAAATTAAATATACATATTATAACAGACCTGTTCAAAGAGACACTGACTGCTTTTAAATGTAAGGCATTTTTGTTTTGCTTCATGTTTTATATTACTGTATCATTTTGCATGTATTTGAAATCTTAGAAAATATGACACATCAATTATTTTGCAGCAGAGAATCAGCTGGATGTGGGCCTTTTAAACAGACTTTTTGACTTGTCACAGTAGGAGTAAATACTAAAATGAATGAAGGCTGAATTCCATTCAGCTGCTCCACTTTCAGGTCCCCGATTGTTGTGTATGTTGGCTCATTGTCACACTGTCATGGCTTACTGGGACAAGCATCTCAGAGTAGGAAATCAGAACAAACTGGCCAAATATTCTCAGCGATGTTTGGCTCTATTTTTAGGATTAGGTGTAAAAGAAGACCCAGAACCCAGAGGGGTTCTGACCTGTTAAGAGCTGTCAGGAGATGGTGTTCAGCCATGGGAGGAAGAGATGTGCATTGATGGCAATGAGTTTATTAAAATATACCCTTTCAACAAAAATGTAATATTTTGACAGACCTTGTGCTCAAGGCAAAAACTCCACAAAAACTGTAGTCCTCACAACACACACAAAAAGGAAAAATGCAGCTTTGAAGAAAAGATGATTTGAGTTTGTCAAAACCAACAGTTTATAACACACAGTTTAGAAGCAGAATTGTCCTTTAATATGGCTGCATCAGTGCCTGAACACACACTCTAACCACTGGAGGGCGAACTGGGCCTGCTTTAGTGAGAGTTAATATACTAAAGGCCCATATATGCTTACATATGGCCAATATGACCATTTTGTATCAAGTAAATAAACCTTTTTTCCCCATCAATGTGCAATATCAAACTAAGACAAGGAAGAATACTGAGCACAAAATATCAACAAAGCAGTTGAGGAGCACTGCAGAAGCAAAATGCCATCTGGTGGATGGAAGCCATATGCCTTTCCTGTTAATATGCTCCACTGAATTACAGAAGCACCAGAAAATGTACTCTGACCTATCAAAGACCTTGTGACTGGCTGAGCTTCCACTAAGTCCCTGTACTTCATGAGAGCCAGAGAGATATTGACCCCATACAGTGCGCCATTGACTCATTAAGTAATATTTAGTAGATCAGACTTGGGGAAAAAATCCTAGCCCTTGTGATTTCTGTCATTTTAAGCATGGTTTATTGTGAGAACAAATCATGACAAAGAGTGTAAATATATTAACATGAAAGCAGTAGTGTCAGCAAAGAAAAATGTCGGACTAAATGTCTTCCTGTTGTGTTGTTATGCATATTTTCAATAGAGTTTTATACAGTTTAAAGCCCCAACAACAGGTAGCCTATAGCATATACTGTTATGTATCTCTCTCTCATTGTAACCCAACATATGAAATTTTGTTGCCATGGCTACTGTATAGAAGTGAACTGAGTAAGCTGTCATCACTTTAGGTGACTCATATGTCTGGCTATTTACAGGTAAGATTTGAACTACCACATAATTCAGTTTCACCAGTATTTCTTTTGATCTCAATTAATGTACTGAGTGAATGGTAATATATTAATGTTAATAACCAGTTCGTCTTTACATTCATCATTACGTTGTAGTATAAATTTAAAGCTATTGTTCGCCATTGTTTTGGTTTTATTGCCACAATACTGTTTTGGTTGACTCTCACCGGTCTCACCACCAGTGAGACAAAGTTAACAACTTGCTAATGAGGACACAGTGGAGCATTGAGCTGCAAAAATTCCAGATATTTCCCTCAAGAGCAAAAAGGAGAGTGAATATCGGACTTAGATTTACCAGATGGCCAGGAACACAACTACAAGTCATTTTTAATGTTGCTGCCGTATCTGCTGGATCCGTGCAGATCATTTTTGACAGTGCTGCAAGATTTTGTTAAAAGAGATCTTTTGGGTCAGGATATACAGTACATATTGTTCAGTCAAGCAGGAGGTAGTGGGCTAAATGTTAGCATGTATCCACAGTAACCGTGTCAGTGAGAGTTTATGTGGGTATGTATACAGCTTCAAAAATAAATTTAATGTGGATTTCCTCGACATGCATTGTCCAATTTTACAGTTCTCACAAACCCTGTTAAATCTTCGTCATAGCTGACTCATTAAACTGAGTTCATGAAGCAAATAAACTGACATACACACATACACATTAAACAGTTGAACTGCACAGTGATGGGAAGCAGTGCTGCTTTCATCTCACATGTGCCTCTTTATTTCCCTAAATCGTAATCTGAATTAGTAAGGAATATTTCATCTTCAGTGGATTAATATGATCTCCCTAACCCTCACTGCATGGCAGAGATAGGTTGAGAAGCTACAACTAACCATATGGTGACAAATTTCAAGTGTACACAGAGATTTCTGGCTGGCCCCTGAAGCTCCATGCAGCCAAGCCTTGAGATAAACACAACAGCTGCCTTGCCTGCTGACCCGAGTATGTGACTGCTGCAACTATGGCTTGGGGTTTTTGCTTTAAATGTGTCACTTTCAAATCTGCAATCTCACCATAACTGTCAAAGCACCCTCAAACGGCATGACTGTGTGCAATATTTCAGATTTAAATAGTCATAACATGATGATCTATGCATAGATATTTCTTATATAAGTCTATTTATATGCAAATCTATGTTCTACAAATGATGATGCTCACATTCAGAACACAAATCCATATAGATTGCCGAGCCGCACACGCACGCACACACACACACACACACACACACATTTGTCCAGCTGAAATCTTTGGGAGCCATGGAATATCGGTCCAATTAAAGTAAACAAAAACATCCATATCAACTCTCCATGTCAGGTTCTCTGGGCGATTCATAATGGCTCTAAATAAACTGCATTATCCAGGGGGCACTACATGACGCCCACCTTCAATCAGATAATACAACCTAATTGTCTACTGTTTCTTTAGAATACCCAATTAAGTCAATCTAACACAGCAGTATATCTCCTGACTGAATTCATTGCCACCTGCACAGCTAACCACTCTCTAATTCTCTTTCTGTCTAACTCCCTCTTCTATCTGTGTCTATCTCTGTTGTGTGTGTCCATAGGGAACATGGAGTGCCAGCTTGATAGTAAGAGTACACATGCCTGCTCTGATAGATGTGGAGTCACCTTGTTTTCATTGCCCCCTCCAGCGGAGTTCTCCATTACAGGCCTGATGACTTCATTGCACCACACGCCAAAGCTAATGTAGATAGCCGGAGGGACAACTGGACATAGAGCATGGTGATGCAGAGGTGCTTCTTTTGTGTGACACACTAACAGTAGAGAGGAGAGAAAATGTCCAGGGATTACGCCGGGAATAAAAGGAACTAAGGGCATCCCGGCCTGATGGCTTCATTGCACCACACTAAAGCCAGTGTACAGTCAATTATTTTTTACTCTAATAATTGAAATGGTTGTCTCCTTGATTAAATACATTTATGTTGTGAACACCAGCAATATCTCCTAGTATGTTTTATTCACTGTAGAAATTCAGAATGTAATACTTAATAATTTGCTGATACCGGCTGATACACACACCAACATATGAATAAGGGGAGTACTGGCACTTATGTTCAAGTGTGAATGTAAAAAATGTCATAATCCATCCAATAGTTATCACATTTCACTCAAAACCACAAATGGTCAACCTCATAGTGGCACTAGATGAAAAGTCACCAAAATCAGTAGGATTCATCCTCTGGGGACCATGAATGTCTGTACAAAATTTCATGGAAATCAATTCCATGGTTGTTGAGATATTTCTGTCTGGAGCAAAAAGGGTCACCAACTGACTGACTGACCATCAGATTGACATTTTCATCCATAGAGCTACAGTATGTAGCACTAGCATGGCTAAAAAGAAGGAGCACAGAAAGATAAAATGCACACAGACAGACATTGCAAGAAAAATGAATGCCAGCTTTACTCTTTTCATTCACACCCTTGATCAAGAGTACGTCTGGAGATAGCTTAGCATCCTCTGTAACTGGTAAACCATAACATAACCTTATTTTGATTCCTACATCTTGAACAATGCTACACTGCAGTCATTCCAAACATCTTATTTCAGCCTCTTATTTCCAAGTCTAACAGCTAACAATTAACACTAAACAGCTAACAACTTCCTAACTTAATAATAATAATAATAGTAATAATAATAATAATAAAAGATAAACTCGTGCATTCATAATTTTGAATCAGCACAATACAACAGTAATATTGTTTTCATTTATTTTAATAAACATGCATTATTTTAATCATCATTATCATCATCATCATCGTCATCATCATGAGGCATCCTATTGACTGGTTGGTCTGGAAAAGGGCAGCAGATGATTTAAACCTTTTATTACATTATTACCATATAGTCACAAACAGCAGCCAGCGGGATTTTTCACAAGCTGACAACCAAAAATTTCTTATCATTAATGGCTTTAAAAGCATTAAACTATTAATAAAGCCATTATTTACAACTCATAAAGATTCTTTAATGTTCTGTTAATTTATGTTTATAACTGTGTTTGTTTTTTACTTTGACTTGCACATTTTTTGACTTCAGTTCAAGATAAATAAATCCCATTTCAAAATTTCTTTTCAACATAGAAACGTAGGAATCTCCTGGATGATTTAACAATACTATTAAATAATGGTATGGTCATCAGAGTTAATTATATTCATTGTGTTTCTGGGAAATCACGTTTTCCCGTCAGCTTGGTTTGACGGATGGTGACAGATAAAATAGAAATGACCTGTCGGTTTGGAATATAGCACTTACACTCTAAGTGTCTCGATTTCATATGGCAAAAAAACTAAAATACTAGAAACAGTATACCCAGCGATGGCTGAGTGATGAAGTCCCCTGTTTCTTATAGCACATACAGAGAACATCATGCTCCCGCTGGCTAATGATCAATGCCTGCCAGAGCCTTCTCCCTTGTGTCAAATCTCCATTGTGAGAAAAAAGAATAAATATTCCTTTTAGGCTAATGGTCAATGGCTTAATAAGTGAGCACAGGCATTTCAAGCTGAGGGGACTGTGATGAAGACTGTAGCTAAAGATCAAGAAATTACATACTGCTGCAGATGAGATTGTCAGCTCAGCCTGCCTGTGTGCAGCGGGGAGTCACGCACTGCACTTTCATGCGTCATTCTACTGATTGGCCTTTCATTGATTGTACAATTAGTTCAATCAAGCTGTTTATATGCATCAAAGAAGGCCCTATTGCCATTTCCATTTTGCATAATTGAATGTTATCATGCTCATAAGATTGGTCTTTAAGTCTCTGCCATGAACTGATGACATTGCTCTATGATATTTAGTTCCCTGTTACTTTTCAACAGTTTTGTCAGTGTTGAGATAGATACTTAAAACATAAGATATACTAAAATAGCAATGAAATGATTCACTGTATGAAAATCAACTTGAGGAGATATGAAACTTAGTTTGGGCTGGATTATTAATCGCAGTGTGAGGTCCATGCAATGCATGAATAAACAATTTAAGAGGAGTGCTGACCTGCTCCTGATTTTTTAGTTTTTCCTTGGAGGATTTGGCAAGCATCTGTATATACAGTACATACATACATACATACTGGGGTTGAGCATGTTGGTTAAGTATCTAATTCATTGTAGTGATCATTTCTGGTGTTATTTTGTCAAGTTCTTGTTTATTGGGTTTTAATGGTATGTATGAGCTTTTGTAAACTGAGATTTTAAAGTTGGTCACCAGAGCCTGGCTAGAAAACTGTGTGAACTGTGTGATGTTTAGCAGGTATAATGTTTACCATGTTCATCATCTTAATTCATGCTAACATTTGGTAATTAGTTCTAAACACAAAGTACAGCTGAGGCTGATGGGAATGTCATTAGTTTTGCAGGTATTTTGTATTGGACAGATTCAAAATTCACCAAAGTTATGATAATTTATCCTGAAAGGAAAATTAATGTGTGTGCCGAATTTCATGGCAATCGGCATGGCATGGCAATTGTTGAGACATTTCACTCAAGACATGAATGTGAACATCATAGTGATACTTGAGAAAAAGTCAGCGGTTCCACTAAGTCATGAGGATTAATCCTCTGGGCACCATGGATATGTGTACAAAATTTCAAGGCAATCCATCTAATAGTTAGATATTTTAGTCTGGATGGAAGTGGTGGGTATTTTTTGGTACATTTTGGAAAATGGGACTAAGAGCATTGATATAAAGCATAACTGAAATCTAGAGGAAGTATTTTGGGTGAACTATATCATCTATATCTATGATATATAATGTGATATAAAATATACAATAATGTATTTTCCTCCACCAGCTGAGTCAAAAAAGCATGTTACTACAGCTACTAGTGATAGGAATAAATATGATAAATTCAGTTCAATTGATTTGAATAAAGTTGAGAAGTTTGAATAATACATCCATCAGTGTGAAGTCTCACCTTAAGGCCAACCAATGCACATTATAATACCCTAAGACAGGATTTAACTCTGAAAAGTCTGTCTCCATCTGTCTCCGTCTGCTCAATGATTGTGAAGTTAATTTACATAGATTATGTTACAAGTTAATCTACAGGGAATGTGTGTTTCTGCATATTTTATTGGCCAATGTAGTACGTTATCAGATGATGTTGAAATGTTTTGCATAAACAGAGTCAACTTCAATGTTTCTGTTTGTGTGGCACATGTTTTTGCCAGAACATCTCTTCATCAAGACCTCTGGTTGAAGGCTTTTGAGGCCATGCAAATATCAACCTGAACATGTGCTTAGATGGCCCACTCTGTTTGTTTGTTAGCAGTGTACACAGAATAAAACTGTTTTCAAAAAGTTTCATCATAGGACAATGTACAACTGTTCTGGTCTCTCAAAGGCAGTTTCATAGGTTAACACTCAATTTTACAACATTAGGGAGCTTGAGACAGAATTTCATTAACACCAAAATTTGGTGCAGTAGTACACGGGCAGAGCAAATCGCCATTGAGCAAATACAATGGCCACATAGATATAATGAATGAGCAAAATGCTGATATTTGGCTTCACTTTGAAAGTGCATATACCCTTCTCAGCTATAGTAACCTGAGCACGCCACTTACTTAAACCAAAAGGTGTGATCCCTTCTCATCATACTCTCTCTATACTGTATGTCATATATTAATTATATCATGGAAGACTGCAGTTATCACTGTCATTCATGAGTTTGCATTTGAAGTTCCTTTTATTACATTTTGTCACTCGTAAGAAGACTGTCGGGGTACAGGGTAGAATTTGGGATGATGATATAAGAGCTCTCCTCTCAAGAGAAATATGATCATGTCAAATACACGCCGCTTCTTGACAAATGGCTATTTAACACATTTCGTCCATCTAGCATTAATTAACAAATTTTAATTTGAAGCTCAAACACACGACTGGGTATTCAGTTGTATGACACAACTTCCCTTCAAGGCCTTGTGATGAATGAAGCCGGAAGACCAGGGTGACAAATAACAACATGTTTTAGGTCAGCATGTTCCCTTCCTTACCGGCCATGAGTTTAACACCACTTAACTTTCTATTCTAAATTGCAACCAGGGAAATTAATCCATCTCAGTGAATCACAACAGATCCTACAAGGGCATCACAACAGAAGTAGCTGAAGTATTGCTTTGCCAGATCCCTTGCAGGTAGACTAATAGTCCGGAAATGTCTTTCTTTTCTTAATATGAAGCGTAAATGTTGTGTTCTGCTTTTGACCTGTTTTTGCTGTACATTTACATTCCTATTTAGCTGTTATCAAACAAGTTCGAGTCCTCTCTGCTTGACGGATTGTCGATTAATGACATCACCTAGTGAAGTTTGTTCAGTGTGAAAAAAAAATGTTTTCTACTGTTTAGAAGCCTTACAATGAGTCAGAACACTACTGTCGAGTCATAGACATCTTTCTTTGTCACTGTTGCTGTCAACCTTGTAGGTCTGTTTATAAAGACATCACTATTATCAACCACTACACAGAACAACTGCTAAGCATAATATTAATATCTATAGACAGGACACAGGTCTCTCACAGTGCCTCAACCTGTATTGTACTTAAGTACTTCCAGCCACAGTTACTTTCCACCAGAGCTCTGATATTATGTTAAGAGCTGATTCAAAACTTCCTTTGACTCAGCCCAGGATTTGTCTGCCAACCATCATTTCCAGGCAAACACTCCTCTTCATATATGTGCAGGTATAGATGTTACCAGATGAATCCTCAGATTTTGTTCTTTATTTTCTGTTCATAGCAAACTTGAACAACAGAGACAGATGTGAGCAGGTAAAAGAGGTAAAAGAGTACATACAATTAGAGGTGTAATTAGATGTACATGTCATTAAACAGATATAAGGGTGTACAAATGACAATAAATACATAGAATGAATGAAAAATAATTATGTAAAATAAAACACAAAATATTTGGACACAATATTCAGAAAATAAAATTATTACACTAATAAACCAATAAGACCCCAAATCACATCCACAATCATATAACCTTGGCATAGTCAAAAGTTGTTAAAAAAAGGTCTACTTCACCAAATCTCGACTTGAGACCATTAACAGAAGGTTTTGCAGGCCTGCGTAGCTCATAACTCTTACGCATCTATAAAATATTCCCCATGTTTTGGAGGGCACTGTCTCAGGTATACAGTGTGATAGGTCAGGTGCCATTCCTGGACAGCCATATCTGTCATATGTCATATGTATCTGCGCTATGAATGTCATTCATCAACTGGTCCCCCCTGGGTGATGCAGATACTCCAGTGTGCTCATGCTCATGTTCATGAATATGAGATGTACCTGAAACATTGTGGAGAGTTTTGGCGCAAACCTGAATTCCACAGCCTGTATGATCCGAAGCTGGAGCAGGTCCTGGCAGAATGCTCCGCTGGAGGGTGGTTTAGCCTCGAGAGTTACAGTACAAGGCCCAAAATTATGCACTGATTAGATGACTGAGATTAAGAGCAGGGGGAGATGCTGGACCAGGCAACTCCTAAAAATTTGAAGCAGCATGACAGTCACAAATACAAAACCTGTAGTGACAGATGCGTGACCCAAAACACTGAGACAAGTGCAACCAAATCTTGTGGTGGCTCCACCTACTGAGAAAGTTGGTTGTGCAACTAGTAGAAAAGTCAGCCTAGAACCCTGCATGCGCAACTCATGCGCATTATAAAAACACATCAAGAATGCTGCCTGTGTAGATTCCCGGTAATACTTAGAGGTGCAAAGTATTCTCTGGACCTGAAAATTGTTAAAATTACTTTCCATGCTTGTGTAAGTGCAACAGAGTGGTCAAGGCTACTGCACAGTGGCACACCTGGTAAACAGATAGTAGGCCTGGGTCATGCAGTGTAGCACCCAGCAGCAGTTCCTTGAACTCCACTTGGCTTTCGCCTGGCTGAGAACGCCCTCCTGCAGGGTGGTGAGGCTGGGTATGACCATGGGGATGTTGAGGCCCGGAACCTTGCCATAACCATACAGGCTGTATGTGAAGGCTGTGCCTGGGAAAACTATGCCAGTGATGCAAAACAACTGAGGAAGAGGCTGGGGGATGCAAAGTTGAAATCATTATCATGATTAAAGTACTTATTTTATCAATACATTTGTGACACATTGATATATTAACATTACATTAAAACATACATATTATTTGTCTGTATATTTACAACCACAGATTGTTTCCACTGCTGCTGTGTGGTAAACGGTACCGCAGCCTCAAAGCCCAAACCAGCAGGCTCTGGGACAGTTTTTTCTACCAGACAACCAGGCTTATGAACAATGAACACCAACTGCATATTACACACACACACACACACACACACACACACACACACACACACACACACACACACACACACATTTGTTCAGCTGAAATCTTCAGGAGCCATGGAATATTGGTCCAATTAAAGTAAACAAAAACATCCACACACACACACACACACTCACACCACACAGTCACAACCGAGCACACACAAGCATGCAAATATCTACATGCACATCTGTTAGGGCAAGACCCACACACACAGCTCTTTACACACACTACACTATAGATATCACTAACACACTGTAAATATTACTGCATTGTTTCTTTTTTTAAAAATGCTATATTGCTGTTTCTGTGCTGCTATATTACAATTTTTTTGTTATTATTGCTATTACTATTGCTGCAAAGTCAAGGAACACAGACACCAACACTAACTTAGTTGGCAGACGGCAGGTTACCAATAACTTATTTAACTTACTTCTAGCAGTAAGTAGGAGCAGCCGGGTGGTCTAATGTTTCTTCAATTAATAGTATTACTAACTTATCAAGCTAACTGGCTAAACGTATTAACACTAGCATACTAGCTGCCACTCAAAGTCTTTGTCAGGCCTTTTATTTACATGTTTGCAGGAAAGAATAGGAGCTTAAATATGTACTGGTCAACTGACAAATGTAACTTATTTAACGTTACTATGACTGATGCACGATTCTGATTCAAGGCTAACGTTAAAAGCTTCATTAGGACCGGCATAACGTTACGTTATCTAATGCCACACAGACTTACTTAATGCATACAAAAGGCAAATGCTAACATTCGCCCTGCTGACTCGACATATATTTCAAACTTCTGACACTTATGCAACATCAACGCTTTAGTTAAGTTATAGCTGGTGTTGGATGCTGCTATCTTACTTTCCCTCTCTGCTGCCCTTAGTGTTAGCTCAACTCATGACACGTTCAGTTGATATCTCTCTTTATATGAAAATACATATGAAGAAAAACAATATTGTTACCTTACCTTTAGTGAAAGCTGAATGTGAATCATCATCCTTGAATCAACAGGCTTGGGAAATGACTTGCGTTAAGTTATCCAGAGAAATTGTCTCTCTATAGTCTCTGTGCTTCAACAAAGTGCACGTAGAGTCAAACAACTAAATGTTGCACAGTCATTGGATGAATCATGCCGGGGGGACCCGCCCCCAGAACTCAAAAACAATATCATTGGTTGAGATCATCTCCGCACAGCTTGATTCATCCAATGATTGTACAACACTCATTTGTTTGAATCTGCGCGCACTTTCTTGATCTGTCTGAAGCACAGAGACTATAGAGAGACATTTTCTGTGTTTACATTTATATGTTTTTCCAACTATTTTGAGGTCTTACATCCATGTCTTACATCCCTTCCCATATTACTCATTTACCAAAGTATAAAACCAATATTTACCAGGAATTTACTGTAAATAGATTGGATAATCACATAAAATTAAAGCCTAACGGTCTCAAGATACCATTAATGGGTGTTAAAGGAGGGTAATTTGAATATGATTTTACACATTTTTTTGTGTTTTACATCCAGAAATCTGTACTTTGATGGCGTGTTCTTATGGATGAATCAGATAATCTTATGAATTTACAAAAGAATACTGTATAAAAACAAGCCTTTATTTAAATTAGGTAATTTTAATGTATTTCTGCAATATTTTTCATTTTTTGTGCAGATTTAAACATTTGTTTAACATTCTTTAACATTCATTCTTTATTTATTTTACAACAGTTGGACTGTAAAAATGCAGACAATGTCTACAGTAAATATCTGTATTTTTTTTTTTTAAATTTTCCGTAGAATAACCAAGTTTTTTACTATCATTTGAAGGTAAATGTTTGGCAACTTTTGCTGCCAGACTTTTTACCGTTTTTTTTACGATTTATTTTTTTAAACATTTTTTTACATTAAATTTAAAGTTTTGCTGTAAAAAAAACAGAAAGTTGCCTTAATTTTACATTCAGCAATAGGATGTGAAAATTTTGTATTTTTACATAGAACTCAATGTAATTTAACACGCCAGACCATTAAATAATTGAATAATCCTGATAAAAAACTACAATATTCTATTATATTAATTTACAGATTACAGCCTTTATTTTATGGTTAATATTCTTTAATAAAAATAATTTACTGTGTTGGCATTTACACTTAATGTAAAAACAAAAAAAACGTAAAATAATACAGTAAATTTCTGTGAATTTTTTTTTTTTTTTACAGTGCAGAGTGATTGTTTGAATGAGCATGGTTCAGTCTCATCATTGGACTTCAGTTATCTTCAAAAGAGTCAGTACATGAGGGAGGATGCATCTCTCTCTGTGCTCCGGTGGCAGCTCCCCCTGCTGCTCAGGGCCCTTTCACATGAGCACATTGAGGAGATTTGCCTTTAGAGGGTGTCTTCATTGCAGCTGCTTGCTTCAAAACACAAAGCAAGGCAATGACTTGTTTGGAGACTGCTACAATTTGACCAAAGCTATAATTTGTCACTAATAATATCAGATGCTTTCAAGTCCAGAGCAGTGAACTTGTACAAACTGATTTCAGTGCGCTGCTCTACAGGTGTGAGTGGAGCCTGGGTGAACAAAAAAAGTACAAACAATGTTTTACAGAGTACAGTGTTTTCTGAGGGCTTTAGACCAACATCCAACATGTTTACATATCTCTAAAATAAAAAGTTTGAGACCGGCTGATGCTGATAGCCAAGAACAGTCTTTACTGTACAGTATATGACTCATTTTATCATTTCAACCCACAACCTTTGATTTTCAGGACCAACACTGAAGACTCCATGTGAAAAATACAATAACTCCAGATGAGAAAATGTGACTGAGTCATAGTGTACATACTGGTTATTAGTTATGTTATATAACAGTGGTTCCCAAACTGTGGGTCAGGGCCCCCCCACAAGTAGAGTAAATCTGAGGGGTCATAAAATGATAAACAAGGTAGAAAAACAGAAACTTCAATAAAATGGATATTGATAAGAAGAACATGCTATAAGGATCTAGATAATGAGTCAGACATAAACACTTTACCATACCAGACTAGTGTAGAGAGTAAAGCAGAGAACACACAGCCTCAGGGCACATCATTACTTACACATGCAAAAAATGACAACAACCATCATTATTATGATAAAAGAAAGGGTTTAGCACAACATGTAAATGGAAGATTGTAATGCTTTTAGGTGCAGAGACAGTTCAGAATGCTTCATTATGGCAAACACCAAAATTAACTTTGTGGTATGCTCATTGCAGGAAAAAAGGTTCAACTGGGAATTAATTGAACAATAATAGGAGACCAAAGAGACAGAGGAGTGCGACAGCACAATTTATCACCCTTGCTAAGCCCTCACTTTGTTTCAGTTTCTCACACTGTGCTGCCATGTAGTGGACCTTTGATTTCTCAACCTGGAATGGATAAGGAGAAGGAATGTGCTGTGAGGAGTTGAAAGACTGCTTTAATTAATCCCTGTCACCTCTCCTCCTTGCCTTGACCTATGTACAACTTTCAGTGAGATATATTACCATGGAAACACAATCCAGCAGTGAGATTTACACTGAAATATTTATTTAATCTCTGTAACTATTTTATTAGACAAAGTAGATGATTCTCAGAGGGCAAACGTCTGCCAGGGATTATAGATATGTATTTTATCTTAAAAGTTAACAATGCTCAGTGCTCAAATTCTCAACACCAAGCACAACTGTGACAGCTTGCAGTGGTCAGACAGCAGTTTAATTCAGTTTAATGTCCATATTACCGTCTAAACCAGGAATGCCATAACTCACAAGTTTGATGTTGTTAAAGCAATAGAAATACTGTATGCTTAATTGATTTTTTGCAGAGAGTTTGCTGAAAATTGAAACCACTTTCATGTCTGCACAGTAAATGAAGGTGCGGCCAGCAACCGATTAGCTTAGCTAAGCACAAATAGCAAGCCTGGCTCTGTCCAAAAGTAACAAAATCTGCTTATCCACACCTCTAACATCATATCTTGTTTGTTTAAACCAGTATAACCAGTAGTGAAAAAACGCCAATTCGCTGATTTAAGATGGTTATGTGCTGGGCTATTTTTGTAAGAGGATGAGTAACTTTCTGGAGTCTCTGCCTGGCAACTGCTCCCAGCCAAGAAATAATTGGACCATGTAAAAAAAACAGCAAATTGACATTTTTACAGGTAAGGCTTACACAAATGATAACGTGTTAATTGGTGAACTTTAGAGCTGCTGGTAGGCAGATTTTGCCACCTTTAGACAGAGCCAGGCTAACTGTTTCCCCTTGTTTACAGTCTTTATGCTAAGGTAAGCTAACTGGCTATTGGCTCCAGCTTCATATTTACAGTACAGGCATGAGTGGTATCAATCTTCTCGTCTAACTCTAGGCAAGAAAGCGAATAAATGTCAAACTATCGCTTTAAACCTATTCAGAAGTTATATGCCTTCAAATGAGAAGTCCTAACTTCCACACCCCATTTGAATATTTGTGTGACAGGTCTCATGGTCTTTTTAACTTAAAAATGTACCACCTTCTCTATAATCCTCAGATTTTTGCAGTTGCCAGACTTGAATTTTCTTGTTGTTTGCAGACATTCTCATGTTTCTCATTGTCAAAGAGAATATTGTTTTTCAAGCAGCTCTAAGTCTCAACTGCCTGTATCTTATCTCATGAATCATGTCTTATGTAATAGCTTTTACTGGAGGATTTCACACAGCAGAGGCAACATCCACAAACTGTAATTTTACGCTTAACATTTTTCTATCATATGATTTCTTTCGATGTATTTCTCCCACATTTAGAAGAACATTATTGGAGGGTTTGTTGTTGTTGTTTTTTTTGCCTTGTGGTGATCATCAATTGTTGTTTATCCTCCTATTTCGCGTGTTTCTCTTCTTTTTTCTTCTATTCTTAAGATGTCAGTGAAGATGGAGTTGCGTCGAGGACCGACCACACCCCGGGGGATGATGTTGAACGGCTCTGATGGTTAAAGTAGGAGCGACTTGGCGCGCAGGACGCACTGGATGTGGCCAGAGGAGCTGAACAGTCAGGTGTCGGTGCACCTTCCGACAATATAGTTTCTTTCCTATTGAATCCAAACCCTAACATCGACGAAGCTTTTTTTTTCTGTTGTGCCTTTTAAATACTTGGAGTCTCAGACTTGCGCAAAAGGATAAATTCTTCTTCCACTGCTCATAAACGTAAGTTCATTTTTTCGCATGTGCTCCCTGTAGTTCAAGAGCGAGGGAACATTATAGAAACAATTTTAATCTGGCTTGAGGGGTACAAGTGGTTAATTTAACTGTGCGTAATTCCACACACCTTAATTGGAATTGCCTGCTTTGTTGCGAAACCAAAATGTTTTAGATTAGACTATATATGAAATCATTCAAAGCATATGTGAGTGTGTAGTCTTTACACTACAGGTCCTTTCTATGTTTCTGAAGAGGCGCATCCTATCAAATAAAATAACATCCGTGAAGCAGGTTAACAGTTCCGAGAATATCCAGAGAGCGTGGTGTTTGTATTATTTACTGCCTGTTTAGCAGACAGACAGACCCTGATTTACGATGTCAGTAATATAATATGTTGTTTCGTCTAATTATTTAACTAAAGTGACGCTTATTTCCATTCATTCATGGAAAACTCTCAACACCACCAACTACCAAGACATTATGTGGAGAGAGAAAAAGAGGGATGAAGTGAGTGTGTGTGTGTGTGTGTGCATGCTTAATTGTGCTTAAATGACCAGTTTTGAAAACCCTGTTTTTAAAGCTTTGTATCACCTGTTCAACCACATTTTTCTTTATTTTCTAATTGCTCCTGTTTCATGGAATATAACATCCTGAGAAAACAGTAGCCATTACATGCAGTATGTGAGTCATTGTTCACGCTGATCCAGGTGGGACATCACTCAACCTGTGTGTTTCTATGGTCCTTTGATTCATGAAAGGTCTCAAAAAGGCCTTCAGTTTGTTTTTAAAAAAAAAATTTGAGTAGGTGTCACTCTGATATCCAGGTGGTCCATGGTGTATTTACAGAAACTACAATACTGACCGATAACACAGCGGCTGCCAACCAACATTTGAATACTTCTTAAACTATTTCCATTTAAAATAAAGTCAAATTTAAGATTTTTGTTTATTGGAAAAAATTCAGCAATATTTTGAGCTCACATGGTGGCCATGATTTTATTTTCCAAATCTTGTTGATTGAGAAACAAATAATTCCATTAAATCTTTTCATGAATTAAAAAAAAAAAAAAAAACTATTTAGTTTTGTCTTTTCTGTTTTATTGCTACGATTTTTAAGTGAAGAATTCTGAACAGCTCATTAGGTTTGAGGCTAAATATTAGCATTTCCACAAGCACTTCAGAAAAACATAGAAGTTCATACCATGCATTTAAAATTAGCTAAATGTACTGAATTCATATTTTCCATGTTCCTTACAGTTTGTTAGCCTCATCTTTCCACCTCACTGGATTGTAATACGAATGAGGCTTCCATATATGCATATTACTTCCTCTTGATGAGTCACTGTATTATTCATTCGTGGGATGTTTCTGTTTCTGTTATAACACAAATGTGTTTAGATGATCTGCACCCACTTCATGGACTCTGACTCATCCATCTTGAACTTCTTTGATTTCCTCTTTTTGCTTTACTCCTGTTACCAGCGCTGACCGTCATGGTGGATGAACAGAATGTTTCTTCCTCTGCGTGCTTCAGAAAATGAACACCACTCTCCGTGAGTCTGCAGTGACCATGTATCACCTGACGACAGACTATCAACTTAATGCCAGCTGCAACTGCTCCTCCCACTCCTACAACTGGACGGCAGGGGGCGATGCCCCGCAGCTGCCGACTTTCACCACAGCAGCCAAAGTCAGGGTGATCATTACCTTCATTCTCTGTGGCATCTCGGCTTTTTGCAACCTGGCTGTGCTGTGGGCGGCACACAGCGATGGCAAACGTAAATCCCACGTCAGGGTGCTGATAATCAACTTGACAGTGGCTGATTTGCTAGTGACGTTCATCGTGATGCCTGTGGATGCTGTGTGGAACATCACAGTCCAGTGGCTCGCTGGGGACTTTGCCTGCAGGCTATTGATGTTTCTTAAGCTGCAAGCGATGTACTCCTGCGCCTTTGTCACTGTGGTGATCAGTCTCGATAGGCAGTCAGCCATCCTCAACCCCCTGGCTATCAATGAGGCCAGAAAGAGGAACAGAGTCATGCTGACTGTGGCGTGGAGTATGAGTGCCGTGCTGTCAGTCCCTCAGGTAAGGTCAGGTATCCAAACTGGCAACATGGGCCAAAGGTAAAGCACTGATTTTCATTAGATTAGGCTATAAACAGGTTTTCATTAAAACATATCTTGCCCATAAAGTGTTTACATGCACAGAGGAACATACTTCCTAAACTCTCTTCAAAGTTTTACTTCAGTTTTAGCTGTTTACAAGAATATTTTCCATCCTACAATTTACAATCTGGTGTGAGGTTGGCAGCTTGCTCTGAGGCTTGGTGTGTCCCTAGACAGCAGTCAAATAAACCTGGCTTAATTCTGGTCCAGGAAGGCCCGTATCCTGCAGGTTTGTAGGTTTGGGTTTAAGATCACCAGGTGTGGCTCAGTTGGAAAGGAAGTGATGAGCTCCAGCACACTGCCAGCGCTAATAAGTTTATTAAAGCAAAAACATGTTGTTCATAGACCTTCATCCGATTTTGCTCATTTCCCACTAGGCAGGATTTTGTGGACTTAGAGGATTCACTGATCCTTTATTGAATGAGATTTATTTGGCTTACACTTGTACAATCCCAACCAAACATTCTGTAGGTCCATACAAGGAGAGCAGCCACAGAAAATAGCAGTTAATCGCAGAGCAGTTGTGTTTAATGTTTTTTATGTTAACCTGAAACCAATTCAACTGTCCATGTTCAGAGAGATGAAAATGCAGCACTGTTCTCCAAGAAATTGGTTTCTAACCTCAGGGTCAGGATCCACCAAAGTGGGGGTCTGAGGTGTTATCAGACAATTAACAGGGAAGGAAAGTAGATAAAAAACACATTTGTGATACACAAAATACTCAATAATTTTACCACTAGATAGATTTAGGTTACATATAGGTACAGCATTTGGGCTATCACTGCCTCTACCCATGCCTCTACAATTTATTCAAATTACACAACGTTAGAAATTAACATCACTCTTCAGTTGAACTGCTCATGTGCAGCCTGGGATGAGAGGATGAATGTAGATTGAGCTTCATTGGTCGTGAGCCATAAAGGTTGGGAACTACTTTTCTTAGAGGCCTACAGTACTTCTGTGGAACGTTTAAACAGGGGCTGAGCTTCTTTTCAATAAAGATTAAGAAGGACATTGTTTCTAGAAAGACAGGTTTGTTTTTCGGGTTTTAAGTTTTTGTGATTGACTAATCTCTGTAAGACACGTTAACTAAATTCCACTTCCTGAGAGAGCCTCCATCCCTGCCTGGTCAACCAGAACATGGAGAGCGCTCACCAAAAGATTATGTGGCCGAACACAAACAAGTGGGAGTAGCCATGAATGTTTACTTGTATGCTTAAAAACGCCCTTCTGAATTTCCCTCCTCAGATATTCCTTTTTCACAACGTGACCATCGTCCATCCCGAGAACTTCACTCAGTGCGCCACACAAGGAAGTTTTGTCAGTAAGTGGGATGAACTGGCCTATAACATGTTCACTTTCTCCTGCCTGTTCCTGCTGCCACTGGTCATCATGATCACGTGTTACACCAGGATCTTCTTTGAGATCTCCAAGCGACTGAAAAAGGACGACTGTAAGTTCAGAGAGACTGATGCTCTGTGGATCTATTGAAATCAATGATTAGCACTTACATAGCAGCTGTTTCACAGTATGTTTGACCCTTTACACACATTGATAAAAGCTGGGCTGTGTTTTATTGCTATTTTTCTCTTCAACCCACACAGTTGTAGAGCTTAAGTGAAAGGGTCAGTTCACCCACTTTACAACAGAGCATTTCCTCACTTCCTATAGTGGTATCTCTCAGTGCAGATCATTTTAGTTTTATTTTAGATTTTCAGACATCTCTCTCTGAGATATATACAATGGATGTGACTGCAACCTTGTTTTGCAGTGCTCACAGCATTAAAAAAAATTACAATCTAAAAAAATTCAACATCTCTACCTAGTTATGATTATTCAGTTTAATCCACAGACCTCAATGTGCACAGTTTTAATAGGAACTGCTTTCTGTTGAAAAAACAATCCATAAACTGTTGACAGTGATGTTCTGTCGATTATCCAGAGGAACAGAGACACTTTTCAAATGGCATTTTTAGAAATATCAGACAGATACAGTACCTGAAACCTTGAATAAAACCAAAACTATCTGCACGACTAGATGTCACGTTTTTAGCCAACAGGGTCGCTATAAGGATGGTAATGTTGGTTTGTTGGTCTGGCCCACCACTTTGGTCCAGACTGAATTATCTCACTAACGATTTAACCGTCCATCACCGTCTTACCTTGCGAGGCAGCTGGATTGATTCGGACACAAGCGCATAACTTGAAGCCTGACAAGATGGATTCTTGTGTGATCTTGCGAATCCAGCTGCCTTGCAAGGTAAAGTTATAGCAACAAACTTTGAAAAGTGAACCTCTCCTAAACCGGAGGAATGGAGGATAATCTTTATATAAAATCTAAATGCAAAAGACAATGGTGCTAATTTTTGCACACATTAATGCATTTATAATTTGTGTGCATTCAAGCCTTTTATAATATATAATGTGTTTTGTTCCTTTCTGTTCTGCCCCCAGTATCCTCAAACGAAGTGTATTTGCGGTGTTCGAAGAATAACATTCCCAGAGCACGGATGAGAACCCTGAAAATGAGCATTGTGATAGTTTTGTCTTTCATTATCTGCTGGACTCCATACTACCTGCTGGGCCTGTGGTACTGGTTCCTCCCCGATGACCTGGAAGGAAAGGTCTCCCACTCGTTGACCCACATCCTGTTCATCTTTGGGCTCGTCAACGCCTGCCTGGACCCAGTCATCTACGGCCTGTTCACCATTCACTTCCGAAAGGGGCTCCGGAGGTATTACTGCAATGCTGCCGCGACATCCGACCTGGATAATAACACGGTTATAACCGGATCTTTCACGTGCGCTACCAACTCCTTCCCACTGAAGAGAGAGGTGAGCCCAACTAGCCAGGAGAGGTTCATGTTGTGCAGTGATAATCACAGCAAAGTGGAGCCCACGTCACCAAGAAGAAGCTTTTTAACAGCAGACAATGATGCAAAGAGAGATCCCAACCAGTCCAGCCCTGAAATCATCATATGAGGGGAATACAGGGCGGAGGGTCTCTGACAATTTTTTACTACTGTTTAATAGCCTAACTCTTTCATTTATTCTGTGTCTGACTGTCTGGTGTGTGAGGTCCTTTTTTAAATGCTATGTGTCACTTTGGCTTACATCACAAAACTGTACATGCCTCTGTACAAACCAAAAACCATGACAGCGCTTAGTTGGGTAATACAGAACCTTAAATTTCCATAAGGGAAGTTCATAAAGTAAATACACTGATTGTTCTACACGGACATAACATGAGCTTCTGTTAAAAAGGAATGTTTATGTGCTCTATTAACTGTAACGTGGTTATCTTGAATTAAATGTATTCACCGTGACTCGGGGTGTCTTTTCTGTATCCATTGTTGTTTGAAATGTTGCCAGTTTTCAGAGGTAAAACGACAACATGCCCCGTGGTGATGCAAATTCATGTTGCACAGCAATGCCGTGTCATTTCTGTGCAGATCTCATTAGTAAATGTGCTTCTATCTCCATTCTGACGTGTAACAGTAGGATCCCCAAGGGGACAGCTGCCTATAATCAGTGATGAGTCATAAAGGCTGCTCCACCCCCTTTTCACTAGACCCTTGTTAGAATGACCATTTAACGGTAACATTGTTTGTTTAAAAGTGCAATTGATACAGAGACCCCGTTGTGCTATATTTATAAGGCCAAAGCTGTCAGTCACAAGTAACGACCTGTTCCCCAACATTATCGTTGTTTTGTGTTATATCATCATTATTTTCAGTCAAATGTTTCCATTAATTTGTTAGTGTTTTTTTTAAATAATTGAATACATTGGGTGTAATGTGTGGTTTGTTCTGGTTTACAGGATCAGCCACTCTGTATGTTTTCAGCTGTTCTGCCTGTGTCATGGACTCATGGTTTAGTCTCTTTGTGTTTTTTGTTCTTTTGGTTTTCTGTGTTACACTTCTGTTGTCCAGTCTTTTTGGTCATTTGGGTTTAATCATTCATGTTATCTGAGTTGTATCTTTGAAAGACTGTATTAGATGATAGGTTAGCTTGTAGTGCCGTGTAGCTAGGTTTATTTATTCGGAGACAGTTTGATTTATGCTGGGGTGGTTTTGAGTGGTGTTGTGTTTTTTGGGTTTTGGTTTGCTCTGTGTTTCCCTTGTGTGTTCCTTCACTCCTCCTGTGTTCATGTGCTCCTCCTCTCACCTGCCCTGCATTACCCTCGTTAGTCCTGCCCTGCTCCTAGTGTCTTCCCCAGCCTATCAGCTCCCAGGCCGCCCTTGTGATGTGCCACCTGTTCCTTGTTGTCTGATTAGTTCAGTTTGTATTTAAGTTCAGTTTTCAGTTCAGTCTTTGTCAAGTTGTTTGTTCAGTTAAGTCAAATCTGTTCAGTTTTTTTTTGTATTCAGTTCTCTCGGCTCAGCCAGCTTTTGTCTTTTGCCTGCAAGTCCTGAAATAAAGAAGGTTTTTTTTCAGCCCTGCTTTCTGGTCTCTGCATTTGGGTCCACCTGCTCCTCAATTCATGAGTCTGGGTTGTTGGGGGTAGATCAACTGCTTAATCAGGGAGAGTAGAAACAGGTTTGTATCATCAGGTCCTCTTAGCAGTGAGGAACTGGGCAATGCTAGGATGTGGGAAGATTGGTGAAACTGTTCTGTAGTAAATTACCTATGGTAACCTGAGATGGTATGTCCCAGTTAGGTGAGGCGGAGAAGGTAAAAGGCCAGTCTCTGGTCTATTGAAGAGAGTAGGTGGCAACTTGCTGTAAATTTTATTTGTTGCTTTTTGTTGTATTTCCCAGTGTTCATTTTTGCCTCTGTTTTAATTTTTTTATTAATAAAATCTCACTTTTTTGCAACATCCCTTTAAAGGTTTCCAGTGCCTAAATACCGTCTTCTGCCCTTTTTATATGGGCTGGCAGCACTACAACCACACTAACAAATTTACCTGTAAAATTACAGCAAACTACTGTTTTAAAAAACTATAAAAGCCAAAATAAACAGATTGCATGTCCTGTTAGAAGTGGCAGAAGGTTGGTTTCCAGGCTCACAGCTCACTGAGTGAGAAAGAACCAAGAATGAAAATCGAGCAGAGTGACAGAAAGAGGAAATGAAACAATTAAATGGCAGAGAGAGGCCTCTGTTCCCCTCTCATTGTTAATCACAATAAAATTTAAAAATTAAATAAACAACATGTAACAAATCACCTATTATGTCCCAGGTTTTAGTACAGCTTAGCAACAAACTACAGTATCTTTGCAGCAACCTAAGTAGCTACAGCTTAAAAACACACTAGGGTTGAGCTAAGATAACCAATATAACCACTCTGTCTTTTGGGGCTCATCTGCAGTAAAAGGTTATGTATTAATCTTCTTTTGACTTGACTAATTCATTGTGTTTTGTCAAAAAATGCTATGTGTAGTGTAATATATTTAGACACCCTCTGTATTTCATGATTTGCAGCTTGGCATTTACACACACACAGGAAATGAGCCTTGAGAGAGATATACTGTATATGAAGAAAAGCTTTTTTCCCCCTTCTCTTTGTGTTCTGCAGCCCATCCAATAATGATTGAATATTGTTCCCAGTTGTTGCTCATGGAATGGTGTGTTTCAAGGATTTTGCTTGATTCTTTTACATATAATGGTAAAGTCAAGAGTGACAAATTACACTAAACCATAGCGCATTCAGTTGTCAGAACGATGCTTAGAAATTTGTCCAATATTTCATTGACATATTGCCGGGGAGAGAACCACCTACTGAATATCTGTGGTTATAAATCAGAAAGAAAGTTTAAACTTTAATTTGGCGTTCCACAGTCTCGCAGAGAGTGAGCTGCAATCGGGTCAACCAGTCCCGCTGAGAGCCTGCGGACATGACTGTGGACGCGCTGTAAATGCCCCCTGATGATGTAATAGTCGCCTGATGATGTAATAGAACTGTTCGCACAGAATCATTTTGAAAGAGCAACTGCCAATAGGGAAACTCTCTCTCTCTCTCTCTCACACCCGCGCTCTTTCATCTGTACTCCGAACTTCCATGTGACCTAACACATGGCACAGAAAGCTGGATGTCCAGCTGACATGAGGAAATTCACTTCTAGTAATTCTAACCACACTTGACACACAGGTTAAGGTTAAAATTACTTAATTGTCTCCTATAGGAGAAAATAGTCTTGGATTAAGGGAACTGCTGCATCAAACCAGACATTACAATAAAAACATATTAAATAGGGACACATGAAAACATTAGCCTGAGATAAAACAACTGAGCAAATTAGTCACAAAACCATTCACACTGTTGGCAAGAGCCCTCCATGTCACCAGTAGAGCAGCGCTATTTTGTCCTGATGATGACAGTGAGGATCTAACACTCCAGAGACCCAACCAGCAGGTTTCAAGTTTCAAACATACCAAAGATAAACAAACTTTATCAAGCATCGTACAAAACACCAGATCAGCAAAGCAAGCAGCAAAGATCTGTCTGCAATCGCAATGTGCCCCTCCAGATCCCTGATGGACAACACTATTCAGGTCACAGCAGAGATCAAAAAATTCTTTGACTAATGGGCCTTTCAGACACAACGTGACAACAGCACCACTGCGCTCTGAAACCCATTATTTCCTGTGGCTTGCCCCACACCATGACGGCTTTTCACTGCGTCGAGCAAAGCACGGTCACAGCAAGTTGAAGTGAAGCGGCGAGTGCAGCTCAAATTGTGCTGTGTCTCAAAGGGCCTTAATGGCACCTCAGAGAGGTCAGGAAGACAAACAGAGGGGTGATGAAGACAAACAGAGAGGTGATGAAGACGAGGAGAGAGGTGATGAAGACAGAGGTGATGAAGAGGAAGAGAGAGGTGATGAAGACAATAGAGCATTTTTTGAGAACCAGTACAGTGTGGAACAGCACAACTATTTAGCCAAAAGGAGCATCACCTTTTGGTTTTATTGTTGTATTTCACTCAGGGTGGGGGCATGTCTCGAAAAAAGTGAACTTCACTGAACTAGGTGAGAATGGGCTCTTTGGATGTCACTGAGGTGGCTATGGATATAGTTATGGTATGCTTGGGAAGACTGCCGGCTGAGAATCTTGATTGTGTGGTCCAGGATTCCTTGTCTGGAAGCTGCTGAAGCAGCTCCGATGCAGAAGGAGTGACCAGAGTATAGTTCGGGTGAACCAGACTAACTAAGACAGAACTTGGCAGAGATGGTGGTGGAACCAGAAGCGCGTAGCGGCTCTGCCTGATTCGGTGGTGAAGAGTAGGTCTTAAGGAAAAGCATGGTGGGCTAGTCTCTGGTTTATGTAAGTTTGAATGGGTTTGAAAGGGCTCAGATACAAGTTTAAACAGAAGAGAAAAATGGGGTGAGAGAGGCCGAGCCGGTCGGTTTTGCTTTGTTTGAGGTTAAATCTGAGGGCGTTTGGGGAGTGGATAGAAATGTCGGAAAGGCTAGCGTGCCATGATTGGTCGTAGGTGGCATCCATCGTTTGAAAATGTTGCCAATTTTCAGAGGTAAAATTACAACAGACGCTGTGGTGACACATGTAAACATGCAAATTCATGTTGCACAGCAATGCTGTGTAATTTCTGTATAGATCTCATTAGTAAACGCGCTTCTATCTCTATTCTGACGTGAAACAGTAGGATCCCCGAGGGGCCAGCTGCCCATAATCAGGGATGAGTCATAGTGTCCAAATGGAAAAGCCATTTCCACCATGAAATTGATGACAAATTACTTTAAAATCACCCTCAGCTCTATGATAAAACATGGATATTTCATCTTTTGTTCAGAACATGATGGAGGTTCGGGTAGAGTATAGCTGTATCATCTCTTCCAGCTCTCAAGGTGATTAGAGGAACCTCAACTGGGAGACACGTGTAACATGTAATTTTAGAGGGAATTTATTAAAACCTAAAGTAATCACCTAATACACATGGTTTATTGAGCAATAATACAATTCATAATACACATATAGAAAAATCTGATTGGAATCATTGTGAAGATCGTAGATATTTGTGCTTTTTTCCTGTCTCACGCAAGAAATGAGAAAAGAATTTAACGTGGCAGTTTGTAATAACAGCTGTATTTCACAGGGCTGTATTTCAGCCCTACAGGCCTTTTATGGAGGATTTTCTAGGCCACTTTCCACAGTGGATCCAAACCAAAATAATTTTAAACTGAAATAAGAAGCTGACCCATCTCACCCATCATTCATTCATTTTTCCTGCTGTGATGAAATCCTTTCAGAATTTCAATAAAGATTGAATAAAATGTGCCAACAGACACACAGAAATGGTCCTGATTTTAAATATGATCATAGACACAATTTCCAATTCCTATGCAACTAATGATTATTTTCATTACCCATTAGTCTATTGATTATCAACGGTTTGGTCTATAAAATGTCAACAAATAGCTAAAGGTCCAAAATCTCAAATATATCATATGGACTGAGAAAATAGAGAAAACAGATGTAATATTCACATTTGACAGGCAAAAACCAGGAGATGTTTCCATTTTTGCTGAAAACAATGCTTAAGTGATGAACTGTTTAGAGAAATTGTTGCTGATTTATTTTATGTCAGTCAACTAATGAGAAGATGAGAAGATTGATTCCACTCTCATGTAGGCCCACCAGTATGTACATTAAATATAAAGCTTTATATTTACCGTACAAGCAGGGGAGTGGTGGAGGTCTTCTCATCAAACTCTTGGCAAGTGAAATTTCCCAAAATGTTGAATTATCACCTTAATCAACGTAATTATATTGTTTTAGTTCTTATTAATCTTTATGTAACAAAAAAGCTCAAAGTTTAACTGTTCAACAGTTGAAAGCTCCAAAAGTTAGTAAGTGGACAATTGAGTTTAGATTAGATTTCTTATATATATTGTACAAAGAATTCAACAACAAACAGTGACAAGGATTAATGAAAGCCTCTGCCTCATTGTAAGTGCTTCGTTTGATTTAAGAGGCCATTGCTGTATTGTTTTTACTGACTGATTCTTTTTTCTGGTATAAAACTGATGTTGACAGTAACACCTGTGCTTTCATTACTCTCTCAGTGATGTGTGGCTCTTTGGCAACAACCTCCAGTAAAGCTTTTCAGAAATTCAAATGAAGCTTTCAAGCACAAATTAAAATCAGTATCAGTTCCCTTTCATAGAGCGACACCGCAGTATGACCTGATACAACTAGTGAAGACAGAATACAAATGACACATGAATATCCCGTAGATAAATGTATTTGTGCCAAGAATAGAGATGCTACACAAAAAAATTAAAAAAACACAGTGAAGTGAGCACCAAGACTACATTTTGGTCTTAAACCAGTCTATGGGAGCCAATCAGAAATAATTCTACAGCCGCACATTGTTGACTGGCTATACTAATGCTACCAAACCATACATGTTGGCTAACGATGTCTGAAAAGCCCCGAGGATAGATAAAACCTGACATAGTTTCTGACCTTTTAAAGTGAAACTTAATTATTGTTTTCTTTTCATTTTACATATTGGCGTACACTTCCAGCACAGTCAAAAGGGGCAAAACATTAATTCAAATCTTTTTTCCATTAAAGGACCAGTGTGTAGGATTTAGTGGCATCTAGAGGTGAGGTTGCAGATTGCAACCAACTGAATTCTACACACTGCACCTTTAAATTTAAAATTGTACCCATTGCTATTATGTACACAAGATCAAATCTGTTTTTCTGTTTTCAACACAAAGAACCACCTAAACTATACCTAAACCTTCACAGTACAGACAAAGTCCCTAAATTGGTATTTTTGGTTTAAGACTGCACGACAGAATTTAAAATTTTAATTTTAAAGACATTTACAACAAGCGCTTTAAGCTAAATTTCTGAACCATGTCCTTTCTTTTTTTGCGCACATTAAAAAGATGACATATGAAACATTCAAGGATCCCAAAGGCGACAAAATGCCAGCGTACCATGACTGAGTTCAGCCCGACGTGAATCCACTCACCCATTTAACATACATGTTAGAGATGGCCTTCTGGCTCTGCACTTATGAAAATGTTGTCTAATTCAAAACACAAAAGATACAAAATCAGTCTCTTATCTGTGGTTTCAGAAGCAATCCTTCAAATATATGTTTGTTCTGAAAACCTCACTGAAGATCTGATTATGTTGGTAAGGTTACTACGATATTTAGAGCTGAGAGATGGTATTAAACAAGGGCTTACTAACAGTCTTGTATATGACGTCTATTTACTGGCAGATACAGTGAGTCAAAGTATTGATGTAAGATATTTTTATGAACACAGTCATGTAGAGTTTACTAATTACTCCAAACCCAACAAACTGAACTTTTATCATAGAAGTTTTTGTGTTTGCTTATATTTAGTCATGTTTTTTTCACTGTATTCTCTGGTGTGGTGCACTGTGTAACAAGCCCCACTGGCTACAAAGATTGTGGTTAGATATTGCCATTGTTACTCAACAGTAACAACTGCATTTCCATACTGCCCTTATTATTTAAAGCCCTGGAGTAAAAAAAAAAATCAGCTTCAGAGTTTAATACAGAGACTGTCAGATCGGAGTGATTAGGCATCTCCTTATTGCTGTGACTGAATTCTGCTGTTTTGATACTTATGCTCAAATATTCTTTTCAATTATTTTGAAGACTGGCTAGTGCTCACTGACACTTAAATCATATCTTTCTGATAGAGACATTTCTTTTGATTATCAGTGCCTGTTTTGATGCATCTCAAATACACAGTGCTGACATGCATTGATGCCTCTTGTGGTTTTCCATTTATAGTTTATATTTACAATTTGCAGTGATAATGTTATTTTTTTGAATTAATTGCTTATATGATACATGACACACACACTATATATATGACTATACTAGATGTACGGTAAGCACTGTTTATACAGCATCCATACATCCTATGTTTGAGAACTGTAATGTTCATACTGTATGCCAGACAGTCCAACAGGAATGAAGAAAGGATTAGCAAACATCAGTCACTAGATTGAACGCTACTCAAAACACACTATTATAAATAGTTTATTGGAAAAAATGTGTTCAATTTTAAGAACAGGAAAGTCTGTCTTCAGAAGCAAAACTATTTTCAAGCCAATATCTCTAGAAGATTCAATTTTTTTTCATTTTGTTTCATACATTTGTTTACAAAAAATAAAAAAGCAAAACATCATATGCTTTAGTGCATTGATGGCAACTGTTTCTCATGGTAAAAATGATATTGGGTCAAGATTAGAGACAGAATGCAGAATGGAGAACAGCGCAGCAGCGGTGGTGGAGTTTGAAGAAGCTTTAGAATTAACACACATACAAGCAGCCTCTTATAGGTGAAATAATGTTACAATATCATTACAATACTACAGTAACTGTGTAAAAGGTTGCAGTTTGTTGCAGTTCTTCAAGAACCATGTGACTGTTCTACCATCACTGCTGTTTCCTGTAGTTTCTTCCATGTCTGTGTTATAGCGTTGTTCCTTTCATCCACAGACAGCGCTCTTCACATGAAAACATAAGAAACACAGTTCATGGGACTACAGTCTACATACAACTATCATCTGACTCATCTCAGATATATGTAATTTTCAAAATATGATTGGAAACTTCATATTCAGATGAGATAAAGGCGTAAAGACACGAAGAATACAAACCTTTGCTGAAGGTAGAGATTGCAGGCTTCCTCTAGAGTGTCAGAGTTCAATGCTTTTTGTTGCCATGGAAAGTCTGGAAGTGAAACAGTATACTGCTTAATGACATCAGGCTTTCCAAAATGGAAGATGAAAAGCTGACTCTGGCAGTCTCCTTTAGAGGAATCACAGCAGCTGGGGTCCTGGTCACCTGGGTGAGACACGCGAGGTTTTAGTTACAGTATTTATTGGACTTCATGAAACCTTGTTTGTGCAGCTTTTGTACTCAAATATCCACTTTAATACTTATTGAATGTCGAACACTTCAAAACCATCGCCAGTGATTCACTAATCAATACTTTTTCTCCTGAAGCTGCATGCTATGCTGTAACGAAAAAACAAATATAAATTTGTCTTTGGGTTTACCTCGTATGAACAGAATATGCTGTTTGACGTTCAGAGCATAAACAGGATTGCAGGGAGTAGCCAGCAGATGAGTTGTGGGAGGAATCAAGAAGCACACAGTGGTTTTGTTGATGACATCTTGTAGGAACATTTTTCCATTTCTTTGCACCACAAGCGACTGGTCAACCGGTAAGAAAAATAAGACAGCAGGACCAAAAGAGACTAAAATAAGATGAAGTATTATAACAATTTCTTTTGTATTCCTTTTATCAACAACTTCAATGTTCCTACCAAACCCTGCAGGAACGGCACTGATGCAGTAATAGTTGGCAGGTCCCCGCTGTCTTTTGGCCTGTAGAGATGTAGGAAATCATGTGCGAACATGCTTTGTTTGATACAATACATCATGTTTTGAGTAATATAACATGACACAGATGGACATAACTGCATTTTATCTGACGTAAGATGCATAGATTAGATATAGAAATACTCTAAAACTTAATAACCTTTCAGTGAGCTGCATAGTGCAGGATTCTGTTCCTCGTCCCGTGGTGACTGTATGAATTGCTCCATTCTTACAAACCACCATAAGATGGAGTTCTCCAGCGGCAAAAGTCTGGGAATCATTAGCAGACAGAGGCCAGTAATCTACAAATTGCAGCCTGGAGAAGGCACTGTCTGCTGCTGACACTAAAACAACAGACAATGGAGACCCTGAAGGAAAGACAAGAGAGAGACACAGAAAGAGAATCAAACAGCCCATAACCTTGTTTATATTACAAAGCTCTAACAAGCACAAATGGCTGTTAGCTGTTAGCGCACACACACACACACACACACACACAAAGTCTTTTTTTCTATCCACAAACTGATTCTGCCTCATTATCGCTTTTCAGTTGAGTTTCTCTCGGGGAAATATATCTAAATATATCTCACAACTAACTGAGACGAGGAGCTCGGCAAAATTCACTGGATCGTGCTTTAATGTGCGCAGCTGTGTGTGTGTGTGTGTGTGTGTGTGCAGCCACTCTTTTTTGTTTGTATTGTTACTAGAGAGAGAGGTGAAGTAAATAATTGTGTAATTCATGGCATCTTGGTGGATTTAGGTTTGTGTGAATGTAGGAGCTATTAAATGCTGTTGCGCCTATTATGCAGTAATAGAAGAACTTTTAATTTTTGCTCTGACAAGATGTTGTCTTGCTTCACTTAAGCTCCTTCAGAACGGCCCTTCAATCTAAACACTGTAGTGTATTGGACTGCTGATGCAAATTATCACCTATTGTGCCAAGCAAATGGTGTGGAGACAGTAAAATAGAGGTCAAACAGTATTGCTTTAAATGTCTTAATACTACACTGTATTAAAAAAGTTCCTAATATTCTTTTTTAAAGCAGCTTAGTCGTGATGCTGATTTGATGAAATGTTCAAGATAGCTGACCAAGATTTGCTCACCAGACTGTCTGTCCCAGACACACACCAAAGCATCGCTGAGGCCAAGAGCTACGAAACGGGTGCATCTACTAACAGCAGAGCAGATGATTTCATTTGCATTTGGCCACAATACATCTGGCAAAGGTTCCACATCTGCTTCAAAAAGAAAACATTTCGTTTTACTGCACAGAACACAGGAGCTATCAACAGGCTATTGATTAAAAAAAAAAGATAAATATGTCAGTAAATTGTAAAGATCTGGTTGTGAGCATATGAACAAAAAGCCCACCTGGTTTATTCTTTGGTGCTTTGTGCAGCAAATACTGAAGAAGATTATGACTGCCACTCCACCACACACAGACAGCAACAGGCACTCCTGCTGAGAAAAGGTCAGAGATTAAAGATGACATTTACAGGATCATGTCCAGTCACCACAGATTTTAAAAATGCCTTTATAAGGGAATTGAATGAATGTAAGGGATAAAATCTGAACCCTGGTGCCTGTCAATCTGTCATACATACAAGGGTATTCATGAAAACATAAATATTATTCTGGAGACTGCTTTTTAGGGGAAAGGGCTCTGAAACAGTACTATGTAATTATTTTACATTATTCTTTATCATAGGAAATTCACATATTTACCACTCAAATTTCAAATAGCGGAGAACCCACCACCACCCCCACTCTATTACAAACCTGACTTTGCTTTACTATTGCCAGGAAACCGACCACAGGGCAGAAGAAAGTGCTGAGTGCAATGTCTGAAAAAGAGTCCATGTAATTAATATGAGACCTCCACTCAAACGTCAACTCAGTTGTGAAATGCTGATTGTATTAGTGTAAACTTTATTCTACCTTGGGCTGTCTTTTGTTTCTGTTGCTTTTCCTGCATCTGTATTGTAAGATTGTTCCTCCTGCTGTTGGCGAGGGCTCGTGTGTCCGTCCAGAGCTAAATAGTGCGTCAAAATGTCTGCGGTCTGCAACACCTCAAGTAAACCATCTGGTGCCGTTAAAACAGAAGAAACAGAGAGAGAGATACAGAGATACATACACACCATTGCTTTCATTTGTACGCACACAAAACAAGTGTATTTCTGCTCTGTTCAACAACACTATTTTTTGTTTTAAGTAATACAATCTACCTGCTGGAGTTTTGGGAGGCCTGATTTTAATCGCCACTGTAGCTGGAGACCATTTTACATCTTCAGATAAGTTTGGGTCCTGAGGATAAAAAGAGAGAAAAATAGTTTTTCTGTTTCCTGAAGTTTCTGAAAGTTTTCTTTTTTTTTTTAAATAACAAATACTTGCTGATATTCAATTTATATACAATTCAAGTAATTACATGCAAAGTGTAAAACAAAGTAAGCGCATGTTTAAACTGGCCTACCAATTAAATTACAGTACAATACCTGTTTTTGTGATACTGCCATCTCTAACTCTTTCAGCCATGCTTCTGAGGGGAAGTGATAGACTTCGAGCCAAACAGCACCGTTGCCTGATAGGAGATTTAAAGAAATTCATGTGATTCAGTAGTTAGCTATTAATTACATATCAAAATCAATGAATCAATGAAAAAAGCTTAAACAGAAAGGAAAGACCTCACTTACAGCTGATCGATGCAGCTCCATAATCTCCCCCTTCAGATAGTTCAAATGTCAAGCAAATGCTCCTCCTGTTGATATCTTCCTGATATTGAAAGATGTTTTTTTAAAAATGTTTTCTATTTTAGTAGAATTACAATAACAACATTATACAATGAAATATGTGATATTTTTCAAAACAATAGCAAAAAAAGCAAAAAAAACAACTGTATTTCTCTTCAAGTAAAATGATCAACAACACATGAAAACTAAGATTTTTGTATGAATTCGTCTTTTACAGATTTGGTGGTTTAATAAGAAAATACCAGAGGGCATATCTAATGAGATGGTAGATATAAAGTGAAAGTACTCACCATGATGTTAATAACACTGAGGAGGTGAATAGCTTCAGAGTGATATGCAAAGACTCTGGCAACACCTGAAGTCGAAAACAACAGCAGCTCATTTTTTTTAAAAAAAGGAACATTCTTCTCTTTATGGAAACCTCTTGGGGTATTTCCATTTTTAACCGTTCTTTCCTCTGATTGACAGGTGTTTTCTCAGTTCATAACTTCAGGATAAAACTAGTGCATTTGAAGTGTACAGATGAATGTCAGTCTGTATTTGTCAACTGATAAAAACCTGGCGGTTAAGAGACACGAGTTTTATGCGGGAGAGAGATGATAAACAGATAAGAAGCGTACTACCCACCCATATCATCAACACTGCCGAGCAGATAGGCCGTCTCAGCCATGCTGGTCATTTGAACTGATGTCGTTTCCAGCCTGTCCTGCAGCCACTCTGCCACACAGATCAGAGAAGACGCACACCACACAGACAAACCCCCGGAGTGACCCAGACTGAGGTATCTGCCATCCTCCGAACACGCCAGGCAGTTGGTGCTCTCTGGAAGCTGAAGGATAAATCACAACAGTCAAAACATAATACCCAGAGGTCCTTTGGGAAACACTGATCTTTCTCCACAAATAAACTTGACTGGAGTTTATTTGACACATTCTTTTATCAAAGCAAGTTATTGAGTCCCAAAGGACTGACATGCTCAAAACTGGGTGCAGACATACTGCTATTCATAATAATTAATAATATAGTAACTGTTTTGCTGATTGGTTTGTCAAATCTTTAACATTTAATATCTCTGACATGCACTCACTTCCTTAAAGAGCCTAATAATTTTAAACTCCGTACCTGTGTTGCACTGGATAGTTCCAAAGTAGGTGTTTTCTTCCTGGATTTCTCTCTGCAAGTGGCTTCCATTTCTGAGTCTGTTGTACCTTTTCTGGTGTACATGGACATCATATGATAACATTTTTTTTTTTTTAAATTATACAAAGCAATTTGTTTTCTGTGACTTACTGAATTTGATGCAATGCCACAGTAGCTGTTCAGGAGGACAGGAAGGAGGACGGGTAGTTTAACATGGTGAGTTGTCATAAATACTGTCTTCACCTTCACGTATGCTAATGGTGGTGGACAAACTTTAAAGAACACTTTTCAATACAACGCACTCCAGTACGACCTCAAAAATAAACATAAAAAAGAATTATCACCTTTCTGACCATGTCAACAGAAACTGAAAACGTATAAGCTTCGTAAAATGGCAGAGCTGGATTACATTAGATTGCACAGGTGTTCCTAATAAAGTGTATGCAACAGAGGAACACTTTTATTTTATTTAAGCAAAGGATCAGCACCAAATGGTTAAGAACAAGTAACATAACATGTCCGGCATTCATAATATTAATATTTAATCTCAATTATATTTTTATAATTACTCCCTGTTCACCTTTAGCTTTGATTATCTTGGTCGTGCGCTTTTTTCTTGTCATGTATCAGACATATTTATATGAATGTATGTATGTAGGTAGGTATATATACTTGTATTTGTATGTGTGCATTTTATACTATATGTGAAGCACTTTGTAACAGTGTTTTAAAAAGTGATATATAAATAAAGTTATTATTATCATTATTATTATTGTTATTGTTACACTTCAGCAAAAGGGCAAAATGTATCAAAAGTAGTAATTATGCAGAATGACCCCTTTCAGAGTGTTATATTACATATTTAACTGTTATTACTGATGCATTAACATGTAAGAACAATTTTAATGCTAATAAATAAATGTAGTGGAGTAAAAAGTACAATACCTGCCTGAAATGTAGAGAGGTTTAAAGTAGAATGGACGTGTTCAAGTTAAATTTTACTCCAGTACAGTATTTTAGTGAATGTACACTGTATAGTGTACAAAATAACTACGCATTAAGCTAACGATAGCTGCAGACGTGAGTATGTTGACCTCCGGCCTTCTTTCAGTTTGTTAAAGGCAGCTACTCATATACATCTATGGTCAGCTACAACATGCACCGTGAACAAGGACAACAGTAAGGTGAACTCATGTTCAACGTGTAGTTGTTATTGCAAAATATCACGTAGAAATGTCATCATTGTCAGAGGTCTTACCTGAATTTGGCCAAAGTTTACGACGTTCTCACCATGGATGTATTACAGCGTGCTGGGAGTTTCATGGTCGTCATGACAACACTGAGTGCCGCTGGGTTTTTTCCCCCCACCCGCATTCTGCGAAGACCCGCCCTACTCTGCCTCTGATTGGCTCTGACTTTGATATTCTTACCCTAACCCAATCACCTCACTCCTCATGCCTAAACCTAACCAACCCAACCAACGAAAACAAGGAGTACTAGCCAATCAGAGGAGTTTTTTTTTCATTGTTTTTAATACATTAAATAATACATTTAAGATAAATTGGCTGAAGCAATTTTTCAGAAACCCTACCTCCATTTGGAATATTATACCTCTCCATATATTATCTAAACTGGGTGGTTTAAACTTTTCTTCTGGTTTGTTACTATGATATTGATAAAATCCCTGTAAAAATGTCTGCTTTTCATTGTTAGGCTTTCTTGTCATGGTCTCTCATCTACAAACATAATTTTTCACCTCACAACTATTTTATATGGATTAACAAGGATATTTTATGTAAACACAAATCTCTCTTTTAGTTTCACAATAATATTGTGTTGGTAGATCTGTTAATTAATAGGGATGATTTTCTCTTTACTTATGAAGAGTTCCTGTCAGAATATAAAGCAAAAGTCTCTGGTGCAATACCCTCTGGAGTCTGTATGCTGTTTAAATCTCTTTTATCTCCAACATACACTCCCATAGGCAAAATGTATTTTTCCAGTAATGGTAATAACAACAGATCTATAAGAGCGCTGTTCCATAGAGATATTACTACATTACCATATGTGATTTCATGTTGGAATCAATTTGTAGCTGATGCAGTAATGAAAGAAGAAGGCCTGGCTTCTACCTAATCGATACTTAATCACCAATAAAGTTAAAGAAATTTATTTTAAAGTCATTCATAAATTCACAAATTCACAAAACAAACAAAAAGCAATTAAAACTAACTGCTTGTACTGTGTTAAAATTGTTTAGATAAATCTTTATCTCCCCCTAGTGTTAGTCTATAGCTTTAAAAAGTGTACGTTTTCTTTCACAGTTTTTTATACTTTTATTATATGTGCCCTTTTGTACATGTTCTGTACATGTAAGTTGTTTTTCTTAATTTAAAAAAAATGCCTAAATGTAACAAACCTAACCAACGAGTACTGGCCAATCAGAGGCAGAGGAGGGCGGGTCCTCGCGGAATGCGGGTGGAGGTCTGAGGTGCAACAAGTAGACTGACTCAACTAAGGTTTAAAATAGCCGGCTAGACGCGTCGATAACTCCCGGTCAATACCATCAATTCTTCATTTTACGGTTATTTTTGAGAGGAACACGGTGTTAACTTTTCACGTCATCGTTTAATTCACTGTAGATCAGAAACAGTCACGTATAAACGGCTCCCAGTGTCTGTTAAACCCCGCCTGCTTATAGGCTCAATATGCGCAATTAGAGGCTGTTTCTCTGAAAAGCACATTGCTCGTTATTTACAGCTGATTATATTCCAAACAGAGGCCGGATCAATGCTGAGCTATCGATAAGAACAATTAACTTTTGGGTTGCCAGGTTGTGAAAAACCCCTCCTGTGTTGATCATTTTGTATATGGTGATAATGCAGTTATAAATGTTGGTTATCCATTAATACATGTGCCGTTTTTATGCTTTCTAATAAGCATGTCTGAAACTACTGGAGTTATACATATTAAGCTGTTAAAATGATTTTATTTCAGAGTCTCCACTGTTTTCTTTTCAGTAGGAAGCAGTAGGAGCAAAAAAAAAAAAGTGTCCTATTGGAGGATAAAAACCTGCCAGTATTTTATGTAATAAAATATGATTTTTGTTCCTAAAACTGCACATTTGCAGTCTGATAAACCCACACATGGAAAAATAACCACAGCCTATGATAGAGGACTGCAGGGCTGAACAAACACTGATGATAGTGATCACTGTGTGATTACCTCTATAGAAAGTTCAAAGAACAACGTTTACAAAAGAAAACAAAAAAACACTACGAATCACTTTGATGTTTTTATTCTTTTGAACTTTGCACAACAGGACAGGAGAAAGTTATACATGTGTAAAATGCAGTTCATGATGCATACTCTACTCTCCGACTCCTCTGTGACTTAGACGAGGCTTTCCCTTCAACAGGTTTGATACATAAAAACGCCCACTGAGCAGTACACACTGGTGCCTTGTAAATGCTCAGCACCAGTAAGAAAAACAAACAAAAAACCTTATGAACCTTTTGTGATTAAGACTTGCACAGATAAATGAAATAATCTTGTAAGAAATATTCTGTCTTTGAACACCAGTGATTCCTTCATACTCGATAACCCACAGATAATTATGGTCTTCAAACACTTGACACCATTACGTCCTGAAACCTTCTCATAATTATCACCTGAATGTGATTGATTATTGTTATTTTAACAGTGGACTTTTTTTTTATTTGAAATATAACAGAAATCACTGAAGACAGTTGTCCAGTTGCTCAGAGCTGAGTCAGGTGGGTTGTCAATAAGAATATCAGCAGCAGTATAAACCACAGTGGTATTCCTATTGATAAATGCCTGACAATATGCCTAAATCATGATTTAAAAAAAAAAAAAAACGTACCAGAAGAATTACAAATGCAACTGAGGAGTAAGCTCTGTCATCATAGCCAATCAAACTGTGCACAAAACATTTTGAACTCTAGAATATTTCCTCCAGAGAGTAATATTTAAACGTGTCTGAAAGTCACTGTTGGCATTAATTTGAACAGTGAAGTGGCTAAGAAAGTTTTAAAATGTAACAGCTAACATTAATATAAGGCAGATAACAGAGTGTGTGGATAATGACTTGTACTGTAGTTGATATTGGCAGTTTGTTTTTTTTTTTGTTCTATAAAAGTTCATATTTTTAAGGCTTCTACGTCCCCAACTGTGTGATAACATTCAGTAGAAAATTTGCAACCATGATGAACAATTACAATCTGAATGGAAATGTCACTAGCCTGCTGCCCCCCTTTTTTTCCAGAGTGGGTTTAGTGCAAAAAAAACACCTGAATGGGGACCGATTATTGACTGGAAACTGAAGACTATAAAATCCTCCAGGCTAGTGTTTCAAATACCCAAGTACCACAACGGGTTATTGTGTAGAAAATGTACATTTTTTACCAATATGGCTCCATATTTCCCTGATGACCCAACTATCTAGGGCTGACTCTGAAATCATTTACTATACACTATTAAAACCTAGGGTTGGGAACTGAAAACTGGTTCCAAATTAGAGCCGAATCCAAAATGGCAAGATTCGGGTACCCATTCAAAATTTTAATTTCGGTTCTGCTTATCGGTTCCTAAACACAATAACCCTTTATTATTGTAAACAAAGACTATATATCTGCAAGTCATTCATCAATGCAACAGCGTGTCGAATTGTTTAGATACGAGCATGTATGGCTAAAGGTTGCTGCTAGATTGGATCAGCCGGAGGGACGATTTGTGAAAGTCTCGCGAGATTTGTTTGCGTTGAGTTTCTTCATTGTGTGTGTAACCCTAACCTTAACTCTGACCCTGAGCCTGACCGAACTCACCAGAGTTTGTCCCTCTGGCTGATCCAACCTAGCAGTTACCATGACGGTTACAGTGACAGCACACTAGGTCATTGAGGGAAAGATGAAAGTACGATAAGTTTGGTGTGGGCTGGCTTGCTCTATACTCATGTGATTCAACAAGCCATTCAGATTTGATGCCCCTTCTTACGTCACATGGAGCGAAGCTAGACTAAGCTAAGCTAAGGGCACGTAATTTGCACGCATCGCAGGGCTGGACCGGGGGACAGAACCGCTGCCTGCTGACAGACGGCTGCAGTACCAAAGAGTCCTGCATCGCTGCTGCAGGCGGAGAAATTTACTGGCGGGATTAAGTGGATTTATCTTCAATCTTGCTTCTCAGCCTAGCCGGAGCTAATACCAGAGTCACACACCGCCTCAGCTGCTGTCATCAATTATCTTAAATGCCGGTGAGTTTATATAATTTTAAAGTTACACAGTAACACATTATTTTGAGTGTGGATGGAGCAGCTACAATGTTAGCATAGCTCTGATCGAACTCCATTCAAAAAACAAGCATTTTAAAAGTTGTTTGCTTGTCGTCTTGCAGACTGACCTGACAAAGAATGAATTCAGGCTTTTTACGAATCGATCATGATGTAGTTATTTCGGCTGGGAATCGATAAGCAGAATCGGAATCGATAAAATTAAAACAATACCCAACCCTATTAAAACCCCCAATTTAGTGTTTTCTCCCATTTTGTAGTGCCACCTGAGTTCTCATGTGAGGATTAATGTATCCTATAATGTGAATAGACTCAAAGTGACTACAACGAGAGCAAATCAACTACTGTACCATCACACTTTGAAGCTTAACCGAGTAGTGTTTGATTCTGCTTTTTTCCCCTTTATAGTGAATGAGTGAACAATTTCAGATGCAGCTGGCGTGTTGGGTGAAGTGGCTGCTCACCTCCCATCTGAGGCCTTTTGTTGCCACTTCATCATTAATATTTAGAGGACTTTAAGGGCAGCCTCAACCCAGTGACACTCCACAACTGTGTCAGGTCATAAAGAGATAAAAGATAAAATATATTATGTTAGTATCTACTCATATCCTCTCTCACCTTGCTCCCCCAGCTGCTTGGAAACAAACACTTTGATCTAACGTGACCTGACGCTTCAAGCTAAGGAGACCAACAACACAGGACAGAGGAGGGTGGCTTGAAATAAATACATCAGTAGTTCTAAGCAAGAAAAAGAGAGAAAGACATTTCTTCCCAGTGGGTTAAAATACTTGAAACTACCTGGTACATGATTAATAATGTCAGAAACTGTTTTGAGGAGGAAAAATTGTCTTTCCTCAGCAAATTATTGCAACAGCCATCAAGGCTAGGAGTTTTGGTTCCTTTGACTGTCATTGAAAAGAAAGAGTTGTAGTTAATAAATACTTTAGATAAACATAAGTGCATTTGGGAAACAGCATATACCTCAATGTATTGAGGTATTTACTGAATATTTTCCAGTTTTTGCTCATTGGATTCAGCTGCTTTCAAATGGTTAGCAAATATTTAAAAATTTCAAATTTAGTGTGCAATATATGAGGACCACACTAGAAATATCTTCAGCTTAATATGTCACGTTGTATATTATTGAGTCCTAAAAATCCTATTTTTGCCAACGGGTGAGATTATTTCACTTGTTTCCAATTTTTAAAAAAAATCAACTTCTTTTAAGATTTTGTTAAAAATCAAGCATCAATATCTCGATGCTAATGCAGCAACTGCTGTAAACTAGTCTTGATAAACTAAATAAATGCCTGAAACATTCAGGGGAAACTGCTCTGGGAACGAGTGGCATTATCTCACCCCATTTGCATAATAAGACGTGAAGGTTTTTTTGCACTGGGCTGCTTCAATCATACATCATGAATGAGGCAACTTTGATATGGAATTGAGAAGTACACCCTTTTTCATGCTGCATATTTCAATCTTTAAACTAATGAAAAATGAAAGGGAAACCTTGCCTGGAGCAATGTTTGACTTAACAAGCTAAGTGTCAAGAACAAAGTGAATAAGTTAAAGTCATATCTGCTACCTTTTTACATATTTCCAAAGAAATGGCTTACACTGACACTGGTTTTAACAAAGAAAGACTATTAGGGAAACTGTCTGTCGTGGCAATGTGATGAGCACAGATGCTTTCCAACATCTTGCTTAATTTAAAATGATTTTTGACATCAACATAACATGTGAAAGAAATGATAACTTCAAAACAAATAGACTTATAAACACCAGAGTGAAATCTGCTCTCGACTTGTAATCATTACTGCTCACAGCATCCGTCATCCATGGTCCCAGCAGAAGCAGTCTGTGCTGACGGCTGCAGTTACATCCAAAACCTTTGATATCACTCTCAAGTAAAAGTGATTTGTTTGAAACCTATGTTAGTTATGCTTCCATGTAAAAAAAAAATCTGATGTTAACAAATGAGGAGGGGGAGCCGATGCTACGAAGAAGCCTGAGAGACGTCATAGTCTATGATGAGCTGTTTGATGTAGGACAGTTTCTCGTGGAGATATTCGCAGTGTTTCTTCTCTTCCCGGTAACCTGGAAACTTCTGTGGAGAGAGGAGAAAGCATTTTAATAAAAAGTGAAGAAAGAAAAAAACACACGGAGCAAAGTGCCGGACAGTGGCAGTGACCCCTTTAAATCTAATAAAACTGAACATACAGCTTAAAAAAGGTCTGCACCTTTTTGTACTGCCAAAAACATTTTAATAGCTTACAGCTGACTTTATAGAAGATATCTCTACAGCAACACCGGGCATTGCTTCAACACTATCACAATGACAGTACAGATATTCTGACTTCACATGTATCGACACATTATAATAATGAATACACTACACTAATAAATCCAAATAGGTCACTGAACTGCTTTGCCAGCTTTATGACATGACGTGACTTATTCTAGCCAGTTGATGCAAGAGTTATCAGAGACAGAAGATCATAATTTTGTAATTATCTTAAATTTAATATGACTGAATGGCTTATTTCTGATTAGTTTGATACTCTTGTCTAGTTTATATATGACGACTTTCCAAGTAAGCCTTGATCTCTTTAAAGTCCACTTACTGATGCCATGTACTGTAGATCTAAGGGAATATTGGAAGCAAGTATTTTAAATTGTTTTGTGATGCAGTGCACCGACCAGACAGTTATAAACACTTCAAATTTAGCAAAAAAACACAAACCAAAACAAAAAAAAATGCTTTTTTAGTAGTCTCAGAACAATGTGTCTGGCATTTCAAGCAGCTGAAGAGCAATGATTAAAAAGAGGAGTTCTGTTTTCACAGTACTTTGGCTCAGAAGATGATTGGCGCTCTACACAAATAATGCATATTTGTGTAGAGCGCCGATAATTGTCTAGAATTTCCTGTAACACATATTTCAACATTTCTCTCACAACTCTTCACTGCTTGTGAATGTTACATATTAAAGTCATCAAAGTTAAGTCAACTCGAACAATCTATTGATACAAAATATAGATTGTTTACTTGCGGCCAAAGTGAGGGGAGGAGGCGGAGGTTTGTCTGGGGCGACAGAAGTTCATTCAATTCATTATTGTAATTTAAGTTAACACTATTCTGGGGCCAACACTAGTTTTTTACCTATTTTGGCATTAAAATAAAAATTTAAAACATAACAAATATTTGCACAAATTATAGTTATAGTTTATTAGCATGGTCAAAACTTCAGTATCAATCAAGGATTGTGCTGAATAAAAATCTCTTTGCATGTATCCCAGCACAGATGTGACATAGAGATACTCCATAAAAAGGATTCACATGATTACTTTAAAGAGATTTACCAATGACAGGAGAAGACTAAAGAAATGAAACCATTTAAATGGCAGTAAATGTTTGACTTACCTTTCGATACTTGTTGTACTTTTCTAATATTTGGTCTTCCATTATCTAAATGGCACAAAAACACAAAATCAGTACAATATTAATCTGACTGCATTCAATAATACCTTAGCATCTACTGCAATTCAGCACCGTGTGACGTGTATCAGTGTTTCCACGTATGTGTGGCCAAAACAGATCAGATCAGCTCTAGTTGTTTATGTACCTTGTATTCTTGAGTGCCAGGAGACAGGCTCTTGATCTTGGATCCTAGCTGAACAAACATGTGAGTTATGGTGGCGATCCTGGAGTGGAGGTCTTTGTACTCGTCGTACTCTGCGCAGAAATCATCCTGGTACCTCTGACGTTGCTCCAAACTCGTGATGGTGTCATACGTGCTGCGAGGAGACGCACAGACAAACACTTATAGAGTTATGTGTGATGATATACCTGTGACGGTTACACTGACTAACATTACAGACAGTATTCATCTTGAAGAATCTCCCCGATCACATGCAGCTGATTACAGAAAGCAACAAGAGGTAACTAAAATCTCTCATCCTCCTTTCTGTAGCCATTATTATTTGTCATCTGCAATAAACTTTTATTATTTTACAAGTTCTACAAGAGGCTCTTTGTTGTAAACATCACCTCAAATCCCATTTTTTAATTTCCATTTTGTGTAGTACCTCCTTTTTAACACAAGATGGCAGCATGGGGCCATACTGTTTCTGATAGTTACCCAATCATCACCTCTGTAGACAATCCTTTATTGAATCTTTCACTCGAACAATCTTTATAAAAATATTAGTGATTAAATAGTAATGCCTGTCTATTAATGTTTAATAAAATGTTTTTTTTCCTTTTAGAGAAGAGAAAAAATGAGCAAACATGCAACTAAAAATGTGACTGCTACAGTCGGTACTTCTGCATGTCCTACTGTTTATCCTAAACTCACTTTTAAACAGCAAACATATTTTAAATATGTAAAAGGTGAGTTTTAGCAGAACAATCACGACAAAATGATGATAAATCACGTTTACACTCACAGCACATAATCTGGCTTCTCCTCAGAGGCCACATCATTTGTGATGTCAGGATCTAAAAAAAACATCAGACAAATAAATTGACATTAGTGTGACTACATAAAGACTCTTTGACATTGCCTAAATGTTTAGCAATAAGTTCTTGTTTTGCTGAAAGCCACAGCGTGAGTGTGTGTGTGCCCGGCCGCCCGCCTCTGTGCAGACTAGGTAAGAGCTTGTGGGTATCAGGAGACGTGTCAGCTTAGAGACCCAATGCACTGCTCGAGCTGTTGTTGAGTCAGTCAGCCACATAACACACTGAGGACTCAAGAGAGTGAGCTTAAGGGAGCCAACACACACATGCTTATGAGATAATACTATATAAATGCACCAGTGGGGTATCAGACAAACGGTGCTTAGAGAGACCTCACACACAATTACCACTGGCCATCTGTTCAAAGTACGTGTGGTTAACCTGTTATTTTGTAGACAAGTATGGAGGAGAAACACAGAAACAACAGTTCAGACACATTATGACAAAAGGGTGTCTTGGAGATATGACTGCTGCCATATGACAGATGTACAGGGTTCCTACACATTTTCCATTTCAAAATTCCATACTCTTCCATACTCAAATTTCCAGACATCTTCGGTAGATTTTTCAGATCATATTTGACACCTGAGTACAAATAGCTAGATGTTTTTTACGATAATAAAACGCGGGTTCATTACTTGTTGTGGTCGGTCTTGGTCTCACGATGGGTTGGGCCAAAAAACGTTGTGACTCTGGGTGCAGAGGATGCTATGACAAGACGACAGTGCTTTTGCCCTTGCATATGGCTTATAGTTGCTGCCTCCCCCATGTTGGAGATGTCGAATGATTTTACACAGTTTGAACTAGCTTTCTTTTCCCATTTGGAATCCTTCGCCAACCAGGCTTTATATTTGGGATTGTCAAGCCAGTCCTCAAAATACTGGCATTTACCCATTTGTGGCTGTTCAGTCCACAATCCTACGCAGAAAGTTGGACGACGTTCCACTATCAAACATCTCAGCCCAATGAGGAAGTAAACTTAACTGGTGCTACCTATACTTGTTTGCCCCTCCCCCCTTGTTGCCCCTCCCCCATATTTTTTAGTCTCCTATAAATAAGAACTGAAAATGAGTTGAAAAAATTTAAGTAATTTAATTTTCACGGTGTCTGTGCAGCCGTGTTTATTAACTGTGTCCATGGAAATGACAATGAACACAGCCATAAAGGTATGGTTTCCTTATGCAGAAAAGATAGTCTGTTTACTTTTCTGATAACTACATCACTGCATAATTCATAAATGTCCAGACAAGCTTAATATTTGGTTATTTGTGATGCTATATATATATGCAATTCAAAGATTTTGACAAATTTTCAAACTAATTTGGTTGTGGATGTCCAGATTTGGTACATTTATAAGCTCTGGACCGCGCTCTCTCACACAGTGGTGAACATTTTGGCTGCGCTGGCTGCCTGCTCCAAACGCCATGAAAAACACTCTGCTGGTATGATCAATTTATTTTTAGAAATTCTGAATTTTAGATTTTAGAAAACAGAATAGGGCCAATAGTCTGGAAACACAAAGATTTTCCATACTCTATTTTTTTCATACTTATCCAGACCTGGAAATGACTAAAATCAAATTCCATACTTTTCCACACTGTGTAGGAACCCTGGATGTAATCAAACAAAAATAGTCCCAGAAATGTGCAACTTGGGGTCACGTTAACCACAAAAAGAGGAGAAAGTTTAGCATAAAATGTATCAGGATGTAAAAAAAAAAAAGAAAAAAAAGGGCCTTACTGTCAAGTTTGTCCATGTTCTGCTTGAGATCAGGACTCGTCTCTAACCACTCACTGCCCTGGTTGTCTTTTAACCTCTCCCGCTCCTTGTCTTTGTGCTTTTTAGATTTCTTCTTTTTGTGCTGGCTGTTGGCGAGCTGCTGGTGAGCGCAGTCAGACTCACCCTGCGGTGGCTGGTGGCTGCTTACTTTGGGTTCTTGCTCCCTGGTGTCTGACACAGGTGTGTCAGAGGTGCTAGACAGTTTGTGCATTAGAGGGAAACCATTGTGGCCCCTTGGTAAACCATTTTGGTTCCCTGTATGGTTACTTGTCCTTTGAAACTCAGTCTTTGTGTGGAAACTGGGGTTGAGGGTAGGAGTTGCATTGTCATGACCTCCTTTATTGTTTAAGAGTCCGTTTACAGCAGGCTGCTGTTGCAGCCTCTGGTCAGCTAATCTTTGTCTCTTAACAGCTATCCTTTCCAGTGAGTCAAAAGGCACGGGACGTTTCTGGGAAAGGAAGAAGAAGAAGAAAGAAATCAAATTATATTTATGAAATCATACGTTAATATTCCCATACAATGACTAACCTGCAATCTAGCTTGTCAATCAGATGTCAAACCAAACATACAAAATCGATAATTTCAACTGACTTCACCTGTACAATGTAAAAGCCAGCAGATACTGAACACCAACAAGACAAAGACAAAGACAGGAGACTAGTGGGCAACAATTGTTCAAGTGCAAAATATACTGTATACCGTGTATATACATATATAGAAGAAATCATAAATATAAAGTACAAAAACAGGAGAAGCAATTATCATCAAATTTAGAAATTTAATAGCATGAGAAATAAAGGGATTTTATCTATATTGCTTAATCCTTCACATGAAACAACCAGGTTTAAACACAGATTAACAAAATCAATATGGCCTCTTACCACAGCAGGGTTCTTTGCTGCGCTGTGATGAAGTGTTGTATCCTCTGAGGTCTTCAGTATCGATGCGTTTGCTTGAGGATTCCTTGATGGGTTGCTGATGTGTGGCTGCAACTTTCTATTAAACAGAAAGGAAGAACGAGGGAATTTGAGGATGAGACAAAAATATGTTACCTGTGTGGAATTTAGAAACATTTCATTTTGACTGTTGTCACTGCAAGGTTACAGGGATTTACAGAAGAACTAATAAAACTAAGCATGAAAACGCAATGCAGATTCTTGCAGATTCTGTTTCTGTGTGTTGATCAGCACCTGTGCACAGTTGTGTGGGACTGAGAGAAGATGTGGAGGAGGGAAGAAAAGAGGTCAGATAAGAGATAGACTTTAGCCACTGCCTGTCTAAAGTTGTTAAAAACAATTGGACCAGTTAGAAGAACTCTAACCTTTAATGAGGTTGAAAAGAAGACCGTTAGACTAAAAAGTACACAAAAAGGAGCAGTAGTAGATTTACTATAAGGAGAACAGAATTAGTGAGTAAATACAGTACAGAAATATACTTTGATGAAAATTACCCACAATACATTAAAGAGTTTCAGGCACCGACCAAAACCTCTGTGACTGTACTGAAAAGTAAAGTAAACTTGTACGTACAGTAGATGCCAAGTCAAATAAACAGGCTGTATAATGAGGCAGGACAATGTAATTATTAGTTTGTTTAAACAGCAGAGATTTCATCCTCATTTGGTTTAGATCATGTTTCTAACCCACCTGGCCAGCAGCCTGCTGATCAGCTGCCTCTCCTCCTCGCTGTAGCCTGGCCAGTCCCTCCGCACGTTCTTGTAGAAGTCATCCCTCAGCAGGTAGCTGCTGTCTTTGGGATTCACTTTTGCCACCTAAAATACAAGATACTGCATGAGGTAACTCCCATTTAGAAGTATTTCATTTCCGACTGAATTCCTGATTAACTGCTGGATACAAGATGTCTCCTACTTTACTGTAAAGTCCATTCTCAGTGTTTGTGCACTGGAGGCCTTAAGTTTCCACATCAGACTTGTGTAAGTGGTTTACTGGCCCTCAATTGGTTCCAAACTAGTTGTCATGTCACAAATCATGCTTGTAGGTACGCCCCTTAAACTCAGATTAGGTTTTCTAGGTTTTCAGGTTTTCTAGTGTCAAACTCTGCATCATTCTGCACAGTGAAGCTCAAACATCCAACTGAAGGAACATGAAGAAAAACACATTTGACTGGAGGCGGACTTTAAACATATTCAATAACTTGAAGCGTAAAAATACATACAGACAAAAAGCACAATAAAAAAGAAAAAAAATAGAAAATAGAAAAATTACACAAAGGCAAGTCTAAATAAATGGGTCTTGAGCTGCTTTTTAAAGGCGTCCACGGAGTCCACAGATCTTAAGTCAAATGGGAGAGAGTTCCAAAGTTTAGGAGCCACAACCTCAAAAGCACAGTTGCCTTTAGTTTTCAGCCTTGATCAAGAAACAACCAGCAAACCCTGATCAGAGGACCTTAGAGACCTGCTGGTAACATACAGTCGGGCTGTAGTAGATCTCTAATGTCGGCTGGTGCCTGACCATGCAGAGCTCTATAGGTAATCACAAGAACTTTGAATTGGATTCTGAACTTGATGGGGAGCCAGTGAAGAACAATCAGAATCAGTGTCACATGAAATCCACACATCACACTGAAATCCACACTTATTATATTCCAGCTTTTTTTCTCCAAACATTTCATTTTGGCTTGTTGCAAACTTATATTATCTGGAAGAATTGACCATTGTAAATAAGGAAATTATAGTAAAGTCTAAATTTCAAACCAGCACACTGTCATTTGAAATCAGTGTCAAACGGTAACACACACTAGAGTCCTTGATGTGCTGAAAGTGGCACATCCACATTCCTGAAAAGCAAAACCCTTTTTCCTCCGATTCTGTTCCCATCTGAGAGTCTCTGGCTTTCTTTCTCACAGTGACTTTAACCTCCTCTCTAATCTAGTCAGGCTGCCTTTCTCTGAGGACATCTATCTTTCTGGGGCCTCCTGACAAAGCGGCCCGCCCCGCTGCAAACACAATCTCTGCAGAGACTATTACAGCATTGACCTAATTACACACGCACACTGGCACAAAAACCACACGCATGCACACATATCGACATGCACCAGGGCCAGTAAATACACAAAGATGCGCGCACGCACACACAAACACACACATACACACACACACACACACACACACACACACACACACACACACACGATGGCAGTAAAAGCACACAAACATCATTTAGGAATTACTCAAAAATGTATACAGGAAAGTCACATAAAGTAAACGTTTCTAAATTAGATCACAGCTTCAATTAAAGCACAACTGGCCCCTGGTTTCTTTCAGTACAAGATTATATGCTTGCTAGCTGGAAAGAAAATCTCTACTTTTCAGATTCTGGGTCATATGCAATTTAAAACCAGGATCACATTCAGTCCTGCAAAAAATTTGCATTTTTATGGTTGTTTTTAATGGAAAGGGTGGTGCAAAGCATTTGGTACTAGTAGGAATGAATCCAGCTGTGTGTGTGTGTGAGAAAGAAATAGCTTATATTTTTAATGTTGTTAAATGCATTTTATTACGTGTTAATGGCTGGTTGGAACATTGTAGTGTTTTTATAAGTCACTGCTCAATTGGGTTTTCACTCCAAACACACCCACCAGACATAAATGTGTGTGTGTGTGTGTGTGTGTGTGTGTGTTATTTGTGCATGGCATGCAGATATAGCTTTAGGTCATATGTGCATGGGCGCACACACATGCCACAGTGTGCATCATGTTTTTCTAGATGTGTACATGTGTGTTTAATAAATGTGTTTATAAATGTAGAAAACTCGTGTGCATGATGTGTCTGTAGTGTGATGAGTCAAATGTGTGTATATGCATACATGCGTTTATTTATATGTGTTTACGTGTGTGCATGGATGCATGCATACACACACATTATTTCTGCGTACCTCCTCCAGTATGGCACCCAGCTCTGCCTTTTCTTTGGGGCTAACTCTTTCTCTTTCCAGCCATAGCAGCAGCTCTGGTTTCCTGTAGGGTTTGAGAGCCAGCAGGTGGATGATGCGCTCTCTCAGGGGCTTCTGGGTTGGCATGGCCATACTGCCGTTCCTCCGGTTGTTGGAAGATTGCTTGTAGAAGCTGCTGTCTGATGCAGACAGAGGTGCTGGCCTCTTTTGGAACTTTTGGACACATTTACCTGAACACACAAAAACGTAGATAGTGAGAAAGAGGCGGATTCATCAGTAGGTTTCACAGTGTAACTTTTTGAGTTGTGTTTGTGTATAAACTGTATAAAATACAATACATTTTACAACCAGTACACACGTCTTTGCTTCAAATATAACTCCAAAAAAATCGAATCCTCAGACATTAGAGAAACACTAGACTCTTCGGAACTAATTTGTGAGCCCTGAGCAAGAAAATCTACAACTGGAACTTAATGAAATGTGCCATGCAGGCACATATTTTTATGTAGGTGGTCAAACAAAAGGTAGTGAAATATAACTAACAAGAGTTAAAAGTAGAGAGAAGCCTGAAAGCCTGACTCTCACCACCGCCTTTACCTGTTTAACATGCATGCATGCTCTACGGGAAGCACTTCCATGATAATTTGTTGAAGAGGAACAAGGAAACATTCATCAAAATATCGTCTAATAACCTTTATCTATAGATCACACCTGCATGCTAGCTTGTAGCTATTTGTCTTCAGATGTAAACACCCCATTGATCATTACATCCCCGCTGTAGACAGATGGGGTATGTTAGAGCAGTGAAAGCTATCTCTCTGTGCTAATCCCATTACAGGTTAATCTGTGCTTTGAAGGTCAGAGTGGGGCAGAGGTGCAGGAAAAGAAGGCTTTACTTTCAACCACAAAAGTATGTCCTGCCAAGAGATAATAAATCTATCATGATTAGTGGCTGGCAGTAGAATAATGATAATAACGCATCATCATTACTCTACTGCCAGCAACTAATCATGATAAAAAAAATACTCTGATTTATGTAATAATTATGGTGTGGGATGTATGAAGTGGCAACTGCATGCTCAAAAGGTTTTGGCGTGTTTACACTGTGTTTATGAGCACCTCCTGAGGCTGCAGAGCGCAGTTGATAAATGTTTACCTATGGGCATATGTTGCAAAGTCATCTTCACCCTAAGACCTGATGTTACACAATCCACACAGTCTAAATTTGGTCTAAACCACCTGGAGTTTCAGCTTCCCTGGGGCCTCCAGCACTGACACGGGGGTCTACAATCAAGCCAAATAACAATATTGCATAACCACAGCAAAGGTTGGAGAAGAGAAAAAAGAGAAAAGAAAAGGAGGAGGAAAGTAGCTCGCCAGTTGATGTTTTCTTCTCCTATAATTAATGTGCAGTAAGTTATTCTTGATGATTAAGATCTGATAACACGTACACACACACACACACACAACTCTGGCAAATGCTGCAAGAAATGTGTTGAAAATTTTGTCAAAATGCAAAAGTTGGAGCAACAACTTATCACCTGTGATCCGTTTTGTTTAACCTCTGGTTAACTTTTTAATGATCATTATTTGTGATATGTTTGCAATGACAGTCAGCCACTTCTGCACAAGCTCTTAGCTATTTTGCCAACTTGTGCAACCATGTTGGAACAAATTAAGTTGTTTTGGTGATAAAAATGAAACTATAGTTAAAGTCCTATACAGCTCACATTTAATATCCAAAGCCATGTTTTGGAGATGCGCCCCCCATCTCTTCTTTTTAAAAACACTGCTTTTCAGGAGTATTAATAGGAAGAACCTGGCTTTGGATCTCATATTGGCCTTCTACCTCTGAAATGATGGTTCAAAGACCATCAATTTGGCCAAAACTCTTTTCAAAGCCAGATGTGAGAGGAAATTCTAAATAGCACGTAATAACAAACTGGCAACTAAACACCAAAAATTGTACAAAATAATAAATATGACGGACAAGAGTTAGCTTTTTGTATTATTGGAATAACCAATATACAGCCTGCACATCTGGTTTCATTACACATGACAGGAAAATATCTGTTTTTCAAATTAAAGCAATGAACAGAGTAATATTTTCACATTTAAAGATCCCCTCCAGACATATATTAACACATACAAAAATTCTCTACTTAGAACAATAATGTGTGTCACGGTAAAATCCTTAAAGTGGCATCTACTCCTTCTCCCTCATTAAAAATCCAGAATCTATAAATATGTAAATATATTTCAGTTTAACTGCTGGACACAAGATTTCTCCTACATCTCTGTAAGGTCCATTCTCAGTGTTTGTGCACTGAAGGCTTCAAGTTTCCACATCACACTTGTGTAAGTTGCATCTAGACCAGGATTGGCTTCAAAGTAGTTGGGATGTCACAAATCCTGCTCGTAGGCCCAGCCCTTAAAATCGGATGTTCAATGAGCTCAGAGAAACTTTCCACTTTCAGCAGATGAATGTGAAAACAGCCTTCAAGTGTCAAACTCTGCACATACATCATTCTGCACAGTGAAGCTCAAACATCCAACTGTGGGAACAAGAAGAAAAACACATGTCTGGCTTAAGAGGGACTTTAAGGACAATATTCTTACTACTTTTATTGATACTATTAGATTTCAACTTTTGTTCCTTAAATTCCATCATTGTATCCACATCCAATTTGCTGATCCCTCTCTAACCCTCTGGCCTTACTCCATGGAAATCTGCAGATGCATCATAGATACCTCAGCTTTTGCTCTGGTCCGCAGAGACCTCTAGTCTATTCTTACTTGGATGTGTGGCTCCAGGTTTGATCTCAATGGCAGAGCGGCTCCAGCTGTCCTTCTCCACCTGAGACATCCTCTCACGGGTCATCTGGTATGAGTCATCGGTGGCACACACTGTGATCTTGTCCTGGATGATACCTTGACCTTCCAGCTGCTCGTGGCCGTCACTGCAAAACAAAAACACAGCTATTGAACCGTGGGGTTTTCTGCAGGCTGTACTGTCAACACTGCAGAGACATAGTCTTATAAGCTATCTCAGAGCAGCATACCAACATGGACTCCACAAAGCATAATGTGGCTTCGTGGTCGAAGCTGGCTAAGACAGGTCTATGGTTACTGTATGTTATGTCACAGTCTGTATATAGCCCTGCAGCTCGCTACATGTGAGAAAGTCAGATATCCTGGGTCAAAGCAGGATAGAGCCTGTGGAAAACCTCCAGGATTAGCTTGGCTCCTCACAGCACACTTGCAAAACAAGGATCATCTTGGACAAAAGTAAAAAGTTTAATACATCAACCTGGCCTGCATTAATGCTGTAAATAAATCAGGGATTTGCTGCACTGCCAAAGTCAGTTTTATATATTTAAAAAATAGGAGCTATTTCCCCACCTGCCCTTAGCCCAATTCTAGAGCCAAACACATTTATATACATGTAACTACTGATAATTTCTCTTCTCTTTCATCTTCTAAATATCTAAACAAATGCCGGGGCAACAACAGCAAGATCTTACTCTTCACGAGTTATACTGTTGCTTTTGGCTCCAGCAGCTGACTGGAACCAGAACTAGTTTGAATTCAGACCGCAGCTAGCCATCTGGCAGCAGGAGGCAGCAACAGAGCATAACCCTCAGTTTCCATGCATATCCACTCCATAAACAAGGCATCACGGGTCTCAGTAATGAAAGGGTCAGCCCAGAAATACACAGGAAATTACAATTGCCCCATCCTGTGCACAGCATGCAGTGAGCTAACTGTCTCTTATGATGCCTTCAGAGGTGTAAGCACACAAACAGCTGATGAATCATGAAAAAAAATGTGGTGAAAGGCTGAGGATGACAAAAAATTATGGTCTGGGGTCAATTATGCCACAACCAGTAGATCAATTGTTGGAACAGACGTACCTGGAGCCTCAGCTAACCTTTACTGAATCAATTTTTGCAGTATAAATTTGCCAAAATTCTTTGCTGATCTATGTGGAAAAAAAGATTTCTAGATAGTTTTCACAGGAGCTCAAATCAGGACCTTGAATAAGAAAAAAAAGGAGCGTAAAAGTAGAGCTTGGTGTAAAATGTGGAGAAGAAATAAGTGTGCTCAATTTACCCTTTGATAAAAGGACGTACAGTATAAAGAATAACAAGTATCTATCTACTGTTCAACTTCATACCTTGAAACATATTGATGGATGCAGTCAAAGCTGGCTTGAGGTTGGTCTTTGCTGTCGCTGGATAAGTAGAAGGAGAAGACGCGAAGAGCAGTTGGTGACTCTGATGTGGGAGCAGGGATCTTGATGTACTATGAAGGAAACACAGAAAAAGGAAGAAGAAAAGTCAGATTCATCAAAAACCACATAAATATTTGCGATTTCCAATTAGATTGTCTGTATAAACAGGTTATGTGTATATAATAACAGGTTATTGCAACCCAAGTAATCTAACTCTACTTGTGTGCACATGAACATGTCGAGTAAAAGGTTATACTGTTTTACAGGTCTGGTAATAGCCAGCTGCCTTAGCTTGTCAATGTTTTCCTAAGACCTCTTGAGTTCGTGCATCTTTTGTTATCTTTCAAACTATCAACTTATTGTAGGGAAAAGCAATTATCCACTCAGCAGATTTTCAGAGACCAACTCTGATGCCAAAAGCATTGTAGCCAAGAACAAAAGACTGTCCAAAATCATGGTTTTTGCAATCAGCATAAATCAATGAAGTTTATTTCTTCACAACTTTTAGCCCACTGCAAAGACTGGACTCTGGCAAATGTAGTTAAGGTCTGAAAATAACAGTTAATCCCAAAATAATGCTATATTAAAAGCCTGTTAGTAGCTCCATGACGTGGCACCGGTCATTATGGATAAGAATTCAGCGTTCAATGGAATATACTGACAATTTAAACATGTGTGGCCCCATACCAGCAGGAAGGGCTACAGAGCCAGTGAAATTTAACTCATTTATCTTGTTGGGAGCATGAATGTGTGCAACAAATTTCATGGCTGACAGCTCAATGGATTGTGTGAAAAGCTGACATTTTTGGCCTGAAGATGCCGCAAGAGAAATGCTCACTGAGTGTCCAAAACATAAATGGTAAATGGGCTGCATTTATGATGGCAGAGGCTGCCATGCAAGGTGCCAACCTGCTCATCAGGATCTAATCTAATGCACATTCACACACACACACACACACACACACACACACACAGTGTGCAGCCATCGGGAGCAATTTGGGGTTCAGTATCTTGCCCAAGGACACTTCGACATGCAGACTGGAGGAGCCAGGGATCGAACTGCCAATCTTAGGATTAGTGGACAACCCGCTCTACCTCCTGAGCCACAGCCGCCCTCTGTGGAGCATGAATGTGCCCATTAAACTTTATGGCATGACCACCAGACTGAAAGATTTTTGGGTGGAAAGTTTGGTGTGATGGTAGCAGAACAGGAAAGGTCATGGGGCCAGCAAAGACATAATTTCCCTTCTCAGCCAAACACACCCACTGAGCCACCAACATGTGCCATCCTTGACTACTCGCTGCTAGTTGTTCAAGTTGGAAATACCATTTAAATCTGCAGACAACACCAAAGATACAGGAAATGCACCTGGGTCATTTCAACTCATCTATATCCAAACTGAAGCTAACAGGCTCCTTCCTCATCTTCCATTAGCACGTACGTTTGTTTTGCTTACTGATGAGCATTTGTGTTTCACACAAGAAACCAGTAATACCACCACTGGTAATGCAGGAGACCCATTTTTGATGCATGCATGTTCAACCCACTTAGGAACATGTCCATGTGACCTGTCGTAGGTTAAGGACGCGTTCAGAGCACTCATTTGATTGGGGGCGGTACATTCACACAGTGGGAGTGCCGCCACACACAGCTCGGCAAAAAAAACGCAGCGGTTGTCAGGCAAGAAATTGAACTGGCCTCAACTTTTGGAGCAACGCAACCCAATGTCATCCAGTAAGGCGCTGCGTTGGCCAATCACACACATGCAAGCGCACATTCCTGGTGGATTACTTTTAATGTGAACGCCGTATTCAACTGTTTACCTCACGATCGTTGCGACGAAAGATGAAACATTTGCCGCCGTGATAACTTTCCAGAGTTGTAAAATCCTGTCTATGAGTTTTATAAACTGCTTTGCAGTGTTTTGGCTTCTGATAAACCTTTTAAATGTATTCATCTGTAACTCCAACTGGACTTCCTGGATCATATTTCATTGTCTCACCAGTACCTCAAACAACACGCCCCCACCACTGCAGCCCTGCTGTGTACTGTTCAAACAGTACAGAGAGCAGGGCAGTTTTCAGTCTGAACGCAGTCTAATACATTCAAGTCTACATCAGTGTTTTCATACATAACACAAATCAACAGAATTACATTTTTAAAAAATCTTCCCTCTATTGTCTGTTCTTCAAAGATGAGTGTCTCAATTACTTCACAGAGGTCCTGATATCAGATGTCATGTGTTTGAGTCTTCTGTCAGTAGGGTGCACGCAAGCCTTAATCATTGTCACTGAGTAGATAGAGAGGACTTGGGACCACACAGTACAGTTGTTTGACAGCAAACTAAGCACTTGAATTATGATTGATGAGCTGTGGAGAAATATTCTATTGAAATGAAATTTTAAGGTCATCTATGCCTTCAAGAAAGGATTGTGAAACAGCAAATCAAACACATCTCTGTTTTCATAGTGAAGCATTGCATGTGAGCACACACGTTTAAATACCTAACGCACACACATAAAACAGTCTAGAGTGAGACTTTGTGCCGCTCTGTAACTTTAAATAAATCTCCTTGGGTAAACAGTGTTTTTAAGAGTCCGCTCCACTGAGGCGTCCATGAGATCTCCTGGCAGACTCAGTGGAGCGCAGCAGAGCCAAGGCTGCAACCTCCAGGGCAGACAAATGCACACACGAACACACAGAGAGACATATAATAACAGATCAGGAAAAATGAAGATCAGAAAAAGGATCTACACTGATTTGACCACTGAAAAACATATAATTGCACGTTTATGAAAGCAGGATTCTGAAATACTTTATTCAGAGCTTTCTCATTCAGATCAGTTGAGTCTCCCAGGACTTTTAAAGTTACTTCATTGGTATTTTAATTTCACTTTATAGGAAATTTGCAGCTATTTAGTTTTTTTGAGGGCATGTGCGTGAGAATGAGACAGACTGGACAGTGAAAGAGGCTCAAGCTAGTCAGGAGCTGTTAAGAGAGCAAGGAAACTGTCAGAGTGAAACGTCCCCATGCAGAGGAGATCCACACTGTCCCTACATGTATCCTTCACTGCCATCTAACAGTGGCGGGGGTGGTGGTGGTGGTGGTGGTTGGGGGAGGGGGGGGTCAGCAGTTTCACAGCAATCCCATTCTTCATGCTGAAGGCAGCTGTGCCATCTTTTTCGGGTGGGAAGCGGCTTTAGGCGTTAAGGTATCACAGGGGATTTCCTCTCCTTTCTCCTATTGTGCTCCTGTGCTCCCACATGGCTCTGGTCTCCTATTTTTCCAAACACACTTGGCCGACCACGTCCAGTCCCTGCTCAGATTTTCCCACCTGGATGTGTGCATGTGCGCCTGCCTTGGCAGTATAATCTAAAATTTACAGTATGTTTGAATATTGAACAGTAAAAATATTTGGCAACACTTTATGGTAAGAGTATGTACACTTACCATGAAGTAAGATTCTGAATGGTAAATATTTATCTATTCCCTCTATCATATCCTTACACTACTGGCTTTTATTAAAGCTGCTATAATCAATATTTTTATATTAACACCAAAGTCAGAGCTAAAAATGAGAGCGAATATTGGACTTCCATTGATGAGGTGGCCAGAAACACATCTCTAAATGAATGCTGATGTTGCAACATATCAGCTGGATGAGCAAATAAGCAAACTTATTTGCTAACAGGTTTTCCATATCAATTTGATGACATGGAAAACTTGTAACAGCGGAAAAAGGTGATAATATGTCAGCATTGTGTTGTCATGAGCTTATTTTATTTCTACTGCCCTCAAGTAGTCAAACAATCTGGTAATGCAGTTTTGAGGCCAACAACTTGTCAGTGACTGAGGCTACTTGCGGTGGAGCTGGAGCACACACTCAAAAATTCCTCATACTCTCCGACATGTTTTACTTGAAATGATAAAAGAGTTTGCTTGCATTGGCACTTTTGACAACAGTTGCCCTGCATGTTTTCCAGATAACTGATTTTTTTTAAAAACCAAACCATGTCCAAACTATGGATAAAATGATTTATCTGTGGTGCCTGCAATTCCTCACCCAACATTTCCTAGCAATGCCAATGTGCATTTGTTTAGCCCAAGCTAAAATGCTTTCTTTGGCCTTTCAGTAACATTGCCTAATTTATTCTGGCACTAACTGAAATAGCAAATGCACGTGATAGCTCGTAATGTATCTCTACCAGTGAATCAGAGCACCTTCTAGCAACAAATCTCAACTTGTTACATTTAAATAATTACAATTATTTGTTAATGAGACAATCATATTACTCATGATGAAATTATAACATTTTTTCAACTTTAATTGCATAATTTTTTTGAGTTGTGAGGATTGTGACATCCACTATATGCAAGAAAAACTGTAAAAGCATGAGTCAATTAACAGTTAAGTTGTGAGAGAAACACCATTTATGCTGCAATACTTTGTACTGTGTTTTTGTTTGAGACTGCATAATAGGAACAGCGTTGAACGTCCCCCCCAAACTAGGAATCAGGGAGTTTTTTTAATGCAATCATGCTAACAGGATAATTTGTGTACTAATAACCTGATGTTTAACTTCCTGATGACGGTCAGGTAAACAAGATGTCAGTTCAAACATTTTTTAAAATTCCATTTCTGCTTACAAAAGCGATCTGAACATGACAGTAAGTTGAATGAATGAATGTTTTAAAAAGGTTGTGAACTCAATCTGAACTAATAGTTTTTTTGAGTGCTGCTCAGCCCACACATACAGCAGGTCGGCCAATTGCTTCTGTGTTCGTTTCAAAAGTCACTTCAAATGTTTTCACGTAAATGTGTACAACAAAGCAACACAGACGTTGGCTCTATTCTCTTATCAGCCCGCTCCACATGTCTTTACACGCAGGCTTTCACTGCAGGAATTTATACAAACTGTATACAGCTGAGCTCTGATAGTGCTGAAAGATATACACCAGATTGCATGTGGCTGCGCAGGTGGATCTTCTCCGTATCTGACATTTTAATGTATCTTGGTCTGGATTATGTAATATTTGCCTGTGGGTAGCCCTTCAATGATACACTCTTACAGCCTGCAGGTTAATCCTGGATGTGTCATTGTTTATGTGAGACAGAGGTCAAAAAACATGTGCGGTGATCATGACACTGAAGTGGATTATTTCTCACCATGAGACAGTTTTGTTAACATATCACAAGATGACGCATGTATTTTCTTTTAATGGCCACTTAGTCATACCTATTAACTAAACAGTAATAACATTTAAAGTCTTGTTATTTCAACAGTACTATGGTGATACAAATTAAGGCAATGATATAAATACAGATGTCACAGCAAACACTAACTGCTTGCTCATCTTTGTGAGTCCAGGCATTTTACACCTACACTCTTCTGATTGTGCAACTTTCAATTAGTTGTGAAACCAGAGGAACAGCTGGTAATCTGAGCCTCACAAAACAACAGTTCATGTTTTAGTTCTTTGCAAACTGACGTTTGAGATAATCTTATCCATACTAGTCCTAAAATGATTGTCAATATCATTAATAAATCAATTACTTCATCCAGCACAAAATTAATCAATTTTGATAATCAATCGATCTTTTAAAGCTGCTTAAAAGTAATGCAAAGGTGTCGCTTGTAGTGACAAACCCACAAAGATAATCACCAGAATGTTAGCATGCTAACATGCTAAATTAAGATGGTTTACATTGTTACATTGCACCTGCTGCACATCAGCATGTTAGCATAAGTTTGTGTTGTTTTACACTCTTCACCTCTACAGAGGTGTGATTCAGTCTAATCAACCTCGTTTCAGCCGCAGCAGGATTTCAGCAAAAACGCTCTTAACACCACACTACCCCGGCACACAGACAAAGTTAGCTGACGTCAGCAAAGTTAGCATTTAGCAGCTAAAGAGCCAGGTATTTCCCTCAGGAGGTGGTGGAGACCAAAACAGAGCTAAATGGAGAGTGAATATTGGACTTACATTGAACGGGTGGACTCGAACGCAACTCCAAATGAACAACTTCACCATATATGTCAATGTTTAGTGCTTACAGCTTGTAGCCCCCCCCCACCTCTCTGCCCCCCCAAAACACATTGGTATTTTTGCAAAAATGTGCAAACTCTTGCTCCCTCTTATAAAATATGAGGATTTACTGTTTTTTAGTTTCATTAAATTCAATAAGCTATCTCTAGGATTTGGACTCTTGTTCGGAAAACAGTTTGAAGACTTAAAATTTATACCACCTCTGTCTATAACGATAAAAATTGTTAGTGCAACAAAGCAAAATGAATTAAGAAGATGCAGGGTTTAGACTAAGTTTTGGTGCCCATTTGGCTGTTGAGTTGACAAAGTAGATAAATGGAAGGTTCACTGTCTACCTGGCAAATGCTGCTCGTGGATTACTTAAAAGAGCCTTGTTGATTGTTTTGAGCTCCACTTCCAGTCAAATCCAACTTTCACATTAAGTGTGATTACCATTTCCTGGGAGGTATTAGAAAAGTAGTCATCTGGACAAATGCCACTTGACAGGAACTTAGTGGGAGCTTATCTTTAAAATGTAAGAACTCAGCAAAACAAAGTCATAAAACTACACTGGACTTGTTTAAACTCAACCTTGAAATCCTCTCTGAGTTTACACTGACTGAAAGCACAAGGCTGCGCAGGAATGTTTTTTTTAGCAGCATTAGTTTTTGTCAGTGCTGGAAAGCCTGTGAGTTCACACATCTCCATTTGAGGGTGCCTGGAAGAGCTGCAGATGCAATGCATGTCTAGGTAGAAATTTAATGTTTTTAAATAACTGAATTGTTAAGCTTATTAAGAGAAGTCTGTGCCACTCTCAAGAATTAAAAAGACAAAAACATGATTCTGTCAACGAGGGGATCATTAGAGGACATTTCCTCCAATCTTCCTCCACAGTAGCAATTAATTATTTATGGACTGTGTTCATTGGATTGCTGTGTGCCGTCCCAGGATTCCAGCTGTTACAAATGCGCAGCCATGCAGTACACCGAGGACTACTCGCTGGCATTTAGCCAGAGATGGCTGCTCGTATGACCTCCACGGGCAGACTTCTAGACCCCCACTGTGCAAACTACAGCAAGCACTCTCGTTCCCAGCCGCTGGGGCCCGCACCAAAGCACGTTCTCCTGAGAGCCACACATGGCAATTCAAACCCAGAGAGGCGCTATTACAAAGGACTTGGCTCTTAAAGAATTCAACTGACCATGAATAATGAAATATTTATTGTCTTCCTTTCAAGTAAAAATATTCAGGGAATCTGTGGTTTGCTCCCAATCTTTGCAATTATCGAATAAAAGAAAATTGGAACAACAAAACAAAACAAAACATCAAGCGTAGACAGAGTTACCAAGATGGTTAATTTTAAATACACGTACTAGCAACAGTCCATTCTTATAAAATTAATGTAATAAAAACTGCCCTACACTTAGGAGTGACGTATGACCTCAGTAATGCTCAGTGACCCTCAGAGGCCAAAAGGCGAAGGGGCAAACCAAGAGGAGCCTGAATCTGACAACTGTTTCCACAAATGATTCATTCTTTTAACCCAAAGCGTGACCCCTTATGCATACTCACTTCACACATTCACTTCCAGACGAGCCTGAACCTACCTCTGTCCCCCTCTACACATTGCCTATTTTCATTTTAATTAGCGCAGTAAAGAGCAAATATCATGACTCTCCCAACTCTTTTCTGTGCTACGTCGGCCTGTCAGTCTGCCTCCACGTCTCTCCGTCTGTCTCTCTCTTCATAAATCTCTCTCGAAGGCATAACTCTTGGCGTAGGCCTGTCTGTTCATCTGTTTTCTTCGTCTGCAAACCTCACTACACTTTTTGCTTCCCTCCTTTTCACATTTTGTGATTTCCATCAACATCAGTCTTGAGAGAAAAAGGAAAATTACCTGAAGTCTTATTACATATGCAGCTGTTGGTGATACACTGACAAAATTAACAGTTTTGAATGCTAGTGTAATTTGTCTCACCCCATCAGGTGCAATAAAGCTTACAGGAAAGAGACGTCAATCAGTCATGATCTGTGCATGTCCACACAGTCCTGAGAAGAAGTCTGATCAGTCTAATGGAGTGAAAACACCTGTGCGGGTGCATCAGTGCACCACTTTAAACTGTATCCACAGCTCACAGGTGAAATGCAAATCAAACAAAACCATACTGCTGTAACTAACAGGATCTTCTTGCATTAACGTCACCTTGAATGTCACTTTCTGACTTCCTATTTCTCTCTATACTGACTGAACTGAGCGGGACACTCCCTCCGTTTCACACACACACATAAATCGGCACACATCCATTCCCCTCGGGCCTCCAAAATGTTTGTGCATGATCTTGCTGTATTAATCATGTTATAATTTAGCTGAATAAATGTGAAGACATTTCAACTTTTCACCCCACAAGCTTATGTAAGGGAACACTGCAGCAGCAGATTAAAGATTTGGTGAGTTGTTACTTGCAGCTCCCTGTGGCTCTTTGGGGTTTTTAGTGCTGAAAGGCACCTCTGTGAGAAAACCAGAAATACTAGTATGTACAGTGATATCTGTGATTGTGGGTTTACGCTTAATTCTGCAACTATGAGCCTACATGTGGGTCTGAGTCTATGGTATTGTAAATTTTTTTGCGTTAACTCTCACTTCCTTAACAGTGTTTGGCACAGGGGGAACAGGATCAAAACAGCGAATCAGTAATGATTTTGGTCAGGGTTTTTCTATGCACGCCATGTCTGCTCTTTAACGATTGTAAACAGCATTTACTGCAAATCAAAGTCTTTCTCTGCCAACCTTTTTTGCAATCCGTTTACATCTACCCACTAAAAACTAGCCTGATAGTAGGATTGAAGTGACATTTTGTTTCACTCCATTTATTCACTATTTGACACTCAAATCTCTACTTTGTTTACTGATTCAGACGTCTGGAACCAGACTCAATAAATGCAATGTCTCTGAAGATTTCCTCTGTTTAAGATTAAACAATATAAGATGAGATGATGGCTCATCAGTTTTCATGTTAACCCTGTGACATTAGATAATGATGCTTGTCTTCAAACTGACTTACAACACTAACACCTCGATTATTGTGAATAACCAAGTTAACGTCATAATTCCATTTTCCCCTGACTTCCCCAATAACCCCAATAGCAATAACACCAGTTTACATGAGTTGTTTGATTGCTGTGTGGTAACCCTCAAGAAACACAGTAATTTGACAAATAATCACTTCATTGGTTAATATTTAACTGGGTTAGGCTTACTTCAATTTTGACCAAAGTAATTTGTTTACATGACAGTTGCAATAATCAGAGTATTGTTGTAATCTGGTTAAAATCTCATTATTAGTGTGCATGTACACCCACTGAGTGAGATGAGATATGAGTACAAGCCTTGCTCAACAGGATCCAGCATTGCTCATGTTATATATGCTATATTTTATTATTCTTTTGATCATTTTTTTAGATTTTTAGACTTTGTATATCTCTTCACTGTGCCTTCGTAAGTACTGTTCATTATTGTGTTGTTATCACTGTTATTATGGACATGCTAGCCTGTTGAGGTAACCTATGACCTTTCAAATAATCAGACAACTTTAGGCAGTCCATAATCACAAAAATTACCCTACATATGATTTAAAATACTCTCCTAAGAAATACTTCCCAGCTGTTGCCATGTAACACTGAAAAGCATAATGCTGCCATTCCTAAAAAAAATCAGCACATTCGGTTTTGACTCAGTTGAAATCAGTCAAAATCAGCTGAAATCTGAACTGTCATAAATGTCTCCACACATTGGAGACATGGACGGGAAAGGCTAATTTTCCTGGCTTTATCAAACTATAAAGTCAATTGAACAAAAACTGTGAGAGACTGCTGTCGGTGCACAGGGCTTATGTTTCCTGCTAGCTTTTGGGTGAATGTGGGGTCTGGGTGTAGATCTCATGCAGCCTATTGTTTCCACATCCTCTGCAGTCTGAGTAATGGCCTTCTGAAAACAGGCTGTCTTTTGTTCTGGCCTCCTCGGCTCCAGAGTGGGATGCCATGGCACTGCTTCCCCTTTCTGGTTGATAGGAGGAGAGGGAGGAGGTGCAGGAGGAGGAGAAGGAGGGAGTGAAACCTGTCGCCACCACCGCTGTCTGTTAACAGCAGGAGGCAAGTCACTCTGGGCTGGGTGCTAATGCAAACTCGGCGCATGTGTGTGTGTGTCTGTGTTAATCCAGCGTGAGCAAAGAGAGGCTCAGCTCCAGCTCCTCTCACCAGGGTGTAATCAGCATTACTGCCACTCATAAGCCCGAGAAGGGAGAAAGGCCAAAGTCGAGCTATCAGCCAAACATCTTCGCCACTGGCTTAGAGACACACACAGAGACAGACACAAACACACACATGCTCAGACAGACAGACAGCCAGCCAGTCAGCCAGCCAGCCAGCCAGCCACCACCCTCATCCTCACCACACTTCAGTAAACACTACTTCTCATCATCTCATCACAAACAAAAGAGCAGAATCGTTCCCAGGGCCGCAAGTTGACACATGCCATTTAAGACGAGCCCCCACCACAATGTAGGACAGCGATACAAAACACAATGTGTGTCTGTGTTTCTGGGACGGGACGTGGCGAAGAGGGAGTAGAACATACAAAGAGAGAAACAGGGATTTCGTGTGGTTTTTATGATCCCACAGTCAATTAGTCAATGCTTCGAGCAACGCAGTGTCTTCTCTCTAGCTGAGCTCCACATGCTGGCACTGGGTGATTAATGTGGCTGCCTTCAGTGGGAGACAGTGCATGTAATCAAGCCCGAGCCTGTAATCACCTTCCACTCCTTTTCATTTGCAATTTCACAGAGGGACAGAGCTGCTGCCAGAGCTGCAAGCTCCTGTACTGGGGGGGGGGGGGGAAGTTGGGTACAGAGGAGGAGGGCGGAAAGAAGGGGTGCTGTGCCACAAGCATCCCCTGAGGTTTCTCCCTCCAATGCCAAGAATGATACGTCTATGGCAGGTGCCTGAGGGCCAAACTGTCAACTTCAACAAATTGTGGGTCACTGTGCCCTGACAAAAGCCCCTCCTTCTATCCCCCGAAGCTAGGTGGGATCTTCTACAGAATACTATCTTTCCAGACATGTAGGGCCATACCATGACACATGTGTGGGGGAAACAAGTGCCCTTTTATGCCTCATTAGCTTATGGTGTGGATTTTCACATGAGGGAGGGAATTAGACGGGACACGTTCCTCGGCGAGCCAAGATGTGCTCCATATCTCCAAGCGGCTTAATCAGACAGAGAGCGCATTTTCCAGCGCTGCAGCTGGATCTCTGAGGGCGCTTGTCTTTGCCTTGCACTCACACGTTTGCTAAATAAACATGTAATCCGCTCGGTGCACGCAACATTTTCATTCTCGGCTTTTTAGAAAAAAAAAAAAAGTAGCGAGCTATAACCACCAGTGTTTAAAACATCATAATCCCTCAACAATTTTCCCTCTGTGGGCACTCGCTGATTAACGTGATCTGAGAGAAAACAACACACATTTATCACAAGTGACATACACAACATATACAGTATACTGAAGAGATTACTGAAATGCAGCGAAAGCTCTTTTGCAATCTGAAACTATACACATGCTTACATTCTTAATTGCCCTACATCTTTTCATGTGCTATTAAATACTTTTTAATTTCATGTTTTAAAATGATTTATGCTCAAATTACAGTGTTGATATCTAGGACTTTGATTATTCAGCTTCTTCTGTACTTATACCAAAACATAATTTATCCTCCTATAAAAAAAAACAGGCCAGATAAAAGTCTCTAAACTTTGGTCATGGTTGAATAACTATGTGTACAACAGAAGTTGTTTGCAGCTCTCTCCATTTTAGCCTCCACTCCATTAGATCCACAGCAGGGAAGCTTCTATCATGTTGGGCACAAACAAACCCTCGGGGCAGGCCACAGCACATCTGGACTGACTGTAATGCGTTAGGCTGAAAAACTCGATTCATTTTGGGTGATCCAAGCAGGGTGACAACACACAGCCTGCATTCCCCTGCTCATTGTTATTCAAATCAGTGGAGACAACACACAATCAGGGGGGGACTCTGGGGATCTGAGCACAGGCAGCCTAAACACACACAGACAGACAAAAAAACCCTACACATTCACTCAAACACACACACACTCATAGAAAGTGCCCAATATTCCCTCATTCTCTCTCTCGCTCTCTCGTAGGCACAGGCAAAACCAAATAAATAAACACACACACACACCACACACAGAGGGTCCTCAGGGGATCCACTCTGGTCCTGCCAGGCTAAAGACTGCTGCACAATGGGCAGCGGGGGCAGGATAGGAAAAAGGAGGTGGGACATGAATAAATCATGCCTTTAGGGCCACACAGGACACAGCATAAACACACACAAACGCATAAAAAAAACAACCAGATCCACACCCATGTCGTACCATGCAAATGCAAACACTTAACACATAAAAATGCATGCATACATGCACAGAATGAAGTACATCAGTCACACATCAACATCCAGGGTGTGTGTTCTCTCTGTTTAAATTACACACACAGAAAACGTGGTTCTCCAACCTGGGAATGCGACAGGAAAATTAGCAGGCCAGAGTTCATGTCATCTGCCTGGCTATTACTGCAACTAAAGTGTGCCAGTGATACACACACACACACACACACACACACACACACACACACACACACACATACACAAACAAGCACTCATGAATGCCTGAGTCAGACAGACAGGGAAAGCTAATGCAAACTGAAGTCATGATACCTCACGCTGTAATCAAGAGCATTACTGCTCCTGTAATTACCTCTAAACATTCATTTGGCTAATAACTTCAGTGCCACATATAGCGAGGGGTGTGAAATTCCCCGCAATCCCTCGGACATCACAATGACACCACATTTCCAAAAATGAACTGTCACGATGTCAAACCTCATAAACAGACCAAGGCCTCACTCAGGTCACCCAACATGTTTTATGTTAGTATTGATTGGTAATTTCGATACTGTATTCGATGCACTACTTCTGTTTTAAAAGCTTTCCCCCTCCTGCTTTGGGCACAGGACAATACCAACAAACTGCCTGTCCTTAGTAAACTAGATTTCTATTTCAAAACACTTTCTTTTACAGCCACATTTGTTTCTCCAATCAAATGGGCTGAATCCAAGCATCCAGCCAGGTTTTATGGCCAACCAACTACTTCTCAGCACAAACTCGGTCCCGCAGCTTAGTGTGTGTAGACTAAAGACCTGAAGCTGTGGATTAGATCTGCAGCTTTTCTTCTAATTTAATGCCAGACATATTCCTGTCGACGCCCGGTGCCTTGTTGGGGTCGTAGTTGAGATCTACAGAGCCAGACAAAAAAAAAAAAAAAAAAAAAAAAAAAAAGCAGCTGACCTCAAACACCTGACCCCCAAGCTGAGTACTTCTTCTCAATCCTGTGGTATCATGGCAGTTTGTGCAGGAGCCCGTTTGGACATGTTACAGAAACTTCCTGGAATAATCAGAAAGCGCCAACCACCAGACCATAATAACAGTATTAACAATGGACAAGAAATAGAAATGAATTTGACTTGAGAGAAATATAAAGAATGCTGAAAAACACTGAAAAAGGCCATTTTTCAGGTGCAACACCTGATAAGTTAAAACTAAACAAGTTATATGGACACACACACTTTAAACCACTCTCTTAACCACATAAGCCCCCTTACAAAACTCACCACCACTCAGCTCGTCTTGTCAAGACAGGAAGGGGGTTGCAACTCTTTCCAAGCCCATGCAATTAGCATTGACTGAAAGTAAACTATTCCCCAAGGACACTGCTGCTCTTCACTTCAGTCTAAACACGCATAGTTCAGGCTACATACTGCAGATTATGGTTCAAATTTAAAAGCCCAAGAACACTGCTAATGTAGTCGTGTCTTACACACACACCCCCCCCCCACACACACACACACACCCACACAGTATTCAAGTGTATTTTCCCAAAGGAGAACAAGGTGCACAAGGCTAATCTGCGTCACTGAAGGCTCTTCATTTGACTTATAAGACCTCTCTCTACTGTTGACTCTGGCTCTGTCAGTGTGGGTGTGTGGGTGTGTGTGTGTGTGTGTGTGTGTGTGTGCACTTCTCCCTGCCTCCCTCCCTCCCGTTTCTTTCCCAGCGCCGCTTGCTGACCTAACAAAGCTTCTCCACAGTCACCAGCCTGACCCAGTAACCTGCATGCCTCCTATCTGCTGGAGACAACCAGCTATAAGCTCCCATCTGAGCGCTCCCGCTGGTGCAGTATACAGTATATGGCTGGCTATGTGAGTCATTGGTGATGAACAAAAGCTTCTTTTGAAATAAAAAAATAAAAATAAACGTGGCATACACCTTTATTTGAAGAAACATGCAAAATAGAAAGTGATGAGTTGCCTTACTCACAAAAGCACTGTTTCATCATCTGATAATGGTTTAATCCACTTAAAGAAATAAGATAAAACCTTGTGGGATGCGGACGAGTTAAATAACAAAAGTGATTAAGGCACCTGAAACTTAAGCTGCCAGTGCTTTACTGTTTGATTGGATTTGTAACAAGATTAGACTTAATGTGCACAATAAACTGAACTTGTAGCAAAAATAATAAACTTACCCCTTGGTTTCCTTTGAAACAAATCGATGGCTCACTTGGTAAAGATCCCTGAGGAGAAAGAAAGTCAGATTCAATTCTAAAGAAAGAAAGGGATTGGTTGTGTTATAGTTGCACATATTCAGGGAAGCCTGTAATCTAACATAATGTTGCTTTAATGTAAAGTTACACAATCTTTAACGCCTGTGTGCTGCTAATGGTCTCCACTACTGGAGCTCATTATCAGACAAACTAGCTTGTCAATTAGATAACCAGGCAGACTGCAGGCTCTCTCTCTCTCTCTGTCTCTCTCTCTCGCTTTACTTTGAAGCACAAGGAAGGTTTCCCAGCATATAGCTGACGACTTCGTCTTTCCCGACATTCACAAGCTTCACGTCCCGGTATGCGATGCAGCAATGCAGCCAATAACTGACTCAGGGGGTCACGCAGTTAGAATAACTGTGAACTTGCTCGAGCGACTCTCGTTTATTTATTTATTTATTTGTTTAAAGACAGACTAAACGTTATAGAAATATAAAACGCTTTAAAAAAAAACACACACACACACACACACAACGGAGCAGTACATTTTAACCAAATGTAACAGTTCAACACATTAGGAAAGAGGAGAAGCACAGGCGACAACTTTGACAAGTGTTGCTGTGTGTGTATCTCGGTACCTTGATGTTTTGGTAAGCCTCCAGCGCTCTGATAGCCGTGTCCGTGAGCTTGACATGGTACAGCGTCCTGTTGGGGCTGTTTTTGTTATTTTTTCCACAGGAGAGCCCATAGTGGTGCTCCTGCCTGAGCGAAGCCATCGCTGGCTTTTCTCTCTGCCCTGCAATTAAAGCAGCTTTCCTCTCTCAGCCCTCAGCTCAACACTCTGCCTCTACGTCACCGTGTGGGCGGGGCTCAGCAGAGGCAACTGTATTTCTATTTATACTATAAATATGTATATATAATATGTAATTACCACATCCTCATTGACATCTTTTTCTTTATTCTTTCCATAGTTGTTTGCTCTTTGTCCCAGACAGACACACCATCTGTAGGATTATTGTTGAATTTATGTGCACCTTCTTTTACGTTAAAGGTGCAGTGTGTAAGATTTAGTGGCATCTAGCAGAACAGACTTGGCAGAAATGGTATATAATATTCATAAGTATGGTTTAATTAGTGTATAATCACCTGAAAATAAGAATTGTGGTGTTTTTGTTACCTTAGAATGAGCCCTTTATATCTACATAGGGAGCGGGTCCTCTTCATGGATGTATAAAGAGAACTGGATACAGTGTCGGAGGCGGGGCCACTTCATTCCTATGAAAGATGCTCAGCGGTGCATGAAGGCAAAAAAAGCCGCTTTCCACTATAAAAAAATACCCGGATGAAAACATACTGCACACACTCTATGGGCCCAATGGAGGATGCTTAGTAGAGACTTCTGCTGGCCGAGACTGCTAATTGCCGGTTTAGCCCTCCGGCTAACATGAATGGGGATTAAATGATTCAATCATGCAGCTCTTCTAGACTTTCTAAATGTGATCGGACTGAATGGATCAAATTCTGATATTGAAACGAGTCATTTTGCGGGGGTTGTGGCGCTCAAAAAACATTATCCACTGATTTACAGATGTCTCTTTCACAATTTAAGTCTATGGGAAAAAGTCAATAGCATTGCGTGACATTGTAATTACACAGTTTATGTCAAATTGGTTTCAAAGCCCGGCGCTGTTCTTGGGGGCTCAGTCCTCTTCCATGGAGCCCACCATGTTGCACCGCCATGTTTCTACAGTAGCCCAGAACAGACAAACCAAACACTGGCTCTAGAGAGGGCCTTTTGCGTTTTTCGTATGCTGTATGCTACCTGCCCAACACAACAAACAGCTAACAAAGTTAGCTACTAGCTGGCACACATAGGTGAAGAGCAGATAAGAGTCGAGGAAAACAGAGCTAAGCAAGCAAATTCGCCATATAACCGTATAAGGTAATAATATGTCAATGTTATGTTTACAGCTTTTTCTGCTGACTGCAAGTGGCCAAAAAAAAAAACGTGATTTAGCACCTAACCAATAGACAGTATTACAGTTACTAAGAGAAAATTATAAACTTGCAAGGGGATATAATGGAAGTTAAAGCCTGCAAAACTCAAACTACACCCATCCACTTTATGCGTTATGGGTGTGTTTATATAATAGTTTGCCAAATTTTTAGCCTGCAATATTAATTCATGCACGCCATAAAGCATCTCACAATCTCACAGGGGCACTCTAAGCAGAAATTAATACTTTCCACAGCAAAGATGGAGGACTCGTTTTGTAAGTTTGGGTGGAAGAAGGCCATTCATCTAAATCTCCAAGTCTCTTCAGATTTGAGAAGAGTCCCTAAAGTCCATGATAACCTGAATTCTTCTTGTTATTCGTGCGCTCGTTGCAATAACAAAACCCTCGCTAAAGAGTTCAGGCATCCCCATTCAGGATGGATCTTTAATGTAAAGGGATGCATTACTTGCGCCACCAGTAGGGTTGTTTACATGCTGAACAGACAGGATCAAACTTCTCCTGTAGCAAAACACTTTCTAGAACACAGCCACGCTTTTTCTAGTCTAGTCAAGGCATTGAGAATTCGAATTGCAATAAGTGAGGTGGCAATCTGGATCTATTGCTTTTGAAATGTAAAGCATTCTGGTTACATACATTAAACACACTATCGCCACATGGACTGAATGGAGAGCTAGACTTGAGGTCTTTCCTTGCAAGCTACGTTAAACTAGCTTTGACACAATTTGTTGGAAATTACACTGGAATTTGATTTTTTATTTGTTCTTTTGGCTAGATTGATTTGTTTTGATTTACCCAGAAGATGGTGCCACGATGTATAAAGCAAACACAGGTAACAATACTGGTAAAACAGATGATGGCTTGATTACTGAATGATGCATTATCCTTTCCTTGTGTGATGTTTGAAGATGTATAAAAAGTGGTTTTCAACCCATTATTCCTGTTTGGCCCCTGATTATGGCATAAACTGAAACAGGCTTTGATTCAGCACAATGCTGTTTGAATAAAGAGGAAGTTGATGAAACAAGCAAGTCTGTGTGCGGTCCTCCTCCTTCAAGCAGTCTCAATCTCCAAGTGCAAAACTTGCAAGTTGCAATAAATGCAATAACTTTAGTTTTAGATGCATATAAATAAAAACATAATGAGAAATGTGTCACTACATTGTGCAGGCTCTGCTTTGAACTGACTTTGTTGGCAGTCAACTAGCTCAGGCCCGACCTAACAAGCCAGTCACATTTTGAAATAAATAGCAGTCTGTGGTGAATGTGCCAACCATCACGAACGTGCCAGGTCAGCTTTGGCAGCCCGCAAATGCGATGTATAAGATAGTTTGTTTATATCTTAAAGCTGTAGCACAATTGTAAGAATGCATATGTCAGTATAAATGTTACTGTTCATCAGTATGATAGGACTGCTTTTTCACATACTACTGTATGCTAGATACCCATTCAGTCCATTAAATAATAATTTTTATATAAAATGAACTGAAAAGACAGCATTAGTGTTATTTATCACAGCTTTAAGGTCATTTTTGGCAAACATCTTCTCTTGAAGCAGGGACATCTTTCAGCTATAATCTTATTATGGATGAAATGTGTTGATGTTTTTAAGGGAGTCCAACTTGGTCACCTTGAGGTGCGTGTGTCACTCTTTATAAAATGTGATTTTATAAAATACATTTATTACTACATTACTCGCCACGATGTAAACTGTCAATTGCTGTACAAACAATGGATTGTTGGCATTGATGATAAATGCCTCTTTGCATCACAAGAAACTCGTAGTCAGAAAGGAACGAAAGGAATGAATGAACTGTTTATTTAGCTGAACTGTTTTTACTGTAGGCCTTTAGAGCAGTCAGAATGAGTGCTTGGCTAAATCATGAAATCAAATTTGAATAATGTAAACATGAAAAAAAATAGAAATAATAGTTTCTGCAAATATCTATTATTTTTAGTTTTTAATCAAATGATAATTGGCTTGTCATCTATTTGAGGACCAAAAAGGCAAAAAAAAAAAAAAAAGAGAAATTAAATGAAACAAAAAAAATCACAATCACAATGTGGGTCAGTTTGCAAATAATCCTTGGCAGGAAAGATACTTATCCTGAGGAGTTAATGGGCTTAGTTATCGTAATTTTTGACAGTCTGTCCAACTTTCCCTTGTCTTGTCGGTTGAGGCCCAGTAGTGAACAAACAGCTAAAACTGATACTGAACCCATGACTGGGTAGACCTGGTATCTGTTGTATTGTGTGTCTTACAGCACACATGACCAAGCTGAATGACAGCAAATCTAAGCAACTTAAGTGTTTGCATAACTGTGAGAAAGCGCACTACTGATGGTGGATGGCAAAGCAGATGAGTCTGACAAGTAAGCCTATTTACCTAAATTGCTAAGCTACTCCCTGAATGAAAGTACCTAACAGGAGGGGGAGGGGTTACTGTGGGTCAGAACAGGTGGTGGTGCTCTTCACGTCATGCCTCAGTTCCATGAATCTGAGATTTAGAAAAACCCTGTATCTTCTGATTACCACATAATTCCCTAAAATCCAATAAACCTTGTACTTAAACAAAATATAAATCTGTAAATACAACTCCTGTGATGAGTACATACTGTATAATAATACTTAAACCCACCCCCACCCCCCACCACTAATGCATTTCTGTCCTTTCCTTTAGGTTTCAAGTCACTCCTCCAACAGCAGTAGGAGATTAACCCATTTGAGCCCCTCCTTCTTCTTTACCTGGCTCGTCTGTCTCATCCACTCATTGTCTGTGGTTTGCCATCTGCTGCATGGGAAACCGCTGATGCACACCGACCCCCTGGGAGTGACGTTTCACACCTGAGGTCAATGACTCCCAGGACACCTGCAACTGGCAAGAGGTAGAGTTTGTTCACATTGTACTGTTGTCCTTCATGTCTCCCTTCTTTAATGCAGAGTGTTATAAAACTGTAATCTGGCCATAAAATCAACACCATAGGTTAAATAATACATCACAACTTCACAGAGAGAACATGGTGTCTACATGGTTATACATGTCTACATATGGCTCCATTGTGATGGAAATAAAATGAGGTGGCTCACATCTTGTCTGTATTGGCTTTGTATATAAATTTTAAATAACATGATGATGACAAAGTGATTACACAAACCACAAATGTGAATCTCGTTGGCGGTGCTAGAGGAAAACAAAATTATTCCGACACATCATTCGGGAACCATGAATATAAAATGTTGTGCTAATCCATCTAATATGTGGTGAGATATTTCACTGGAAAAGTGAAAAGTTGGACCTGCTGGTGGGGCTAGAGGAAATGTCAGGATGTTGGAAAAGTTTTTATGATTCATCCTCCTAGAGCCACATAGTGTAGATAAAAACTGGTGTAATCTGTGTTACTTTCAGCCCATTCATCTCAGTACCTCAGGGTAGGATGTGGGGAGGGGGTTAGCGGCAGGCTTTGCTGTCTTTTGTGACACCTATAGGGAGTCATAGAGTTAGAAATGTTCAAATCCTGCACATAGGGGCTTTAATATACCTTCTACAGAATATTACGCACTATTTTAAAACACAAAACCTCAAGAAAATGTGTACAAAGTTGTTTAAAGTTTAGCAAACTTTTCTAACACCCCTGCACCTCATATGGTAATATATGTCTACTCCACTGAGGATTTGCTTTCTAACATGTTCAAACTGCAGCAACAATGACATAAAATAAGTTTAAGTCTTTTGAAGTTGTCTAGTATGAAGGCGTAATGTCAATGTGAATCAAGTAATAAAGTTAGAATGCTTTGGCATTGTCAACCAACGACGGGTGTGACCCGACAAACCTGCTCAGCATTTCTCGTTAAGGGTAGAGATCATCTCCAACTACAGTAAATGTGCAGTTCCCATCAGTCTCCACCATACAAATGCATATAATAATGATACATTAGTAGCATACAGATTTCAGCTTCAGTCTTCTACATGGATTTGCCTTTTTTTTTCTACTTGCGGTGTTCGTTTATATTGTAAAATATGTTGTCTTCACACACGCATTTAGGTAAACACATATGCAATAGGTGTGCCTGCTTCCAGTGAAACACACAAAAACATAAGCATGCACGCGCGCACACAGCACACACCCTGTTCAGTCACGTTTCGCTGTACAGTAAAATCTGACAAAATGTTCACAGAGACAGTGCAAATGAGTCAAAGGCTGAGGTTTAGGAAGGGTGAGTGTGATGTGTGAGGGTGCACACGCATATTCCAGTATGCACGTACACACACACACACACACACACACATACACAAACACACACACACACACACACTGTTATTTCAGCTGGCAGGGATGGTGTGTCTGGCAAAGTGAGAAAGCACTTATGAATTTGGGAGAGGTATCAGGTTAGACACACTAATGCCTTTTGTGTGGGGCTGACGCTTCGCCTGGTGTCATGGCGTTCTTTCACAGGTCTCAAAAAATTGATTTCTTTTTTATTGTGGTAAGAATTTGAACAAGTAGGAACAATCTTTTTTTTTTTGCGCAAGAGCAACATTACAAAGTCCAGAGAATGTTTTGTTACCCCAACGTTTATTTCAAGTAATCAGACTCCAGTTTAGACACTTTGTGAAATGCTAAAGATGATGTTTGCTTGTTCTCCCTGGTTAAGAGGAACTAGCTGTGAGAGATCTTGATGCTGGCTGAGCTGTAATAGACATCAGTTAATTGATGTTTCCCAGCAGGTTGTGTGATATTTGCAAATGAGTATGATCTCTGAAGTACAGATCATATCATCGTATTCTCTGATATTTGATGATATAAAGACTTTTGCATATCTGACTTTCATGTCTGCCAGTATGAGCTACTAAAATGTTGCCTAACCAAACAGGATGAGACATGTTATCAAAGGTTTAAAGACATGTGACACACACAATTTGTGTACTGCGTATATGACACCGCACTTGATTCAGTTTTGTAAATGCAGAAAAGATAAGACACTTAAAAATAGCTCTGTGATTCAGGTTTGCTATTTCAATTTTGTACATGCCTGAGTTTTTGTAAACAAAAGATTTCTACACAAAAGTGTTACATTTTTTAAAATTTGAACATCACTATATTTTTGAAAAGAAGATGATTGACTTAGTTTTCTTAACTGCAGCAAAAGGCCTTAAACAACTACAACCAATCCTCTTGATGATGTGATGGAGAAATAATATTGATTTGTCATTAGGTTTCACTACTATTCATCAGTATCAGTAATGATGATTTTAACCCATCAATAGAAACAATCTTACATGTTCAACTTCACACGACACCCCACACTGTATGAACTTTCACTCACATTCCCCATTATCAACTGCTGTTGCTAAATTTTATGTCTTAAAGTAGATTTTTGTGGGTTTTATAATGGGTCAGTAATGGTTACTGTTAACCATGATCCCTTTATGACCCCATGCACAAGAATGAGCCCTCAAGCTTATACATTTTCACAAATTTTCACCGAACAAGTATCTGACTGTACTGGATACAATTTTTGATTTTATATGAGTAAACCGTGAAAGTAAAACTCAGGAGTTCTAACATTGCTGCATAAAGACACAGTTAAGGCTTCTTTGTTTCAGAAGTGGAGGAATTTCAAGGCTGTGTGTTACTTGCAAGGCATGTTGGCAGTAGACAGACCTCTCCATTTCTCACTAAAACCCCGCTGTTGCGAGTCCTCCTGTGTGTGATCTGTTATAGCCCACAAAACGAATACAAAAAAAGAAAGTTAAGCAACATTTTAACAAAATTAGTACAATATTTTCCTCAACTGGGGTCCAAGTACAAAGAGTACAGCCAGTGCAAAAAAGACAACAAAATTACAAACTGAAAACCTACTGAAGCTATCACACCACGATGTAAGATAAGATTTAATCAGAACAATCTACCCGCTGTAAAGTGTGGTGGCTTAGATCAAACTAACTACCTCCTTCCTCCAAAAAAAAAACAAAAAAAAACTGAGATAATAAAAAAACATCTGGACCTGGTAATAGTGTACAGTAGCCACAAAGAAGCAGGCTTATTCAGCAATGTTGGTGGATTATGTTCACATCTAAGATTTGCACGTTTGTTTTCACTGTCTTCAAAGTGAAGTTGGGCGCAAACTTTCCCACAAAGCAACACAATCAGACTTTTCATTCCCTCTGCATGTGTGTGTGTGTGTGTTTGTGTGTCTATGTTATCACCCATGCACACACACACACACACGCAGATGCACATGCATGTATACACTTGTTGCTAAGCAGACCCAGGTGTTTGGTGTTTTATTGAGATCACATGCCCTTTACAGCCATCACTTTTACAGTGACTACAGGTGTGACTGATCATTCCACGCATGAAAAGAGACAGCAGTCAAACAAGAGCTGCTCTGTGTCGTCCCAACCTGGAAAACAGCCTCATAATATCAGTGTCCTGCAGCGCCATTGTGTCTCCATATAGTCAAGAAAAAAAAGAGCGATTATTCCTTGCTGTTGTTGGGTTCTGACAATGATCATGATTCATATTAAACTTCACAGCGTCTATCCTTCAGCTTCTCTTTCACATCCCCTGTTTTTGTTTGCTTCAAACATTTTTTTTTTTTTTTTTTTGCAAACGCTCCAGCGGTGAAAACCAACCACATTCTGCTTACAGCAAAATCTCGGGGCGGTTGATGTCTGTTTTTTTACAGCATAATTGGCATAATTGGACAATTTCTGATTAAAATATAAGTCTGTTCTGGCACAACCGGCTCTTTTGCCACCGCACACAATAGACAACAACCAATGGCGCCCGCCACTGGAACAGGATTGGGTAATTGGGAGCAGGAGCAGATTTCCCATAACCACAGGGGCACAGTGACAGAGCGATCCAATAAAAGTCAGACACCAGACTACTGAAGCGTTTATGTCAAGGGACCAGGAAGGGGTCGTGTCTTTGAAACCATGTTTTGACTGAGCAGGATAATAGAGTGACCGGACTTTCACACTCTGGTGAATCTAATGCCTCCAAAATCCAAACTGGGATTTGGCTGTAACTTGGGTCTGTATTATCCTTTTTTGGGCAGTTTTAAGTTTTATTGTTTCAAATGACAAATAAACTGGTTCAGCTTTGAATCAGACAGCATCTAAAGCACAATCATAGACCTGTGATTAGCAAACCAGACTATTCGCTCTTGACCCAAAATGCCACAGATGCCAGCGTAAAAAAAGAGCTGCAGGAAAATAGAAGCAGGAATGAATTCCACTGCTGCATCCATGTCATGAATAATTTTGACTCTGTTTTGATAAAGTAAAGTTATTACTGACCTTACACCACAGCTCATATTTCAACACTGCTGATGCATTAGAAAGGCTGTCGACATGTAAAACAAAGCCCCCTGGCTGGCTGACACATTGCTTTAAAGAAAAACAGATTTGCTTGTGTTCTTTTTGTGTGTGCAACCACCACAAAGTTGCCTTTGAAGTTTGATTAAAGTCGTCGCCTTGTCAAGAGCTGTATTATGTATTACAGCCAGGTAATCACACTTCAGTCAAAGGAAGTCAAAGGACTAGAGATGTACAAAAGAGTTGCACAGTGTCTTATCTCCGGGTTTAATACCACTCATCTTGTGCCCGTTGTTCAGCTGGATGACTGTGGGAGGTGAAGGGGAGAGTACAGTCATTCAGCCAGCTAGTTTTCCCCAGCAGCTCTTAAGGGTCTAGATGACTCACTGAGGCCACGGACGTCATCTTATTCAGGGCAGGTGCTTTCGTATTGCCACAGCTGCACAGCACTCTGTTTCCCAAAAATGGGTGAGAGATGGGGAGAAAAGAAGACAGAGTGAAGAAAAGTTGATTGAATGTGCAGCAAAAGAACAAGACAGTAAACGTATGAGAGCTCTGCCTTTTCTTATGTATACAACAAGTTTGGCAATGGTAACTTTTCTCTGTAATGGATTAATATGCACATTTGTTTACATGCATCACTGAAAACAGTCAGTACCTTGAAGAGAAACCTAAAACACCATGGTGTTTAGTGTTAACAAATCAAATCATGAAATAACGATGGGTTCCCACATAATAGAGATTATTACCCGCATTACTCTGGCTTTTTAAAGCTGAGAAGCTTTGGGAGCTGCAACAAGACTAAAGGAGCACGCTGCGTCTATTTCCACCCTTCATAATATTTGTCTCTGGGTGTGCTCTCAGGGAAAAGGCACTGTGCATATTTGTTACACCTCAGACCAACAGTAATGGGCTTTACTGTACAGAACCGATCTGCTGTACTGCTCCGGTCTCAGGAGCCCCGTCTGGAGATAGGTAAGGGTTTCCCATGTGTCCTGCCATTCAGCTAATTGAGGCCTGGTAAAGGCAAGTTGCCATGGAGGAGACTCCCACATCTGGGATGCTACTTTTAGTGATACTCTTTTGGGAAAGCAATGGTAAGTTGAACATTTATATATTTTGTACATATAGAGGAACAGTAGAACATTTGCTGTGTGATAATTTTCTTTTAGATTAGTTTCATATTTAGGAATAGAATCAGAGAAATGCAATAAAGTTATAAGTTATGACTTTCCCACTTATGCAAACAATCCTGTGGTGATCTGTCTCACCATAAGAACAGACACTGACTAAAAATAGGGATTTATACACCAACTTTTATTCAACCACTAAATTACATGTATCGAAATCATATTGTGGTCCAGCTGGATGTGTTTGGCAATAGAAATGTGCCGTAAAAATTGTTGTGAGACACACCAAGGAGCTCAGGGCAATCAGTAACATCTGATGCATACAGGGTGTTTTCAGTGAGTCGGCACTGCACGTCCAATAGATTTCACTGAGATGGAATAATTCTCTGTACTTTACATGCAGAGTGCGGAGCCGTCACTCAGCTCATCTGCAGCTGCTGGAAACAACCGAGATGAGTCAGCCAGGAGACAGCGGTGAGCTCCAGCAGCCATCACTCAGATGAGCAAGACCCAGCAATATTGCACAGATGCTATAGACGCAACGTTTATTGTAACTCCTTATAATTGGAGCCTTGAGCACTTTATCATGTTTGTCTATTGTCTGCGCTGTTTGTAAAATGTGTGTCAAGATGGACGCTTGTCTTCTACTGCAAAGCAAATCTACCTACCTGTATAAATAAAGTAACCTGAGCCTGAAACTCATCCACAGCAGGAGGATGAAGAGGCAGACAGAGATGAAGACAGAGACAGCATAGGAGGAAAATATTAGCAAATATGCCTGCAAAAAAAAAAATAAAGGAAGTCATAATTCATATTTTGAAAGTTAATGAGGTTTCAGAGGTTGAATATGTGAATGTGTTCTCTGTAGTTCTGGTGCCATTATCTCATTTCCAAAATCAATTTGAATGTTGGACCAGCCAACCTTGTCACAGGCATTTGGTATGATCCAGCACTCCATCCACTGTTATCTAGTCAACTCTAATATTCTGGACATGCATTAGCTGAGAAATGGCTGTTACCATGGCAACCATTTGAAAACACATCATCTGGACAATGTCATGATTTCATTTCATTATTGTAATGAGGCCGGTCTTGACGTAAGCCCATTTGCTCAGCATATTGACAACACGGGCAATGAAATTCATAAAACAGAATTATGGACTCATCTGCAGGCTCTGTTCTTTTTAGTCAAATGCTTTAAATGTGGTACAGATTCAAAAATCACTGAAGTAACTTTGAGGACTTTTTAGCAACAGCCTGTTGCATTTACAGCTCTGCTGTAGTGCACGCCTTCATGCTGTTAACAGCATGTTACAAGAGACTTTAACCAGGATGAGCGACGGTGTGTGTACTTCTGGTGTAAATTTAGAAAAATGAAGCCATCATTTTCTCCTCGGATGACAGCTATTGTTCCTTGTGAGAGAACATTCAATTAAGTGGTATCAGAGACAGGTTGTCACGTTTCACTGCACGCAGCAACGTAGCCGAGGGAAGCCGATTTGTGAATCAGCAGATCAAATTAAATTTGCTATTTTTTCCTGATAATCTCACAGTGTTCACTTGGTGTCACGGCCCCAGTTACAGCCATCGTGTCTGTGACAACACTGGGAAGCAAACCAGACGTGCAAATGAATCACTTTTATTTGTCGGCAACAAATCAAAATGATGCTTTTTGCAGGAGCCTTTCTTGTGTATTTCCTTTCTCATGCACCTGACCTGACTTCAAGAAACCCTCAAGTCAAGGAATTTTTTCTCTGTGCTTTCAGAAAGCTACATCCACAGTCCTGTCAGTGAAATTCAACCCAGCCTAATCCCCACCCCTGCTGGATTGTGTTTAAGTGTTTCCACGGCACAGGGTCAACCGGTGCAACATCTGCACTCCAGGAGAAATTACCTTGACGCTCACTTGTCTTCTTTAGTCCCCAACTAACTTTTGATTATGTAGACTAGTTCCCCTCAGGCAGCTAGACCTCAGATAAAAGGTGAAACAATGGTTCTGCCTAAATGGCTTCTGAAGCAGGTGAGACGGGAGTGGAAATACGAAAGATGTATGGGAGAAGGTCATTTTGTCTGACTCCATCACCTCAAAACAATGAAATCCACGTCCTCCACCTCCCTTTTTAATCTGTGCAGGAAACAGGTGGACTCTTTCTGGTTCTGACTTGCCAAAACTTTATTTTTGAAATAAATATTTTAAGGTCAACAGTAGGGTTTCAATTATGTCTTATCCAGTGGGCCAAAAAGTGAAAGAGGAAGGAAGGAAAGGCAAGAAAAAAAAAAAAAACAAGAGTCTAAAAGTAGATCACACAATCAAAATCAGAAGGTTCATAACATTTTTTTCATAATTCCTTCTTTGTCCTGAAGAATTTCACTCATTCTAGCAGAGAAGTCAGTAGAAAACCTTCACTACATGCCCTATTTCCTCCAACACTGCAACACATTAACCCATTTAAAGGTCGTTTCCACAGTGTAAAATGTGTTTATATTGTTTGAAGCTTTATGTTCAGTGCACAGGAGAACAAAGGCAGGTGAAACGAAGCACTGCATTGCATAACATAGTTGTGTGGTGATACCCATGAGAGCTGCGTATATAACTCCATTTTATCTAAACCGGAAGAAACAGCAAGTTTGTGAATCTCTTTTTCAGTGATTCAACTCATCAGACATGCTGCAGATTTTTACATCTTGATTACTGACAGAGGCTTAACATGAGTGCCAATAGCAAAACGTGACCTTATGCCTAGAACTGAGTTTGTTGCATCTTTATGTGCAAGTATGAGTGTTTATGTACAACTATAAAAAAATAGGGGATGATCATTTACATTATATAAAGGACCTTTGTGACTATTTTAACCTTAATTAATTAATGGACTCAGTGCTCTTTGGCTTGGCATCACACAACATATTTTGGAGTTGTACTATTCAAATCAAATATGTACAGCAAGAACCAAACAATAGCTACTTTTTTGCTGTCAGGAAGTTGAAACACAATATATCAGCTCTGCCAACTAACTACTGTTAGCAGCCAACATTTCTCTAGTCTAACAAGTATGTTCAGCTAATATAATTTGGGCTAAAAGTCACCTAGATTACAGTTAATTTTTTATATACTGCATCAGGAAAGCTTCACAAAATGCTCACAAATATCAAAATTATGAGAACAAAGTATTCTGGTAGCAAATTCAGAGTTTGGGGTTTAAAGTCTGAATGATTTTTAAAAGTAGCAAGTAACACACTGGCTTGGTTAATGTCAACTCATGCAATAGGTAATGCACCTCAAAACCAAACTCAGCAGTAATAAACAACAATACAGATGTGTCAACATATGTACATTATTAACTGAACATGCAGTATAGGCTACCATTTGTTTTAAATGCTTTTGGGAAATAAGTTCCAACTGTCAGAAAATGTGGCTTTTCAGAAGAGAGAGAGAGAGAGAAAAAAAAATGTATGTACAGTAGCCTGAAATACAGCACAAACAACATAATAATTTCATAGGCTCATGTCAAAATTAGCTCCAGCAACCAGGATGCGAGGGATGTTGAGGCAATGCAGAAGATGGGATCAGCAAGTCCCATCAATCATTGACGACAGCAGGCAGGACTCTGGCAGCGTGATGGATGGCAGTGGTGAAATGAGACAGAGAGGAATGCACCATACGTCCAGCTTGTCATACTAAGTTTATACTGCTACACATCAGTGCCTCCACCACTTCATGATTAGCGTTAGCAAAGAGCGCTCCAAACAGTGCAGCCTGTATGCATGAAGATGTTGCAATCAAATGTTGAAGGTGAAAGTGTCTTGTCTTCACGTCACATCATGTGCACACCACGACTGCATGATTTCATGAATCATCTATCACCTGTTTGGACGACTGAATTAGAAAAAAACCTACTGTACAAACACTCACAAACCTAAAACAGCAAATTCAGTTGCCTTTGCGTCAGTATTTCTACATAATCATAGGCTATGTGCAAACACACACACACACACACACACACACACACACACATATATATATATATATATATATATATATATACACTTTGTAGGCCCAAACTGAACAACTTACTTGCACGTGATCATGAAAGGGTGTCTGTCACTGAGTAGTCAGCATGGAAATGTACCAGGAGTAATGAGAGGGTAAGGACACCTACTGTTAATACAACTCATTTAGAAAAATCCACCAGTTAAATATAGTATGAGGTTAATGGAAAACAAAGTTTTTCCTCCCCATCATCTCCCTTTGATTAAACTGGAGACGTGACATGACGAGCTGCAGAGCTGCACAGCAGCAGTCACACAAGGACAGCATTAACATTTAGGGGCTTTGTAAAGTACAAGCAGACAACATTGTCAAAATTACCAGGTGGTGATAATTGCACTGGGAGACAAAAACAGTTTGCTTAAAGCAGGATGCTGTCACTGAAAGCAGCTGTGGGGAAAACAAGTCAGAGGCAGACATCCTGGGCTGCCCTGTGTCGCCACCAGCCCAATAAACTGACCGCAGTGTTCGACATGCTGTTCTACATGCTGTTAAAGTCTTCACGCTCCAGCACGCAAGTAGCACCAAAAAGCCATTTTGGTTGATCCTCTGTAGGTTTAATTTTTTTTCTGTTGGAATCACAAGTATATTATTATTATGTAATTGATATTATATAAGGTAAGATCTCAGTATATGTATATGTGGGAACCCAAAAAGACGCAATTTTCATGGGTCCATCCATAAACAGCCTCAGTCTGAGGATCTAGAACTAAATCTTTCTTTTATGTCCAGCGCAGGAAAGTTTTTAAATATGGTGAAAGATAATTAGATTTCATGTGGAATAGACTACAATGAAATCAGGGTTTTTATGAGGGACTGAATGTCTATTTCTTATATACACAGACATAGATGCATGGTAAAGCTCTGTTCACAGTGCTTGACTAAAATCAGCCAAATAAATGATATCAAATTCAAGTTTATAAAATATATATTATAATGTCATAATAATGCCCTGGCATGTCAAACAGGAAGGGTTAAGCTCAAGAGGTCAATGAATATATTATGATTCCACTAATTCACACAGTGTGTAGCTGGTGTAAAAGTTGTGTAGGTCCTTATTTTACAAAAGAGGAATATTCCATTACATTTTAGATATAACAGCATTTGAAAAATGTTCTTAGAAAATTAAGACAAAAAACCTTGAACATTTGAAATGGTAGCCAGTGACATTTTGTACGCATACTGAACTATTGATGAAAATGTTATTTTCGAGATATTGATCAGAAAACCAGTGAATTCAAAATGAATTTATAGTACTTTGGAAAGAACATCATATCCTGGTATGTCAGTGAAAGATAATATTTTACTTTGTAATCTTTTTAGATTCAGGCTCAAGGGCTCGATAGTCATAAAAGTCTAATAGAGTAAAGCACTTTCTACTTATTTTTGGCAAGGTAAAAGTGTATCTGTCAGTTATATGGACTGTATTCTGAAAGACATGTGTTTGCTTAAAACTAAAACGGAGCATTTTAGACTGAGGGTGAATAGAGGTGAGGAGAGCAATGGACAGTATTAGAGAAATAATGTGTTTTTGAACATTAAAGCATGTAAAGATTTTCTTGTTGACCCCCAAAATGAAAATATTAACCTGGAAATGTGCATATGTCCCCTTTAACAACAGATTAACTAATAAATATAGTAGACTATAATCCTTCAAATATTAATAAATTGAAGGATTTTGCATCAGATTAGGATATTTATATATACATCCTCATCAAATCCACAGAAAGAAACTACCCTGTGTCTGATAGTGCTCAACAGCAGTCCTTTACTGCTATTTAAACTGCTCGTCTCTCTGTCAGGTCAAATTCATGCAAACTGTAACTACAGCCTAAAGGGAAGATCAACACAGGCAATGCATTTATAATGTATTCCAGCCGGTGACATATGACTGTCACAAGGACATTTTTCAATGATTGCTCATTATGTTTGTGGTAACATACATATAATTTTAAGATCACTGATAAAAAGGTATTTGGGATCTAGTTTTATTAGTTATAGATTTTAGCTGAACATCCATCAAGAAATCATATGCAGAGGACTGCAGACCAGAACAAACACACAGCGTATCATTAAATTCAAAGAAGACCTTATTCTTGACCAAATAGATCCATGGCTAGACAATCACAGCAGTAGTTTGACAGCTCATTGTATTCAAACAGTAATTACGTCCTTAAAATACAGTATTCCTCTTTCAGCAAGAAACCCAGTCCTTTCTGTGCACCTCCTACAACTCACTTCCCTCTCTATGAATACATTTGAAGAGTCGAGTCTGTTACAAATGCAACATGCAGGCTGTTATCCTCTTTCCAAGCATGAACTTACATTTCCAGCTTCACTTAAAAATGATGCAAGAATTTATTTTTAAATGTTTTGCTGATTCTTGTGATTTTCCAAAAGGGAATATCTCATTGTCAACCAAACTTGTGTTGCTTAATCAAACGTAACTGCAGGCAATCACAAGTTTCCCGTTAAAATGAAACAGATGTGCTCACAGAGAAAACACTCCTGCTGTTGGTGAATGCTTGACTGTGCCATGACCTAAAGTGCACATTAAAGCACATGCAAGTGTAGCTCAGCCACACTTGCAGTAGGTTGTATTATTCTATATTTATAGTTGCAGTGTCTGGGTACAAGTTCAGTTTTAGGCAGACATGACTCAGTCATTTAGCCTGTTTAACAACCAGACAGTCAATAAAACCACCCCACCACAATTGCAAGGAAAACATCGCAGGGGTTTTTATTATAGAATAGAAATAGTTCCATTTTGTAGTTAAAGCGATGCGTTTAGGGACCCTTGAAGGACACAATGTTATTGAAGGAATCATATTGTGATGATCGGATCATATTATGTTATCATTAATGATCTAATTAATGAATTTTAAAAATGTACATAAAACTCACTTAAATTAACTAACTAAATTAAGTTAACTGACAAAATGATTTGTTCTGAAGGTTTTTGTGTGAAAAGGTTTGCGTGATGTAATACATAACAGTGGAATAAAGTATTTTACATGTAATTTTTATATCTATATTTAGATACTTTTATAGTCTTATACTTTTACTGTAATACATATAGCCTACCTTTGAAATGATTAGTAGCCTTCTGTGTGAAGAATGGCAATGTTGCTTAGCTGGTCGAAGTGCCTTCATTTCGACATTTACTTTAGCATAGACTGCCCTCTGCTGGGTCTTTGTAAGAAGCTTTTAAAAGTCATTTCTACCAAAGTGAGTGAGTGAGTGAGTAAGTGAGTGTGTGAGTGAGTGAGTGAGTGATAGACCTATAGACCAGTGGTTCTCAAACTTTTTCATGTTTCTTTTTCACCCCTAAACTGACAGAAATTAGACCATGGTCCCCCATTTGATAAGATTTTGTCCCAGGGCACCCATAATAATAATAATAATAATAATAATAATAATAATAATAATAATAAATAATAATAATAATAATCTTAATTAGCCTGTGAAATTTGATGAATTAGTTTTACACTGGTTGTGGTATGGCTACACTTTACTAACGCAGAGAATTTGGGGTAGCTACCTGACCCCCTTCCTACTCACTGATATCGTAGGTCTAAGTGATCGTAATGATTTATAATGTCAGACCTAATTGATATTCTGCATGGCGCATGCGCAATGGGGAGGGCACGGAATGTTCTCGTACGGTCTCGTCTCGCGTTTACTTAGCGACGCAACCAAAGCAGAAACAGCGACTGGAGCGACGAAAAGGGAGCCAGCGGCCCGTAGGCTGAGCCTATTTGGATTGCAGGAGAGAAGCGTCGATTATTAAAATGACCAGTGGGTATCGACATATATTTTGACTGTAAGACAATATGTACTTTATTCGATTGCATGTAGTCTGTGCTCGTTGTTTTTGCCGTCCATTTCCCTCGGCCACCGCCGATCTGGGCGCCGTCTATTTGCTGAAACGGACGTAACGTTACGTGTCGCGGAATTCATGCAAATATTTTTTTTCTCGTCTTTGGATCATAAATTACACACAACACTGGTTGCGCCACTTTAGTTTGTTTAGAGGGTGTAGACACGCTGTGTAATTCATGATTCATGCGACTAACGTTGGAGGTTTGTCAACGTCGACAGGTTAACGTTAGTGGGTTGTTTTCTTGTCCGACTGTTAGTCCGAGCCTCGGCCTACTGGAAAGCAACAGTTAACGGAGACATAACGCGGATGTTGGCGTGTGGACGCTGCTGCTAGCAGACAGGATGTCAAGATATTTACCAGGAAACATTTTTGTGTTCAAATCAGGATCCGCAGTCGTTGATTGTGTGTATTTACCTGGTTTGTGTTGTTCGGGCGTGAAGCGGCTCCAGAGCGCCGCTCTGCCACGTCGGCTGCTTTCAAGTTTTGCACCATTTTATTTAAACCATTTTTATTGGTGCTTAAAATGAACGGAGCGAGTGTCATTTCACATTATACTTTATAGACAATTAAACATGCTCCCCGTTTTTTTTTTTTTTTTTTTTTTTGGCAGTAAGTACTAATAGGGATGTTTTCTAAAAAGGGTGTAACTTACATATTTGTTGCTCATTTATGTGCCATTTGTTAAGTTACATTGTTTTTTTTACTCATTTGTCTGATGTGCAGGGGGAAACCAACGTGAGCTTGCACGCCAGAAGAATGCCAAAAAGCAGACTGATATGGGAAAAGGCAAGAGGGGCGATGATGGGCTGTCTGCAGCTGCCCGGAAGCAGAGGTAAGCACCAGTTTGCAGGAGATGAAAGAGATGGGATGCACTGAAACTTGAGCAGTGACCGAGGTGGATCTTTGCAGTATTACAACCAAAGCCACAGGGCACAACTTGCAACTCACCAATGCTCTGTGGAATATTTAATTTATCTCTAATCATACTGTAACTTTTGTCTTTGTTTAGCAAGTTCTCAAATCCTTCTCATGATACAGTACATAGCATCTGATATTACTAGTGCAAAAAATCACTGTGTTATAGCATGATATTTAATAATTACTGATATCAGGTGTATGTTAAATGGGGACATATTAAATGGACCTAACATAGTGTGCTTTACACAGATGTGTGTTCTTTCCTAACGAAGTGTCTTCTCTCTTCAAATGTCACTTTTTACCCAAGGGATGCTGAGATAATGCAACAGAAGCAGAAAAAGGCGGATGAAGGAGGGAAAGGAAGCACGAAGTCCAAGTAACGAATGAAGCCACAAGATGAATTCGACTCAGCGTTTTGAGAATATCCCACGTTCAACATTCTTCCTGATATTTATGAGAACGAATCAGTCATTTTTGTCTAGACTCAAGAATCTAGGACCCTACACTCTTCCCTATGGCAAATGACATTGCTTGTTGGAATTGTTATTTTACTCGGTGAAATTATGTCTGAGCAAATTAGCCGTTGTCCCACATTGATGCTGCATGCAGAGGAGCATCAGTGGCGTAAGCATCAGGAGAAAGATGAACAATTATTGACACGAAGCATCTACGTAACAGTTGTGTATTTTTGTACAAAAATGTCCCCTGCTGGTTTCAAATAAAGTGTATCTTTTTAGTTCATGCTTGCTTGAGTTATTCTGAATGTTGGGATTGAAGACGGCAATCAAAGGCAAACGTTTACCTTTTTAATTACGTAGGTTACATCTCATAGCATCTTTTTTAATGGCATCACATTCAGATGGTGAATGAGGAATGATAAGGAGGAAAAAAACTATTACTGGCTGCTTCTGGTATTTGGGTAATCTGATTTCATGTCTTACCTCAGTTTCTCATAAAGAAATGGTTTAAAACTCTAATAAGTTAGTAATGTGAAAGCTTGTTCATAGATTTTTCTTAGCTCAATAATTGCAGCAGGAGGTAAACTATAGTTACACCCAGGCCTTTGAAACCAGTTTAACCTTCCCTGCACATGAAAAACCACTTCAACCTGTATTATTTACTGGACAGACAGCCTGCTTAATGATTCATTGCTTATGTCATGTTATATAAAAAATATGAAGTGATAATCCACTGACTAAATCCTAGTAAAATACAGTATCACGGGGCAATAGTCTGTACATAAAGTCATGCCAAACCTACACCGTTCACAAGAAAAAGAAATTCATCCAGTTTCAGGGTGTGGATAGTGTGCACTCTCCACACAGAAAGGGACAGCAGTGCCAACCTCTGAATCACCCCAAATAATGCGTCACTCAACTAAGCAGGCAAAATCGGTGTCTTATGAGTTCTCGGTGTGTTCACAGACAAGCTTTTATACAATTTCTACCTATGTTCATATTAATAGTATACCTGTTCATCTGTTGTTTACTTCAGTGGCTTTATGATCATTTTGCTTCTTCAAGTACTCTGAAACAAGTGGCATACGCCTGTATATATATTCACATTCAACAGTATTACCAACCTGGATACATCTTGAAGTTATTAGTACAGAATAGCTCTTTAAAGAAGTCCTATTTACCATAAATAACACAAAATATATCATCCTGCAGACAACTTACAGGACTTGCTGGTTATGGGAAGGGTTCATCTGTGTTCTGTCTCTGCTGTGTCTGTGTTTTGTAACACTGGAGTCTGCCAAATTTACTGTAATTAAACCAAATATGCCAGCAGACAGAGTGCAGTTGTAACATAATGACCACTAGGTGGAAGCAAACACCATGGTATCTTTCTAAAAAAATGTATTTTTAGAGGTGAAAACTGGATTTGTCATAATGGCAAAGCAGAGAAATAGTGTTTGACTGATTTGGTTTTGTTTGACTGTCATGGCTCAGATTTAAAGACCTTTTGAGATCTTTGGATGGACATTTTATTCATTCTATTGAAATGAAGCAAGCGCTTCTATTGCTCAACGTTAGTATTATGAGTGTCGGCCACCAGCATAAGCACAAAGTGCATATTGCTGATATTTTATAGTGTTCACTGAACCAATAAGCTTTGGCTCAGCCTATTTATAGTCAATAAGCTGTGTGTCTACTTACCGAAATCCAGTGAGTTTGTGTCCTCAGTTCTCAGATTACAGGGCGTATAATTAAATCACCAGTTTAGCTTTTTTTCCATCTCAGATAGCAGGAGAGCAGCTGAAGAGCTGAATAGCAATGAGGAACAAATGCAGAATCAGCAAGCTGCTTAAATTTGAGAAAATTCAAATCTTATCCGCTATCTTATCCATGATACTCTTCTTTCAGCTTTGGCTAGATCTCACTCAAATTCCAGCATAAGGCCCAACAGACTGACTTGCCAGTGGGTTCTGGCATGTTTTCTTAAAACAGACCAAGAGAGGAGCTCGGTGGTAGTCTAATGAAAGATGGAGAGGAAAGGAAAGACGTAGTCAGCCAGTCTAATTAAATTCATACAAGAAGCCACATCTCTTTATGCTTTCCTCTGCTGAATATGTTGAGATATGGGTGTAAAAAGCATTGTTGTAGCAGGGCTTCATTTATGCTATTTACAATACTGAATAGACCGGCGTCAAAGTACAAATTGAGGAGAAGATGGACAGCAATGTTCTGTAGCCGATTGCCTTTACATATGTTGAATGAGATCTAAAATCCCCCATAGCAAGGACATGTGTAGTAATTTCACCTAACCAAAGTAAAGCCTTATTAATACTCAGGAAATCCAGACTGCTTTAGCTACTGTATGTTCGTAATGGTAAATTATAGATATACAGGTAAAAAAGGTCTATATCAACTGCTCAGGTCTATCCAAAATGACCTTCAGGTGTTCTTAGGTGATTCAAAGAAAGAGAGTATAAAATAAATACAAATTTAAAGGCAAAAAGGTGCCAGGAAAGGTCTGGGTCTGATGGGATGCACAGAATGCTAAAGGTAACTGATTTAGTCCAGTCTCGCTCCTACACTGCACTTATAAAGGCTTGATGATATTAAATGTGAAGGTTTAGTGCACTGTATGTATAGCCACAGGTTAGATGTCCCACTGATCAGCTTTCAATACTCCTGCTTGGTCGTGTTCTGATGTAATTTAGATCTGAGTGAAATGCACGGGGCTCAGAGTCCAGTATAGGGCAGAAAAACTGGCTTGAGGCTTTATGACCTCTCTGTTCTCTCACATCTTTACAGGAAACAGGATCTAGTTCAAACGTGCTACCTCCCCCATCACTATAGGGCTCAGGTGTCAGAAAATAAGGTTTAAAAAAAAACTACCTGTTGTCTCTTTTGTCAACTGGGCTGATCAAATTGCAAAATATCTAATAAAATACAAATGTATGCAAATATTGTCAGATTTGTCATCTTGCCAGCTACGTACAACATTATTTTTGCCTTGAGTGGAAGTGTGCACAGGGTTCCCCTTTGAAGAAAAAAATGCGATTATCACATTCATCATGTGGTTGATTAATACAGCCAAGGGCAGGCACTCCTCCAGTTTCATTACACTGAGGGCGAAGGCAACACAATATTTTGATAACGCCTGTTTTCTGGCACAAAAGGAATTAATCTTTTAAACTGTAACACTGTTGCAGCCACTTAGATAATGACTGCACTGTGAATAATGGATATTATAAAACATGTGTCTGGGTGATCCACCGTGTGTACACAGTGCCTTATCAAGGAAAGTGTCTCTTCATAGTTATACTACCGTGAATGATGATAGGGAGGGAGGTGCAGTACATACATCAACTGTAAACTCTCCTCATGGAGGTCTCAGCATGTCTCATCTTCACCCAATGTTACCAAGATTTCATATGTCCATAAATATCTAATAATGCAATTGTAATGTAAGTGTAGGAAAACGCTTTCAAGATGATAATGATTGTACTGACTACAAAACATTCACATTGCTTTCATCAATGCTGTGTGCATGTGGAGAAAATATGCTTTTTCCTGCTCTGCTTCTCCCTCTTTTAATGGTGTCGAACACATGCAACTGCCTCTTATGATAGAAACCCAGAAACTGAAGCTCATTTTACTGCTTTATGTATTTCTTTGAAGTAGCTAAATGTTTGAAGATTCAATGCAAAAAATGTCTGCACGAGTGCAAGAGCGCATTTGTACAGCATGTGCACATTCTCATGTATGTTTAGTGTCATTCATGTGTGTATTTGTCCACATGAAAAGTGTCATTGATCAGTGGAAGCTACTTCACCTCTGATTGGCTGCGACATTTCATACAATGTTTACCATGTTTGGTAACTTTCTCCTAAACCAAGAAACTAAAGCTGCTGAATTTAAAGTGACACAGAGAAATTTTTGGGGGTGTAGATTACATGTTTGATATGTATTTGACCTTTTACATCAAATGGACCTCAATTTATCATAAATGCATTTGCTGTTACAAATTAGTTGCCTATAAACACTTTTTAAAACACTGTTTTTATTGTGTTTTTTCACACGAAGAACACTTTATATACTATATGTATATCTATAGATATACAGTATGTCTGTATTATGTTCCTATAATCAAGAGGAATTAACAAGAGTAAATTTAGACAAGAGTTCATAGTACCTATAAACATAATTTCTAAGAGGCTGGGTTGCATAAGTACTTTAATTTTCCAAATATAAGAGGAGCACAATAATTTGAACTAGAGTCTCACGTTTCAGTATATTGACACACTGTCTGACCATATGACAGTAGACTACACACAGACACTCTACAAATACACAAGTAAGTTCCTCTCTAATTTGCAGTGTGCTCACAAAATCTGTGTCTGGTGCATTGAAATTGCATTGGTGCAAAAATGAATAAGACTAGAAAAAGATAAACGGATACATTTCATGTTATTACTAGATTAGTTCAAATCATCATCCTTTCAAGAGTTTTAACTATATGTGAAAGAGATGAGCTGGTGTATGATGTAAGAATCGGGGTCTGGGCTGATTTTCAAGATCTCCCGGTTCCTTTCATTGACTGTGAAAAGTAAATCTGCTTTTCAGTTTCACCGTCAACGAACCGTTGCCATGAAATATGCAATGCAATCACAGCTGATATGCAAGCTGACTGTAATTGTTTTCGAGGCTGAGGCAAACAAAAGACACTCTTCACAGCGCACTGATTTGTTAATAATGAATGGCAAATTACCGTCTTTACTCATCATCAGATGGTCGGTGACAGCAGACGAGCTTCTGGTTTTGAAAGTAAATGGGATCTGTCACTGCCCATCAAAAGAGAGTATACGTTGAGATTTAGCAGGATTCAGAGAGAAACGGAAAGAAAGACAGACGTTAGCAGAAAGTGTGAGGAAAAAACTGAAAAAAAAGATGAGAATAGACGTATTTATTTTTGTTTTTATTAACTCTGGGTCATTCTGAGGAAAGACGTTGGATGAGAGTCACAGTCAGCTCTGGACATCCACTTGATGCTATCCGTGTGACCATCAGTGGCTTCACACACTCATGGGCAGGCTGTGAGGAAAGAGGCCTATTATTCCTGCTGGCAGCTGATCTCTGTCTCAGCAGGAGTTCCAGGACATCAATAAGGTCAGATTTATTCACAGTACACTCTCCCCTCCGAGCAGAGGTTTTTTTTGTCCGTGTTGAGGTTTTGGTTCTGAGACTCAACAGGATACTGGCTGGGACCAGTTTTGGGATGTCTATAAAGATGCACTTTCTCATTAGTGTATTTGGCAAAATAAGTTGTAATCACATCCTGATGCATGCACATAGTCAAGTTATCAGGCTCGAATTGCTATTTGTCCATCAAAAGTAAGATGGACAGTTATTAGAAATGCTTAGGGTGAAGATTTCAGCTGCTACGGCAGAGTTCACCCTTTAAAACGGGATAGACAGATAGTCAGTAGATGTAAAGATGGGAGTCTGACATTTCTTACGTGGCACAACAGATCTTTATGAGACATAATTATATGTCTGGTATTTTATGGGTTTGCTTGCTTTTCCTTTCATGTTTGCCCACTTTATATTTGATGTGATCAGTGAAACTTGGTTTTGCAGAGTATGATTAATCCCAAATCAGTTTCCCTTCAGAGTTTTATTTGCTTTTATCAATAATCACAGCTCTTCAAAAGCAGTTGTGTCTAAATCCATACCTGCATCTACCTGTGTGTACGAGAATTACTCCTGAGACTTGTTCATGTCAACAAATATGAAGTGACGCTAACCTCTTGCTAACATAAGACAATTAAATTTTGAATTACTCCTTTCTTGTACAAAAAAAAGGGTCATTTTTGACCTGCATGTTTATCCACAATGCTTTTCAATTTCTGAGTTTGCTATTGACAATATTATTTTCCTGTACACATTTCAATACCGTTTCTGTTAGCCAGGCATGTACTTCTACTACTTCTGTTTCTCATACTCCCACTTATGCACAGACAGTTTTTACATTCACATTATTCTTCAGAAATCTTAGCATCCTAGCCAGTTAAGTCAAATCATAGTCCGTTAGTGTTCAGTGTTAGTGAATGAAGTTAGTGTGAAGCCTGGTCATACTGATTAATCTATTTTCTGGTGTACGCGGAGTCACTGACAGGGACATAAGGTGAGAGGTCAACAAGGAGTCTTTTGTCTACATTAGCAGAGACTGGTTACCCTGAAACACACACAGAGGCCAAAAAGCAAAGGGCCAAAATGTCACATCTGACTGGAAACAGCCTGAAGTCTTCTGGCAGGGCATGAGACAGAAATATGAATAAATAGAATAGAATAAAATATCCTTTGACAATTGCTACATGTAATGGATGTCTTTAGCACACAAGCAAGAAACGAAGTCATGAGCAAACATATTGTAAGTGGAAAATGATCACTCTGAAGGTTGATGATTAAATTGTTGCTTTGGTAAACATCTAAAAAAGAAAAAGAAAAGAAAAATGAGTCTTATTGCTGGCTTTCTGTACAGCTCTTCTCTCTGGCCTAACCTGCCCTTTTCAACAGCTGAAATGAATGCTATCCAAGTTAGACCAGATAATTGGCACTGTGAGCTGTTGGCAGAGCTTGAAAAGAAAATGTGGCTGTCCTTAAAAGTGACAGTAGCTGTAATTGTCACGATTCATCTTCATTTAAACTGTCCCAAACAAATTAAGAAAAGGAATTGAACAGCTCTCATCAAAGTCCATTCTCACAACATATCAGCCCAGGAAAATTGCTTTATTGAGCTTAAAATATATTAAGAAATATACAGAAAAAACATGGATTGGATATTGCAGAGAAGACCTCCTGGTTAAAAGTGTCATCTGCTTCGTCTCCCACTTCCACTTGTTGAGTGTGTACCCATGTACTCAGTCTATGCTACCATTTCAGACCCTGTCATGCCCAGATGTCCTGAGACATTTCATGCTTTCTTGAATCATCACTTGACTTATGGTACAGCCAGAAGGGCCCAAGTTAGGAGCCCTGTTGGATACCTAAAAATAGTTTTTTACATCAGCCTTTCATATTTAATAACTTGAACATGAGAATAAAGGTACAGTTTTACAATAATAATAATTAGCCAAAAGGGTTATATTGTTTGATTACAGAGAAGAATGAAATGGTGTACTTTATACAAAGATCTACACATGCACATGATCAATTGAGCAGTTTATTTGCATTTTTTCATCATAAAAATGTGATTGAACTTATCTGAAATAACGTGTTGATTAGTTGTGATAAGGTTTATGATAACAGTAGCTCATAGCTCGTATCTGATTATGTGTGCTTAATTGTGTTTTTTATAAATCCCTAGTCTATTTGAGAGTTGTACAACTTTAGCACTATTATTTCATTTCTAATTTTAAAATTTTAATAAACAGGCAGTCTCATTGAGATCTGCATCTTTTGTCATTATGGGAATCTGAAAATCAAAACAGACACTAAATGACAATAATTCTTAATTTTCCGTGAGTACTGAAGTTATAAATGTAGCACTTCAGAAGACAAGGCATCCTCACATGTTGGTGCCCCAGGAAGCAGCATGAGAACCTAATGTGTTGCATTTGACTGTGTGAATATCTGTGAATGATCAGTATTAAACCTAATTTTAAAAGAAACTGAGGATAAAATATGTTCCAGTGAGAGTCTGGTATTTGTTTATGAGGCCAAATGGTCAAAATTTACATTAAAAAAAAGCACTGACTTTGAACAACTTGCTTCCTTGTTTCTTTTAAGCCTTTAACCATTGCCTGCAGATCATCAAATGTTCAGATAACATGTCATTGCACAACAAATGACAGATGATACATTTTCCCTGTTCTCAGGAAAGACCATCTGCAATGTGGCCTTATTACAATACAGACAGTCAACTGTGAATCATCCAAACAGGCTGGATTTTTGCAGATGTCTTGTGCAAATGATGGTCACATATTTGCAGTATTCTGGTGTGGGGGGGGATGTAAGGAGTTGCTTAATGATTGCAACAGATGTGGTCAAGACTGGACAACATGTCACAAACAAACTGATCACACACATGTGTTTTAACAGTCCACATTTCCATCTCATCAGTTTGTACTTAACAATACGCCTGTGCAGTGTTCAAAGTCCACAGCAGACAATAATTTGGTAGAAAATCAAATCCAGTCTCTACCTGTGCTGTACCACAATCAAACAGAGCAGCAATAACATACAGAGTCCTTGTGTCTTCATCTCTATGTCTCCTACTGTTTAAACATCCTTCAGTACTGGATGGCAGCTACACACACTGTCCAAAAATAACTGTATGTGTTCATTCACAAAGCTGACGTTTACAACCGGGCTGACCTCTGAAACTGTGTATCCAGGTTAATTGTCGTGAGGAAGAGCCTCTCTTATCAGCTGGCCAATCAGAGCTTTAGTTTTTTCAGTGTGACACACTACATTTCAGTCAATGACACTCACATCCGCCCTAATAAACACAGCATGGACTTTAAACCTGAGTTAAATTAACAATACAAAAATATTAGCACATTAGGAGGAAGTTGGGATATTGATGAGGGAGCTGTGGCAGCACATGGCGTTGTCATGAGCCTATCAGCAGAGTCATTTGGAAATCTCTGGTTGTAATAGCCTCGCTGTACACCTACACAAATGTGATTGAAAGTTGAAAATCAGCTGGTGGCCCAGCTGGCTGACATGAGCCAGTGATGGAGAAGCATGAATGAAGCAGTTGATGCCAATCATTCAGTGCTAAAAAAGGAAATAGAATAAAAATGCCAAATTAAATGATTTATTGATTTTTTTAATAGCTTTTTTTGGGTAATGCTTAACTTTAACCGCCCTTTGTTTATAATTTATTGGCTGTATATAAACGCTTAATAGTTTATAACACACTATAATGTAGTAGTAAGCAGATATTCATTAATGCATGTGTCAACAACTATAACTCATTATGTGGGCACCTATAAGGGGCGGCAGGAGAAGCTGTAATTGTTGACACATACTGTACATCAGTAAACTGTCCTTATATGTGCTTACAATCAATATTTATTAAATGTTTATATACTGCTTATAAATGCAAAATCCAGGGTGTTAAAGTAAAGAGTTACCATGCAATTAACCGATTAAATAAACCACTAAAAATGTGTATGATTATTCAGGTGGCACATGCTGGACTTCATGACATTTGCATTATAATGACTGTCAGAAACTTTTCCTTCAGTCCTCAAACTGATGCAGGCCTTCCATATGAAAGGTCCAATGTTCCTCCAATGTTCTTCAATATTTTCAGGAAATACTAACCAATGTTTGTTTTAATAAGCATGTTTTCATCCCAAATTGATGGTTTAGTCCATATATAATTGGGTTTTTTTATACTCCAGCTTTGTTTTCACACCTAAAATTATATGCAAATTTGGTATTAAAGTGAATTTAAGTTAACCATTTTCATGTTCTCTCTCTCTCTCTCTCTCTCTCTCTCTCTCGACTAAACAGCCATTTACAGCATAAAATGGACTCGCACATGCCTCTGTCAAAACATGTATTTTATTCATTTATCTTAAAAAATTAAAATAAAGTGCTTTTTATGTACAATATAATAAAAACAACAGTCACAATCTCAATGATACAAAAAATACAGTTCACAATGTTATTTGTACACAACAAATCAAGAAATCATGCAGGCAAGACCACATTTGTCTAATAGTTATTCAGTCAACTAAGCTTATGGTGTTCGGTATGCTGAGGCAAAGCTTTTGCCGTGTCTCATGGCTGAGCCAATGTGGAGGATTTGGAGCTGCGCTTGCATCTTACTGCAGCACTACATCATGCAGCACAAATGATTAATTAGTTCTGTTGTGCTGTTTCTTCGTAGTATGACCGTTTAAACTAAATGCTGAAAAGATGTCGCAATGGCCTACTTGAGCCATTTTAGCAAAATAGACTGCTGTAATATCCTTGAAGATATTCTTCAAAATGTGATATAGTTGGCTACATTCATGTCCAGTACAGTATGTTGCATTACTGAGGAGCCACTCAAAATGAAGTCACCGTGGTATTATTGTGTGCTTTTTAATGAAAAGCTCATCCTTAATAAATATGCACAACTTTATAACACAGTATTTACCTTTTGGCATTATTGAATATTAAGGTTGAGTGGTATTGTACATGAGATTAGGAAGTAATATTATTGTTAAATATTGAACTCTTCAGAAAGGTGTTTCCTATGTGCACATCACCACTTCCTACACAAGCACAGACGAGATTTTGAGCAGCTCCCAGTCTTGTTGTTTGCAGGCAAAGTTAATGGTGGCTTGGGTGAATCTATAGATCTACTGTTGACCCGTGTTGTGTTGTGGAGTTAAGCGTGCCCACGGAGGGCTACAATCACGCCAGTCACCACATTTCTGTTGGTGAGGTCACTGCTGGGTGGTGTCTACAATGCGGCACATGGCTAGAAGGCAGAACAACTTGATATCTAAAAGGCATTTTGAAAACGTGTTGTGAGGTTATCCATCGAGCATCTCAAAGCAGGGTATTAATAAGCTCCAGAGAAGCATTTTAGAGTTTAGAAATTCTGACTTAACTCCGCACCAAGGACATCAGACTCTGATTTATCCTTGTTATTGTAATAAGCAATGGACTTTGTTTGAAATACATCTGTTAGCAAATGTAACGCTGTTTTTTTTTGGTCAGTCTCAGCTTGCAAGTAAACAGACAAGATTTAAGGAATAGGTTGCCATTTTGGGAAATACTTTTACTATACAGGACTGAGAGTCGTATTGATCTTTTTGTCAATGTTTCTCTCTAAATAAAATTACTTCCCCATCAAACTATTCCTTGAAAATGAAACCAGATACCTCTCCTGCTTTGACATGCTTGGTAAAAACCAGCCCAGGTGTTGAACTAACAGCGTGGTGAGAAATGTGCAGTATTTTGTGCAAGAGGAGAAATGTATGCTGAAGTAGGCAGTAAAGCACGATTATGAAAAAAAGAAAATATATCAGCAGTGTTCACTCTCTAGTTTCAAGACTATCGCTACAACACATCTTGCACAAGGTCCCTTAAAAACACACAATATTAAGCACAGATACTGTATATACACAACGAAAACTAAAGAAAAAAGGAAACACTGACCACTGTTACGCAGTATGCTGTGCAATTACTTTTATCAACTTGAAGTTACATAGCATGTCGTCATCTGCTCAGTGTTCAAAATAGCAAAATGCTGATTCTGTTTGATAGTGAAATATATACTGTGAGCTTACTTGATCAATACAGTGAACTGGTGATGTATTCTAAGACATGTGGTGCCATATTGTCCCTATGGCCGCGTAAATGTTTTTCATTCTGGTATACGCATCTATCGGCTTCCTACATCTTTGGAAAATTCTGCTTTTTAAGTCTCAAAAGTCTAAGCAATGTGGGTGCAAGAGTGTTTGTAATGGCTGCACTGGTCCCTGTAATAACTGATTTCTAAAAATCATTTTCCTTAGCAGCCACACCATCCGTCTCTCAGTAGTTGCATTTCTTAAAATACGCTCCGATTTTACTGAAATGTGCAAACCTGCAAGTATTCAACACCCTGATTACTTGTGCTTTCACATTAACGTCGCCTTGACAGTGTGGTGAATGCCATGTGTGTAAGAAATGTAACCTGGAGGTGGGGGGGGGGGGGTCATATTGAGCTAACACAGAGCTTGTGTGCATCTACCTCACTACATAGTGCAGCTGCAGTCTGGACAATAGACTATTAAATACAGTGACAATGATTAGTTGTTCTGTGACCTTTTCATTTTGAGTGGGCTTATTAGCAGTTAAATTAAGCTAAAAAAGTGTGTATTGTTGGCGCTCATCAAGCTCAATAGTCTCAAACTAGATGTACCTCTGCATTTCAGTGAGAATACTAAGAAGGCAGATAACCACATGGCAAGTTTTCACCACAATTAATCTCAATGCCATGCAGAATGAATCTGCCCAACACAGTCTGAAAAGTTTGTTATGAGCTAACAGTCTTAGAGAAATTTCCAACCTCGCACTTCACATTTGTTTATTATTAGTGCCTTTGTGAGAACCGTCACCATGTGCTCTTCAACAGTGATCAATGTTTAAACAAAGCATGAGATGGGAGTGGTCAGAAAAGAATGGCACTATTGCATTTAGATAAGACAATCAAGTTAGTTTTGTTTCTTTTTTTTGTTGTTGTTGTTTTTTTGGCACAGTGCACATGATGATTTCGTTGCTGCCCTGAACATGGTAGAGGTGCGGACGTCCCCCTTTTTTTCTTGGCTCTGTGTTCGTAATGTCTTCTTTGACGGCCATAAAAATGCCAGGTCTTTTTTTTTCCATATTCGCCTCAAAAACAGGGTATCTGTGTCTCAGTGAACTTATTAACCCATCATTATACCTGCAAGTCCATTTTGAAGAGCAGGGCTGTCTCAGATCAGCAGAGATGTAGAGGAATGGGTTCCCTAAATTGCCCATGTGCGGTTACGTGTGAATGAAACAGACCTTTGAACAACAGCGTACATTCAGGAGGTAAATGTCAATACTTAGACCCTGGAGCATCATTTGTGATCACATTTTTTGATCAGTAGCCACCCTAAACTGTCTTAAAGTTGCAGTCCTTTACAAGGTGTGGGGTTCTCTCCTGGTCTTCCTCATTCTGTCATCACCTTTATCTTCACACAGTCATGACATTTATTGAGCAAAATGGAACAAATGTGCTTCTGACTTGCTTCCATAATGTGTGGATCATAGTGAATATGCATTATATGTATTATATTCTCCTAAACCTGAACTCCAGGTCATGGTGTGTGGTGTGTATTGTAGCTTGGTTCTAGTATGGCGTCTGCATAACATCAGAAGTGTTGATACCGTAGCAGCAATCTTCTGCATGTGAGCATGTGCAAGGACACACATAGCTAATAGGGCTGGGCAATATATCAGTATTTCTAATTTCTAATTTATTGTCTACTGTTGTAATTGTATCATGTGATGGTGATCAACTAGACAATTTAATGGACTAGCTTGCATATCTAAAGAGATACTGGGATAAATACTGATATCGGAAGAAGATCTTCTGCTTATTGTGTTATTTTCTTCCCAGCCCGACACTCACACACACACATACGCTGTTAGTGGCCATGAGAATGACTCAAAAAAAAAAAAAAGACTGTTATAACTATTCTTTAGCAGCTGGTTGAAACCGGAGTGTCGTGCTGCTTCCTCGTCCTGTCCCACGCAGCAGACCGGAACAACCTCTGGCTCCGGAGTGGAAATGGTTAAACAAAATGACCTCCGCACTGATCACAGAACAAAGATGACCAAAATAAAAGATGTGCTGTGATGTAGGAGGATGTCAGGGTCTCCTCTCCTTTGCTCGGTGGGTTTGGCCTGTATCCTTCATGGAGATACAGGGTGGCATCGTTTAGCGAATACTGTGCTCTCATACGATAGAGTCTTTGATCTCCGAGCCTAATCGCACTCTGGGCCGAGGGCAGGTCGGGGAGTATTCCACATGGCTCTCCTTCAGGTTAAGCGGCCGCCTGTCGGAGGACTCGGAGAAGCTCTTGCTGTTGTCTGGCGAGGACTCGTGGGTGGGCGTGCTGCAGATATAGTTGTCATTTAACGTCTGGTAGCCCTTGTGATCAGAAGTGGAAACAGGGATGGTGTTACCGTTCAGGGGTAAGCTCTCGGCGGGCTTCCCCACTATCCTCGGCTTCTTCTGCTGCATGTTGGGGCACTCGCCCTGCTTCAGCATGGACTTCATATGATCGCGGTTCCTGTAGATGACGAACAAAGAGAACACCACGAGGGAGAACGCCAGCAGGGCGCACACCACAATCAGCTCGTTCCAGTACGTCTTTGTGTGGACCTGCTCAGAACGCGACTCGCCAGGCAGGATGATGGTCTCCTCTTGCTCAATGTGTGGCGTGCGTGAGTGACTGATCATAGTGGTGCTTTCCTGGCGGGGCTCTGCTCTCACGCAGTAGTTGGCCAACAGCTGGCGGAAGCTCTCCTCCTCGGACCAGCACTCGTAGGTCTCCATCTTGTCGGCCTGTGCCACCACGACCAAGTTGCCTTCGGGAGTAGCGTAGAGGAACTGGCTGGCGCTGTCGCTGTATTGCCACTTCCTCTGCGCCAGGTTGGAGCGCAGTTTGCAGGGCAGGACTCTGAAGGTGTTGGCTGGGATTGTAATGAGCTGGCAATTGGAGCCACCTATAAAAAGAAGCACAATATTGCTTGAAAACACTTAAAGATCCTTTTAAAAAGGGCATACTAGTAATTGCACAGCCTATGGAATAAACCTAATTTAGAGGATTAGTTCAACATTTTGGGATATTTGCTTTCCTGCTGTGTCTATTAAATAAGACACTGTAGCCAGTTAGCTTAGCATAGCATGAAGACTGGAAACAGGGGAAAACCTGCTTACCAGCACCCAAAGTTCATTCATTAAAATATTATGTCTTGTTTGATTAATACGCACAAAAGCATAAAAAGGACAAGTTGTGGTATTATGGGGGTTGAGGTACAGGTAGGTAGTGTTTTTTAACCTTTGGACAGAGCAAGGCTAGCTGCTTCCAGTGTTTATGTTAAGCTAAGCTAACTGTCTCCTGTTTCCAGGTATATATTTAACAGATAGATCTGTTAAATATCTAATAGATCATCTAACCAGCAAGAGAGCAAATAAGTGAATCTCCCAAAATGTCAAATTATTCCTTTAAAGAAGTAATTTGTTGTTAACTACATCGCTGCACATTGTACAATTCTGAATTCAAACTAGACTTTGTGTAACATAATTTAGTGTTTTTTGTGTTAGCTGGCATCCTTTTCAGAATATACAATACAACAACATGTGACAGCTTCTTTTTTCCTGACAACACTATGTTGCATGGTGTCGACGAGGTGACTAACAACACTTGTAATGAAAGACCACCGCACAGAAAGCACACACACACACACACACTCACGAGAAGCTGTTGGTCTGGCAGATCTGGCGGGAAACCTACAAATCGCCGAAGTATCAGCCTCCTCCACATCCTGCTGCCAGCGGCTGAGACGAAACATTACAAACAAAACAAGAGGGTCAGTTTATCAGCTGTAATAAGAGGCACCTTGTTTGGAATTTCTCCCTTCACGTCTTTCATTTATAGCTTAATCAGCATGACTAAGGGACCGGGCTGCTTTTAAAAGCTACTTGTGCAAGCACATGACTATATGTATTTATGTTCGGGTTATTTATGTTTTCAACTTTTTTTGTCTGCATTATTTGTATTTGTTATGTTTGAGTTAATGATTATGGCCGTGTAAAGCATGTTTCTGCACATTTACTTATTTCTCAGTGATTTTAAAAGGCTTTTGTTCAGAAAAAAAGAAGAAAAAATCATGTATGAAAATAATTTCAGCCGTACTGACTGTGTGCTATAAAGGTAGATGAACAAATTAAAAGTGAGCATTAAGAAATAAGTTTCAAACTTTGCTGCAGGGTTGCAATGTATGTGTAAACTATACCACTGAGCTTATTTATGGCCATGTACTGTATTGTGTATGTGAGCTCTCACCTGTCAGGTGGAGCCATCCTGACATCCTGACACAGCATCCCGGTCCAGGCGCAGTAAGGGTCTCTGGACAACACACACTCCCCACAGCTCAGGTAGTTAGAGCAGTTGGCCACAGGAACCTCCACCAGACCGGAGTAGGACGACACAAACAACAAACCCTGCAGGGGAGAAAACACATGCGAGTCTGTGCGATACACTTTTCTCATCAAAAAGCACCTGAGCGCAGGGCAGAACAGTCCTTCTGCTTTTGGTTAAGGATTTTTGATTTCAAAAAGGGGAAACCATGCTAAAACAATTACTTCAGATAAACAGAACAATATAACCTAAACAAAGATCTAACTCTGGCCAGATGTTCTCTTACTTGATGCCAGCCGAGTCATTTGACTGTGGTCAAAGACACATGGTAACCACATACACAAAAGGCAGTGGCTGCTACATGGAATTGTCTTCAATTTTTCTTTTTTCTTTTGCGTAATCAACACTTTTCAGACAGTACATGTCTATTGCTAATCATTGTGTAGCAAGTAACAGCAAGTCTACAAATGCACTTTTACCATTAATGTGACATTGATGCTAATGCACCATGCACCCCGTGTTTGAAAAGAGCAGTCTATATTTAGGCCACCTTATCTCGCAGTATATTAGACAGACATCATGTGGATAACATCTTAGTCTTTCATATCCCTATTTGGAGCCAAGAATATACTCAAAAAAAGTATATTGGACTTTATTAGAGTTACATAATCTTAGATAAGATTGCAGTTTGGCTGCTTTGGTCCTGGGAGAGGCCATTATGTAATAAAAGAGAGAAAGGTAATGAAATTTAGCTCCGGGTAAAATGCCAGAGAGGATCATAAACTCTCTTCCAGACGGTGCTATAACTCACAAGAAAACTCAATGGAATGGTCCCCATGGAAAGAAAATGTCTGTAGCCAGATTGAGCTCTGGTAAATCTAGCTCCTCCATTTTTATTAAATTTATATAAATTGAGTAAACATGATCTAACATAAGTAAGAACTAACACAAACCAGTATGACAATAATCATTATGGATGGTTATTAAGCTGCAAAAAGTAGCTTATATTTTTTTCCTTGGTTATGCATAAAATGATAGAGTAATGATTTACCCTCTGAGGATCAAGTTCGATGCGTTGCACAGGCTGAGGGTCAGGAAACAGAATCATCTCCTCTATGATGTGCATCTTGTCATTGGCATTGATGGCCTTGTGGAGCTTTCCATCATCTGGAGCACACAGAGGAAGACACAGAAGATGTAAGAGTGTAAGTGACTTTTATTGAAGGCGGGGGACAGTTTATGGAAGCAAAAGAGCCAACGTCTACTGTTATTAAATCACAAATAACTGCAGGTTGTTTGACTTGTTCTTAAAACACAAAAATGAATATTTATGTTTGCAAACGGTGGGAATGTAAGCAGTATGTCTTTCCTTTTAAAGATTTCTCCCTAAAAATGACAGAAATACCCACAATGAGCTGTTGTTTACTGAACTGTACCTGTTCCAATGAAGAGCACATCGTAGGCTCTCTCCATGCCCTGGATCTTGTGCACGGCGATCTGTGTGTAGCGCACGCTGCGTTTCAGCAGCAGGGGAGTGCTGCGGATCACGCTGTCCATCAGGAAATGGTCCTTGACAAAGTTGAGCACTTTATCAGGCATGTGCAAAGACGACTGGATTCCCATTTGCCTGGCGTGGTTGGTCACGCACTGTGTGGGGAGAAAATTGGAAATGAAAAATTAATCACTGCTTATTTCGAGTAGTCCTGGGAATACACAGACACCACGAGCAAAGGTAGGCATGATTACTGAGTAAATAACACCTAAAAGTGAAACAAATACCGAATTTAAGAGATACTTCATGAGCTCCAGTTCCTGCTAAGGATTATATGAAACGTTAAGCGGATCAACAAGACAAGTACACAAACAAAGTAAATAGAGAAAGGGCATCTGCTCACATCAAGCTCTAGTTGAGCTGAACATATGTATGTTTTGCTGTAGGTTTACTAGTATTTAACCTAGAATTGATAATAAGAATAAACAGTGTTCATACATGTGATGACAAAATAGATATCTGGGATGGAAATGTATCTGTTATGTGAAGCAACAGAACAACCTCCTTTTGACTTGGAATTGATACAGGTTGAATGAACAGTTGCACAGACAAAAGAAGTCGAGCTGTATTTTTTATTTTTTTTGTCACAGGATATTGTCTGCAGCACTCACCGCCCCGGGCCGTGGCTCTGGTACGGGGTGATTGTACGTGTACCACTGCTGTGTCTCCCTGTTGACCTCTCTGTAGCGCCCGCTGAAGGCTCTCTCCACCTGTGCCATGGTGAAGGCGCACACCGCTGAGCTGCCCGATGCTCCTTTATACCTGTGATGACAGGAAAAATAGCTGTTTTTGTTTGTCCTTGGAGATACTGTGTGTCTAGTGTCCAACACTTTACTCTAAATAAAGTAGCCACACACTTGTGCCCATTTTATTACAGCATGTTATCATTTTTACCCAGTCCATCCTTTCTGCTGTTGTCATTTTATAAAAAGGGAAACTGGAGCAGCAACTTCTCGCTGGAGAACAGTTGTAGAGTGGGCGCTTGAATGATTTCCATATTAAAACCTTTATTTTGTTGATACATTAATTAGACATTGGGGTTGCGTGAGCTTGTGTTAGTGTTTAAGCTCATTACAGCTGCTCTAAATTCAGAGGAGCCAAGTGAGAAAAGGCAACTAGCCAATGTGGAGTGCAGATATTAAAGAAAAACTGGCTCTAGATGGTGCGTGTGAGCTGTGTGTGTCTTTTTTTTTTTTTTTTTTTTGCGCGTTTAAGCGTGTTCATAAACATAAACTGTAACATAGATCAAACTCAGCTAAGTGATCGGAACAAATCCCTCCGTTCGTCTCTCACCACTGGGATGTGAAGACGCCGTAAAAGACGGTGCTCTCCCAGCTGTCTCCCATGGGCTTCAGGACAAACATGTCCTGGATGATGTTGAAGGGGAAGCCGTCGTCAGGGAGGGAACACAGGAGCTGGGCCTTCAGGAAGGTGGTCCATTTCTTCTGCAGCACACGCTCACCTCCTTTATCACCCTGTAAACACAGTATGTCATGGAAGTTATTTTTATTTGTCGAACCATTTATACGGTTTTTTTGTCAAACCCAAAACAGGGTGAAGGGACTGGACCAGACTCAATGAAGATTTTAAAGTCAGTCTCCAGTTTCTCTGGAAGGGAAGGAACCACTGGGTTTGAGTCATCACAAGTGCTTCTACAGTGCATACTAAGTCATCAGCTGAGCATAGGCTGGGGCACATGACCAATGATCCAGTGATAAGAGAGGATGGAAAGAAAGACGGTGCGGAGTGAGCAAACGGTGAGGTCAGAGGGAGTCTGCCCCCCACGTGCAGGTGAAACTGTAGTGAGGGGGAAGAGCAACAGGAGAAGCTTTCCAGCCAAAAAAACAAATGTTAGGCAGAGTGTGGCCTCTGAGTCAGCTCTGGACAACAGACCAGGAGTCCCATTAAAAAAAGAAAAGAGTTGTGTAGGAAAGGCCTCTGTGGGCCACACCCGGACTATGCCAGGCATCAGCTCCTGGGGAGGGATGGTCTGGATATACCACAAGAAGAAAGGACATGGGATTATCTTCTTTTTTATTGGGGATGAAGAAGTGGTGTTCAAAAACAAAAGACCACATCTCTTTTGAGTAAGAATAGATGACTTATTGCTGTGGTTATCAGTAAAGTAGGAGCACTACTGTATTTCCAAAAGCAAGCAGCAAGCTAATCAGACAGACACTGATTTAGATCTTGGTAACAGACGGCAATTAGCTAGCTGCTGACCAGCAGTACTCAGTCCTTGTGTTGTATCATAGCTGCAGTCCCCTTCCTGTGCTTTAGAGTGTGCTGTTGAGGTCAAATAGGGGATTGTGAAAGTGGCTTGGGCAGCCAGGGACTCTTTCTGAGGAAACAGGATGGACAAATAATCACAATCAACAAGGAATTCAATGTCTTGGTGAAATTCCAAATGTTAAAACCTTCTTTTTCTGGTGCAGCATAGTATGTGTGGTGTATTTATATTGAATTACAAAAGGACAAAGACAAAAAAGCTCTCCACATAAAAGATGCCTTGGTGCAATACTGTATATCGGTTGCTCTTTGAAGGAGAGGAGATGGTGAAATGGATCAGCGGTTCACGTCTCACTTCTCCTCTAAGATACAGCACTCTACTTTTAACCCCTAAAAAATATTCACAAACAGTTATCAGACGACTTTGCTAGGACTAGTAATTATCAAACAGCTCATAAACACACACACACCAAAAGAAACTCCTCCCAAATACAGCGAGCAAGATGGAAAACAGAGGAGGAGGAGGAGGAGGAGGAGGAAGAACATGACCAAAACAACTGGTCTCACCCAATCTCAAGACACTTTGCTCAGATCCAAACTATCCCTGCAACATGGCCCCAAAAGCCCTGAACAACTCCCACATAACAGCACGAGGAGTGAATAATCCTTGAAGAGATGATAAAATGCAAAACTATAACTACCTCAATTCCCTCCTCTGTGTTACAGACAAACAATCATCTCGCTCCATGTTGAGGTGAAACTTCGTGGGACTGATGTGGGGCCTGGGAGCCAATCACTAGGCCTGTCCACATAATGACATAATAAATATAAAACAAAGAAATTAACAAATTCCTGCTCTCTCAGCTGTCCACTGTCATTGTTGCCGTGCTCCGCTGCGCAGCTCGTACTTTCAATTGCATCGAACCCCCTCCCCACCCCGAGAGCTGCCGAGCAGAAATATGCTCGCTCCTTTGTGCTGCATTACACCCCTCTCTTTTGTTTTATGCGAACTTCACGTTTCAGATTCCTCGCTTTTTAAGTAGAGAAGTGGATGAACAAGAGGCAAAGAAAAGTGGTGCCACACATTGTTCATAATCTGCCTGCTTTCCACAGTCCCTCAGTGTGCACACACCTGAATAAACAAAAGAAAGAGGGAGTGGAAGAAGGAGGGGACAGCTGGGGAAGGGGGAGAAAAAACAACTCGGAAGCAGAATTACTTGGCAAACCCAAGTAAAACAGTAGTTAAAACATCATGAAAAAAGTGAAGAGAATTTGATTTATCTTATCTTGCAAGAAGTTTGCCCTCTTCATAAAAAGGTAGCAGGATTAACTTACACACACAAAATGTTTCAAATATTAACATAAAACCACATTTAAACATATTTGGCCTTGTCTGGTACATAGAGGGGAAAAGGGAGTGCATGTTTTTTGTCAGTTACAGATACTGAGCCCGCTAACAGGGAGGGGCCTTCATACCTCAGTGTTACTTAACTCTAATCTGAGTTCAGCACTTTCTGCTCACTGAAGGAGTACACAGCGTGTGTGTTCAGATGTGATGCACTATTCTGAGAGGAAAAAAAAAAAAAGTGAATATGGTAATAGCTTTGCACGTTAGCCTGCAGCAATTCCGATCTTCAAGGCATCAGTTGCACGCTGATGTTTGAGGAGTTTTGAGGAGCACGAATGAAACTTGCAACACAATAATTTGCACAAAATTGAGAGCGAGACGGCAAACTACAAATGCATTTCTTCTGCAGACACTGGACAAAAAAAAAAAAAAAAATAGAAAGTAGAATTGCTATGCGCCATCTCTACGCATTGATTTGTTAATGTCCTTAAGCATTTACCCAGTAAAGTGGTGAATAAACCACCTGCAACACTTACTATACTGCCACAGAGCAGCATCTGAAAAGATGCCAGTCAGGAAAAAGAGGGCTGCTGCATTCCAGTGAAATAAAGGCGCTCTACAGAGCAGAGAAAGCCATTCTTCTGTCTCTATTGCACAGTTCATCTGCAGCAAGTTGCCACAGTCTGGGGGCCTTTCTGTCAATGATTTCCATATATAGAACCCAGGAGGTGCTCCGCTGGCTGCGAGAGGTGTCGCAGCACAGAGTGCCAAAGCCTAGCAGGACTAAGTCATTAAGCTGTCACTTAAGATTACATGCTGTCCCCACGATTACTCACATTAATGCCTCCATGAACAAGAGGCATCAGTTAGGGAGGGATGCTGACTGCATGTGTATCAAGCGGCGTCATAGCCATTTAATTGATCTGATGACAGGTGAAAAGGGATAAAGTCTGGTGCTGATTATTCAGGGTGATCGACCAAACTAAACTCTCCTGGGGGAGGGGGGTGTGAATGACGTCGTCAAATTAAATGACAGAAGTGAATTCTGCGGTTGCTACAGTTTGCGTGCTTTGCCTTCAACAAAAACAGTCCATACAGTTGAGTAGAAAAAGCATTTCATATTGCTGCGAAGCACCCTTGAATACTAATAATGCCTGCGAAGCTCAAAGCGCTGGTGGAGAAAGGCAAAGAGCTGGAGGGATGGACGAGTGCAGCTGACATTGTGAGGGAGATGGAAGGAGAGGAGGAGATGACATTGCACAGAAAAAGGGAGGGAGGGAGGAGAGGATGATTCAGGCGAGAGGAAATCTGTTGAAAACATGTTGTCAAATACAAGGAGCTTTAAGACACTATTGACATATTTCCATTGCGTTTACATGGGCATGACATACAGTTAAATGTTACAAAACATGCTTTGACATGGGAGCGTCCCGCATTGTTTTGAGGTAATTGTATCGGGATTAAGGAGGGGAAGCTCAGGCCCTGCTGTGCTTCTTGCTTTTTGATTGGCCGTCTCGTGAAATGACCTCACCCCAACCCCAGGGTTCTTACCTTACACACGCGAGCGATCCTCGACACAATGGTGTTGTCAAAGAAGTCAAATTCTTTTCCCGCCTCGCTAAAGAAGAAGTAAATCTTGTCGTCGTCTCCCACGGGGTTGCCTATTGGCTGACTCTCCTCGATGTAAGCCGAGCCAACAAAGACCGGATCTGTCAGAAATAGAAAAACATGTGGTGAGACGCAGCTTGACTGCTTTATCACGCTTGTTACGCATTTATCATTTTTCAGGGGAAGTATCTTTTTCACTTTTCTTCAGTCTAAAAACTCATCATCATTTGGAAATTTGGAAAGAAGTCAGAGTCTATACAGTAGAGCTCTGTCATACAATCCTGGAAGAGTAGAGGAAACAGCATCCTCTGTATAATTGTACTCAGATGTCTCATCAGGAGCACTCTGCATGTATTACCTAGAGATCAAAAGACAAGAGAGGTCTTAATTGTGCGCAAAGTGCGGCTTTACTCTGGCAAAACCAGTGGCAGCCAGCTGAGGCTGTTTTGATGTGCATGTGCGGCGACTGATAGGACCGGGCGCCCGCAATCTAAGAGAACTTGTCTTTGCTCTCAGTCTGCATTAGCAACTGTGCCTCACTAATGATCGCTACTTTTTGGAGCTTATCTGCTCTGTTGGGTACATAATGGAGGATGTGTAGAGGAAGAAAAAAAAAAAAAAGTCTGATGCGGTAAATGGAGTTTACCTTGCAGCCATTTTAAAGAGTTTTCTGTCTTCAGTGCAGTTCCCTGACCCAAACTCTTATAGATGACTGGTTCATTCCCCTGGAAGTTGCTCACAGTACCAGTGTACAACTCACCATCTGAAAGCAAACAAAAATATTTGAAATTAAACTTAACATAATACATCCCCTTTTTTCTAACTGCAATAGATTGCCAGTGGAAGTTTAGATTGTACTGTTAGCATCATAACAAGCATCCCTGAGTGAGGGATTAGACAAATCATTTCTCCCACTCATATCCAGCTCAATTATTTACTAATTGCTTGTTAAAGAAGTTGAACACAAGCAGTGTCTGCCGGTGTCCGGCTATTTAGGCAGACAAACAACATTAACAGGCAAATCATGACTCATTACTGAATCAAAGTTGCAACGAACATCAAAAGTAGTTTTCGGAAACAGCTGAGCCTGTTCTCATAGACTCTTCCCAGAAGGAGGCCAATAATAATACTTTGTTCTTTGCAAGCCAGATGTTTAAAATGGCATGAAGGAAGAAGCAAAAAAAAAAAATCTTTCTTTTACTACATACCAACAATGATGGCAGTGGATTTGTACTCTGGATTAAAAGGGCACCGACTGCGCCCATCTTCCATCACAACCTCGCCCACTTCATCTCTCTCCAGTGTGAATGTTGACGTGTTCTGCAGACGGACACAAACAGCAAATGTCCCTCAGGCACAGGCCAATTAAATTCCACTTACAGTAAGAATGAGCTAAAATTCATTCTCTCCACTTTTTCATTACAATACACACATAGAGCTGACTTTTTGGGAGTTCGGTCACTTTACACATGCAGTAGTTCTGTCTGGTGAATAAGCCAAGGCTCTAGTATAGGGTATGCTGTAGGTATTATTTTAATAGTGACATAATTAAAACTTATAGCACATCTAAGGCTGGTGCATTGTAATGAAAAATCGGAACCTGCCAGGCTTATTGATCTGGTTTAATAGAAGTTAAATTTGCTTCTTTCAAACTACTTTCACTGACAGTAAATCGGTCTTCTGGCAGGTTGTTGGATCTACTTCATAATAGAACTTCACTAATAATGAAAACTTAATTTTCAGACACTGTCAATCAAAAGGCCATAGACCATTCTTTAGATATTTGCTAAAGCACATTGGCAGAACTACAGTATGTAGGTCAATACAGAGCCTGTGAAAACAGTTGTATAAAGTATTTTTTGGCTCTGGAGGAGCTTCGTCAAGTCTGAGAAAATACCTCAAAATGACATCACTTGAGTCATCTCAGGGTTGGGCTTTTTAACAGAAAGTCTGGGTTACAAATGGTGGATAGGGAGTTCGACAAATGTTCGGCTTTTACCAGACAAGGAGGGTCTAACAAAAAGCACTTTTGTCCAGTGTTGCATTATAGGAAGCGTAGGTGACGTCTTTGACTAACTTTTGTCCGATCAACAGTCGAAATTTCAAGATATTCAATTTACAATTATATAAAACAAAGAAAAGCAGCATTTTTTTTTGTTTGATACTTGACATAAACGATTAACCAATAGTCAAAATTGTTGCTGATTAATTTTCTGTCATTTGACTAATTGACTAATCATTTCAGTATAGGATCCAATATCACGGGAGCTTGACCCAGACCAGGGAATAAAAGTGAGAATATATTGGTTTGTGCTGCATCCATTTTTGACCACTCTTTTTTCCAGTCTGTCTCTTAGCAGTCCTGCCATTTCAGCAGTCTGAGTTGGACAGTGTTTCCTTGCTCAGCTGTGGTTATAGGACAGTAACAGAAAGTAGGAATTTGGTACTAAAAACACCATAACTTTGACAAATCAAGTGGATATCCTCCAAAGTGCTGGAGGCTCGCATTAGCTTCACCTAAGCTAAATGCATTTTATGCTTTAAAGAAGGGTTCTCTTGGCAGCCAGTGTGGACAGAACACCAATACATCTTTCATAGTACATATGGCAATGTGAGTATTGCATTAGGATAAACTTGAAAAAAAAAAAAAAAAAAACAGAAACCTATCCCTTAATGTATGTGAGCTGTTGGCAAAAACCGTAATTACCTGCTCCATTTACTAACATTCAAATCAAACAGCGGGACAGTATAGAGTGTCTACATTTCCTGGAAGATCTTCTCATGCTTCATCATTATTATAGGTTGTTATTCTACTTGGGACTCGTCTTAATTCATGTCTGTCATTTGATTGTTTAGTGTATCTTCTTGGCTTCAGTGTCCAGATACGCTGCCCATAAAACCCCTTGTGACTGTTTTGAGAAGAGCTATAAAAATAAAACATTTATTAATGTTAACATTATGCATCTCAGGGAGTCTCCCACACACACAAACACACACACACACACACAACTCTGGACTGCATCAACATGACGAATGTTCACTTAGACCAACTGGCCTCAGAGTTGCTTGGAATCCCAGTTCAGGCCCAAAAGTCCAGCCAAGACATCTTCAGTATGAGACGTCCTGTGTTATTCTTTCACTCTGACGTCAAAGGGGAGAGTTTAATGCTCCGCTTTAAGAGCCGCGCTGTGGTCAAGCTTGATTGCCCCCTATCACTGAAATCAATGTCATCCTGCTACCGGTTACCATCACTCCTGATGTACTCCTCCGCTAGATAAACAGATCTACTGCTGGAAACCACACAGCTCTTGTACCCCCTGTTGACTTGTCTGGCTAAAGTGCCTCAGCAGGATTTGGTTACGCTTGGATAAGAACAGATCCAATACGGACATGGTGGATAAAAGAGCTTGATTCTACAAGAACACAAAAAAAAAAAAATTCAAACCTGCACGAGTGAGAGAAGAGGAGGGGCATAAAAATCCAGACTTACAGGAGAAAAATCAACTGTTGGAGGTGAACAATAGATAAATTGAGAAGTTATCACTTACTATGTAGGCGCAGATTGGACTGAAGGCATAGGTGCCGCACACATAGAGATGAGTGCTATTCAGCCGCAGAAGAATTTTGATGTAATTGAAGCAATCAGTCTGGATGGGAAATAAATGGAGAGAGTGTAAGGTAAAGGCATCCGCTAGAAAATCTTAACAATTCAATATGCAGTATAAGAAGTAGTATTTTTCTTGAGAGCTCTGTTCGGTTTCTTTCAAATTTGTGCCCGAAATACTCTTAATCATGCTGTTCGATAGAAACTGGGCGAAACAGAAAGATGATCTCTTTTCTGAGACACTGTCAGGAAAACCTCCTACTTCACACAGTGGTTGCCTGATGGAGCTTTCTGTAATACATAGACCAGAGTTGTACACTGCAGTACACAGATTAGCGGGGCTTGTCGCCTAGGGATACAACAGCTGGTATGACAACAAGGTAATAGACAGACAGAAAGAGGCAGCGCAAAAAAAAAAGAAAAAAAAAAAAAAAGAGCAATTTCCCGGTGAGCCCGCACACTTGATGAATCTATTTGTAACTGGTGGAAAGGTTTGTCAACACAGGACTCTATGCTCTGTACATCTTCTCACAGTGCTGGTGAAACGATTCAGGAAAGACAGCGAGGCTTTACCAGAGGAAGAAGGTGATATTTGGTAGCTGAAGGTGTTCCTTCTTTAAACCTAATTAAGTTAACATGTCACATTAACATATAAATTAATTTGCCATTGCCTCTTAAATCCCAAAAGAACAAAAAAAAAAAAAAAAAAATCATACTTTTGATATTGTTGTCATAGAAGTATTTTTCTGAGGTATTCTCATTATTTTCTGTTGTGCTGGAGCAGTTAAGGTGCCTCTCTCACCTCTAGGTTCTTTCCTTTGAAGCTGCACTCCTCTCTCTTTCCAGCAGGAGTGCCCCACGTCAGCTGAAGATGAAAAAGAAACTCTGAATAAGTCATGTGAAATTCCCGGGAACCATGCTGATTCTACTACATCTCAGGAGGAGGACTGTTCCCTTTAATATGAAGTACCTCTTACTTGAAACAAACAACATGTAGAGTCAAGTTAGCTGCTACATTTTGCATTTAACTGAATATTTGTATTCATAAACCACATTATTACAGACTTTTTGACTGGATCCAGAGCCCTGAATTATCTTCCTGCCCACTCTTCCACATTTCCAAGCAGCCAGGTGAACCAGCAAATCAGGCTCAAGACCTGCATTGCAATTTTTGACTCTCATAATCCGTTTTGGCATTTTCGACATACTCACGTTCTTCTGCAGCTTGGTCTTGCTGATGTCGGAGAGGCTGAGGGCAAACAGTGCCTCCCTGGCTCCGACGTACAGCATGTCGTCCTCCTGGCTGAGCAGCAGAGAGGTGTAATTGAAGACGCCGTCCATAGAGAATCTCTTGGCTGATCTCTCCTTTGCATCTGGAAACAACAAGAAAAAAATACACACACACACACAGACGCAGGAGATCATTATCACATAGCAGGACAGCACAGACAGGAGAAACAGATTGGTACAGAACATGTTCTGATGCTGGAAGCACAAGAACACAAATGTGCTCACTTAATAAGGTGATAAATTACTATGCTTACAATCCTGCCAAGTTTTTTGCCTTCTTGAGGGAGTTTGCATTCACTTGTTTGAATGCATACTAGAAAGAAAGACATAGTTTCCAGTGTGAGGAATTTAACTGCATGTCAAGGAGTGATTTTATGTTACACAGTCCAAGAGTTCAAGGGCTTCAAAATTTCACTGCATTGTTGGAAATCAAACACATTCCTACTACTGTTATTAGATGATGAAATACTGTACCTGACAAAATGATTAGTCTGTTATGTTGAAAATATGCACTGCAAACTACAATATACAAGCTTTTCATATTTACTCACAATGGTGACAATTTACAACACCAGAAAAACACACCTTGTTACATTCTGATTTAGCTCTTTATCAACACTAAAAACTAATGTAATCTAGTTGCTGACATAACCTCATTTCCAAACTTCCTCTAATGTAAAAGCCTGAAACAAGGAACTTTATTTTCATAGATAAAAGGCAGTGTCAATGGTTTCGACTTGTCGTTCAAAACATCCACACAGGAGTGCAACAATTCAGTGTTTCTGCTACCTTCAGAAACACCAAACGTGCCTGAAATTCAGCACTCAAACACGACATCATAGTAGATCTGCAATGATTAGTCAATTGACAGAAAATCAATCAATCGTTTCAGTAATTTTTTAAGCAAAAATGCCCAAAAACTCACTGATTCCAAGTTCTCAAATGTAAAATCAAGAAGAAACCTAGCATGGACATTTGTCACAGTTTTCTAATGTTAGACCAAACATTTAATGAGAAAAATCTGATTATTTGATGATAAAAATAATTGTTAGTTGCAGCCCAACATCATAGTAAGTCAAAGTAACTCCTTCAACAAACATCATTGCCAAGAGATTTATTGTTTCTTTGACCAATGCACAGATATGAACTGAAACCAACATTAGCTTATAGCATTCTGTGGGTCTCATCAGGCTAATCAGCCAACCAGCAAAATAAAAAGTAAAAAAAAGTAAAAAAAAAACTGATTCACAGGTATTAAGACAAGTCAGGTGTGTGGGTGTGCTCTCAGATCATAATATGATGAACAGTCTGCTATACTACATTTCATGGGAGTGTTCATGGATTACTCCAAGATGGCTACCCCTACCATCAGCCTTGGAGTCGTATTATTTGAAAGCAGCCTAGCGGTTCGTTAACTGATAAATAAATGAACGTGGCATTATGTTGAATGCAGGCAACAACTCCCTGGGGGGGTTCAGAAGATAACTTGTTACTGCATTATCACACACACCTGTTTAACGCCAAGGCCGCCACACTTCATCAGAATAACCACCACTCATTAGCTTTGGCTTCTTGAATTCAAACACCAATGTAAAAATCAGCAGAGAGTTCCCATGGAGTCATTCTAACAACACCAGAACTCTTCTTTCACTATTTTCAGCCCTCCAACAAAAATCTGGGAAACTCTGTTGAGGCTTCACAAAAGAGCCACACATCACGGAAACGAGGACAAGCGGACAGACATCAGATTACATCCAACTATAGCACAACACACAGTGGTGAGTTTCAGCCGAATCAATTTATGATACACAGTGGGAAACTCTCATTGGGCATGTTATTTCTGTAACCGTCACTCCTGGAGGCGACTGTCCTCGCAGTTTGTTCCTATTGCACAGTGGCAGCCAGCAGCTACTATAGCTCCATGAGGACATGTCATATGTACACCAATGAGCCACGTCTACACTTTCCTGTGCTGGCCAGCTCTCTCTCTCTCTCTCTCTCTCTCTACTCTGCTCTATACTGGCAACAGGGTAGACGCCTTTTCTACTCAACACCAATCTAAATCTCCTCCATTCTGCTGCTTGCCAGCCTTCTTCAAATGGATCTCTTTAGCAGTGAGCCATAAGTCAAACGAGTTACTTTTTTTTCCCCCCACATCGCTCCTTCCCTGCAGCCTCATATAGTTCTTGTGATGAAGTACAGATTTAATGTACACATTGCTCCTTTTATAGCATTTCCCTTAGCATCACAGGATCCTCTACAGTGGCATCAGCTTTTTTTTTTTTTAAAACACCACTTTCCACTGTCAAAGTGGAGTTTCCAGAGGTTTGGATTGATTTTTGCAGCCAGTTTTTGTAACAGGCAAGAGGTCTGACAATTGCTCACTTTTCAGCTGTGTGATACTCAAAAACATCCAATATAAAAGCCAAGAAGTCCTAGAAAATGGTTTATTCAGAGCCTTCAAGATTTGTGACCCCTAGAGAGACAACAGCCGTGTTCGGGCTCCGCCTGCGTTTGGTTGGGTCGATGTTATCAATGTTATGATATCTTTTAACAAGACTAACAATCTACTATATTCTCAGCCATGTAAGAGTGAGTTCACTTAAGACTCAGGATATAGGCAATCAAATATTTGTGCATCCATTGCGTATATACTTCATACTCTTTGCAGTTTGACCATCTTTGTAAATGTTTATCTATTGCGTCCCATTCCAAACATATTAAATACACTTGATGTGCTCTCTGAGCCAAAATGCTGGGGGTCATGGACTCCATTTGCTTGCTTGTCCAAATAAGATTACTGGCTCGTATCTGGGGTCGTAAACACTATTATTTGCTGTAGTTAAACCTTTACAGCTTTTCCACGTGTACAACCAGCAAACTGAATTCAAATGCAGAGACTTCTGACAGTAAGAGAAGACATCATCAGCACGTTTATCTCCAACACTCCAGGTGATGCATGGGACCATAATGCAAATGGAGCCAGTAAACTGCAATAAATGTTTACAACCCACGACTTAAACTTTCCAAGATGCTCGCAAACAAATGGTTCATCTAACACTCAAGGCACTTTGGCAGATGATCGTCTCTCTCCCTTATGGGAGTGAAACCCAGCTGCACAAGCCACATCTTGTCCAAAATCAAATCGTAGGCCCGCTCCAGATCAACAGCCCTCATTCTGTTTAAAACATTGTGACATCTGGAGTCAATGAAGAAAAGGGTCTGTCATTAAAATCAGGGGAGGGGATACAAAATAAAAAGACTTCCTATTGTCATCCTTAGGTCATTCAGGACGAGGAACAAAATACAAGTTTTTCTATGTCAAGAAGGGGAAAACTGGTTTTATTTCAAGGTATATTAAGTCTGTTAAAAATTTCCTAAATGCTCATAAAGAGAGCTATACTGAGTCCCAGTGGACCCTGCAGTTGGCAGACAAAGGAGAGCCATCTCTGCTCTCAACAGGGGGACATATTATAGCTAGACTGTCACAGCTCCCCTGGGTTTTGGCCATTCACTGGAACCGAAAACAGCCTTCCCTCAGCATATTAAAACTCTCTGACATAAATCACAGTGACATCCTCTTAGACAGACAATGGAATAATGAGCAGAGGAGAGCAAACTCATGAAACTTTTACTCAGAGAGCAGGAAGAGGCTACTTAGCGGGAGGGGGGGGGGGTGTTGAGGTCGGGGTACTGAGTGGGAGTAGTGGTAACCAGGAAGATTGGATCGAGATGTTGACCTATGAAGAAACATGCAGACCGGGGAAAAAATGTTATTTTTCAAAGCACTCCGAGATGGCTTTTCGATAAGAGCAGAAGGTCAAGCAGTAACAAACGTCAGTGCTCTGTCAAGCCACAGTGATTTCAAACAGAAAACCAAAGCTCTTCCTTTTTTTTTTTTTTTTTTTTGTACTTGAAATCATCCACAGAGGCTGGTTTCTTCGGGAGATTTCTTGCACTTTTTCATGCAACAGATCATTCGTGTGTTTTGACATGCTTGCAGCAGAATGCCGGGCATCCACCGAGAGCGGCAGCAACTGCAGGCCGTTTCACAGCCAGGCTCCAGGTCCATTCATCACCTGCCTGTTTAATCAGCTGGCTGTCACCAAGCTGGGCCCTCAACCTCCGCTAATGTTCATCACATCACACCTACCATCAATATGGCTGCTTTATTGCCAGTGCTAACATACTGAATTAGTCATTACCGCAGGTTTCAAAGGTATTCCAGCCTGGAAGTCAAACTGAGTACATTTGCTTAAACTCTCCACGCTTATGAAAACTACAAGCACAAGGCTGCACAAGAAATTAGACAATGGCCCAAATTTGAGTCCAGTAGCATAATTTGAGGATACAATTGTAAGAACAGGGTCTACACACAATACTAACATTCAAGTGCTGAATTTCTTTTTTTTCCCCCACTGGAGCAGAATATCCTCTCAGCAATTAATTAGGAAAAATTCAATTTTGACGTATTTAATCATTGTCAAGATGTTTTTTTTTCTTTTAAGTCACTGGAGGTAAAGATGGAAGGAACAAATCAGATTACTGAGGATTTCAGAGAGCAGCTGCCTCTGTGATCACAGCACTGTTTGCTGTATGGTGAGAGGAGTCAGACTAATTCTGTGCACACACAATGAACATCTACAGACTTATTGAATTTAAAATGGAAATACATGAGAAGTCTTGTATCTGTGCCTTTAAAAAAGGGACCTAAAATCTCCAATTCTGGCTGTATTAAATACATTGTTGGCATTGCCTTCCATTTGTACGGTATAATACATTTCCTGCCTATAGATGCTAGTGTCAGTATGATCCACCTTACTGACAATGCTACTTATTGTTTGCTGGGAGACAAAATGTTTTTGCAAGACAGCCTGAAGAAAGCAAAAAAAAATAGTCCAGCACATAATAAGCAAGACTGCAGCTTCATATTGAATGAATAGATATGAAAGTGGCATCAATGTTATCTTCCTTTCTCCAAGAAAGCAAATACGTTTATTTCCTGAAATGTGAAACTATTCCTTTAACAGAAGCACAAAAACCTTGAGACGAGCAGAAGAAGGGCTGTAATGTAGCATGCAGATATAAAATGGATGCTCTTGAGGGAGAGTAAAATTAATGTCACACACACACACACATTAATAAAATCATTTTTCATACCCAAATCTTCCCACATTTTTGACTTTAAGATTAAAATAAATGTCTAATGGTGGTGACAGACCAGACCTCCAGAGCAGCACAGTGATACCAATTCAGATTTACATGCCTCTTAATCCCTTCATTCACATCACAGCTGAGTGTGTTCAGTGTGTGCTTACTCACCAGTGAGGTAACTAAGATATCATCAGAGGGTGCCAGCTTGCACACAGTGTCGCTGGGAAATAAAATACATGCCAGCGCCTTGGCAGCCAGGCAGGGTGGGGCGATTGATTGGCTGCTTGGTAGGTGCATGCCTGCCAAGACACTCCTAAAAAAGGCCCGACTGTAAACATGCCCCAGATTTACTAAAGCAGCATGAGCCAAGTCACAAGGCGAGGGGGCAACGGGGACAAAGGGGTTTGCTTGCAGCCGGGCTGAGGAAACTCAAAGGAAAGGCGAGTGCAGCACAGTTCATATTAATCTCACACCGGGATCTGCTTATCTTACACGCAAGACGCAAATTTATCCAAAAACGATCTATCTCTGCCCGCCGAAGCTACACAACAGCGCACAGCTTCGAGGCTCTCTGTTTGACATGATTTGACAATAGACTTGATGGCGGCGTTGGAGCTCCTGACAGAAGCCGACAGAAGTCACGTCAAGGTCATCACAGCATTGCTCCTCCTAATATTTGAGCAAAGTGGTGGTTATTTTATTTGTCGGGGGCTACTGGCAACCGAGAGCAGCCTGAGTCAGCACAGAAACACTGTTTGTCTGCACAGTTAGAGGACACGGAGCTCTGGTGAGGAGGCAGACAGGGTTAGAGGAGTAGGGGGAGTAGGGGAAAAAAATAAAACTTTTTCACCCTGTGTTTACCTAACCGACCACTGACAACAGACAAAAAACAGATCCAAACAAAGAAAAAGCAGGGCAGAGAAAAATCTGACTTTACTGAGCTGACGGCACTGAATCTGTTTCAGAAAGAGTGTGACACCTACAATATCTGTAAGGCCAGACCATCCAGCTCACAGATGTGTTGCGTCGTTTGTAATCACTGGGAATGATGGCGGCTTTGCTGCAACTGTGTGTGTGTGTGTGTGTGTGTGTCTGTTCTTTTTTGAGTGTGCACATCATACAGAGAGACGGCTGCACCTTGCAGATAATAAGCAGAGCCTGACAGTGTGTAAGTCCAATGCTTGCTGTGTGTGTGTGTGTGTGTGTGTGTGTGTGTGTGTGGATTATGCAGCAAAAAAGGTGTCATGGTTCCACATGGTTACATGTGCAGAAACACATCAGGGCAACAACAAAAAAACCATGAAATAACTGAGGTTTGGAGGAAACTATGCATAATTGTTGGAAATGCCGAATAGTTGTGTGTACTGTAGTGTATAAGCCCTGAAATACTGTAAAAAAAAAAAAAAAAAAAAACCATCTCCCTAACAACACATATACGAAGGATGAGGTCAGTGCATAAAACCCTGCATAGCTCTAAAAGCAGAGAACAAGGGGCTGACACAGACGTGATGCGCTGCTCTGTAATTATTGGCTCTTAGGTGTCATCCTGGTGCACTCTGGATTGGCACGCACCCACCCAACGTTCAAAGCAGCAGAGCTATGGAGTGCAGTGGTCTATCACAGCTGAAAGCTTACAAAATCCTGGATATTAGCTCAGTGAGACAGAGAGAAAGACACTGTGTGGTATCTGAGTGAGTTATTCAAACATACAGAGAGAGACGGGTAGTTGGTATGATTTCCTCACTCGCAATTCAAAACAGACATGCCTGTGCGTGTCATACGTGGGATGCCTCTTCAAGTTCTCCCTATCTTACTCCTACCCTCTCTCCACTGGCGAGAGACAGAAGACGTCACAGGAATCTGATCTAAACAAATTCAAATCCTCTCGCTGATCGTGCTGTGCTCAAGTTTGAGCTAACAAAATGTTTTTCTTAATTTTGGTGGTTATGTCCTTGTAAACACACACACACACACACACACACACACACACACACCAAGATTGGTTCAATGGACAATATATATGGCTCAGCCAAGTGGACTTGAAGAGAAGGAAGAAAAAAAAAAAAAAAAAAGTCATTTGTGTTGGAAATGCAAACATCTAAATCCAGCTGGCTTGCACATGTTGGCAGAATGTTTGTGCTACATCTAGAATCCCATTAAAGTACACCTCGATACATCTCTACAGCCATTTTTTTAGTTTGCACACTTGTCGATTTTTAGGAGCACCAGTGGAGTTGCTTGCAGTTTACTAAGTGCACTCACTTTGGACGGGCATGTGTTGAAGGATTTTAAGTGTTACCTCAGCATACAGACACAACCCTCTATCCTCTGTGTGTGTGTGTGTGTGTGTGTGTCTCTGGAGAGGCCCTTGATGAGAAGAGCAGGTTGGAGTCGCGCCGAGTCTCCTGCTCTGCTCATCCGCCGCAAAGTAACTGAGGACGAGAAGTGGTCAAGCACACTGGTTTACACTCCTTGCTAATGGCTTTTCTTACACACTCCTCCTCAGTCCAGCGGCTGTAAGTGTTTACTCTCGCCATTCAACTGTCACATTTACTTCCTGTAGTCATATTGTTATCAGGAGCCTGGTGAGCTCAGGATCCATCACCTGCTGCATTAGCCTCCATATTTGGGCTCATAAAAGTAATTCTGCTCTCATGGTTTAAGACGACGATCCAACTTTATCTGTTAACAGGTGTCATTCATACTAATCTGGGCGACACTTTCCTCTCATGAATTCATGAGCGCTACAACTACACGGTCAGTTGTCATTACGTCAAATAAAAAACATGAAGCCACTTTAAAAACAAACAAACAAAAAAAACAAAAAACAGGATTTTTACAAAATCTGTGACTAACTGAATCCCTGAGCTCCATCTATATACCATATAAATCCAGCTGGCCTCACAGGGACGCACACCTCAGTCTCTCTTTTCACGCACACCCACAAGTAGGGATAAGAGGCATGTGGAGTGTATTAACATGCTGGAACTGAATCCGGAAAGTTCTGACTTTTAATGAAAGATACATGAGATGGCTGCTTTTAACTATTTCAGTTCTGCCTCAACTTAAATGTGAAACCTGAAGTGATTCCTAAAAAAAAAAAAATATGTGTGAGCACACACATGCTAGTTTTTGTAGTGTGTTAAATCAGCTTATCAAAACATTCAATTAATCAGCTTTTAATGCTACTTAGTCTAGCATTACCACTTCTCGATTACAAAGAAAATGAACCTTTTCAGAGTTTGAAATGCAGTTATGCAGAAAAATACTGCAACTAGCTACCTGTTTTTTTAGTGCATGAGAGAATGTAGCATGACAACAAGATGTTAAAGGAACACCTTGTGGTTGCTGACGTGTGACATAAAGCATTTGTTTGCGTGTCGTAATATAACATGTTATGTTGTGTGTGAAAAAAAAGTCAAACTCAGTCCAAATTTAAAAAGGTGTTTTTGTGTCACTGCAACTGTAAAACTATGAAAAATCAATACTGCAAAATGCTAATAGCGATGAAGCAAACATTTTTGTTTTTCCCGCAGACCTACACTGGATCACAACAACCCAAAAAACACCTAATGACTCTAACCTCACATTCCTCTCTGTCCATCTTAATTAACAGCTACACCGTTATTTCTCTCTGCTTGCCATTTTCTTCAAATCAAATGTTCCTGATCGAAATCTGTAAGGACTAAACTTTTCTGTACATTCTCTGGAGCGTGCAAGTGATGAAGCCATTAAAGCATCTGAAACAGACGGAGTTGATGTGCTGTAATTATGCCCCATTGTTGTGGCTGTTATGGCGTTATATGCAGGCACTTGTGAGTGCCACCTCTGCTGGAAGCTACAGACCGCTTTTCTTTCAGGCTCAGTGGGCGTGTCCTTGCTGGGTTTTAGGTGGGCATCGGAGCATGTCTAAAACCTCATGAGTATTTGGCCTGACCCCCCTCTCGCTGCCCCTCCTCCGTTTCTGCACTGCGATCCACACACTGCCAAGGTCATTGGATTAGCATGCATGAGAGAAAGCGCACAATATTCACCGAACATAAACCAAACGTAAACGGGAAAGGACACTGGGTACACCGAGCATACACAGCATGTTTGGCTTAAAGGGGCATTTTGATTTGCTCTCTCTGATACTAGCAGCTTGTGAGAGAGTGTTAAGACTGATAAATGTTGCTTCTTGATTTCCAAAGTTTCCTTTGTTACACATACAGTGATACATACTTTTTCATATCTGACAGAGTCTCTGAATGCTTACATGTGCTGCTGTGGCTGTGAAATCCGGCATCTTTTCTCTTCCAGGTCACCTGTCACTATGCCAATCATTATATAAGAACAGAAATTAATTAAATATAAGATTCAAATCAAAATTACCTGCAATATGGCACAGGACAGACTGATTCTTTACAATTACCAACACATACAGCTTTAAATATCCCTTTCATGGTGGAAGAAAAATAGGCATCGCCTATAATACTCACAGGAACTCAAAAAATATGCTGCTAAATGTTCAAGAAAACTTACACATAAACCACCAGATTATGAGATTATTGAAGACAAAGATATTATAAATACATAAGATAAACAATACTCATTACAGCTAAATGGGATTAGATATAAAACTACACTGACATTAATGTAATTGATTGTTAAGAGAACAGTTCAACACTTTGAGGAGTTACTTGCTGAGAGACAGATGAGAAGACTGATACTTCTCTCATGTTTTTCTGTTAAGGCTACAGCCAGCCAGCAGCCTGTTAGCTTAGGTTAGCATAAAGGCTGGAAACAGGTGAAACAGCTAGCCTGGCTTTGTCTGAACTTATCTTTTTATATCTCGTTATCTCACCAGACTTGGCCAGGAACACACAGCAATAACAGGGTGAAATACAATTCAGTATACAGTTCACGAAATACAGTAAAATCTTTAAAACAAAAAAAAACAAAGATCAAGTGAGCTTGCCAAGTGAGCAGTCTAACCTGCTCATGTAAACTGTTCTTATTAAGTGCAAAACCTGAATTACTACTTCTTGTTCTAAGTGAAAGAACAAGAAATATGACATCTTCAGTGTATCTCTGGAGAAAGACAGTTAACATCCCGCCTGAGAAGTTTCTGATAACTAACGGGGATACATGCCACATAACCAATGCTTACAGCTTCAAGTCCCGTGATCCTTTGTGCTGCCTCTCTGCACAAGAGCCGTAATGAAAAACAGACAAGCTCTCCCACTGCAGCAACCACAAAAAACCTCCACTCACTACACATGAGAGATTAGCCTGCTCATTAGGAGAGAAGAAAGGAGTGAGGGGAGAGGGAAGAAGGACAAAAAGAAAAAGGGATGCCTGTCCAGGAAAAGGGCCATGTTGAGGCAAGGGTCCTCTCTCTAGAAAACAGCCCGGGTCCCCCTTTTCTTACAGACTACACAAACCACAATGAAGATTTTAAAGGGGCAACCTGCTTTACATGTTTTGTATCAATGGCGCAGGTTGAATTTAGCCTACTTTATATACGAAATGTTTAGCATGTCAGTGATGCTGCAGATCCTGTTTATTCAAAGCTGCACTGTTAATGAATAGTTTACAATCAGTGTCAGTGACATTTAAATAAGATTTTCTACACCGTATCATCAACTGAAAAGCATGTTGTCTCTCACACTACTATTTAAGTTCAATTGCTAACTGCTGATGTCAAAATACATGAAATTTTGAGTATGAGTGTTAAGTGGAGTAAAGCAAAAAACATCAGTGGTTTGCAAAACACCCGGTTCCTGGGAACCAGCCTTGGGCCAATTTAATCCATTTAGTGCTTTGAGAAACAAGTTAAATGGCTCAAGTATGTGAAAGGTTGTCCTTGGGTATGAGCGATGCTAATTTGAGATGTGAATTACAGCATGACGCCTCACCGTGTCAGCTGAGAAGTGAGGAAAACAAGCATCAGGTTGTTGTTTTCAGAGCGAAGGAACTTTAACTTCAGACAGGTAATGTTAACAGGAGCCAACACACCCCTTCATCCTGAGAAGCCTACACTTTGGTTGCTGCTGGATCGGTATACTTACCTGTATGAGTGGTTTTGCAAAACAGACATAAAGACAGGGAACAAACAAATTGTAGGACCCAGAAAGCTAATTTTAAGAACCAATTTGTTAGCTATGTAGAACTGTCCTTTTACAACAGCTACAATACAAGATGTTAAAAATAAGTGTTCAGTGAGACATCTCTGAAAAGCAGTCAATTTCCCCTGTGAGCTGCATCCAAACAGCTACCTTATTTGACATAAGCTCCCATAATGCATCAATCAATTTCCAAAAAGCTGTCAGCTGAACAATTAGTGAAAAACAGCGCCATGTTTTTAAATTGTGAAAGCTTAATCCACAGTTATCCTAATAAGAGGAGTGCTGCAGTGTGTGAGGAGTAATTACATGCAATGATTAAGTCAGGTACAAAAAGGTCTTCCATTCAATCAGTGGACTCACCAGGAGAGACATTAAGTTTATATTTGTGAGATAAATTTTTGCACTCAGCTGAATATTACCGAAAGGTCAATTAGTAGCAAAAAAAGAACTTCTTTAGTAGCGGGTCCAATCCAGACTATGTTCTGAAAAAGTTACTATCCACAAAAATTGTATTTGCTCATCAGTGTGAGGAGTCACATGTTATGACTTTCATTTCTGCTCCATCTTGCTGTCAATGTTCAGGGTGAAAAAAAACAACACACACAGTATGCAAAGTGGCATCTAATCTTTAAAAAACATCCTAAGGAAACATAATTATAATTGCATGTATTTATGGGAGGTTGAAGTGCGAGTGCTGGCAAGTTGGCATGTGGACCTGCAGGCAACTTGTCTCTGTGGATACACTGTAGGCAGCTTCGGTACACACTTACTACAGCTGTGTTTGTTAAATTTGCTCAACATTGTCCTTAATTATGTTATTTTGTTTGGAATTGACAAAATGTTTAGTAGTATGATAAGAAAAATGTAAGATGAACACTGCTTCCACACAATGGGGAACAACAATATTGGGATGACACATTACTTTGTAACTTGTTACAGTAATGTGATGTGACTTTTTTCAGTAACAAGTAGTGTCAGGGATTAAAATTTGAAATTCAGGAATTTTATTACAGTTCCTGATCCCAATAATGCTCTGTTACTTTGACAATTTGGGGGTCATCGTTGCTGTCTTACCGGTGGTCACCGGAGCTAACGATAAGCTAGCTGATGGTGAGTAAATACAGGGCACAACATAACTGATGGAAAGGGGCCAGTAAAAGTTTATGCAGGGCAAGTTGACTACAATCATCTACCAATCAGAGTCATGGGTATACAATTTAGGACGAGGGGAGGACATTCACTTCGTTTGGTAACATTAAAAGTAAAATCAGGCTTTGCTGTCAGCTTCCCGACTTTTTTAAAAAAGACGAGAGAAAGAGAGAGAGAGAGAGAGAGAGATCAGTGGTGATCAAGCAAGGAGAGTGAGCGGTGGTAGCGAGAACAAAGCAGTGAATGAGAGAAATAAAACATTTTCCAATTGTTTCACGGTGGTGACGTTCTGAAGCAGAAATAAACAACTATTAAACACTCAACAGATGATTTACTGAGGAGACAGATGCTCTTAGTTTCTGTTTCACTTTCCTTCTCTGCATTTCTCCTTTTCATTCATTCATTACAGCTTAACTCCATGTCTGTAGAGGACAGGTGGCTCGCGGAAGCAGACAGAAGGAGCTTGGAGTAAACACACACACACACACACACACACACACACACACACACACACACACAAACAAATGCCATTATATTCTTTCTCTCACTGACTACGTTCACATGCCCACTAATATAACACTATTATTCTGGAAATGGCAATATTCCGAATTTGATACGGGTCACGTAAACAACATATTCTGTTTGGATACTCTGAATTAGGCCTTCTTCCGAATGTAGCATTTTCCGATTAAGACGTGGGATATGCCGATATTATTCTGGTTTTAGGAGCATTCTTTGGACATGTATACAGTGCATTCAGAATATGCGTCTCAATTGGGGTTTGTACCGCAGTTTGTGACACATGGCCTCTTGCCTGTTTATGGTCAGCTCTGTGTTTTATAAACAAGTCAACTAGCCAACAGTTTGCAAGGCTGGGATAGAGATGCATGCCCAAAAGAAACGCCCACATTTCTAGTCAGAAGGAGACTTGGAAATCAACAGGTTTTTGGATATGCACAAATATATCAACACCAACCTTTTCAGAAAGGTGGTTGAACAAAAGAAAGAGGGAGGCTGTGTTCGCATGGTTGAAAATCTGCCACTGGTGGAAAACTTTGGAAAAAAAGGCTATTTTGACATAAAGAAGCAAAATGGCACAAGCGGCTCCAGCCGTTCCACTTTTCCATATTTTGATGTGATAAACGGAATATGCACAGCTGCACGTAAACAGGAATATTAGTGGAATATTCATTTTCATTAGCCATGTAAACAGCTTAGTAGGAATATTGTCTTTTGCAGAATAAGGGCAAAAAACGGAATATTTTGTGCATGTAAACATAGTCACTGTTCTATCTTAACAAGTACATTTCTGCAGATCTCTCAGCATTGTCTCAGTTCGTGACACAAGAGTTTATTATCAAGGTCATCCATACAGGCTGAAATGTTATCATAAATTCTGTTCTCTTCTCCCTTTGTATTCCATAATAAACCTACATTTATACACCATTCATTTACTGATCCAATATGTGTCTAATTTTATATTTTGCATATTTGTGTAATATCACCATTACATATCCATAACTAAAGGAAAACAACCAAATCTAAAGGGAACTTCACTGTTGTACATATTATGTACACAATGAATAAATCACCAGAATTATGGGGGGGGAAAAAGTTATTTTCATTTTTTGGCTGCCAGGCCAGTAAAAATATACAAGGGGCCAGTAAAACTCTGATCTACTGGCCAAGTGGGCCAGTGGAGAAAAAATGTTATATTGGACACTGTTAAATACCTCCAAACTGTAGGCTGGATGCTTGTTAAACCACAACGTCTTGTTGTCTTTTTCTACATGTGTTAAATACAGAAGATGTAACGCGGGTGAGGAAAAAGTTGTTTTAAGGCATCTTTGACAGAACTGGGCTGAGTAACAAGTAATGTACATAATTACTTATGCGGTTGAGTAATTAGTAAAATAATGTAATTGCTTTACTGATATGTCTTACTTTACTAGTATTGATGAGTAATATGTTTTGCTCTTGTGTTTTTTGGTTTTGGAGAGGTTAAAAAAAAAGAAAAAAAAAAAAGAAACCACCATCCAAACTCTTTATATCCAGAGTATCGCTTTAACCACATCCACATGCTCACTGCTTCACACATGCAGACAAATCCAAAGTTTGACAGGCCGGCCATTACAGTTGCTACGATTAGACAATCGCTATTTGGGGTTTAATGAACGGTCAATCATTTTTGGAAAAACTGAAATAATACTGGAATAGCATGTTTCTCACAATGCTTACAATAATTGACTAAACAAACGTGTGCCAGGTAATTACTTCAACTTACTGTAATGGAAACTGATGCGCGGTGTGACATCATCCTCAGTGGCCGTCACTGATTGGAGGCAGCTGGCTAATAGCAGGGCAGCAGCCAGAAGACAGTGGACAATTGCAGCGAATGTCCACATGGTTGTCTGATCCTCTCACACAAACATACACAAATGAACACTGTTTGTTTTAAGATTCCTTGGAAATTAATTAAGCTCCTCCCGACTCCGCAGAGCTTTATTTCCTCACTCCCATCTTCCTGCAGGCTGAGGGGGAGTGAATGTGTCCTTGACTTGATTCTTGTACTCCCAGTGGTCCTTATACACGGTTAGTAGACTCTTAGCACAGAGAAGAGGAATCCTTTCTGAAATTAAAGGCAGCTTGTTTTCATTTACTCATTTTCATTTACTCGTAGATGGATCAGCGCTGAGCTCCAACCAGTGGTCATTTAGTAAGTCGTTTTTTCGATCTGTGGAGAGAACAGAGAGAAATGGTTTCTTTATGAATGATCCAAGAACGTATAAAAAAAATAAAATAAAAAAGATGAAACAGAAGCCCAAACCCCAAAACAACCACTACAAAAGTAAAGGGATTGATACATTTGGCTGAAGTACATTCTGTAAGATGATGTAGATTTTACTGCAAACAATATGCCAAGATTTCAAGAGATTAGGTGTTTATCTGCTTTAACTAAAAAAAATTTTAAAAAAAGACACACCTCATCTCTCTATCCTGAGACTATAACATTTATTTGTGGCACTGATGGCTTTGGCCAAAGCCATGGTGATAAAAACAAATGTTTATGTTTCATCTGTTTGCTCTTTTACCACACTGCCAAAGAAAAACTGAACTTAACAGATCATTCAAACCACCAACCAGCAGACATGAACACACACATCATGTGGCAGCTTGAAGGGTTTTACAAACTTTAAGCGAATGTCCAAGTTGCTGTTTGCACTGCAGCCCACTAAGTTTCGCTGTGAGGTAAAACGCCTGTTGGATTTTTTTTTTTTTTTTAAACCCCTGTATTTAATTATGCTGTCATCAAGAATCGGTGAGAGATCTCTGAGAAGATAATATGGGAGCTTGGCTCTAATTCTGTGGCTGTGTGGGGAAATAAATGAAAGAACAGTGACTCCCAAGACAACTCTGTAATTTGTCTCAAAGAGGCGCAATGAACACATCTGCTCTCTGACTTTTATTGGCTTCAGTGTGAGTGTGTAGATGAAGTGCCTGTTATGTAGATATATGCAGAGATTTTTTTTTTATCTAGTTGAGGGTCAGCTTTCTTGAGAAACTTCAACTTGAAATAGGTACAAAACTCCCATCTGTTTCATCCCTCTTGGCTCAAAACGGAACATAAGTAGTATAGCTTTTTCCAAAACACCATAATTAAAATGAACTGGAAAATTGTGGTATAGTAGTTCATAAACCTGCAGTAACTGATTTTTTGTCCAATCAGTGGCAGCAGAACCAAGTTGTGACCACAACATTGATATTGTAACCTTTTAAAATGATATGACGAACTTGTTAGCCAACAGTTGATTATTTACACATTCGGTATATACGAAGCAACATTAGTTTCTGGCTACTTGACAAATGTATTTAATATATGTTCGATATTCAGTTTTTGGTCTCCACCAAATCCTGAGTGAAATATCGGACTATTCAGCTGCTAAATGTTCCCTTATGTTCCCCAACTAGTTAACTTTGTCCGTCTGCTGTTTGGTGCCCATATGTTAGGTTCTTAGAACTTTTTTGCAGAAAACATCTGCCTGCTGCGGCCAAAAACAGAGCTGATCAGAGCAGTGAGAGTGTACCAAAAAAATAAATAAAGTTGCGGGCCAGAAAACAAAAATAAGCTGAAAGATGCTATAAAGTTATCTGTGGGTTTGTTCCTATGAGCAACCCCTTTCACATTACATGGTGTCATTTGATCCAATGTTAACTGCTTTAAATGTGTAGGATGTACTTGGGCACAACAGTGCTTTATGCTAAATGGTGACATCAGCATGCTACCATGCTCACAATGCTAACACGCTGGTCTGATGGCAAGAAAAACAAAGTATAGCTGTGGTTGATGTGGATGTCATTAGTTTTGCAGTTAATTAGTCATAAACCAAATTGAAAAACTTAAAATTTTGACCAAATGATGTTGCTTGATGCAAAGTCAACAGATCACCAAAGTTAGCATGACATATTTGAGTGTGGACCAACTGACATTGTCATTCATAGAGCCACTCCGCAAGCGTGGATAAAAAATGAAATAAAATAAAATAAACACAATTTACACAAAATGGCTGCAGGGGAAATATTTGACAAGGCTAAAGAAGAAGACAAATGCAAGCTGTTAGTTGATTCTCATGATTTAACCAGAATACAACAAGAGTGCAGAAACCCAAGTCAATGAACACAACAAGCCTGTTGTGGGATATACTATAGCTCACTGCTCCTTATTGCCCAACAACACTGAAAATCTCCTCCGAGCTCCCACATAGGTCCTGACGTTTAGAGAGTAAACACTGGAGAGCACATGACGTCTCCGGTTGAGAACCTGCATCACTGCAACAGCTCCCTCAAGAGCTCATTCAAATATTTACGGTAGCTAATAAAACAAACAACAGTGCAAGACGACCGGGGGTCAGAGAGTGGCCCCTGGTCGTCTGGTGAGATAGGGCCAGTACCATTATAAACTTCTGATCAATACATCAACAGAATGTAGGATAAACAAAGATTTACAACCTCGTCTCCCTGCTGCCAGCGCATTGTTTCTCAAACTGCCTGGTAGACCTGAAGAGCGGGTAGTTGAGTAACAGACTTATGGACTGGCACCAGGCAGAATAATTAGCTTGTTGATTGACTGGTTGGTAGCAGACAGACTGTAGTTGAATGACAAGCTGTCCGCCTTGCATAATGACAGGGTAACAGCAATTGTCGTAGGCAGGTGGAGGATTTTTTTTTAGGTCGTCTGTCTCACCTTTGCCATGGCAACACAGCTCGCACTAGTTTACTGAATAAAACATTGGACTTCTTTCCTTCGTCTCTGCATCTGTTTCTCACGGTCACACCCTTGTCTCTGTCCATCCCCTGGGTCTCGAGCAGTGAACCAACATGTCTGCGTCGCTCTCGACTTCACTACCAGCCTGCTGCTCCACTGAAGCTAGCCGAGTCACTGGAGGCTGAAACATCCACCCATGATTCTGTATCATCTCCCTCCTCCTCTGCTGGTCCCTCTCATGCCTGCTGAGACTGCAACAACGAGCACGGCAGCACTGTGTGTGCCGCGCACCACAGGTCTCCGTGTTCCCAGGGCATATCCTTAGACAACTCCAGAGGTCTTTTAAATTTTTAATGAAAAGAGAGGGACGCTGTTTGGAGGGTTTCCTGGCACTCTGGTGAATTAGGAAACTTTTAGTGTTATTCTGCAGAGCAGCATGAAAAATATCTCAACACTCTTGCATTGACCTTTTAGTATCCAAAAAAGTAGTTAGCACCCAACAAAAAGAGGTAATTAGTGGTGTGTAACTTAACAGAGTGTTAAAGACCTGAATATTAGGCCAACACATTTAGTTCTTATAGATTGGGTCCAACTTGCCATAATAGCCTATTCATGACCCTAACCAATTTGCCAATTGTAGTGTATCAAAATATCTCCGATATGATCTATATGAAGATAGGAGAAACTGGAGTTAACTAAACCAAATCGACTTGACAGGGCACCTCTTCAGTAAAAGTCTTATAAACATTCTTTGGTTACCGTTGTATTTGAACACTTTTTCCACTTTGAAAAGTTTGTGTGCTTAGTCATAAATGAGTTATGGCAGTAGGACGAGGCCCCTGCAACAGACTGGGAAACATGAGGTTTCTGGGGAATCCAAAATACTGAATGACTCATGGATGTGATGCCAGTAATGTTCATAACTGATGCCAGCACCTGAGGAGGAGATGGATGCTCTGCACACCAGAGGCAGATCTGTTCAGTCTTAGCAAGGGCATGAAGGGCAAGCAAACTGATGTTCTACCACACGAGTCTTGTTTCCCTTAGACATTTTTTCTTTTGGTTGACTATAAAAAGTGAATGTACTTCATGTACTTTAGTGTAATTAATCATGTAGTGCCCAATTCTATCCTGGAGAACAATGAAGCATGGATCTGAAGAAAAAGTATTAAATATTAATAAGCATTAAATCATATTTGACAGCAACTGATAGACCAAAAAAAGTGATCTTATTAGCAGCAACAATTATAGGACTTATAGGATTAGAGCTCTATTCAACTGGAGCTGTTACAGTACGGATGACCCATTGTGCTCAGTGCCACAGAACCCATCTGCTCATCTAGGAGAGGGTCTGCTGCTCCTTGTATCTATGAAGGGTGAATCTGCTGCCATATTGCTTAAGGCTACAGATTCATTAACCTTTCGAACCTCCCTCGAGGCTCCCTATTAATACCTGCATCTGTTGAGAGAGAGAAAGGATATGACAGACACATTGGAAGATACACTTGGCCAGGTCATGGCGAGTTCACTGGACAGGGAGCAGCGTGAATGCCAACCGTTTGGCTAGCTTTGTATACATGCCTGGGCTTTGTGCTCGACGACCAGCTCCCAATAACTCATCTCTGCAAAGTGACTTGTCTCTCATTTAGTCTTTTGGCATGGACGGAGGCACTTATGGAGATAATCAGCTGCCGGGCAGGACCCTGTGATGAGAGCACTATCACAGAGAACAACATGAGGCTAGATTAGGCCACCGTCCAACCCATTAACAGTATCACGAGTACATCTAAGTCCAAAGTGAAAAAGAACTATGAAAGCATTTGCATTTAATTGCACAGCTGCAATCAAATTCAGAAGAGTTAGTCTCCCAGATTTTGCCAGGTTTAAGGGTGACTTTGAGATAATATATTGGTAACTGCTCCCAACAATAATAATAATAATAATGAAAAAAAAAAAGAGTAAAAAAAGTGTAGTTGTTTTTATAGGGTCAAACGACAGTCCTCGTCTTTCAATACCGCCAACGTTTATTTTTTTTCATGTCCGACCTTTCAAAAACAACATGGCCCCTTGGGTTCAGATTACTATTCAGCAAGATTTATGGTGCCATTATGTTGGGCAGAAAAGACCTCAGTAGGTGACTGACAAGGCAGAGGCTCCTTGCTGTGTCTGTCATTATAACTCACACTTATAGCAGCCTGCTTAGCTGAGAGGGCAGCGCATGATTGGTTCAAATTCAACCTGGTGGATGGGAGGGGGAGGTGAAACATTTCCCCCCTCAAAAAAAAAAGAAGAAAGAAAATCAATGGTTGGGCATTCAATGACTATGAGATGTTTGCTAATTTACTGATAAGCAAAAAAACATTAGATATCTAAAGTATGATTTCAATAACATTAACTAGTCGATCCCCCTCACTTGTTCCAAATGAAGAGTTCTTGCATTGAATTTCCTGAAAAACCATGTAATGTATGGCTTCACTGGTACATAACCTATCAAAAGCAAGGAGGAGGAGAAATAATGAAATGTAAATGAGCTCAGAAATGAACCCATAACAGGCTATACAGCATGAAATCTATGGTTACCACAATTTATGTGAAAGTCTGTCAACACAGGTCACCCAAGTAATTATGTATACCAATCTGTCATGTGTGACACATGTTCGCAAACAATCTACCATCTTAATTTTCACACCTCAGCAGGAGAAAGGAGGAAGCTGATAGTAAAGGTCTAATCGTGGTTCGACATTAGGGCGTTGCCGTGGCTACTACGTACGCAGGCGTGCAAGAATTTATTGTTTTGTGTTGGTGCTTCTGCGAGTACAATACTGTAATACTTGACTGTAACTGATTTGTGACACAGAAAATATAAAATGTAATGTACGTGGTTGCAAGTCACACTGCAAAGGAGGCAATGTAATAAGTCAAGCAGGCCAACCATGGAGAACAATATAAACAATTTTCTTGCTTGATAGAAAATTAAACTAGGAGCTAGCTAGGAGCTTTTTGATTACCAATTTTAAAGACAACCTAGTACATCGACAATTCTTCCTGATTTACACAAGTTGTTGTAGAGCAAGAACAGCTACTCTCTCTATTTGCAAAGTGACCCTAAACCTTTTTCCATAATAAACCTTTTAAGTGGATTCCACAGTCAGGGGTGGAAGGTACAGTACTGCTTTCTTTGTTAATATCTATGGAGGTACAGCATTATGTACAGCACTTTGTGAACATGAACATGGGATACAACATGTCGTCTTATCTAACCCACTTGGGAACGGGACAGGGGAAGTACACAGAAGGGTTTCAGCTAAGCAGACTGCTCCCAGCACCAAGAAAGCAGACTCCTAAATAAATCACGACTGGGTTAAAAATAAACTGTAACCCCTCCTCGCAACACCGATTGTTTCCTAAGCTGGCAGAGCTCATAGTAAATTCATCATCACAGTGACTCGGTGAGTTTACACAGCCTCGAAGCATGACTCAGCATGTCTGGAAGAGGGAGCTCGGTGATAAAGATATTAGACGAAGATGAGAGGTAGATGACAGTAATGACAACACTGACTGGAAAGTACTGAACACACTGCCACGTAGATGTTACACACCTTTCATAGGGGTTGGTCTACTGAACGTGTTTGACTAGTTTTGGCCAATTTATATCTAACAGAGCCTATCCACAGACTTTTACCTGAGCAAAGCCGAGCAACGTCGGACCTGCATTCAGGTCAGCAGAGGGGTCGTGAAGCCAGGTTGCTTTAACCCATGTCACTGTATCGGCCTAATGTCGTCCTCACAAATTGTAAAACATCCAACCTAGCTTTGAATGGCACTGAACAAGAAGGTAATAGGTCTGTGGAATTTTAAAAACAGGAAGTCGACGCTAAGATATGGCTAAAATCTTGAGTACATCTACAGTGGCGCTAAAGTGCCTCATTGCTTTCTTCGGAATGTACAGCAGCTTATGGGTAATGCGTCTATCAGAGACAAATCTCCAGGATATCCTCTCAAAGAAGCCTTCAAGTGGATTTTAATATGGACAGGCCTGTCATAACTCATAACAAGCTGAACACAATGCAGGTCCTGGAAAAACATCTTTCCATCCAGATATTGTTTTGATTTTGCTTCTTAGAGGAAATTCCTATTGAGCAGGAAATTAAATGCTAATTAAATGTAAATATTTTAAATAGACTTTTTAAAAAAAAATGTCAAGAGAACTAAAGAAAAATCAATAGGACGTCAACTATCTAAGTGAAAGAAAGTCAGAACAAAAGGGAGTTGATTTCTGCTTTCTCTATTTCCCCAAAGCTACAATTTAAACATACACACACACATAATACAACCACAGAGAGAAAAATGTTCACAGCATCTCAACAATATCATTTTTACCCTGCAGGTAACATTATTTTCTCTTGGCTCTGAACCAAACCAAGCTCTTGTGTCAGTACACGACAGAAGAGATTTTAACCCAGGATAAAATAAAAACCTTTATGCACGCTCCAACTTTTAGGTCTATAATATGGAACAGCTGCACAGTGAAGATTCGAGATCCTGATGATGGCTGCAGGCAAATGTCTTCTGAAAGAGGCAAATTTGTACAAAATGCCATAAAAACTGGTCTGACTGCTAATCAGAAGCCACTGATTTAACATATCTCCCTTAATTTCCTCTATGCAAATGAGTTTCTCTTAATGATAGCAAGTGGCTGATGATGTTGCAGCAACACAGTAAATAAATTAGGCTCTGTGCACTACAATGAGTTTGTTACAAAGAAGATGAAGATGGATGAGAAATAATAATAGAAAAAAAAACAGTTTATTAACCATTACCCCCTTGCAGTACAGTGGCCCAAAAGGGACAAAAGACAAAATGGAGGAAAATGTTACTATACGTACAGAGTGGCAACCCAGATTTTGTTAGACAGTAATATGAGTGTCTCTGAGAACTGAAACCAAAAGCACACATGTGATATCCCACAGTGGTGACATGAGGGTACTGACTTTCCCTCCATGTATTATCAATTATTCATAGAATCATCTTTGTATTGATCGCTGGCTGTAATGCATCCTGCTGCGGTATGTCCCTGATGCATTCAAATGCTTCATAATGATGACCAAGTCACAGAGCAAAACAACAGGAAAAATAACACGCCCTGATAATTCAGTCAGACAATATGAATCAAAGTCCACACAAACTAGAAAGCACTCAGTGATGGCAAATTCTGTCAAGGCTGCACAATCTGCTATTTTACAGAAACAGAAAATGTAGAATTTGTTAATCTGCTTCTGTATCCAGATCTGCATCAGAACACACAGTGACACTGTAACACAGTTAACCTTTTGCTCTAGAGCATAAGATACACTTAAATACTAACCATAACACTGTAGACAAAGTGAATATCAATATTAAGGCGTTTACATGGTTTGCAGTAACATAACTTTCCAGTAATATTGTAAATTTAACATGTTTGATTGTTTTATTGAGTTAATGTTATGAAAGACTTGTACTCTATAGAACATGAAATCCATGACTACAAATCCACAAACTAAAAGAATAATATTAGCCATTACTGGTTTGAAATAATGATGTGTTAATCAGGTTATAGTTAGATATCAATCTTAATGTGAATAAGATGATTTATGCGTGATGTGACAATAATTTGAGTATTTCTTAAACAGGTTATTAGAGTGGATATAAACACATTGAGACTGACTTATCAACCGCTTTGCATGAAGACTCCTTTTCACATGTTAATCAGCTGCTAGACTGGGCATTGAATACGTCCTAATTGGCTTTGCATGACCCTAAGCTACCAGACAGATCGGCGTTAATTGTTTAACTGCAGGATGTGCACCGTTTCCATGATCCTGTCATGTCCCACGTCTCACAGTCAAAGGTATTCATTAAAGATGCAGTGATGCACTCAGATTTTACATCCTTGTGTGCGATGCAACTTGTCTGTCTGCGACATCTATCCCAACATACTAAACACACAGTGCTGAAATGAGCAAAGAGCGCGATGTGACACCACTTTAAGCGCGATCCTGAGCTCGAACAGGCTCTGAGGAATATTCAAACTCCCTTTTACATTAGTGTACACACTGCTCAGATTTGCCATGCAGGAAGGAGCAATTATCATTTCAAACGAGTGAGTGAAGCAGAACTGGCGGAGGAGATAAGTGCTTAAAGGAGAGTTGGGGTCACCTTATTCCCTCTGATACAGAGTTGCCCTTGCCTCAAATTATTCAAGCCTGACGGGGAACAGTGGGAGATCGGTTCTTGAAAAACTTGCAAAGCGTCAATAATGAGCTGTGCGTGTCAGTCAGAATGCAGTGTGATAGGAGGCATAATTTCCCACTTGATCACAGTCCTGTTACAGAAACTACGGGAACCTTTGGAGATGCAAACGCCACTTGCGAGCAAATCACTTTAATGCATTTAAAAATGATTGCTATAAGACTACAAACTCACTGGAAAATAGATTATACTAATCTCCTTTTGTTTATTATGTGCTTCTGGGTTGAAAACCTCTTTACACTACGCTATCCAATGACCCATTTAGACTAATGAAGCTGACCAATCAGGAAATCCTCATGATTAGAGCCTAACATTTTGCTTCTGGTGGGAACATCGCAAAAAAAAAAAAGAGAGAGAGGAATTTAAATTTCCATTCGCTTAGGGCTCTGCAGTATGACAGAATGCAATTTAATGATTGTCCAAAGACGTCAGCAATGAGAGGAAAAAACCAAAAAAAACCCCAAAAAACTGGCATTTCATTTATTTCCCTGCCACTCTCTGGTCTCCTTGCAAATGGCTGCAACACAGGACAACATCCCATTCATCTGCTGGGTCGATGATGATGATGTCAGTCAAGTCTGTGAGCAAACTCTGTAGCGTGACAAAGGAGAGTTGAAGATTTACAGTCATGTAATCACACAATAGAGGCCTTTGTGAGGTCTGGACCACGCTGTGTTAGCATCACAGTTCATCTGCTAATTACACCATCAAATCCAAAGACTTGGCTATCCGTAGTGGGCTATTCATCTCATGACTTAAACATCAAGCTGGGGGGGCACGATTAATCCCTGCAGTTAAACCGATGTGAGGACTCATTTCTTTACAAGATTTGACAAGCAGGGCAATAGGATTTAAAAGCGTATCAGATGACGATATTCTGTTTCTGGCCGCTGCTTCACCTTGTCAGACCGACGGTGCAATCACTTCAGCGCGTTCAGGTACGAACGTCGATGATCGGAAACCACAAGCCTTGACCACCAAACTATTCACATTACTCATCCCAAGTGGAAACATGACACAGTCTGTTGGAGTCGTTTGTCAGGTTCGCTGCTTCAAGGCAGTTGGCTGTTTACTCTCGGCAAACATGTCGACTTCAAAAGGAACAGCTGAAGCCCTTCTGCTTTGTTTACTGTCAGGTAGGGGCTCTGTCTTTGTCTTTGCGAGCAGTCGCCGCCAATAAAGGAAGTAATAAGTCAACATTGTGGTCCCCCCTGGCAACAGTCCCGCTGATAATAGCTGATACATGCGACAGATAGGGATTGTTATCATAATGAAACTTATTCATCTATAACAGTTAATTAGGAAAAAATTATCTGAGAAATAATTGGAAATTATTAAAATGACTGATCCCATTATGATGAATTGATTTCAAATGAAACTGCAATAGAAGAAAAAAAATCTTTTATAGTTTTTTTTATAGTTAATATATAAGTGGTAATTGTGCAGAAATAAATGCATGCATGTAGCTTTATATCATATCACATAAACTGAATTAAAATATAGTATTGACAGCAGACGCAGCATCTGTTCTCTTTTTACTGATTCTGTATTGATTCTGATACCCAACAAGTGGTAAATCAAAGGGGAAACTGGGCACATGGTAGCAGTGCAGAATGTATTGACATAGTCTGTTAATGTATCTGAATGCAAACTCTAGGAACGATGTTTAAAATGAAATAGAAACTGCAGTATTTCACTAGTAAATTGCATCTCTGGCTATCTCTTTTATCGAAGGTGCCTGAAAAGTTTGACCTCCTGCCAAAGGATAGGCCGACAAGTTCTTAGTTTTTGTAGCAAAATTATGTTTGTATTTTACAATGGAAATAATACTCAGACCTCAGGGCAAAATATACATATTCATATGTATATTTATGAAATATATTCACTCCAACTGAAATACAAGATATGGTTATCGGCAGATTCACAAGGAAACACATTCCAGACAGACAGAGAGTCTGTTTTCCATTACAAAGTAACAGTTTTACTTTTTTTTCTCTACATTTCTTTCAAAACAAGCGAAGGAAAATGGAGAGGACATTAATTCCTCTCAGGAGAGGAACACGTTACATAATAGGTTTCCATCTAAAGACAGCTGCCTCAGTCAAGGCCTCATCCAAGCTGATGCAGAGGGCACCTCTGACAAACACCTCAGTCAGACTGAAGTGAAGTGACATAAACCCGACTTTACAATAAATCTGAATGGGTCGACATGGATTTAAAACCCTGCAACCAGAGTTGAATGCGATCTTTCACTGCTCAGCTTTATTATAAAAGGATGGACACACACACTTTTCTACAGCAACTATAGAGCAATATTATATGACTTGAATGAATCTCAGATATACTTCAAACAATAATACAATAGGAACTTTTCATGAAGTGACCAAATATAGACTAAATATAGACAGCCGAAACTGTCTGACATGTTGAATCTCCTGTATAAATACCACATGAATGTCTCTCTATAGATACACTCTGTTCATTTGTTAAACAGCATTTAGCAATCACTGTTAAGCAATATACAGTGTATGGGTCTATGGGTCTGGTGTAATTCTGTGCTTGAGCAGCTACCGACTCAGGTATGAACAATGATGACCAGTGATTGAACAGCAGTGGCTCAAATGCATTTAGAAGACATGTTTTTCATTTATGAAGTCAGGGTGCAAAAAGAGCGAGCAACAGGAGAAGGTAGACAAGTCAAAGGCTGGCTCACCAGCTCTCCTTTTAGCCCAACATCTCAACCCCTGCAGGGCCCGGCCAGCCTCTCCACAAGACCTGCAGGTCATGCTGAATATGAATAGCCTTGCAACTGGCAGACAAAGCTATGCATAGACACAGCAGAGACAGCAAGCAGACGGGGCCTGCAGCCAGGTCTTTAGTGAATGCAAATGCGAACCGTTAAAACTTATCGCCCATGTGTAAAGGCGGAGTGTGACTTTTCACAGTTTAGGTTGCATTAACGCTGCAAGAATTCGTTCAGATTCCTCAAACTGAGGCGCCTTCTCTGCCAAATGTTCAAGCTGCAGAGAAAACCTCAGAGAAAACAAAACTTTCATGGGATTTTTACACATAAAATCTATTCACTTCTTCACTGGTACTGCTCCACAATAAACTGCTTTCGAACTCATCTGCACAAATTCAACTCAGCTGATGAAAAAGGCAGCGTGGCTGGCCTCACGCCTGCAATGTCCTGTCCAGGGTGCAATCTGGCTTCAGCCCAGTGAAATGACGGTTTTCCCACATCTCAGGCTGCACAGGGACTCTGAACACGCAAGTTCCCATCAGCTTGTACTGAGCACGTCCAGTCCCTCTGGACATTATGGGATATCACTAACCTTTTGAGGGTTAAAAATCAGCAGAGTGCCTCCACTTCCCTTCCAGCTCTTTCACCACAACCTCTCCACATGCTGACCATTCCTCTGAAGTTGTTACAGTGGGTGGAGTGTTGGGTGGAGTCTGTGTGTTTGTTTTGAGTGTTTGAATATGTGTGTGTGATTGTGTGGGTGGGGGTCCGCCTGTGCATGTGTGTGTGAGCTAGAGGAACAGTTAGGGAGGAGCACGCAAGATGCTTTTGCAAGTGCTTCAAGTGAAAAAAAAGGTTGCAGCAGCTTTGTTTACAGGAACAGAGCCAGAGAGCATCAGAGGTTTTAGTGTTACTGATACACTATCACACACTGGCAAGAGGAGGAGAAGAACAGCAGAGGCCCGAAGGGGAAAGACGGCTCCACTGGTCATTTACTGTCTGATTCCAACAAAGCATATCGGCACCATCAAAACACTGAACTGGGTTTCGGCTCTCACACCAGATTTCGTCCATCAGTTCCGGATAAAGTACACATTTTATAAGCTACCAAAACCAGGGTCAAACTGTGTTTGTTTCTTAAAAATGCAGGGTGATATGGGAGGTATGTCAACACATCCTACAACATGCCAGCAGGGATAAGAGGAGGCGGCTGTTTAGGAGAATAACAGGAAACATGCGAGGTGTCATTAAGCAAGTGTAAAGTTGGACAGAATCACTTCCACAAGGCTCCACATGACGCAAACAGACCTGCATGATTAATCAGTGCTTAGCAGCGACAGATTTGCCAATGTTTCTTTAAGTCTGGTGAAAATAAATAAGAGCCAAATTAACAGCACTAGACCACTAGTTTGTTGTTGCTGTTTGGGTTGGATGCAAATAGCAGCTGTTTACGCACATGGGAGCAAACAGAGAGCAGAGGGGCCAGTCCATCATCCTGCTCCCACTATTATATACTGTTTTTACAGCAGTGCTGCGACTCCTCAAAAATGATTTTTTAATTCGTATTTTTAAATTATAATTTGGGAATGTTGCTTATTAACAAGCACACATGCATTCCCAATATCATCCCTTCCCATCCTAGAATAACTGCTTCAGCTGAATGCTTAAAAATGACACCTATCAGGTTAAAGTGTTCTGGCTCTTGTTTTTAAAAAAAAAAGCGCGTTTAGATTAGATGACGCTTCACTTGTTTCTCCCTGCTGTCAAGGTGTTTTACCTTTAAAACCAAAGGACACCGAGGAGGCACAAAAAGACCTTACCATCCACGAGCTGGTGAATAAAAACGGCAGCGCAAAACAAAAACAAAACAAAAAACACTCGGTCACAGCTGAAGTCCTCACAGTTCTTGAAAGAAAGTAAAAACGATGTCGAAAACGGGCCGAAGTAAACATTTAAATCCACTTAACGTGCGCGTTTAGAGTCTGTCGGCGTGTCCGTGAAATGAAGTCCATCCTTAGTGCGTTTGAAGGCGAGCCTCCTCTACTACAGACTCAGGCTGGCTGCTTTCAAACCTCAAAAACTTTAACTCCTCCCACTGCACACGCTGCCTGCCTGCAGCCACAGACTGAGTATAAAGAGCCTGCAACATAACATCTCCTCAAGAAATCACCTATTGTTAGTCCAGAACTGGCAATTATCATTCAAGTTACAGTTAGTATGCCCTTTCTGTCGGAGGAAAATGCCTCCAAGTGTTCATAAACAATGAAAAAGATGATCAGAAATGCAGAAAATTATTTATATTTTTTTGATAAAAATGCATACACCTAATCTGTATACAATTTGACAACGCTGTGTACAAGTAACTGTTCAAATTTCACTTCTTTTAAAAAGATATTCTCCATAAATGAAATGTGTTTTGCAGTATATGTCTCTAAAAGAGGAGAGTCAGATCTGGCAGTCTCTTCTTTCACATTCTGACAGTGACAGATTTCTTTGCTGAGGGAAACTTTTCTTGCTCTGTTGTCTTGGGTATCAGTGAGCCTGTTTTTCTCTTGTGAGGGCGATACCCTGCAGCCGTCAGACAACTGATGACAATTGAGAGCGTCCACCACAAAGAGAATTACAGCGGATTATGTACAAAAGCAAAGACTTGAACACAACCAAACCCAGCCATTCATGTAATCTCTTTTTGCCCCTGGAAAAGAGTCAAAGAACTCTGGACTCCAGTCATTTAATTTTACTTTTTAAGAGCTTGTGTCAAAACAGCAGTCAGCGTGGCCTTCTGCTCTGCTTAGGACATCCAATCTGATCCATGTCACCAAAATTATCATCTTTTCTTGACAAGAAGGGACACAAACCGAGCTCTCGCGCATAACACAAACCCACTTCACACCCAGAGGGGAGAAGATAACATTAATAATTAGTCTCTGGCTCCTTGTTTTTTAGTGGCCTGCGACAATGTGTGAATTTGTCAGATATTTTGACAGTTAACACCAAGAAATGTGATGGCACTAACCGAGGCCGGCGCCCAACGCTCGAGGCTGCATCCTGATGGCCCGGTCTGACAGAACCCTGCCGCTTTTTTCGCTGGAAATGTTGTCACACTCTGACTGGTTTTGTGTGAGTGTGCCACAAATAAAGCAAAGGCCAACGTTCCCACCCACTGGAAAAGAAAATTGTGACAGGCGGGGGTTAAACTCACGACAGAGTCTCCGACTTTCTGTCTTTCTTTTGTCTTGACTGCACGCATGTTTCTCTCTCTAATAGACAGACACCAAATCAAAGTTGCTCTCCTTTATCTGCCAAACCCAAAGTAATCCCGCAAATTGAATCAAGGATTACTCCCGGGAAGATTAAAATCATCCAACCTATGCAAAAGTCAGGTTTGCAACAACAGAGGGTGGATGGCCCACTCAGCAGTATGAATTCCTCTTTACTACTTTTCTATTCGCTCTGCAATTATAGACTGTATAGCACATTGATATATGAACTCATTAACCTTATCAAAATATGAGTGCAATGTCTCTACCTCACACTGAAAAAAAGGAGAAACATTAAAGTGCCAGGCAGTCCGCAGATGTTGGCACTCTTCAGCTGAAGATGCAATAACAAGATGCTGAGTAGCTCTGCAGCTTTGGGTGAAGCACTTTGATAAGAATTAAGTGGCCTCCTGGTAATGAGCACGCCGGGGTGTGTTTGGACTATTTCACACTTTGAAGAAATTATTTCCGACGTGAGAGATAAAGCAGCAAGAGAAAAAAAATAAAACTATTCATCAAGTCAGGGCAGATTACGTTCCTGAAGGTTGAGTTTCACAAAAGCTCAGTTGTTGGACCACATCACCCTTAATCTGTCGCCGCACTCAAATAATATCCCCCCCTTGTCGTGGCACGAGAACGCACCAGGGAGCATACGGCAGCCATTCATATTAAGGTCACTGCCACCCGTCGGGCTTTTATTGGGGTTAAGTATATGACAGACTCTTTGGGTAATACGCAACACCAGATTTGGTGATGCCTAAATGTGGATTTACCCACTCAACAAAAGCTCTAAGTAGTAGCAGCTAAAACCATGTGTCAGTGGAATCAAACAGGCTCAAAATTCACTTTAAATTTAGATTATGTTACCTCATATTCTGCAATCAGTGTTACCTGCATATAGGCAACAAAAAATAAGAACCTGCAAAAGTTAAAAGAGATAAAAATGTTTTAATAATCTTCATTACCAAGCCTTTATCCCTAAAAGCATGCAGGCTATTGTGCAAAAATGCTTCACATATATATGTTTAATCCTATTTGAATAGTGTCTGCTAGAGGGGATGAAGACGAGAGTTGCTGACATGCAACAAGGTCGAACTCGTGACCCTGTGAGGTGTGCTCCCCTCGACCAGTAAGCTCTCCCCCCCCCGCAGGCTTTGATGAAGGCAGAGCAGCCCGGCACAGGCGCCTCCTGCGCAGCTAACAGCGCTATGACTCATCCCGTGTCCTCACCTTGTCCCGCTCCGACAGTCGCAGAAATGTCCCCACGTCTCACTCATCCCTCTCTACACAGGAGGCCGTCTCTCCCTTCACACTGATGATTCATGACTGTTGGACTGATGCAGCACTCCAGTCTGAAAGTTTCCCATTTGCTTCCTCTGCAAATGATCCTGGGTCGGGTTGGTTTGACAGGTTGGTCATATATCAAGGAGGGGAATGACTTGCTGTTTTGATACCTTTAAATCAGACTGCAAGCGCTGTTAGCTGTGACTACTCGCCATGTTTTCTGCACATTTGGATAACCGATGCAAACTAATGTTTCTTGTACCAGATGATGTGTTTCTCAGTGACTTTTATGCACATGTGAAACCATCATTCATTAGATTTTTGCTGTCTGATGTTGAAACTTCTACATCAAGAGACCAGACATTTAGTTTGCCAGATGAAGCAGGGCACTATTTTTAGCTTACATGCACACAGCTACTCCTTTTGTCTATTGGTGACTCAACATTACTCGACCTGTGACATATTTTGGACCCTAATCTACAGTTTAAAGGGCTGGTTCATCCAAATTGCAAAATCTAGCTATGCAGATAGTAGTTGGAGGTCAATGAAATTAGGTTTGTTGTACTCACGGCAACAAAAGACAACAAAAACAATAACATGGTGACACTGGATAATCCACAGACCTCAGCTGTCATTGGAACTACTTTCTCCCAAAGAAATAGTCCCCGTAAAAACAGCTGACGCGATTGTTGTCATCTGTGGATTATCCAGCGTAGATATTGTTCATGGAAATGGAAGCTGCTGTTACAAAATTTCATTCGGTTCCATTGAATTAGGGTGGAGGCAGAAATCAAATCTCTCTGCATGGCTAAATACCACTAAAGGCAAGTGAAAAAATGTGTTTTGTTTTTGTAATTTGGATGAAGTGACCCTTTAAGAAACCAGGGAGCGCACACACGTCCCTGCAGGCTGTTGGGAGCAGCCAGTGTGACCACACAGTATCACTGTCACTGCAGATGGGAGCTCATGTCCATATCAAAGACAAGAGAGGTGGCTTCCTGTGTATACTACTGCCATCCTCCCCCCATTCTCTCTCTCACATGTCAGAAGTAGGCCTGAGCTTATAGTGACAGGGAAAATAATTAAACAGGAGATGCAAATCATGTCATCTACTTTAATTGGCTTTTGCTTTCATTCCTGACATGTTCAATCATCTCAGAGTGACTTTTTGAAGCTCTTTTTTTTCCGCCCCCCCCCCCCCAGCATAATTAAAGCTTAGAGGTTTACCAGCTAACTTGTCAACGCAACTTATCATAGAAACCAGATTACAAGAGCTGAAGACTTAATGACTACCAACCGGTAGTCTTGGTATGAATGTTAAATTTCTACAGGGTCTTTTCTGCAGATTTCATGTTTTGCCAACAATTTTTATTTCTTTGATTTTTCTTTTGGGTTATTTGTTTTGTAAAACTTCACAAAAGAAAAACTTGATCTGAAGATGTGGAGGGGAAAGTGTCAGAAGGATGCAAGCGGGCTATCTTTTGGATTAGCTTTGTGGCATTTCTGCATCAGTAAGCAGTAAAGTTAGAAAACAAATGCACACAAAGAATGGAAAAATAAAAAAGCCAGATAAAGAAAGACTGTGAAACAGACTCGAACCCTTGACGTCACGAGCACACACTGGAAACAGCTGAATTGTTTGGATGCCTCTTTATCCTCCATAATAAATATGAATTTATATCTGCTCTCTGACAGCTCTCTGCACGCACATGTGGCATAAATATGAATTCTATAGGATGCTATGAGATTAATGCACCTTAATGTTTGGTTTTCCCCTGAGAGCTTGAGGGAAATTATGTCAGCGACGGTCAGTGCAGCTTAAATGAAGACGTCGCTGTTTGTGTGTGTGTGTGTGTGTGTTTGCTCAATACATAGATTTTCTTTGTCTGGCTCCTTCTTCGTGGTTTTGAAGCTGTAGATGCCGCAGTAGGAGGGCATAGGTGAAGGTCCTGCACAGCTGCACAGTGGGAAGGGGGAGGGCTGTGGAAGGAAGAAAGCCTCCAGGCGCTGAGAATGAATTAATGAGTTCCTGTTTTTTTTTTAATGAAATTTTCAGCGCCAAAAGCTTTATTAATCTCGACATTAAATATGGTACAGCGTTAAAGGGGAATACCGTTAAATTTAAGAAATTGCTTTTATATTTCGTAGGTCTAATGGCAGGTTTATCCATTAAGTTTTTTTCTGATCCCTTCCTGAAATTAAAGACCAGAAAAATCAGAAGTTGGAGCTGCTCCCCTTTCAGTGAAGCTCTGTAGAGGTTTGTGGAATGTTAAGAAAAACAGCTCATTGAAAACAGAATGAACTTTCCATCAGCTGCTTGGACAGCAACACAAGATATGAGTGATTCTGCATATTAAACTTTACTGGTTTACCAGAAACGATTTGGGGTTTTTAGAAGTGATGATTGAGCGAGGATCATCCTCCATATTTTGCTTTGCTCTCACCCTTCTGTTCAGTGTTTAGTCTCTGTTAAACCACTGTACAGTAGCAGGTATCCTGGTGCTCTAAGCTAGCTTTGTCCATTTGCAGACACTGCCCTCTACTTTTGATGTATTAATTGTTTTTTTAATGCAGTTACAAGTTAGATTGAATATATTCAGATGTTGGAAGACAGACGTTATAAGAAGTTGAATATGATAAGGTCGTGTGCACCTGCATACATGATATTTGCAGGGCAGTTTGGGTGAAAGTATAGCTCAGTGTTCAGTTTTTACAGGATGGAAGAACCAGAGCAACTGTCCCCGTTGGTTTTTCCATAAGTAGGCCCCACATCGTCATATTTTTTATTCTTGGGAATACTTGTGGTGTCTCTCTTTAGAGCCAATGGGGAAAAGGCCCTCAAACATTCACAACCTTTGATTAAAAAAGAAAGAAAACAACATCCGACAGTGCTAATGTGGAAGCCTGCATATATGGAGCAAACACTCACACAGAGTCAATGCAATGAAACAGTGACCCACCTAAAGTCCTCAACAAGGTGAAGAGAAAGGATTCTGTAATTAGGATCGGAATTGGTCACACAGTTGGCAGAGTCAATGATTGACTGATCTTTGTGCACTGCGAGTCTTTCACTTTTCTAGCTTGAGGGAGTTCAAATATTCATATTTTCTGTAGTTGATAAGTTTGACGTCAGGAATTCTGCAAACCTAAACTTCACTTCACAGGAAGCTCCAAAGTCAGGATATGTGACAAAACAAATGAGACAAGATAATCCTCACAATCAGAGCACAATAATAACAGAAGAACTGTTTAACATTTAGACTCTCTGCCAAATTCACAAAAGCGCAGTGTATGACTGCATTATTAGCTCCTGGTCTTACTTTTAAAGGTCTTTGGGGCAGCGGGGAGACACAGTGTCTGTTGTCAGCTGTAATGGAATTCAAACAGCAAGAAATCAATAAACTATCTCAGTATGACCACACATTAACCTTTTAAGGACCCAAATAATGTTTCAACAGCCAATGGGAGCTGACTATGCGCTGCACTTCCTCATTGCCTGTTGGTTTGTTGTTGGCCACCACCCTAATTACTTTCCATTTATGCCTACAGAGAGTATGTCAGAGTTAAACAGCCCAGAGGAAGAGCTGTTTCATGTGCTAATCATCGATTTAAAAATCCACCAACATATTTTCACACACTGTTCCATGAGGGACTGCGGAGAATTTGAATAAGGCCAGCTGACTTCTCAAATATCTTTGTGTGTTTCTTCCTTTCTGTGCGGTTATAGCTGCAATCTCTTATAATAATGAGCGAGTTGAAAGGCATAGCAAAGCTAATTTGTTTGTTGGTTAATTGAAGAACAGCATGCATGTTATCTCGCATGGAAAATATATTGTTTGGTTTGCTGCCAGTGAGCTGATGGCATTTGATGGATTACACTTCCTTCCAGATTTACTAGATATTTGTTTGAATTATGGATCCCACTAATGGAAATGAACTAAACAGGATGGAGAGATTTAAAATGATCTAATTTTAGCCATTAATATAGAAATGGAGAAGCAGTGAATCATGTCTGGCTCTTTATTTGTTGGCTCTATGTGGTATAAAAATGGACTAACATCTGGATGAATTAGTTATGAGGGTGTCCACATGTGAAGTAGACCAACCATATAAAATATTAACATTTCAACACACTGGATGTAAAAGGTTAGGTTGCAATACGTTGCTACACAAAATGCAATTTGGTCAACCTCGGCCCAAGAAGAAATAATGCATCAGTGACTTCACTCCTTGGTTCCATTATCATTAATGTGTCATTTAGCAGTCAAAAGCCGTGGCAATAATAGAATTACTTTTCCTATTAGACTCAGTGTCATTGAGTCTCACAGTGAAAGAGCCCAGTGCACATAATGGGGAGGGAGAAGAAAGAGAGAGCGTTGCAAGTGTCCAAATGTCACAGGCACGCGAGTTCACACCACATGCACACACCCTGTTTTGTCGGTGACACAACAGGAACAATCTATACGTACATAATGAGACTGTCAGGGCTTTATTGTTGCCAATATATCCCCCCTGTCCAGCTGGCAGGAGTCAGACCAAACTAAACCATCACACTCAAAGCCTGATCAGGAACTTAATGCAGTAGCAGCTTTCAGTATGATTTTGCTCCCAGCATCCTTTCACCCTCCTAGGGTTATCTCAAAGCAAGGTGACTGACATTTGTCAAAAAAGACACAAGATAACACCCTGAAGTATATCCAGGCTTCTTCATTCAGGCTGGAAAGCTACACACACACACACACACACACGCATGCATATGAATAACAAACAGATTTCTCATTTCTGAAAGCACACACACACACGTGCACCTCAGCAGCACCTTCCTAGGACACAGACACACAATGGGCCAAGAACCTGACATGAATGCAATCTATTGCCATGGCACCCAGCGCCTAGATGACCGGTATCTGTAGTAACTGAGCAACCTCACACCACTTCATTACTCCAAGCACAAACTCAGCTGCGAGCTTCTCCTCCCAGGCTGCAGTGGCAGCAATGCCTCCTGGTGTTTGTCCGCCACTCTCTGCAGAAAAAAAACCCCATCATCCTTTTGTCTTATTGTGAGCCATATCGCCTGCTGTCATATCAGAAAAGGAGGGACTCACCGTGCTTTTCCCCCCGGCGGCGGAGACAGGAGCCAGGTGGAGTGAGCAGAGGCTGCAGTGGCGGAGGAATCCCCCTGGTAGTGTATGTGTAAGAGTGTGTGAGAAGGAGCATGTAAGTGTGTGTGAGTGCATGTGTGTGTGCATGTGTGTGTGTGTATGTGTGTGCAGGGAGTCAGAGCTGATCCAGCAGATGCAGGCGGGAGCCACCAATAGAATGAGGAGAGGGAGAGAGAGAGGAGTGTGTGAGAGAAGGAGGGAGGGAGAGACAGCAGAGGAGGGGTCTGATAGCATTACATCATGGACTAGGGAATGGTAGGTTTGCAGGGGGTGGGCTACGGGTGGGGGAAGGTGTGTGTGTCCTTATGTTTGTGTTTGTGTCTGCATCACCATCACTGTATATTCTCCCTCTGCAGCGGACCACAGGATGATTAAAGATTGTGTCCATGCTGCATACAGTGTCGTCATGGTGCCTGCACCTGGGTGTTGTGCGTCCGTGAATATGAGCAGAACATAAACAACAGCTATAATCAAGAAGGTATAGTAATCACAACTGGGTGCACCACATTGCATAGATCATGTACCCAAGTCTCTTGGAAACTATAAATAAGTATTCTCACAGCTTTCATGTACAGATGCATTCCAGATGCTGATTTTCCTTCCCTTTTTTATACCATACAGGCTAACAGTTTGCTGCAGATGGACATTAAAAAAAAAAAAATCTCAATCCCGCCTCTTTTGCCACAGGACACGCACTCTGAGCTACTGGCTAATGGCTCCCTTGTCAGTTTGAAAAAGCACTGATGGACATCCTGTTAGGAAGTCACTGACATTTCAGGTGAGTGATTCTAAACACTTTCTGCTGGTTTTGACATAGCACATCTCTAAATGGAGGAGAAAACACACACACTCACACATACACATACATTTTTTTTACCCTATAGCAGCAGCAACAGCAATCACCTGTCTTTGTGCAGCCTGCCGTCCCTAAAAAGGAGCAGAGATGGGGAAGGGAGGACAGACAGAGGGAGGGGAAAAAAAAGGGCGTTAGTAGGAAAACAATGACAGCTCAGGGTCACCCTAGCACCTCTGCTCTGTCTGCACCGATCTGGCACAAGACAGGCAGAAAACGAGATAGGAGGGGTGCAGGTGGCAGAAACACTTAGATAAGGAAGTGTCTTCTCCCAGCTCTCTTCATTAATTTTCATAAGTTAAGTTGTGTATGTGTTTAGCCCTGCAGGCCTCGCAGGACTTAAAGCATGTTGTCATCTTGTACTCTCGTTCAGGATGTAGCTACAGTATATCCACCTCATGTCTCTTCTCTTAGAGATTCATGACCAAAGACAAGTTCATTATAGACAATACAGCAGGGCTTTATTTGAACGATAACAAGCACAAAAATTCAGCTGTGACTTGGGTTAATGCAATACTAACGCAGTTATCGCACCTCAAAGTACAGGGGGAAATCTCAGTGGGGAAACAGACAGAAAGGTGCTATTGAGTCAGAGTGATTGATGATTGTTCTCTATTTACAATATTTCTGGCACGTTCGCTGTTAATGCCGGCTTTCAGAAGTGCTGCCACCCGTGCCTCTGCTGCCAATATCATTTTATGAGATATTGGATATTTTCACACACACACACGCATGCGCGCACACACACATACACACACACACACACCTAATGATTCTTGCTCCTGTTTCAAGTTAAAGGGGATGTTGGCCTCAATCAGTAACTGGCTAAAGAATGGCCTCTTTTTATGTCTTTGTTCTCTCATCTCTCACATAGGAATGGCTGACTGGGCATGCTCCATCTATCTTCTGTGAGCTGGACTGTCAAAGATCATAGCAGTGCCTCATTTCAACTCATTTCAGGGCATTTGTTGGGCAGTGTGGCTGGTAACTTCTGACACAGAAGTTTGCAGTAGTGGTAAGTTCCCCATCATGCATATATATGCAGAGGTAATCCCTACAGACTTTCAACAGCACCTTTATTTTTTACATTGGTTCCACATCTTCTGTGTGTGTGGTTTGAGTTTCCAATTAAAATACCTTAATTGAAAGATAAATAGCACCCTGAAGCTGTTTTATATTTCTTCACTGCAGGGCATTATCTCGCTGATTCTGGCCCTGCTTGTTGTTATGTGTAAGTTCCAGTGAAGCTGTATCTTCCTCGACTTACAAAAACAAAACCATGCCCTGTTGGGAAGGGGCCACATCTTAAAGTCAACATGGTGGCAGGGTTCCCAGGCTCTGGAAAATAAGCAGTAATTAAGACCGCTGACATGAGAATGGTAGGCCAAACTGAAATGCTCTAACAATATAAGTGTTCCTTTGGTTCCTTTGGTTACATATCATATATTTGTTTAGTGCCATATTGCCTAACTCGTGATTTACTATTTATTTAATAGAAAATATAATATAATTTAATAGAAAGGTTTACACTGGCAGTTCTGTTAAACAACAAAACCATTAATGTACTGTAAGAGGAGTTCATACCCTGCACCTGCAGCTATGAAACTACAGTATGAGCACTCTGTTGACAGGCCTTTCACACAGAAGACATTTTGACTTGTCACAGTAGGAAAAGTACAGGTGTTACTAATAACATTAACGATGGCTCCATTGTGTGACAGTGAGCCAGCATGCACAATACCAGGACCCTGAAACTAAAGCAGTTAAATGGAAATCAGCCATCATTAATTGTATTATTTACACCTGTGCTTTTACTACTGTGACATCTTAAAATGTCTTCTGTGTGAAAGGCCTAGGGTACGTCCCAAGTCCCTTATTTGATTGTTCCTCACTCCTCAATCCTCGCTTGAACCGGAAGTTGTTCTGGTCTGCTGTCTTTAATGCCGTGTCAAAACTTTTATTTCTACTCTGAGGAGCGAGGATCGAGGAGTGAGGAGGGATTATATATTTTTTATTTGTTTTCTCACTCATCATCTAGTTAAACATCTGTTAATTGTTGGTCTCATCAACAAAAGAACCATAAACAACTTTCTTCATCTTTTAGAAGGATTCTTCTCTTCATGATCTGTTATTTTCCCCATTAACTTTTATTATGAATACAATTAAAGTCATGGAGAGTCTGTCTGTGAGCAAGAAACTCATTTTACACACATTTATATTTTACATAATTTATCATAATTTCCATTCAGTCTAATGTGAGGCTGAAAATTCCTGAGCGTCAAGTTTGATATGAGTTACATCATTTCCATCATTTGAGCCTAATAGATAATTTTGTTGTGTTCAAAAGACACTCTGATCATATTCTGGGTTATTAAATAATTAATCCACAATCAGACTATCAATAAATACAGATGCAAATAATGAATAAATAATATAAACACATTCTGCCAGTAGAAATGGTTCCTGTGTCTCTGAGCAGGACACAGTATAAATACAGAATGCAGGTTTTTATTCATGTGCAGGTGTTTGTCAAACAGGTAACAGTCTACAGAGTGAAAACAGCTGCACCTTTATTAGTGTCAGCACAGTGCACATGTGTGCAGACACAAACTCCATCAAAAGTCTCTACAGCAGTTAAACCTGACTGATCAGCTGCTGCCGTCATCAGAAACGGACGTTGCTTCACATGACGCTTCAGAGGACACTTCAGTCTTATTTCTCTAAAAACATATTACTGTGTTTCCTCTCTCCTCGCATGGTTTCCTGGCAAAGGATGCAATTTAAAGGAATTGGGATGTACCCCAGACTGAGAGATTTGTAAACATGTCTCTCAGTCAAGGTGGAAACTAGTCATTTAATGGGTCATACCTTAAACCAGGGAATAAAGCCTTTTGGAAACTATTATTGTGCACAGTGTTGCCTTGTTGTCTAAATGTTTGACACCAGGAGAACCTCAGACATGAGCACAAGCACTTCCAGAATATAGTTTGTAATATATATTCACTTAAATTCAATGGACCAGTCTTAGAGAAGAACAGCCTGGACAGTACCCGCTGTTAGCAAATTATAAACTAAAATTTCAGAAACAGTTTAGCCTTCTGAAAGTGAGATTTCAGGGACAAATCACAATATTTGTGTGTGTTTGTGTATCTCGTTTCTCAGATGATGGTTGCTAGAAACACACAGAAACTACACAGAGTCTATGAGCAGATATATTTTAGTGAGGATAATCCAACATTAACAGTCATACTGTAGTGTAAGCATCAGTGTAAAATCTTAGGCTGTAGGATGTATTTTAATATAATGTTGGGAATAACTGCACATAATTTTGAGTGTGTCCATTTTCAGTGTACTGCAGACCATGTATGTAATAAAACACAAGTAGGAAATAGATCTAAGTATTCATTCACCCTGGTCTGGATACTGTAAAATGCTCTTTGTCTGCCTGTGAGGTACATTTCTTGATACTGGGCTCTTCAATTTCAGACACTGCCTAACAAGCACTATTTATAGTTTAATTTAGTTAGTTTTTTTTTAAGTCTCTTTTTTCCCCCTCAAAGGGGAGTGTGGAGTATCTTAATGCACAAAGGTGTCCCCTGGCGTCTCCAGTTATCCCTATCAGCCCAGACCCCCTCTCCTTTCACCACCATGCCTGCACTGTTCCCTGTTTCCTTGGCAACCCTACGGCCAGCCAGGCCTCTCTCTCTCTCTCTCTCTCTCCAGATACACAGGGACTTCTGTTCTTGCCCCTAAGCAGCTGAAGAAGGTCTCACTAAGGTTGTGCAAAGAAAAAGGTACATGCTTATCCTTTTCTTCTCTCTCCCAATGAGACACTTGCATGACCACAAACAGAAAAATAGCTCCACTCAAACCGAATGAAGCTTTTTGTTTTGTTATATATGTGATGCTGAAAACTGTACTGCATTTATTATCTGAAAACCGGAACATGAAGGTCAACTGCTGTTAAAGCTCATCGCCACTGACTTTCAGGTGAGAAAGGTGCAATCGGTTCCAAATGGATGGGAGCGCCATATAGGAAAACAATGATGTTCTGTGTCATTTTGAGAATAGATTAGTGTCTGTTATGATAAAGCATGAGCATAGACAGTGTGTCAGTGTTGCTTTTATCCACTCTTTCATCCATTTAACTGAAGCTTGCTGTATGGAGTAGAAAGGTCCAGCTTTAAATAGTTCAACATTCTCTTTGAGAAAGATGAAAAGATTGATATCACTCTCATATCTGTGAAGTAAGAGCTAGAACTAGACATTGAAGGCTAGCTTAAAACAAAACATTGATGATGTGTGTTTAGACATAACAGTGAAATTTGACCACTGGACTAATTGTGTTGTCTGTGATTGTTGCCCAAAACAGCCAACATATCGACTGTACAGACATTGGCTGTAAGCTAGCTAGCAAAGTACGCACCAGCTGTGCGTGTAGAGTGTCTCTTTCCTTTTTGCTCTTGTTTCTGTATTTTAATGAAGTAGATTCATAACGTCACAGGACAGGCACACATTTTTTGTGCCCTCCCGCATCATTATGCAATCACGCTGCTTTTAAAATCTGCTTTGCGTTCCCGTCTGAACAGAATGAAAACAGATATATATAAAAAGTACAATTTGTGGTTTTAGGGAGAGTTAAATGCTGTTGCTCTTTCTTGATGAACAACAGCTGTGTGCAGTGACTTCCCCAAGTCTTGTCGTCACAGTGAGGTTGCCATGCAACCGGAGGAGATGCTTCACAGAAACGCTGGGCTGATGGATAAATTGTTGGTCATCAAGAAATAGTTCAAGCACATTTCAGTTAGTGTACGGATTAAACAGACACAATTTACTGTGTAAATAACGTGCTTCTGGGTGTATTTTGTAACTTTGAAGAGAGCCAGGCTAGCTGTTCCACCTGCTTCTGGTCTTAATGCGAAGCTAGGCTAATTGCCTCCTGGCTCTGGCTCCAGACATGAGAGGGCAATCTTCTCACCTAATGCTCAGAAAAAAGCGAACAAGCGCATTTCTTTAAGATAAAATATCCAAATAATCCTTTCATACCTATCTCATTTAGTTTGGACTTTCAGACTTACAAAAATTAAAATTCAAAATCACAGGTGTGAAATAGGAAACCAGAAATAGGAAAAATGAGCCACAGTAGCACATGGGGAGAGGAAGAGACCAAGTTTTTAATTGAAATATATATAAATATCTGACAATTTTATAAAAAGTCAACTGGAAAAAAGTCATGAAAATGCTGACACTTTCCAGGTATTTTCAGATAAGATGAGACAGGATATGAGCTGATGGGAGAGCAATGCCATCTGAAGATAAACAAGCTGCGGCAGCAGTATATAAAGGCGCGCGATGCCATTAGAAAAAGTGGTGTGTCGACCAATGAGAAGCACAAATTTCCTTTTTATGATGTAAATAATAATATAATGATATTATTATAGTGGCAATGAAATGAATCTGTTCATTCATTTTTCTCCATTAATTCAAACAGCAATAGAAGGCTACCTGTTCTTTAGTGTGCTGGCATAATTGCAATGTGAAACCTAAACTAACCGGATCAAATGTATACAATTTAACAAAAACATGAACCTTCGTTCGGACTTTCAGGTGTGAAACGGTCCTAAGACTGCAGTGACCTTAAGTAACCTTTTGTAGCCGTGAAACAGATCTTCTAACAGACATGGACAGTGGATTCTGGGAAATGCCAGGCTGTCCAGTTTGCAAAATTGTTTCCTCCCTCAAAAGTGACATTAGAAAATACCAGCACAGACAGCTTTGTCTGACACTGTGTTTGTAGATTTACAACACAGCGTTCTTGAGCACTACAATGCCAAAACATGTTCTTTTTCACCAGAGCCTAACTCACTTGAACTAGTGCAAAAGAGATGTAAGGTTCATAACTGCGGGGCAGTTGTTGTTGTTTTCGAATCTCACATCCCATTTCAACACAACATCAGCACCATACAATGCATTATGTACAGACCGAGGGGCCTTTTCTCATGTTGTGTTACGAGTGATTTAATGAAGTGTCAAGAGAATGGTTATCACTTTGTCTCCTCGGCTGTAACTCATCAGCTTTAATTGCCTGGTTTTGTTTTGAAGGAACTTTTACTGGTTGGTGTGTGTGTATGTTTGGTCTCCCCTTTGGCATAACAAATTGTTCTGTTCTTAACTAGACCTTCCAGTTTTGTGGACTCTGGTCAAGGGTCTCTCAGAGCTTAGGGTAACAATTAATGAGAGAGGCAGGTGCAGCCTCAAGTTCATCCTGTATACTACTTTTTCGGGAAACAACACCAAAACACTGAAGGATTTATCCCAGCATGTTACTGGTATTAAATTTGTGCAAACACTTTGTACAAATAGTTGACATTCATTAGCTTGCAGATACAGCGAGAGTCGAAACAGATGCTTCTTTTAATGATGGAGTGTGTGAGAGAGAGCAAAAGAGATAGAAAGGAAGGAAGAGAGAAACAGTATGTCTCGGCTTTAAAACATCACTTAACCCTCTTTCACGAGGCAGCTGAAGAGAAAAGGGACAAATATGGAGTTTTCTTGGAGAGATCCCTGCCTGTGACCGCCCACAGTGACAGACAGATAGATCTTCTGGAACGGCTTGTTTTGTTGACACTGGCAATGAAAGACATAAATCACTCCAGTAACCTAATGAGATAATTACTCAATCATAAAGGCAAACAGTGACTGGAGTAAAAGCTTTATGAGAACGAGATAATCTTTCCCCCCCTGACCTCTTTCATCTACTTCCATCAGCTTGACAGATCTTTCACAACAACTGAGAACTCCCAAGCTTTACTGAGCGATAGGTCCAAAAGCAACATATAACCCAAACCTTATATGGGATTCTGGGATCCACGTTTGATCCTTGCATAATATCACCTAGCTGGTTGCCTTTAGCTCAGAGATGCTGTTGGCTCTTAATCGCTCCCTTCTGTATGTAGCACAATAGAAAATGTGATGTCATAGTTTACATTTAAAGATAATTTTAGTTAGTTATTATACATCCCTCATTTTCAATGATAAGGCTGGTGATATTGTATATTTTTTTTACTGTCAACAAATTTCATGGTAAAGGCCAACAATGAACTGATCCCCCTCACAATTCTACTCATTATTTATGAGGACAAAGCCTGATATAAAATTTATTCTTGTGTGCCATCGGGCTCTGTTGTTGTCCAAAACTATTAGAAACACATCAATGAGCCACATTGTTGTACTGGTGACATTACAATGAACATGGGCACTGTAGTTTATTTTGAGTCAGCTCCACTTTCACTGTACTGCTGCTGGAAATACTCACTAGACTGTGTATGAATGTGAATGTGTATTAATCCACTGCTGAAAATAGACCCAATTAATCCTTTATTTACTCCTGTTTGAGTGACGTCTGCTAAAACCTACAGTGCCCAGCTGTTTTAGGAAATTACTTGCCCTTTTTTAAACATGAAAGTAAATATTCATGACCCATTTTTAAAGATTACATCTTCAATAGTAACCAATGGGCTTGAGGCTGAGTGTCACAGACAGCGTAGGGAAATCAAAGCTGAGAGACGGACTAACACATTGTTTGTTTTGGTCTTTTCATGAGATGTATCGACAAAAATAAAAATGTAGGATAATCCCAGCCTTATCCTTTAACATTGTTGGAAATGTCCAAGTCAAGAGTGAAAGCAACTGACGAGCGATTCAGTCAGCAAACCAGTCAGTCGGTCACCTTGGTGATCAGTCAGCAACGGAGGCAACTAATCAGACAGTCAATCATTCATACTGTAAGTCTGCCAGTCAGTCAGTCACACAATCACAGTGCTGCTCAGATTGAAAAGCAGCCAGCCAGCCTATTAATCAGCTCAGCAGCCAGTCATCTACAAGACTGAGGATATAGTGGGAACAAAAGGGAAATGGGGAAAAGCTGGCGAAAGAGTTTTCCTCAATGAGGATAAATATTGTCATAAATGTGGAGCACTTTACACACTTCAGCAGAATTGCAGAGATGAGGCAATAGGCTGACTATAAATGACTGACTGAATGAATGATTTTGTAAATGGGTTCTTTACAGCAACAACACATTGCATATTTTTCACCAAAATAGAAATACGCCAGTATCGATCCTGACTTTTAGTTTGTTGATATGATGTTTTTGGTAAAGATTTACTTTACGATTTGACTTTTTCATTTTCAATTTTTCACTGGACAACCTGTGATGTCATACGCTCTTGGTATGTGTCGAAAATAACTCCCCCTCTTACGACCAATAACAAGAGAGATCATACACTGTCCAGTCAATTGGAAATGTACCGTGAAAACCTCATTGTTCCCCTCTGTGATTGGTTGTATATAATCTGTCAGGGTCATGTGCAAATGTCAGCTCAGCCACATTGGGCCGAGTTAAATGTTAAAGGCATTAAACTCCCAAGAACCAATAAGACCTGTCAAGCAGTGGCAGACGTCCATTCACAGCACCGTAGGGGAAGGCCCGGCAATTGATTGTCTTATTCTAACTAATGTGACGCCAAGAGGACCCTGAGGCGGATGCCCCTGATGCGTCTCAATAGTGTATTGTGTAAGGGCCAGCCCAGGAATGAATACACACACATATTCTGCATCTGGCACACTAAAAACAGGGGGCATACACACCAACTAGGGGGAGAGGAAACTCTCTGAGATGTGATGGGGGATTATTAGTGCGGTGGATTGGTTCCCCATGATGTCAGCTTTCTGATGATTCTCATGTTGATGAGGTCAACTTCCTCCCTAAATGGGAACAGATCCTGGCTGATCTTGGCTGCATATGCCTTTTCAAATAATCTTTGGACTTTATACCAATAGCAGAGAGGACCCTGATGTTGTAACTGAGTACTGTTTTCGAGCAGCTGTACATTTTTAAACATGATGACTTTTGGTAGAACATATTCACTTTTAAATGCTTAATATAAAGTCATCATCAAAGTCATATAAGGTCAATATACACACACATATATAGATGTAGATATATATCTTGTGTGATGTGTGAACCTCTCTGCCTCAGACCAGAAAGCACTACAAAAGGTGATGAAAACTGTCCAGAACACACACACACACACACACAGCTATCTTCATTTCACATGGACATGTACACATAAGAAAACCACAACCTCTCTTGTGCATGTGCGTACGCACTGGGTAGATGCTAAACTGCCATTTGGTGTAGTAATACTGCATTAACAATAAAGTCGAATCCAATCATCTAATCTAATAATATCCATGATAAAATCATCAAAATAAACGTTTTCCAACCAATCTGACAACTTCTTATTACCTTTTTCTTGTTCACAGAGGTAATACAGAGACTATGAAGGGTTAACTTAATCATACTTGACTTTATCAACAATTGCTTGTAAATGCTTTCATACAATCACATTGCTTTTTTCAGTAACACAAAAGTGTTACTGTCCTTTGTTGACATTTCTTTACACGCATGACTTGAGTTGAGTATGATCCAGTAAATTAAAAGCTATGTCAACACTGATCAAGTAAAAGTATTTTGGTTTGGCTCATTTTCCCCTTCAACTGTCAGAACATGTGTGAGCATGAGAAAAGAATGTAATAAAGTTATTCAGTATTTGGCAGAGGAGGCTGGATGACTTAATGAGTAGAGATATTCTCATTATTTAGAATTCACACCATGTGAAGATAAGAATAACACTGTAAAATGTAAGATGCGTCCACTTATCTACGGCAGCCACTTAAACTGGCAAAAAATATCATATATAATTTTACAAAATGACGTTGCATTATGGATAACGGTGAGAATGCTCTGCTAACAGACTGTGATCCATTTTCGACCAGTAACACAGGGACTACGAGAATAACTGTCTGTCACACACATTTTAAACAAGAAATGAATGATAGATCAGGATTGGTATGACATTTAGAAAGTGCATAATAATGCAAAGAATAATATTGTAACTACTTGCAAATGGATTACTTTTTCTGAACACCTTCCACAACACTGTTTATCAAGTCCAAACAGTGGAAATAGATTATTACATTTAAAGTTTCCTTTGACCTCCACCCTGGCGGATCCTTAGCGCACACACACTTACATACAGCAAACTTTGGGGACAAAGGATGAACACGAACATGGACAAACTGTTTAAAAAGAGATGGATTGTGGGAATGTGAAGCTGTTTTTCATTTGGCTCTCAGACCAGGGACTGAGCACAGCAGTCAGAGCACATTTCTTCCCAGCTGGACTGGAGGTTTGTGTCAGTTTTCTAGGAAGCAATTGATTCAGGACCAGCCATCTAGAACAGTAATTCAATTCAGATGCATTGTTGATGTTTGTTTGTCTTGTTCCACTAAAGCAATTCTGATTCAATTGTAGGTTTCGTGTTATTGTCGAGGAAACTTGATTCTGTCATAATTGTCTCGACTTTCCCTTCTATGAACCTTTCTAAAAAGAGAAGGAGAGCTGCGTAGAAAAAAAATGGAATAAACAACCAGTATATCAGAGTCCTGTTTCATATCAGGACATGTGGAGACATGAATCATCAAACATTGTTATTATGCATATCCATTGTGACGAGCCGGCATGTGTTTTGTGCTTTTGGAATATTGTTGTTTAGTTGCAGTAACAGGATTGGCCCTATGTTTTTTAAGAAGTTGGAGTTAAAGCAATATACTTGCATGTTCCACTTCCCTGGGTTCCTTTTTTTACCATTTGGTGTGTGTTATTTTGCTTCAAATGTGAATACAGAATGAATACTGCCATAGATATTCAGTCAAAGAGTATCACAGCATGTGGAACATGAAACACCCCACTGTCTTGTTATCTTATGGCTCTCCGACCGAGCAATCCTGGAGCTTTGTTAAAGTTACTAACGACCAAAATATGTTTACAGTGCTTGTTTTGAGAAATTATCATTGGGCTCTGCACATTATATTAAGTACAAATACGAAATACTTCCTTGTCAATAACATTCACATCTTTGAAGGAAAAAGCTCTGTAGACGTCTTTCCAAACACAAGTGGGTCTGTCTGTTTAAAGCAAGGATTTTGGTTTAAAACTTTCTGCAAGTATAATCTCTGCCCTAAACCAAAAACCAAGGCCAAACAAACAGGAAAAGATACCGGGGCTAAGCCAGTGCTGCGGGTATATGACCTGCTCATCGTATTTGCATGACACTGAATATGTTACTGTAGGCGCTGAGGAGCTGAGCGTTAGCATAAGGCTTTGAGGTCCACTGCTGAAGAGGATAAACATATTTATTCAGCCTTTCCTCACCTTTCACTTCAAGAAAACGCTGATCCATGTATAGGGAAATGCAGTTTTGCTGGTTTGTGAAGCAGCATAATTGTGCCCGTTGAGGCTTCTGCCGCTCCCACACTATCAATAGACAATACAAGACAAGAACAGATGCAGCCTCTGCAATACAATGGGCTCTGACAACATGGAATTACAGCCTCTGCAGCTGAAAAGTGGCTTTTTATTTCTGTGCTCCTGGGAATAGCAATAAAGGGTAGGACGTATATTGAATAAAAGAATTGATTCTCATACAGAGATGCAAAAAAGGCAAAAAGGAGGCAAAGCTGTAGCATCTGGACTGATATGTCACTCCTGAATCTCCTCCCAATCTATAAAGAAGAAACAAACTCACAGAGGAAGAAACTCAGTGGGGAGAGAAATACTGGATGCGAGGTGATTCATGTAGAGACAGAGGCATGTGATACATCGGTCTTTGGACTCTCCAAAAACCACACAGCCTCTGAGAAGCTTATATTACGGCCTGCAGAGCTGTGAGTTCATGCATGTGAGCTTGTGCTGAGCTCACCAAGCAGCTGTGAGGCAGGCTGCAGGTGAAAGATGAGTCAAGTCCTAGGGGGAGACATCAATCATTGATGGACTGACACATCTGAGAAGAAAGACGGAGAGAGACAGAAGGCGAGCCAGGAGAGAGCAGACAACAAACACACTCTTACTCTGTCGAGTTCTGACCCTGTTGAGAAGTAGGAGAGTCATTGCTGTCCAGCCCATCCCAGCATGAATCCAGTCAACCCACAGGGGAACAAAAGGATATGATGCAATGTATGACATAGTCTCTGACAATAAACACAGTCATCTTCCAGGAACTCTCGTCATATCCTGTGCGTAATTTTACCAATCAATCTCTACTTTTTGCCAAAAATTTGATTTTTGTTAATCCCTTAGTGCCTTATGATGTGTCAGGATAAAGTTTACATGTTTGTTGTCTCAACTTAGTAAAAGATTTAAACTGCATTATGACAGTGTCACATACACCACATTTATCTTTACCAGCTTGGTTCTTCTATGATGACAACACTGAAGGATCTGGGTGAGTGTTCACCTGCCTTCATTCTTAAAGGCACCCTGTGTTGGTCACTAGCAGTGATGTAGATGAATATTGTCATGATCAGGTGTCCATATTACAGTATTTGTATTTCATTTTCTAACATCATACACATGAACACAGACATAAACCGTATAAGCATTTAGCCTAGGCCATGATACACCTTTCTATTGGCTGCAGACAGCTAAATGCTAATGTTAGCTTGCTAACATGCTCACAATGACAACACTAGCATGCTGATATTTTGCAGGTAGAATGTTTATATGTTTACCACCTTAGTTTAGCATGTTAACATGCTAACATTTGCTAATAAGAACTAAAATAAAGCTGAGGCCGATGGGAATTTTATTAGTTTTACAAAGATTAAGTCATAAACCATCAATTTGACCTGATGAAAGGTGCTAGTGGAAAAAGTCGGGATCACAAAAGTTCATTGCAATTCATACTGAAGGGGATATGAATGTTTGTACATTTCTGACAAGATATTTCATTCAAAACCACAAATGCAGAGTCAGGGGTTCACCAAAGTCATTGTCAAGTCAGATTCATCAACTGGGAACCACAAATATCTGTAACAAATGTGCCATCAAGTAGATGTTAAAATAGTTCACTGGAAGTAAAAAATTGACCTATTGGTGGCACTAGATGAAAAGTCAGGGGATCACCAAAGTCACAGACTGACTGTCAGACCGACATTGCCATCCATAGATCTATACCGCTAGCATGGCTAAAAATGCAATTTTCAAAACATCAAAAAAAGGTAATAAGGTAAAAATTCTCTTTGTATAGTGAGTCTGTAGGTGGTATCATTCCTCCTAATGGCCTCTGGGCGGCAGATAGGATTATCCTGAGAAATTAATTAAATGAATGAAATTCTGGATCAATCTGGCACATAACATAAAGAAGTGCAATTTAATGGTTTTCCTGACGGCACCTTTTACATCAAAAGCCCAGCAAAGTGCAACTTTTTTGCTGAAAAACCTTGAAAAAATGTGCTTATTAAAATGTATTTTAATGAGTGATTATAAGACGGTTCACTAATCTTAAAGTATGATGACAGACAATGTGATGACGTTGTCAAGGTCACTCATAAAATTAAAATGCAACATTCAATTTAACTATAATCACCTCTTTCTGTGTGACCCTTCGGCCCAGTACACATCTGTATTGAAGGTATCAACACCAAACACTTGTCTCCTTACACCATTAAAATCACATTTCAGCCAAAGTAAAAGTCATAAAATCTTAGGTCAAAAACTCAACATCACAGTGAAGTGAGAGACTTAAAATGGCTTTGAAGGAGAAGAAGAATAATAACTCATCACTGCCCACAATAAAGTCAGAGAGATGCGACCAACAAAGGGACGGGGATATTTTGCTGCTCTTTAATGAATACAATTGGTCTTTCAGTGTTAAAGTGACTCAGTGGTAACAGAATGTGCTGTGCGCATCCTTTGACCCGCTAGATATTGGTTAACCTTTGACTGATGGGATTTAATGGATACATAAAAGCATGTGTGAAACAATCACACAGGAATGTGTCTTGGTGACATATGAATCAGCGGCCAGTGTCACGCTTTAATGACTTATAATGGATGTGCATTTTGCTGATGTGAACGATAAGGTTAAAGTCTTTCCTGTTCCGTGCTGTTTCAAGTGCTATCTGTGTGCATGTTTCACTTTAAGTGATTTCCCTTGACTCAACCATGTTTCAGAAATCATTTTATGGTTATGTTAATGATCCAAAAACTAAAACAACACAAAATAAAAGAAATGAATGGATTGTAAAAAAAAGCTCGAAAGGCAATTAAAGAATGTTCAAGATAAAAACAATCTATTAACAGCTAAATGATAGCACCCTCAGGTTGTGTAAGTTTCTTCAGACACTTGAGATCTCCTGAGTGTGAAGCACAGCTGTATTCATATTTTTATCTCGGTGGTAAACGTGGCTCCTGTGACACTTCACTGGCCTGTTGCATGTTCTTACCAACCTTTCTCTTCCCTCTACTTAAAACAATAAATAACTGGAAACTTAACTGAAAAATAATAATAATTGAATGTTTGTTTTTTTATTTCTGCAAACGTTCAGATAATATATAAACATATGGCTACTGGTCATTTATCTAATTAAACCAGAGAAAACTCCCTCTCCCCAGAATTGCTGCTTATCCAGAATACAATTTAAAATCCTTCTCCTCACCTACAAAGCCCTTCATTTTCAGGCACCATCATATCTTAAAGAACTCATAGTACCATATTATCCCACTGGATCACTGTGCTCCCAGCATGCAGGCTTACTTGTGGTTCCTAGAGTCTCCAAAAGTAAAATGGGAGGCAGAGCCTTCAGTTATCAGGCTCCTCTCCTGTGGAACCATCTTCTAGTTTGGGTCCAGGAGTCAGACACCGTCTCTATGTTTAAGAGGTGGCTTAAAACTGTCCTTTTTGATAAAGTTTATAGTTAGGGCCAGCCAGGTTTGCCTTGGACCAGCTCCTAGTCATGCTGCTATCGGCCTTAACTGCCAGGGGACTTTGCATGAAGCACTGAGCTCCTCTCTCCTCCTCTCCCTCTCCATCTGTACACATTCATCTGCCATTAATGCATGTTACTAACTTGGCATCTGGTGACCTTTGGCTGTGGACCGACAGATGTCCAGCCTGTCGCTGCTGCTGCTGCTGCTATTATTATTATTAGTCATTTTTGCCCACTGCTGCCACTATTATTATTAGTCATATTTCTATTATTATTATTGTTGTTTTTGTGCTTCTCTGTGTCTCTCTCCCCCGTCCCCCTCCCTCCTTTTTTCTCTCTCAACCCAACCGGTCAAGGCAGATGGCCGCCCACCTAGAGCCCGGTTCTGCTTGAGGTTTCTTCCCGTTAAAGGGGAGTTTTTCCTTGCTGCTGCTGCCAAGTGCTTGCTCATGGGGGAATGTTGGGTCTCTGTTAATTAAAGAGTACAGTCTAGACATGATCCATGTGAAAAGTGCCCTGAGATAACTTCTGTTGTGGTTTGGCGCCATATAAATAAAATTGACCTGACTTGAAATTGTTCAAGCCAGTTCAAGCCCTAAATCTACACTCCCTTCCTGTTTTAAGGAACTTGGAAATCTCGTCTTAGCCCATTATGACTGTGGCATGCTTCCCATTAAACAAACAGGCCTGGAGTCACAAAGAGTATACAGGTGTTTGCTGCAGCACCACATTTCCCAGCAGCCAGAGAGTTCACTATAACTGATTTTGTTTGCTGTATACTGTAAGCCTCACCTCGTCACTCAACAGGTCCCTCTCACAACATAGAAGCACAGACAAGGTATTTATTACGTGTTTTGTTTATGCTTGAATTAATCTGTAATAACGGCTCACCTATCAGAAGGCTGTTTTTGGTATCTCATGTACCTGGGTGGGTAAAATGAAATCCAATACCCTTAATAATATAGAGTATATATCCCATGCTCTTTATCTAAGCCTTAGTGCAGGCCACCTGTAGAAAAGAAACCCTCTGGTTAACATCTCATCTCAGCTTCAAATAGCAACATTATGTTTCTGAACAATCTCCATCTCATCTGTTACGTGCCAAAGACTCCTTTCCTTTATGTCAAAAGGTACTGTAAAACCCACCGTGAATTCAGAAGAGAGAAAGTTTTCATTAACTTAGATGGATACAGGTGGGTGGATTTCCCCCAGTCAAAGTGTCTACATCAAACGCAGGCAGCACCTGTGCTAGCCACTCACCTCGGGCTATAAAACGCTCTCTTTTTCAAGTAAGGAGGGAGAACCCCCTAACAGGTGCACAGGTTTGTATCAAAGCTTTGTGCCTTACCAGCCTTAGTGGATTCTCTTTTCTCCCAGATGAACAAGATTGCTTGCTCACAAACAAGCTGCCCTTGGCCTTCAGGGAGGTGTTCGCATCCTCCAAGCCTTCAGATGGACAAGGAGCCACGGACCTGTGAAATATTTTAGTTTTAGCTTTATCAGAGAAATCTGATACTGCACATAATGCGTCATATTGACACTTTTACTGTAATTCAAGGTGTTTTCCCCACCAGAGTCCTCAAGAGACTCTGTACGACGTCTGACTGTTCATGTCCCAACAAAAACAAAGATCATATTTAGGTCTTCATTTGCAAACACGTCATGAGCCCAATTAACACTTGCAGTTTTCTGTGTGAGCGGATTGCTTTCGACTCTACCAACACACACACACACACACACACACACACACACACACACACACACACGCACGTCAATTAGTCTTTAATCATGATCAGAACTGAGAAAAGCCACTTCTCATGAGTAGAAAGGTTTTGAACCTTAAGAACATCAAACGCAAAATCTTACCCACTTCTACTCCACTTTCTGCCTTTGCACATGAACAGAAACTGTTGCTGTAGCAAACGTTCACCTGCTCACTTGTTCAGCGCTGCTGTGCTGATGGTGTGTGAGAATGCTGCAACCTCATTGTAGTGAACCCGGTGAAGTTTCTGTTTCTACAGCTTTTTAGTCAATATTTTAATTTTGGTTGTTTATCGACCACGATTCTATTACACATAAATGTTGCATATCAGTTTATTAAACTACTTTTGCTTTAATCCACACATCTAGGAGACTGGGCAATGTAATGAACATTTACAATATATTAATTTTTTTATGCTGAAATGCTAATGATGATGATAATTACAGATAACCTCTGATATTCAGTTTGTAAAAGTATATGGAAAATGTTTTTGAAAATTGTACTGATGCAGCTTTAATACGTTGCTTTAACTCTTTGCTGCGTTGGTTGTGTTTGTTTGTGAGTATGTGTGCGCGAGAGAGAGAGAGAGAGAGAGCGAGAGACAGAGAGGATAAAGCATGCTCAGTCTATTGTTCTGTTGTTCAGTGGGTTGTAGTTGTCGTAGTTAATGTGTTTTGTGTTTTGAGACAAAGGGAACATTAGAAAACGTCTCCAAGTCTGAGAGCAAGCGGAGAAAACAACACCAGGTCTATAAATGAGCTCTGATAATGTTTTTTTTTTCACTGCCATACAGTCACAACCTGATTTATACAATTCAGCCTTTGTGTGTTACCTCACTGGAAAAAAAGTAATGTAATAAATATGTAGTTCTGTGGCCTTTAAGTGTTTGCCATTATTAAAAGCTAGTTAGTCCAATTGATTGTTCTGTAAAGGTATTTAAGAGAGAGAGAGAGAGAATGTATTAATATCAAGATGCCATATATATTGTATATAATGACCTAGTTTTAAAACATGAGATTAGATAATTGTTTTTAAGCAATAATGCCCGACTCTATGACAAACAGATTTAGCTGTTTTACTGTTTTAAAACAAGTGAAAATGGCCAGGAGGCTCTGAAAGGAAAAAAAAGTGGCGCAAGAACAATTAAGTGTTCATTGGTCTCGCTTGTATGCTGATTAAAAGTGCTGTTTTCAAGGAAACTCAATGGGTAAGTGCCATTTCCAGCACCATGTAATGAGGATATCCTTCACAGACATGAACACATTTCCAACACGCAAAAAAGAAAACAAACTACAGTAGCTGGAATCCAGCTCACTGTGAGTCTGCAGAGGCTCTAGTTAGCTCTAGAGCACAATACATGCTCTACTACTGTACTTCATATGTAATGAGAATTATTAATCAGTTATGTACTGTAGCCCCTAGGGCAATTTGGTGTTCCCCTAAATATCATTACAATTGAGCTATCTTAACCTAACTAGTTTTGCGCAGTATGTATGTTCTGTTTAGGAATACCACGCTCAGTTTAATTAACTATATTGATTAAGTTATTGTTGCTTTTTAGAGCTTATAAAGAGAGAGAAAATCAGACAGAGGTGATCACACTGAGACTTTATTATATTTATGGAAGACAGAACAGAAATAGTCTTGAGGATAGTGCGACCAATTAGTGACTGGATTGTTGCTTGTTCAATTTGTTCAGTACCTGAGTGCACTGAGGAAAGAGCTCTGGTGATTAGAGGGTAGCCAGTTTTACATCAGCAGCGCTCTTTGACAATGCACCGTGATGCATGCTGGGAGACTGATATTTTGGTGTACCCGTAGCACGTGTCCTGAAAGCGTGCGTGCAAAGGCCAAACTTATATACAGGTAAATATTAAAGGCAGCAATCATATATTGAAATATCAGCCACTCTGCATTAATTCAGTGTTTGGCAGACTGTGTGTGGTGGAACAGTCAGTCCCACCATCTTGTCTGTCATCCATATGCTGTCTGACAATATGCTGCTTCTGTACATTCCCCACAAACACTAGTTAGCCAACTTTCTGAGTTTGTGGTAGTATGTGGTATTTCTGGTGGTAATGCAAATTTAGGATGTGGACTGAAAAGCTCAAACGTGTTTGGCAATAAATAAGAATCATTTGATTTATCTTACCTGGTGAATGACGTAACCACATTTTTAGATTGGCTGAAGAATAACAGATCAAGTACCTCATGCACTCGAGTAATCAAATCAAGTACAGTATTCAGAGTGTTCAGATATGATTGTCCTCAAGTGTTATTCATCTTGTGACTGAGTGGAGATGTACTGTATCACTGAAGTCTGACTTCATTCTGTAGATGCATGCAGCTCTCAAAGTGTTATCATTTGTTTTTCTTCTTTCAAATGGTGCAAAAACTGATGTTGCATTCACCAGTTCAGCAGCAATGAATTAGAGCTGCAACGATTAGTCGATTAATCGATTAGAGTCAATTGAAAGAAAATGATATGGCAACTATTTTGATGATTGATTAATCATTTTGAGTCATTTTTTTAAGAAAAAATGCCCAAATTCTCTTGTTCCAGACTCTAAAATGTGAATATTTTCTGGTTTCTTTAGTCCTTTATGATAGTAACTGAATATCTTCAGGTTGTGGACTGTTGGTCAGGACAAAACAAAACTTTTTAGATTGCATCATGGACTGTGGGAAACAGTCATCGACATATTCATAATTTTCTGACATTTTACAAACCAAACGATACATCGATGAATCGAGAAAATAATCAACAGATTAATCGATAATGAAAATAATCATTAGCTGCAGCCCTACAATGAGTGCTACTAACTTTGAAGAAACACAGGAAAGCTCCATGACGCTAGACCTCCATGAAGGCACCCAAGTCTGCATGTGTCGAGATTATTACCCAGTTGTCGATGAAGACGTCTTTTCTCTTTCTCGTCTGTGTGCGGACAGTCTGTCTGTCTGCCTGCTCACGTACATGTAACACTGTAAACTCCTGAGTAAACCTCACTGGAGCCATACTACATCCTGAAATAGACACGAGAGCTTGTTCCTGTGGGCTGCAGGGGCAGTATGTCATGTACTAGGACAGGGATGCCCCTGTGTTAATTATTGGTCTCTCAACAGGGGGTGAGAATGACCTCGGCTATATTAAAACCCTCACTGGAGTGGGATTCTTGACCCCACTCTGGCATCCACACTCCTGTCATAGTTCACATGCTTCTCCTACAATCCTGTGTGCAATACCTTCTAGTCAGTATGCTGAACGGTATCTTAGCATTTTGTACAGCGGAATGCATAAAGGCGAACATGTAAATATGCACAGACTGATACAATTTTAACGTTTGAAACTGAACTACAGCCCTCATCTGAGCCTCCACACGCAGCTGTTCAGAAAACAGAAAGAATGCTCTCTGCTTCAAATGCCTCATGACAACACAGGATATTTCTTTGAAAGAGGGTCTTATGCAATAGCTCGCGCATTCTCCAGGGATTTGGTTTGAATGTGAACATGTGAACTTCAGTTGCCCCAACACGCCCTGCCTGTACAAGTCTGGAAAGCACTGAAGGCTCGAAGCGAGCTGTCAGAGGACGAATGAGGTAAGACTGTTACACCCTAATAAAAACATGCTGTCAAGTGAATGGCAAAGCAGAGTACTACACTGCCTTGAATGAATAGCAAACACATGGCAGCACTAAAGTTAAAATCCACTGCTGTAACAAATTGAGCACGCTGGGCTCTTTCACTTTTATGTCCTCTCTAATTTGTGTAATTAATTAAAGATGACAGAGTGTTTGATAAGTATTGTCTTCCAGGTGAGTTGGGTCAAGTAGATTTATTACCGGGGATACAAACTGACCGTATAAGAAGAAGAATAACTTCTTCATCAATCAGTTTAGAAAAACCGAAACCAGAATTCATCTGCTGTTTTCTTAGATAGTCCAATCAATATTAGTGAGCTTTGTCCCAAAATCAAGGTTATGATTTGTTATGTGATTAAGACACAAAAGACTGCTGCTATTAATTCATTTCAATGTATTTATGGGCTCATAATTGTAGCTCGAGCGTCATTCAGTCATCAAAAAAGCCGTCATTTTAGGAAAGTATTCATGACAACTCCCCAGATTCCTGTTATTCTATGTCTTGCATTCCCTGTCAGTAACTCGTTACACAATTGGCTTGCACATGACATCACCACTGGCTCTATTATGTGTAGTTTTAGAAGAAAACTATAGTCGATCAGAAATCAGGTCTCAGCTAGCTGAGGCTGTAACAAGTAGCACATGTCAAATTTTCTCTCTGATGTATTCTCCCTTTAAGAGAATGCCTGTTTCAGATTAATCATTGTGCAACATGTTTCTCATCCTGAGAATCAAATGCAGAAATAAACTCAACACCCACTGCACTATTCTTGCATTGGTATGGAAATACTGGACTTATAGGCATCAGCCTCATAACGTTAACGATTTACTGATAAATGTTCTCTGAGTAAAGAAAACTGGATTTATCGGCAGATCAGGCAAATAAGAATCAAGTATCTTATTTTATTGTGTTTGTAGCTGTGTGTGTGTGTGTGTGAGAGAGAGAGAGAGAGAGAGAGAGAGAGCGCAGTGAACAGTGGACAGTCCAGAGTGATGAAGCAGATGGTAATCACAGTCTAGACAAGCAGGGCAGAGAGGAGGTAGGCGAGGAGGAGATGGGCCTCGCTGTTAAATCAACCACCCACAGGAACATTTTAAAGCTGTTTTCAAAGACCTCACTGCACAGATTTCTGCAACGTGAAAAAGCAGGCAGTCAAATTATCATGGTAGCGCATCATGATGAACCAACAGTACCAGACCAGAATATTAATACGTTGGCATTGACAAAAAAGGGAGCTGGTTTTCATACAAGTCAACGTGTTTGCTGCATATCTACTTCACATATTCTGTTATTTGAACGCCACTTTTTCAGCTGACATATGGCAAAGGACATGAGAAAGCCTCATCTTGTCTAACATGTATGAATTATAATATAACACCCCCACATTTTGTGCTGTCTGCTCCTCTCCCTGCGCCGCTCTCTGACAGTGTGTGTGTGCAGTCTTCTTACTCTTTTACATAACAATCAATAAAAACTCATCTCACTTTGCTGACACAGTCTAAGTTTGAGACCACCGACCCACAAACATTTAGATTCACAGCGTATTCGTATTGACGGGCTTCTGAATGCTGAAGGGCACATGGGCATCTTTATGTAAAAGACCATATTCTGTTAATAACACTGGATCATTATAGCCTTCTGTGTGGACTGAGAGCACAGTGCAGCAGCACTGCACGACACGAGAGACAAATACCAGAAGCACATCTGCATTCTTCACAATTATACAACAACAAATTAACATCCTCAACTAAATGTTATTTCCTTATAAAACATGTTTATCTTTAAGGGAGGACACCAGCACTACCACACACCTGTCAGAAGCCCAATATATTGGTTTCAATAGAGAATGTAGTTATTCCCACATTAACAGCAATGAATTAATTGAGGAATCTTAATCATGTGAGACATGAATCATTTGGACACTGGAAGACATGTTTAAAAAGCTCAAGCACACAAGGTGAGTGGAGTGCTTGTGCCCTCTAGTGTCTGATTTGTGCATTTCTGTCAGGCAATGGATAACTGCAGCACATTTTTAAACTTTTACTCATATTTTTGTTGTTGTTCTCTGAAATGAAACGTCATCATCGGCTCCCTTGAGGATACAAGTGTAAAAATACAAACATTTTGTTGCTCTGGAAATGTCCTTTTTCTGACCTTCTGCATATTCTCCGTCTATTCTGATTATTTTAACACGCTTTTAAAATTAAAGATCTAAACAAACAAAAACAGAACAATGTTTCTGTAGAGATCTGGTATCCAATGTGTATTCTTGTCATTCTAAATAGTCTAAATAGTCTGGTTCACACACACACACACACACACACACACACACACACACACACACACACACACACACACACACACACACACACACACACACACACACACACGGTGAACCATTATGTTTTAGGGTAAAGACTTACTAGTCACTATCTTGCACAATATTTTATATTTTTTAAATTCCAACAGCTCTTTTCACTCACTTATAGAATATATTTTTACTTATTACAATAAATAGTATTTATGATCACATGACCTCTGTGCTACATTGTATATTTTAACTGTTATGCACCACAACACCAAGGCAAATTCCTTGTATGTACAAACCTACATGGCAATAATCCTGATTGTAATTCTGGGTTTTAAAGCCATCCTGGTAGATCAGGTCCAGTTGTTGGGCGCAGACATAGCGCCACCTGGTGGATTTTATTAATGTGAAACACATTTTGTCTTTTAACAGTAAAATTAGTAACATATTGTTATCTCCATAGCCTATTAAAATAAAAATGGTACAATAATTAAATTGTCATGATGGGTTAGTATCCAAAAACTGTTCGCTTTCAGATTTGTAAATTGATTACTGTCAGGTTTAAATATAACAGCCGGTATCAAAGGTTGTGAAGCTTTTTTTTTTTTTTTAAACACATCTGTATTAACTGATAAAGCCTCCATAAAGATTATGTTTACCGGCTGCTGGTGGATTTTGACGAAGTCAGCCACATTGCGCCTTTACTTGTGGCGTTGAGGAGGAGCTCAGTTGTTTATTCATTCACGTCAGCCCCTCTTCCCTTCCCTTCCCTCCTTCCTGCTACACACAACGGGGACCCACCGTTGTAACTGTTTTTTCCCATATTAAAATTAACCACAGTCACGTCGCCACCATAAACCGATTTTGGAATCAGGTGAGTTTTGATTTTATGATGATATGTTTTCTTTAGAGGGGAAATGCTGCTGCTGCTGCTGCTGCTGCTGCTGCCGGCGGAGCGTTGACTTGTCCGGCCCCGGCGAGGCGGACTGTTTCAACCGTAACTTATTAAATTCCTCCCCAGACCACAAAATGTACGCGCGTCATGGATGGCGATTTCACCGCCTGTGCGTTTTGGACGGGTGTCTTTCGGTGCGGCTCTCGGCTCTTTTTTTTGCCTCCTTTGGCGCTACACCGAAAACAAACGGTCGATGTAGGTCAGCAACTACAGTCAAAATGTCGTCTTTTTTTTTTTTTTTTTTTTACTTCCACATTCTCTCATGCCACAAACAGATGGCGTCGAGAGGGGGGGATGGAGAGAATGGGGCAAAGAGACGCATAAAGGAGTATGGGGCTCCACCAGGCCACATTAGCCCGGGTCTGCCCATCACTGATCTATACCCCGCACACACATACACTCTCACACACACACACCTCTTCATGCCGAGACACGGGAGGCCAATATGTCTTGCCTAGGCCCGTCTTCAACAAAGTTTTTGCTGTTAAGTTGTCGGGCCTTTTTCTTTTAAAGATACAGCGCAAGTTTTGGGGGATGGGATAATGGTTTATTTTGAGCACAACCCCCTGCCTTCAGATAACGCTCGCCTCGGTCAGCTTTAGCGCACAGTCGAAGCCACATTTTGGTCCTAAACCTTGTAGAGAGCTAGGGGGCATATCATGACACCGGGGAGATGCACTGCAGCAGATAACCTGTAGCCCGGGCTGCTTCCTCGCTCCTGTGTTGAAGACAAGACTACCACCAGTTGGCTGACTCGTCACTTGTCCTGTCAGAGATCATTGAGAGGCCACAGGTATCCTCCAACGCACTAACGAGGGCAGTGCGTCTCACATAGGCTGTCAGGAGAGAGAGAGAGAGGTGAACGTCCTGTATGGCTGTCTGCTTGCGCACAGTGCGCACATTTTGGTGCCATTTGAACGCATTTGGGATGCGAAGCTGGATGCGTAAAAACAGCGCTTGACCCCTTCCATGCAGCGTTTAATCATGTGATGTGGATGGTGCATGCAGCAGGGAAGCTGCATACTGTGCATACCATTTGGCAGCCCAGGGCATGTAGATGTGCTCTGATGCAGCCTCAGTGTCAGTGCACTTCAGTGGCTGCCAGTAATTAAAAAGACTCCCTCCCCTTGTGGTCTGTGGGTCATCTGATTGGTGGTCAATTAGATGGAAATATTCAAATGACTCAGCGTCAGTCAGGTATCACAGCCATGCGGATCCTGCTTCATGCTGCAGAACTTAACTGTTTGCATTTTTTTTTTTTTTTTTTTTGAAAGTGACCCATTTCTGATGTCATCCTGAAATGACACTTAACCGACTCAATCATCTCAACGCCCGAGGAAGTCAACCATTGCTGTCCAGCTCACCCTTTTCTAGCCTCACTGCCAGGAGCTCCAATTTCATTGCAGCTCTTAGAGTGAGCATCTTCAGTCATTTCTTGCCTCACGGGTTGTTGACCAGTGCTCGGCAAGTGGCCTGCCTGGTGTTTTCTGACTGTAGAGTCCACCTCTGCCTCTGATAAGTGTGTCTCTTCTTGCTTTTTCTAATGTGAGTGACCAGCTGCAGCCACATCGTTGATTGGATTTGCAGTTTTGAGGCTCTTGGCTGTACACTGTTTGACCGATAATATCTCTGGTCTGTTTCTGCTTGTAGGCTTCTCGCCAAATATTCATTTGCTTTGAAAACTTGTCTGTCAGCAGGCTGCTATATTCACAGTCTTCGTTTCTGTGTTAACCTTGTGTTAATGATTTGTCTTATGCACCCTACCTTGTGATTTTTATGTATTATGTTCAGTGATGATGAATAATACAGGCATTGTGTGTTGGCATTTGGACAAGACTACTTTATTTGTGGTGTTAAAAGATCGCTCGATGGAGACAGAATAGCATTCGACATTATGTATGGTGATCCCCTAACTTTTGATTTAATAATAGTGCGCTGAGGAATTGTCGAGATATACAAAAAGCATTGGCAAGCTCTCAACCATTCAGGCTTTGCACAAGTTATGCCTCCCAAGTTTAGCAGCAAATTTTTAAAAATTTCTTGGCCAGCTTGAGTTGTACAGTGATGAATGGTTTTCCCCAAGTTTGGATCGATAATGTGTCATTACACTGCTGCTGCTACTACACAATCTGTATGCTACTCAGGGGATCATGAGCCATTCCTCCATGGATCATCAGCGGCAGGGTGACGCTGTTGAATGAGGTCCAGGCTGAAAAGCACATCAGGACATCCACAGGACAGGATGTTTGAATATTAGTAAAAAAAAAAAAAAAAACTGAACCAATCTTACCAGACGCTGAAAATTAGACATCTCTTGTGAAGGAAGATAAGTGAAAATTAAGCTTTTTCTTTTTTTTCTCTCCATCCTCTTTTTATCAGGATGTGGGAATATAGCTGTGGTAAAAGGTTTAGAATAGCTGATGATGGTGTCAGCACATTGCAGCGCTCTGCTGTGCTGCAGGCAGGGTTTAAAAAAAAAAAAAAAAAGAGGCTGATGTTTCTCGAAGCACAAAGGCCTAATGTGTAGGGCCTGTTGGTTACAGCCACGCTCAACGACCTCCAGTGTGTAGTGCCAGTTTTTATGTGCTGTATGAGCGTAATGTGTAGGCCTGTTTAAATGCCACAATGCCTGCAGCATTGAATTGTTCATAATAACACCAGATTTACCTTTTTTTTTCTGTGTCATTGGAGCAAGCTAACAGTTTAGTCTCAATGGCTTCATTAATAATAAATGCATCCTGGTTTGGTTGCAGTTTTGGTGTGCTCATGTTTGAGTGCTTCACTAACAGCACAACTGTCTGTATATGATCTGACTGTAGAGGAGTATGTGAGTAAAAATGATCCTAAACAAGAGCAGTTTTGTCAAATGTAAAATCACTAATGGCAACTTCACCACACACTTTGACTGCTAGTTAGAATACAGTGTTTTTGCCAAACATCTGTAGCTACTGTTAGTTTTATTTATAGGATATAAAGTGAAACTGTTTAAATGTTTCTGTTAGAATACAGACAAGTTGCAAAATAGCTGTTAAATCATTTAAAGTCCGTGTAAAGCAATAATAAATGTGTTCTGAGTTTGTCACACCACAGAAAAAAATTTGAATGATTAAAAAAATCGCCAAGTATATAAAATTAGGTTTCAAAATCGTAGTAAGTTGCTCTGAAACGCTGGGGGTGTGTCCCCTGAAGGCGCTAAAAGCAGGGCCCAACTGCGTTAACAACGCTCGTACCAAACTCCCATATAAAAATACACAATTTAAAATAGGCCTTGTTTGTGGGTTTAAGACAAGCAACATAAATGATATTTTAAAATTAAAGTAATGTTAGGAGCCACTGTTTCATTCGGCACCTATTTTGCAGATAAATGTCAACTTGTTTCAGCAAAAATGTAACTTAAATGACTAGATAACAAGCGAACCATCACAATTATCAGTATGTTAAAATGACGTTTTTTTCAGTGGAGTTCGGTGCACTTAGCATTACTTCTCTACTGAAAAGCAGCTTCATTGTGGCCGTCACTCTTGGAGCAACTGCCTCTCACACCGTGCTTTTTGGTGAAGTGCGGCCCGGCAAATGCTCTCTCTCTCTGGCCAGGGACCTCCACGCCGCACAGCTGGTGCTGAAGCCGAAACCGCTGGCGGCTCCACCCGTCAATGGACGCTTCAGTTGGGTTTAAAATAACTCCTTGATCGCTAACGTTGAACGAAAATGCCCCCATTCACCAGTAACAGCGGATTATATGAAGTGAATCCCAGTTGTCTCCGATGAAAGTTTGTAAAACTACCCGGTGTAAAAATAGCAACTATGAGCATGTGCGCTCTAGTGTTTATATTCTGGGGGAGGGGTCATGCTAGTAACCCCTTTACGTCATCGAGCCACCATTGCAGGCCCAAAAAATCCTGAACTCAGAAATGGTGAAAAACAGTTTAACGCTCTAACTCCACAATTCAGCTCTACATAGTTCAGTCTTTTCACGTTTTAAGCAATTATTTTCTAACACGTATAATGTGTTTAAAAAGAAATCTTCACACAGACTTTAAGACTTGAATAATACCACTGCAAATATATCATTTCAAAGCTGATTTTTAAAAAAAAATGAAATCTTAAGTCTGCTGATCTGTTTCATGCTGTGTATGCAGAAGCAGTGTTTTTAATAGACAACTCCAGTATGTAATGCTTATTAGGTGCGAGTCATGCCTGTCAGTTTCAGTCTCTGCTGGTCTGGATAAATGCTGTCCTTGCCAGCTTTGGCTGTGTGAAGTTGTTACTAGTTGTCTGGTGAGTCGGTCCTGTCAATCCTCCCAAATCCTGCCAAACTCTCAAAAGATTAGCAGTGTTGAACTTATTTTGCTGCGGTGCAATCTGTTAATTATTTTTGAATATTCAGTCCTCATGTGTAAAGGCGACTCTTTGCTTCTCGTCTCTTCCGATCTGATTATTAGCCTGTGTATGGAGTTGCAGTTAGACTACAATCATGTGGGCTGATGCGGGATCGTGCAAAGTATTCGGCCAACAGTTCAGTCACATAGGTAACCACCTAGTGTTGGACATTAGCCTTCAGCTCTGTGCAAGCCTCTGTTCACTTAGCTTACTTTCCAGCACAGTGCAGAGCAGTGGCCTAGTTCATGCCCTCTTGAATGTAATTTTAGCCGTGTGTGTATGTGCACGCTTATCTGTTTTGTCTCTTTCTCTCACTGTCTCTGTTTCCCATTCTCTCATTCCCTCCTCTTGCCTTTCACACTGTCCCTGTGCGTCTCTCTCTGTCAATGATAGAGGCCTTTGTCATGGCACTGTGCAGTACTCAGGCCAATGATGCAGGGCTAGTAACCTCCGTTTCTCAGTTAGCGATGTATGTTTAGCCATGCTCCACCTCTGTGCATGGATGGCGTTATCCTCGAGGGAGTTGGAGACAGTACAGCCATTTTACAGTGTCGGGTTGATTGACACGTCGCATTGCTCAGCCATTACTGCTGATATCTGGTTTACACTCAGGCTGCAAATGGGTGGAAAGCAGCTGGACTGGAGAATTGGATCAAGTAGCTGCTAGTTAAAAGTGTTTTGCAGATTGAAAAATCATCACAACTTGCCTGTTTTGGGGTCGGCTTAGTCGCACTGTATGTGTGCAAGATGGTCAGAATCGGCTGATGGAGGAGCTCAGTGCAATAATGCAATTTAAATAAAGTCACGTTAAACATTTAATCCAAAACATAGAGAGAGAGCTAGAATTGTCTAGAATCTAAGCTGATGGCAATAAGTAAATCTCACTATTGTAGGCGAACATCTTATGAGAATAGGGTCAAATTTCAAACTGAGGTGTTTGTATAAGGTCAGTACATTTAGAATGAATTGCTCCATTTGGCAAATGAGCTTTTAATTAACTTGCCGTTGTGCAATGAGAATATTGTTAGCAGTTTGTCTTAAAGGGGACAGATGCTTTTTGTGATTTTCTGTTATTTTTATACTGTTATGATGTCCGATGTCTGTTAAACATGGTCAAAACTCCTAAACTTGAGGTTAACGTATGTAAAAATGCTTCAGCCGGCTCTAAATGCTTCATTTGTAATGTTACCTCTACTTCGTCCTCGTGATGATGTCAAATTGTTTGCACATGCCTACAGTCTGTTCTGTAGCCTTTGTTGCTCAGGTTTTTCCATGGGTTGTTCACGTTGTCCACTCGTGTATTTCAAATCGGATATTGGGCTCGAACATGTACGGATGTATTTAAGAAATGTCCTTGTTTACGTGGCCTGTAGAGCTGGCCAACCTGAACAGAGTGGGCTCATTAGGAGGGGTCCCTTAAAGAGACAGGAGCCAAAACGGCCTGTTTCAGGCTGAACTGAGGGGCTGCATAGAGAGCCAGATAAATAAGGAGTTTTTTAACTGAAAACCATGCAAAGATATTTCAGTAGACACCAGAATATAAATATAGAATGTGGAAAAATGCTTGATACGTCCCCTTTAAGTGTGTCCAGTGCATATGTTTGAGGAGTATTGTGTATTGTAGTTGACTATATGCATCCTCTAAAAAAATTATCACAATGCACTAAACTTTACTTTGTGTGCAGGGGTGAAACTGTCAGCAGTGTCATCTCAGATCAAATGTTTAATTTGATCACTAAGCTTGTTTTCTCATATCTTCCGTGTTGCTCTAATGGATTATTTGGCTTCATGTGAATACAGTCTTTGATGCTGAAGTACCTTGTTTTTTTCGTTGCGTATAATTCTGGACATATTTATGCCCTTTCTGTTGCGTTCTGCTCGTCTGCTGTGTGCACATGCTTCATATTTTGAGGCCTTGTGACAGCTGCCTGTTCCATTGCCAGGAATCGCTGGCCCTTAACTGAGAGCCTCAAACAGACAGACCTGATGATGTACACTATCATTTCCCCCTGTATTCAACCAGCTATAGGGGGAAAAGATATCAGAGTACACCATGGCACCACTCAATATCCATATACAAGGATCCGCTGTTCATTTAGGGCCGAAATTCGACCAGGAAGTTCAAAACTCCATTTCAGCAAGCATCAGGCATGCTGAAGTGTCCTTGAGCAAGACACTAAATCTCAGGCATCTCTGGGGGTGCTGTTGTGTAGCTGATCTCCAGCTGGGGAAGAAAAAACTGAACTTCCCTTCAGGGATCAATAATCCTGTTGTTGCGTATTGGGTTTAGTTTTTGAGAAATACCACAATTTCCTCTATAAATTATTTTGTATTCTCATCTCACTTGGGAGAAGGTGGGGGGGGCCCGGGGGGGGGGGGGGGGGGGTCCTGATCACCACGTGTGCATTAAACTAAATCGGTGAGTGACTAAACTGGATTGGGGGAAAAAACAGCAATAAAGGAGTGGTAGGGATGATACTGGAGGAGAAAAGATAAGAAGGAAGTGATGAAAAAGTGGGAAAAAGGAGAGAGAAAAAGGGGGAGGGTGGGCGTATCCATGGAAACATGAGGAAAGAGTGGTGGGAGAGAGGAGTAGAAAGGAGTAATGTAGTTTCGAACTGTTAGTTGCAAATCACTGGAACAAAATGGTAAGCCCACAGCAGCATTTAGCAGAGCTGCAGAGCCGATGTTTATTCAGACTTTAAATTGTGTCTTTTCTCATAATTCTACTCAACGTGATTCAGTCTGATAGCGCCATGCCTTGATATTTTATCGTGATATTGTAAGTGAATTGATAACATAAGGATGAAACATGGTAGGAATAAAATGAAATCTTGGACTGATGTTTTAATGCTGCTTGGATTGATGACCTCGTAAACATTAAGCAAAACCAGACTCGTCCGCCTGGTCATATTTATCTGACAAATTTTGAAATAAAACTGGAACAGTGCGTGAATATGATATATGTGTATGATAAGTCATGTAACTGTTTTCACTTTTAATGTTTAAGGAGTGGAAAGACAAGACGTTAGCAGGAACAGCTAACACACCACGTCTTTGGGACTCTGGGACTTTATTCTCAAAGGATGAGTCTTCATAAATATATTATACTGTATACTTGCCTCAAGCACTGTTGCTTTAAATCCACCATTTACACCTGCTGAAAGCTGCGATGGCATACTCACAGTTGGTAGATTAATGTGGGTTTCAGATCCAAACTTAAATTCAAGCTTTTGATTATTTTTTTTTTCTTTTTCCTTTATTGACCCCCCATAACAAAAATAAACTATGTGAAAAATGGCACAAATAAGAAAGCGCTTCCAGCTTACTGCCCTGATACTTTATTTTTCTTTAATGCAGTGGAAATTGAAGAAAAGAGTGAGAGGTTTATGGGTCACTGAACTACAGGTCAATACAGTTCGACCCATGGCCAGCAGTGCTTGACCTCGGTGTTCACTGCTTCGATTTCACTGTTTTGAAATGGACGCAAATTGGCTATTTCTGTGCCGGAGCTGCTGTTGATGTTGGCTGCGTGTGTGTTTAGGGAGAGGGCTTCCTCCCTTCACAGCGCTGATTAATGTGACATCCATTTTTATTGTTTGTATGGGTTTGCATTGAAATTTTTCTGTCTTTTTATAGTACTGTGTTTGACTTTCAAACACTTCTTAGTTGTTTTAGGATGTATCAAATAACAGAAATTTACGTGCAATGTTGTGGGAGCAGTAATCATTAATTTCAAATGAGCGCTCGGAGCGAGGAGCAACATTTTTCGAGACATGTAAAGAGTGGTGACAGAAGCCAACATAAACATTTTGATAAGGTGTTGGCCCACCACAAACCTCCAGAACAGCATCAGTGCTCTTTGGCAAGTGTCTGAACTCTACTTTCCCACAGATATTCCCTCATTTGGTGTTTTGATGAGGGTCGGGGAGAGCGCTGTATTACACATTGGACTAGGGCTGGGCAATATGTACAAAATCACATTATTGACCAAATACCTCGATATTGATATTGCAACAATACTGTAGGGATGACTATTGATGCTTTCACAAAATATTTACACAATGAGACTTTTGATAAATAATCATTAGTAATGTGGAAATAATGACTAAGTGGGTAAAGGCAAATAATATAATCATGATATTACAATATCCAAAATCTATGATAATATCTAGTCTCATATCATGATATCAATATAATATCGTTATATTGCTCAGCCCTACATTGGACCAAAATCTTCCTTATGAGTTCAACTGGGTTAAAATTTGTTGACTGTGACCGCTGTATGGTCCTAGTTTTTTCTTTAATTTGTTCCCTGTCTGTATAGACTCAAACCAGTATAATGTGAGCAGCTGTAGAATCCAATATATATATTTCACAAACTGTCACGTTATTTTATATATGGATATAAATGAAATATAAACTGGGTGTGACCTCATGTGAGCACAGGGTCAGGAGGCAGTTCAAACTATGTTCTTTTAATTGGACAAAGCATGAGATTATTTTTAAAAAATCATAGTGGCTAATTTACTCTTATTAGAAGATGATTATATAAAGCTGAAACAAAATAGCCTAAAACTGTTAAAAAATGCAACATTTTTAAATGTAAAAAAAAACTTAATTTCACTGTTGCAATCAAATCCAAAAAAGCACCGAAAAAATGTAAACTTAAGTGTACATAAAATAAAAAACAAGCTACAACTCACACCCGTCTTTGTGTTGAAGGGGATCTGTGTACGTTTAGTTTGAAAAATGAGTCTGTGCAAAGTTTATGGAGGCTGTAAAATGCTGAGAAAATCTGTTCAGAGCTCAGTGTGACTCTCTGTAGACTGTGAGTATAAGCCTGCCATTGGCTGCTTATTTCAGGCGGTATTCTCCTCCCCCTCTGCTATCTGCATGTTACCGTTTTTAAAAAATCCCTGTTGCTACAGGAAACAACAACAAAAGCAACCTCCAAGCTAGCACCCTACACGCTGAAAATGTCAAGTTATGTTTGTCTTTTTTAATCAGTTAAAGTCGTATCACATAGTCGACATACGTCTTTTATGTGACGTTTTCTTTTGCAGGGATTTAGTCATTTTAATGCCGGGGCTCAAACAAATCACCCCCCCAAACACTATTTTGCAAGGGCACGGTTGCTGCATCCTGAGCTTAGCGCCGCCCAAGACGATTGTGATTGGTTTCAAGAAATACAAACAATCCAGAGCGTTTTTTTCCCCCTATAACAGAAGTGATAGTGGGGTGCAGCCGGACCTTTCTCCAGCGCTGGCACAGCACTGTGGAGATACGTCTGGCTATGTGAGACTATTCAGAACTTGATCCTGCTGATGGTCGTTCTATCCATGTGTCATTTCTGAAGGCAGAGTGCCTGTCCATTTGCTGCCAATGCCTATGAATAATAAATAAGACATAAAGAGAAGAGAATTTGCCCATTTTCACACTTAAGCACACCTGAATCATCGGTGTGGAAAAAGCACAGGACTGATTGTTACTCCTGGAAAGTGTTAAAAATCCTGCCATTGGAATGCTTTCAGACGCTCTTGGAAATGCCGAATTGCACTTTCTTTGTATTCTCTGTTTTGATCACAATTCCAGCTTGACTAAGTTGCAGATTTACACCTCAGCATGAATAACCATCTAGCTTAGCTTAGCTACCTTAGCTGCCATAATGAGTAAGCAAACATTAACTGTCCAGGATTTTAGGCCCTGCAGGCAGACAGTTGACCAGATATTGTTGAGCGTTTATGGACAGTTTTTTGTGATGTATCCAGAACCGTAAGCACTTGTCAGCCTTCATTGGCGGTCGATAGAGAGTGTTCAATCAGCAGCTGCTCAGACTGGCTGTTCAGCCTACTGAATTAGTGATTTCACAGTGCCAGTTGCAACTTTTTATGGATACTACTCCATAGTTTTTGCTGTGTTTGTTGGCACTGGTCCTTTAAGGTCAGCTCAGTGTGTCAGGACCCTTGAGCGGTCCACCTTTGGTGCTGGGTAAGCAGCAATCCCTCAAATTGTGTTGCTGTTGAATTCACCGGCTCATTAGAAGAAATGACAAAAGCAAAAAGTTTCTCAACGTATTAGATCCACACTGTCAGGGTTGCACCTTGAAATATAGCAAAGTACAGTATGACAGTGGTTGTAAAATGTGGTTATGTTGGGACAAACGAATAATCCAGACTCTTCCTATTCCTAAAATATTACTGGCCCTGAGAAGTCAGCTTTTCTTCTGTATTCTCCAGCACTTCCTGTGTCTTATATAGGCTTTAAATGACAAAATGTGTAAAATATTCCCTCTCTTATGTTTTCTGTCTGCCTTCCACGTGTATTTATATCACCAGAATTTAAAATATGGCCACAATAGCACATTATCATTCATTGTTTCCAGTGTACATCTTTTCCACTTGTATGTAGTGGGATCATAGATGGAGCTTGAGACTGCCACTGGACATTGGTGTGTCATTGTGTGTGTGTGTGTGTGTGTGTGTGTGTGTGTGTGTGTGTGTGTGTGTGCGCAGCATGAGGAAAAAGCTTGACTGATACAGGATTTCTGAGGATGAAGATTCTAATGATATGTCAGCAGATTATCACATTTTTGGTAAAAAAAAAAAACCACATAAAACAAACATTTTTGATAAGGATCCCTTATTAAAAATTATGACCAATATATTGTTGCCTTCAGAAAGTAAACTTGTTAGTGCTCTCTGGTGGATCAACTTTGTAATTGCAGCACTGTTTGTAAATTACCTCAAACATGCTGTATTTTTGGCATTTCTGTACACACCAACACCAATATTTCTGTGAAAAGATAAACTCAGACTAAATATATGTGTATGCTGTTAAGCCTCTAAGCAGTTTAGTCGAACAATAAACTATTAGCCTTTTAGCAAAGCCTAATATCCATCTCTGAACCCATCACAATATACCTGAATGCAGCTGTTTTTACTATACAGTGATTGACATGGGTGATTACAGATGATGTTGGTTTATTATGATGTTATTGCTAGTGTGTGTGTGTGTGTGTGTGTGTGTGTGTGTTGGAGGAAGAGGACTTGTGAAAACCAACAATGCCATTCTTTTTTTTTTCTCCCTCTTTTTTTTGCTGCAGCCATGTTTGTGAAACCACAAAATAGAGCGAGATACGGTTTTGTGCTCTCTTTCTCCCAGGCTCGCTCCCCTTTTTTTTTCCTCTCTCTACCTCTTTCTGTTTTTCTCTCTGGCTCTCTTCCCCTCCCCCTCTTTCTGCTCCTCTTTCCTCCTCTTTCCCTCTCTCATTCTCCTCCCTCCCTCCCTCCTTCCCTTTCTCTCTCTCTCTCTTTCTCTCTCTTTTTTTTTCCTCTCTTGCTCTCGGTTTCCATCACACTTTACCCCTCCCTCGCCTCTCCTCTCTCTTTCTCTCTCTCTCTCTCTCCCTCTCTCTCTCTTTCTTTCTCTCTTCCTCTCTCACGTTGCACATTGCCCCTCCCTCCCTCTCTCTTGTCTTGCTCTCACGTTGCTCCCTGCCCCATCTCTCTCTCTCTCTCTCTTTTTTTCTCTTTTTTTTTCTGTCTAGCTCTCCGTCTCTCTCTTTCTCTTGCTTGTTCACTCTCTTGCTCTCCCTCTACACCGTCCCCTCCCCCACTGCTGCCTCTCATTTTCTCTCTTTCTCCCTCTCTCACTCCACCATTTCACTCACTCACTCCCTCCCTCAGTCACTCACTCACTCACTCCCCCTCCCGTCCCTGTTCTCTTTATCTCCTCCCCTCCCTCCCCCTTCAATCCCTCTTTCATTCCATGCAATCATCTGTTCCCTCTCTCTCTCTCTTTCTCTCTCTCTCTCTCTCTCTTTCTCTGCTTCCTCTATTACGCCCCCATTTTGTCCTCTGCCATTTCCCTCTCTCTCTCTCTCTTTCCTCCATGTTCTCTCTATCCTGTTGTTTACCACACTCCCCCATGACATTTATGATACAAACTTTATTGAAAAAACAGTTTTTTCATCACAGAAAAAAAACAAACATGTTATTGGTGAAAACAACATTTATATTTCTAGAATAAAGCTGTATCCCGAATAAAAGGCGTCGCTGCATATTTGTTTCTCATTTAACCCTTCTACACTGGCCTCTGTTATTCACATTAACCCAAATATAATCTTCTGTTTCTCATAACGATCTGGCCCAATCGGCGGTTGCTTGTATTCAACAAGTGGGTAACTTCCTCGGCTACAAAACAAGCACAAATGACAGTCATCATCCTCACGGGAATGTAAACTAGATGAACCAGGTGACTGCCTCGCCTCTCTGTTTCACAGAGAGACAGACAGACAGACAGACAGGATGATGGCCTCGCTGAGCTACTCCTGCACAGCTGGAGGCTGCTACCAGGTTTTACTGCTTTTTGCTTCCGCAGCAATACCAAAAAATATACTTTTCCCACTAGTATATGTCACTGTGAGAGATATAAACATGGCTTCCTACAAAAACACTTTTTGCAAAAGAAGCCAAAGCTCTCAAATGGGAAATGTTGTTAGAAGGGAAGCAGCTTCAGGGGAACTCTGCCTCAATAAATTAGGTCTGAAATTGTCAAAATTAGGATTTAAATGAGAAACTGGCTGATTAATGAACAGGTGACAAAGGTCTGAGCGAGCGTTGGATGCCAGTTTTGATTTATTTAATTATTAGATCAGTCATTTTGTCTGTAAAATGTCAGCAAATAATGAAAAATTCCCACCACGCTTCTTCTAATTTCTTGTTTTGTCCAACAGTCAAATTTCAAAAGATATTAAATCTTTTAAATGAAATAAAACAGCAAGTCTTCACATTTGAGAATCTGCAACCAGTGAAAAAAAATGATTGAACATATGGGCACAAAGACGAGACATAAACATGTACATAAAATAACACATAGCCTATAAATACAAAACAAAATAACAAAACATACATCTGCACACACACACACACAAAAAATACAACCAGCTGCATATCACAAACTTAAAGTCCCCCTCAAGTCAAAAATATGTTTTTCTTCTTGTTGCTACAGTTGGATGTTTGAGCTTCACTTTGCAGAATGATGTGCAGAGTTTGACACTTGCAGGCTGTTTTCACATTCATCTGCTGAAAGTGGAAAATTTCTCTGAGCTCATTGAAAATCAGATTTTAAGTGGCGGGCCTACGAGCAGGATTTGTGTCATTACAAATGGTTTGGAAGCCAAACCCGGTCCAATATTTACCAACTTTAATATTTAATAACTTACACAAGTGTGATGTGGAAACTTGAAGCCTCCAGTGCACAAACACTGAGAATGGACTTTATAGTCAAGTGGGAGACATCTTGTGTCCAGCAGTTAAACTTCTGAAATGAAATATATTTGCATATTTATAGATTCTGGATTTTTTAATGAGAGAGAGAGAGAAGGGGTAGATGCAATTTTAAGGATTTTAACGAGATAATTGAAATTTTTGTGTGGAAAAACCACATCAGACACACATTATTGTTCAAAGTAGAGTATTTTATATACATCTTAAAGAGGCCATATTATACCCCCTTTCCACAAGTTAACACAGTTTTCTTAATAAAATGCATCTGACATGCTTTGTTCAAAATACCACTAGGATGAAGCACCACAGCAGCCTTCTCATCCTAAACAGCAACAACAATCCTAACATCCCTGTTCAGAATGGCGAGTTTGAGTGTAAATAAACTTTTTTGCTTTGATTTCATTGCAATAAACGGATCAAAAGGATGCCGAAATAACTACATCATGATGTCGATTTGTAAAAAGTCTGAATTCATTCTTTGTCAGGTCAGTCTGCAAGACGACAAGCAAACAACTTTTAAAATGCTTGTTTTTTTAATGGAGTTCAGATCGATCAGAGCTATGCTAACATTGTAGCTGCTCCATCCACACTCAAAATAACGTCTTCTAAAGGCATAAATACAGCAGCAACATTATTGTTTATACACATAGATATGTACATACTGTGTAACTTTAAAATGATATAAACTCGCCGGCATTTAAGATGTTTATTATCGATGACAGCAGCTGAGGCGGTGTGTGACTCTGGTATTAACTCCGGCTAGGTTGAGAAGAGAGATTGAAGATAAATCCACTTAATCCCAAAAGTTTAAAAAACAAACTCCTCCTGCCAGTAAACTGCTCAGATCAGAGCAGAAGATGAGACAGCAGCAGTGATGCAGGACTCTTCGGCTCTGCACCCCTGGTTAGCTCTCTCCTCCAGAGCTCACCAGGGTTTAGCAGCCGTCTCCCGGCAAGCAACGGCTCTGTCCCCCGGTCCAGCCCTGTGATAAGCTCACATTTTTTGCCCTTGGCTTAGTTTAGTTTTACTTCGCCCCATGTGACGTAAGAAGGGGCATCAATTCTGAATGGCTTAAAACATGTCTGGAGGGCAACTTTAACCAAAAAAAAGCAAAACAGACAAAACAGTAAAGTAAATTACTCCATGTCCCATTTGGTACCTCAATCAGCAGCTTAAAAACATAAATCAAAAAACAAAAAGTAGCAAGTAATCAAGTAACAAAAGTAGCTTCCCATTGTAGTTTAACAAGACCAGGTCAAATCCTACTATAACCAATTTGTTACAGGGATAGTCAGTGGTAGTGCCTATAATGTGAATTCCTGGATATTAAATGTTCATCTGGAGGCTGCGGTGGAAATTATAAGTGAAAGTTTCGACAGCATTGGGTGCAAATTCAGGAGGCTTATCTCCCAGTTACTGCAGTTACAGCAAGTACACCTGCATTAAACTGATATAACAGCTTACATTTTACCTGCAAGACTGTTTTAATGCTGTTGTTCATCGTTTGTGATGTGAAAACGTCAGAGAAATAAAAAGCTTGCGTCCTGGTATTAGTTCAGTTATAAAATCCAAACGCACCTTGAGGCGGGGGGGCGGGGGCCGGGGGGTAATTTCTAAATCACACGAGGTCCTCAGGTAATACTAGTCCCTTGTGAAAAGGGCTATGAGTGGAAGAGCTGTAAACACCCCCGGTGATGTAATAGACAACTGTTTGCGCCAATTCATTTTGAAAAAGAAGCGGTCAACAGGGAAACTACAACTTCATCACTCACTCACTCACTCACTCGTGTAGGGCTGGCCCCACTGTTGCGGTCCAGCCCAAAATGATGCTACATCAAAGGAGCAAAATTAGAAAAACAAACAAAAATGTATGAAAATGAAACCAGTGAATTTTTGCTTTTATAAACAATTTCAATGATTATTAAATGATTACATCATCAAAGTTGTTGACAATTAATCAACTAGTCATTTCAGCTAATAGTTTCATTACAAATATATACCCAAATATTGCAATGGTGAGACGCTTTATGCTTTCAGAATGATCTGGCTTGACATCAGAAGTTAAGGAGCCACGGTTACAGAGCAGGAATGTGGAGCTAACGTGGTCAAACTGTCACTATCAGATCCACAAGGATCCAGCTCTGTCCGGGCCATGTCAAGCCCAGTCCTGCTTTAGTGTCTTTCATCAAAAAATATCCTTTGTGTCTGGATCCAGTTGAAAGGGACTGCACTTTACACCTGGCATCAGAATGTATCTCAAGCGGCCACGTTTGGTCAGATTTCACCTCCTCGGTCCCAGCTGAGACCCATTTCACTTTGTGACTTAAGTGAAACCAAAAAAAAATCAAAATGTTATCAAGCATATAGCTAGAGCAGAGCATTGAGACATGCTTCCATGCTATACTGTATGTAACTGGATCTCAGTTAGTGTTATATTTAGTTTTGAATTCTGATCAGATCACCTAAGACACATTTTAATGCTGAGATTATGAACAGGACCCGAGAGAGCACATGTTATTCTAGTTGAGAAATGTAAGTCACACCTCTTGGCCTGTTGTGTAGCTGCACTGGTGAATCATTTATTTAACTTCCTTTTCTTAATGGAGCTTTTTGCAACTGTAAAGCAAAGGTTTATAAGGTCCATAAGTAGTTGTAGATTAAGTTTTTCTGACAGTTTTATGTAAGAATATAAAGGTGATGCAAAATAAACTAATTAAAAGACCAGTAGGATTGTATTCTTGTGATTTATCACATTATGAGATGCGTCTTGTCTTGCTCATAATGTTGTAAAATCAAGCTACTGTATATATTTTATGATTTTAGTTTACAGACAGTGTGGAAGCTTGTTTTGCGTTGTGCTTGTCTGGCTGGGTTGTGATAGACAGGAGGTGGGTTGTAGCATAACCACAGAGAACATTAACTATTTGTGGAAAGTTTTATTCTGTAGATGAAAACATGGAAATCAGTGAGGCAGAAAGTAGAGGAAAGACACCCCCACCCGTCACGTCTCCGCTTTTGCAGTGTGTCTGAATGTGCTCACTGCATACATATAATATGAAACAGTGAACGGTATCTAGCTGAAAATGTTTACAAGTGGTATCGGGTTCAGATGCAGCATTCAGGATCAGGTTGTCATCCACACAAAATGATAAAATTAGGAAATTACATGATTAATAATAGAGTAATAATAGTTAAAATAAGCATCTATAGTTGGAAAATAGTGGTTTTACTATTACAACAGGTGAGTAATAGTATAGAGACACACCTGGAAACAAAACCCACACAATTACCCAAAAACATGACTGCTGTAAAACAGCCACAAATTGAACTCAGGGCTGCAACTAACAATTATTGTCATTATCGATTAATCTACCGATTATTCCCTCAAGTCGTCGAGTCCAAAACCAAAAATATAATCAGTTTATTATCGTAGAGGTGAGGAGTATGAAAATCAGGACGTTTGGGAAGCTAGAACCAGTGAATTTTTGCTCCAAAAATAGCTAAAAAGATTATTTGATTATCAAAATCATTGCTGATTATTTTTCCGTTGATTGAATAATTAACTAATTGTTGCAGCTCTAGTTTAATCATACTAATTGGGCAAATTGAATACATTTTTGCAGGCTTTTTAAAAATATTTTTCTTTAACAGTCCTGCGGTATTCATGATTATGACATTCTCAAGATTTACATTTTATTCCTGGGTTATTGTGAATTCATACTTCTTTATACTGGTTATGACAGTTAACCTCTGACAGACGTCACTGTGTTAATATCTTTTCCTCTCCATCTTTTCAACATTTTGATGTCACTTTATCAGATCCTTGGTCTCCCGAGTGATCAGTCTTTCGCTTCTTGCTCCGCACCCCTGCACCATAACTCAAAGTGTTTCGATGTATTTAGCTCTCATGGGAGCCGTGTAAAACTATGATATTACTGTACTTGTATCCTGTGACATGGGAGGATGTTTGATCTAAAGAGAAGACGGACAGTTTGTGGAAATTGATGTTGTGGCTGTGCGACATGCTAGAGAAGACACCTTCAACATACCATGCGTTGGCTCACACACTCATTAATAATGCACATCGGCATCTACAGTTACAATCAACTGTCCGTTCACTCTTGTCGGCTTGGTGATGGAAATTCCATCAAAAGAAATGAAGCTTTGGTTTTGTTTATTGATCCTACGCATCAATCCACACGCGTGTTTTCTGCAAAATGCATGAAAGACAACATGTTGAGTGAGTCCAGGTTTTGAATATGTAGTATTTTTAAACTAATGTATTACTTCTTGGGAGGTATCTTTTGATTCCCATTTTCTCTTTTCCCTCCACAATTTACAGCTTGGTGATTTGCAGCTTTGGTGTTGTCTCAGTATCATCGTTGGCAGGATATGCCTGACCTTTGTGGATTCTCAGGCCACTGTTGGCACTGTCGCACAGCTCCGCGGCTGTCTCATCTCTCCCCGCGTACATGTCTAATTTCGCTGGCGGTGAAAAGAGATTTAAAAAAAAAAAAAAAAAAGTTCTTCACACTCAAAAACCTCGACGTTTTCTGAGGCGTCAATCAGCACCCTGGTTTGTGTGTGTGTGTGATTGAGGCGAGGACGGAGGGATTCGGAGGCCTGTTTGATGCATCATTAGCAGTAGCTTTATCCCTTCATTCTCCCTCACTCCATCTGTTTCTTCCCTTCATCCATCTTCCATTTCTTCTTATTCTTTTACCGCATTCTGCTCCACTCTTCCCATCCCCCTCCGTCTCTTCCTCTCTCTCTCTCTCTCTCTCTCTTTCTGCCTCTCCCCACCCCTCTACCCCCTCCCCTCTCTTTTCCTTCAGTATTCTTTCCTCCTCCTCCTCTTTCTCTCTCCATCCTCTCTCTCTCTCCTCCATTCGCTCATCTCCTTGTCAGTCACCTTCCATCTCTTTCCTCTCCTTTCGCTCCCTCTCCTCTCTCGCTTTTCTCTCTTCTTCCCCTCTTCTATCACATATTTGCATCCAAGTCTGCGCACGAAACAATCTTCCAACACTTTTCCGTACTCATAAACCTTACTTGATAGATGAGAGAGTGAGAGATACAAAGGCGTAGAGAGAGAGAGAGAGAGAGAGAGAGAGAGAGAGAGAGAGAGACACAGAAAAGGACTCAACAATAGATGGAGACACAGGAATAAACAGGATAAAGGAAGAGAGACAGACAGGGATAGGCAGAAACAAAGACAAAGAATGACAGACGGAGATGGAAGAAAGGAGGGTGCGTGAGGAAGCGAGGCAGCCTGGTGGATCCATAATTTCAGACTGATATGATGTTGATTTTATTTTTGTTGTTGGTGTGTGTGTGTCTTGTGACTTTGAGGTGACTTAGCCCATTTATCACCAGACTATCAAGGAGGCTTGTGCGTTAGTGATATATGAGCTGCGCATTTTTTTTTCTTTCTGCTTTTAAACCTACTGCCCACATGCTCATTCGTTGGAAGATTATTTGTTTGTTTGTTTGTTTGTTTGTGTCTGCTCTGTGTTTGCGCTGGTGTGACCAGAGTCACTACTGATACTGTGTTGAAGGAGGAGAGGGGGGAGGATTGGGGGGGGGGGGGGGGGGTAGCTCCGCCTCTCCCCATCCCTCACGTATAAATAGGAGCCGAACATAACCTATTCTCACTCAACACTCGCACAGAAGAATGAGATCCTTAAAGCACCTGAAGCCTCACAGCAGGAGGAGCGTGGTGAGTTTATTGGCTCTCGCTCGTAGCATGTTGAGTGGTAGTTTACTGAGGTGGTGGACAACATGGGTTGATCAGCTGAGAAGACGGGTAGGAAAACTGCTACCAGTGATGTCTTGGATTTTTTTTTTTTTTAAAGATTTTCTTTGTTTTTAAAGTTGAAGATTTCTTTTTTTGTTTCCCTCCATCACAAATTAAGAATCGTCTTTAATTGTCATTAACTCATTACTCTCCTGCAGCTTCCAGAAATATCCTCTTTGAGCTTTTTTTCCCCCCAACTCTTCTCTTCTCCTGTTTCACTTCACAATTTTTTATCTTTCATTGTGCCTGGCTTTCATTTTGTCATTTTTCTTTCTCCCTCTGTCTCTTGGTTTGCTCACTGCCTCTCCTCTTCTCTCCTCTCCTCTCCCCTCCCTCTTGTCTCTACATATCTTTCTTTCTCTTTCTTCCTCTTGCTCTCTTTTGCCTGCTGCCTCACACTCACCCTCTCACTCTTTCACTCAGCTCTCTCCTCCCTCCCTCTCCAGTGTCTCTCTCTCTCAGCCTTCTTCCTTCCCTCCTGTCTCCCCTCCCCTCCTCTCCCATCCCCCCCTTTCTCCTTATCTCTCCTTCACTCTCCCTTTACCTTTCATTTTCTCTCTCTCTCTCTTTTTTTTCTTTTTTCCTCTCCACCCTCCCCTCCACTAGACTCTTGCTGCTCTAAGCCCTCTCCTCCCTCCCTCCCTCTGTCTCTGCTTCCCCCCCTCTGTTCTCTCTGTTTTTGTCTCCTCTCCTGCTTTTCCATTCTTTTTTTGTGTCTTAATCTTGCTCAGTTTTCTTTTTTCCTCTCCCTCTTGCACTTGTATGTGTGTGTGTGTGTGTGTGTGTGTGTGTGTGTGTGTAGATCAGTAGGCCATCTAATCCCCCACAACACACACACACACACAACCCAAGCCATACATGGTTAGCATGCTGGATTAGGATGGTGTCTCAGTCACCAGATCTAAAAAGGTTTGCTTTTGGACAGTCTTAATGACGGCTCATTACGTGTACCAGAGCCATTGATTGGTGAATAGGTTATTCCCTGTAGGAGGAAATCTTCTCTGGTTTTGTGTATCCTTCACAGTGATGCAATAACCGGCTCTTTAAAATCAAAGTCTCCGTTTCCGTCACTCTCTTTCCCCTTATTTCTCTCTCGACAACCGGCTCAAAGAGACACTCTGATTGGATGATGAGCCGCAGCACCTTTTTGTCCGTATTGGAACATTATTGATGAAGGGCACATTTTTATTGGAGCACAGTTTCCTTTTATATCAATTTAGTTCGAACTGTATTTAGTTTTTTCAACAGGGATGGTGTGTTCTCGATTGCTTTCTTAGCTTCTCCTAGCCCATTGGTTCCCAGGCTGGGGGTTGGGACCGGGCCGCTAGTTGACAGGACAGGACGGAGCAACAAAAGCATATTTCTGACACACAAAATTGTTGTTTTTTTTGCAAGCTTTTTTACTAATTTTTGCTTTTATTTATTGTGAATTGCTGTGTGTTTTCTCTTCAAGCCTCTAAAAGTTTTTCAGATAAAACAAAATAAGTCTTCTTTCGTTTAACTGGTAGACAATACAACATGTGACGAGGGGTCCTGGGTAGACTTTGCTTTATTCTAAGGGGCCACAAGGTTGGGAACCACTGTCCTAGCCAATAAATTAGACCTTAGAAATTGGTTGAAACAACAAAACATTTACCTGAATTCAGGATGATGACAGAGAAGAAATCCATATTTTAATTTACTTCCACCTGCAGTTCCGTGTGGTAGATTGAGTCATAACAAACTTGGATTTGCTGACTATAGATATAATATACTCAGATATATATATATATGTTTGTTAATTGCTTCCTTGCAGTGCCAAGGTCTTGACCGTGTGTGTGTCTCTTTCTGTTCCAGGAGGAGGCGAGCCGGCGCCTGGGTAGATGTGAGCCCAAGGTAATGGCCAGGCTGGTGGACATAGGCACACAAACAGATCCAGTTGTTGTGCTGTCCTTGGCCCAGGCCGCCGTGCTAGGTCTCATCTCCCAGAATGAAGTGTTCGGAGCTACCATAGCACCTAACGGCTTCTACACCGGTGAACCCAAAGAATCCCCCGCGCCCCCAGTAGACGGAGTCGACTACGAGTACGCAGACCAGCTTATCGGAGCCAACGGAGATTACCTAGGAGACAACTTGGGAGAAGACGGACAGATGCAACCCAGCTGCAGTCAGAGGAGGTGGCAGCAGGGGCCCCCTCAACAACATCCAGACGGGAAAATGGTCGTCCCTGAACGCCACAGCCTTCAAGCCAGTGATGGGACCTCATCTCATGTGAAAGGGGAAGGGGTGACCTCTGCAATGTCCTCCTGTGTCCACATGCTGAACAATATGGCTCCCAGAGGGGGTTTAGTTCAAGTGGATCCAGCCACCCTCAGAGGCACCAACAAGAACTGTTCAGAGTGTGAGCGGGAGGCATCTAACCAGCAGCAAGCCAACACACATGGACACCCTCCTCCCACCCAGGTGGGCCACAGAGCAGGGGAGCAGGCCCACAGAGGACTGCAGGCCCAGCGCCCTATGGGGGGCCACGGCCGAGGCGTCCGGGAGGATGAAGAAGACGTGGAACACCAAGGGAACAACATGATGAAGCCTTCACAGCAGGATGAAGCCATCAGCAGCTACTTCCAAACCAGTGAAGTAGGCAGCTATGATTCGGGGGAAATGGGCATGGGAGGCGAGTACGAAGACGGCAGCCAGAGTATGATGTGGACAGATGGGAGTTGTGGAGGGCAGCACCAGCAGCCTCAGCAACCCCAGCCTCCTCGTCGGCATGGCGGCCGCAGAGTTGACCGGCTAGATATCAACATCCAGATTGACGAATCTTACTGCGTAGATGTGGGAGATGGTCTGAAGCGCTGGAAATGCCGCATGTGTGATAAATCGTACACCTCTAAGTACAACCTGGTCACACACATCCTGGGCCACAACGGCATCAAACCACATGCCTGTCCCCATTGCGGGAAGCTCTTCAAGCAGCCCAGTCATCTTCAAACCCATATGTTAACCCACCAAGGTACACGGCCCCACAAGTGCACCGTCTGCAAGAAGGGGTTCACCCAGACCAGCCACCTGAAGCGGCATATGCTCCAACACACGGACGTCAAGCCCTACAGCTGCCGTTTCTGCCGCCGCGGCTTTGCCTATCCTAGTGAGCTGCGAGCACACGAGGTGAAGCATGAGCGCGGCCGCTGCCATGTGTGCTCACAGTGCGGCATGGAGTTCCCCACCTACGCCCACCTCAAACGCCACCAGACCAGCCACCAGGGCCCCCATACCTTCCAGTGCACAGAGTGCAACAAGTCGTTCGCCTACCGTAGCCAACTCCAGAATCACCTCCTGAAGCACCAGAGCCCAAGACCTTACACCTGCTCCCAGTGCGGCCTGGAGTTTGTTCAGCTTCACCACCTACGTCAGCACTCGCTCACTCATAAGGTACTGACACCGCCGCCGGACACTTCCGCTCCCATCTAAGCTTCCTGACTACTGTAGTTACAGACACACTGTAAATATTACCTGAATAGTTCATTAGACTGTTCAGGGTTTTCTTTTATCATGTAAAAGAGAATGATAGAGGAGACAGAATCGGATCACCAAAGGGAGGCTACCACACCCCTTTGTCCAAAGGCCTCACATCAGTTCATCTTCTGTCCTTTACCCACTAAGATCTGGGTGAAGTAGACCGGTAAGAGCACTTAGCTCGGCAGGCATCCATGCTCTGTGCTTCGTGTCTCTGTGTCTTTTTAGAGCTGCAACGATTAGTTGATTAGTCGATTAGTCAATTGAATCGAACTAGTAGGTCAACAGAAAATTAATCAACAAGCAACTAATCAGCAACTATTTTGATAATCAATTACTCGTTTAAACCATTTTAAAGCAAAAATGTCAAACATTCACCAGTTCCAGCCAGTCGTTGGTGAAGATTTGCTGCTTTTCTTAGTTGTATGTGATAGTAAATTGAATATCTTTGGGTTTTGGACTATGGGTCTAATAAAACAGGCAATTAGAAGATGTCACCTTGGATTTTAAGAAACTGTGATGGACAATTTTCACTGTTTTCAGATGTTTTATAGAACAAATGATAATTAAAATAATCATTAGTTGCAGGCAGCTCTGGTGTCTTCATGTTGGACTTTTGTTGTGACGAAAAATTCCACTTAAGACTAGAAGCATCTAACGACAACAAAATGTACATTTTCAATATAATATTATAGCAAGACTACCAAACATTCAGGCTGGCTGCTGTTTAAAGTAAAATAAGAAACACCTTAGCTTTTAAAATGATATCGCTGCACTTCAGAACACAGACTTCAGTCTTTGATATCACTAAAAAGGCAAAAGCTGAAACTACTTATCAACAATACTCTAAAGTTCTTTGCAAGTTTTTTCATCCGTATAAGGTTTTTATCAACACGCTAACAGGTGAAAAATGCTGCATGCTGCATTTCTGAATGAATCATCTTCCCTTCAGATGTATGCATTAGATAAAGCAAAGAAACTGCAGAATAGATATGTCTATTCAATGTTGCATTTTAACAAGGATTTGATGCTGTGCATCCACAATACCAGGTGTCTTCCTCATGGCCATCCTCCTGTGAATGAGATGTCTGTAATTGCTCAGTGCCCCCTGCCTGTTCTACACATGTGCACGCTAATTACTTTCACTCACACACACACATACAGGTGAGGAACAGCGAGATGAGGGTGGTCAGATATCACGATTCATTTCATATAAGTGCAGCACCATTATTGATTCTTGATAATTCTAAAATATGCAACATATGACATCCTGGCCTTTCTCTTAATCGACACTTTTCATTTCACCTTTTGAATGAGGCCATGTTTGGAAATTGCCAGAGTTTAACTTCATACAGATAGATGCAGGGATAGATAGATCTGGGGTCGTATTCATAAAGCTTCCTAGTGCAAAGAGTTGTGACCAAATTCTAAGAAAATCCTTAGAATTGTGACGTTTTCTAAGAATTTCCCTTTACAGTTAAGACTAGATCCTGGTAAAGACAAAAGTTATTCACAAAGCATCTCAGCCCTTAAGAGAGCTTTTAAGGTGAAACACTGTTAGGAGTAGGGAGAAGGACTTTTAAGAGTTTCTTAAGCAGATGAGAAAATGGCGGAAAGACAAAGAAGTAGGAGAAATATTCTCCAAACGCTGAATGACAGAGTTAATGAAACACTACAGACTAGATCATGCAGAGATAATGTTTGTGGTCGATCTCATTAGACATACGCTCACATATCCCACCCAACGCCGTAACGCTGTATCGCCAGGAATGAAAGTGATCACAACACTAAGATATTTGACAACTGGAAAAATTTGGAATTTGCTGGCAACTGGAAAAAAAAAAAAGATTTACATGCCAACCAACGCTGCTGCTTATATAGACTGGCCAGCAATGACAGCAATTGATGAAAGCTGTGCCATTTTTCCCCCTGTTAAAAGAAAATAAATATAACAACTATCAGCATGTGAATAGGATACTGCACAAGTAGGCCTGTGTTTTCAAACGTTTCATAGGCTACTTTTAAAGTACAGCTCACAATTTATTCAGCAGAGATGTTCATTACATAAAATAGTATTCATAATTACACCATGTCTTAATAGAGACTAAATTCTATGATTAGACCTATCCATTCACTGTCCATTATATGCCCATTATCACTAAGAGTGCATTTTTATTTCTTTTCTTTCTTTCTTTCTTTTTTGTTCAACCAATCACATTTTTAAAGAATGTGTCATACCCTAGCAACAGAGTCAGCCACACCTCCTCACTAACATAAAAGTTTCTGTCCCTTTCTTGCTCAGAGTTGCTCTGAGAATTTTCCTAAACGACTCCTAAGCTGGGACGCCTTGCTAGAATTTGTTTAGGTTAAGTTAGGAGCTTTATGAGAGTATTCTCAGAATGTTTCAGTACAGCCCCTGATCATTTCGGATAGTTTCTAATAGAAAACACACAGTGACAAATAAAAATGCTTCATTACTAAGGATTTACCTGAATTTTATGAGTTTTAGGGGAGCAAAAGTTCTGGATAAGATAAGATAATTCTGGATAAGATGTACATACAGCAGTCTGTATTCTCAGAGGAGTGAGAATGTTCTCCTTTGTGGCTTGTGTTCACTGATACTGTTGACTGCTCCCCCTGGTGGCCAACAGCATCACATCCTGTCTGTTGTCTGTTGTGCAGACGGTGGGTGGACTGACAGCCTGCCAGATTTGTCTGGTTATACAAACACTGTCTCTCGACCTACTCGTGACCTGTAATACATATTTGTTCTTCTCAATAACCCAGAATCCAGTCATTCAGTCCCACTTTGTGTACTGAGAGCGGTGCAGCTCATTCATTTAGACGAGCCTCAAGGCTGTGGATGTTGTGAATTGTTTACTCTTGTGACCTAATTCTCAATGTTTATATATTTCCTGTGGCATGTGGCTGAGAATATTACAGGAACAGAATAAGGACGACTGGATAGGGCTTTTACTTTTGTACTGTAGAAAATCTCTTTTGGGTCAGCTAAAATAGCTGCAGTGGAATTGTTGGTTGCTTTGCAAATATAACACATTGTACATACATACACGTTAAACAATCCACTATTTTCTCAATTTGAGTGGAAAAAATGGCAAGGAAATGATTGATGCGTTTGTGTGGTGTTGACCCCTTCCTTCTGTTTGGACTCTGCAGGGGATGAAAGGCCACAAGTGTGACGTGTGTTCCCGAGAGTTCACCCTGTCCGCCAACCTGAAGAGGCACATGCTCATTCACAACAGCGTGCGGCCGTTCCAGTGTCACGTCTGCTTCAAGAGCTTCATCCAGAAACAGACCCTCAAGACCCACATGATTGTCCACCTGCCCGTGAAGCCATTCAAATGCAAGGTAATTGAACCTGATTGGTTTTAAAAGTATACTTGGCATTGCTGTATATGTCCGTGCTCATCAATGTCAACGTTTTTGGTTATTTTTGTTTTTATCCAGGTATGTGGCAAGTCTTTCAACAGAATGTACAACCTGCTGGGCCACATGCATCTCCATGCTGGCAGTAAGCCCTTTAAGTGTCCTTACTGCACCAGTAAGTTCAACCTGAAGGGGAACCTCAGCAGGCACATGAAGGTCAAACATGGAATGGACGTATCACCAGAAGGACAAGGTGAGGCTCGTCGTACATATTGTCACTTATTTTTTCTCTATTTAACCATTTATTTTTCCAAGGAAAGTAGCTTCCCCACATTTTCCCTGTTTGTTATCAAATTCCAATTGTAATTTTAATTCTTAGAGTAATATTTAACACTAACCTCGAATGTTTGTGAATATGGCGCCACATCCTCAGTATGGATGCAGAAATGGGCCTGAATATGTTGATATCCTGGGGCGAGTCATACTCAGCCCTGTTTTATAATATGCACTATTATATTTCCCAGACACGATGACAGCAGAGCAAACTCATTTTTATGAAAAGAATATTTATTGGAAATTTCACAAAAGGTTGGAAGATACAATCGGCACGTGATTTTATTTTTGTTGTTGCTTTTTATATAGGCTAGTCATGCCAAAGGCAATGTTTGCTACATTTTTGTACTGGTTTCCACATTTTTTCTTGCTCATTTGTGCTTTTTCAATTATTATTTCACTTATTCTCACTTATTATTTTTCCTCAATGCTATTAGAACTTATTGAAATACAATATGAGTAGTACAGTACAAAAGCCAGCAAGCATCAAAACAACAGACAAATCAATACCTTCAATGTTTTTAACTCGGGGCAAGAGCTCCTATAACAGTAAAGCAGTGTTAAACGTGATGAGCTACTCTGATGGGCATTGGTCCCAGGAATTTCCCTACGCCGACGGTAACTTTGGAAATGTGCTTTATAACCTCTTTTTTATTTTATTTTCCAGAAGTTCTTCCAGAAATGGAAAGCCAGGGGGAATATGAAGGACAGAACTTCAGCTTTACATCACCAGACAATATGGACAATGGTGGCTCCCAAAACCTCACTAAACTCACTACAGCAAATATGGAGGACATGGAGGAGTACTACAATTTTGGGAAGGATACAAGCAGCTACACTACACCTTGAGAGGTGATGGACCAGAGAACATCTTTTGGTTTTTTTTTTGAAGGCAGAAGGAAGTAACAGAGTTGTGGTCAGGGCTTTGGAAGACACTAGGGAAGGGGGTTTTCTTTACGTTTTGGCCTACTTCCAGAAGAGCCAGAACTGTCCGACTCTGATGGGAGGCCAGGAAGGAGACGCACTTCAAAGGAGACGTTTCAGCTCTGTGGCTGATAGCAGAGACACTGAAACTGTTGACATGGTCTGGAGCTCCTTTTCTGGGATTACTATGCCACCGACTCAAAGACTCTCTCTGGCGGACAGTCAAATCTGTATGTTGTGTGTATGTATCAGCTATTTGGGAGGGGAAAAAAAGAAAAAAGTTGCAGTTGCAGAGCCATCAGTTACATTTGATGTGATAGAAATTTGTTTACCATTATGCCATTTTTTTTCATTCACGACCAATGTATGCCCTTATATTTTTGACTGAAAGTGCCAGCTAGATACATTTGCAACTAAGCTTCCACCGTGTCAGCTATTTACTCACTGTATATCGAACTTTTGATACATAGTCACAACATATTCATAGGTTTGAATGCTCTTACTTAACAATTCCTAATTGTATTTACCCTTTCCTGCCCAGTCCTCAGTTTAAACAGGCCGGTCTGTCAATGTGTGTATGTGCTTTTGCACAGGACATTGTAGCCTCTTTCATGCCAGGGCATTTACTACCAAAGTTGCTACTGTCCCATGTCGGCTGATACCAGAAAACAATGTATCCGACATGTAAAGCCCTCTCACTGTACAAATGATTCTGCAACATGCAGTAATGTTTACCCACCGTTTTGTTTCACATGGTTTAGCTTTACATGAATAATCTATCCCGTGTAGTGAATATACTGCTCTAGTTTTTGAATTACTGAGTGAACAATACAAAGCACTTTTTCATTGAGACCTGTCATTTTTCTGTGAAGGCTGTCTTCAGTAAGAGTGAACTCAATTCGCCTCAAGCAGAAGAGCTGGGGGAAATAAGATGGTAGAATCTTCCAGACCCCCCAAATGGCAATATTATTAAACACAAACAAGATATGCTTTCTCAGTAGGATTTTTGTAAACTGCAGTTTTCTTGATATGGATATTTGACAGTTGTCAGTTCAAATGTGAATTGAAGAATGAGCAGTTTGTGCGGAGAATCAGCAGTTTGGGTTGTTTGTTGTTTGTAGTTTCAGCACTCTTAAATCCAGGACTGTTTTCACTTCACTTTCAATTCAAATCATTCAGAAAGATATTTCTCTCCTCAAGGGGGAAAAAAAACATTGAAAATGGATATAAAATCCATTCTGGAGATTAAAAAGATGAGTGTTGTGTCACTGTTGTGGTTACATTTTGAAATGATTGAATTGAAAATGGACTGACGGTGGTCCTGCTATTCATAATTCTGTTTTGGGGAAGACAGTCAGCTCCCCCTGTCCTGCCATGCAGGTCAGCCTTGATATGCACACTAAACCAGAGGAATGGTCTACTAGTTCTTTTTTGAGATGAGGAATATCAAACTGAGACCTCATGGAAATTGACCATGAATTATTTAATAAAGGTTCTCTAGTTTAAATGATGGAGACTGGTGTTTTAATCTGTCACTGTTTGGGGGGTAATTCTGAGTTGGATGAGGGGGTTTTTTGTTCTTTTCTTTAGCCATACTAGAGGCATACAGCAATGTCCTTCCATACACCACTTTGGTCCAGACTATTGGATAGATTGGCATGAGGATGAGGAAACTAACTTTAGTGATCCTCTGACTTTTCCTCTATCACCACATTTGTGCGTTTTAATGAAATGTCTCAAAAACTATTTAATGTATTGCCATGAAATTGTGAATTGTAATTTGGTGACATCTAGCAGCAGCATCAGGTCAAAATTTATGGTTTATGACCAAACATCTGCAGAACTAATGACATTACCCATCAGCCTCATTTGCAAATGTTACCATGCTATCATGATAAACTAAGATGGTGAACATAGTAAATATTATAGTAGCTAAACATCAGCATGTAAGCACACCTAAGCCACAGTCGACTCCAGTACAGACCCTCCCTGTGTAAAATGTGCACTCATGGATTGGTCCCACACTGCTTGACAGATGCTTTGCATTGTGTCCGGCTTATACTTCCATAGGAAATCATTTCTCAGGACCTGATTGATCATTTTGCACAGATATATATCTCTTTTATGGCTGCAGATCATATTAAGTGGGGGGCTCTTTAGCATTTAGAAGTTCCAGCAGAATGTTCATCCAGGAGGAAATTTTTAAAAAAGGTAATCTAAATGCTAATTTCTGGTCATTTTTGATGGAGACACCTTGTTCATTTTCTTAGACTTTTCAGTGATTGGGAGAGAGAGACATATTCCCTGGTCCTCTGTTATAAAGTTAATCAATCTGTCAAGACTGTGAGTCCCATATATGCTTTAGACAGAGTGAACAGTAAAATAAGATATCAAACTAAGCATTGTTCCATCAGTGTTAGATAGCCAGATCATATTCACATACACTTACTAAAAATGTGTTTTCTTTTAATCTATGTTGATTACCTATAGGCTGTTATATGAGACAACATAATGAAAGTCAGGTAATTTAGATGAACATTGCTGGAAGGTCAATTCAGGTAACCTGTGATGGGAGCTTATGATCTGAATTGTCTACAGCAAGCCTCAGTTATTGTCCATTACACACAGACTGGAGCAATAATAATCTGCAGGTACAATCTAGCCCTTCATCAATTTTAGACAAGAATAGTTTAAAGCTTAAACTGGGGCATTTTTTGCAGAATAAGCTTTAATATACTGTACAGGACATGGCTTGCCGACTGTGATCATGTCGACATCTGCTGGTGATACACTGCAGGTGCCTCCACAGTAAAGAGCTTTGCCAAACCTCCCATCAGGTCTGGCCCCCTGCTGGTGCAAACACTGCTCACTGTCATGCACTGGTGGGTGCATATGACGCCTCCTAAATGAGCAGACAGCACTGCATGAATGCACTGCTGGACAGAAGCTCGTATGAGTAAGTGTATGAAATTAAAATGTGAAATGAAATTGTGTGTGGATGGCATTTACTGTTAGTGATTCTGAACGCCACATCTGGATTGGCAAATGTGAGGTTACCTCTTATAGCACCCCCTGGTGGAGTTGTGTATTTAACACTGGTTCAACAGGAAAGAGTTTATATTCAGATTGTTATAGTAAATGCATCCTTCTTGTCAGCCAGATTTTGATAAACTTAAAACAAAAATCTTTCTCCTCTCCTTTTACTTTTCATGAAAACACCCAAAGAACCTGATTATCATATAGTGTTTCTGAAAGTTAATCTAACCACACCCAAAATGATTCTGTACAGCCTGTTTTAAGTATTTTACTGAGTGTTGCACTGAAAACAGTGTTGCTGCAGAAAAAGACAACTCCACACACTGCTTGTGATTGATTAGCTTTTACTTTTTATATTAATTCTTATAGTGCAAAACATGGCATTACTGTCCTTTTTACATATAGATTCCTTAAGATAAATTTTAATTAAATGCAAAAAATAGTAATCACTCAATTGTGTAATATAAAAAAGGACTGTTGGCACTAGCAAAGGCGGAGGAATACAAGCTACATAAGGTGCTGTGTAAGTGATCTATACAAATAGGAAAATGGCACGAGAAATAGTAAACTTGGTTCCTTCAAAATTGGATACAAAGGTTGATACAAACAACAGGTAAAAACGAGTTAAAGATCTACAGACAGGGTTTGTCTGTACATTGGCACATACGTCTTCTGATTGGTCTTCATTTGCCCAGAGCTTTGTTCAGGTTGGTCTTGATGGCATCCAGGAAGTCTGATGTGTTGACATAATGTTCATTCAGCTTGCAGCTGCAAGATCACGGAGCAGGGGTGAGACATGTGATAAAATATACAATCTGTCCTTTATATAAAGTTACCTAAAACCAACCATACACATACAAGATACACTTGGCATGACTCTGGGATCTGAATATGTAAACTCACTTGGCCAAGCCATGGATGCAGCCTGCGAGGTCTTTGGTCATCACACCATTTTCCACAGTTTCCACACAGACTTTTTCTAACGTCTGGGAGAACCTGGGGAGCGACAACGCAGTGACAACTCAATATGATGCAATATTTCACAAACATATATGTCACGTGAGTAAATGACACTTGTTAATCAGAAAACACACTTCATCAGATCAGGATTTCCATCCAGTTTGCCTCTGTGCTCCAGTCCTCTGGTCCAAGCAAAGATGCTAGCAATTGGGTTGGTACTGGTTGGTCTTCCCTACAACGCAAGAACACAGTTAATGTTAGTTGAACATTGAAAATTAATTGAAAATTCAACATGACTTTTTGCATTCTGGTCTTCTGTGCAGGTAGATGATCATATCTCTTACTCTTCTACCATGGATTTCTTTGTGTGACTGATGAGTCTAAAAAGAGTCTCTTATTGTTTGACTTGATGAGCGCCAAAACCTGTCATTTACTATGTAGATCGCTGAAAATGTCCTGTTTTTAAACTCCATTTAAACTGTGCAGGAGATATCACAAAAAAATATATATATTGATGCACAAAATCTGACTCAGTTTACCTTCTCCTGATTTGGATCAATTTGAACAGTTTCCATGCTGGATGTGTTTGCACTCACTTTAAACATTAAAAGACTGCTTACAAAACAAAAAGTGGAGAATCCCATAAAACCGAGGAGAGAAAATGCCTGAATAAGCGGATTTGAGTGACAGTTGGTATTTGGCATATTCATTGCAATTTACAGCTCTTAACCCTCACAACTTAAAACCTGACTCTACACAACGACAAGTCCTAGCCCTGAAACAGTCCTTTGAAAAAGTAGAGTCTGACTAAAATGTCCCTCATTTTGCAAATATTTCCACATTTTTGAGGTATCAAACTCAAATGAGTTCCATTAAAAATTAGAAGCACACACACAAACAGTATTCTTTCCTCATGAAGTTAAAACACTCCCAGCAGTGTCACCTGGTGACTCTTACCCTCTGGTGTTCACGGTAGTGCCTGGTGACGGTGCCGTGGGCAGCCTCAGCCTCAATAGTCTTACCATCGGGACACACCAGTACTGATGTCATGAGACCCAAAGAGCCAAAACCTGGACACAACACAGACAAATAAGCCATTAAAGGTCAATTCCATGACCAGAATAAGCCCAAACAATAGCAAAGTACTTTATACTGTATCACCTCCTGACATTATCTTCATGGCCAGAACGTGTGGTACTACATGCAGTAAAAAGACTCTTACCCTGAGCCAGAATGTCTGACTGCACATCTCCATCATAATTCTTGCAGGCCCAAACAAATCCTCCTGAAGACTTCAGGACCTGGGCCACCATGTCGTCAATGAGACGGTGCTCATACCAGATCTTCAGCTTGTCGAACTCTGGTTTGTACTCCCTGAGGGAGACGGAATAATGAAACTGTCACCATAACATTATTTTCATGCACTATAACTGGAGACGGTGCACTGTTTGTTCATCTGGTTTTACCACGTGAAATTTTAATGAGTCTGAATCGTCCTTGTTCAGTATCTTACTTCTCAAAGATGTCCTGGAAGATGTCTTTGAAGCGCCCGTCGTAGGCCTTGAGGATGGTGTTCTTGGTGCTCATGTATAGAGGCCACTTCTTCTGGATGGCATACTGGAAGCAGCTGTGAGCAAACCCGCTGATGGACTGTATGAAGAAAATATGATTTTAAACAGAACAAATCACATCACAGAAAGCAAAATTATTATCTGATTTACATAAAATCTATAAACAAACTTATTCTTACCTCATCAGTGTTGTACATTCCCATCCCACAGCCCCCAGCAGGAAAATCAAACACCTCCCACTCCTTCGGCTTGCTTCCATCAGTTGGGGAAAACACAATCTTGAACTTGCCAGGCTGGTCAACAACAAAGTCTGTGGCCCTGTACTGTGAGATTAAACATCAAACCTGGTAAGCAAGATTGTTCTTTGAAAAAAAAGTGAACCCTACATTTTTGTATTTTTTTACCTGATCACCAAAAGCATGTCTGCCAATTGTTATGGGCTGTGTCCAACCGGGAACAAGACGGGGAATGTTTTTACAAAGGATTGGCTCACGGAAAACTGTGCCACCCAAGATGTTCCTGATGGTTCCATTTGGACTCTTCCACATCTTCTTTAGCTTAAACTCTGAGAAAAACAAGAAAAGCTTTAGCAGCTGTAGCTTTAGTTTCAGTCTTTAACTATTGTTAAGAAATCAATTCAAACTGAGCTTGTTACTGTTTATATTGATTGAAAAGGAAATATTACATAATGCCAAACATTTTTTTAAAAAGCTGGTAATCTGCTGCTTAAATTCAATAAATCAAACTTACCCTCAACTCTGGCCTCATCAGGGGTGATAGTGGCACACTTGACAGCCACGTTGTACTTCATAGTTGCCAGTGCAGAGTCAATGGTGACCTGGTCATCCGTCTGGTCGCGGTAGGGCAGACCCAGGTCAAAGTACTTCAGCTCAACATCCACGTTGGACAGGATGAGCTGTACATGTACAAAATGTTCATGTGTTATTTGTCTGAGCACAGTGCTGCACAACAAACCAGTAATGTGCCAGTAAAACACCATCACAGATAGTAAAAATATATTCTATTCTGATCTGTTTTGTCCTGCACAATCTCCTCATGAGTATCTAACTTCTTTACAAAGTGAAGTGCCAAAAACCCTTTTGAGTTTGTCCTGGAACACATCTATCATTTTCTTTTTAATTGAAAAGTCAGTCCGGCAGGCCTGTACCTTCTCTTTGATGAACTCCCATATGATGCGAGTCATCTCATCTCCGTCCATCTCCACCACCGGCTGGTCCACCTTGATCCGCTTTGTTGCATCTGTGAAATGTTTACGTTCATTTTTATGCCTTAATGTGTTTGTCAGTTTGTCATCAAATTCATTTAGCTGAATTTTCAAACTGTCATAACTTGCATGTTGTCCTTGGTTTAGACTGAATACACGTCACTTCTAATACACTCTGCAGTCTTCCAACTCACATCGCTGGAGTACAGCTCATAACCAAATAAAGCAAAACTCTAAAATTACAACATAATGTACACATCTCACCTGTGACACCTGTCTGCTGAAGCACAATACAATATTTCTTTCACCACTCTGTTAAGCAGGGTTAATTCTTAATGACAGTGATACTCAGGGAGCTGGCAGGCTTTCTGACCTTCAGGATTATATGACTGATTTGATAGCAGTTATTACCTGTCAAGCCCTTTTTTTTTTTGGACCTGACAACACGTGGACTCACATGAGAGGCTGGCACCAGCTGCCATTACAGACTTTGACTTGACTTTGTCTTATATATGTCATACATATCTGCAGTATGTAAAGCTATATTTGTCAATGCTTTCACCTGTGAGAGTTTTCCATCATAAACTTTATTCAGTAGTGATCATGATATAAGTTTTTTTTTGTATTTTTGTCTACTTTATTATTTTGTTGTTTACACCTGTTTTGCACATCTGTCATTTTACTCTTACTTTGTCTTATCACTCCTCAGGCAGAGTACATTGTCATTCCTATCTTCAGGATCTTGTATGTATATACCTGCTACAATGTAAAACGTTCAATGAAATAAGGAACATTTACTTTAACAAGTTTTTCAAAATTTCAAAGAGCTTCATGACTTCTCAAAATTAAAAAAAAATACTCCTAGGAGGAGGAGACAGAGCATATCTTGCTGCCCAGTTTGTATCAAGTATTTTGATGCGTTGGCAACATTGTTTCTTGAACCTTAATTCCAATAAAGCCCTTTGAATTGAATTGAACTGAATTAAATTGACTTGAATTGTATGTATGATTCAGTGATGGCCAGTCAATCAGCAACAACGACTTCCTACCGTTTTTACACTGTCACATGCTGTTTAGTGAACACAACACACAGCCAGATGATCACTTCAGTGTTACGAACCTCGCTGAAAATGAATGGATGTTTTGTTGATCGACGGCTGACTTACAGTTCCTCTGCTGCAGTCTGTGATGATGGCAGCCGGTAGCCGGTGAGAGTACAGCAGCTGCACCTCTCGACACGCTGGTCAGAGACTTTAGGTAGCCCGCCATGTATACAGGGGATTGTTTAAGGACACGGGCGAGGCGGCTGAGACTGTACTGTCTATCCTTATCAATGAACTACAGGTCGGCATGGAGCCCGGACGTCGGCGCTAATAAATTACACCCACGTCAGCTTGGCACGCTTCACTCTGATTGGTCCGCAGGAGCAGCGCCGGGCCAATCAGAGTGAAGCGTTCTTGTTGAGTAGCCTCCGGTGAGTTCAGTGTGGGTTCAAGTTCACCTCAACTGTCCTTCCTATGTTAATGAATGAGTGTATTTAATGTCTTTATTTAACTAGTATGTTGTTTTATTTATTTTATGTATTTATTTGTTATTCATTATTATTTCTTTTCTTTTTTCTTTCTATTTCTTATGTGTTGTTTGTGTTCCTGGCATTTTCTTCATTCTTAGAAATTGCTATTTCAAAATGCCTTTTTCAAACATTTATTTCATAATGGCATTTTCCACAATTTAATGCTAATTTTACTTTATGGCACTTTATTTTATAATGTCACTTTTCATGATACTATTTATGTATTTTTAATCAACAAAACCAAATTTACAACATGGGTACAGAGAAAAACAGGATAAAGCTATCAGATTCAGATGACAAAAAATGGAATGAAATCAAAAAGTCAAAAATAAAGATGGTGCTCTAGTGTTTAGCTCATATGAGACAGTTTTTAACATATGGATATACTGTAGTTCTTATGGCCTTACAGTTCTGACTAAGTTCTAGTGCGTCTAAATACAGACTAAAAGTAGCTTTGAATACACCCAAGTTTGTTTTTTGGTTTGAAAGTTTGCTGGTGTGAATATAATACTTCCCAATTTTTCATATTTTAAAATATAATTGATTAAATAAATAAATAAATGTAATAATAATTTATTTCTATTTAACCTTTCATGACAGTAGTTTTGTCATGTCACCCTCTCACCTTTCAGCCAATCACATGCCAGCTGCCTCTTAAACTAATCTTAACCTAGCAAACTGTTAGTAAGTAATTCACATATGACAATGACTTTCCATCAAATTTTATTGAAATGTGTAGACATGTTTTAGAGATAAAAAATTCTCCTTATGGAATAACACAGACAACAAGCGCCCTTCCAAATGTGCATGAATGAAAACTACGAATCCAATTAATCAGTAACAACAGGATGGCACGTAACAAACAGACAAAAACAGTAAACATTCACTTTTGTAGGAAATTAAGAAAAAAAAAACTTGCTTAAGGCACTTTTTATGGGAGACGAAAAAAAAACACATGGACGGGAACAACTTCTGCACATAAATTAAAATGATAACATCAAACTAAACACTATAAAACAAGTAAAACTAACAATCACAAACAACAGTTCTTTGGTTTCTACTTGTGTGCCACAACTTTCACTGTAACTGCTGGGCATCAAGATGAACATCCAGTTTTAAGGCAATCTGGGTCATGAACAGATACTGTAGATCTAACTGAAACTGCTTTATCATACCTCTATAAAAATATAATAAATAATCTGTGCAAGATTGGAACAATGTCAATATCATTTTCAACACAAGTATCATGAGTGGTGTTTCTTTTCAATATAGCACGTCAAGAACAAAACAACAGACATAAAAAGGGTTTTCAGCTGGAAGAAATAAGACAATTACTTGAAATATCCCTTTAAAGAAATGGTTTGCTGAAAATACTACAAGTTGTGTGCTAATCTCCAGATGCACTGCTGCGTTCACATCGGGTTTCCACCCGTCGTCAAGACTGCATGTTCAAGTCATCGCTGCCACAGAGCCTTTCTTGTCAGTGAAGAAGCTCTTAAGCAACATGACTTGACCGATGCCGATGACAAACAGCAGGACGGTTTCTCCGACTGACCAGTAGGTAACCCGCTCTAAGAGGTGCTCTGCCTTTGTGCGGTCATGTGCCTCTCGTAGCCTGTACCACGTCTGGGATTCAGCCACCACCTTCAGGATCTCATGAATGGAGACGCATGTCGACTCCAGCTGAAAGAAGAAAGATCAACTCAAGTTAATCAAGAGCAAAGTTAATGAACTGACGCATCCTCACAAAACTGCTTCTGAATTCACTTCAAGCTCCCAGCAAGTCTGAGGAGCCTGAAGTGGCCAAATGCAACATACATGTATAGATACTATCCTCTATTAAGTATAGTATACCATATCCATGTAAATATGGAGGTGGGCTGATTTGGGCGACCTGGTGGGAATAATGTTAAACTTTTTTCTATTTTTTAATGAATTAATTTTTTTAATTTATGAAAATGGCAACTATTTCTCACTTACATTTGTGCAAAAGTGAAATGGACTGGCCTTTCGAAAAGTGTTTCTTAACACATACAGATATTGTGTGGTAAGGAGAATACTTTACACTAGGTATCGGTACTCGATACCTTTTAGTTATCGACTGAAATAGCCCAGTACCAAGTAGTATGGAAATTTCCCCAGTCAAACAATACCTGCATTCGATCCTTTTTGTAACCAGATGTAGAAAAAAAAAAAGACTATTTGTATGGTTTTACTCGCAGCCAATCACTGCAAGTGTTCTTCGATTTAATGTGATGTGTGATTGGCCCACCACCACAGCACCTACAATCCATACAGTATCACCCATACATACTGTGGTGGTGAAATCGAGCACGGTGTATTTGACGGAGTTGGCAGTTCAGCGTGTTGAGATGCCACGAAAATAAATATTTTAATAATTTGAACACTTTTAAAATGCCTTTGTGTAGAAATCATTTGGATAGGGAGGAGTGGTGACATTTTACACAACTGAATGCTTCCATTCACATGACGGGTATCAAATGAAGAAGAAAAAAAAATTGGTACTGGTATTGGTACTTTTTGAAATGATACTCCGTCCTATACATCATGTTGAGACTCTGAGTCAGAACAAGTCTGGTTCCACCTTGTGGAGTTAGTTAAAAACTGTCACCTCTTGTGAAATAATGCAGGAACATCAATAGTGTTTCTGGACTCGCTATCACCTCATCTCCTGATTAGTTAGCATAATCAAATAGATACATCATCATAAGATCATTTTTACAGTTGTTTAGTATTTTGCAATAATCACAAATGGCATGATAAATAATCTAATCTGAGCAGATACTGTATGAAAATGCTGTCCGCCTTGTGTTTGCTTCAGTGTCTCTTTAACCGGTCTTATCTTGCATGTGCAAATATGTATAGAGGTTTTGGTTTTTTTTCTGTTTGCCTGCCCACAAGATGCCTTTTTCTAGGAAAAACAGAATGCGCAGCAAGGCCACAAAGTTTTGAACGCCGTGTTCCTCAATCATAAGTTCCTCACTTACCTGAGTCAGTGCTGTGGTTCTTGTCATACCCGGGAGGAGAGGTTCCTCATCACCATGGCGGAACTCCAGATACACAATTTTGTGTGTAAAAGTGGAGAATTCATTGCTAAAGCAGACCTTGTAGACTCCCTTCATAGCTGTGGTGTGAGAGAAGCTGTCGTACTGCTTCTTTTTCTCGTTATACAAGACATTGTTTTGAGGATCTGTGACAAAACAGTCCACATCATAGTTCCCTCCTGAAATCACCTAAAAGAAAATAAAAAACACAGATTTAAAAAAAAAAAAAAAAAAAGCTGCATGTGAATGACGTGAACAGTGCAAGATAGTAGAGTGCAGTTGTAACATATGTTTAGTTGTAACCAGAGGATTGTAACATACATGTGTTGGCTGAACTGGCTGAAACTGGTTATGCAGCAAACCAGGTAACACTGGGTAAGATAACATTTACCAAACCATTGACTTTTCAAACTGAATTTAAGTTTCTGATGTTTATTGCAGTTAAATGAAGTAATAGGGATGTCAGTTGACTTAACAAATGACCACCTAACTAAAAATGTATGCATTTTGGAAAAAAAAAACATGCATTAACTTTAACTTGCATGTTCTTCCTTAAAAAAAAAAATGAGACAGACACTATTTAAATAACAAATTACAGAGGGCGGCGTCCTGTACACACACAGACTGAAGTGATGAAACCCTCAGAGTAACTTACTTGGAAGTCTATGTCAAACTTCACGTCTTTCTCTAGTTCCTCGTAGAAACACTGTTTATCATTGTCTGGGAGCTCAAATGTGAGCTCAGTCCCAAACACCACAAACACATGAAACAGCAAACAACTTAGTCCCAGGTACAACATGGTCAAGACTAAAGCGACTCTTCCTCAACAATGGTTGCAATGATAACAGTTTAACAATCTGACGTGGCACGAGCACGAAGAGCTTCCGGGGCACGTTTTTTTTTTTTTCAAAAGTTGTTAAAAATTAGCCCACTGTTGCCAAACGTCAAATATCATTATACAAGACTCTCTAAAACCTCATTCTTTTTGGATAATACAGCCTCAAATACTATATACATACATTCTGTGTTGATTTGATTCAAACTTCCTGGTTGCTGTCATCATAAGCCTATAAATAGTGACACACATTTATTTTATGTGAAGCACTTTGTAGGTAGTTTTTATAACATCAGTTCACCTGGACCGGTTCGGGAGCATTGACTGTAAATAAATATGGACACCGCGTCTCCACTTCCTACCGCTACCGACAAGTGAAGCCAAAACAAAGAGTATAGATGCATCAATTTAATTTCTTTGGCCAAAATATCTCCGAGAGCTGCCATCTTGCTTGTGTGACGTCAGCTGGAGCCAGAGTCTGCGCAGTAGAGTCGGGCGGCGGATGACAGCTCACATGACACGCCCCTCAGCCGTCCCGCCGTCTGACAGAGGTTTGAGAGTGGCTGTCACAACTATCAATCATGTCACAAACTCCTTTTCTATCATCAAATAACTAATTAAAAACAAATTTATCAGAAAAATGAGCACTTGGACAAACATCAACAAACATCAGCGTGATAGGAACTACCTAAAATGGCAGAAACCATATTTGGGAAAAATGTATTTGACGTGTACTTTGATTTTTTTAGTTTGGCTCATGTCCCATGCACTAACATGGAGGGGGCGGGATTTATGATCTATACTGCAGCCAGCCACCAGGGGGCGCTCGAGACGTTTTGGCTTCACTTTTGGGGAGCTGTCATGATGTCCATATTTCTATGCATCAGAAGGTGCTCACACACACATATAGATATGCATAATATTGTGCAACCTAATACAATCCAATACAACAGCTCTGCCACAAATTCTACTTTTACAAAGCTTATACATTTTGTTTTTGTTGACATTGTCAGAAAGGTGATAATTCTACTTCATGTCTTTAATGCAAACTTCCCTGGTTCAATTCCAGCTTTGTTCCATCTCACTGGCACAATGATGCCAGCTATGACAGTGAGGGTGCAGCAGCAGAAAGCCTTTAGAATACAAATCCCTCGTGTATCATTGGACAAACAAAAGACAGATGTGAATGTTTTAAAGTTCATCAGATTAAGCTTTTACTCTATGACATATTTCCAATAAAAGCATTAATATTTATAACATTTAAAAGTGGACAGTGTGCAGGAGTTTCTTCTTTTCAAAATACATCTCTAAAAGTATGTGGAGACCCAGAAATTAAACCCATAAATGATCACTGAACATCTCACCCACCGCTGTTAACCGCTTTCAGGCTTTCAACAATATTTTGGAAGCTGAAACCGCAAATTAGAAGAGGTGTCTACATATTCTTAGAGATTAAGTGGATATAACAGAAAACAGGGTAAGTAAGGCTTTTCCTGTCGTACTGTATCTTTCAACAGCCTCTCTCCTTTCTTTAGTGTTTAACATATGTGCTCTATTCCTAGAGCCTTCAGCACAGGGTTGGAGTAGTAGCAGCATTAGCAGTAGTCAACACAAACATAGGGCCTATCATAATCATGATGTGAGAGAGTCAGAAAACAGATCTCTAGACCAATCACATGCCTTGTTCTCATCATCAAGCAGGTAACCATTAGACCCATCCAAATTCCCCTCATCAGCTGTTGTGATTTTATCACAACCTGCTGCCTCACGGTCACATGGCTGACTAATGACACGATATCCTGTTTGTGCCCGACTTCTCGGTGATGACGTGAGAGTTTGATCCATCAGAGTTCTTTTACAATTAACTCCATCTGCCTGCTGCTCCTCCCACACGCAACCCAAATTACAGCTGCTGTTATCACTCTGCCTTCTTCTGGGCTTCATGCTTGGTTGTGTTTTAGCAGCAGGAGTAGGAGGAACAATTACTTCATTGTCCTCATAATCACACACAGTCACATCACAAACACTTGAGTCATATTTGTGGTTTGTCTTTCCTCTTGACGCCACCGTTAGAGCCCCTGTCTGGATCTTCGTGTGCTCCGGGGCCAGCAGATGGTGATTATGCTTGTCAGGTTTCCAGAACCTCCTTTTTTGAGTGAATCTGCGGCTGTGTCTGCTGGGTGTCAAAGCGCACACCGAGTTTTCTTTTGTAGACTCTCTGCCACACTGGCGCAGCTGGTCAACACTGACACCGTTTAATTTACGAGGAAAAGAGGTGGCTGGCTTTTTACTGGCCAATTCAGGCAGATTTCTGTAAAAAGCACAAGAATCTTGCCAGTCAGATTGTGAACTGAATTCACCTAATGTCGAGGTGCTGTATGAGGAAGCAGGAGATCCTGAAGCAACAGCTACTTTTACAATGGGGGTGGACTGAGAGGAAGGGATGAAGTCAAGAGATTGTGAATAATCACACTGGATCGTGTCTGCTGTAGCTGTTTTATCCCTGTTCTTATCTCGACCGTCTTGTGGAATTAAACTGTCACAATTATCTCTGTTGATGCATTTATTGATCTTTAGTTCCCGTGTGTCTGGTGTTGAAGGTGGGCCTTTAGCCCGCCTTTCACTTCTCAGGGACTGTTTGTCTGACCTGTAAACAAGTGGGCAAGCTTCTGTGGTCGTCCTGACAGTTTCTGCACGCATGTTAAGCATCTTTGTGTTCATATCTATTGGTGAGCTACTGAATAGGTCTGCTGAACAATCGTAGACATCCCCTTCAAGCTGCTCCTCTTCATCGTTTTCAAAAAAAAGAGAAACTGCTTTCTCATCCTCCTGATTACACTCATCAGAACAAATGTTGCTGGCTTGGTCCTGATATGCCTGGTCAGATAAATCATGTCTGTCACCTCCAATATTCTGTGTAGTTGTATTAGTGACATCCAGAACTTTTTGTGAGTGACTTTCTGTCATATGTGTGTTACTCTGACAAACAGAAATGGATTCAATTGATAAGTTCTTGTCTTGCGATTTGATTCTCAGGTTGTTTCTTGCCGTTTCTCTTTGATGTTTTACATTTAGATGCAAATCGGTTTCACTAACTCTGTCAAAATCTTTGTTTTCCTCACACAAAAATTCAGAGAGACTCTCAGAAAAAGGTAAATCCTCCCAAGCCACGGAGTTTGACAAAAATGTTTTGGTGAGTGTTCTGGTAGAAAATCCCTTGGAGCTGAGTATTACATCCTTTTTGTGGCTAGACGGGGAGGGACTGAACCAAGTGTTCAGGATGGGGGTGTTTCTGACAGTTTTTTCAATACATGAGTATGGGTATTTGGCAAATGATGGACTTTTGCTGTCTAAGGAAAGAAGGGATGACAGCTCTTTGACATTATGATTCTCCAGGCAGCCTCTCTGTGCATGATGTGGTGTTTTTTTGTTGTCTGTCTGTTTGCTGTTCTCATCTCCACTGTCCTGGGTACTGCAGCCTTCCTCCTGCTCTGCTGAGGAAGTAACAAGTCCTAGTGATTGATCCCATGGTGGGGTGGGAGTAAGGGTGCAGTCTTGGTGCTGTGATCTAGAGTGAAAACAAAAGCAACTGTAACGAACTGTAACAACAGTGAACAATTCATCCAGTGACACCACCTGACACTGGAGATTTACATGGAAAATCTCTGCTTTTCCTTCAATATCCTTAAAACTAATCAAATACTGCACATTATCAGATAAAAGCAACAGCTATCAATATGTTCTTAAATTCATTACCTTTGCAGTAACTGGGAAAGAAGACCTGAAGCAGAAAGTGTGGCATTATTGAAGCTGCTGGCTGAGGAATGATGAGGAATCACCAGCGGGGTCGTTGCTGGGGGTCTGTAGGTTTTGCTGGGATCAGTGGATTCCTGCTCATATTGTGCAGCTTTCTGAAGAAGGATCCGATAATAACTAACCACTGAGCAGCCTCCCAAGCCTGGAGCTTTCGGGAGAATCATCTGACTAGCAATAAACTGGACCGGGTCTGTACTGTTGGAGCCATTCGGAGCACGCCCTCCTAACCAAGGCCCACTTTCTGTTTCTGATACCTGTAGGGCAAAGACAAGACCAGAGAGGGTCGAAATCAGGCAGCAGTTTGCTGACGTCATACAAAGCTTGTGGGAATAATACAAACTAAAATTTGGAAAATAAAGAATGTCTCTCTCCAATTTAAGCCTCGTACCTTTATTCCAAAGATAAAATGTCTGCCAATGAAACAGTCCTTGACAGCCTTCACCAACAAAGTGGATCTGGTTGATGCTTCAACTGGTCCGTCCAAGTTCTCCACCAACCTACAGACACAACAAAAATCCAAACAGCTCGTCACCAAACTGATCACCAGTTGATCTTTTTTAAATGTGCCACATTAAACTTTATTCCCTCTGAGAAACACAGGCTTTCCTGCAGTGCAGGCCACCTCGCCTGAAACAAACACTAACATCAGAAAAATGTATAAAAATATACACTTTTCTGACATGAAACATTAACCTCCAGAGGAAAAAAAAATGAGCAGAGGTGCTATTTCACACAGATAATGCCACATATTTAATTAGTGTCACTGTTGTTGAGGCCACACTCTATGAACTAAACTGAATGATGAGACAAGATGTGTCAAGATCTGGTTAAATTCACCTCTGCTTAACCTTTTTTTTTCTGGTGGAAGGAGTTTACAAAGAGACTTGTACAAAAGTAATATTAGGGTGCATCAAAACCAAACTTGTGTTGAAGATAGAATCTAAATGTTCAACTCAAGAGAATAATATGATGCCTCAGATACAGAGCTACATGACTTCACTGCTGAACTAAGAGATTACATTACAAACTAGTGTCAAATTCAATCCATACAACAAAAACACATATAATATACATTAAACAACTCATACACACAATACATTACATACAGAAATGTTGCTTGACAGATCATTTTTCGTGCTCACCTCTGTAAACCACTTGCATGAATGCCAAAGAATGGGTTCAAGCTGTTGCCAAATACTGTTACTCCAAATATACTCTTGTCCCGGGTCACCCTCAGTGACAGACGGTATCTGTAATCAACCTGTTCCCTCAGACAGCTGTAACCACACCTGGAGCATCTGCATCTGTGGTGGGTACACAGAAAAGGCAGGTGAAGGTGAGTCCATGTATTAGTAGGTGGGAGGGAGTTATATAAGTTAGCTTTAATTAGCATTGTAGCAGATGGTTGGAGTAATTTATCCAGCTATATCACTTCATTTTGGGGTTTAAGCTGATACAGCCTTTATGAATACCTCAATATGAACTCGGCAGTGACACATAATGAAGTAACTTGTTGTTTCCAGTTACCTCTGAGTACAGGGTGTAAATGTTTACCTCGTCGTGTCCTGCTGCTCCTGAACATCAATCCTTGAGAAGCAGCCTTTACAGCACGGATAAAACACACAGGTATCTTGCAGAGACAGCACAGCACAGTCCACCAGAGCCCGTCTGACAGACATTTAGTCAGTTTTATATTAGCTTAACTGTAAAGTAACGGCAGTGACTTCAGTACCAACAATTATTTCTGAACTCATAATCAAGTGTGGTTCAAAGCTGATAAACAAGTAAGACGCGTTTCAAATTCGCCACCAACGGTGTTCTTCTCCGTGTTGTTTTGATTTACTGGCGGTTGGCAGGCAGCTTGTGGGCGCATTATCGCCCCCTGCTGGTCTGGAGGCTGTTCGGCGCACTGCGATGGATTGTAATTTTTAAAAAAGTTGTACAAATGAGAAAATGAGAAAATAAGAAACAAAGTAAATAAGATAAAAAAAAACGTCTTATGTGTGTGCAAATGAAATAAAAAAATAAATAGGCCATAATTGTGACTATGACTCAGTTGGTCCTGGTGAAGCTGATGGTGGCAGCAATCATGGACAGCATAAAGGTAAAGAAACGACCACTGTACAGACCCTGAAAGCACACAAACATAAAGCCATTCTTTGACAAGAACACCACCGTAATGCTTTATTTTATGAGTCTGTAATTTTCCAATATTTTCTCAACAACAACATTTATATTCAACAGACTAGAGCATGGTATGCTATGAAGTTTACTGGAAAGAAATATGTAATTATAGGAAGAATAGAAACGGTATCTTTATTTTCCTTAAATTCACTTGGTGTTAGCGCCACCAGGCATTAAATAAACGCTGTAAAAATGCAGTTTTTTACATTTTTATTTATTACTTTTGTTGTATCTTATCTTAATCTTATGCTGAGATTTCTAATTCACCTGTGCCCAGTTCACTACTGGTATACACAACTAGGCAACACCCAGCTTCTGCCAAATCCTGTACCATTCTGCAGCAGGTGTTAGCCTACTCTTAATAATTACTCCATGTTCATAATAAAACACTAACAATGTATTTAATGTATATAATTTAATAATATTAATTTAACATATTTCAAGTACTGCTACACCTTAATTTTACCCACTGGTTGGCAACAGCTGTGGGTTCTCCAGTAGTAAAAGGTGCCTTCATATTCACAGCAATGAAATGGGAATTTATCAATCAAGTTAGTATTGAAGATTGTATAAACCTGTGAATTAATCTTAATACCACGTGTTTTTATTGTAAAAGAATGCTTTCAAGAAAGTTCATTTTTTAAATCCCTATTTTCTTGTTTATTTTCTTGTTGTTCCAGTAATAATATAAAGTATATAAATGAGATTGTCTATTTTTTAAAATGCCATCATGCCAATTCATCAAATGAACTATGTTACACCATAAATACAGTACGTGTTAGTTAACACAATATTACAGTTTTGTTAATTGCCACATATTTGCTGTGAAAATTGGAAAAAGAAAGTTTCCAAACACTTCAACATTTGTAACAGTTAGCCTCAAACAGATAACTCATCTCTCTTAACTGATGACTGAAAGAAAAGGATCATACAACCTGTTCACATGGGTTTAATTTAGTGTCCCATGAGGCAGGTCCATTGACCGTGTAGAGATCCAAGATTATAAAGTTACCAGCACCTGAGGCTGTGTGGTTCACTTCTGGATGTTGCAGGTCATTAAAAGAAAAGACCATCTCCATTTCTTTCCTTTATTTAATTGATTTCATGGTACACACAACCTCACGTTACATCAAAAGTTACATGTGGTCATTTGTCAGTCTTCATCTGCAAGTCAAACCATTGGCTGGCTACCATAGTTACAGTAATTCTGCTGGGTCCCAAAACAAACTTGTTAGAAATATGTTGTTCCTTACACTTAATTTCTTACTTTCTTTCTAGGTGGAAAAATATACAAAGTCTCTGTTTTTTATATACCATAAACTACTGAACATCATCTGTGAGATTTGTCATTTATGTCTGAGGTTTACCACCAACATGTTTGGTATTGATAAAATAAAACCTAAAAGACAATTTCTTGCAAACATGGATCTTTATAAACAAACTGTAAAAGTTTTTTTTTTTTTTTGCAGAGAAGCAGAACACAACTGGTCAGTGGAGTTATTGTTACAATCATCATGTTGTGACCTGTGATCGGATATGGCATGAAAGACATTTAGCTACATAGATGTGACACTTAAAAGTGTATCTATGCTTAATCTATATTTGGGTTCATGTCCAGTCAAGAGGTTGGAGAGGTGAGTTTGTGATCAATATATTCCAAGTTATGTCCAGATTCTGCCCAGACTGATGACTTTTTTTGACATCTCAATATAATGATGGATGTGGTCGGACCCACATGACCCCTCACATGATGACTTGATAAAATCTGCAGTGAAAGACAAGTGTAACCATAGTCTTACAGATGCTGTGCGTCTAATGAAACTCTAGTGAAATGTGGGTGTTGGTTCACCACAGAGGCGCTCTGGTCAGCACCCCCTTCCAGCTGTGAGACTCTGCAACCTGCAGCGGAGCAGGACAGTGTGTGTAACCATGAAACTGAAAAGTAACGGCATACAGCAAGAAACACAAAGAAGAATACATTGAAACATTCCTTGAAAGTGTTTTTGTGACTTTTAAACTGCAGTTAAATGGCGGCTGTAAGTTGTGAAAATGGGAATGTGCTTGTTAATAAGATCATTATTAAAATTAAAAGTTGTTTGGAGGACGTCAGCTTAGATAAGTAAACTCCTAGTCAAGATTGCAGCTGTGTGGTAGGAAGGTGTGCTTATTAATCAAATACATAATAGATGCACTGAACCACAACATCATAACAGATACAGAAGGACTCTGATGTAAATAATATTTGTAAATAACAATATGCGCTAAATGTTTGCCATATTAGATTTTCACCTACAGATTTTATTCACTCAAGATCATGTTACCATTATACAAGCAGCAAATACAATACGGACAAAACAATCACACCCAGCAGGACTGAAGTGCAACATAAAGGTAGAGAATTATTCATGAAGGCAGCTATTTTACATTTAACCTCTGGCTCTTGCTCTGTGTCATGTTGTTTTTACATTTGTGGCTAACTAATGCTTTTAATTGTGTTTTAACTTTATTTGTCTTGTCATATAGCAGTGTCAGTAATTGTGATTAAGTGTGACTGTTTATCATGTCTGAGCAGAATGACTCACCTGCATTCTCTTATGAAGAAACCTCAACTTCTGGTTAAGACATTCAATCTCCTAAAACAGGACAGTCATGGTCAGGTGGATGTAGAGGCGCATATGATTCTAATACCTCTTTAATAAGTAATTTAATCATGGCACAAACTACACACATGCATATTGTCACATTTTCACAAAAAATGCAGAAAAGTAGGAAGAGCCTCAAATAACATTTACTATCTAAGTGGCACTCATGAGCATTCCTGTGTTATATGGAGTTATATTTGTGCCTCATTCCTGAGCATGTGTTGGGACATTTTGAGCACAGAAAAAGATTTTTTGCGAGCATATTTGTAGAGAAATAATTATCATGCAAAGAAAATTTTAAGTTGAGTAAACAAAAATCAGTTTTGTCCTCAATAAATGTGTTTGTGTGTGTTTTGGCTTTTACTCAGAAAGATTGTGTAAACACACAGAGCAGAGATGTTGAGGGGGGAAGTGAGTAAAACCGGAAAAGGTTACAACATGTGGATAAATACATGTACTGAGCACAGAATAGATTTGTTTAATCAAACTAAATAATTCTTTGAGTGATGATAATTTCTGTATAAAATCTATTTCATTTTCTTGCAAAAAATCTTTTTTCTGTGCTCAAAATGTTCCATTGCGCACTCAGGAATGAGGCACACTATGTATTACAGTTAAGACTTTGTTCACTGCAATGTAGAATTCAAATACCTGGTTTAGTTTTTCGTTGTGCCTGAGTTTGATCTGAGGCAGAAGGTCTTCCAGTCTCTGAATCTGAAATGAAAAATGGAATCTAAATGATTTTATAAGGACTCTAATTGTCATTGGACCACTAACGTTGTTGTTGTATTATTGCTATGTGCTGTGTCATACCCTCCTGTCAATAGTTTGTAGCCTGGTCTTCATGGTCTTGTTGATCACAGTCATGGGAATGGTCCTGGGCTTGGGACGCACTAGGAACCGAAAAGTCACAACCGTCACAGAAACCAAAAACACACATTTTCTTCAGGCTGAATTAGTGTTTCACTAAAGTAAGGACATAAAAATGAGTCTTACTAATGAAGGGAAACGTGAATGACAAACACACATCGCTTCAACACAACTGTGAAAAAGCACCACAAAGGAGAGTACAATATTCAAGTGTCAGCGATGACAGGTGTTCGTGAACATTTTTAGCTTAGGATAGATTTATAGTAGTTTGTAGGAACTATTCTTTGTGATACTGTGCAGCCTTTTCTCTTCTGTTGTTACCTCACAATGTATTTCAATCCTGCACAGGTATTAGGGAAAAAATGTGTAATATTCTCATATATATAAATGGGAGAAATGGGATGTTCCTGTAGATATAATATAGCATATAAAACTGTATTTTAGTGATCCAGTGTTGATCAAGTTGAGTCCACTCTTACCATGCTGAAAGATCTTGGCTACCTCAAGCACATAAGGCCTGTGATGAAAAAGCCATTGACAGAAATGCTTAATAAATGTACCGAACAGATGTACAGCAGATAATGTACCACAAAACAAGAAAAAAAGAGAATCTTGTAATTTTCTTAATAATTATTTGAAGAATGGAAGACCTGAAATACATCAGTAAATACAGTATTTACAACAACTCGTGCAAATGATGGTAAATCTTTTCAAAATTAGTTGACTATTGGTGGACAATGCTGTGAGTTTGACATGACTTACATGTGCTTGCTGTTAGCTGGGATCGAGCTGTTCAGAGGGATCAAACATCCGCGGTGGTTTCTTATCTGGAAACAGACAAAAGCAGCCAGTGATCCAGCTCACTGTGTTTTTAAGGATTCTAACCTCATATCGATAGTTTCAGGTACAACCTACATATTCTGTAGACATGCAGTATGTGTTTCCTTCAGATACACGCCTACAACTTAAACATGAGGGCATATGACTACCTTGAATATCACATCGGAGGAGTTCAGCCCAAAGGTAGTGGTGATGATCTGAAAAGAGATAATATAAATGTAGTGTCAAAATACTGGCATATTGGCAAATAATTGACAACAAATGGTTACTGTCCAACACTCGAAACCCTCTCTGACTTTCAAATGTGAAAGACATCACAACAGCCAAATAGGCTTCTGGTGCGACTAAAACTCAATACTCTCCCCAATATACTGTGCAGGTACAATAATAAAAACACACACCTGTATGATCATGGTGATCTCAGCTGCAGGAGGAATGGACACTTCTCGAAGAGCCACCACTCTGTCATCTGCAACAGATACAACATGAGCTGGTCACACTTGCTAATAAGTCACAGGGTTTATAACTGGTAACTAATGTCTGTATTAATATAATAAAAACCTTTTATCAACCCCTTATTAACATTTGCATGATTTTTTGCAGATGGAAAGTCACAACCTTTTATTGATAACTTTATTAACATGCATAGTCGCAAATTGATAGTTTAGTAATGATTAATGTTAACATTTATATCTGCAGACTTGAGCATTTATCAATGACCTCACTTGAGTTGTTCTTAATTGTGGGTTATATCTGATCTATAAACCCTAACTAAATTATGTATTATCCAGTAAAAAGCCATTAGGCTCCATGTATAAACTCTTTATGGGATGTCTGTGTGTCAAATCTCAGTGTAGAACCAGAAAGTTACCACTGCAAACACACCAACACACACAACAGTCCAGGAGCAGCCAGGAAACATTTCGTGTTACTGCAAGCAGCAATCAGACTAAACAGCCTTTTCATCCCCTGTTTCACTCACTTTACAAAATCAACGTGGGCGGCGATTCTGCAGCTAATAACACTCAGCAGTCAAATGCAGCTGCTGCTGTCCTTTGAGCATGTATAGATATAATCTTTACAGGCAACACCTGACCATTTTCTGGGTAAAAAGGGAAAAAAACCACGCTTGAATAACGTGTGTTTTGAATTCACACTATGGTCCGATAAAAAGATGAGAGCGTAATCTCTAGTCTTCAATGGGTTAAAGAGGCTGGTTGCCATGGAAACAGACGCGCGCACAGAGTACATCAGTGGCTGAAAATGAATTTATCAGCCATTGCAAAGTCGAAAAACTTGCAGAAACCTACGAACCGTTTTCGTCAAGCCGTCTCAGAGCGATCCAGGTCTTTGATAAACGTGGTGATTTGTCTAAATTGACGTTAGACATTTTAATCCTCCGCAGCAGCAGCGGTTGTCTCTATGCATCCATGCAGCGGCCAGACACGAGAGTACCCGCTGCATCCGGTCAGGGACTTTCAGAAGAAGTCTTTTTAAATCTGCAGCTTCACACCAATGTGCCACATATGACGTGTCTGTGAGCAAACGGCGCAGTTATATTAAAATGCAGCAATAATGTGCAGCAGCAGAGCAAAGCTGACACCTTGAGTAAAGTACAACTTAATACCCCAGCAAACAATTACCTGGCTTCCACACAAGGCTGCAGAAATGACTGCTTATACAGCCGATGCCTTTGAGCTGTAAATCTTCAGCTCTCACCCATCATGCATCCATTTCTTCTATCTAGCTTGTCCATCTCAGGAAGGGTCCTTTTACTACAGAGCCTCCATGGTGAAATCATGGGCTGTGATGACTCACTTGCCACTTTAGCTGTCTGTGGGGCGCGAATTTCAGCGCCATTACGATGGCATCCTCCACCTCTGCCGCGGTTATCTCTTTAAGTATTTTGTGACAGACTTCTGGAAGTCTAGAAAAAGAATTACAGGGTTACTGGAGATTGGTTTTCTATAATTAACCAAATCTAAGACTAATCTAATATTGTTAGAAATATGACGTCCAGGCATAAATCCACTTTGAGATTCATGAATAACGTCATTCATCCCACTTTTCAGCCATCTAGCCAGAACAGAAGCAAGAATTTTATAATCATTGTTCAGTGATGTAATGCCACACCAATTATCAATGATTAAAAGATCCTTTTTGAATTTGTTTTTGAAATTGGGGTTATTAGATCCTGTTTCATTGAATGTGGAAATTCTTCTTTACTGATGGTTTCATCATATACAAGCAGGTATTTTGAAATTTCTGTAGAAAATGCGTGATACAATTCTGTAAGACCATCATTTCCCAGTTATTTGTTGAGTTTAAGATTAGCCCATTTTATCTCTTCAATAGAAAATGTTTCATCACATTTCTCTTTGAAACTATGACATGATGTCTGAAATACATTTTATTACATTCTCTATTTTTGATCTTTTCTTTTGAGCTCACTCCTTGCTAAATTGAAGTGAAAATTTCCTAATTTCATATTTAAGCAATTGCAAATTTTACTGTGCAATAAGGTTTTTTATGACTTCACTAAATGTCCTGTTGCGTAATAGTGAACTATTTCATCTCCAATGATTAAAAACCCATTTGTTATCTTGATTTGCAAGATTTAGTTTGAGGAGGATTGTTTTATACAATATCTCCATATGTCCAGTTAAGTGTGACCGATTACAAAAGTGTATGCGGTTGTTCTCTCCATCTTTGGATCTTGAGAAGTGACTGTCCAATGGACCATATTCACACAGTGGCCATTTTCCTCTGACGTCACACTCAGGGTGAGAAGCTGTCAATTAAAGCCTGTGTAAGAATGCCGAGATGGTCGCTTGAACTTCATTTTCTATATATGTAACATTGAACTGAGAAGTGAGGGACAAGATGCACAGCCCACTCTTCTTTGGGCCATCTATAGCAGTGGCTAGTCGTTCAAAAGTTGTTAGATATTGCTCAGTGTCATCGCCATCCTCAAACTTTGGAATTGTGATATTTGGGGTTGGTGGCTTCCTCTCTGGTGGATGCTCTGACATTGAATCCATCTCCTCTAGGCTGCCTTACTCCATCCTCCTCCTATCAGCTTCCCACCTGTCTGCCTCCATCTCATCCTGAAACTGGTTTAACTGCACCTGGACAATTCTCCCTCCTTGCTTCTGTTTTCTGGATTTGCATCTGCCTCTGGATGCTCCAGAGGCATACAGTTGATCAAAGCCTCCCTGGTCAAGACTCTTGAGCCTTTCATCAGTTGCTGCATCCGTGGCCTGGTCCACCCGGGCACCCTGGCCACCTGGAGGAGCTTCTGTGTCATGATGTGAGGTCCTGGCCTGGTGACTCTGCATGGCCCTCTGTACACTACTGGTGTTATAATCCCTTGGTTGCTTCTTGCTCTCCAGTGTCTATGAAGACGAAACATCCCACCACTGCCACCAAATGTAGTGCCGCCACCCTATATAAAGGGCAGAAGATGGTATTCAGCACTGGAAACCTTTAAAGCGAAGTTACAAAAAAACAGGTCAGCAGGCCGGAGTACATGCATAAAAAAAGATATTTATGATATTTATTAACAAAAAATATTTAACGGAACAGAGGCAAAAATGAACCCTGGGAAATTCAACAAAACTAACTTAAGCCATAGCAACAAACAATAAAATCTGCAGCCTCACAGCAGGCTGCCACCCACTCTCTTCCCTATTGACCACTGAATGGCATTTTACCTTCTCAGCCTCAGGTAAATGGAATGTACCATCTGCTCAGGTTACCACAGGGTGAGCTAGACTGATACCACACTTTCAAAACATAAAGAACAACACTGACGTAGAATTTCTGTTACTGCTGACAATCATACTTCCCTTCCCAAATTATACAGAATGTCATTTATTACAAAACAGTTTCACCTATCTTCCCACATCCTAACAATACCCAATTCCTCACTGCGTGTATCCTATCTTCCCCTAGGTTCCAACAACAGCAGCTTCAGGAACTCAGCCTTCAGTCATATCTTCTTGCCTGCAAAAGAGTGCATGGGAAACACCCAGGAGAGAAGATTGCAATGATGTTTGAATGTTGTGCAGAAGAATACCTGATTAAGGACAAAATCAACTTTGTCATAACTGACAATTCGTCCAACGTGAAAAAAAAAAGCTTTCCAGGCCAGCTTTCCCCCAGAGGATCCATGTGATGCTGAAGCTCATGATCCCAGCACATTGGAGGAGGATGAAATATGGCAAGACCTGTTGCCAGAAGAGCAATAGGCAGTCAATGTCACTTTGGATGAGAAAAGCCGTATCTTATCCTCACTCTGCGCTGTCACCTGCAGGAAATAAGAAGAAAAGCCAGATACTGTGGGCCCCTGGTGTGTGCTCCGGCCTTGTCAATCACATATTTGTAATGAGTCTCTCCTGACCCCTCTCATTTCAGAGTATATAGAGGCAGAGAGTGACAAGCAAGCAGCTTAGTTGACTTAGTTGGCCAAAGCTCTCGTACAACTACTTGCATTCAAACAATGAAGCCCCCCCCCTCCGTTTTTTAAACTATAACAGTTGCTGTTAGGTGTAGCAGCTCCCTCCACCACCTTATGTGTTGAAGTCAAACTCATGTCTGTGTGTTAACAGTTACCAACTATCACGCGAGACACCCACTTTCGAGCTCCGTCTCCCCCAAAAATATCCTGCCAAATAAGTGGAAGCACAAAGCCTCTCCTTAATGGAAATACTGTCGGTATGAAGGTTATATAGACTTCCACCGCACACAGGACACAGAAGTCCACGCTTTTCTCCACATTTCAGCGCTGACATTCGTCCATACACATTAGAGAGCGCACAAAAGCCACGGTTTGATTGGCTTTAGTTCACAAAGTTCATGTACGTCGGCTTTTTCACTTTCCTTTACAATTTCGCATCTATTACAGATTTTATGCCCATAAAAATACAACTTTCAATGTAACGAAGGCGGAGTGTTTAACGGGTAAGATTTATGAGTCTTAGTATTTATGTCAGTGAAACGTCAGCATTGATGTTGTGTTTGTTGCCCACTGCTGTATGTAGGATTATTTCTTTGAGTTAATTAAATAGCTGTAGCCTACCCATCACACAGCAGCAGAAACGATGTGCGTCTTCAAATTGAGAAAGAAGTGCTCTGCGCAATTTTACGCACGAGGCACAGCAGCGGTAACTTCATTCATTCTTCATAATCACTAATTATCCCGACATGGCAATAGGATCAGTCAGGATAATTTATTTTATTACACACCAGAGAGGTAAAATGTTACACAGATTTCAAGTTTATCGAGTCAAATAATTTCGAAAAATAGCCAAACTCGGGATGAGTCCTGTTTTAACTGTTCAAACTCTGTTTTAACGCTTTAAAATTGTTGAATCAACTTTTTTCAAGTTTTTCACAGAACCTAAGTGTAGTTGTGGAAGACGAAAAGTGGCTTAGGCTATTCATAAATGAACAAATCAATACATATTTAAATAAATGCTGAAAATGAATGAATAAACAAATAATATTCATTAACCTATATAAACGAGTGAAAATAAACAGATAAGTGAACAAAAGATGAAAAGAATACACAAATAAATAACTCAATTAATTAGATACAAAACAATTTTAACAAATCTAAGTATATTTATTTCTGTATTTCTAAATGTCCAAAGCCCAACTACAGTATGCGAGGTGCTGTTGGATAGCCCGAAATAATAATAAAATACGTTACTTTAAAGAAGTTATCTAGCCTGGTATTTACTTTATTTAAACCGAGTGGAGATAATGTCTGTAGGGGCTGCAACTAACTGTCAGTTAATCTGCCATCATTTTTTTCGATAGATCGATTCATTGTTTAGTTTATGAAATGTCAAAAAACATTGAAAAAATGCATCACAAAGTTTTTCACTTTACAAAACACCAAACTCCAACATTTAAGAAGCTGGAGCCAACAAATTTTTCTGCATTTATTCTTGAAAAATGACAAAATGATTAGTCTAATCAATGATCATACTTGTCTGTTGAAAGACAAATCGTTTATACTCTAATATAATCAGACTTTGATCTTAAATAATAATAAAATAATAATTATGCTTTGAATATATTTAAAGTATAGTATTTAAATGAATTCATTAGAAATGAAATGAAATGTTTATTATTTAGTTTCTGTAATTAGGCTACACTCGTTTGAACCCGCGTCACTCTGTCACTGGATGGAATGGTGACGTGCCACTATAAAAACAAAAAACCACAATTCCAACTTCATTTAGCACCTGAGACGCTGACAAGAGCCTAAACTGTGAAAGCAAGTGGTGAATTGTCGACCTGTGAAACTAAGAAGTTGTTGAACTGTGAGAAGCTGAGTAAGCAGCTGTTGAAGTGAGGAAAACATGGCCACCTCTAATTTTCAACGAGAGAAATACCTGCTGACTTTAGGCATCCTCCGTGTGGATGAACGATATGGTAAAAGCAACGCAGGCCACTATTAAAATATGAAACCTGCTGTAAAGCTGTTATTTAGGTGTAAATTTATTAGAAATGATTACATTTCATGAGTGTGAACTTGAAAAGTGGAAAATATGTGAATATTAATGTAACAATTGAGAAACAAATCAATTTTCGGGGGTGCACAATTTTCGTCGAGTTAACATTGAAAGTATAGGACAAAGATGGCGACTGGGCCATTTTTCATAAAATGCCAAAAGTTGTGTATAATATGATCGCCATGGAAATCACGTCAGGTGTTGGAACTAGCCAGAGACAGACGTCTGACGTCAGTCTAACCTGCTTTTGTATGTGAATAACTGAGATGCAGGTTCGAGGTATAAGAGCACCAAGCCCATAAATTCAAACCATTCAAACCTGTAGCAGTGCAAGTTCATCCAAACCTAAAGTGATATTATGAATTATTATTAAAGCATATGATATAAACTGATTGTCAGATCTGACTTTTGATTTCATTGGAGAGGCACCAGAAGATCAGTGTGGTTGAGGTTGGAGGTTGTGTTATGAGAAAAGTTATATTCATCATTTATGTGCAGATCTAACTGGTTAGTTACAACTAGAGAAACAAAGCCTCTCAGATTATAATATATATATATAATAATGCATTTTTACTGGAATATGGTAGCAGAATTGTGTCATGTCTTAAGTCAAGTGCATTTAGGGAAACAGTGTTACTGTATGCAACTGGCTTAAACAGACTTTTACCGCACTAACACAACAGTACAGGGACATTAGTGTTGAATATGTGTGACTAAATGCAAGAAATGTGGCCAAATGCGACCTAGATGGTCACTTAAGTCCCTTGTTATTGCCGTATTGCACCCATAAATCAGAGAAAGATATGAAATTAATGATGATGATTTGTAAAAATGTATCACAATTTGACAGAGAAACATAGAGCTTATACATTAATCACTCAAGTCTTTGAAGAGTAGGCTACTCTACTCCATGAGTTTGTAAATGGTCAAGAAAATTACATTTTCGCTTTAAGCTACTTAAGTTTTTCATTAAAATGCAGCTAATAAATGATTTTGGGCCTCACAGTGAAAGCAGCGGTTTCATCTCTTAATCTGATTTTAAATGTCACGTTATTGAAAGTATAGAAATTAAACAGATGTCAACTGTAACATTTTATTGTAAGTGGGGCTGACAGAAAATCTGAATCTGGATTCAAAGCTGTTTAATGACAAGCTGACTAATGTGACTATTTTCTTTTTTTCTTGTCCATTTAGCTAATCTGCCGAGGCCTGGACGAGTCATTCAACTGGTTCTTACGAACCTAAGAAACCGACCTCTGAGCGATGAGCGCGTCATCTCCATGAGGGAGTCCATACTCAGCATGTATCACAACCTCATCGCTGGTTCTAAGGAGTTCCCTGTAATTCCCTTCAAAGGATCCTTACGTTTCCTTCAGTTGCAGACACCCTTTATCCAAGTGGATCAGGAGAGGAGGGAGAACACTGCGCCACTTCCTTTAACGAACGCACCAGCAGGTGTGATGGTGCCAGCTGACTCGAGCTCTTCTCCTCCACCTATAATGACTCCAGTTATTCCTGAGAGGACGGGGATCGCAGCCCTGAAGGCAGACCGCAGAAACTGTGTCCGCAGCATGGAGTTTGACGGCAGCACTTTCAACAGAGTCATCTCCACTGTTTACTGCTCAGAAAGCACTGAGATGACCAACCGCTGGAGAGTGACCGACTACAGCACAGACGGCCACATTCTGATGTCAGTGCTCTGTCAGTTTACCGAAAACGCGGCACGGTTTGCAAAGTCTTTGGCACGAAGGAAGAGGAAGGTCAGAGAGGAAGAGAGCAGCCTCTCTGCACCAAAAAAGCGATTGAGAATGTGACTGTATGACGTATGGTCTCTTAATGTACATTTGTATATAGTTTGTATATAGTTTGTATATAGTTGGTTCATCACAGGTGTGGAACACAGGTCAGTGCTTATGGTGCGTCTTGCACCGGTGCGTCCTGCACCTTTCTTTATTTCTTTATGCTGGCCTGTGCATCCGACATGGTGGGAACTATGATTGATTTTATGAACTCTCTTGAATGAAGAGTCAGGACATTTTCATTGTATTGTATTGTACTGAATGAGAGGCCAGTCACAACGGGGAGCATTACGGCTGCAGGGACAGTCACAGAGTTGGCAACGCTACTATTATCCACCAGAAGACAGGTAGGTGGACAAGGACGGACGGGCCAATAGAAGAAGCCCAAGATGACAGGAAAAACAAGAAAGTGAAGATATGAACACACCACTTGTGCTTCTCTCCCAGCTAACTGGAGCAACCAACCTAAATACTACATATAAAATAATATCCCAAAATATTACAAAGACTTGAAAGTATTAACTGCTGTCCTCACTTATCTGCCATTTGTCTTTTAGAGAGAGGAGAGGAGTCGAGATGAGACAAGGAAACAAGGAGACAGTGTGCACTGTGAACACTCTCATTTAAAAAAGATAAGTATACATTAATTCTATGTTCAACGCCAAAGTGTCTATACTGATTCATAGTTCCTCTGTTTACCTCATTGTTGGAGTTATTAACTGTTATTCCCCCTTATCTGGTATTTGACTTTTAGAGAGTGCAGAGAAGAGGAGTAGAGAGAGTAGAATTTCTAAAGTATCAATAATTCTTCTGTTTATGTCATCTATGGAGGTATTAACTTTATTTCTCCTTTATGTGCCATTTGAGGAGAGGAGAGGAGCTGAGATGAGACAAGGAAACAAGGAGGCTGTGCTTTATGATCTCTCTCCTTAAAAAAGATAAATATGAATTTTTTCTATGTCACTATCACAGTTCTCATACAGATGAATAGTTCTTCTGGACGCTGGAGTTGTTAATGAACTATTATTTCCCATTTCCTGCCATTTGTCTTTTAGAGATTAGAGGAAGAAACAAAAGACCAGATCAGACAAGCGGAGAGGAGACAGCATGCATTGAGAACCTTCTCATATAAAAAGATAAATATACATTTATTATGTGTTTTTTATCAGAACTTCTATACTGATCAGTATGTCTTCTGTTAATGTCATTGCTGAAGTTATTAACTGTTATTCCCCCTTATCTGCCTTTTGTCTTTTAGAGAGAGGAGCGGTAACAACACGAGGAGGACTCAAGAAGAAGACAAGCAGAGAGGAGATATCATGCATTGTGAACCCTCTCATGAAAAAAGATAAATATACATTTATTATCTCATTTTCAGAATTTATATACTGATCAATAGTTCTTTTGTTGCTGAATTTATTTTTCCTTGTCTGTCATTTCTTTTATAGAGAAGAGAGGGATTGTGCACAGCGTGCATTGTGAACCCTCTTATTTAAAAAGATAAGTATACATTTATTCTGTTTTTATCAGAGTTCCTACACTGATCAGTAGTTATTCTGTTTATCTCACAGTTGAAGTTATTAACTGTTTATTCCACTTTACCTGCTATTTGTCCTTTAGAAAGAGAAGAGGAAAGGAGTCGACCTGAGACAAGTTGAGGTGAGAGGAAAACATCATGCACTGTAATCTCTGTCTCATTTAAAAAGATAAATATACATTTTTTTCTATAAAAAAGAGAGGAGAAGAAACAAGACAAAGACCAGATGAGATGAGGCAGCATGCTCTGTGAACCCTCTCACTGAAAAAGATAAATATACATTTATTCTATATTCTTATCAGAACTGCCATACTGATCAATACCCCATGTGTTCACCAGGGTTGCTGAGGTTATTAACTGTTATTCCCCCTGTCTATCCTTTATCCCAGATGTCCTCATCACAGACAGTTTGCTGTGCTGAAGATCATCCTGTCTGCCATCACCCAGAGATCCAAGTAGACAGAAAAGTCTCTGCAGAGTCTGCAACTTTGCACAGTGTTACAGAAACATATGTCATGTTTTCCATAACGCATGGTATTTCATCCACAAAGAGTTATTTAAACTGCTCTGGGTAGATAACATTTTTTAGTATAGTAGTAGTATATTAGTAGTTATATATTATATAGTATATTATTTCAAATGATCAAGGAAAAATAATTTCATAAATGTACCCTTCTAACAAGTACTGTCTGTGTAGCCACATGATGCACAAAAATAGCACAAACTATACAGAAAACACCTGCTACTTAAATAAATGGATTGTTGGCTTTAGTCTGCCCAGGGATTTGTTGTTAATAATAAAGAGCTAAAATATCACCAGCCTTACTGTTTAAAACCTTGTTTATTTTCTTTACAGGTTATGTTTTGTAGTAACTGATAACTAACTTTTACATTATGAATGCATCCTTTGAATGAAGATTTGTGTCACACCTGCTCTTTGTCTTTAATAAACTAGTTTTCACAAGATAAGTTACACGTGTGTCTTTGCATTGATACTCAGAGTTTTCAGCACTCAGAGAAAACTGACTACATATTGTACTGTATATTTGAACCACAGTGTATTTCTTATAGTCTGTTATATAAAACCAATAATCAGGATTATTTTGTTAATCACATATTACAGTAGACAAGGTTAAAGATACAACTCAGTGTCACATCCAAAGTTACAAACAGTATGGTAGACCAGTTTTTTATAAGGGGTTTAATGGGGAATTATTGTCAAATGAATAATTTCTATTTGCAACACTGCAATATGTCTGTGTGATTTAGTGGGTTTAAACAGAAGTCTAGCAGAGTCACAAAAGTATTTCATGCTTTCAGAAGTCTGTTGTGTTTCAGTACAAGTTATTTTTTTCATGATGGGTGTAACTGCTTAGCTATGTTAGCTGCTAGGCTAAAACAGCAGAGCTAAAACAACTAACTACAATGGGATTAGCAAGAAAAGTCGCTAAAAATTGGAGAGAGCTAGGAGTGCTTGCGCAACTAGCGTACGTTTAAATATGGTCAATGGTGTCGAATGCAGCACTAAGATCTAACAAGACAAGTACAGAGAGAAGTCCTTTGTCCGATGCAGTTAGGAGGTCATTCGTAACTTTCACCAATGCTGTCTCTGTGCTATGATGCGCTCTAAAACCTGACTGAAAATCCTCAAATAAACTATTGTTATGTATAAAGTCACATAACTGATTGGCAACTGCTTTCTCGAGGATCTTAGAGAGAAAGGGAAGGTTAGATATAGGTCTATAGTTGGCTAAAACGGCTGAATCCAGGGTAGGCTTCTTGAGACATGGCACTGAATTTAGTACTAGTGGGATCGCTTCTTTAAATTTAGCTACAGCACTATCAGAAAGACATCTAGTAAAGATGTTTTTGTCTAATGGCGTGTAGTCTATTAATAGGAATTCAAAAGTTATTCAGTAATGGTCTGATAAAATAGGATTTGGTGGAAAAACTATTAAATGTTCAATTTCAATGCCATAAGTCAGAACAAGGTCGAGGGTGCGGTTAAGACAGTGCATAGGTTTATTTACACTCTGAGAGAAGCCAATTGAGTCTAACAATGAGATAAACGCAGTGCTAAGACTATCAATATCGACGTCCACATGGATATTAAAGTCACCTACTATAATTACTTTATCTGTACAAAGGACTAAGTTTGATAAAAACTCTGAAAATTCGCATAAAAATTCAGAGTACGGGCCAGGAGGGCGGTACACTATAACAAATAGAACTGGCTGTAAAGTCTTCCAGGTTGGGTGTGAAAGACTAAGAACGAGGCTTTCGAATGAGTTATAATTAAGTTTAGGTCGAGGGTTGATTATTAGGCTTGAGTTAAAAATGGCTGCAACTCCACCTCCTCGGCCGGTGTCTCAAGGAATGTGAGTATTAATATGACTTGGAGGAGTGGATTCGTTTAGGCTAACGTATTCTTCATGACACAGCCAGGTTTCAGTAAGACAAAATAGATCAATATGATAATCTGAGATTAAGTCGTTTACTAATACAGTTTTGGAAGACAGAGATCTAATGTTTAAGAATCCACATTTAATTCTCCTATTTTGTTGCACTGTGACAGTGGTGGTGTTAATTTCTATTAGATTTTTATGAAAGAATCCTCTTCTGTTTACGTTAGCGTTAATTGATTTAAATGATTTGAGTGGCCGGGGGACAGACACAGTTTCTATGTAGTTTTGGGTGCCCTTCGGACAGTCACTCTGCCGCCCTGGCTTCCCGGCTGCTCGGGAACCACCGGGGGACTAGGAGCTATGCTAGGTCGGCCCGCACCGGCTACTGGGGGCTGGCTAACTACATTAGTTAATGATTTGTTTTCCATGGTGCGGAGCCGCGCTTCCAATTCACTAAGCCTCGCCTCCACCACTGCAAATAAACTACATTTATTACATGTACTATTGTTACTAAAGGAGGCAGAGGAATAGCTAAACATATGACACACCGAGCAAGAGAGAGCGGGAGAGTGGGAGGGAGAGAGAGAAGCCATCGTTAACTGCTTAGCTATGTTAGCTGCTAGGCTAAAACAGCAGAGCTAAAACAACTAACTACTATGGGATTAGCAAGAAAAGTCGCTAAAAATTGGAGAGAGCTAGGAGTGCTTGCGCAACTAGCGTACGTTTAAATATGGTCAATGGTGTCGAATGCAGCACTAAGATCTAACAAGACAAGTACAGAGAGAAGTCCTTTGTCCGATGCAGTTAAGAGGTCATTCGTAACTTTCACCAATGCTGTCTCTGTGCTATGATGCGCTCTAAAACCTGGCTGAAAATCCTCAAATAAACTATTGTTATGTATAAAGTCACATAACTGATTGGCAACTGCTTTCTCGAGGATCTTCGAGAGAAAGGGAAGGTTAGATATAGGTCTATAGTTGGCTAAAACGGCTGAATCCAGGGTAGGCTTTGTTAGGTTATATTGCAGAGATGCATTTCCTGCGATTCATTCAGAGGCAGAGATGATGAATTCTTCTTTAGCCACTTTGGCGTATTTATTTTACAAAAAGAACACTGGCATTTGGACTGTTCTTGGCTCACTGGTTCACACGCACTGAATTGAAAAATGCACAACTCTCATATATGTACCTTCGCCTACGGCAACTCTGATGTACCAAAATACAGTACCATTGTACAATGACTTATCGAACATTGATTAGGCTCTGCGCCCTCTTGTGGTAGACATAGAGTACAACATATATACAATGCATTAACCTGAGGACATATCTTTCACATATTTTAACACCCCCACTTGTACTCAGGTTGATAAACAAAACCCATTCAATAAAAACATAACAAATGTGCACCCTTGGCTTACACATATTATCCAAAAAGAAAATCTGCAAACTTCTGCAGTTTGAACTTGCTTACAGGTTTTGTCATCATATCAGCGACCATTTCATCAGTAGAACAATACATCAAATTCACCTTACCCTCATTCACAGTAGACCTAATAAAGTGATACTTTATGTCTATGTGTTTACAACGCTTCCTGTTGACAGGGTTCCTGGCAAGAGCAATCGTTCCCTGATTGTCTTCATGTATGACCGTTTGTGTGTACTTGTAACTATCCATGTTACCAAGTAACTGTTCAAGATAAAGGCATTCTTGAATTGTGGAAGCAAGAGCCATATACTCTGCTTCGCATGTGGAAAGCGCAACAGTAGGTTGCTTCCTAGTTTTCCACGAAATAAGAGCACTATTTTTACATAGGCTCACACAGTATCCTGTGGTACTGCGGCGGTCACTGGCATCAGCAGCCCAGTCTGCATCGCTGTAGGCTTGTATGCCAAGATTTTCTGTGTCATTTCTCCTGAAAGTTAACCCTTTATCTGCTGTACCTTTTAGATACCGAAAGACATGTTTCACAGTGACCCACTGTTCCTCTGTAGGTTTAGCTAGGTACTGTGACAGCCTGCTCACTAAAAAAAATTGAATCAGGCCTAGTGCAGGTTGTCAAGTATATGAGACTGCCCACGGCCTCTCTGTACATCCTGATGTCTGACATTTTAACAGCATTGTCATTGTATTCAAGCTTTTGCTCACAAGGAGTTTCTCTAACCCTGCATTCTGACATGTTGAAACGCTGTAGAATTTTGTTAGTGTACTTCTCTTGTGACATCTTAATACATCCATCAGAAAAATCAAAATCAATTCCAAGAAAATGTTTGAGTTGCCCCAAATCTTTCATTTTGAATTGCTCTGCAAGCATCCTTTTTACCTTTTTGAGTTTATCCTCATCACTTGCAGCGATAATCAGGTCATCCACCCATACAATTATGAGGACTTTCCCTTCATTTGACTCTTGTGAGTATACACAGTGGTCAGCTTGGTTTTGTGTAAATCCATTCTCAGCTAGACAATCATGCAAAACCTTGTTCCAATTTCTTCCTGACTGTTTAAGACCATAAAGCGATTTCTCAAGCTTGTAGACTACACCCTCTTTTTCTTGATAACCCTCTGGTGGATTGATGTAGATCTCATAGTCGATTGGAGCGTGTAAAAACGCAGTTTTCACATCCATTTGGTGCACTAGCAAGTTTTCCTGCACTGCCTTCTGTAGCACAACTCTAACACTTGTTAGATCAGCTGTGGGTGAAAACGTTTCCCCATAGTCTACTCCCATTTTCTGGCTGTAGCCCTTCGCAACAAATCGAGCCTTGTATTGGTCTCTCCCATCTATACCAGACTTGATTGCGTAAACCCATCTACCCCCCACTGGTTTCTTGCCCACGGGTAGTGTTGCCGGGGTAAAGGTTTTGTTTTCGTTTAAGGACTGTATTTCCTCATCCATTGCTTTTCTCCAAGCTTTTGAATTGTCTGACTGCATTGCTTCTTCATAAGTTTGGGGAATGCCACAGACTGCCCTACAACAGTAGTCTATTGTAACACGCACCCCATCACTATCACCATCTTCGGTAACATACTCGGCTAGGTAATTTGGTGCCCTCCTTTCTCTAGTTGGATACCGTTTACTCTCCAGATCAACATCTGTAACACTCTCGGTTTCATTTTGTTCAGTAGACTCATTTTTATCATTTTGACTATCATTGGGTTCATTTGGCTCTGGAGCCTTTTCTGCACTCCCGCTTACCTCCTGTGTCCCACTAGTCACCACTCTGTGTCTCACAGTATCATCGTCTACTTCTGTCTCGTCTGTCTGCGTTTGTTTTTCTGCAGCTGTTTTGCTCACAAACTTCACTAGCCTGTGTTTTTGAACCTTGTTTGTTTCTGGGTAATAAACCAGATATGCTGGACTGTATTTGTCATATCCAACGAAACGTCCCTGCTCGCCTCTGGAGTCAAGTTTTCCCTTTTCCTGTTTGTAAGTGTAGCACACAGAACCAAATTTTTGCATTCTGGCCACATTGGGCTTTTTGTCTGTTAACATCTCATAAGGAGTAAGCCCTGTGCGCTTGTTGAAGCATCTGTTGCGTACCATTGCTGCAGTTTGTACTGCGTAGTGCCAGAGGTGTTTTGGTAACTCACTTTCAACTAGCATGCACCTGCCCATCTCGAAAAGAGTACGCCACCCACGTTCTGCGGTTCCATTTTGGTGTGGGGAGTATGGAGCAGTCGTTTCATGCCTAATTTTGTTTCTCCTCAGCAGCCGCTGGAAGTCACCACAAGTAAATTCAGTTCCATTATCAGATCTGATACACCCCACTTTCCCATAAGGGGATGCATCGGCAAGGAATTTTTCAGTTGCAGTCACTGCATCACTCTTCTTCTTTAGAAAGTACACAGACATTGCACCGGAGTAGTCATCAGTAAAAGATTGCACATATTTGTACCCATCTAATGACTCTGTGGTCATTGGACCTGCTAGATCCGTGTGTACCAGCTGTAAGGGAGCCTTTGCTCTGGCATCGGGGTTCCTATTTCTAGTTTGTGTAAACTTCCCCTGAATACACACCTCACATTCTTTTTCAGGCCTACACATCTTGCCTTTGATCTGCATACCATGCACTACATCCTGTAACCTAAGCACATCTTCATAGTTACAGTGGCCAAGAATCTCATGCCATGCTTGGATGTCATGAGTTGCATTACATTTGTCATCATTACACTCAATTTCAGTGTGCAGGTAGTACAGCCTGCCATACACATGAATATCAAACCTTGTCCCCTTTTTGTCAATCAGGACATCTTCGTTTTCTTTGAAAACGACTGTGGCTCCACTCGTGGTTGCTGCCTTCACCGAGAAAATGTTCTGTGGGTACGACGGTACATACAGAGCGTCTCTCAGTTTTGCTTTGCACCGCCGTCCACTGCTTTCGATGAGGGTAACCACTGCGTTACCTCTTCGCTGTGCGACGTCGTTGCATCTGGTCCCATCTGCTAACTCGACGCTGTGGGTCTCCGGCTTGAAGGTGCTGTCGAAACTGGTGAACATGGAGATGTCGTTGATGATGTGAGAAGTGGCCCCGCAGTCCACCATCAGGCCCTTTTCTTGCACCTGCATGCTGCGTACCTGCTGCCGCTGGATGCTGGCCCCTCCATCCGTCGCCACCTTGAACGCGCTGTCCTCCTCGACCTCTGCATTCTCCGACACTTTGCTCACACCGTCTCGTTTGTCTCTCTCCTTTCGCCTGCATGTCGCGTCCTTGTGCGTGTCATTTTTGCACACGCTGCACCATGTCTTCTGTGGGCACGCACTCGCTCGGTGCCCCTTCGTACCGCATTTGAAGCACACCATCTCGCTGTCGTCTTTGACCGATCCACGCGCGCTTGCCTTGGGAGGTCACCGTCCGGTTCTCCCTTGTGTCTTCATTACGCTGTCGTCTGTCTCGGTTGCTCGTAGTTTCTCAGTCTCTTCAAAACTTCTCAACTTGGTTTTGAAGTCTGCAAACGTGATGTTGTCACACGAATGCGCCACATGAATTGCGAATGGCTTGAAGCTTTCTGGCAATCCCTTTAAGACCATAGCTACTAGCAAACCGTCTGCGAGTGTCTCTCCCGCCTTTCTCAGAGCAGTTATGGCGGTCTCCGCTCTGATAATATAGTCCATTACACTTTCGTCTTTGGACTTCTGAAGTGATGTCAGCGTCGTGTACAAATTAATTACACGGGGCTTTCCCGTCCCTGCATAATACTGTCTCAAAATCGCCAACGCTTTTCTTCCATCATTTTCAGCATCTCGCATTACTAAAGCCAGGCTTTTGTCATCTAGCAGTAGTATTAGCTCAGAATAAGCATCCTCATTTTTAGCAGGATCTGCTCTTACTTCAGCTTCTGTTATCGGTGCTTTTAACACAGTGTCCTTCAGTCCCAACAAATGAAAATGTCCCAACAATTTTGTCTCCCACATTTCATACTTTGTCTCATCTCCATCAAAAATCAGTCGATGTAGCCTGCTGCTACTTGTTGCCTTTCGTTGCTCCGCCATGTTAGCTTGCTAGGTTTACCTCAGACTCACATGCGGTCCTTTGCAACTTTCTTGGAAACCGTCGACTATTTTTCCTTCTGAACGATTCCTGGGCCCATAACCTGTTAGGTTATATTGCAGAGATGCATTTCCTGCGATTCATTCAGAGGCAGAGATGATGAATTCTTCTTTAGCCACTTTGGCGTATTTATTTTACAAAAAGAAAACTGGCATTTGGACTGTTCTTGGCTCACTGGTTCACACGCACTGAATTGAAAAATGCACAACTCTCATATATGTACCTTCGCCTACGGCAACTCTGATGTACCAAAATACAGTACCATTGTACAATGACTTATCGAACATTGATTAGGCTCTGCGCCCTCTTGTGGTAGACATAGAGTACAACATATATACAATGCATTAACCTGAGGACATATCTTTCACATATTTTAACAGGCTTCTTAAGAAGAGGTTTAATTACAGCTACTTTAAAGGACTGTGGTACATAGCCTGTTACTGGAGACAGATTGATCATATCTAGTAAAGAAGTGCTGACTAAGGGTAAGACTTCCTTAAGCAGCCTGGTTTGGATGGGGTCCAAGAGACAGGATGATGGTTTAGAGGACGAAATCATTGAAATTAATTCACAAAGGTCGATTGGAGAGAAACAGTCTAAATATATATCGGGTTTTGCAGCTGTTTCTAAGGTTCCTGAATTGGAGGGTGAATCAGTGCCTGTTGAGGGCAGGAGGTGATGAATTTTGTCTCTCTTGTTCGCAGTGAGCCTGCGGTACTATCAACAAGATCATCGGTTTCAGAGGGACTAAAGTTAGCATAAGACTCCTTTGTAGTATTGAGACATGGCACTGAATTTAGTACTAGTGGGATCGCTTCTTTAAATTTAGCTACAGCACTATCAGAAAGACATCTAGTAAAGATGTTTTTGTCTAATGGCGTGTAGTCTATTAATAGGAATTCAAAAGTTATTCAGTAATGGTCTGATAAAATAGGATTTTGTGGAAAAACTATTAAATGTTCAATTTCAATGCCATAAGTCAGAACAAGGTCGAGGGTGCGGTTAAGACAGTGCGTAGGTTTATTTACACTCTGAGAGAAGCCAATTGAGTCTAACAATGAGATAAACGCAGTGCTAAGACTATCAATATCGACGTCCACATGGATATTAAAGTCACCTACTATAATTACTTTATCTGTACAAAGGACTAAGTTTGATAAAAACTCAGGAGGGCGGTACACTATAACAAATAGAATTGGCTGTAAAGTTTTCCAGGTTGGGTGTGAAAGACTAAGAACGAGGCTTTCGAATGAGTTATAATTAAGTTTAGAATGGCTTTAAAAAATGGCAGTTTAAAAATGGCTGCAACTCCACCTCCTCGGCCGGTGTCTCAAGGAATGTGAGTATTAATATGACTTGGAGGAGTTTATTCGTTTAGGCTAACGTATTCTTCATGACACAGCCGGGTTTCAGTAAAACAAAATAGATCAATATGATAATCTGAGATTAGGTCGTTTACTAATACAGTTTTGGAAGACAGAGATCTAATGTTTAAGAATCCACATTTAATTCTCCTATTTTGTTGCACTGTGACAGTGGTGGTGTTAATTTCTATTACATTTTTATGAAAGAATCCTCTTCTGTTTACTTTAGAGTTAATTGATTTAAATGATTTGAGTGGCCGGGGGACAGACACAGTTTCTATGTAGTTTTGGGTGCCCTTCGGACAGTCACCCAGCCGCCCTGGCTGCTAGGCTAAAACAGCAGAGCTAAAACAACTAACTACTATGGGATTCGCAAGAAAAGTCGCTAAAAAGAGGAGAGAGCTAGGAGTGCTTGTGCAGAACTAGCGTACGTTTACGTGCTAGTTAGCGTACTAACTAGCACGTCCGTCCGTATTCCGGGCCTCTTCTGTTGTGTTTCAGTACAAGTTATCTTTTTCATGATGGGTGTAATATAACACACCATAATGTGGATTTATCTCTGCATCATACAGTCCAAAACATGTAGTAAATGACTTGTCATACATTTTAAAACATTACCTTCCCGTTTTTACATTTTTTTCTTCAAAAATTAGAAAATCCTGCAGAGCCAAACTACTTGTAGCTACAAGACCGCCATCTGGTGAAATTTACAAGTCAAAACAGGTCACTCACTGCAAATCCAAGACAGGACACAGTCTCCAAGAGACACTGTCCTTAAATTTTACCTCCATCTCTCTTTAAAAAAAACCCAACGGCAACATCTCATTCCAGAAAAATCAGTGACAAACACAGAAGGGGTCAAAGGATAATCCACAATTTCCCTGGAAATATTAAGTAATAGTCAATATAAAAACTGTCCTCAGTGATATTCACCTCACTATTGCATTGGGGTGGAGTGACCGATCTCAAAACCTGGACAATAAGGGACATGACTAGTTGAAAATCTTTAATATACATGGTTAAGATAAATCATTTTGGATCCCAAACTATCACCAATGATGCACAAGACAGTTGCCCGTGTAAGTATGACCTGAAGAAGTGACTAGCCCATTATCTTCTAGCTCTCTCAAGTCTGAGAGGATCCTTGAAAACAATTTCTCTTGCCCGAAGTATTTCAGATCTTGCTCTGTGCACAAAAGCAACAACTGTTGGTGATCAACACTTGACTGACAGAACGGCTCAAAGTTGGCAAGTGTAAAGTACACCCCCACTATCTTGTGCTTTTTCTTTGCAGAGCCAAGAGGGTTGACTACCTCAAAAGCATCCTGGTACAAAATAAGCTTTAAACTCATACCTGGCTGCGTACACAAAGCATTGGTATTGAACACTGATCCATCACACGTCAGTTAACACCCCAGTAGGAGAGAAATTTTGAGTCTTCACACATTCCTGCCACACTACAGGATCTTTTAATATAGCTTTCAAAGTTTCCTTGAGAGGGATGTACTGTGCAAAACTGGTCTCTTCTGGTTGGTTGTGGGTGCACATATGAGAAGTTCTTGTGTGGAAAACTGCTTCCTGGTATATTTGGTAGAGAGAGGAAAGCTGCATGAAGAATGCAAATCTGCCAAACTACTCAAAGCTGCTTCTACATCAGAGTCAGAGAGGTTTGTTCTTGCTTTAAGTACCTCTTTGAATTGCTTTTTTGTGTGCTGACTGCAAATACCATGTAAGCCATTTATCTCTTTGTCTGTATGGTGGATGAAGGAATGAGGTGTTTTGCGTTTGCATTTTCATTTTCACCTGTATCAGTTTCAATCACATCAGAAGCTGGCTCAGGACACAGCAACTCTGCTGAACATGTAGCAGATACTTGCCCTGCTATTGCATGTTTATGGGCCCTGGATATGTGGGAAGTGAACGAGGACTTTACCTTAAATATTTTGCCATAGTCAGCAAATGGACAGTTTGCCAACTCACTTTTGAAAAGATGTGACCGGAGATCTGCAAGAAGGTCTTTGAGATCTGTGCACTGTTTCTGACAACTTACGTTCTCATAACATCCAATTCTGACACAGAGGGGTTCTTGTGGTGTCGATGACAATGCGTTTCAAAAGCACTGTACTTTATAAATAGACGTTTGCAGTCAGCAACACAACATGGAAATTGGCCATTAGCATCATGTCTATGTAGTACTTGATGATCTACATAACCTTTTACAGATTTTAACGAAAGACCACAGGAGCAGCATGTAAAGACATTTGCTATTTGACATTACACTTACGGCTGGGCGATATGGCAAACATAACAATACAAGTTAGCTTGCCTTCTAACTTATTAAATTAATGTAAATAAAACTAAAAGCTGTGACTACTATTGCATCAAATTCCATCTCTCAGTTTTAGAGGTAGAAATCTGAGTAAAATGTGCAAAATTGTAAACCAGCTTATGCTACATCTTTATTTCTATATATACAGTATATATATCTGTAAAAACCTCTTCATTTATCTTACTGACTACCTTATTTCCTGTGCTTAGTTCACATATCACTAGATTTGCTAGTTTTCTTTATGAAACAACACTAGTGTTAGTGGTAGTTTAGTGAGAGTTGTAGAGTTTAGTGGCCATGACATAAGTCCAAATATTGCTGATCACCTTCATCAGCTGCTCCTGAGCTTCACACGTGTGGAACAGACAACACATTCATTGCATTGTGAAAAAGGTCTCAAAATGACTCTTATTGCGCATAAGCAAACAGGCAAAAAGCAGATTTAGCTAGTATGTTACAAAGACTCCTGTAATCATGTCAAATTAGGCCACCTTTTGAATTGTGAACAGTACAACACAAAGTTCTACCAAGATTCAATATCCCTTTAAAGGATAAAGCTGGTGTCATTTTGTATTTTACTTTTTGTAAACATGGCCTGTGAAATCAGCAAAAACTGCAGTGCTTTTCTATCTCTAACAACTAATTTGTTGACTTAATGTGAATAATTTGTGTAATTGCCTTTGCAGCTAACTTGGAAACCACTCATGCAAATTGGGAGACATTTTTCAAACATCTCTGTACTTTTGGCTTTCTTTCACATAAATGGGGTCAAATGATCTAATTTAGTGGAAGAAATATACATTTTAAAATAGAGTAATATGGACAGCACCATTGAAGCCGTTTTTACAGTGCACACACAGCCAGACTAAAGACGGCAGGTGCTGAGCTGAAAGTGAACAAATCATGAAATAAACAAATAAACAGCTCGCACACTACAGGGCTCCAATGTCCACTTATTTATTGTACCAATGGACATTCACACCTTTTACACTTTGCCATGATGCATCCCTGTTGTTCCCTGTTTCCTGTACGAATAAAAAAAATGCTTTCATTTTAAATGAAGCATTTGTTATGGTGGTTTATTTGGAGACTGTTTGCCTACCGTATTTCTCCTTGATGTGTTTTGTCAAACACTGTTCTTCATTTTGGAGTAGTTATTTTTGTTATATATTACAAGAATATTATTTTACAAAGTCTAACTCTTGCATTACAATAAAAATGTAAACAAACCTGATGCAAAATGGGATAATTCAATTCAATTCAATTCAGTTCAGTTCAGTTCAGTTCAGTTCAATGGGCTTTATTGGCATGAAAGTTTCAAGAACAGTATAACAGGACAATACAATTTGTCCAAATATTTGGACAGTACAAAATAACAATAATATGAACATTAACACAACACTAAGATTGCTATATATTAATTATATATACAGTATATCCTATGCATGTATCTGTGTGTATGTGTGTGTGTATCTAGGTCATTCACTGTCCCTCAGGTTGTGGCATGTTGATACATATCTAGCAGCAAGGTATGCCCTGTCTCCTTCTCCTAGGAGTATTTTTAATTTTGAGAGGTCATTAAGCTCTTTGAAATCTGAAAACTTGTTAAAGTAAATGTTCCTTATTTCACTGAAAGTTTTACATTGTAGGAGGAAGAGAGATAAATGTTCTATCTCATCCTCACAAATCACTCATGTCCAGTATTTCAAACTCCTGACATAGATGCTCACTGTAGTTTTTGGAGGATGTTATCTGAATGCAGGGGATTTTTGATGTATCATAACTTAAACTTCAACAAACATAATTTCAGTTTCACCTCCTCCACCTTCTGCCTCAGCCATTTATTTCTAATCAGCTTCGCAGCCATCTCCTTGGTGGCTGACTTCACACTAAACTGCAATTTGTGTCAAAGTCTTGAACTAAGTTCTCCAAGGATGTGATTTCAAATGTATAAAGATGCTTTCTTCATTTGCTTGTGTTTTGTTTTTTTGCATGGGTTTTCTTAAACTGATGTGCGTTGAGCTTTCAGGGCCACCATAGATTTCACTTATGCTGATATCTTCTAAATGTTAAGTGAATGATAAAATCTCTGAGGACGGGGAATTATTACAATATTTTATTTTATAGGAAAGCAAATATACTTTAAAATATTTCGTGAACATTAACAACATTTGAACAAATTAATAACAATTTTAGGTGAAACTTACCAGTCTGTCAGATCGACGAAACGTTTAAAAAAATCTATTTTGTTGGAGGGTGGGGAGTTGAACAGATGTGACATGAAGGCCCTTTTTTTAAAAACTATATCAGTTGCTGTTAGCTGTAGCAGCTCCCTCCACCACCTTATGTGTTGAAGTCAAACTCATGTCTGTGTGTTAACAGTTACCAACTATCACGCGAGACACCTGCCAAATAAGTGGAAGCACAAAGCCTCTCCTTAATGGAAATACTGTCGGTATGAAGGTTATATAGACTTCCACCGCACACAGGACACAGAAGTCCACGCTTTTCTCCACATTTCAGCGCTGACATTCGTCCATACACATTAGAGAGCGCACAAAAGCCACGGTTTGATTGGCTTTAGTTCACAAAATCTTTCATGGACGTCGGCTTTTTCACTTTCCTTTACAATTTCGCATCTATTACAGATTTTATGCCCATAAAAATACAACTTTCAATGTAACGAAGGCGGAGTGTTTAACGGGTAAGATTTATGAGTCTTAGTATTTATGTCAGTGAAACGACAACATTGATGTTGTGTTTGTTGCCCACTGCTGTATGTAGGATTATTTCCTTTGAGTTAATTAAATAGCTGTAGCCTACCCATCACACAGCAGCAGAAACGATGTGCGTCTTCAAATTGAGAAAGAAGTGCTCTGCGCAATTTTACGCACGAGGCAGAGCAGCGGTAACTTCATTCATTCTTCATAATCACTAATTATCCCGACATGGCAATAGGATCAGTCAGGATAATTTATTTTATTACACACCAGAGAGGTAAAATGTTACACAGATTTCAAGTTTATCGAGTCAAATAATTTCGAAAAATAGCCAAACTCGGGATGAGTCCTGTTTTAACTGTTCAAACTCTGTTTTAACGCTTTAAAATTGTTGAATCAACTTTTTTTCAAGTTTTTCACAGAACCTAAGTGTAGTTGTGGAAGACGAAAAGTGGCTTAGGCTATTCATAAATGAACAAATCAATACATATTTAAATAAATGCTGAAAATGAATGAATAAACAAATAATATTCATTAACCTATATAAACGAGTGAAAATAAACAGATAAGTGAACAAAAGATGAAAAGAATACACAAATAAATAACTCAATTAATTAGATACAAAACAATTTTAACAAATCTAAGTATATTTATTTCTGTATTTCTAAATGACCAAAGCCCAACTACAGTATGCGAGGTGCTGTTGGATAGCCCGAAATAATAATAAAATACGTTACTTTAAAGAAGTTATCTAGCCTGGTATTTACTTTATTTAAACCGAGTGGAGATAATGTCTGTAGGGGCTGCAACTAACTGTCAGTTAATCTGCCATCATTTTTTCGATAGATCGATTCATTGTTTAGTTTATGAAATGTCAAAAAACATTGAAAAAATGCATCACAAAGTTTTTCACTTTACAAAGCACCAAACTCCCACATTTAAGAAGCTGGAGCCAACAAATTTTTCTGCATTTATTCTTGAAAAATGACAAAATGATTAGTCTAATCAATGATCATACTTGTCTGTTGAAAGACAAATCGTTTATACTCTAATATAATCAGACTTTGATCTTAAATAATAATAAAATAATAATAATTATGCTTTGAATATATTTAAAGTATAGTATTTAAATGAATTCATTAGAAATGAAATGAAATGTTTATTATTTAGTTTCTGTAATTAGGCTACACTCGTTTGAACCCGCGTCACTCTGTCACTGGATGGAATGGTGACGTGCCACTATAAAAACAAAAAACCACAATTCCAACTTCATTTAGCACCTGAGACGCTGACAAGAGCCTAAACTGTGAAAGCAAGTGGTGAATTGTCGACCTGTGAAACTAAGAAGTTGTTGAACTGTGAGAAGCTGAGTAAGCAGCTGTTGAAGTGAGGAAAACATGGCCACCTCTAATTTTCAACGAGAGAAATACCTGCTGACTTTAGGCATCCTCCGTGTGGATGAACGATATGGTAAAAGCAACGCAGGCCACTATTAAAATATGAAACCTGCTGTAAAGCTGTTATTTAGGTGTAAATTTATTAGAAATGATTACATTTCATGAGTGTGAACTTGAAAAGTGGAAAATATGTGAATATTAATGTAACAATTGAGAAACAAATCAATTTTCGGGGGTGCACAATTTTCGTCGAGTTAACATTGAAAGTATAGGACAAAGATGGCGACTGGGCCATTTTTCATAAAATGCCAAAAGTTGTGTATAATATGATCGCCATGGAAATCACGTCAGGTGTTGGAACTAGCCAGAGACAGACGTCTGACGTCAGTCTAACCTGCTTTTGTATGTGAATAACTGAGATGCAGGTTCGAGGTATAAGAGCATCAAGCCCATAAATTCAAACCATTCAAACCTGTAGCAGTGCAAGTTCATCCAAACCTAAAGTGATATTATGAATTATTATTAAAGCATATGATATAAACTGATTGTCAGATCTGACTTTTGATTTCATTGGAGAGGCACCAGAAGATCAGTGTGGTTGAGGTTGGAGGTTGTGTTATGAGAAAAGTTATATTCATCATTTATGTGCAGATCTAACTGGTTAGTTACAACTAGAGAAACAAAGCCTCTCAGATTATAATATATATATATATAATAATGCATTTTTACTGGAATATGGTAGCAGAATTGTGTCATGTCTTAAGTCAAGTGCATTTAGGGAAACAGTGTTACTGTATGCAACTGGCTTAAACAGACTTTTACCGCACTAACACAACAGTACAGGGACATTAGTGTTGAATATGTGTGACTAAATGCAAGAAATGTGGCCAAATGCGACCTAGATGGTCACTTAAGTCCCTTGTTATTGCCGTATTGCACCCATAAATCAGAGAAAGATATGAAATTAATGATGATGATTTGTAAAAATGTATCACAATTTGACAGAGAAACATAGAGCTTATACATTAATCACTCAAGTCTTTGAAGAGTAGGCTACTCTACTCCATGAGTTTGTAAATGGTCAAGAAAATTACATTTTCGCTTTAAGCTACTTAAGTTTTTCATTAAAATGCAGCTAATAAATGATTTTGGGCCTCACAGTGAAAGCAGCGGTTTCATCTCTTAATCTGATTTTAAATGTCACGTTATTGAAAGTATAGAAATTAAACAGATGTCAACTGTAACATTTTATTGTAAGTGGGGCTGACAGAAAATCTGAATCTGGATTCAAAGCTGTTTAATGACAAGCTGACTAATGTGACTATTTTCTTTTTTTCTTGTCCATTTAGCTAATCTGCCGAGGCCTGGACGAGTCATTCAACTGGTTCTTACGAACCTAAGAAACCGACCTCTGAGCGATGAGCGCGTCATCTCCATGAGGGAGTCCATACTCAGCATGTATCACAACCTCATCGCTGGTTCTAAGGAGTTCCCTGTAATTCCCTTCAAAGGATCCTTACGTTTCCTTCAGTTGCAGACACCCTTTATCCAAGTGGATCAGGAGAGGAGGGAGAACACTGCGCCACTTCCTTTAACGAACGCACCAGCAGGTGTGATGGTGCCAGCTGACTCGAGCTCTTCTCCTCCACCTATAATGACTCCAGTTATTCCTGAGAGGACGGGGATCGCAGCCCTGAAGGCAGACCGCAGAAACTGTGTCCGCAGCATGGAGTTTGACGGCAGCACTTTCAACAGAGTCATCTCCACTGTTTACTGCTCAGAAAGCACTGAGATGACCAACCGCTGGAGAGTGACCGACTACAGCACAGACGGCCACATTCTGATGTCAGTGCTCTGTCAGTTTACCGAAAACGCGGCACGGTTTGCAAAGTCTTTGGCACGAAGGAAGAGGAAGGTCAGAGAGGAAGAGAGCAGCCTCTCTGCACCAAAAAAGCGATTGAGAATGTGACTGTATGACGTATGGTCTCTTAATGTACATTTGTATATAGTTTGTATATAGTTTGTATATAGTTGGTTCATCACAGGTGTGGAACACAGGTCAGTGCTTATGGTGCGTCTTGCACCGGTGCGTCCTGCACCTTTCTTTATTTCTTTATGCTGGCCTGTGCATCCGACATGGTGGGAACTATGATTGATTTTATGAACTCTCTTGAATGAAGAGTCAGGACATTTTCATTGTATTGTATTGTACTGAATGAGAGGCCAGTCACAACGGGGAGCATTACGGCTGCAGGGACAGTCACAGAGTTGGCAACGCTACTATTATCCACCAGAAGACAGGTAGGTGGACAAGGACGGACGGGCCAATAGAAGAAGCCCAAGATGACAGGAAAAACAAGAAAGTGAAGATATGAACACACCACTTGTGCTTCTCTCCCAGCTAACTGGAGCAACCAACCTAAATACTACATATAAAATAATATCCCAAAATATTACAAACACTTGAAAGTATTAACTGCTGTCCTCCCTTATCTGCCATTTGTCTTTTAGAGAGAGGAGAGGAGTCGAGATGAGACAAGGAAACAAGGAGACAGTGTGCACTGTGAACACTCTCATTTAAAAAAGATAAGTATACATTAATTCTATGTTCAACGCCAAAGTGTCTATACTGATTCATAGTTCCTCTGTTTACCTCATTGTTGGAGTTATTAACTGTTATTCCCCCTTATCTGGTATTTGACTTTTAGAGAGTGCAGAGAAGAGGAGTAGAGAGAGTAGAATTTCTAAAGTATCAATAATTCTTCTGTTTATGTCATCTATGGAGGTATTAACTTTATTTCTCCTTTATGTGCCATTTGAGGAGAGGAGAGGAGCTGAGATGAGACAAGGAAACAAGAAGGCTGTGCTTTATGATCTCTCTCCTTAAAAAAGATAAATATGAATTTTGTTCTATGTCACTATCACAGTTCTCATACAGATGAATAGTTCTTCTGGACGCTGGAGTTGTTAATTAACTATTATTTCCCATTTCCTGCCATTTGTCTTTTAGAGATTAGAGGAAGAAACAAAAGACCAGATCAGACAAGCGGAGAGGAGACAGCATGCATTGAGAACCTTCTCATATAAAAAGATAAATATACATTTATTATGTGTTTTTTATCAGAACTTCTATACTGATCAGTATGTCTTCTGTTAATGTCATTGCTGAAGTTATTAACTGTTATTCCCCCTTATCTGCCTTTTGTCTTTTAGAGAGAGGAGCGGTAACAACACGAGGAGGACTCAAGAAGAAGACAAGCAGAGAGGAGATATCATGCATTGTGAACCCTCTCATGAAAAAAGATAAATATACATTTATTATCTCATTTTCAGAATTTATATACTGATCAATAGTTCTTTTGTTGCTGAATTTATTTTTCCTTGTCTGTCATTTCTTTTATAGAGAAGAGAGGGATTGTGCACAGCGTGCATTGTGAACCCTCTTATTTAAAAAGATAAGTATACATTTATTCTGTTTTTATCAGAGTTCCTACACTGATCAGTAGTTATTCTGTTTATCTCACAGTTGAAGTTATTAACTGTTTATTCCACTTTACCTGCTATTTGTCCTTTAGAAAGAGAAGAGGAAAGGAGTCGACATGTGACAAGTTGAGGTGAGAGGAAAACATCATGCACTGTAATCTCTGTCTCATTTAAAAAGATACATTTTTTTTTTCTATGTCATTTGTCTTTTAAAGAGAGGAGAAGAAACAAGACAAAGACGAGATGAGATGAGGCAGCATGCTCTGTGAACCCTCTCACTGAAAAAGATAAATATACATTTATTCTATATTCTTATCAGAACTGCCGTACTGATCAATACCCCATGTGTTCACCAGGGTTGCTGAGGTTATTAACTGTTATTCCCCCTGTCTATCCTTTATCCCAGATGTCCTCATCACAGACAGTTTGCTGTGCTGAAGATCATCCTGTCTGCCATCACCCAGAGATCCAAGTAGACAGAAAAGTCTCTGCAGAGTCTGCAACTTTGCACAGTGTTACAGAAACATATGTCATGTTTTCCTTAACGCATGGTATTTCATCCACAAAGAGTTATTTAAACTGCTCTGGGTAGATAACATTTTTAGTATAGTAGTAGTATATTAGTAGTTATATATTATATAGTATATTATTTCAAATGATCAAGGAAAAATAATTTCATAAATGTACCCTTCTAACAAGTACTGTCTGTGTAGCCACATGATGCACAAAAATAGCACAAACTATACAGAAAACACCTGCTACTTAAATAAATGGATTGTTGGCTTTAGTCTGCCCAGGGATTTGTTGTTAATAATAAAGAGCTAAAATATCACCAACCTTACCGTTTAAAACCTTGTTTATTTTCTTTACAGGTTATTTTTTGTAGTAACTGATAACTAACTTTTACATTATGAATGCATCCTTTGAATGAAGATTTGTGTCACACCTGCTCTTTGTCTTTAATAAACTAGTTTTCACAAGATAAGTTACACGTGTGTCTTTGCATTGATACTCAGAGTTTTCAGCACTCAGAGAAAACTGACTACATATTGTACTGTATATTTGAACCACAGTGTATTTCTTATAGTCTGTTATATAAAACCAATAATCAGGATTATCTTGTTAATCACATATTACAGTAGACAAGGTTAAAGATACAACTCAGTGTCACATCCAAAGTTACAAACAGTATGGTAGACCAGTTTTTTATAAGGGGTTTAATGGGGAATTATTGTCAAATGAATAATAATTTCTATTTGCAACACTACAATATGTCTGTGTGATTTAGTGGGTTTAAACAGAAGTCTAGCAGAGTCACAAAAGTATTTCATGCTTTCAGAAGTCTGTTGTGTTTCAGTACAAGTTATTTTTTTCATGATGGGTGTAACTGCTTAGCTATGTTAGCTGCTAGGCTAAAACAGCAGAGCTAAAACAATTAACTACTATGGGATTAGCAAGAAAAGTCGCAAAAAATTGGAGAGAGCTAGGAGTGCTTGCGCAACTAGCGTACGTTTAAATATGGTCAATGGTGTCGAATGCAGCACTAAGATCTAACAAGACAAGTACAGAGAGAAGTCCTTTGTCCGATGCAGTTAGGAGGTCATTCGTAACTTTCACCAATGCTGTCTCTGTGCTATGATGCGCTCTAAAACCTGACTGAAAATCCTCAAATAAACTATTGTTATGTAGAAAGTCACATAACTGATTGGCAACTGCTTTCTCGAGGATCTTAGAGAGAAAGGGAAGGTTAGATATAGGTCTATAGTTGGCTAAAACAGCTGAATCCAGGGTAGGCTTCTTAAGAAGAGGTTTAATTACAGCTACTTTAAAGGACTGTGGTACATAGCCTGTTACTAGAGACAGATTGATAATATCTAGTAAAGAAGTGCTGACTAAGGGTAAGACTTCTTTAAGCAGCCTGGTTGGGATGGCGTCCAAGAGACAGGATGATGGTTTAGAGGACGAAATCATTGAAATTAATTCACGAAGGTCGATTGGAGAGAAACAGTCTAAATATATATCGGGTTTTGCAGCTGTTTCTAAGGTTCCTGAATTGGAGGGTGAATCAGTGCCTGTTGAGGGCAGGAGGTGATGAATTTTGTCTCTCTTGTTCGCAGTGAGCCTGCGGTACTATCAACAAGATCATCGGTTTCAGAGGGACTAAAGTTAGCATAAGACTCCTTTGTAGTATTGAGACATGGCACTGAATTTAGTACTAGTGGGATCGCTTCTTTAAATTTAGCTACAGCACTATCAGAAAGACATCTAGTAAAGATGTTTTTGTCTAATGGCGTGTAGTCTATTAATAGGAATTCAAAAGTTATTCAGTAATGGTCTGATAAAATAGGATTTGGTGGAAAAACTATTAAATGTTCAATTTCAATGCCATAAGTCAGAACAAGGTCGAGGGTGCGGTTAAGACAGTGCGTAGGTTTATTTACACTCTGAGAGAAGCCAATTGAGTCTAACAATGAGATAAACGCAGTGCTAAGACTATCAATATCGACGTCCACATGGATATTAAAGTCACCTACTATAATTACTTTATCTGTACAAAGGACTAAGTTTGATAAAAACTGAAAATTCGCATAAAAATTCAGAGTACGGGCCAGGAGGGCGGTACACTATAACAAATAGAACTGGCTGTAAAGTCTTCCAGGTTGGGTGTGAAAGACTAAGAACGAGGCTTTCGAATGAGTTATAATTAAGTTTAGGTCGAGGGTTGATTATTAAGCTTGAGTTAAAAATGGCTGCAACTCCACCTCCTCGGCCGGTGTCTTGAGGAATGTGAGTATTAATATGACTTGGAGGAGTGGATTCGTTTAGGCTAACATATTCTTCATGACACAGCCAGGTTTCAGTAAGACAAAATAGATCAATATGATAATCTGAGATTAGGTCGTTTACTAATACAGCTTTGGAAGACAGAGATCTAATGTTTAAGAATCCACATTTAATTCTTCTATTTTGTTGCACTGTGACAGTGGTGGTGTTAATTTCTATTAGATTTTTATGAAAGAATCCTCTTCTGTTTACGTTAGCGTTAATTGATTTAAATGATTTGAGTGGCCGGGGGACAGACACAGTTTCTATGTAGTTTTGGGTGCCCTTCGGACAGTCACCCTGCCACCCTGGCTTCCCGGCTGCTCGGGAACCACCGGGGGACTAGGAGCTATGCTAGGTCGGCCCGCACCGGCTACTGGGGGCTGGCTAACTACATTAGTTAATGATTTGTTTTCCATGGTGCGGAGCCGCGCTTCCAATTCACTAAGCCTCGCCTCCACCACTGCAAATAAACTACATTTATTACATGTACTATTGTTACTAAAGGAGGCAGAGGAATAGCTAAACATATGACACACCGAGCAAGAGAGAGCGGGAGAGTGGGAGGGAGAGAGAGAAGCCATCGTTAACTGCTTAGCTATGTTAGCTGCTAGGCTAAAACAGCAGAGCTAAAACAACTAACTACTATGGGATTAGCAAGAAAAGTCGCTAAAAATTGGAGAGAGCTAGGAGTGCTTGCGCAACTAGCGTACGTTTAAATATGGTCAATGGTGTCGAATGCAGCACTAAGATCTAACAAGACAAGTACAGAGAGAAGTCCTTTGTCCGATGCAGTTAAGAGGTCATTCGTAACTTTCACCAATGCTGTCTCTGTGCTATGATGCGCTCTAAAACCTGACTGAAAATCCTCAAATAAACTATTGTTATGTATAAAGTCACATAACTGATTGGCAACTGCTTTCTCGAGGATCTTCGAGAGAAAGGGAAGGTTAGATATAGGTCTATAGTTGGCTAAAACGGCTGAATCCAGGGTAGGCTTTGTTAGGTTATATTGCAGAGATGCATTTCCTGCGATTCATTCAGAGGCAGAGATGATGAATTCTTCTTTAGCCACTTTGGTGTATTTATTTTACAAAAAGAAAACTGGCATTTGGACTGTTCTTGGCTCACTGGTTCACACGCACTGAATTGAAAAATGCACAACTCTCATATATGTACCTTCGCCTACGGCAACTCTGATGTACCAAAATACAGTACCATTGTACAATGACTTATCGAACATTGATTAGGCTCTGCGCCCTCTTGTGGTAGACATAGAGTACAACATATATACAATGCATTAACCTGAGGACATATCTTTCACATATTTTAACACCCCCACTTGTACTCAGGTTGATAAACAAAACCCATTCAATAAAAACATAACAAATGTGCACCCTTGGCTTACACATATTATCCAAAAAGAAAATCTGCAAACTTCTGCAGTTTGAACTTGCTTACAGGTTTTGTCATCATATCAGCGACCATTTCATCAGTAGAACAATACATCAAATTCACCTTACCCTCATTCACAGTAGACCTAATAAAGTGATACTTTATGTCTATGTGTTTACAACGCTTCCTGTTGACAGGGTTCCTGGCAAGAGCAATCGTTCCCTGATTGTCTTCATGTATGACCGTTTGTGTGTACTTGTAACTATCCATGTTACCAAGTAACTGTTCAAGATAAAGGCATTCTTGAATTGTGGAAGCAAGAGCCATATACTCTGCTTCGCATGTGGAAAGCGCAACAGTAGGTTGCTTCCTAGTTTTCCACGAAATAAGAGCACTATTTTTACATAGGCTCACACAGTATCCTGTGGTACTGTGGCGGTCACTGGCATCAGCAGCCCAGTCTGCATCGCTGTAGGCTTGTATGCCAAGATTTTCTGTGTCATTTCTCCTGAAAGTTAACCCTTTATCTGCTGTACCTTTTAAATACCGAAAGACATGTTTCACAGTGACCCACTGTTCCTCTGTAGGTTTAGCTAGGTACTGTGACAGCCTGCTCACTAAAAAAAATTGAAACAGGCCTAGTGCAGGTTGTCAAGTATATGAGACTGCCCACGGCCTCTCTGTACATCCTGATGTCTGACATTTTAACAGCATTGTCATTGTATTAAAGCTTTTGCTCACAAGGAGTTTCTCTAACCCTGCATTCTGACATGTTGAAACGCTGTAGAATTTTGTTAGTGTACTTCTCTTGTGACATCTTAATACATCCATCAGAAAAATCAAAATCAATTCCAAGAAAATATTTGAGTTGCCCCAAATCTTTCATTTTGAATTGCTCTGCAAGCATCCTTTTGACCTTTTTGAGTTTATCCTCATCACTTGCAGCGATAATCAGGTCATCCACCCATACAATTATGAGGACTTTCCCTTCATTTGACTCTTGTGAGTATACACAGTGGTCAGCTTGGTTTTGTGTAAATCCATTCTCAGCTAGACAATCATGCAAAACCTTGTTCCAATTTCTTCCTGACTGTTTAAGACCATAAAGCGATTTCTCAAGCTTGTAGACTACACCCTCTTTTTCTTGATAACCCTCTGGTGGATTGATGTAGATCTCATAGTCGATTGGAGCGTGTAAAAACGCAGTTTTCACATCCATTTGGTGCACTAGCAAGTTTTCCTGCACTGCCTTCTGTAGCACAACTCTAACACTTGTTAGATCAGCTGTGGGTGAAAACGTTTCCCCATAGTCTACTCCCATTTTCTGGCTGTAGCCCTTCGCAACAAATCGAGCCTTGTATTGGTCTCTCGCATCTATACCAGACTTGATTGCGTAAACCCATCTACCCCCCACTGGTTTCTTGCCCACGGGTAGTGTTGCCGGGGTAAAGGTTTTGTTTTCGTTTAAGGACTGTATTTCCTCATCCATTGCTTTTCTCCAAGCTTTTGAATTGTCTGACTGCATTGCTTCTTCATAAGTTTGGGGAATGCCACAGACTGCCCTACAACAGTAGTCTATTGTAACACGCACCCCATCACTATCACCATCTTCGGTAACATACTCGGCTAGGTAATTTGGTGCCCTCCTTTCTCTAGTTGGATACCGTTTACTCTCCAGATCAACATCTGTAACACTCTCGGTTTCATTTTGTTCAGTAGACTCATTTTTATCATTTTGACTATCATTGGGTTCATTTGGCTCTGGAGCCTTTTCTGCACTCCCGCTTACCTCCTGTGTCCCACTAGTCACCACTCTGTGTCTCACAGTATCATCGTCTACTTCTGTCTCGTCTGTCTGCGTTTGTTTTTCTGCAGCTGTTTTGCTCACAAACTTCACTAGCCTGTGTTTTTGAACCTTGTTTGTTTCTGGGTAATAAACCAGATATGCTGGACTGTATTTGTCATATCCAACGAAACGTCCCTGCTCGCCTCTGGAGTCAAGTTTTCCCTTTTCCTGTTTGTAAGTGTAGCACACAGAACCAAATTTTTGCATTCTGGCCACATTGGGCTTTTTGTCTGTTAACATCTCATAAGGAGTAAGCCCTGTGCGCTTGTTGAAGCATCTGTTGCGTACCATTGCTGCAGTTTGTACTGCGTAGTGCCAGAGGTGTTTTGGTAACTCACTTTCAACTAGCATGCACCTGCCCATCTCGAAAAGAGTACGCCACCCACGTTCTGCGGTTCCATTTTGGTGTGGGGAGTATGGAGCTGTCGTTTCATGCCTAATTTTGTTTCTCCTCAGCAGCCGCTGGAAGTCACCACAAGTAAATTCAGTTCCATTATCGGATCTGATACACCTCACTTTCCCATAAGGGGATGCATCGGCAAGGAATTTTTCAGTTGCAGTCACTGCATCACTCTTCTTCTTTAGAAAGTACACAGACATTGCACCGGAGTAGTCATCAGTAAAAGATTGCACATATTTGTACCCATCTAATGACTCTGTGGTCATTGGACCTGCTAGATCCGTGTGTACCAGCTGTAAGGGAGCCTTTGCTCTGGCATCGGGGTTCCTATTTCTAGTTTGTGTAAACTTCCCCTGAATACACACCTCACATTCTTTTTCAGGCCTACACATCTTGCCTTTGATCTGCATACCATGCACTACATCCTGTAACCTAAGCACATCTTCATAGTTACAGTGGCCAAGAATCTCATGCCATGCTTGGATGTCATGAGTTGCATTACATTTGTCATCATTACACTCAATTTCAGTGTGCAGGTAGTACAGCCTGCCATACACATGAATATCAAACCTTGTCCCCTTTTTGTCAATCAGGACATCTTCGTTTTCTTTGAAAACGACTGTGGCTCCACTCGTGGTTGCTGCCTTCACCGAGAAAATGTTCTGTGGGTACGACGGTACATACAGAGCGTCTCTCAGTTTTGCTTTGCACCGCCGTCCACTGCTTTCGATGAGGGTAACCACTGCGTTACCTCTTCGCTGTGCGACGTCGTTGCATCTGGTCCCATCTGCTAACTCGACGCTGTGGGTCTCCGGCTTGAAGGTGCTGTCGAAACTGGTGAACATGGAGATGTCGTTGATGATGTGAGAAGTGGCCCCGCAGTCCACCATCAGGCCCTTTTCTTGCACCTGCATGCTGCGTACCTGCTGCCGCTGGATGCTGGCCCCTCCATCCGTCGCCACCTTGAACGCGCTGTCCTCCTCGACCTCTGCATTCTCCGACACTTTGCTCACACCGTCTCGTTTGTCTCTCTCCTTTCGCCTGCATGTCGCGTCCTTGTGCGTGTCATTTTTGCACACGCTGCACCATGTCTTCTGTGGGCACGCACTCGCTCGGTGCCCCTTCGTACCGCATTTGAAGCACACCATCTCGCTGTCGTCTTTGACCGATCCACGCGCGCTTGCCTTGGGAGGTCACCGTCCGGTTCTCCCTTGTGTCTTCATTACGCTGTCGTCTGTCTCGGTTGCTCGTAGTTTCTCAGTCTCTTCAAAACTTCTCAACTTGGTTTTGAAGTCTGCAAACGTGATGTTGTCACACGAATGCGCCACATGAATTGCGAATGGCTTGAAGCTTTCTGGCAATCCCTTTAAGGCCATAGCTACTAGCAAACCGTCTGCGAGTGTCTCTCCCGCCTTTCTCAGAGCAGTTATGGCGGTCTCCGCTCTGATAATATAGTCCATTACACTTTCGTCTTTGGACTTCTGAAGTGATGTCAGCGTCGTGTACAAATTAATTACACGGGGCTTTCCCGTCCCTGCATAATACTGTCTCAAAATCGCCAACGCTTTTCTTCCATCATTTTCAGCATCTCGCATTACTAAAGCCAGGCTTTTGTCATCTAGCAGTAGTATTAGCTCAGCATAAGCATCCTCATTTTTAGCAGGATCTGCTGTTACTTCAGCTTCTGTTATCGGTGCTTTTAACACAGTGTCCTTCAGTCCCAACAAATGAAAATGTGCCAACAATTTTGTCTCCCACATTTCATACTTTGTCTCATCTCCATCAAAAATCAGTCGATGTAGCCTGCTGCTACTTGTTGCCTTTCGTTGCTCCGCCATGTTAGCTTGCTAGGTTTACCTCAGACTCACATGCGGTCCTTTGCAACTTTCTTGGAAACCGTCGACTATTTTTCCTTCTGAACGATTCCTGGGCCCATAACCTGTTAGGTTATATTGCAGAGATGCATTTCCTGCGATTCATTCAGAGGCAGAGATGATGAATTCTTCTTTAGCCACTTTGGCGTATTTATTTTACAAAAAGAAAACTGGCATTTGGACTGTTCTTGGCTCACTGGTTCACACGCACTGAATTGAAAAATGCACAACTCTCATATATGTACCTTCGCCTACGGCAACTCTGATGTACCAAAATACAGTACCATTGTACAATGACTTATCGAACATTGATTAGGCTCTGCGCCCTCTTGTGGTAGACATAGAGTACAACATATATACAATGCATTAACCTGAGGACATATCTTTCACATATTTTAACAGGCTTCTTAAGAAGAGGTTTAATTACAGCTACTTTAAAGGACTGTGGTACATAGCCTGTTACTGGAGACAGATTGATCATATCTAGTAAAGAAGTGCTGACTAAGGGTAAGACTTCCTTAAGCAGCCTGGTTTGGATGGGGTCCAAGAGACAGGATGATGGTTTAGAGGACGAAATCATTGAAATTAATTCACAAAGGTCGATTGGAGAGAAACAGTCTAAATATATATCGGGTTTTGCAGCTGTTTCTAAGGTTCCTGAATTGGAGGGTGAATCGGTGCCTGTTGAGGGCAGGAGGTGATGAATTTTGTCTCTCTTGTTCGCAGTGAGCCTGCGGTACTATCAACAAGATCATCGGTTTCAGAGGGACTAAAGTTAGCATAAGACTCCTTTGTAGTATTGAGACATGGCACTGAATTTAGTACTAGTGGGATCGCTTCTTTAAATTTAGCTACAGCACTATCAGAAAGACATCTAGTAAAGATGTTTTTGTCTAATGGCGTGTAGTCTATTAATAGGAATTCAAAAGTTATTCAGTAATGGTCTGATAAAATAGGATTTGGTGGAAAAACTATTAAATGTTCAATTTCAATGCCATAAGTCAGAACAAGGTCGAGGGTGCGGTTAAGACAGTGCGTAGGTTTATTTACACTCTGAGAGAAGCCAATTGAGTCTAACAATGAGATAAACGCAGTGCTAAGACTATCAATATCGACGTCCACATGGATATTAAAGTCACCTACTATAATTACTTTATCTGTACAAAGGACTAAGTTTGATAAAAACTCTGAAAATTCGCATAAAAATTCAGAGTACGGGCCAGGAGGGCGGTACACTATAACAAATAGAATTGGCTGTAAAGTTTTCCAGGTTGGGTGTGAAAGACTAAGAACGAGGCTTTCGAATGAGTTATAATTAAGTTTAGGTCGAGGGTTGATTATTAGGCTTGAGTTAAAAATGGCTGCAACTCCACCTCCTCGGCCGGTGTCTCGAGGAATGTGAGTATTAATATGACTTGGAGGAGTGGATTCGTTTAGGCTAACGTATTCTTCATGACACAGCCAGGTTTCAGTAAAACAAAATAGATCAATATGATAATCTGAGATTAGGTCGTTTACTAATACAGCTTTGGAAGACAGAGATCTAATGTTTAAGAGTCCACATTTAATTCTCCTATTTTGTTGCACTGTGACAGTGGTGGTGTTAATTTCTATTAGATTTTTATGAAAGAATCCTCTTCTGTTTACTTTAGAGTTAATTGATTTAAATGATTTGAGTGGCCGGGGGACAGACACAGTTTCTATGTAGTTTTGGGTGCCCTTCGGACAGTCACCCAGCCGCCCTGGCTTCCCGGCTGCTCGGGAACCACCGGGGTACTAGGAGCTATGCTAGGTCGGCCCGCACCGGCTACTGGGGGCTGGCTAACTACATTAGTTAATGATTTGTTTTCCATGGTGCGGAGCCGCGCTTCCAATTCACTAAGCCTCGCCTCCACCACTGCAAATAAACTACATTTATTACATGTACTATTGTTACTAAAGGAGGCAGAGGAATAGCTAAACATATGACACACCGAGCAAGAGAGAGCGGGAGAGTGGGAGGGAGAGAGAGAAGCCATCGTTAACTGCTTAGTTATGTTAGCTGCTAGGCTAAAACAGCAGAGCTAAAACAACTAACTACTATGGGATTCGCAAGAAAAGTCGCTAAAAGAAGGAGAGAGCTAGGAGTGCTTGTGCAGAACTAGCGTACGTTTAAATATACTGCAGGTATTTTATCCACAGTGATGAAGAATAGAGCAAAATTTAGCTAAGCTGAGGGCAGCAAAACATTATCGGTAAACACAGTCAACAACCGGAAGTGACACAATACGCTTACCGCAGCACGTCAGCACGTCCGTCCGTATTCCGGGCCTCTTCTGTTGTGTTTCAGTACAAGTTATCTTTTTCATGATGGGTGTAATATAACACACCATAATGTGGATTTATCTCTGCATCATACAGTCCAAAACATGTAGTAAATGACTTGTCATACATTTTAAAACATTACCTTCCTGTTTTTACATTTTTTTCTTCAAAAATAAGAAAATCCTGCAGAGCCAAACAACTTGTAGCTACAAGACCGCCATCTGGTGAAATTTACAAGTCAAAACTGGTCACTCACTGCAAATCCAAGACAGGACACAGTCTCCAAGAGACACCGTCCTTAAATTTTACCTCCATCTCTCTTTAAAAAAAAAAACCAACAGCAACATCTCTTTCCAGAAAAATCAGTGCCAAACACAGAAGGGGTCAAAGGATAATCCACAATTTCCATGGAAATATTAAGAACTGTCAATATAAAAACTGTCCTCAGTGATATTCACCTCACCATTGCATTGGGGTGGAGTGACCGATCTCAAAACCTGGACAATACTGGACATGACTAGTTGAAAATCTTTAATATACACGGTTAAGATAAGTCATTTTGGATCCCAAACTATCACCAATGATGCACAAGACAGTTGCCCGTGTAAGTATGACCTGAAGAAGTGACTAGCCCATTATCTTCTAGCTCTCTCAAGTCTGAGAGGATCCTTGAAAACAACTTCTCTTGCCCGAAGTATTTCAGATCTTGCTCTGTGCACAAAAGCAACAACTGTAGGTGATCAACACTTGACTGACAGAACGGCTCAAAGTTGGCAAGTGTAAAGTACACCCCCACTATCTTGTGCTTTTTCTTTGCAGAGCCAAGAGGGTTGACTACCTCAAAAGCATCCTGGTACAAAATAAGCTTTAAACTCATACCTGGCTGCGTACACAAAGCATTGGTATTGAACACTGATCCATCACACGTCAGTTAACACCCCAGTAGGAGGGAAATTTTGAGTCTTCACACATTCCTGCCACACTACAGGATCTTTTAATATAGCTTTCAAAGTTTCCTTGAGAGGGATGTACTGTGCAAACCTGGTCTCTTCTGGTTGGTTGTGGGTGCACATATGAGAAGTTCTTGTGTGGAAAACTGCTTCCTGGTATATTTGGTAGAGAGAGGAAAGCAGCATGAAGAATGCAAATCTGCCAAACTACTCAAAGCTGCTTCTACATCAGAGTCAGAGAGGTTTGTTCTTGCTTTAAGTACCTCTTTGAATTGCTTTTTTGTGTGCTGACTGCAAATACCATGTAAGCCATTTATCTCTTTGTCTGTATGGTGGATGAAGGAATGAGGTGTTTTGCGTTTGCATTTTCATTTTCACCTGTATCAGTTTCAATCACATCAGAAGCTGGCTCAGGACGCAGCAACTCTGCTGAACATGTATCAGATACTTGCCCTGCTATTGCATGTTTATGGGCCCTGGATATGTGGGAAATGAACGAGGACTTTACCTTAAATATTTTGCCATAGTCAGCAAATGGACAGTTTGCCAACTCACTTTTGAAAAGATGTGACCAGAGATCTGCAAGAAGGTCTTTGAGATCTGTGCACTGTTTCTGACAACTTACGTTCTCATAACGTCCAATTCTGACACAGAGGGGTTCTTGTGGTGTCGATGACAATGCGTTTCAAAAGCACTGTACTTTATAAATAGACGTTTGCAGTCAGCAACACAACATGGAAATTGGCCATTAGCATCATGTCTATGTAGTACTTGATGATCTACATAACCTTTTACAGATTTTAACGAAAGACCACAGGAGCAGCATGTAAAGACATTTGCTATTTGACATTACACTTACGGCTGGGCGATATGGCAAACATAACAATACAAGTTAGCTTGCCTTCTAACTTATTAAAATAATGTAAATAAAACTAAAAGCTGTGACTACTATTGCATCAAATTCCATCTCTCAGTTTTAGAGGTAGAAATCTGAGTGAAATGTGCAAAATTGTAAACCAGCTTATGCTACATCTTTATTTCTATATATACAGTATATATATCTGTAAAAACCTCTTCATTTATCTTACTGACTACGTTATTTCCTGTGCTTAGTTCACATATCACTAGATTTGCTAGTTTTCTTTATGAAACAACACTAGTGTTAGTGGTAGTTTAGTGAGAGTTGTAGAGTTTGTGGCCATGACATAAGTCCAAATATTGCTGATCACCTTCATCAGCTGCTCCTGAGCTTCACAAGTGTGGAACAGACAACACATTCATTGCATTGTGAAAAAGGTCTCAAAATGACTCTTATTGCGCATAAGCAAACAGGCAAAAAGCAGATTTAGCTAGTATGTTACAAAGACTCCTGTAATCATGTCAAATTAGGCCACCTTTTGAATTGTGAACAGTACAACACAAAGTTCTACCAAGATTCAATATCCCTTTAAAGGATAAAGCTGGTGTCATTTTGTATTTTACTTTTTGTAAACATGGCCTGTGAAATCAGCAAAAACTGCAGTGCTTTTCTATCTCTAACAACTAATTTGTTGACTTAATGTGAATAATTTGTGTAATTGCCTTTGCAGCTAACTTGGAAACCACTCATGCAAATTGGGAGACATTTTTCAAACATCTCTGTATTTTTGGCTTTCTTTCACATAAATGGGGTCAAATGATCTAATTTAGTGGAAGAAATATACATTTTAAAATAGAGTAATATGGACAGCACCATTGAAGCCGTTTTTACAGTGCACACACAGCCAGACTAAAGACGGCAGGTGCTGAGCTGAAAGTGAACAAATCATGAAATAAACAAATAAACAGCTCGCACACTACAGGGCTCCAATGTCCACTTATTTATTGTACCAATGGACATTCACACCTTTTACACTTTGCCATGATGCATCCCTGTTGTTCCCTGTTTCCTGTACGAATACAAAAAAATGCTTTCATTTTAAATGAAGCATTTGTTATGGTGGTTTATTTGGAGACTGTTTGCCTGCCGTATTTCTCCTTGATGTGTTTTGTCAAACACTGTTCTTCATTTTGGAGTAGTTATTTTATTTATATATTACAAGAATATTATTTTACAAAGTCTAACTCTTGCATTACAATAAAAAAGGAAACAAACCTGATGCAAAATGGGATAATTCAATTCAATTCAATTCAATTCAGTTCAGTTCAGTTCAGTTCAGTTCAATGGGCTTTATTGGCATGAAAGTTTCAAGAACAGTATAACAGGACAATACAATTTGTCCAAACATTTGGACAGTACAAAATAACAATAATATGAACATTAACACAACACTAAGATTGATATATATTAATTATATATACAGTATATCCTATGCATGTATCTGTGTGTATGTGTGTGTGTGTATCTAGGTCATTCACTGTCCCTCAGGTTGTGGCATGTTGATACATATCTAGCAGCAAGGTATGCCCTGTCTCCTTCTCCTCGGAGTATTTTTAATTTTGAGAGGTCATTAAGCTCTTTGAAATCTGAAAACGTGTTAAAGTAAATGTTCCTCATTTCACTGAAAGTTTTACATTGTAGGAGGAAGAGAGATAAATGTTCTATCTCATCCTCACAAATCACTCATGTCCAGTATTTCAAACTCCTGACATAGATGCTCACTGTAGTTTTTGGAGGATGTTATCTGAATGCAGGGGATTTTTGATGTATCATAACTTAAACTTCAACAAACATAATTTCAGTTTCACCTCCTCCACCTTCTGCCTCAGCCATTTATTTCTAATCAGCTTCGCAGCCATCTCCTTGGTGGCTGACTTCACACTAAACTGCTTTGTGTCAACAAAGTCTTGAACTAAGTTCTCCAAGGATGTGATTTCAAATGTATAAAGATGCTTTCTTCATTTGCTTGTGTTTTGTTTTTTTGCATGGCTTTTCTTAAACTGATGTGCGTTGAGCTTTCAGGGCCACCATAGATTTCACTTATGCTGATATCTTCTAAATGTTAAGTGAATGATAAAATCTCTGAGGACGGGGAATTATTACAATATTTTATTTTATAGGAAAGCAAATATACTTTAAAATATTTCGTGAACATTAACAACATTTGAACAAATTAATAACAATTTTAGGTGAAACTTACCAGTCTGTCAGATCGACAAAACGTTTAAAAAAATCTATTTTGTTGGAGGGTGGGGAGTTGAACAGATGTGACATGAAGAGAGTGACAAGCAAGCAGCTTAGTTGACTTAGTTGGCCAAAGCTCTCGTACAACTACTTGCATTCAAACAATGAAGCCCCCCCCCCTCCGTTTTTTAAACTATAACAGTTGCTGTTAGCTGTAGCAGCTCCCTCCACCACCTTATGTGTTGAAGTCAAACTCATGTCTGTGTGTTAACAGTTACCAACTATCACGCGAGACACCTGCCAAATAAGTGGAAGCACAAAGCCTCTCCTTAATGGAAATACTGTCGGTATGAAGGTTATATAGACTTCCACCGCACACAGGACACAGAAGTCCACGCTTTTCTCCACATTTCAGCGCTGACATTCGTCCATACACATTAGAGAGCGCACAAAAGCCACGGTTTGATTGGCTTTAGTTCACAAAATCTTTCATGTACGTCGGCTTTTTCACTTTCCTTTAAAATTTCGCATCTATTACAGATTTTATGCCCATAAAAATACAACTTTCAATGTAACGAAGGCGGAGTGCTTAACGGGTAAGATTTATGAGTCTTAGTATTTATGTCAGTGAAACGACAACATTGATGTTGTGTTTGTTGCCCACTGCTGTATGTAGGATTATTTCCTTTGAGTTAATTAAATAGCTGTAGCCTACCCATCACACAGCAGCAGAAACGATGTGCGTCTTCAAATTGAGAAAGAAGTGCTCTGCGCAATTTTACGCACGAGGCACAGCAGCGGTAACTTCATTCATTCTTCATAATCACTAATTATCCCGACATGGCAATATGATCAGTCAGGATAATTTATTTTATTACACACCAGAGAGGTAAAATGTTACACAGATTTCAAGTTTATCGAGTCAAATAATTTCGACAAATAGCCAAACTCGGGATGAGTCCTGTTTTAACTGTTCAAACTCTGTTTTAACGCTTTAAAATTGTTGAATCAACTTTTTTCAAGTTTTTCACAGAACCTAAGTGTAGTTGTGGAAGACGAAAAGTGGCTTAGGCTATTCATAAATGAACAAATCAATACATATTTAAATAAATGCTGAAAATGAATGAATAAACAAATAATATTCATTAACCTATACAAACGAGTGAAAATAAACAGATAAGTGAACAAAAGATGAAAAGAATACACAAATAAATAACTCAATTAATTAGATACAAAACAATTTTAACAAATCTAAGTATATTTATTTCTGTATTTCTAAATGACCAAAGCCCAACTACAGTATGCGAGGTGCTGTTGGATAGCCCGAAATAATAATAAAATACGTTACTTTAAAGAAGTTATCTAGCCTGGTATTTACTTTATTTAAACCGAGTGGAGATAATGTCTGTAGGGGCTGCAACTAACTGTCAGTTAATCTGCCATCATTTTTTTCGATAGATCGATTCATTGTTTAGTTTATGAAATGTCAAAAAACATTGAAAAAATGCATCACAAAGTTTTTCACTTTACAAAGCACCAAACTCCCACATTTAAGAAGCTGGAGCCAACAAATTTTTCTTCATTTTTTCTTGAAAAATGACAAAATGATTAATCTAATCAATGATCATACTTGTCTGTTGAAAGACAAATCGTTTATACTCTAATATAATCAGACTTTGATCTTAAATAATAATAAAATAATACAAGAAAATAATAATAATTATGCTTTGAATATATTTAAAGTATAGTATTTAAATGAATTCATTAGAAATGAAATGAAATGTTTATTATTTAGTTTCTGTAATTAGGCTACACTCGTTTGAACCCGCGTCACTCTGTCACTGGATGGAATGGTGACGTGCCACTATAAAAACAAAAAACCACAATTCCAACTTCATTTAGCACCTGAGACGCTGACAAGAGCCTAACTGTGAAAGCAAGTGGTGAATTGTCGACCTGTGAAACTAAGAAGTTGTTAAACTGTGAGAAGCTGAGTAAGCAGCTGTTGAAGTGAGGAAAACATGGCCACCTCTAATTTTCAACGAGAGAAATACCTGCTGACTTTAGGCATCCTCCGTGTGGATGAACGATATGGTAAAAGCAACGCAGGCCACTATTAAAATATGAAACCTGCTGTAAAGCTGTTATTTAGGTGTAAATTTATTATAAATGATTACATTTCATGAGTGTGAACTTGAAAAGTGGAAAATATGTGAATATTAATGTAACAATTGAGAAACAAATCAATTTTCGGGGGTGCACAATTTTCGTCGAGTTAACATTGAAAGTATAGGACAAAGATGGCGACTGGGCCATTTTTCATAAAATGCCAAAAGTTGTGTATAATATGATCGCCATGGAAATCACGTCAGGTGTTGGAACTAGCCAGAGACAGACGTCTGACGTCAGTCTAACCTGCTTTTGTATGTGAATAACTGAGATGCAGGTTCGAGGTATAAGAGCATCAAGCCCATAAATTCAAACCATTCAAACCTGTAGCAGTGCAAGTTCATCCAAACCTAAAGTGATATTATGAATTATTATTAAAGCATATGATATAAACTGATTGTCAGATCTGGCTTTTGATTTCATTGGAGAGGCACCAGAAGATCAGTGTGGTTGAGGTTGGAGGTTGTGTTATGAGAAAAGTTATATTCATCATTTATGTGCAGATCTAACTGGTTAGTTACAACTAGAGAAACAAAGCCTCTCAGATTATAATATATATATATATAATAATGCATTTTTACTGGAATATGGTAGCAGAATTGTGTCATGTCTTAAGTCAAGTGCATTTAGGGAAACAGTGTTACTGTATGCAACTGGCTTAAACAGACTTTTACCGCACTAACACAACAGTACAGGGACATTAGTGTTGAATATGTGTGACTAAATGCAAGAAATGTGGCCAAATGCGACCTAGTTGGTCACTTAAGTCCCTTGTTATTGCCGTATTGCACCCATAAATCAGAGAAAGATATGAAATTAATGATGATGATTTGTAAAAATGTATCACAATTTGACAGAGAAACATAGAGCTTATACATTAATCACTCAAGTCTTTGAAGAGTAGGCTACTCTACTCCATGAGTTTGTAAATGGTCAAGAAAATTACATTTTCGCTTTAAGCTACTTAAGTTTTTCATTAAAATGCAGCTAATAAATGATTTTGGGCCTCACAGTGAAAGCAGCGGTTTCATCTCTTAATCTGATTTTAAATGTCATGTTATTGAAAGTATAGAAATTAAACAGATGTCAACTGTAACATTTTATTGTAAGTGGGGCTGACAGAAAATCTGAATCTGGATTCAAAGCTGTTTAATGACAAGCTGACTAATGTGACTATTTTCTTTTTTTCTTGTCCATTTAGCTAATCTGCCGAGGCCTGGACGAGTCATTCAACTGGTTCTTACGAACCTAAGAAACCGACCTCTGAGCGATGAGCGCGTCATCTCCATGAGGGAGTCCATACTCAGCATGTATCACAACCTCATCGCTGGTTCTAAGGAGTTCCCTGTAATTCCCTTCAAAGGATCCTTACGTTTCCTTCAGTTGCAGACACCCTTTATCCAAGTGGATCAGGAGAGGAGGGAGAACACTGCGCCACTTCCTTTAACGAACGCACCAGCAGGTGTGATGGTGCCAGCTGACTCGAGCTCTTCTCCTCCACCTATAATGACTCCAGTTATTCCTGAGAGGACGGGGATCGCAGCCCTGAAGGCAGACCGCAGAAACTGTGTCCGCAGCATGGAGTTTGACGGCAGCACTTTCAACAGAGTCATCTCCACTGTTTACTGCTCAGAAAGCACTGAGATGACCAACCGCTGGAGAGTGACCGACTACAGCACAGACGGCCACATTCTGATGTCAGTGCTCTGTCAGTTTACCGAAAACGCGGCACGGTTTGCAAAGTCTTTGGCACGAAGGAAGAGGAAGGTCAGAGAGGAAGAGAGCAGCCTCTCTGCACCAAAAAAGCGTTTGAGAATGTGACTGTATGACGTATGGTCTCTTAATGTACATTTGTATATAGTTTGTATATAGTTTGTATATAGTTGGTTCATCACAGGTGTGGAACACAGGTCAGTGCTTATGGTGCGTCTTGCACCGGTGCGTCCTGCACCTTTCTTTATTTCTTTATGCTGGCCTGTGCATCCGACATGGTGGGAACTATGATTGATTTTATGAACTCTCTTGAATGAAGAGTCAGGACATTTTCATTGTATTGTATTGTATTGAATGAGAGGCCAGTCACAACGGGGAGCATTACAGCTGCAGGGACAGTCACAGAGTTGGCAACGCCACTATTATCCACCAGAAGACAGGTAGGTGGACAAGGACGGACGGGCCAATAGAAGAAGCCCAAGATGACAGGAAAAACAAGAAAGTGAAGATATGAACACACCACTTGTGCTTCTCTCCCAGCTAACTGGAGCAACCAACCTAAATACTACATATAAAATAATATCCCAAAATATTACAAACACTTGAAAGTATTAACTGCTGTCCTCCCTTATCTGCCATTTGTCTTTTAGAGAGAGGAGAGGAGTCGAGATGAGACAAGGAAACAAGGAGACAGTGTGCACTGTGAACACTCTCATTTAAAAAAGATAAGTATACATTAATTCTATGTTCAACGCCAAAGTGTCTATACTGATTCATAGTTCCTCTGTTTACCTCATTGTTGGAGTTATTAACTGTTATTCCCCCTTATCTGGTATTTGACTTTTAGAGAGTGCAGAGAAGAGGAGTAGAGAGAGTAGAATTTCTAAAGTATCAATAATTCTTCTGTTTATGTCATCTATGGAGGTATTAACTTTATTTCTCCTTTATGTGCCATTTGAGGAGAGGAGAGGAGCTGAGATGAGACAAGGAAACAAGGAGGCTGTGCTTTATGATCTCTCTCCTTAAAAAAGATAAATATGAATTTTGTTCTATGTCACTATCACAGTTCTCATACAGATGAATAGTTCTTCTGGACGCTGGAGTTGTTAATTAACTATTATTTCCCATTTCCTCCCATTTGTCTTTTAGAGATTAGAGGAAGAAACAAAAGACCAGATCAGACAAGCGGAGAGGAGACAGCATGCATTGAGAACCTTCTCATATAAAAAGATAAATATACATTTATTATGTGTTTTTTATCAGAACTTCTATACTGATCAGTATGTCTTCTGTTAATGTCATTGCTGAAGTTATTAACTGTTATTCCCCCTTATCTGCCTTTTGTCTTTTAGAGAGAGGAGCGGTGACAACACGAGGAGGACTCAAGAAGAAGACAAGCAGAGAGGAGATATCATGCATTGTGAACCCTCTCATGAAAAAAGATAAATATACATTTATTATCTCATTTTCAGAATTTTTTATACTGATCAATAGTTCTTTTGTTGCTGAATTTATTAACTGTTATTTTTCCTTGTCTGTCATTTCTCTTAGAGAGAAGAGAGGGATTGTGCACAGCGTGCATTGTGAACCCTCTTATTTAAAAAGAGAAGTATACATTTATTCTGTTTTTATCAGAGTTCCTACACTGATCAGTAGTTATTCTGTTTATCTCACAGTTGAAGTTATTAACTGTTTATTCCACTTTACCTGCTATTTGTCCTTTAGAAAGAGAAGAGGAAAGGAGTCGACATGAGACAAGTTGAGGTGAGAGGAAAACATCATGCACTGTAATCTCTGTCTCATTTAAAAAGATAAATATATATTTTTTTCTATGTCATTTGTCTTTTAAAGAGAGGAGAAGAAACAAGACAAAGACCAGATGAGATGAGGCAGCATGCTCTGTGAACCCTCTCACTGAAAAAGATAAATATACATTTATTCTATATTCTTATCAGAACTGCCGTACTGATCAATACCCCATGTGTTCACCAGGGTTGCTGAGGTTATTAACTGTTATTCCCCCTGTCTATCCTTTATCCCAGATGTCCTCATCACAGACAGTTTGCTGTGCTGAAGATCATCCTGTCTGCCATCACCCAGAGATCCAAGTAGACAGAAAAGTCTCTGCAGAGTCTGCAACTTTGCACAGTGTTACAGAAACATATGTCATGTTTTCCATAACGCATGGTATTTCATCCACAAAGAGTTATTTAAACTGCTCTGGGTAGATAACATTTTTTAGTATAGTAGTAGTATATTAGTAGTTATATATTATATAGTATATTATTTTAAATGATCAAGGAAAAATAATTTCATAAATGTACCCTTCTAACAAGGACTGTCTGTGCAGCCACATGATGCACAAAAATAGCACAAACTATACAGAAAACACCTGCTACTTAAATAAATGGATTGTTGGCTTTAGTCTGCCCAGGGATTTGTTGTTAATAATAAAGAGCTAAAATATCACCAGCCTTACTGTTTAAAACCTTGTTTATTTTCTTTACAGGTTATGTTTTGTAGTAACTGATAACTAACTTTTACATTATGAATGCATCCTTTGAATAAAGATTTGTGTCACACCTGCTCTTTGTCTTTAATAAACTAGTTTTTAACAAGATAAGTTACACGTGTGTCTTTGCATTGATACTCAGAGTTTTCAGCACTCAGAGAAAACTGACTACATATTGTACTGTATATTTGAACCACAGTGTATTTCTTATAGTCTGTTATATAAAACCAATAATCAGGATTATCTTGTTAATCACATATTACAGTAGACAAGGTTAAAGATACAACTCAGTGTCACATCCAAAGTTACAAACAGTATGGTAGACCAGTTTTTTATAAGGGGTTTAATGGGGAATTATTGTCAAATGAATAATTTCTATTTGCAACACTGCAATATGTCTGTGTGATTTAGTGGGTTTAAACAGAAGTCTAGCAGAGTCACAAAAGTATTTCATGCTTTCAGAAGTCTGTTGTGTTTCAGTACAAGTTATTTTTTTCATGATGGGTGTAACTGCTTAGCTATGTTAGCTGCTAGGCTAAAACAGCAGAGCTAAAACAACTAACTACTATGGGATTAGCAAGAAAAGTCGCTAAAAATTGGAGAGAGCTCGGAGTGCTTGTGCAGAACTAGCGTACGTTTAAATATACTGCAGGTATTTTATCCACAGTGATGAAGAATAGAGCAAAATTTAGCTAAGCTAAGGTCAGCAAAACATTATCGGTAAACACAGTCAACAACCGGAAGTGACACAATACGCTTACCGTAGCACGTCAGCACGTCGGTCCGTATTCCGGGCCTCTTCTGTTGTGTTTCAGTATAAATTATCTTTTTCATGATGGGTGTAATATAACACACCATAATGTGGATTTATCTCTGCATCATACAGTCCAAAACATGTAGTAAATGACTTGTCATACATTTTAAAACATTACCTTCCTGTTTTTACATTTCTTTCTTCAAAAATAAGAAAATCCTGCAGAGCCAAACAACTTGTAGCTACAAGACCGCCATCTGGTGAAATTTACAAGTCAAAACAGGTCACTCACTGTAAATCCAAGACAGGACACAGTCTCCAAGAGACACTGTCCTCAAATTTTACCTCCATCTCTCTTTAAAAAAAACCAACAGCAACATCTCATTCCTGTGCCAAACACAGAAGGGGTCAAAGGATAATCCACAATTTCCATGGAAATATTAAGTAACAGTCAATATAAAAACTGTCCTCAGTGATATTCACCTCACCATTGCATTGGGGTGGAGTGACCGATCTCAAAACCTGGACAATACTGGACATGACTAGTTGAAAATCTTTAATATACATGGTTAAGATACATCATTTTGGATCCCAAACTATCACCAATGATGCACAAGACAGTTGCCCGTGTAAGTATGACCTGAAGAAGTGACTAGCATCATGTGTATGTAGTACAGATTTTAACGAAAGACCACAGGAGCAGCATGTAAAGACATTTGCTATTTGACATTACACTTACGGCTGGGCGATATGGCAAACATAACAATACAAGTTAGCTTGACTTCTAACTTATTAAAATAATGTAAATAAAACTAAAAGCTGTGACTACTATTGCATCAAATTCCATCTCTCAGTTTTAGAGGTAGAAATCTGAGTAAAATGTGCAAAATTGTAAACCAGCTTATGCTACATCTTTATTTCTATATATACAGTATATATATCTGTAAAAACCTCTTCATTTATCTTACTGACTACGTTATTTCCTGTGCTTAGTTCACATATCACTAGATTTGCTAGTTTTCTTTATGAAACAACACTAGTGTTAGTGGTAGTTTAGTGAGAGTTGTAGAGTTTAGTGGCCATGACATAAGTCCAAATATTGCTGATCACCTTCATCAGCTGCTCCTGAGCTTCACAAGTGTGGAACAGACAACACATTCATTGCATTGTGAAAAAGGTCTCTAATCATGTCAAATTAGGCCACCTTTTGAATTGTGAACAGTACAACACAAAGTTCTACCAGGATTCAATATCCCTTTAAAGGATAAAGCTGGTGTCATTTTGTATTTTACTTTTTGTAAACATGGCCTGTGAAATCAGCAAAAACTGCAGTGCTTTTCTATCTCTAACAACTAATTTGTTGACTTTTTGTGAATAATAATCTTCAGGGGATGCTCATTTGTCCAGTATAGCTGCAAAAAAACAAAACAAACAAAGACGGGTATGTCCAGACGTGAGGTCACTTCACTCATTTGACTTGCAGAGGGCACATCTCTAATTTGCAGCATGCAAAAATGAAATGAAGATTTACGGTGAGCCAAGTTCTAGATAACATTTTTGGAGAAAATGAGGCACAAGACACAGATCAGCATAGCGATGCAGAGGAGCAAGTTTCTGAGGAAGAGGACAATATGGAGTACCAGCCAGAAGACACAGACACATCTGAGTCTGATGAGGAGGTCACTGGTGCTGAGGCTGCTCCTGCTGATCACCTAATTCATTGAAAGTCTCTAATGACTGTTGTGTGTCCATAGTTGTGCCAGATTACATTTAACATTGTCTTAACATTATCCCTGGAAACAGGATCCATACGTCTCATTGCTTTCTGTACACAGGTGGCCGGTCCAAGTAGTCTCACTTGTAGTTCTGCATGTCTCTCACTCACACAGGCTCACACACGCATGTTCTTGCGCACAGAGACTTCTACTCTGATTTAGCGTTCTAATAGTTTTGGAAGTAGTAATTGTTTTCTATTGATTTCTATTGGTTTGATTTGTTTGATTGGTTGTTGTTTGTTTGAACTTGCAAATCAATATTTTGTGTTATGACCTGTTCTGTGTTTCAATATGTTTATTTTAAGTTCTATTGCTGACAAAAAATTTTTTTTTTTTGCATTTTCTTGAAGAAAATATATATGGGTCGAAACTGGCCCATAACACCATAGATGTTACTATAGTTATTAATTTTAAAATGAAAAAATAAATCAAGCAAATTCAGAGATGTGTTCTATACCCCTCAGTTTCATTCATGTAACACAACAACCTTTTATTTATTTATATGATTCTCTTGAGGTTCATTTTTCTTTTTTTTTAAATTGAAATCGAGAGGTATACTGATAAAAAAAAAAGGCCCAGAGACCCACACCAAAAATATTAAACCCAACATTTTCATAGATAAGGAAGCATAACAAGGTAACCAAGAGATGAGAAAAAAATGGAATGATAGGTTATTGTTTTTAGTGTATTTTAAAGCTGATTTAAGACACGGGTCGAAACCGACCCGTTAACACCGGGGATGGTAACAGAAACCTAACACAGGAGGAAGGTTAAATGAAGCATTTGTTATGGTGGTTTATTTGGAGACTGTTTGCCTGTCGTATTTCTCCTTGATGTGTTTTGTCAAACACTGTTCTTCATTTTGGAGTAGTTATTTTTGTTATATGTTACAAGAATATTATTTTACAAAGTCTAACTCTTGCGTTACAATAAAAATGTAAACAAACCTGATGCAAAATGGGATAATTCAATTCAATTCAATTCAATTCAATTCAATTCAATTCAATTCAATTCAATTCAATTCAGTTCAGTTCAATGGGCTTTATTGGCATGAAAGTTTCAAGAACAGTATAACAGGACAATACAATTTGTCCAAATATTTGGACAGTACAAAATAACAATAATATGAACATTAACACAACACTAAGATTGATATATATTAATTATATATACAGTATATCCTATGCATGTATCTGTGTGTATGTGTGTGTGTATCTAGGTCATTCACTGTCACTCAGGTTGTGGCATGTTGATACATATCTAGCAGCAAGGTATGCCCTGTCTCCTTCTCCTAGGAGTATTTTTAATTTTGAGAGGTCATTAAGCTCTTTGAAATCTGAAATGTTCCTCATTTTAGGTGAAACTTACCAGTCTGTCAGATCGACAAAACGTTTAAAAAAATCTATTTTGTTGGAGGGTGGGGAGTTTGAACAGATGTGACATATTTGACAACTTTGTCTTTTGTTAAAGGACAGCGAATGACTGATGAGTCTAAAATTAGAGGTACTCTTTGGCCATTCCTTTACATATTTTTAGACTGGCTTCAGCACACATGGTGGGTCTAGCAGAGATGCAACTATTGCTCTCCTAAAAATCCCAAAAAACTACAGGTCTGCCATAACTCCTATTCTCTAGTCTCTTAACTCTTCAACAACTATTTTTTCCATATTTTGTTCTTATATCCTTTTATAATGTGTTGCTTTTCTTTTACTAGTCCTCTTCGCCGAAGAGAACCAGTAAAACTGCACCACACCAACTGTGCAGTACATTCAATAATTCCAGTAGGGGCAAGGAAAACCTCCGCTGAGGCGCTGATAATGCATACGATCAAGGTCTCCAAAAAGTTGTATTTGGCATCTTTAATCACCTATACAGCACTTTCTCCCATGAAATTATGGGCTAAGTTGCAGTCTTTTCTTATTTTCCCAACTTTTTTTTTCTTCTCTTCCTGAGTGAGACACTCACTCCATGTCTCTGGAATTCAACAATGATTGTTACTGGAATAGGAAAACAGGTCTGTCTTCCTTTCTCCTCAAAATTAAAGAAAAGGAACAGTCTGTCCTCTACAACATACAGTATAATCAATAAATCAAATATGATGTACTATTAACGATTAAACTACTTAGTTCAGCTACAACATAGTAATGCCTCAATAATGATAATGATAATCCAATAATATACAGTGTATAATATTGTGTAACTCAGAAAGAGCCTTTTGTGTGTGATGAGAACTTTTGCTTATGATACTTTAAGTATATGTTGTTATGTAATGGAGTATTTTCGCCTTATGGTATTACTACTTTTAGAGTACTCCAGTACTCCAAAAGAAAAAGTACATCAAATACTGGACATATACTACAAATTCTTTCATTTTCTGGGACCAGAAACTGAGAAGGAGTGTGAAGACACTGACTAAATGCAGATTGAAGGAGCACAACATGGCCACTGAGACTGACAACAAACTGCTACAACAAGAGGAAGCCAGAGAGCATCACTTTCTGCTACACTGTGGTCTGTATAAAGTTTGTTTATTAATAAGCCCAATACCGAGAATACAGTGCATTCTTGGGACAAAACAAAATGTTTTCCCCTTGGGGAAAAAACAAGTATTTCCATGGAAGCAAGAGATATGTCAGTGCGTGACGTTACAGCCTGAGGGAAACCACATATTTCAAAATCTGACTCTCTCTCACTCACTCTTTCTGTTTGATGTTTTCCGGGAGAACACTGAATGCGATGGTGAGGACAGGAGAACTTCTCCTGGCTTTCACCATCACATTCATGTTATCATAGGTTGTATACAGTATGTGTTGGGTTTTTTTCACATTTTTTTTTCCTTTCAGTTACGTGTTTTACTTACTTTACTGTTAATAAAATATATAGAACCGGCAGAGCACTGACGTCTCGCTTGCTTAAGATGTTTTCAATATGCTTCACAATCACTCAGTACTCAGATCCTTTACCTAAGTAAAAGTACCAATACAGTAATGAAACGTAAGTGGTCAATGTCTCTCTGAGCTCCAGAGACCTTTTCTCTCTTTCATCTCTGCTGATCAATCTATGTCAGTAATCATAGTCACAGACAGTGACTATCACAGTGTGTAGTGTTGATTCATATTCAGGGAATTTCTGCTTAAATACACAAATCTGTAACATGACTGTTTTCAAGGCTGT